>JALMGF010000001.1:319398229-320835103 GCA_023333645.1 Sceloporus occidentalis | reverse complement strand
CAACAAGTCCAGTCACAACTGAGAACTAACGTGCGTCTACACTACAGACATAATAACGCAGTTTCACACCGCTTTAGCTGCCCTGGCTCCATGCCATGGGATTCTGGGATTTCTTGTTTCTTCAAGCACACAGCAGTCCTTGCCAAAGACGGCTCAGGACCTGGTAAAACTACATATCCCAGGATTCCATTAGAGGGCAGCTACAGGGCTTAAAGCGGGGCCAAACTGCATTGTCTCTACAGTGCAGATGGATCTGGACCAACGACACACCTCTCAGGGGCTCTTCTTCGCGACTCTCTTCTGAAGCGCTTCCGTTCTCCTCCTCTGAGACTCAAAGAGTGACTTGGGACTCCCATGGGACAGGTGCACAGAACAACAACAACAACAACAGCGTGCCTCAATCCACACTGGATGAAGAATCCACTTTGAGACCACTATAACCACTCTGCCTCCATGCTAAAGAATCCTCGGAACTCTAGTTTTGTGAGAAAGAGCTCTGCTGCCACAAACAATTCCCATACATCTAAGGAAGGCGACTTAAGTCTAACGAAGGTCATGTTGCCAAATCCTTTCTTGCACTGAGTCTCAAAGGTACTGCAACGTCGCTCTAAAATTATTGTTATTGTTATTAATATTGTAATAGAAATAAGAACCCACTTTGCCACCTCTTTCGCTGCCCTGGCTCAATGCTAATAAATCCAGGGAATTCTACTTTTTAGAGACATTTAACCTTATCTATCAGCAAAAACTATGCTCCAACAAGAGACTACAATGCCCAGACTTTCATAGCACTGGGCCATGACAGCTAAATCACTCTCAAACCAGTTCGTTTCCCCATTGTGGACACTGCCAAAATGCATAACAATAATAATAATAATAATAATAATAATAATAATAATAATAATAATAATAATAATAGGTATCACGCCTCTCCCTTTCTTGGATCAAGGCGAACAACAACAAATAAAATAAGAATAAAAACACCGCACAATAAACCACAAGTAAAACCATAGCAAGCCAGATCAAGTCCTAATTCCCTCTCTCCCTCCCACCCTCAAATGGCATTAAAACAACAATTCCCAAAAATAGGTGCACAATAAAATACCATGATTTGTACCTTAGGCACCCACAATCCACAAAGGATGACACACTTTCGCTCCGCTTCACCTCCCCTATCTCCATGCCATGGAACTCTGGGATTTGTAGTTTACTCACATTACAGTTGCCCTTCTTTCCCACACAGACAGCGCTCTGCTGCCTCACAAAGCTACAAATCCCACGACATTCTGCCATGGCATTCACTCCCTCCCTCCTTACACAACTCCCCATTTCTCTCACCCTCATGACCCCCCAAAAAAACTACACACACACACACACACACACACACACATATATACATGCAGCCTTTCCCTACCTCAGGAGAAGCCTGTCTGTCTCCCAGGAACTCCTTAAGGGCTCTCTGTAAATGGCTCCTTGAAAATGGCTCCCTTAGGTCCAAACTGAGGTTAAAAGAAAGGACGGTGACAAGATTAATGGCTCTTTCCAAAACACACCTCTTTCTTCCCATCCCTATGAAGAAACAGGGAATTGCAAAGGACTCTAGCTCTTGTTCTCACAAATAACACAATGTTTACTACAAAGTACACAGCCAGCCCTGCCACAACTGAGAACCAACGTGCGTCTACACTGCAGAAATAATAACGCAGTTTCACACTGCTTTAGCGGCCCTGGCTCCATGCCATGGAATTCTGGGATTTTTAGTTTTCTGAGATAAGATTCAGCCATCTTGGCCAGAGAGACACAATTGTGGTGCCTCACAAAACTACAAATCCCAGGGCACCCAGAGCATGGACTCTAAGTCTTATTCTCACAAAGACCATAATATTTACTTTGACTCCCACTTTTGGACAAAATCAAGACAAAAATGTATGCTAGAACGACTCGGTGCGCAGCTTGGGAATGCTCCTTGATTCGTCGCTCCAGCTGACTTCTCAGGTGGATGTGACGGTCAGGAGTGCTTGTTATCAGCTTCGGCTGATACGCCAGTTGCGTGCATACCTGGACCGTAAGGACCTTGAATCTGTTGTACATGCTTTGGTAACCTCGCGATTGGATTTCTGCAATGCGCTCTACATGGGGCAACCCTTGTACCAAACCTGGAAGCTGCAAATGGTGCAGAATATGGCAGCTAGACTGGTCGCTGGCAGTTCCAGATCGGACCATATAACACCTATTTTAAAAGACCTTCACTGGCTGCCTATTCGCTTCCGAGCTCAATACAAGGTGTTGGTCTTGACCTATAAAGCCCTGAATGGCTTGGGCCCAGGGTACTTGGAGGACCGCCTCTCCCCATATAATCCGCCCCGCACACTCAGAACATCCGGGACAAATTTGTTGGAGGTCCCTAGGTCAAACCTTGCACGGACCTCTCAGAGGGCTTTTGCCATTGCTGCCCCCTCACTTTGGAAGAAGCTCCCCATAGAGCTTCGCTCCGCCGCCTCAATAGCTATTTTCAAGAAAAATCTGAAAACGTATCTATTTCGGTTGGCCTTCCCACCTGAGTTAAATTGTTTATTTTCCTGCCCCTTGTGTTTCCCTTTTTGACCCCGGACTGTTGTAAATTAACTTCTTCTTCTCTTTGCCCTTGACATGTGTATTTTGTTGATTTCCTGTTCCTGTTTTTTGTAGTAATCTTTTTAACTTGTATATTGAATTTTTATCTTGTATTGTAATGTTTTACATTTTGTAAGCCGCCTTGATCATATTTATGGAAAGGCGGGGGAAAAATAAAATTTATTATTATTATTATTATTATTATTAATAATAATAATGATACAATCAATAATACATCAAATGACTCTATGGTCCACCTTTCGATCGTACAAGAGGCATTGCATATTTTTTGGTTTTAACCATTAAATGGTTTACTTTCTGGACAGTTTACATTAGTACCACTTTTTGTCTATTGGATGACTAATTTGGGTCTCTTTAGATTAAGACCATTACTCCATAAAATTAAAATAATAAATAAAACGGAAGAATACATACAATGAAAACAGAAATACAAAATAAAATAAACAACAACGAAAACTAATTGAAACCTGACATATAAACAAAAAAAAAAATTAATTTTTTAAAAGTGACGATAGAAAGTAACAAAAATGAAAATGTAATTCATTCATTACACTCTATTAAAAACTATATTTCCTTAAAAAAATTCTTTACCTCTTTCTATGTTCTTATTTTGTTCTGTCTCTGCCCCTTTTGCTTAAAGAATCTTAATCCCTCTCAAACAGCAAGTTTTTAAATTGCTGCAATTATGGAACAGAATCAAATGTAAATGAAAAGAGATAAATGTTACAGAAATGAAGAAACTGAACTACAATCAACTCAGAGACAGGAAACAAAGGCCGGAAATATACAAATAGCTCAGACTTAAAACAAAGTCAACCCTGAGATATAAACACAAAATGATATTCAATTAAAAAATGCTGTCCGTAAAACTTCTTTAAAAATGGAAAAATACAATAAAATAGACACGAAATAACTTAGCTTTACAGACAAGAAATACCACGAAGAACCCAAACGCCACGCGGCTGCCATTTCCTTCCTTCCTTCCTTTCAAACAGGCGCCATTTTTCCCCCTTCATGGCGCCATTCGCAGAGGAGACACAAGAGGGCGATGGGGAGTTCCTAGCTCTTAAAGGGCCGGCCCTCCGAGGGGATGGCTAGAGCGTCTCCATGCCGACGATCTAGCACTTCCTCTCGGAGGGCCTACCACAGAGTCGCGCGAGGCTAGAGAGTCACCGGGAGATGTTCTAGGAAACGAGACTTAGAGGGCCGGCTCTCCGACGCCGGATAGCTATAGCGTCGCCATGGAGACGTCCGAAGAATCACAATTAGAGGGCCAAGCACACAGCCAATCAGGGCGCAGTAAAGGCCACTTGAAGGCAATGAGCACAAACCCCTCAGAAATGAGCAGCCAATCAGACTGAAGGAAGGGCCAGGAAAAGGGAAAGAGGGCAAACCCCCCAGGAAAAAAACAGCCAATCACAGCGCAGGAAGGGACAGATAAAGGGAATTGTCAAACACATCCATAATATGACACACACAAAGTGATGTATACATAGATATAATTTAATAATTATATATACAGAAACACACATACAATTATATATCCAAACATATAATTTTATATGTCTGTCTGTACACACACACACAAACACAGAGATGCATAACATTACACAGTTACTTTATAGGTGTGTATGTCTGTGTATATATACACACACACAAATATATAGTTATGTATACATACATATAATTATACATACACACACACAATTGTGTACACAAACTTATAATTTTATATATGTGTGCGTCTATATATATATATATATATATATACAATCACATACATGTATACATAACCATATGAGTAATAATTTCTATCTCTCTCTCTGTCTGTGTGTCTATGTATATATCCATGTCTGTATGCTTCCAATATATTAAATTATACACACACACACACAACCGTGTGTACAATATTATGTATATGTGTCTCTATACATACATAGTCTGTACATTTATAATTATACATACACATACGCATATATAAAATTATAACTTTATATATCTCTGTGTCTGTATATATAAATTATATATATGTATACATGACCAGGTGTGTAATATTATGTGTCTATATATATATATATATATATCACACACACGCATATGGAAACTTATAACTGTGTATATAAAATTGTATGTCTGCATCTGTATATAATCATATATATGTATATATAATTTTGTATGTATTATTTCTGTCTCTGTATGTATGTGTGTGTATATATATATATATATATATGATTATACATATATGTGTGTGTGTATCAGTGTGTAACTAACTTACTTTGAGTCCAATTCTTGGGAGGAAACCAAGATATACATATATATAATAATAATGATAACATTATTAATAATATATCAAATAACTCTATGGTCCACATTTGGATTATAGAGTAATTTATATGATGCGTGAGCCATCTTTTCTATTTCTTTTAACCATTAAATGATTTAATTTTGGGCCAGTTGACATTACTACCTTTTTTTCTCTGTTAGATTAGTAATTTTCTCTATTTAGTTCATAATAAATAAATAATAAATAAAATGAAGAAACACATCAAATAACAACACAAATAGATAAAAAAAGCTAACCATTAAAACAAACTGAAACCTGAGATATAAATAAAAATAATGCTAATCACAAAATACTGTGGATTGAAAGTAACAAAAAATTAAATGGAAATTTTATTCATTTATTACAATGAAGGTTTTAATATTTAATATTTAATTAAATAATATTAAAATTAATATTTTAAATTAAACACTTATATTTCATATTTTAATGTTATTTCAAAATGAAATTTTGCAACAATTTCGCAGCTTCTTTCTACTATTTAAAATTTCCTGTGTTTTCCACTTTCAATTAAACATCAATCTCTCTCAAACAGCCACCGAACCCTTACATTAAAAATGCTGAGGATAAAACGTCTTTGGAAATGAAAAGAATATAGTAAAAAACAAATGAAATAAGTTACTTTTAAAAAGAAGAATGAAATACCACACCATCACCATGAGGGAAACAAATGCCACGCGGCCGCCATTTTATCGCTCCTCCTCCGATTCCCTGGAAAATGGCGCCCTTTTATCTCCCTTCGGGGTGCCATGCCTCAGAGTGGACACAGGAGGGCGCTCGAGAGGACCTTGGCCTTTAAACCCATTGGCTGTCGAGGGAGACCGAGGGCCACGGCGCAGCACCCTTCCTTCCTGCCGTAATGTTTCCCGCCCTCCATTCAAAAAGGCAGCATGTATGTCCCTTCAGTATATCATGCCTCAGTGGAGACACAGGAGGACGCACAACAGCAAGAAACAAGGAATTGTTTACCATTGACGTCACAAACACCAGAGAACACAAAAACACCTGGAGAAGGGCGCCGCCCCTTTGACCAGCGGTGGCGCACGAAGCTAAAGAGCCGGCGTCCGGAGCCTGAAGTCACCAGTTTGATTCCACCTTATCCTTTTCCAAAAAGCCTGCTTACAAAAGAGGAATTTTCATTATTTACAAATACTTTTGCAATTTTATTTTTTTAATTATGATATTTTAATTTTATTTTTCACATTTATTATATTTTTTACATTTTAATTGATTTGGAATAGGTGAGTCTTCAACGCTTTCTTAAAGGCTTCCAAGGAATGACTGAGACGAATCTCCTCAGGGAGTCCATTCCAACAAACAGGAGCAGTAGATGTCAATCCTTGTTGGTGACTTGCAGACAATCTCACCCTAGGATCTTCCAATAGATATTTGCCTGTTCTTCTGAGAATGCAGGGCAGATTATGTAGGGAGAGGCACTCCCTCAAGTAACTCGGGCCCAAGCCATGTAGGGCTAATTGGCAGCCAGTGAAAGGCTTTTAATACTGGGGTTATATGATCTGCTCTTGGAGTCCCAGTGACTAATCTGGCTGGAGCATTTGAAACTAATTGAAGGTTCTGAACCTGGTACAAAGGTAGCCCCATGTAGAGTGCATTACACAAATCCAAACGAGAGGTGACCAGTGCATGTACTACCTTTTCTGGGTCCCCTCGGTCCAGACAGGGACCTAGTTGGCGTATCAGCCGAACCTGATACCAAGCACTCCTGGCCATCGCATCCACTTGAGATGATAACTGTAGAGATTAATCCAGGAGTACTCCCAAACTGCAGACTTTGTCCTTTAGGGCAACTGTGACCCCATCCATGACTGGATGGCAAATTTCCCTGCCTGGCCTTGGGGCACCTGTCACGAGTACCTCTCTTTGCTCTGGATTCAGCTTGAGTTTGTTTTCCCTCATCAAGCCCATTACTGACTCCAGACAGGCATCCAGAGGAGATATGCCATCCGTAGTCATTGCATCACTGGCTCTGGCTCTGGCTCTATCTGGCACTGTCTGTCTCTGTCTGTCTCTGTCTGTCTCTGTCTGGCTCTATCTGGCTCTGTCTGGCTCTGTCTGGCTCTGTCTGGCTCTATCTGGCACTGTCTGTCTCTGCCTGGCTCTATCTGGCTCTGTCTAGCTCTATCTGGCTCTGTCTGGCTCTATCTGGCTCTGTCTGGCTCTGGTTCTATCTGGCTCCGGCTGGCTCTGGCTCTATCTGGCTCTATCTGGCTTTGTCTGGCTCTGTCTCTATCTGGCTCTGACTCTGTCTGGCTCTATCTGGCTCTGTCTGGCTCTATCTGACTCTGTCTGGCTCTATCTGGCTCTGTCTCTATCTGGCTCTGACTCTGTCTGGCTCTGTCTGGCTCTGTCTGGCTCTATCTGGCACTGTCTGTCTCTGTCTGACTCTATCTGGCTCTGTCTGGCTCTGTCTGGCACTGTCTAGCTCTATCTGGCTCTGTCTGGCTCTGTCTAGCTCTGGTTCTACCTGGCTCTGTCTGGCTCTGTCTGGCTCTATCTCGCTCTGTCTGACTGGCTCTGTCTGCCTCTATCTGGCTGTCATGGCCAGACAAGATCAGCTCTCGGAGGATGAGGAGGAAGATGAGCCTCCTCCAGAGCAAGTGCTGATTGAGGCAACGCCAGCTGCTATTCCTGCCCTGCCAGGTCCCAGCTGTGATCCTCCAGCCCCAGAGGAGGAGGTTCAACCAGGTCCTACTGCTGAAGAGAGGCCTCCTATGGTACCACAGCCTAGTGCTGACTCTGGAGACGAAGCTTGCCTGCAGGTGCCTTCTTACAAAGAGAGAAGGGCCAAGAGTTCTTGCAGGCGCAGATCACAGAGGATTGCCGAGAGGCAATTAGCCAACCAGCCTCAGGTGGCACGAGGGAGAGTTTCCCTTAATTAAGTGGGACAGAGACTAATGCTGGTTGCTAGACTTTATTGCATGATCCCTTGGCGTGATTGCTGCTAGCACTGGCTTCTTCTACCTTGATTCCTTGTTAATAATAATAATAATAATAATAATAATTTTTATTTATAGACCGCTATTCCGCAATGATCATAGCGGTGTACAGTAAAATTGCAATACAATAAAAAAAATTGCAAGGCCTCTCTCCCCCTCAAGATGGTGGTTGGAGGAGGGCTCTTTGTCTTCCAGGCCAGGCCTCTCTCCCCCTCAAGATGGTGGTTGGAGGAGGGCTCTTTGTCTTCCAGGCCAGGCCTCTCTCCCCCTCAAGATGGTGGTTGGAGGAGGGCTCTTTGTCTTCCAGGCCAGGCCTCTCTCCCCCTCAAGATGGTGGTTGGAGGAGGGCTCTTTGTCTTCCAGGCCTGGCCTCTCTCCCCCTCAAGATGGTGGTTGAAGGAGGGCTCTTTGTCTTCCAGGCCAGGCCTCTCTCCCCCTCAAGATGGTGGTTGGAGGAGGGCTCTTTGTCTTCCAGGCCTGGCCTCTCTCCCCCTCAAGATGGTGGTTGGAGGAGGGCTCTTTGTCTTCCAGGCCAGGCCTCTCTCCCCCTCAAGATGGTGGTTGGAGGAGGGCTCTTTGTCTTCCAGGCCAGGCCTCTCTCCCCCTCAAGATGGTGGTTGGAGGAGGGCTCTTTGTCTTCCAGGCCAGGCCTCTCTCCCCCTCAAGATGGTGGTTGGAGGAGGGCTCTTTGTCTTCCAGGCCAGGCCTCTCTCCCCCTCAAGATGGTGGTTGAAGGAGGGCTCTTTGTCTTCCAGGCCAGGCCTCTCTCCCCCTCAAGATGGTGGTTGGAGGAGGGCTCTTTGTCTTCCAGGCCAGGCCTCTCTCCCCCTCAAGATGGTGGTTGAAGGAGGGCTCTTTGTCTTCCAGGCCAGGCCTCTCTCCCCCTCAAGATGGTGGTTGGAGGAGGGCTCTTTGTCTTCCAGGCCTGGCCTCTCTCCCCCTCAAGATGGTGGTTGAAGGAGGGCTCTTTGTCTTCCAGGCCAGGCCTCTCTCCCCCTCAAGATGGTGGTTGGAGGAGGGCTCTTTGTCTTCCAGGCCAGGCCTCTCTCCCCCTCAAGATGGTGGTTGGAGGAGGGCTCTTTGTCTTCCAGGCCAGGCCTCTCTCTCCCCCTCAAGATGGTGGTTGGAGGAGGGCTCTTTTTCTTCTAGGCCTTGACCTTGAACCAGACTCTTGTTATCTTCTGGCTGCTTTGACCTCAGACTGTTTTTACCACTCTGTCTCCTGGTATCCTGACTTCGGCTTGGCTTTTGGATTGTTATGACTTCTGGTACCCGGACGTCGGCTTGATTTCCACGACTGCTTTTGCAAGGTTTGTGTTTACACTCAATTGCTAAACTGAGTCATTCCTATCAGCTTACGTCTGCGATTGCTGGTTGCAGTCCAAGACACTGGCTCTGTCTGGCTCTGTCTGGCTCTGTGTGACTCTGTCTCTGTCTGGCTCTGCCTGGGATAGGTTTAGGGTTAGGGTTAGGGCTCACGGTCAAGCTTAGGGGTTAGGGGTTAGGTTCAGGGGTTAGGGTTAGGGATTAGGGTTAGATTAGGGGTTAAAGGTACGGGTAGGGATTAGGGTTAAGGACCCCCTCCTTTCTTTCCCGCACGTGCCGGGGGACCATGGGAAAATAGCACGAGGATGAGCTGGATCCCCTCCCTTCTTTACCGCAGGTGTCTGGGGACCGTGGGAAAATAGCGGGGCGGGTGGCATACACCGTGCCATGTTTCTTGCTCTCAGGTGCCCTCCTGTGGTGCAAAGGGCGCTCTTCAGCCGAATGGTTACTAATAAGATGCTTCTGTGTCCTCTGCGTCCTCTGCTGGCAGAAAGGGAGCACTGCTGGCTCATTATTCTCAGGCTCTAAGGGGCTCAGGTGTTGCATTCATCCCTCAAGAGAGGATATTGCTCATCCACTCAGGACTCCTTCCTCTCAAACTGCATCCCCCAGGATTCCCTGGTCAGAATGTCTCTAAAGAGGGGATTATGGGGGTTGCATTCATCCCTGAAGAGAAGGCATTGCTCATCCACTCAGGACTTCTTCCTCTTGGACTGCATCCCCCAGGATTCCCTGGTCAGAATGGCTCTAAAGAGGAGATTCGGGGTGTTGCATTCATCTCTGAAGAGAAGGCATTGCTCATCCACTCAGGACTCCTTCCTCTCAGACTGCATCCCCCAGGATCCCCTTTGTCAGAATGGCTCTAAAGAGGGGATTCTGGGTGTTGCATTCATCCCTGAAGAGAAGGCATTGCTCATCCAGTCAGGACTCCTTCCTCTCAGACTGCATCCCCCAGGATCCCCTTTGTCAGAATGGCTCTAAAGAGGAGATTCTGGGTGTTGCATTCATCCCTGAAGAAGAAGCATTGCTCATCCACTCAGGACTCCTTCCTCAGGAACTGCTTCCCCCAGAATCCCCTGGTCAGAATGGCTCCAAACAGGGGATTCTGGAGGTTGCATTCATCTACTCAGGAAGGCTTCCTCTTGGGCTGCATGGTGTATTATTATGGGGTGATGGTATTTGCTGTGGTTTGGTTCTAGGACATTCCATGGATCCAGAAATCCATGGATGCTATGTGCTATTATTATTGTTGTTGTTATTATTACCATTATTATTATGGGGCCTTGGAATCCACTGTTTGTTTGGGTCCAGGACTTTCCATGGATTCCAAAATCCACAGATGCTGCCATGAACCCCTTTCATTCATGCCTTTCCTCATTGAGGGATCCATGCCATGAGCATGACAGGTGTAAGGATTCACTAGCATTAAATCTAGGCCAAGTTTACCATGGGTTCCAATGTTAGAGGTTCCAATGGCTTCCTAGAAAGCACCAGAAAGAAGCAAACGGCTGTGGAAGGATGTGCTGCTTGTGGAGCATGGGAAGCGTAATCTCCCTGCAGCAGAGCCTGGGTCTCCAAAGGCCTGGAGGCTGGGCTCTGTGATGGGCATATCAAGTCAGGATGAGCTTTGTTGTGCTAGGGATAATGGGGTTGTTAATGATGCTTCAATACATACGTTGTTAAGTTTTCCTCTGGATGAACCTTGTTCTGCGATGAGGTCCAGGGACCAAGGCCACAGGTGCATTAGATGAGATAACGCTGTGTGGGAACTGTGCCTTGTTTGCAGAATTTTCCCAGGAGGAGATGGCTTCAACATGGTGCAGTCAAAGAGAGACAGAGACACTCAAGCAGAGGCCGTTATATATACATAGTTATTAATATATATATATATATATATATATATATTCATTTATTATATTTGTATATATATATATATATGTGTGTGTATACACACATATCTGTAATATTACACACAGTTATATACCCATACATATATAATTTAGTGTGTATATATATACACATGTATACACACAAACACATATATACATACACATACATACATATAACATTATACACACAGACATACACACACATAGATATATAATTTTATACATATATATGCACACATATAATATAAACAGATATATATATATATATATATATAATATACTTCTGTAATATTATATATACAAACGCACACATATATACGCACACAGTTTATTTATATATATATCTGTACACAAACACACATATATAATATATTTTTATATAGTAGTAAAATTTATTCGGTCATTGACCAGTAGTCACAAAATATAATTACAGAAAATCATAGTAGAAATTTGCGGGTGTCTGTACACGGTTATGAACAGTCACATCATACACACTTATCCAACCATTTAAAAGCATAATACAAAACTCATGCCACTTCAAAAATAAAACAGGCAAATCTGGTGCTAATCACCATCTCTCCTGGAATTCTCCTAAAATCATACAACTACATTTTTATATATACATTTTATATATACATTTCAATGCACACACACACACATAATATTAGATACACAGTTATCTATCTATCTAGAATTTTATATATTGTCTATGGGCAAGCAATCTCCATTATTCCTTATGGTCAAGCAATTCCTTATGTTTCCCTATGGGCAAGTAAATACTATGTTTCTCTAAGGGCAAGCAAGCTCCATTAATCCTTATGGTCAAGCAATTCCTTATGTTTCCCTATGGGCAAGTAAATACTATGTTTCTCTAAGGGCAAGCAAGCTCCATTAATCCTTATGGTCAAGCAATTCCTTATGTTTCCCTATGGTCAAGTAAATACTATGTTTCTCTAAGGGCAAGCAAGCTCCATTAATCCTTATGGTCAAGCAATTCCTTATGTTTCCCTATGGGCAAGTAAATACTATGTTTCTCTAAGGGCAAGCAAGCTCCATTAATCCTTATGGTCAAGCAATTCCTTATGTTTCCCTATGAGCAAGTAAATACTATGTTTCTCGAAGGCAGTGGTTCCCAACCTTCCTAATGCCACGACCCTTTAATGCAGTTACTCATGTTGTGGTGACCCAAACCCATGGAATTATTTTCATTGCTACTTCATAACTGTAATTAAATAGGTGTTTTCCAATGGTCTTAGGTGACCCCCATGAAACGGTTATTCGACCCCCAAAGGGGTCCCGACCCACAGGTTGAGAACCACTGCTCTAAGGGCAAGCAGTCTGCAATGATTCTCTATGGACAAGTATGCTCTCCCTATGCGCAAGTACTGTCCTTTGTTTTAGTACGTCCCGTGAGTAATTTTGGTCTGTTTAGATTATAATAAATAAAATAATATATAAAACTGAAATAACACATAAAATAAAAACAGAAATAAAAATAAAAATAAAACAGCTAACTACTAAAACAAACTGAAACCTGACATATAAATAAAAAATAATACTAATTAAAAATACTGAGGATTGAAAGTAATGAAAAATGAAATGTAAATTATAATGCATTAAAAACAACATTTTATTAAAAATTATTTACCTGTTTCCAGTTTTTAAAAGGATATTTTAATGATATTTTAAAATGATATTAAATAAAAATGCTGACGATAAAATTTACTTAAAAATAAAAAGATATAGGAAAATATCATTGAAATAAGTTTCATTTAAATTCAAATAAATTTAAAGCGAAGAATGAAATGCTGGAATGTCAATGCTTCACTGGAGACACAGGAGGGCGCCCGAGAGCAAGGAATAAAACGCTGTCTCCCAGTGACGTCACAAACATAAGAGATCACAAGAGGAGCGGGAGAAGTAAGTTCGCTTTAAAGAATGAAAGACTGGACGCCTCTCCTGCCTTCTTTCCTGTTGCCTCGCCTTACAAAGGCGACATGTTATTTCTCTTCATCTTGCAATGCCTCACTGGAGACACAGGAGGGCGACCGGGAGCCGTTCATTCCAATGGCTGCAAGGCCAGTCTGAGAGGGCCGGCCCTCCGAGCGCGGATGGCTAGACCGTCGCCACGGACATGGTCTACGACCCCCATCTTGGAGGGCCGGCCCTCTAATACTTCTTCCTAGAACGTCTCCATGGCGACGCTCTAGCCTTCCCCCACTCTGTGGCAAGCCCTCTAAGATGGGTTTCCTAGACCGCCTCGCTGTCGACGCTCTAGCCATATGCGCTCGGAGGGCCGGCCCTCTAAGACATGTTTCCTAGACTGTCTCCATGGCGACGCTCTAGCCTTTTCGCACTCTCTGACAGACCCTGCGTGATGTTCACTCCCAGAGCGGCTCAGGATGGGGTTTGCGGGGACTCTTCCGAGGGTCGGGGCGGGGACAGGCCTTTCAGACTGGCGCCACAGAGGTTGGAATGAAACGCCATCGCAGAGCCTATTAACTCTCCGGCGCCCTCCTGTGTCTCCGCTGAGGCATAGCAACACCAAGTTAAATAAGATTCATTCTAAACAATGAAAAGAAAAAGGAAGTATAAAATATACATTAAATTTAAATGTAAAATATAAATTAAAATAAAGAATAAAATAATAATAAAATATTATTTACTTACTAGATCATTATATTATTTACTTAGTGGGGGCAAACTGTACTTTATTTGTTGTTTAGGCATCACTGGGTGCCATATTTATTTTATTATTGGCTTAGTTGGTGAACGAAATGCTTATTACTTCCTTTATTCTATATTGACTTACTCTGTGCCACCCTTTTTTCATTTAGTATTTGCATAGTTGGAGGGGGGAACATTCATTTATTTTATTATTTACTTAGTTGCTGGGTGCAATTTTTATTTCATTAATGATTTACATAATTGGTCAGTGCGAGATTCATTTGGGTGATTATTGGTTTCCTTGGTGGCTGCAACTTTTATTTTGTTTATTGTTAACATTATTTTCATTTCTGATTTACTAGTCGTTGGGTATAACATTTATTTTATTTATTTCTTCTTTTTACACATTAATAAATAGAGTAATAAATTATGAATTATAATAAATTAAAATATTAATGGGACGAATTAAAGACAGATGCGTTTATGGGGCCACTTTATCAAAGGCGCCGTGATGAGACCCACCAACTGAATAACTCATGAAATACAGGTTGGCCTGTTACAGACTGCCAAAATGAAGCTTCTTTGGGCCTCTTTGGAGGTATGCTCTTTAAATGATGCATGGGTCCTAAGAATCTGGAAGCTGCAGCAAGGCTGCGCTCCAGTGCTTAGGAATGGAGGGTGGCTTTGGCGCAACCTCCAGATGCTTAGGAACCATGCATCCAAAGAGACCCAAAGCAGCTTTATTTGGGCAGTCTGTAACAGGCCAATGACTGCTATTTTATTACAGACTCCCTTTATTGGATTCTTCAAAGAGTTGCTGCCACATTTATTGTATGGTTTACTTAGTGGTGGGTTTAATTTTTATTTTGTTTGTTTCATTTTATTTAATAAATGAAATAAAGCTTCTACCAGCAACTAAATAACAAGATGAATGTTGCAACCACCAACGAAGTAAATAACAAAATGAATATTACATCCACTTAATAAGCAATAAAGAAAATAGATGTTACACCCACAAACTAAAGAAAGAATAAACATAATAACAGCAATAACTAAATGAAAAATGAAATCAGCATTTCACCCTCCGATGAAGTAAATAACACAATAAATGTTGCCTGCCCCAAAAAACTAAATCATACATTACAATAAACATTTCACCTGTAAATGACTTCCGTAGAGCAGCCTAGAATTGGAGGGACCCCTGAAATGCCATTGAGTCCAAAGCCTTTCGGCCATCGCAGTCAGATTAATGAAAGACACAGAATGACAATAAAACCAAAGCAATTAATTTCACAAGCAAGTCTGCTTTATCTCTTGCAAAGGCGTTCTGCTAAATAAAGCATCATGGATGCAGATACAGACATACATCAAGTACAAAACTGGTCCAGGGGACTCCTATGATCATACAGAGTAAAAATCCCATACATTGAAATTACAACAGAGAAGGGAAGCAGACCCTCTTCTCCAGGCAGCCATAGAAAATGAAAGGCACACCAGGAAACAGAGTCGTTATCTCATTGCCCTTTTTAAAGGTGTAGAACAGATGCTACATTTTCTCTTTTAATTTTTAGTTCAGACTTTTTCCAGACTAACGTAACTTCAAAACATATTGCCACATAGATAAGCATTCAGGAACGCTTGCCCATTGAGAAGCATTGCAGACGGAAGGACCATAAGCAAACATTGGACAACAATTGCCCATAGGGAAACATTGTGGAGGGCTTGACCATAGGGAAGCACGCTGAAAGCTCTAAGCATTAATTTGTTCCTTGACAAGTATTTAAGTATTATTCATTTAGCAACCTTGCCCTTCAGCCAAAAAAGTCCTACAGGTTGTTAAGTTGGGGTTCCCTGCCCTTTGGCTTACAATCTATTGGGGGTGCGGGGGCCATCTCCAGCGGAGACCGTCTCTTCCTCCCTTCCTTCCTTCCTTCCTTCGTGGGTGATGGAGCATGGGCAGCCTCTTCCTCCCTCCCTCTGGGCTGGAGACTCCTTTCCTTGCTTGCTGCTGCTTCTGGGCCTGGATGCGCCTGACTCTCCCTCTGGACCTCCGAAGGGGCAGCCTTGGCACCTGGGACCTCAATGCCGCTGGAAGAAAGAGAGGAATCAGAGCCTGCACAAGTGGCCCACCTCCAAACCCAGGGGTCAGGGTCCCAGTAGTGTCCGTGGAGCAGGCAGTGCTGGCCTTTGGGGGCTGCCGCTCTCCTCCTGGGCCTGAGCCACCGTTTGGGGCTCTCAGTGGGAAAGAAAGGAGAGGGCAAGGAGGTCCAGAGGGGTCTCAGGGGCAGCTGCAGGGGACAAGTGGGGGTGCTCTCTCATTTCAACCGAAACCCTGACAAAAGCTATCATCAAAGACCACTGAGAAGAACAAGAAACCACACAACAAGATCGCTTTTTAGCCACGGCTCTAAAGTGCCACGCTAAAAGGCCAACCCAACGACTGCTACGCAAAAAAACTTCCCTAAACCACACTTCAAAAACCTTGCTGTGCAACAACTTCATCTGCTCAGAGAGAGACAAAAGAGAGGACGCAGCGTTTGTGTTAATGGTGGGGTTCTTTTTAGTGTTTGTGTTAGTATTAGTATGGATGAGTGTTAGTATCTGAGCAGGAGACCAAATGAGACCAGCACCACCAGTTGTCCCCTGCCCTTCCCAGCTGGGACCCAAAAGGAAAGCCTAAATGATGGCTGGGAAGATAGGCCCTCGAACGGCAGCCAGTGGCACCAGGAGGCAGCCGGGCGGTGGCTCCGGAGGAAGAGGGGCCACCAAAGTCAGCCAGCAAGGCCTCTGAGGAACAAAACCTACCTGGAAGACGTGCTCGAAATCAGCAAGGCCCTACCTGCTTAAAGTCTGCCCTGAACCCAGATCCCTACCGGAAAGGAAGCGCCATCAGAGGGATCCTCTGCAACTGGGAAACCTGACTAAAAACAAAGATGGACAACGAACGGTCAGTGAACCAAAGCAAAGCTCCTCTGAAAAAATCCTGCCAAGAAAACCCAAGTCCTTTCTTACTTATGGAGGGCCCAAGGCAAACCTATCAGCAAGTTTCTTCAACCGCTTTCTTCAGAGGGAGGGTTGCCATTGCTATCCTCTGAGGCTGAGACAGTGTCACCTGCCCAGGTTCACCCACAGGTTTCATTGCTCAGCCAGGATTTGAACCCTGGTCTCCAGAGCCATACTCCAGCGTCCAAACCACAACTCCACACTGGCTTTTTAAGTTGAACTGCCATAAACTGAATAAGAGATACTCCAGCTATTCTGCTCCCCTGGACCATCATAACACCAGGCTCTCCCCAAACTATACATCCCAGCTTTCCACAGAAAGAACCATGGCAGTGAAAGTGGAATCAATATGGTGACATATGTGTGTGTGTGTGCGCGCACACACATGCACATGCGCTAGGGTTAGGGGCAAAAGACTCCCATGAATATGGAAAATCCACAAATAATAAAAACGGCATGTTTTTACCTGAGAGGACACCTCTCTAGAAATCTCTAGGTCTTCTGGTGCTAATCTGTGCTCACCGTCCAACAGACACTGACCATAGAACTGCAGAGAAGGAGCTACAAAGGCCTACTAGAGTGTTCTCTCTAGGAACCACTAGGCCCTCCAGGGCAACTCTGTCACCAATGTCTGACAGACACTGACCATGGAACTGCGCTGGAGGAGCTACAAAGGCCTAGTAGAGTGTCCTCTCTAGGAATCTCTAGGTCCTTCAATGCGACTTTTAGGTAAAGTTGACCACACAGTTGATTGGAGGAAGTAGATATCCCTAGAGAACAGACTAATCAAACCTATAAATGATCAAAGCTGCAAGTATGAAGGGATGAGTGTACACACACACACACACACACACACAGACAGACAGACACGTACTTACAATTCAGTAAAGGATCGAGTCCAGTGGAGACTGTCTCTTCCATCATCCATGGCTGGTGCTGATTGGTCGGGGTCTTCCTCCTCCTCCTCCTCGGCTGCACCCTTCCTTGCCTTCTTCTCTGCCTGGATAAGATGCAGCTGTCTCTCATGGCATAGGGACAAAGAGAAGGGGATAAAAACAAAGGTTCAGCGTACAGCTGTGGGGTGACAAAGGGGTGTCCTGGCTGGATCTCCTGAGCCCCTAGCCTTAACATCTTGCTCAGTGGGTTCCTCCCGTTTCTATCAAGGCCCCTTGGGTGCCACTCTCACGGCCTCAGACATTACCCTCAGTCCTTACCTGCCTCCTCCTCCCATTAACTTTGGCCTGGTCTAGAGAAGAATGCATTGGATTTAGCTCGGCCTCTATAAGCCACCCCCCCAGCTAAACCAGGGCCCTCCCGACTGGCTTTAAAAATGAGGGAGGGTCATCCTCCCTCCGGAAGGGCAGAGAAGGAACCCAGGCAGGGTTAAGCACCACGTTCAGAGAAGCCCGGTTCGGACTACTGCACAGAAACCCTTTCCTCACTGACCTCCTAACCTTCCTCCCCAGCCAGTGCTCTTGGCCTAATTCTAACTACGATGGGACCCTGTCTACACTATGCAACGCACCAGGAAACCCGGAATCCCTCCCCGTATTTCTGCCCATGGATCCCGATTAGAGAACGCACCCCAGTCCAGCTGTTTCCCTTTCCCATCTCCGTTCTTCCCACTGTCTCTCTTCCAAAAGGTCCAGTTGCAGCTTAGAGAACGAATGGCCAGGGAGGGCAAAAGGCTCCGCTACCAGTTTGGGGGCGCTGGGGTCGGAGGGGAGCCCCAGGGGAAATCCCCCCCAACCCCTCCTGCTGCCATGCAGGTCCAGTCAGCAAAGGTGCTCCTGGAATGCTGGATTTTAAAGGGACTTCCTTCAAAGGAGGAGTCTGCAGTCCGGCTTCTGCCTCTTTCTCCTTCTGCCCAGAGAAAGGTTTGCCCAATGCGGACCACAGAGAGCCATTCCTGGCGGAGGATGCCAAGAGCCACGCTGGAGGGGAGCGAGGAAAGGCGGGGAACGCCACGGAGGCCGGCCGTCTTGGTCGCCAGAGGGGCCTGCCAGGGCTTTCAGGATGAGAAGGGAGAGGGGTCTGGGAGGACCTTGGAGGCTGACTGAAAGAGGCATCTTCCAGTTAATCCCAAAGGTGCCCTTCTGCAAAGGGAGGGGGCTCTTCGGTTTCAGGTGGCTTTTCAGGTTTAAGCAGGGAAGAAGCTATTTATCGGGGTGGCTGTTTTTTAAACAAACAAATTAAATAAAAATAAATAATAAAATAATAAACTAAAATAAAAAAAATACATGGTGGCCCTTAAAACTATTTAATTATGTTGTTTGATCTGGGGATTTTATTTTATTTTAGGTTTTTTAAAATAAAAGTCTGGGAGCAAGATGGCGGGTCCCCACGGCGTCCCCCACGGAGCCAGGGGCACCTCCCCTCGCTCTTCCTCCGGTGGGGCCCGAAGCATGCTCTGCCAGGGATGCCCCTCTGCGCTCTGTGTTGGGCAAATGGTCAGAAAGTCTCTGCTCAGAAGGCCAAAGAGACTGAAGCCGCTGCAGTGCCCCAAAACGGAGGCGGAGTGTTTCGCCCCCCCCCCTGCGAGATTAGCCCTCCAAGCTGCAAGTGGACGTTTCGGCAGAGAAACAACGGGATGGACGATTGGACAAAGAAACGGCTGAATTGAGCCACGCCCTCAGAATCTAAATCCATGGACAGACCTATGGGCAGAGACAACGGTTTCTTGGGGCGCTGCGTCTGCTCACAAAGGTCCCATGGCAGTTAGAAGTCCCCTTCCTGTCACTACCTTCAAGTGATGATGAAGAGGGAGGCCATGAAGGCCCCCCAGAACTACACCTAATCCCTCCGAAAACAACGGTCAGGAAGAATCGGATTACCAAGTCTTCCATAGATGTGAGTAACATTTGCTTGTGGCAGCCATGGCCACCCTCTGGCTAGAGCACAGTGAAACAAAAAAGCCCTACTAACCCAAGCCTTTATCTTTAAATAAGCAGCATCCATGAAGGATGCTCTCTCTGTCATTTCTAGAGCTAATCTCTCTCTCAACTGATCACGGAGCTCACAAATATAGAAGAATAAATCTCTTCGGAGGTCATACAGACCACCCTGACAAAGACGGCAGGAATCCTCACTGAAGGAGGCCTGACAGATGACAGAACCTCTGCTCTGAAATCTCCAAGGAAGGAGAGCCCAAGGAAGGCACATGAGGCGTCGTTTTGGGCATAGCTGACACTAAGCCTCTCTTTCCTGTTTCTGTTGGTCTAGGACCATGATAAAGATTCTGTCCTACTCCTCTCTTCTACATAATACTCCCATACTCCCACATTAAAAATCTTTGTTGGCTTCTGTCATCCTCTTCAGCTGCTCCAATAAGGGCTGCAGGTAAAGTCAGCGAGGCTTTGCTTTAATAGGCAACACAATCTATAGAGGCCTCCTCCCTCCATTTTTCCTGGGTCTGGTTCAAACTTTCCTGTCTCTTTAGGAAGATTTCTCCCAGTAGAGAGAAACCTGCCTATTGCCTCAACTCAGATGAGGCGACCTGCATATAGGTGCAGGAAGGAGCCAGGGTTTCTAGGCCATTGCTCTTCCCCTGCTCTGTGCCACCGAAATGCTACTTAACAGTGTGGCGAACACCTTCCCTGGCAGCGGCAGACTGCAAATGCTGTCCAAGTGAAGGCCCACAACAACAAGGCCTTCTAGGATGAAGGGGGGTTCTTAGACATTTTGTTTTTCAAAATGGCGGCAAAGTCTCGCGTGACCTTTGCCATCCTGAGTTCACGCGGGGGGTGAGGGCCAGGCCTCTAGCGCTGGTGCCCGCCATTGGCTTTTTTGCGGGCCCCTGATGGGGCCTGGGGCCCGGAAAGAGGGTGAGGCCTCCAGCGCTGGCCCCGCCCCTGGAGGGTGGAAGCTCCACCCCCAGTGTGTGGCACCACCCCCGGAGGGTGGAAGCTCCACCCCCCCGGCTTTGGCCCCCCAGTTGTCTGAGGGACAGAAACCCGGCCCCCGGCTCAAAAAGGTTGCCTACCCCTGTCCTAAGTATTCCTTCATGGTAGGTTTTATTCATGGCAGAACTCTTGCCATCGCACCCCACTCTGCTCCTTCATGAGGAGTCCTGCTTGGCAGAAGAGCATTGCCACTTAGCACCCGACCCCTCCCCTTCTCATCTGTGAGGGTCACACTGTCTCAGCTTCAGAGGCATCCCATGGCAAAACTCCTCTTTATGCCAATAAAACCCTCGGTTTGTCCCATCTTCCAGTGTCATCCTGATGAGACAGTGTGACCTACTTGGCTGTTGTTGTTTGTTGCCTTCTGGTGGGCACTTTCAGTGCTTTTTGAGGACCCTGGCAAAATGGGGCAGGAACGGAGGGTTGTGGGATTTGTGTGTGTTTGGAGGGCTCTTGCAATGACGACATGCCAGTGTCTTCCTCTGAGACCCAGAGAGTGTGACTTGCCCAAGGCCTCCCAGAGGGCTCCTATGGCCATCCAAGCCCCCTGAGCTCCCTTTCCCCATGACCTCTTGGAAACATGGCTGTTGGCGTGTGTTGCGACTTTTACGACTCTCCTGGCATGCAAGGCTTGTTGGGGGGGGCAGTGCCTCCCTTTGAGGCTGAGAGTCTGTGCCAGGGATATAAGAAAACAACAACAACAACAACAACAACATCTGGGTATTGTAGTTTTGTGAGACATTTAGCCTTCTTTGTCAGAGAGCTCTGGTGGCACAACATACTACAAATCCCAGGAGTTTCCATAGCATAAAAGTATTGTCAAACTGGATTATTTCTGCAGTGTGCAGCCTTATTAGACTGCAGTTCCCAGCAGTCTGTGGTGCTATCAGAGCAGCTTACAAATTGTTAGACATTTCCCTGCCCTCTCTCTCTGCACCCCTCCCATGGTGATGCAATCATAATAATATTAATTGGCAAGGAGAGTGCACATTCTCTCAGCCTCAGAGGCAGGGCATGACAAACCTCTCTCTCCAGCTCTCTCAAGGTGATGCTAAGGCAAACCTACGTTTATTTTGCAGTGTGTGTGTGTGTGTGTGTGTGTACTTGAATTTCTTGGCCTTGGAGAACCCACTGCAAGGTAGTCTCCAGATCATAGTGATGTAACTGTATTTCATCAAAGTGATTAGTCATTTTTTTATCATCAAAATACCTGTCTTAATCCAAAAAACTGTGGCCAAGACCTTTCCTGCTAAGTTTTGAGATTTGAAGTTCTTCTCTTCTGTGAGAATTTGAATGTCAGAGCATGGCATAAAGGGCAGAAGCCTCACCTTTTGTTCTCTTTTGTTTTTCAAAGCAAAGCTGTTAATGAGCAAAGTTGGAGGGGGAATCAGCCTTTGGAATCACCCTAACAAAGGAAATAGCCTCCAGGATGAATGGTAGCTTTTCTTACACAAAATATGCAAATAGTGGCCATCGAGAGTCAGATGAAGGTTTCTTCTCTTACCCTCATTTCGAAATGACTAAAATTCAAGATTCTTACTCATTGATCGAGAACTGCTCAGAATTTCTTCTCTCTAAAATGTTATCGAAATTGTCGAATTAGGCATATTTCTCCTAATTTTCGAATTTTGTAGAATATTCTTTACATCCCTAGGGTGACCCTGTTGGTGCTCTTGGACCTCTCAGCGGCCTTCGATACCATCGGCCAGGGCATCCTTCTGGAACGCCTGAGAGAGTTAGGCATTGGGGGCACTGCGTTCCAGAGGATCCAGTCCTCCCTTTCGGCAGGTTCCAGATGGTGATGCTGGGGGACAGCTGCTCCTCTAGGAGAGAGCTGACATCTGGCATCCCTCAGGGCACCATTCTGTCCCCCATGCTCTTTAACATTGACATGAAGCCACTGGGGAGAGATCATCCGGAGACATGGAGCACGGTCTTATCAGTACACTGATGACACCCAGATCTATCTCTACATGAATCCGACTGATACAGTGACTAAGGATGGCATCTCTCCTCTGGATGCCTGCCTGGGGTCAGTAATGGGATGGATGAGGGAAAACAAACTCAAGCTGCATCCAGGTAAGACGGAGGTACTTGCAATAGGTACCTCAAGTCTGGGGATGGGGATTTGTCAACCAGTCCTGGATGGGTCACACTTCCCCTAAAGGATGAAGTTGGCAGTTTGGGAGTACTCCTTGATCCGTCCCTATAGTTGTCATCTCAAGTGGATGCAACAGCCAGGAGTGCTTGGTACCAACTTTGGTTGATATGCCAACTGCGCCCTTACCTGGATCAAAATGACCTGGAAGCAGTGATCCACGCACTGGGAATCTCTTGTCTTGATTTCTGTAACAAGCTCTACATGGGGTACCCTTGCACCAAGTTTGCAAGCATCAACTGGTTCAAAATGCAGCAGCCAGATTAGTCACCGGTTCATCCACGTTTGACCATATAACACCTGTCCTAAAATCCCTTTCACTTGCTTCCGATTAGCTTCCGAGTACAATACCTTTAAAGTCCTACATGGCTTGGGAGTGAGTTACTTGTGGGAACGCCTCTCCCTTCACAATCTGCCCCGCACTCTCAGAACAACTGGGAAGAACATGTGAGAACATCAACCCACCAGGCTTCTGTCAAGAAGCTCCTTCTAAAGTTGAGCTGGAATCTCTTTTCCTGGAGCTGGCATCCATTGTTCTGGGTCCTGTTCTCTGGAGCAGCAGAAAAAAAGCTTGCTCCCTCCTCAAAATGACACCCGTTCAAATACTTAAACAGGGCTATCACATCATTCCCTAACCTTCTCTTCTTCAGGCAAAACATGACCAGCTCCTTAAGTCTCTCCTCATAAGGCATGGTTCCCAGACCCTTCGTCATTTTTCTGGAGATGCTCCAGCTTGTCAATATCTTTTTTGAATTGTGGTGCCCAGAACTGGACAGAATATTTCAGTTCAGGCCTGACCAAAGCAGAATAGAGTGGCATCAATATTACCCTGGATCTAGACACTATACTTCTATTAATGTAGCCTAGAATTGCATTGGCCTTTTTAGATGTCCCATCACACTCTTGACTCATGTTCTACTTGTGGTCTCCTAGGACTCCAAGATCCTTTTTACATATAGTCTTAAGCCAGGTGTCCCCGATAAACCAATATCTGTGCATTTAATTTTTCCTCCTTAAGTGCAGTGCCTTACATTTCTCCGTGTTGGATTTCATTTTGTTAGTTTTGGCCCAGCTTTCTAGTCTATTCAGGTCATTTTGAATCTTGATCCTGTCCTCTGGAGTATTAGCTATTCCTCCTAATTTGGGGTCATCTGCAAATTTGATAAGTATGCCCCCAATTCTGTCATCCAGGTCATTGATAAAGATGTTGAATAGCCCTGGGCCCAGGACAGAGCCCCACTGGACACCCGACTGGTCACTTCTTTTTTTTTCCAGGATGAAAAGGAGCCATGGCCTTTGATTTGGCTGGTCAACCAATTAATAACCAACCCAAACCAAAAGGTTCTGAAAAGAATGTAACCCTGAAAATGAAAGTATTATCTATAAGGGTAATTTTACCCACAAAGATATGTAAAAACTGAGGCAATTTAATATACATGGTAAAATTCTCCTAACCAGGGAAAATAACCCTGGATAGATGCCAAATAAACAGTAAAAGGGTGAGAAATAACACCTTCCTTTGTATGGGCAATTATAAAAATGGAAAAATAGAGGCCAAACGCGTTTCGGCCGAAGCCTTCCTCAGTGGCCTATCAATATTAGTAAAAACAGTTATAATAAACCATTCCTCAGCCCACAAAAGTGTGCTCTCTCTAAATGCAAAAGCTACAATGAGCTTGGTTCGTGATCAGGGTGTCTTTATATAACCAGCTGGGCTGGCAATGAGCCCGATCCTGTCTAAACTCAAACAAGACAAGATAAAACAAAGGTGTGTAATGACAGTAAAACGCCAGAATTGAAAATATTTAGACTAACCAATTAACATTTTCATTTAAGCCACCTGGGAATTCAGAGTTCAAACGATGGATCCACTTGAGCTCCAATAACTGTAACTGTCTAATATTCTTCATGTTAGGTAACCAATCTATGCACCAGAACTTAAATGAATCAAAACAATGTTGTTTGTCTATAAAATGTTTAACCAAAGGGGCTTCCCATCTTCGGTTTTTGATACAGCTCCGATGTTCAATAATCCGAGTTCTAACCTCCCTGCTGGTCATCCCTATATAGATCAATTTGCAAGGGCATTCAATCATATATTGACATTTTTGCTCGCACATGGGGTAAATTTATACAAGTCATATCTTTTACCATCAGCAGTATTGACAACAAATTTTTATTGCTGCTCTGTCTGCAGACTGAGCAATGTCCACAGATGTAATGTCCTTTTGCCGTCAAATTCATTTGTTCAGCAGGACTTGCATTGTCTGCCCGCACCAATATATTCTTGATGTTCTGGGTGCGTCTATGTGCAAACATCGGTCTGTTCTTATAACCGGGGATATTCTCCAGCAAGTGCCAGTGTTTCACAATACTTTCCTTAACCCTCTGAGAATGATTGTTGAAAGTGAGTGGAATGACCACTCTGTCCAATGCTTTACTGGGTTTGGAATCATACAGTAGTCTCCTGCGGTCCAGTCTCCGAACCTTAGCCTGTGCATCTTTTATAACTTTCAAAGGATATCCCTTTTCCAAGAATTGGAGACACATAATATCTGATTCCCTTTCAAAACCCTCTAACGTATTACAATTACGTCTAATCCGTAGAAATTGTGAATAAGGAAGGTTATTTTTGAGAGGTTTAGGATGATAGCTATCATATCTAAGAAATGAATTCACATCCCTTGGTTTCCTGTACAAGTTTGTTACAGAAGAATCTCTCTCCATATGTATATTAATATCAAAAAAATCCACTGTGCATGGATCATATGTCATGTCAAATTGAATACTGTCATGGACCCCATTAAGAAAAACCAAAAATTCCCTAAGTAAGGTCTCAGAGCCCACCCGTATACAACCAATTAATCACCCACCTGACGGGGCTTCTGGAGGGGACATGGCGCCTCGTAGAACGGACTTCAGATAGTTCTGGGGCCGTTTCTGGTCAGCGGTGAGAATCGAGACCTCCAAATTTCAATTGGAGTATCTGGGAATTCTCTCTTGGAAAGAGGGCTCTGAGGGGCTCGACAGAAGGCTCAAAACTCACATCCAAGTGCTGGAAACAGAGTAAGCCCAGGTCCGGAGGGAACGCGGGACGAAAAGCAAGGAGTGCGGAGCCTGAAGAGCGATCCACGCCCAGTTGATTTGTAGCGGAAAGCCTTAGGCTCTCCGCACAGAGGCGACCACCACTTTTTAAGAAACGATTGCTTTTTTGGAAAGACAGATTAAGGTACTGACTATCTAGCTGCTAATTGCATTCTTTGATTCTGGATCAAAAGACTCACACATCCTCTACTTTAACGGAGGACATTGTTTCTGAAAGACCTTTTTCCTTTGATTTTGTGGTATATGTTGACTGATGAATCTGGTGCAACTCTACAAGACTTAAAAACCTTATAAATATAGTTGATTACTCCGATTTGATTTAAAATAGTTGGAAATTATCCAAACTCCTGAGGAAGAATTGGGGAAGACAAGATGGCGAATTGCGTTCTATACATATAGTTTCATACAAAGACCTGACTGGAGATAAATGACTGACTCATCCATCTCGCAATTCGGATTGTTTACCTTATTGCTTTCAGCTGTGTTGACTGAGTCGTCCTTGAGGACTTCCTTGTGGCTGTTTGAGAGAGGGTTATTTTGCTTTCGAGGCGGCAGAGGCGGATTGGGAGGAGGAGGAGGAGGAGGAGAGGAGACGCTAAGGACAGAAGGTCTAAGCAAGTGACGTGACGGAGACGTAGCATTGGGCGGAGATGGAGGACTGTGATGCAGGACGACGATGGAGACAAGAGGAGCCAGGAAGCGTTGGAAAGACAGGACTATTTGAAGGAGTTGGCGGATTCGGCGGACGAAGGAAGACGACAGATAGTGAAAGAAGCTTAAGAAAGTATTTTAAAAGGGGGAGAATTGGGGTTAAGGCGACGGGACTGAAAGGTTTAATAAGGGGAGGAAGACTGATGGATTTTGAGAGGACTTTTTGAGCCTTCTGAATGTTTTTGGCGCTGACATATAAAAACAAGTCAATATACTGTGAGGCGGGGGTTTGTTTGAAGAGAGATAATTGTGATATTTGTGCACATTGAGATAATTGATGACATTTATCAATTTGAAAATTAGCTTTAAGTAAATATACATATATAGAATAATAGTACTGGCTTTTAGTAAGTAGATAATTGAACTATTTCACATTTGATATATAACTGCATGTGAATCTTTATTTGGAAACTTTATAGATATTTTGAAAATAATCTACTGGAAGATAATGAATACAAGGAAACAGACCCAAAAGGCAAATAGACAGAATAAACAGAATATACAGAATACTAACCAGAGAAGACTGTCCATGGATAAAGCAAAGAACACGGATACGAATGAACTGGTTTTGGAAAAGATAGAAAACTTATCAATAAAGATGACCAATTTATCCAAAGATTTAAATAAAGAATTGAATACTTTTAAGAGGGAAATTAAACACGAGATAAGAGAAGATTTGAGAGAAATAACCCAAACGGTGGAAAAGTTAACTCAAGAGACACAAAAAATAAAACAAAGAGTGGATATTTTGGAAATTAAAAATGAGAAATTGGAGAATGAAATGATACAAATTTTGACAAAAGAAGAACGTGAATTAGATGAAAAAGCAGTTGCGGATTTAAAAGCGAAAGAAAAATCAGTTAGAATTAGAGGTATTCCGGAACAAAAAGAACAAGATTTTTATGGAAAACTGATTGAAGAAATTGCAAGATTTTTAAAAAGAGACCCAGAATCTTTTGAAAATGAAATTGATAAATTATACCGTGTTAACTCCTTAGTTGCAAAACGAAAAGGTCTGCCCCGCGATGTAATGGTTTGTTTTGTAAGGAAAACGGTTAGAGATGCCTTTTTAAATACGCATAACGAAACCCCGTTTTAGTTTGAAGACCGTGAACTGAGAGTTCTGAGAAAACGGAGGGAATATTCTGGACTGACTGCTTTTTTAAGAGATGCAAGTGTTACATATAGATGGGAGCGCAAAAAGAAAAGAGTGAGAATACTAACCCCGGAGCAAGCAAAGAAGTTTCTGAAACAGGAAGGAAAACAACATCCTACATCTCAAGGAGACAGAAAGAGTGAAAGAAATAATCAACAAGATAGAGACGAAGAAGAAGAAGAAGAAGAAGAAGAAGAAGAGGAGGAGGAGGAGGAGGAGGAGGAAGAAGAAGAGAAGAAGAAGAAGAGAAGAAGAAGAAGAAGAGGAGGAGGAAGAAGAAGAAGAAGAAGAAGAAGAAGAAGAGAAGAAGAGAAGAAGAAAAACAGGAGGAGGAGGAAGAAGAAGCAGAAGAAGAAGAAGAAGAAGAGAAGAAGAAGAGGAGGAGGAGGAGGAAGAAGAAGAAGAAGAAGAAAAGAAGAAGAGGAGGAGGAGGAGGAAGAAGAAGAAGAAGAAGAAGAGAAGAAGAAGAGGAGGAGGAAGAAGAAGAAGAAAGGAAGAAGAGGAGGAGGAGGAGGAAGAAGAAGAAGAAGAGGAGGAAGAAGAAGAAGAAGAAGAAGAAGAGGAGGAAGAAGAAGAAGAAGAAGAAGATAAGAAGAAGAAGAAGAAGAGGAGGAAGAAGAAGAAGAAGAAGAAGAAGAAGAAGAAGAAGAAGAGAAGAAGAAGAGAAGAAGAAAAACAGGAGGAGGAAGAAGAAGAAGAAGAAGAAGAAGAAGAAGAAGAAGAAGAAGAGAAGAAGAAGAGGAGGAGGAGGAGGAAGAAGAAGAAGAAGAAGAAAAGAAGAAGAGGAGGAGGAGGAGGAAGAAGAAGAAGAAGAAGAAGAGAAGAAGAAGAGGAGGAGGAGGAAGAAGAAGAAGAAGAGAAGAAGAAGAAGAGGAGGAGGAAGAAGAAGAAGAAGAAGAAGAAGAAGAAGAAGAAGAAGAAGAAGAAGAAGAGGAGGAGGAGGAGGAGTTACGGAATATACAAGATCCTCAAATTCCGGATGATGAACAAGACTTGAGATATGAGGAGATGAGATTAATGAGAGAAGAAAAGGAGGGAGGAGAGATTTGAAAATTTGAAGAGACAGGTTGTCAAGTCTGAATAAAAAAGTTTCTTAACAATTTGATTCTGAGGTCCTTCTAAAAAAACAATACTTAATTTTAAGTTTATGTTAATAAAGTGTGGTATTAATCTAACAATTTGATCTTTTGTCTTTGAGAGATATCATTGAATGATGATGGCGAATAATTTAAAATTCTTAACACACCACAGAGAAGGAAAAAGATCTCCCATTACTTGCCAAAATTAAAATTAGACGTGTCTCTGGGTGCTTTTCTCTGGTTACGCTGTGAGTCGGCGTGAATGAATTTAGTCTTCCAGTAGGAACCTCAGGATACTCAGCGTAAAGAAATTATTTACAGAGGATGGCAGGAGACAAATTGTATTTGCAGCAGAGTTCATGGGCAAAGCTGACAGCAAAGCATCTCTGTCTCAGACTGGCTGAGCTGCCCGTCGTCTTCTCTTCTTTTGCAGCTTCTGGGTGCCTTGGCTAAGCTATTATGAGCCAGGCAAACCCTTAGGTCCAGGTGCCGCTGCCTGAGACACATCCATTGCCTGGCTTCTCTGCTGTTTTGTTCAAGGCCTTTCCGCAAACACAGTTCTGCATGCATCATGTATTATGCCATAACGTCTGTTGCAACACTTTATTGTGACATGTCTCAGCCATCTCCTTTTTGCTACAAGTGGCAAAATGGCTATCATTTTTCTTTAGGGGGATGGAAAGAAAGGTATGACAGGGCCAGTACAGACGGGTGCTTTGTGTCGCCCTGGGGCCAAAATTAGGGCTAGCTAGGGCTGGGTGTCCAGGCGCACCCAGCCCTACTATCACCGCAGCTGCGTGCACCTGTCCACATGTGGCACAGTGTACAAACGCCTCGGCAGAAGCAGCACCATAGGGGTGCGTCAGCCTTTATGACGCTGCCAAAAAGGAGCTACCTAGAGTGGGTCCTTTTTGCGTGCTCATACGAATGTTGCTGCAGATGCGCAGCATTCAGGGGAGGCTTTGAGCCACCCATCTGTACTGCCCCATAGTTCATTTTAACATTATCACCACAAAGTGTGAGTTGTTGGCCTATTTCTGTGTCCTCAAACCACCGGCTTAAACCTCTGGATAATAAGCCCTGGTCAAGTGGCCCAAAAAGCAGGTCATGAGCCCAAAGCTGCCGCTTTCCAGAGCCCCAAAGGGCCTCCTCCTTTTAACAGTCTTCGCCAAGGATTTCCCTCTTTTAAAAGTCCAGTTTACTAATAGCCACTATGGGTTTTCTACCAAATGGGGTGGACCTGCCCTTCTGTTAAGATCTTTTGGAAAGACGTAAACAAAATAATCATGGGACTATATCAAATCAATGCCAAATTAGACCCTGAGACAATTTTGCTGAATATGACAGATGGGAAAGAATCAAGAAAGCACATAAAATTAATTTTATATTTGATAACATCGGCAAGAATCGTAGTAGCAAAATATTGGAAAAAGTAGATATTGACGAATGGTTAAGCAAAGCTCTAGAAGTGATAGAGATGGATAAATTAACAATGCTGCTGTGAGACGATGAGGATTATGATAAGAGAAATGAGGAAATGTGGAAACCTTGGCTGAAATACTGTAAGAATAGATGGCCAGAAGCGATATAAAGATATGAAGTTAGTACATATTTTGGATAACATGAAAATCAAGGGTGTATTTGAATATAATAATAATAACAAAGATTTATTTATGGCCCACCCAATCACGAAGAATCTGGGCGGGTTACAACAATAAAATACATCAATTACAATAGAGTTAAAAATCAAACCCTAGACCTACCGCCCCCCCCCCCATTCCCAGTACGAAAACAGAATTAAACAGTAATAGTATAAAACATTAAAAGATTAAAAGCATTTTAAAAAGGCAGAAAGATAGGCAGGGAAGACTAGACAGATGAGGGGACAATATCTCTATATCTGGGGAGGGAACTAAGTTGGAAAGGCCTTCTGGAAGAGATCCGTCTTGAGTGCTTTCTTGAAAGCTGTCAGAGTGGGAATGTGACGGCTCTCCTCCGGCCGGTCGTTCCATAGTTTAAGAGCAGTAGTAGAGAAGGCCCTCTGGGAAACTGATGTTAACCTAGATTTTTTTGGCTGTAGTAGATTTCTTCCAGAGGACCTTAGTGTGCGGGACGATGGACAATAGGGAAGAAGGCGTTCCCTCAAGTACTCTGGGCCCAAGCCATGGAGGGCTTTAAAGATACTTTGCCCGGAAACTAATAGGCAACCAGTGCAGGGACTTCAAGACCGGTGTTATATGGTCATTTCTAGAAGTTCCCATAATCAATCTGGCTGCCATATTTTGTACCAACGGAAGTTTCCGAACTTGGCACAAGGGTAGCCCCAAGCAGAGTGCATTACAGAAGTCCAGTTGAGAGGTGACCAGTGCATGTACTACTGTTTCCAGGTCCCTCGGCTCCAGGAAGGGTTACAGTTGGCATATCAGACGAAGCTGATAGCAGGCGCTCTTGACTGTCGCATCCACCTGAGCTGTCAGTTGGAGCGACGAGTCAAGAAGCACCCCCAAGCTGCGAATAGAATCCTTCAGGGGAAGTGTGACCCCATCCAGAACTGGCTGACACAACTCCATTCCTGGATTCGGGGTTCCTATAGCAAGTACCTCCGTCTTATATATATTGAGTATTGTGTGTGTTACCCTTTATTTAAATCTTTAATACTATGGACATATTTTATAATTATAGATAAAATATAGGTAAGGAATCAATTTATAGAATAATGGCTGGGAAATAAATGGTAAAAGAAGCAAAATGTAAGAAGAGCAAGAAAGTTAGAAAGCTATTAATTTCTTCACCAGAATGAAGAAGTGAATAGACTGAAAGTTCTGTCTTTAAAAGATTTCTACCCATAGACTGTTATGTATAAACAAGAAAATGAGTTATTAATGTGAGAGGAGGACAATAGATAACAACAGGAATAGCGGAATACGGCATAAACAAGTTGCATAAGAAGAAAGGAAGGCATAGCCAGGGAAAAGAGCAGGGAGGGGAGGAATGGGGAAATAGCAGAATGGAGAAAGAAATAGGTCAAGCTTTGTTTTTATGTAATTTTCCTTTGAAAATATGATTTGTATATGGAATGTAAATAAGAAATGAAATATGTTCATTTAAAAAAAGGCCAGTTGACAGTTAGAGCCAACTTGGCGGAGGGGCTGAGCGTTGGACTGTGACTCCGGACACCAGGGTTCGAATCCCCACTTGGCCACGGAAACCCACAGGATGACCGTGGGCAAGTCACACTCTCTCAGCCCCAGAAACCTCCCTCTCCCCATAGGTTTGCCTTCGGGACATCATACAAAGGTACACAATGGCAAAGAACAACAGATAAGCCAGCAAGTGCTGGTCCACCGTCCGACTCTTCAATGACTGCAGCTGGCCAGTTACTTCTCTCCGCTGTTTTCGTAGACGGGGTTGGCGTAGGCCTCGCTTCTTCCGTCCGCTGCGCAGTCTCCCTGGTCCGTGGGCGGCCATGACGCCTCTCTCTCCAGCCGCCTCTGCAGCCTCCGGAAGCGGCTGGACGACTGGAACCGAAAGAGGGCCTTGAGCCAGAGCCAGAGCCAGCGGTTTTGCAAGATGGCATCCTGCAAAGAAAATGGCTGTGCATACAAGATGACATTGCGGGCGGCAGGTGCCCCTGACTGTTGGGTGCCCCTCATTCCTCTCAGCCCAAGTGGGGAGGCTGCCTGGCTTTCAGGAGAAGAAGGAGAGCCAAGCCATGCTTCGCCCAAGAGCCACCTTGCCGTCCGTCGTGGGATGGAGTTGCCCTTGCTGACCATCCTCCACCTCCTTGGCCTCCCCTTGAAGGGACCATAAACCTGGGGCCGGTTTTCAAGGGGAAGCCACACCAATCGAGAAACCAACGCCCATCGTCCACTCACCTCCACAAAGAATGAGACGCAAAACGTGACCACCAGCATAATGAGAACATAAACCCTCCAGATGTTTGGGGTGCAGAGGAACTGTGGGAAAGGAAAGGAGTCCCAGGCTGTCATTCCCAGGTGGACCCTGATGAGTACTATCTTTATCATTACATTTATTTGTACGCTGCTTTCCCCCCAGAATTGGGACTCAGAGTGGCTTACATTCTCAAAACACAGTACAAGATACCAGAGCCCAGACCAATTCATACCAGGAGGAGATACAGTCTGCCAAATAGCCTGGGCCATGGAGGGCCCTTTGGTTGGCGGCCCTTTTGCCCTGGCAGTGCCTGCAATGCTCCCATCACTCGGCCTGGGCAGGGGCTTTGCCTGATGGCCAGCCGCTTGGCCTAATGCGGCCTCTTGCTCCAGGCAGAGAGCATGGCATGTAGCAGCCCACTTTGAAGGCTGGAGAGGAGCTGGGGGCAGTGCGTTGGTCACAGGGGAAGCGGAGGACCCTCCCGTCGCTCACCTCCATCCCTTTGTAGACGGCTTCTATGTCAGCAAAGAAGAGAAAGAGGGACACTCCAAGCTGGATGCAGAGCAGGCAGGAGAAGACATCTGGACAATTGGAAAAGGAGCAATGCGCCCCAGTTAGACCCATGGAGGCAATGGGGGGCCAGGAATTAGCAAGTGAGTAAAGCTGCCATGTGATCTGGGGGAATCATAGGATCGTAGAGAGACCCCGAGGGCCCGGATCCAGTCCAACCTCATTCTTCTGCCATGCAGGAAGACCCCATCCAAGCCTCCTCCTCCCTGAGACAGAAGATGGCCATCCGGCCACTACTTAGAAACAGTCTCCAAAGGAGACTCCACCACAATCTCCAAGGAAGGGAGTGTGTTCCACTATCAGACAACCCTTATTGTCAAGACGTTCCTCCTGATGTTTAAGGGGAATCTCTTTTCCTGTAGCTTGCACCCATTGCTTGCACCAGGAGCCCAGGTGGCACAGTGGTTCAATGCCCGTCCTGCAGCCACTCACTCACAAACCACAAGGTTGCGAGTTCAGTTCCAGCCAGAGACTCAGGGTCCACTCAGCCTTGCACCCTTCCAAAGTCACTAAAATGAGTCCCCAGCAAATTAGTTGTCAATCGCTTAGAGACTACTTAGTGCAATATGAAGCAGTATATAAATGAAGTTGCTATTGCTGTTGTTCCATGTCCTATTCTCTGGAGCAGCAGAAAACAAGCTTGCTCCATTCTTAGTACCTGACATCCCTTCAGATGTTTAAACACAGGCATCATGTCTCCCCTTAACCTTCTCTTTTCCAGGCTAACGGTACCCAGCTCCCTCAGCTGTTCCTCAGAAGGTTTCTGTAGGACAATGCAAGTTTCCAAAGGCTTCAGCCTTTGTTAAGGAAACTAGAATATTTAAATATCAAACATATCAAAGCCAAGCTTTACATCAGCAGATTAGGCAAAATGTGTCCTTCCTTGCCTAAGCATGCTTCTCTAAGAACTGAGAACAATCACAAGTAGCTTGCAGTTTAAACAACAGTTTGCTAATGGCTTTAATTTACATATACATAGAGGCTATATCCTAACCTAGCTTCAGGTGAAGAAGAAATCTTTATCTCGCCATCTTTCCAAAGATGGAGAACCCCATAGGGCTGGGGGGGGGGGGGATATTTGTCTGTGAGAGAGAACTTCCCGAAAGGGGAAGTGGTTTCTCTCCTGTGATTCAGAAGGAGCAAAATGGGGGGTTGGAATGAGGGGAGACGGCAGGGAAGTCCATCTATCAAAGGAGCTGAAGAGAGAATGGTGGCTCTCCTCTGGACACGTGGCTCCAGCTTGTCCACCTCCTTCTTGAATTGTGGTCATCAGAACTGGACACAGGATGATTCCAGCTGAGGCCTGACCAAGGCAGACCACAGTGTTGCCATGCCTAGACCCTAGACTCTAATGGATGCAGGAATGCCACCTGGCCATTAAAGTGGTTTCCTTATTTCTTCTGCAGACAACCATTTTAGCACCAGGGTCAGCTGTCCAGACAGGGGCATGGAGGGTGGCATGGCAGTACTCCATTGGCAAAAGGGGTGGGGAGGGCTGGACAACTCACAGTTGGTGTAGATGGGCCTCCTGAACGGTCTGCCCTTGGAGAAGACGAAGGCCACAAGGATGCAGTTGAGGGTGACCAGTGGCCAGAGGGTGGTCCCTTCGTAGCTCAGCACAGGGTCCTCCTCTGGCTCAGTGGCGTTGGCCTTTGTCCCATTGTCACCCAGGAAGAGGGACTGGTTTCCCAAGGGACATCCCCTGGAAGGCAAGGGACCCCCAAGAATGACCCCTCTTCCTTCTCCTTAGCCACAGCCGGTGGCCATTTTGCCTCCAACCGCGCACGCGTTGGGCTTGATATGAAGCAGGGATATGAGACCCAGAAGGAGAGTCTGGGACTCAAGGGGGCTTACAAGAGGAAAATGCAAGTAGCTAAACACATACAAAGAAATGAGATTACAACAGAATTAAAGTGCCAAAGCAATGTAGAGCAATCAAGGCCCAGGAAAGAGGAATCATGGCTTGGTCTGTTGGGATTCTGTTCAGATGAATGCCCAAAAGACAGCAAAGACAGCACTGCCTTGACCCAGGTCCTCGGGAACAGGGGCTAAGTAGTGAACTAGTGCTCCAGGAGACCTGGGTTTGAATCCCTGCTCAGCCATGGAAGCCCAGCAGGTGACTTTGTTGCACCGTCTGGGCTTCAGAGGAGGCCAATGGCAAACTCCCTCCAGACAACTCTGGACAAGTAAACCCTAGGAGAGGGTCAGCGGGAGCAGGACACATATCAAATGAGGGTCAGTGTGGCCTTTTAGTTTGAATGTTGGACACCTAGGCCTGCATCTGAACTGCAGAAATAATGCTGTTTGACATCGCTTTAGCTGACATGGCTCCATTCTTTGGAATCCTGGGACTTGTAGTTTGTTGGGGCATCAGTGCTCTCCGACAGAAAATATGAAATATCTCACAAAACTCCAAAGCCCAGGATCCATAGCACTGAGCCATGGCAGTCAAAGCAACGTCAAACTGCATTATTTCTGCAGGGCAGGTTAGCTCTTGGACTCTGAGAGACCAGGGGTCGAATCCCACTGGGTGACCCTGGGAAAGTCACACTCTCTCATCCTCAGAAGGAGGCCATGATGGCAAGCCCCCTCTGAACAGATCTGGCCCAGAAGATCCTGATCTACTCTGGCAGCATGTGTGGGTCCGAAGGGGGCTCCTAAGGGAGCAGCAGAAGCAGAAGAGCCGCCAGTGCTTTGGAGGTGGCCACTCACTGGCAGGTGATACCAGGAGGAGACTGTAGAAGGACTTCTCCATTTGTGCTGACAGACAGACCCTGCATCTGTGCAAACATGGAAGCATTTGCCTTTCGGCTTCAACTGGGAGAATCTTCTACCAATTAGATACTCAATTAACCTGGCTCTTCCTCTAGAAAATTACAAGTTAACTATTGCCAGTGCTCAGATTCTAAGGTCGAGACACAGGACCTTACCACACAAGGATTTTTTGAGCACGGAAGTAGGGTCAGTTCTCATTGGTCGATGCGTATTCGCGTTATATCGCATTGGTGTTCCACAACTGTGAGCTCAGAATACGTATTGACCAATGCGATATAATGTGAATACGCTTTGGCCAATGCGTATTCACGGCGGGGTTCCAAACTGAAGGCAGCCGGCTCCTCCGTTTTGCGAGTGCGCAAAATTAGTGGATTGGCGGGATCCGTATTGATGGCCAGTGCGAAACCTCTGCTGCTTTGGCTGGTGTGTACATCCAATCCGCTGGTTCTCCTGAAGACCACTGGTTACAAATCTCCCATGATGCTGCTCTGGAATTTCCCCCTTCTCCTTCCGGTGGCCCTTTCCTCTTTCAGGACAACCGCCGGGGCTGGGGAGCCATTTTTCCACTGACCGACGAGATAAAGCAGAAACCTTTTGTGTGTGTGTGTGGGGGGGTGAAATGTATATGTATATGTGTGTATATATGTATATGTGTATATACACACACACACACACAAAGATGTGTTTGTAAGCATATACATGCAGCATTACACTTTCGGCTGCTCCACAGTTTGTGTGTGTGTGTGTGTGTGTGTGTGTGTGTATGGGCGTGTGTATATGTATATGTATGTATACACACACACACACACACATATATAAACACTCAAGCAGACAGATGTGTGTGTACACATATAAATACGGCATCACACTTTTGGCTGTGGCAAGTGTGTTTTTGTATATATATGTGTGTGTTTGTGTGTGTGTTTGTGTGTGTGTGTGAGTGTATGTATATATATATATATATATATATATATATATATATAAAAAAACACTCATACAGACAAATATGTGTGTACACATAAAAAAAGGCATCTCACTTTTGGCTTTACCACTATGTGTATATATATATATATATATATATATATATATATATATATGTATGTATATATATAAGTATGTATGTATGTATTTATGTGTGTGCATAGATAGATAGATAGATAGATAGATAGATAGCTACACACACACACACATATATACACATGGTGCATACCCCTTCCGTAAGTGGCTAAAGGCAGAAATTCTCGCGATATTACGCGCTAAACAGTGACCTCATTCTTCACCCCAAAAGTTAAAAATGTTGCGCCCCGTTCAGAGCCCCACAGAGCATGCGCAAGGCTGCCGATGCGCATTGGCCAATACACATTGTATTGGGCTGGTGTGGTTATCCAATCTGCACTTGCCTCACTTTGCCTGAATACGCATTGGCCGATTCGCAAAACCTCGATTCGGAAGGCCGCCCAGATGTGGAAGAACAATGCGATATGACGCAAATACGAATCAGCAAAGCGTATTCAGAGAGCGCGAGTGTGAATGAACGATGCGATATGACGCGAATACGCATCGGCCAATGTGAACTGACCCTACTTCTGTGCCCTGTGTGGTACGGTCCACAGATGGTTAACCAACCATGCTATGATTAACCTGCCATGCTTTCTGCCTATAAAAGAAAGAGACTGGTATGGCTCCAGTGGTCAGTTGGATTGGCCACAGGTGTCAATTGAGTTGACCAGGATCAATTAAACTGCCCATACCAGATGGTTTGCCTTGTCTGATTTCTTTACAGGTGACGGCTGAGCCAGCTGGGCTCTTCTTGGGAGGAAGGGAGGGATCCCTGTTTGGGAAGGGCTCTGACCTGTGGCTGCGCAGCTGGGAGTACCAGGGCTGCTGCTTGATGGAAAGGAAGGCAAAGACCTGGAGCGCGAGGGTGAGGCAGGCGTTGAGGACAATGGAGAGCAGCAGCGGTGGTGCCAGGAGGCGTCCCGGGGGCCGGTGGGGGGCCAGTTGGGGATAGGCCTCCGTCAGGCTCACTGCGCAAAGAGGAAGAGAGATGTCCCGGGAGAGCAGTATTCATGGCAAGGGACATACAGCCTTTCCTTTGCCCACCCCACAGTCATCCCAGAGAAGGAAGCCTCCTCAAACTGGTCCGCTGAGCAGAAGCGGGAAGGGCGCCTCCTTCATCCCTCTCCACCCTACATCTTGCAGCTCTGCCCATTTCAGCCGCGCCAAGGGCCAGAGGGAGGCCAGCTGTGGTCAACATGCAGCAATGGCTCTCAAGCCAGGAGCCTTCAAGCCGCCTTCCAACTTATGGTGACCCCAAGCATTTTGCATAGGGTTTACTTAGGCAGGGAATCCTCAGAGGTGGTTTTGTCCATCCTTTCCTCTGACACAGACCCTAACAGCAGTAACAGCATTCTTCCACAGACTCCCATCCCGGTACTAACCAGGGCTTGCCCTGTTTAGCTTCCAAGATAAAAGGGGATCTGATGCCTTTAGGGCATTTACCCTACTATAAATTCAGCATGTGGGCAGGTGAGATGTAGTCTCCAGAGAGTAGGGTTTGGAAAGAATCCGCATTGGTCAGGAATACCAGTTTGTCAAGGGATCTTGTAGCACATTTTGGATTAACTGTGCAAAAGCAGTTGCAGGGTCAGCTTTGGAAGACTTGGGTTCCTTCCTCAGACGAATGGAGTGAACTGGTCAAAGGACCTTCCTGGGCACCAGTTCACTCCATTCATATCTGAGGAAGCAGACTGAGTCTAAGAAAGGTCCTTCCTGGGCACCAGTTTGCTCCTGAGGAAGTGGGTTGGGTCCACAAAATCAGATGATGCCAGCCTTCTCTAAGGGGCTTTGCAAGGGAAGCCTCAAGGGACAGTGGCCAGCCAGGAGCCTTCCTGACCTCTGGGAATGCCCTAGAAGCTCAGGAGCTCTCCAGCCTGATCAAGACTTGGTCAGGCAAGCTGTTCCTGGCAAACAGGGGCCAGTCTTAAACCAGCTGAGAAACGTTGTGCCGCAAAGGCTTCTGTGTTGCTGGCCTCCTTGGCAGTGTCCACTGTGAAAGTCCAGGCTGTCCAATAGCGCAAGGGAGAGAAGGAAGGTCTGCTGACTTACTTGTGAGGCAGATGACGAGGGTGACGCAGACGTCTTGCAGGAGGTACTGGTAGTTCCCAAAGATCTGGGTTTGCTGCGGGAGGGGAAGGAAAAAAACAAAAGAGGCTTCTTTTGCAACTCTTAGTGATTATTTCATTAATACAGACAGGAAGGAAGCCACAGGGCTTTGGAAAAGCAGCTGGAGATTACACCTGGAACCCAAGGTTTCCTTCCTCTGGTGCTACAGCTGCCCCATCTGTTTCAATTCTGTTGCTTGCCCCCCACTGACCCCCCGAATGCTGCCCACACGGGACCAAAGGGGGGCTAGGGACGACAAAGCAAGACCATACATTACAATAGCAAACCTCTGCCCCCAGCATCCTCGAGGCGATTAATCCAGGCATGGGAAGGGGCTTTGTGCTTGCCAAGCAGAAACACAGTGGGAGCAATAGGTAATAATAACAATAACAATAACAATAAGAAATTATAATATCTGACAAAGGGAAGAACCACTCTGCCCACTCCGGAATGTATTCATGGCAAGGCCGTCTGTCAGAAGGAGCAAAGGTCCCTTTACAGCACCATAAGGGAGACTCCTCTGTCCATCCTCTCTTTAGCTCTTAAAAATGAGGGTCTCTTTCCAGGCTGCAACTGCTACCTGTCATCCAGACTTTAAGGACATGGAGGGCTGTGATCAGGGACATAGCTAGGATTTTAGGAAGGGGGGGGCAGACTAAGTGTCACCATTATAATGGGGCTTGGGTGCGGTGGCGCAGCAGCACACACCATTCATTTTTCTAATGGAAGGGGGGAGTCCAGACCCCAAGACCCCCTCCCTTGGCTACGTCCCTGCTGCGACCCAACATCTCCTCCAGCACTATGCAATCCCTATGGAGAATTGCAACAGAGCAACACAAGTCAGTGACTGCATGCCTGCAATGTGCAATATGTGCAATGTCTAGTGCATGATTTGCAAGGTCTAAGGCACAACTGTAATGCAGAGATGCAAGGTGTGATGTGCAATCACAGTGTGCAATAAAGTGTAAGCAAAATGCTTGAGGGGGAAATGTGTTGCTCAGTGCAAAATGGGCAACAGCAATGCACAACTCTGCTTCCACCGCTGCCAGCAAAACACGCCTGTGGTGCTATGGCAAATAATTCACCCCACATTTCCTTTTCTTGTGCCATTTTTCTAGTCATTTTTCACTCATGGCAACCCTAAGGAGAACCTATCATGGGGTTTTCTTGGCAAGATTTGTTCATAGGAGGTTTGCCATGGCCATCTTCCCCTGAGGCTGGGAGAATGTGACTTGTCCAAGGACACCCAATGGCTTTCCATTGCTGGTCAGAGATTCAAACTCTGGTCCCCCAGAGTCCCAGTCCATTGCTCAAAACAACACCGTGCCAGCTCTCTCCACATGCAAAGTATGAATCACGCATAGACAGGCCATTCACAGGACACCTGCTACCACTTGTAATGTACCTAAGTGTGCTGCGTGAAGACGTACCCAGTAAAGCAGAGCTGTGCCGATGAACTGCGTCACGCCATAAAGGGCTAGGTACTTGAAGACGGCGAAGGAGGAGACCAGGGCGGCACGGCCTTCCCTGCAACGGAAAAGGGAGACATCTGTGATCTGATCCAAGCAGCGCAGGGGGAAGTGCATGGCCGGATTTGGGGGTGGGGGCTTTCAGAAAAAGACATTCAGCCAGGAAGGAAGGAAGACTGGTGTCTGGGGCAGGGCTGCCGGGGGCACGGACAGCGTTGGGTGGCTCCTGAGGGGGGGATGTCACCCGATGCACTCCTTCTGGGCCTGGCTGGTCTGCTGGATGGTGGCAACGCAAGATGACTTCCTTTGCTGCCACTTGCCCAGCAGCTCCGCCGGAGCCAGGAGAGGCTGCTGAGGAGAGATGGGGCGGTAAAATACAATCCTCACCAGGTGCCAGGTATACTGGGTCCTGGGAGAAACAGCCATGCTTGGGACAACCGTTTGGCTCTGCAAAGCATGGTTCCCTATCACCTGGTGACCACAAAGATGGCAACATGGCAGCCGGGGCAGGAGGAGGGCCAGCGGCAGGGTCAATGGGGAGGAAGGAAGGAAGAGCCACAGAGGAAAGAGGGCTCTCTTTGAAGCCAAACGCACCGAATGAGCTCCGTCATGCACTCGATGTTTGGGGTCTGGGAGGTGAAGGGCGACGCCACGGAGGCCTCCTGCTCTGAAAGGGAGATCCCCGCATGGGCCATTTTCAAAGCCTATAAGGAGAGGAAAGAGAGCCACAGGGTCAGAGGAAGGGTTTCCATGGATGACCTCTCTCTACATCCGAGTAAAATGCAGGCAGATTTTACGAATGGTGTCCTCTGTCACTGGCTCTCTTTAATGTTGCTGCTGTTGTTATGTGCCTTCCACCATTTTAAAACATTTTATTAAACAGTAAAAATGATTGAAAGGACTGGCGATCCTTATGGACTATGCACCACCTGCGCACAAGGAGTGCTCAGACTTGGGCCACAGCGGGCGCTGCCAACCATGGCTCCTGGTCAAGCGGGGAGGACTGCTCTTCTCCCAGGCCAAAACTACTATCTCTTCCCAGGACAAGGCACCCAGAGTGTCTCAGCAACAGCATTTGGGTCCCTCTGGGTGCAGACTGTGCAACAAGACTATGCTTTTCTCCTCTGTGGCGGGGAGGCCATGGAGGACGTGGCTCCTTACGGCACATCAGGCCATTATGGCCTGACAGGTTGCAGGTTTGCCGGGAAGACAATTAACAAATTATTTCCAAAACAATGGGGCAAAAAGGAGAAATTGGTGGAGCATTACTTCTATTAACTGCGTTTGAAGGTCTTTACCTGGATAGTAAAGGAAGGATAGTAAAGATGGCACCATCCTGGTCTCTTTAGGGATTGGTCTCAGCCCCTGAGAAGAAGGCCCTCTTTCTTGTTCCCACCAAACGCACCAATGGCCTCAATACAGGGAGATATGGACCTGCAAATAGCCAGGACCCAAGCTGTATAGGGCTTTATAGGTCAAAACCAGCACTTTGGATTGTGCCCAGAAACAGACTGGCAGCCAATGGAGCTCTTGCAAGAAGGGAGTTGCATGTTCCTTTATTGCCAGCTCCATTTAAAAGCCTATCTGCAGCTCTTTCAACCAGCTGAGGTTTCTGAGCACTTTGCAAAGGCAGCCCCACGGAGACCACATTGCAGTAATCCAGATGGCATGCAACCAAGGCATGTGCCACTGTGGCCAGGTCTGACTTCTCCAAGTTTTAGCTGTGCAAAGACACTCCTGGTCACCGCCAAAATCTGGGCTTCCAGGCTCAGCGCTGAATCCAGAAGTAGCCCCAAACTACGAACCTGAGTTTTCTGGGGGAGCGTAACCCCATCTAACACAGGCTGCATCCCTATTCCCGGATGTGCCTTTCGACTAACTAGGAGCACCTTTGTCTTGTCTGAATCACGCCTCAATTTATTTGCCCTCATCCAGTCCATTACAGCAGCCAGACACCGGTTTAGGAGAGGAACAGCCTCCTTGGAATTGGATGGAAAAGAGTGATGATGATAATAATAATAATAATAATAATAATAATAATAATAATATAATTTTATTTTTATACCGCTTTTCCAAAAGATCAAAGTGGTGTACACAAAATTTAAAACCAGTTACAAACACATCATAAAATAGATAAAACCAATAATAATAATAATAATAATAATACTTTTATTTGTATACTGCCTTTCCTCCAGATCAAAGCGGTTCACACGTTACAGCTGTGTGACATGTCACAGTACAAAACAGTATAAAACATCAATGATTACCTACAGTTTGATAAAAAATCCTTAAAAACGATATACACACAGTCCAAGCTCCCAGTTGCGGCTGGGCATCCTGGTCTTATTAGGTGTGCTACTTCCACAGAGAGTGGGGAGGGTATGTGAACTGGAAGAGATGGGTTTTCAATGCCTTTTTGAAGGCTTCCAGTGTAGGGCTGAGTCGGATCTCTTCCGGGAGTGCATTCCAATGGGTTGGGGCTATCGCCGTAAAGGCTCTCTGATGTGTTGCTGTCACAATATACAATATACAAATCTAAAACAATCATTCAAAAGGGTGAGGGAGAAAGTTGATGGGATCAAAGTACACTAGTTCATTTTCCAGAGGGGAAGGAAGGCTTGACAGAAGAGGAAAGTTTTTAGCCTCTTTTTGAATATTTCCAGGGGGGTGATCAGGCGGAGCTCCTCAGGAAGACTATGCCAGATTTGTGGGGCCACCACTGAAAAGGCCATCTGGGATGTAACAACGTATTTGGAAGATGATATTTCCAACAGGTTCTTCCCGGATGTCCTAAGTGTGCGGGGTGGATTATATGGGGAGATGCGGTCCCTCAAGTAACTCGGGCCCAAGCCATGTAGGGCTTTATAGGTGATAACCAACACCCTGCATTGAGCTTGGAAGCGAATAGGCAGCCAGTGCAGATCTTTCATAATAGGTGTTATATGGTCAAATCTGGAAACACCAGTGACCAATCTGGCAGCCATATTTTGTACTAACTGAAGCTTCCGAGTTTGGTACAAGGGTTGCCCCATGTAGAGCGCATTACAGAAATCTAACCGAGAGGTTACCAGAGCATGTACTATGGTTTCAAGGTCCCTTTGGCCCAGGTAGGGTCGCAGTTGGTGTATCAACCGAAGCTGATAGCAAGCACTTCTGGCTGTCGCATCTACCTGAGATGTCAATTGCAGAGACGAGTCCAGAAGTACTCCTGAACTGTGAACTTTGTCCTTCAGGGGAAGTGTGACCCCGTTCAGGACAGGTGGATAAATTTCCTTCCCCAGGCCTGGGGAACCTATCACCAGTACTTCCATTTTCTCTGGATTCAGCTTGAGTTTGTTTTCCCTCATTCAGCCCATTACCGACTCCAAGCAGGCATTTAGAGGAGAGACCCCATCCTTAGTCACTGCATCAATCGGAGACACAGAGAAAGATATTTGGGTGTCATCAGCGTACTGATAACACCGCACCCCATGTCTGCGGATGATCTCTCCCAGCAGTTTCATGTAAATGTTGAACAAAGTGGGGGACAAAATACTTCCCTGAGGGACACCAGATGTCAGTTCCCTCTTAGAGGAGGAAGTGTCCCCCAACTGCACCATCTGGAATCTGCCCGAGAGGTAGAAACGGAACCACTGGAGCGCAGTGCCCCTGATACCCAGCTCTCTCAGGCGTTCCAGAAGGATACCGTGGTCAATAGTATCAAAAGCCACTGAGATGTTCAAGAGCATCAACAGGGCCACGCTTCCCCTGTCGATGCTCAGACGGAGATCATCGACTACTCTAAAGCCAGTTTGAAATGGGTCCAGATAATCGGTTTCATCCAAGACTGCTTGGAGTTGGAAGGCAACAGCTCTCTCGATCTGGCCATCATCAGCACCTTCCTGGAGACCTCCGGGCGGCCTCTCCCAGCGGCTTCATGCAGATGTTGAAGAGTGCAGGGGATGGGGCTGAGCCCTGAGGGGCCCCAGAGGCCAGTGTCCAGAGGGTCAAGCAGGAGACCCCCAGCACCACCTTCCCAGAAGAAAGAACAGAGCCAGGGGAGAATAGGACCTCCAAGCCCATACCAGAGAGGCGACTCAGAAGGATCCCAGGGCCAAAGGTAACAAAAGCGACTGAGAGGTCCAGCAGAACCAAGGGGAACACCCCCCCCAATGTCCAGTTCCCTGCAGAGGTCATCCACCAAGGCGACCAAAGCCATTCCTGTCCCATAGTCCCATTCCTGCAACCTCTTTTAGGGGTGTTGGGACCCTGCCTTGTGAGGAGAGTTCTTAATCCCTTCCCTTAATCCCACTCCTCTGCCGGCCCTCCTCCTCCTTTGGCCTCTTCAATAAGCCAGGAAGGTCAAGGGTCCAGTGTACATGGAGTGGCTCTCGCCGCTAAAATTTGGGCTTTCATCAAACATATGACAATACTACACACAGACACTCTTATATATGTTGTTGTTGCATGCCTTCAAGTCCTTTCTAACTAACGGCCGATATCCTGACATTATTTCATATGGAGGCAGAAACAGGCAAACATGGGGTGTGGGTGCAGGTGCTTATGAGTTTTTGGTTTCCACACAAAATGGAAGTCAGGGAGAGCTTCACTTGAAAGACAAAACAGTGCAGACTTCTGGGGAGAACATGGCAGTTTGACAGGTCTGCTTCAGGATCTCAGCAGCAGAATAGTAACAATAATCGGCTAACTACCCATTAACTGGCGGAGAGGACTCTCTTGGACAACGAGGGGAACGAAGGCCCCCAGCAAATGCTCATCATGGCTGCTTCCCTTCCTGGAGCAGTGTTCCCCAGGCCTGGCTGGCTTCCAGTAAGGAACCTGAGGCTGCATTCTCCGTTTAGAGAACATCTGCCTTAGGAAAGAAGTTCCCTTTTAGAAATTAATTGGTGATGTAAAGAAAGAGAAAGGGACACATCTCCCAGGCCCCGTCTCAGCCCCACACACCGATCGCTTTGGGTGCTCAGACGGTGATAAATAGTGATTAAATAAACCCAGCCCTAACAGACGAATCCACTTCTTCAGAAAGCCCTCCTTGTCCCCGAAACCTCTGTCTGCCATGAGAAGGGGCACAAGATTTTGAATTTTCAAGAAGACATTAATTCCATCCGTGTTTATGGGGAAGGGATCAGGGTGGTACATGGCAAAGGAGTTTATCACATGGGGGAAATGGGAAGCTTAAACAGGGATTATCCAGTCGCGCAATTACTATTAAATTGCAATTAAGATTTTCACACACAGCGGTCATTATCCTGGAAATAACCAGGGAATAACCAGGCAATAAACAGCAACAAATTATTCATGTGGTTTCCCGGTTAATGATTTGTTGCTGTTTATTGCCTGGTTATTCCCGTGTCAATGGTGCTTTCATTGCTTTTGATCGTGACGTTGTGTGAAAAACTTTACTGCAATTGTGCAATTTTCACTGGATATTCCTGGATAATGGTACTTTATTCACATCTTTGTGTGAAGCTCTTAATCGCAAAGACTGCGCTTGCAATTGTCCCTGTGCGATAAACCCCCGCGACAACGCGGCATCATGGCAGGGACCTACCCCACAGTCGTTGGCTCCGTCTCCACACATCCCCACACAGAAACTGGAAGACAGAGAAGACAACATTTGAAATAGAATAAAACCACAGCAGGATCATTTGTAAATGCAAAAATACAGGCACAGAAAGAGCCCCAATATGCCTTTAAGGCGAACAGATGTATTTTTGTAAGGGCTTCCTCTCCTTTCATGGTGGCCAAAAACACAATCTGGGGCTTCTGGGAAAAGAAGCCCATTCTCCCTCTCTGTATTATGAATAACATTTCACAAACTATAACCCAAACCTGCATCCAGCCTGTCTCCCGCTCCTCTTCCTAAATATACTTTCTGGGGCTCCCTCTCTTCTGTACTTTGAGCGAGGCACTACTTACTCCAGTTTCTGAAACTCCTCCACAAGGCTGGACTTCTGCCCTGGAGACATCCTGGCAAACACCGTCCCGTTCACAAGGATCTGCAAAAGGGGCGAGGTTTAAAAACAACGCACTTCCTCCACCTGCAAGAAGAAGGGAGCACCAGCATTGGGTTTCCCTCCTCCCAGCTTACCTTTGGCAGCAAAGTGCTGAAGGAGTGTCTCTGGAGCACCTGGAAGGTCTTCCCATCCAAGGCAAAGTGGAAGCTGCTTTTGCCATCAATGGTAATGTTGCAGGGGTCCTGGAAGACAGGTGGAAATGGGTCCCAGGCTGGGTCCCTGCAGACTTCCTGGGACTTTCATGCCAGTGAAATGCAGACCAATGCAGACCAAGCCAGGTGGGAGAGTGCCAGTCAAAGGTGCCCCAATGTCTCCTCCTGGGAAGAGAAGCCCTGCGCCGCCTGAGCCCCCTCTTTCCGCTGGGGATGGGATGCCATGAGGGAGAGAGGCCAGCTTTCCTGCAAGTCCTTCAGGCACTGGGCCCAAGCACCACAGTGGACTTCTTGGCCAGCCCTGGCTGCCCTTGTGTGCCTTCGAGCCACTTCCAAGTTCTTATGGAGACCCTAAAGGGATCCTATCACTGGGTTTTATTAGAAAGACTTCTCCAGAGAAGAATGGTTTGAGTGATGGACTAGAGCCCTGGAGATAAGGGCCTGATTCCTCACGCAGGTCTGGCTTTGGCCATTCCTCGTCTCTGAGGAAGGGAAAGGCAAGCTCCCTCCGAACAAATCTTGCCAAGAAAACCCTGTGATAGCTTCGCCTTAGGGTCACTCTGTGTCAGTCACAAGAAGAAGGCACACAGTAAAGCCCATGGAGCTGGGCAGATGGCTCCGTCCTTCTTCTAGATAGAGGTCCAGCACCAAGGAAGCCAGCCCCACTCCTCTCCAGCTTCTTAAATGGGGCGAGGATAAGGGCTGGCCTTCACCTTCCAAAAAGAGACGGAGCAAACAGTAATCACACTTTTCCTAATCCTCAGTGAAAAGGGCTGTCTTAACACATCAAAATATGCCCTTGAAAAGAAGAATATCTTCATCCTTCAGCAAAACCAAAAGGACTGGCATTTATTGGTGGTAGTGTGTGTGTGTGTGTGGATTTTGAGCCATCCAAAATCAATATTCTTGCACACACAAAACCATGTGTTTTATGCTGCTTCCTCTTCTTTTGCTTGAAAAGACCCTGCTGCTACAATGCCACTAAAACACCTAGACAGTGATGCACCATCAGACCGAGTCTCTCAGAAGAGCTCTAGAACAGCTTACTTGGTTTCCATCCATGCGTCCTGGTTGTGCGTCCTCCAGCGTCCTCCAAGCGATGGATGCTGGACGGTGCTCCCCCTCAGCCTCCATGGCCTCCACCAGAATGACTCTGCTGCCCCTGGGGACCATGCCAGAGGTTCTGGCAACTGTGATGGCTGTCTCAAGATGGTCGCCTGCAAGGAAGGAAGGAAGGAAGGAAGGAAGGAGCCAACAGGTTTAGTTCCTCAAAGGCTTGGCTTATCAGCAGGCCTACTTCCATCCCACAAACAGGACAGTCCCAATCTATTATATATATTCATGGACTTTCCCTCTATAGTGTCCCAAATCTGTGAATGTGGAAGCAAAGGTAAAGGAGTAGTTTCTTCATCAAATTAAAAAGAAATGCCTGGAGTTTACTATTTACTTGTTACTTGGTATCAGCTCAGGGCCAGGATGCCAAGGACGACGCAAGGGCCTCTTCCCAGGCAAAGGGGCCTGGAGCCTCTTCTGTGTCTCCAAGGAACCCCCTTTGCTTCGTAGGAATGTCTATAACTTCCAAATAGCTGGGCTCAGCCCCATTTTTACCCCTTTGGCCCAAAACGGCAGTCCAGAAACCCAAAGTCCTCCGCAGCCTGCAAAGGTTCAGGCCCAGCCTGCTGCCTCCTGGCAATGTCCATCTGGCCAGGTCCACCAAAGCCTCCAAAAGCCATTGCCAGGAGAGACTGGCTGGCCCTCCAAGGCATGCAAGCTCCCCTTTTCCCAAAACCAAGGCTGTCTCTTCCTGGCAAACGCTGGAGCTGCTCTGCCAATGGACCGATCTGAATTCTCGGCTCATGACAATAAAACGTTATGATTTTTGCTTTTTAAATGAAAAAATTATAAAGGAGTTTTTGTTCACAAAAAAATAGGGGCAGGGCACAACATACATTTTGCATAAAAAAGAGCACAAAACAGAATAATTTTGTTGTATTAGACGGGACCTTTGCACAACACGCAATAATATATTGTTGGGAGCAAAACCCAAGGAAAATGAAAAACAAAACCAAAAAAGCCCAAGTGTTTCTGTCCTTGTGCTCTTGACCACTTTCTTGTACAGGGTTTGTTTTCCCATCATCACTGTCAAAGGAAAGGGCATTTGCCAAAGCATTTAACATCCTTAGGTGAGTCTGGCCAGAGAGAGAAGGGCACCTGTGACCATGACGCTCCGGACGCGGGCCTTGCGCAGCTCCTCCAGGACAGGCCTGGTCTCACTCTTCAGCCGGTTCTCCATGACCAGGAGCCCCAGGAAGGTCAGGCCGGACTCCACTTCGTCCCTTCGAAGGGTCAGAGGGCAACAGAGTTACTCCCAGAAGCGAAAGGAAGAAAAGAGGCGCATCCTGGCCTGGCATGATGTTGAAGCCAGACGTCGCTGGCATCCAGCCTTGCTTGAGTCCAAAGGAAGCCATTCTCCAGTAGCCTTAAGTGAAAAACACCCTCCTCCTCTCTTACAAAGAGGCAGGCTGCATGGCACAGTGGTTTCAATGCTGGACTCTGGGAGACCAGGGCCTGAATCTACACTTGCCCATGGAAATCCACCAAATGGCCATGGACAAAACACAGAAGAAGGCTGTGGAAAGCCCCCAAGGAGGGTCCTTGGCAAGAGGAGCCCAGAAGAAAACACACTTCCCTCCCTCTCTCCTTGGATAAACCCATAACTGACCCATGCATCTACCTCTCTTTGGCCTTGGCTGGTTTCTCCGGCCTCTGGCTACCCAGCTGACCCTCCTCCGGGAGGCTTACCTTTCCAGGCCACCCAGGCTGACCGCTCTCCCCAGGAGCAGCATCTCCTTGTGGGCCAGGGCAATGACCCGGAAGCCCTGAGAGGTGAAGGACCTCAGCTCCGCTTCAAAATTCGGGGGAACTATGGGGGTAGACAGTCTGGGTCAGAGACACATGGGCACAGGAGTTGTTCACCCTAAAGCAGCATCAGCAAGGCTTTCAATATCAGGAGGAGATGGCAGTTGGGAGCAGGAGGAAAGGCAATGGGGACAAAGAACCAAATGCACACGTCTGGACATATATACCGTATCATTGTGGGACAGTTGGCCAGAAGGAGAAGAGGACACTCGACCAGGGCAGCCTTTGGCCCAACATGGCTCCCCTTCCATTCTTAAATGTGGGGAGGAGGCCGTTTGTCTCTGAGACATCATCCATTGTTTAGAGATCCTTCTTTGTTTCAAAAATGGTGCCCTGGTGGCGCAGTGGTTAAATGCCTGTACTGCAGCCATTCACTCGAAACCACAAGGTTGCGAGTTCAAGACCAGCAAAAGGGCCCAAGCTCGACTCAGGCTTGCATCCTTCCGAGGAGGGAGCTAAAATGAGTACCCAGACTGTTGGGGGCAAATTAGCTTACTTGCTAATTAGCTTACTTGCTGTTCACCGCTATGATCTTTGGAATAGCAGTATATAAATAAAACAAATTATTATTTAATTATTAAAAGCCTCTTATGCGAGTTGCCTTTGCATCATCCAGTGCCAATAAATGCCACAAGTTAACCAGGCATTACTTAAAACATGCAGGAGCTTAATCCCCAGTAAATCCTTAAACAAAGGCTGTCCTTTAGAACTAAAAGGAACAATTGATGTATGCAGTGTTCAAACAAAGGCAAGGTTAAGCCCAAAGAGCTTTGTTTCCCTGTGTTTCACAACAGGATTCCGTGAGAAAGAGGGGAAAGACAGAGAGGAAGAGAGAAAGAGAGAAGAGAGAGCAGGTCTGACTTGTTTTGGGTCAGGAAAAGTGGTGGCTATAGCTAAGTGCCAGGGTCCCTCCCTGTTTTGCACCTCAAAGGCCCCGGGTTCAATCCCTGGCAGTGCAAGGCTACAAAGCATCTCTGCCCACATTGACACCAGTGCACTAGAGAAACCCTTAAGGGCTGACCTCCCAGAACTTCTCACTGGTGACCTATGCTGACCAAAGTGCCACTGCACAAGTAGTTGTGCTTTTGTGAAGGTGTTGTTTCTCCAGGGCTTTGAGTGGGGGTCTGTGGGCCATTCTGCAGCAGGAGTGCAGACGGGCACAAGGCAACATCTGCCATCACCTACGGCCGCAATGGGGGGGATCTAAGCCCTGTCTGTGCCGGGTGGATGGACATCTGGGCCATTCCCAGGGCACTGTGCTCTGGGATCTGGCCCTGGCAGCAGCAACTTTCCTCACACAGGCCACCCAGGTGGAAACGCCGCATCGGCCCATCAGTCCTTGGAGAGGCTACCACCGCTGCAGCCGGACTGGCAGGAGATCCATAGATCCATAGGTCTCTTGAGGGTGGGCTCACCTCTGTGACCAAAGAGGGCAGGGGTCACAAGGCTGGGGGCTTGGGAGTCCCTCTGCGCTTTCTTCTCATTGCTCACATAAACAAGCCCATCCTCAGCAGAAGTGGTGGCATATCCACAGAGCTCCTGCACGTACAGAAGCAATGGCCACAGCTCCGGCGAAATGGGACGGGATGATGGTGCCCAGTGTGTAACTTGTGGGCTGGCCTGATATCTGTCTGTCTGCACACTGAAAATCCCTTGCTGACCACAGGGTTTTGGGGGAGACTCTGGGGCTTCCTGGACTTTGCCAGCTCCAGGGCAGGGTCATGTTAATGGGGAATACCCTCAGTATTCCTCTGGGAGTTGCCATACATTGTGCCGATGGGCAGGACCGGCCCTGGGATGAGGAGAGGGTCTTTTGCCCATGCAAAGAGGGTGCCAAGGTACAAGTGGCATAGCACATCCATCATGTGCTCGATCATGACCAACATATGGATGCTGTGGGTCAGTTTATTACATGCATGTATTTGGGAAGCCTGACTGGGCCAGAAACACCTTCATAGGCATTTGCCTGCCGGAGACATTTGGACACTTAGTTTTTGCTGATGCCAGTGTTCCCCAGTATGGGCAGAGCTGGAGTATCTGAGACTGGGAATGGGGTCAAGAGTCCTCCTGGGCTTTGGCCAGGCGCATGGGGGTCAGGATGGACGTTCAGTTCCTACCGGTCATTGGCTGACAAAGGCTGGCCACCACCTCCGGGGCTCCCTTCATGTAGAGATGGCAAGCGTCCTCCTCCTCCTCCTTCTTCCCCAGTTCTTGGGTGATGACCGACATCCGCAGCAGAGAAGAAGAGAAGGGGAACTGGCGCAGGATGGCCATGCCTTCCAGGGGGGCCTATGGGGAGGGAGAAATGGACAGGACCCCCAGACGGACACCTCTGTCCAAGTGGAGGGCGGCACTGGCCACCAAGGGGTTCCGGATGGTGGTTCTGTGAAGGGCTTGGGCTGCCATTTAATGAGGAAAGACAGAACAACCAAACCATTTGGAAGTCACGTTTCTCTTGGAGTATCCCTCGGCTCTAGAAGGGAGGCATCCTGTGGCTACTTGCCCCTGTTCACACAATAATCTGCATGCTGACCTTTTAATCTCTGCTTTTCCAATTCTCTCACCTGCACTTCTGCATTTAATGTCCCCTTTCCTTTTATTGTTTCAGAGAAAGTTCTCCCTGGATCGGGTGCGAGTAGCGATCCGCTGGGAAGACGGCCTGATTTGCCTCCTCCTCTCTTGTCTCCTGGAGTCACTGCCAGCATCATTCCTGGTTTAAGTCTACCTTTGTTTCCAGCCAGGAAAAGGTCATTCTTCCATCCACTTCTGCACCCAGAGCCGAACCCAAGAGGTGGCAAACTTACCTGGGAAGCGGCAGGTCCTGGCTTCACAATGACGCATGCCTCCGGCGCACCTGCGGCCCTCTCCTCTGGACTGGGTTCCTCCAGCTCCTGTCCGGTGGAAAGACACACAAGACTCAAGGCTCAGTTGTATGTGAGATTTGTACAAACTACGTGTGAATGTGTCCAGTTCTGGGCACCACAATTCAGAAAGGACATTGAGAAACTGGAGCGTGTCCAAAGGAGGGCGACAAAAATGGTGAAGGGTCTGGAAACCATGCCCTATGAGGAACGACTTAGGGAGCTGGGGATGTTTAGCCTGGAGAAAAGAAGGTTAAGAGGTGATATGATAGCCCTGTTTAAATATTTGAAAGGATGTCATATTGAAGAGGGAGCAAGCTTGTTCTCTGCTGCTCCAGAGAACAGGACCCGGAACAATGGATGCAAGCTACAGGAAAAGAGATTCCACCTGAACATTAGGAGGAACTTCCTGACAGTAAGGGCTGTTCGACAGTGGAATGCACTCCTTCCGCGGAGGGTGATAGAGTCTCCTTCCTTGGAGGTCTTTAAACAGAGGCTGGATGGCCATCTGTCGGGGATGCTTTGAATTGGATTTCCTGCATGGCAGGGGGTTGGACTGGATGGCCCTGGTGGTCTCTTCCAACTCTATGATTCTATGATTCTATGATTCTATGATTCTATGATTCTATGAATGCAGAACTCGGGTTCTGGAACCGTTGTTCGTCTTTCCGTTTCAGAAAAAGATTGCCAGCTCTTAGCATCGAAGAGATATACTTAAATTGCTTAGGACAGCCCAGAAGGAGAAAGCACTGTAGGTACAGATGATTCCACTTTACTCTCACTTAATAGATCAGGTAAACATGGATTTTGAACACAGCAAACAATTAAAATTTCCAGACACAACTGTGTCTTGGAAGAACCAGAACTGACCACAGAGAAAGTGATGCTGCATTAAAGCTTTAGGGCGCTTTACATCTGATGCAAAACATTTGTTGGGGCAATTGGATTCCGGAGCGACAATGCAACAAAATCTAAAGTATATGTATTTCAAGGGATGTCATACTGAGGATGGAGCAAGCTTGTTTTCTGCTGCTCCAGAGAACAGATCAGGCACAATAGGAAAACAGGACTCCTTCAAATCTTTAAGCAGGGCTCTTGTATCACCTCTTCACCTTGCAAAGCTGGAAATCCATGACTGTGCCATACATACAACCCAAGACAGAGGATCTTACTGAGAATCCCATCAAGGAGAAAAAAGTGTAAAAGGTTGAAGGAGGTAGAAGAGAAATATTTAAATGTATGGTCCATCTCTTTAGAATTGCTAGAGGATTGTTGCTCTTTATTATCGTGTGCCTTACAGTCATTTCCCAATTTAGGACGGCCCTAAGGTCTTCACAGGGTTTTCTGGGGCTGAGAGAGTGTGACTTGCCCAAGGCCAGCCAATAGATTTCCATGGCTGAGCAAGGAATCGAACCCTGGTCTGCAGAACTGTAATCCTGTACTCAAACCATGGTTTTACTGGGACTGCCATAAAGGAGGAAACAGTGTGCAATGTGAAGGAGTGTGATGAGGTGCATTTCTTTGGACCGGTTTGAAGATTAATGTAGATTAAGCGCCCTGAGGCCCTGTCTGTAGAACAATGCCTCCCTGTCCTCCATTCTCACACACCTGATTGCCTGCCTTTGCAATGATGCCTTTGCCAGCGCAGCACACAATGTGCGCAGGAGCCAGCCTCTCTCATGGCAAATTCTATTCAGAGCAGGAAGTATGGACTAAGCTGGGATCATGTTACAGACAAACATCCCTTGAGCGATGCTGATTGAGAAGGCATTTTGCTCACTTGGCAGCAAGAAAAGGAAGCAAGGCTGAAAGCATCCAGAGGGCAGCCTCTCTCCCAGCCTTTCCTGCATGTGCCGCAGCGTCACGTTTGGGTCCCTGTGCCACGTGAGCGCGGAAGACCATGGCTCCTTAGTCCATCTGTCTGTCCATCTGTGCCAGCTTTGCTTGTTCCCACAAAGGCCAAGGGCACAGGGCCGGGTTCGAGTTAAGCTCAGCTTCGTCAGAGAGAGGGTTTGGCCATTGTCTTCTGGTTTATTCAGGAGACATTGGAGGGGCTTTGCACGGTCACATCAGCATCCCAGAGCGGTCACTCCAGACCACAGCCTTGTCATCCTCACTCTTTCCTCTCCCCACAGAGACAAAGGCTCTTCCTGCTGCTCTTCTCTTGAAGGTAACTGCAGCCAAGTTGACCTCACCTTATGGCCACCACTCTATGAATGAGAGGCCTCCAAGCCACCCTCTCCCCACTAGCCCCTCTTAGAACATTGAATCAGAGAGTCATAGAGTTGGAAGAGACCCCAAAAAGGGCCACCTGGTCCAACCCTCCTCTGCCATGCAGGAACTCTCCATCAAAGCAACCCTATTGACAGAAGATGGCCATCTAGCCTCTGTTTAAAGATCTCCAAAGAAGGAGACTCTACTACTGTCCATTGCGGGAATATCTTCCACTGTCGAACAGCCCTTACTCTCAGGAAGTTCTTCCTAATGTTGAGGTGGATTCTCTTTCCTGCAGCTTGTTGCATCCAATCCTCCATGGTGTCCTATTCTCTAGAACAGCAGAAAACAAGCTTGCTCCCTCCTCAATATGACATCCCTTCAAGTATTTAAACAGGGATCATATCATATCACTTCTTAACCTTCTCTTCTCCAGGCTAAACACCCCCAGCTCCCTAGTAGTTCCTCATAGGGCTTCATGGTCTCCAGACCCTTCACCATTTTAGTCACCCTCCTTTGGACACATGGCTCCAGTTTCTCATAGAATCATAGAATCGTAGAGTTGGAAGAGACCGCAAGGGCCATCCAGTCCAAGCCCATTCTGCCATGCAGGAAATCTCAATCAAAGCATTCTCGACAGACAGCCATCCAGCCTCTGTTTGAAGACCTCCAAGGAGGGAGTCTCCACTACACTCTGAGGAAGGAGTGCATTCCACTGTCGAACAGCCCTTACTGTCAGGAAGTTCCTCCTAATATTGAGGTGGAATCTCTTTTCCTGCAGCTTGCATCCATTGCTCCGGGTCCTACTCTCTGGAGCAGCAGAAAACAAGTTTGCTCCCTCCTCAATATGACATTCCTTCAAGTATTTAAACAGGGCTATCATATCACCTCTTCATCTTCTTTTCTCCAGGCTAAACATCCCCAGCTCCCTAAGTCTCTCCTCAAAGGGCTTCATGGTTTCCAGGCCCTTCACCATTTTAGTCACCCTTCTTTGGACACATGGCTCCAGGTTCTCAATGTCCTTTTTGACACTGTTTTGCCCAGAACTGGACACAGCATTATTCCAGGTGGGGCCTGACCAGAGCAGAATAGAGTGGCACTATTACCTCCCTTGATCTAGACACTATACTTTTATTGATGCAGCCTAAAATTGCATTGGCCTTTTTAGCTGCCACATCGCACTATTGACTCATGTTCAACTTGTGGTCTACTTGGACTCCCAGATCCCTTTCAGACGTAGTTTCAGGTGTCCCAGGTGTCCCCCATAATCCTATATCTGTGCTTTTCATTTTTCTGCCCTAAATGCAGTACCTTACATTTCTCCTTGTTGAATGTCCTTTTTGAATTGTTTTGCCTGGAACTGGACACAGGATTATTCCAGGTGAGGCCTGACCAAAGCAAAACCTCCCTCGATTTTGACATGAGAAAAAAGAGGACTCACCCATCTGGTTCCCTGGAACATCTTGAGGTCCAAGGGGTCCCCCTGAACCTTCCCGTCCAAAAGCAGCAGCGAATGGCAGGTGGCCATGGCCTGGCACAGCGGTCCCCAGGGCAAAGGGCGGCCGGAGAAGCGGTGGACTGGCTGGAAACTGAGGCAAAGGCCAGAATTAGCATTTGGACCCTGACCCAAGGAGAGGCATTTGAGAGGTCAGCACCTCTGTCCTCAGCTCAGACCAAGATCTTTGCTTTGCCTGTTGTAGAGCCTTTTTGTTTGGTCAATTTCCTTATTTATTTATTTAGTACATTTATATCCTACTTTTTCTCCAATAATTGGATGCCAGGCAATTTATACCAGTAACTTAAACTCAATGCAAAGTAAAAGCTATCCAAAAACAACAACAATAAGTATACACTTGTCCTTCCATATTCACTAGGGTTAGGGGCACAAGACCCTCCTGAATCTGGAAAAACCTCAAATAACAAAAACACCATGGTTTTACCTGAGAGGTCACCTCTCTAGGAATCTCTCGGTCCTCCAGGGCAACTCTGTGGTCAATGTCCGACAGACACCAACCATAGAACTGCGATGGAGGAGCTACAAAGGCCTAGTAGAGTATCCTCTCTAGGAATCTCTTGGTCCTCCAGGGCAACTCTGTGGTCAATGTCCGACAGACACCAACCATAGAACTGCGATGGAGGAGCTACAAAGGCCTAGTAGAGTATCCTCTCTAGGAATCTCTTGGTCCTCCAGGGCAACTCTGTGGTCAATGTCGGACAGACACCAACCATAGAACTGCGATGGAGGAGCTACAAAGGCCTAGTAGAGTATCCTCTCTAGGAATCTCTTGGTCCTCCAGGGCAACTCTGTGGTCAATGTCGGACAGACACCAACCATAGAACTGCGATGGAGGAGCTACAAAGGCCTAGTAGAGTATCCTCTCTAGGAATCTCTTGGTCCTCCAGGGCAACTCTGTGGTCAATGTCGGACAGACACCAACCATAGAACTGCGATGGAGGAGCTACAAAGGCCTAATAGAGTGTTCTCTCTAGGAATCTCTAGGTCCTCCAGGGCAACTCTGTGGTCAATGTCCAACAGACACCAACCATAGAACTGCGATGGAGGAGCTACAAAGGCCTAATAGAGTGTTCTCTCTAGGAATCTCTAGGTCCTCCAGGGCAACTCTGTGGCCAACATCGCTGGAGGAGCTACAAAGGTCTACTAGAGTGTTCTCTCTAGGAATCTCTAGGTCCTCCAGGGCAACTCTGTGGCCAACGTTCGACAGACACTGACCATAGAACTGCGATGGAGGAGCTACACGGGCCTAGTAGAGTATCCTCTCTAGGAATCTCTAGGTCAGGGGTAGGCAACCTTTTTGAGCCAGAGGCCGGGTTGCTGTCCCTCAGACAACTGGGGGGCCGAAGCAGGGGTGGAGCTTCCACCCTCCGGGGGCAGAGCCGCATGCTGGGGGCGGAGCTTCCACCATCCGTGGGCGGAGCCGCATGCCAGGGGGGAGCTTCCACCCTTTGGGGGCAAAGCCGCATGCCGGGGGCGGAGCTTCCACTCTCCGGGGGCGGGGCCAGCGTTGGAGGCCTCCCCCTCTTTGCCAGCCCCTGAGGGGGCCCCAAGCCCCATCAGAGGCCGGCAAAAGAGCCGGCTGGGGGTGCCAGCGCTGGAGGTCTCCCCCTCTTTGCCAGCCCCTGAGGGGGCCCCAGGCCCCGTCAGAGGCGAGCAAAAGAGCTGGCTGGGGGCGCCAGCTCTGGATTCCTCCCCCTCTCTGCCGACCCCTGAGGGGGCCCCAGGCCCCATCAGAGGCTGGCAAAAGAGCCGGCTGGGGGCACCAGTGCTGGAGGCCTCCCCCTCAGGGCCCTTCCTCCACCAAACCTCCCTCTGGAGAGAGAGGTCTGGCGGAGGAAAGACCCTCAGGGAGCCCAGGACACCGGCCCGCCAGGCCCTGGGCTCCCTCAGGGGCTTTTCCTCCGCAAGACCTCCCTCCAGAGAGAGAGTTCTGGGGGAGGAAAGGCCCCCAGGGAGCCCAGGGGGGCGGCCTGCCAGGCCCTGGGCTCCCTGGGGTTCTTTCCTCTGCCAATCCTCTCTCTCCGGAGGGAGGTTTGGCAGAGGAAAGACCCCAAGGGAGCCCAGGACGCCGGCCCACCAGGGCCCTGGGCCTCCTGGGGGATCTTTCCTCTGCCAAACCTCTCTCTCAGGAGGGAGGTTTGGCGGAGAAAAGACCCCCAGGAAGCCCAGGATGCCGGCCCTCAGGGCCCCTGGGGGGTCTTTCCTCCGCCAAACCTCTCTCTCCAGAGGGAGGTTTGGCAGAGGAAAGACCCCAAAGGAGCCCAGAATGCCGGCCCGCCAGGCCCTGGGCCCCCTGGGGGGGTCTTTCCTCCGCCAAAACTCTCTCTCCGGAGGGAGGTTTGGCGGAGGAAACATCCCGAGGGAGCCCAGGATGCCGGCCCACCGGGGCCCTGGGCCCCCTCAGGGGTCCTTCCTCCGCCAAACCTCTCTCTCCAGAGGGAGGTTTGGCGGAGGAAAACCCCCAGGGGGCCCAGGATGCCGGCCCTCAGGAGCCCTGGGCTCCCTCAGGGGCCCTTCCTCCGCCAAACCTCCCTCCGGAGAGTGAGGTCTGGGGGAGGAAAGGCCCCCAGGGAGCCCAGTAGGGAGCAGGAGTACCCCCGCCTCCCTCCTGCCCGGCCTGCGGCTGTGAGGCAATCGCGGGCAGGGCGGGAGGGAGGAGGAGCACCGCCGCCCCCTCCTGCCCTTCCAAGGATTAGAGAAGGAGCTCCTCCTTTTGAGGCTGGCTGGCCAATGGGGGCAGGCTGGAGCTCCAACAGCCCGCCCCCTGCCAGCAGCCCTTGGCCAGCCAGCCCCAGGAGGAGAATCTCCTCCTATTTAGCCCTCCATGCGGCCCTGCAGGCGCACACAGGACTAGAGGAAGCCGCCGGCGGGTGGGTGGCGGCGGTGCACTGTCTGTGGCCCGCCTTCCTCGCTACCACCACCGCAATACCGCCTCCGCGGGCCGGTTTAGGCCCGCGGGCCGGGGGTTGCCAACCCCTGCTCTAGGTCCTCTAGGGCAACTATGTGGCCAACGTCTGACAGACACTGACCATAGAACTGCGATGGAGGAGCTACAAAGGCCTAGTAGAGTATCCTCTGAGGCGCGTTACAGACGGCGCACCTTTCCCTGTCGGATCGGGGCATCAGCGGCCAGAGCGGCAGCCGCTGAAGCCCTGATCCGCTGCTTTCCAGGCTGCGGGGAAACAGCAAAAAGCCCCTTCCCTGCAGCCTGGAAAGGGGTGTCCTTGGGGCTTCAAGCCCCAAGGACACCCCGCGGCGGCGGGGAGAAGGCGAAAGGGGCCGTTTGGCCCCTTTCTCCTTTGGTCCGCTGGGCGTAGCCGTGTGAAGGCTGCGCCCAGCGGACCAAACCAGGAAGGACCTCCGAAACGGAGCTCCTTCCGGGGTCGCGGAAAGGGCGTCCTAGGCGCCCTGCTGCGACCCCAATACATCACAACCGCGCCTCCTCGTTTGGAGGCGGCGTGGTTGTCACGTATCGATGGCAGCGGCCGTGTGGAACGGCCACCACCATTTTGTGCTCGCGGAGCGCGCACTAGGGTTAGGGCGCGTACTTTTTAGCCCGTCTGTAACTGGCCTAGGAATCTCTAGGTTCTCCAGGGCAACTCTGTGACCAACGTCCGACAGACACTGACCATAGAACTGCAATGGAGGAGCTACAAAGGCCTAGTAGAGTATCCTCTCTAGGAATCTCTAGGTCCTTCAGGGTAACTCTGTGATCAACGTCCGACAGACACCGACCATAGAACTGCGCTGGAGGAGCTACAAAGGCCTAGTAGAGTATCCTCTCTAGGAATCTCTCGGTCCTCCAGGGCAACTCTGTGGTCAACGTCCGACAGACACCGACCATAGAACTGCGCTGGAGGAGCTACAAAGGCCTAGTAGAGTATCCTCTCTAGGAATCTCTCGGTCCTCCAGGGCAACTCTGTGGTCAACGTCCGACAGACACTGACCATAGAACTGCGCTGGAATAGCTACAAAATGGTCTTTCAGTGCCATTTTTAGTTAAAGTAGATCACAGAGTTGCACTGGAGGACCTAGATATTCCTAGAGAGACCATATTAATCAAATCCGCAAATATCAAAGCCGCAAATATGGAGGGATGACTATAAATATAAATGTCATTGAAAAACAATTAAATGATTTATAAGGTTAAAACAATTAAAATATATTAAAAGTATATATACAAACCATAGAATCCTAGACTTGGAAGAGACCCCCAAAAGGGCACTGATCCAGTCCAACCCCATTCTCCTTCTGCCATGCAGGAACTCTCAAAGTATCGCCATTGACAGATGGCCATTCAGCCTCTGCTTAAAAACAGCCTCCAAAGAAGGAGAATCAGCAGAAGCCCATCATAGTCAGTTTCTAAAAAGCCTGATGGCATGAAAGTGTTTGGACTTTAGGAGGGAGTCCCAGAGTCAAGGAGGCTTTCTGCATTGTTCCACCAAAAGAGCTTGAGAAGGTCCTCCGAAGTCCATGGCAAAGGGCTGCAATGGTTGCCTCCTTTGCCCCCAGAGTTGCCCTGCAGCCCTTCCTTCCTTCCTGGGCAAAACGGCCGGAGAAGGCCAGGAAGGGCTTGAGGTCAAGGCAGTGGTCCTCCTGGCATCTGAGAAAGAGCCTTTTTGGAGAAGCTCACTCAGACTGAGAAGGAAAACTCAAGCAGCGCCTGCAGCCTCTTGGGACCTTCTCCTTGGAGGCCCTGCAAGGGACACAGGCGAAGGCGGAGACATTGGACAGCCTTGCGGGTGGAGATACAGTTCTACACAAACACAGTACACAAACACTAGGAGAAATCCAGTCTGTCCACAGAGGGGTGGACCATCTACAGAGCCGGAGTGCTGCAGCTTCCACTTCTCCTGACCTTCACTGGATTTTGTTGTTAAATGCCATCAAGAGCCTCCATCTGAGAGACCTCCAGGTCACCCCAAATGTCCCCATCCCCTTCCTCGGGTCTTCCAGAGTCAGAGGAGGCGTTGTGTCTTCCTAGGCTGGGTCTGTCCACCTGGAAGGCAGTCTCCCTCATTCCCTGTCACCTTCTTCCTCACCAAGCGTTGCTGTCTTTTCTAGGCAGACATCGTATCTTCCCATGATGGGTCCAAACACGAAGCCCAACACTCAGATTCCCACCCAAACGTTAAGAGGAACCTCCTGAGAGTAAGAGCTCTTTGATCTGAGATACAGAGTGTGGTGGGGTCTCCTTCCTTGGAGGTCTTTAAGCAGAGGCTGGATGGCCATCTGTCAATGGGGATGCTTTTAGATTTCCTGCATGGCAGAAGAAGGGGGTTGGACTGGATCAGGGTCCAACTCTAGGACTCTATGATGGTGGAAAATGCTCTTTGAGAGTGTGTTGGAGCCTCCTTCCTAGCAGGCTGTCTTTAAGCAGAGGCTGGATGGCCATCTCTCATAGAACTGTAGAGTTGGAAGAGACATCAAGGCCCTGATCCAGTCCAATCTCCTTCTTCTGCCATGCAGGAACTCTCAATCGAAGCATCCCTATTGACAGAGGGCCATCCAAAGAAGGAGACTCCACCACAATCTTTCAATGGGGATACTTGGATTGTGAGTTCCTACATGGCAAAACAAAGGGGTTGGGTTGGGTGGCTCTTTTGGGGGTCTCTCCCGTCTCTAGGATTCTTCCAGGGACCCCTTGGTTTGCTCTAGCTGTGACTGTGTCTTCAAAGCTCCTGGGGACATATGGCAATCCCATGGATTACTCAGAAGGGTTTTCTTAGGCAAGGAATCCTCAGAGGTGGTTTTGCTGGTCCCTTCCTCTGAAAAGGAACCTACAGCCCCTGTATTCATTGATGGCCTCCCATCCAAGTACCAACTGAGGCTGACCCTGCTCAGCTTTCAAGATCATAAGGGACCCAGTGTCTTTAGGGAAATGTGTACCTACACTGTGTTATTATGTGCCTCCATGTCGCCTGTCATGAACTTTGTAGGGTTTTCTTAGGCATGGACTCCTCAGAGGTGGTTCTGCCGGTTCCTTCTTCTGAAACCGAAGAGCCTCCAGCACCTGTATTCATGGAAGGTCTCCCATCCAAATACCAACTAGGGCTGACCCTGCTTAACTTTCAAGATCAGAAGGGACCCAGTGCCTTAGGGAAATGTGTAGGGTTTTCAGAGGAGGTTTTGCCAGTTCCTTCTTCTGAAACAGAAGAGCCTCCAGTGCCTGGCAGTCACTGGCAGTCACTCACTGGACCCTGACCAGCTCCCAGGGTCACCCCAAAACCTCCCCCCCATACCCTCCTCTTGGCATCCAGGAAGGACATCTCCCAAAACCATCCTTCCAATGCCCCCCCCAAACCGGTTTCTATGTTTAGAAGGAAGCCTCTCCTGTTTGAAGGAGGCTTCAATAAACCTGGCTTCCAGGAGCTCCTTAATCTCTTCTCACCAAACAGGACAGACAAGGAGGGCTCCTGGGCTGAAACCGCTGTGGCTGCTGGCCTTCCTCCATTTATTAATCTCTTGGGTCGAAAGGCCAGAAAACCTGACTCCTTCCTCCTTTGGTGGCTGCCTTCCCATTGCTTTGCGGCTCTTGTTTGGTTCTTGCTTTGAAAACAACGGCTGCATCCTCACTGGAGACATAACCAGCGGGAATCCCTTGTCCTCTAGTTTGCGTCCATGGCTCTGGATCCTGTTCTCTGGAGTTGCAGAAAACAAGTTTGCTCCCTCCTCAATATTCCGAAGGCAGAAGAAGCCTTAGGAAACTTAAATGGCCTTACAGAGGCCAGAATGAAATACTGGCCAAGGGATGTGAAAATCTGTTTTCATTTTCCTGATACCTTTTTCCTCATCCTTGTTTTCCAATGGGTTGCATGGAAATCCATTTTCACACATCCCCCCGCCCCCCGGATGTATGTATTTATGTACACATTTCCCCTAAATTGCACAACTCACTGACGAAGGTGGAGGCCTTTAAGTCTTTTCCCCCCCAATTACACACATTTTTGCTGTCTTGTCTTTGAAAACGCATGGACTGTTTTCTGCATGTTTTACTTCTCAGAAATGCCCCGTGAGTCTTGCAAACATGTGAATGTTCAACAAGAGACAAGCGCTTTCTCACAACAAACGTTGTTGGAGATGCTAAAGTGCTGCTTCTAGAGACACAAGACTGGTCTGTGGACAGTGGTCTCTGCTGTGGGAGGAAGGCAGGAGATAAACAAACATAAATAACAATGATGATGATGATGATGATGATGATGATGATGATGATGATGATTTCTTACCTCCTTTTCTGGCAAGGAATGGTGCCCCAGAGATCGAGCCCATCTTCAGTCAAGGTGCCAGTCTAGGTCCAGGAAAAGACAGGTGAGCCAGGAAGAAAAAGGGACCCTGGTTTTTGGCTGGGTCCCAATGGAGGGGCCAGGGACTGAGCACTTGGGAAGGGAAGGGAAGGAGGGAGGGAGGGCAGGGGGTCCAGAGGGAAGGCCCAAAGGGAAGGCCGCTCGCTCGGTCAGTCTCTGGAGGGCTTCCCTCCGGCTAAATCCATGGGATCCAAACCTCTGGCCTGTTTTTAATCTTTTCATTTATATTTCGCCTGATCTGGGACCCAAGGTGGCTTCTAACAAGGATAAAAACAGACAAAGCTAAAAACCAGGTTATAAAACAAGTCAGAGCAAAATTAAACAAGATAGCATATTAAAATGACATTAGTTTTAAAAAGTATAATAAACCCATACTGGAGGCTGACAGTGTAAAAAGGCTCCCCGTTTTACGGAAAGGCCTTTCCTTGCTGGCCAAGGAAGGGCCTCCAGCAGAAGGGAGCCCCACAGATTGTCTTTGGACAGAGAGGCGGGATAAAAATAAAGATTGATCATTGATTATTGGGACCAGCCCCCCAAAAGGTGGCCCTCTTCTCTGGCCTCTCCAGGCTTCTTGGAGAGCGCTGCTGAGCCTTGCTAAAATGCAAAGACTGGAGATGGACAAGACTTCTTATTAGGACTGCTATAGTAAGAGAGAGGCAGTGTGGTGGAGTGGTTATTGGAAGAGGCTTTGAATCCCCCTCCGGCCGTGGAAACCCACTGGGCAGCCTTGGGCAAGTCACACTCTCTCAGCCTCCTCAGAGGAGGACGGCCAGGGAGGCAAGTCCCCCGTGACCAACCTGGCCAAGACGGGTTCGCCTTCGGGTCTTCGTAACCCAGAAAGCGACATGGAGGCACACAGCAGTAGCAGCAGCAGTAGCAGCAGCAGCAGCAACCCAGTGGGGCGGACTTTTGAGTTCTCCAGATCTCTTTCTCAGAGACCAAAGAGACGCCAAAATTAGGGCCCAGAGGAAGAAGCCAGGAGCACACAAGTCTGTCCAGATGTGTGTCCAGCTGTGCCTGCCTTGACTTACAGGAAGGAGGCAGCAGACTTAGGGCAAGAGAGGAGTCCGTCAAAGAGCCCAAAGGAGGCCAGTTCCATGGAGTTTATCCCATGGAGGGTGAATTGGCGAAATCCCACGCAGAAACGGGATTTGCGTTTAAACCCAAGCCTTGTTTGTCAGTTGCGTTGCAGTGAAAGAGAAATAACAAGAAAATAAACCAAATAGAAAACCGATTTGTACTTTTGGATTCTTGTTTGGTTCTGGTCTGTAGCTCACAGTTTAGAATCGCTCGCTTTGATGACTTTGCGTTTGGGTTATTTTTGCGTTATTTCTCTTTCGCGCAAACGCCTTCTGATAAACATCCCACAAATGTGGGTTTTTCCCCACTTTCCGTTTGGGTTAACCCTGAATGTTGCATGAAAAACAACCCGCAAACTCAGGTTGTTTTCAGTATAAATTTAGTTTCTGCAGAGGATTCGTCCTGTGGGATAGACTCCTATGGCCCTTTTGAGCACCCTACAAACTAGAGTCCCTATAGGGAAGGCATGGCAGATGGGGGTCAGGAGGCTGAGAGGGAGAAAGAGAGGCCGGCCTGATCTGTCAAATGGGGCTGCTTTGATGAAGAGTTCCTGCATGGCAGAAGAAGGGGCTTGGACTGGACAAGGCCCTTCTTGGGGTCTCTTCCAATTCTAGGATTCTACCATTCTTCCTGTCCTCCCCCAAAACGTCATCCACAGTCCTTCCCTCCAGAGCCACCCTCAGACCAGCCAGCCTCCAAAGGACATCCAGGCCACACACCTTGTCGAAGCAGACCAGGTTGATCTGGCCGCAGATGTTGATCCTCTGTGGGCTGATGCAGAAGATCTTCTTCCTCTTCAGCCTCCTCTGAGCGTAAATGATGCCCGTGGTCAAGGCGGCCGGAATGGCAGGAGGGACAGCGATGGTCATGAGGAGCAGCGCCATCGCCACTGTCTCTGAGACAGGCCTCTGGGAAATGGCGCAACAAACACACATCAGGTGGAGCATGGGAAGAATGCTGCTATGTTTCCAGGAGAAGGGCAAGGAGGATCCACCGCAGAGGGAAGACCAGAGCAGAGTTTCTGGAGGGACAGGTGGGCACCAACAGGGATCCAGGAAGGAGCATAGGCCATTTTTCACAGCATCATAGAATCATAGAAGAGACCCCAAAAAGGGCCATCCACTCCAGCCCTTTCTGCCATGCAGGAACTCACAATCAAAGCATCCCTATTGACAGATGGCCATCCAGCCTCTGCTTAAAGACCTCCAAGGAGGGAGACTCCACCAAAATCTCAAAGGAAGAGTCTTCCTCTGTCGAAGAGCCCTTACTGTCAGGAAGTTCCTCTTAATGTTGAGCTGGAATCTCTTTTCCTGGAGCTTGCATCCATTGCTCCCTTGTGTCCCATTCTCTGGAGCAGCAGAAAACAAGCTTGCTCCCTCCTCAATATGACATCCCTTCAGGTATTTAAACAGGGCCCCCATCATATCACCTCTTAACCTTCTCTTCTCCAGACTAAGCATCCACAAGTCCTTAAAGGAAAGGAGGATTCCCCTGGAAAAGCCATGGCCATCTTGCGCACTGGGCTGGAGATAAGCTTCCTTGCCCATTATAGAGAAATGGCAAGGGCCTCCTTTCTCTCAGGTTTCTTCATGGCCCAGAGCATTTCCCCACCAAACTGGAGCAGAATGGAGAGAAACCATGGACCTCCCTCTTGCCAGCAAGCGACACGGGTGCAAGGAAAGGGGTCTCATGCACCCCAGACGCAAGTGTGGCATTGGGGTCTGTTGTTCCTAAAACCCACCTTGTGGCTGGCATACACACACACTGTGTAGATCAGCCCCAGCACCCCAACCAAGGCCAGGCAGACAATGAACACAAAGGCCTCTTTGTAGAGCCTGAAGTTCAAGGGCTTCGGGTAAAGGATGGACCGCACCAGGTCTCCTTTGGCCGTGTTGAAACCTGTGGGAAGATGTTCAGGGAACGTGTGACATCCCTGGATGGACAGTTTGGTCATGCGTAGGCAGTTTAGGGGGAAGATGAAGATCCCCCCAAAACAAAGGGAGGAGGGGAATCACAAGTCCGGTCATCTCACCCGTCTGCAGGACAACCGCTCTGGCCGGACCATCACCTGACCACCTGGTCTGGATGATCTCCGTGCCGCAGAAGAGGATATGGCGCCGGTACTCTTCTCCGCAGTGTTTCCTCCAGGGAACAGTGTTGTCCACGCGGGGCAAGGGGGTCTTGGTCACTGGCACACTCTCCCCTACGAAAGCATGGCAAATCCCATTGACACAGCCCCCTTGGTCACAGACAGTCAGCAATAGCTACACAGAACCATCCATGGGCTCAGCCCTTTGCAGAAGGAAATGGGACAGATTCCTGCCCAAATGTGTCCAGACCCCACACTTTCTTCCCTCTCCGATAGCCATCTGCAAGGCAGCCCACCCAGAAAGGCAACACAGGCTCAAGGCAAGGGCAATGGGGGACGACCAATGCTTCGTCCCACCTGTGAGCATGCCCTCGTCCACCATGCAGCCTCCGCCGATGAGGATGGCGTCACAGGGCAGGGAGAGCCTCTGGCCTTCCAAGAGGAGGACGTCGCCTGGGACCAAGCGGCAAGACTCCGAATCGTGGCGTCCTGAGGGGGGGGGGGGCGAAATCAATAGAGGATGAGTCCTAGTCCAACATTCAAGCCACTCCACCATGCTGTCTCCTCAACTTCAAGTCAACTCCAACTTTTGGTGACCCTGCCCTTGAGTTTTCCTTGCCAGATTTCTTTGAAGGAGGTCAGCCATAGAGAGTGTGGCTTGCTGAAGGTCACCCAGTGGGTTGCCAAGGCTGGGCAGGGATTGAAACCCCAATCCTCCAGAGTCCTAGTCCACTACATGGCTCAGAAATACATTTCTGGGAGGCCTTCTGGCTCTGTGAAAGCTTTGGCTCAACTGGCCTCAGGTTCTCATCCATTATTATCTTCAGGCTGAGAGAGGAGAGCAATGTGCTGCCCATGGATGCCAGTCTGTACAAAGCAAAGCATGGAAGCATATTATGAGAGGCTTCTGTCAGGGAACTGGTCTCCTAGAAGACCATCTGCATGGGCTTCTCTCATTTCTGATATATACTGGTAACCACTACCAGGAAGTGTATGTTGATGGTGGGATGGGATGGGAGGCACCAGCCATGGAGAGCTTTTACCATTGTGGTTAGAAGAGGGCCAGTTTAGCCTTGAAGGTGGAGGCAGAGGAATCATGCCCAGGGTCACAACACGCACCTTCGCCTTTGGTCCAGACCGTGACCTGGACCTTGTTGTGCTCCTCCACCAAGTTGTGCAGTTTGATGGACTGCTGTGGGAAATAATGACAAGAGAAGAAGAGGTGACATGATTGTTGGTTGTTGTTGCACGCCTTCAAGTCATTTCCAACTTAGAGCAATCCTATGGTGAAGCTATCACAGGGCTTTTAGGGCAGAATTTGTTCAGTGGGGTTTTGCTTTTACCTTCCTCTATGACCAAGAGAGTGTGACTTGTTCAATGAGTTTCCATGACCAAGTAGGGATTCGAACCCTCTCCTCCAGGGTCCTATAAGATGCAATGGTGTACACTGGACTTGGTCTGACATCCAAACCACTAGGCCACACTGGTTCAGGTGATATAAAAGCCATGTAAACCGAATCTGAATCCACTGATTTACATTCTGACACCTGGAGAGGCAGAAGCAAGCTTGCTATTTGGCATCCCTCTGTCAAACAAAAGGTGGGACAAGCTTGCTTAGGCTTCTCCAGAGAACAGAGCTTAAATCAGTGGATTCAAATAACAAGAAAAGAGATTCCACCTGAACTTGAGGAAGAACTTCTTTACTGCGAGAGCTGTTCAATGGTGGAAAGGATTGCGAGGTCTTTCAAGAGAAGGCATTGGGAGGGCATCTCTCAGAAGGGCCAAAAAGGACTTTTACAAAGCTTGATCTTGTGCCAGCAAAGTCCCTCTGGAGCGTTTGCCAGATGAACCTCCATGGATCAGCTGGAAAGATGGAGCTATGGCCGTGAAAGCAGTGTCAAAGTGCCTCATTTCTCCAGTGCGGATGGACCCTGAGATGCCTGATAATGAAAGGACTTTCTGGTTGACTTGCTTTGCCATTTGGGATTTGGCTGAACCGGTTGTACAGCCCCAGCCTAAACACAGCAGGCTGAGAACAAAGCAACCCCGCTTCACTTGTGGGTTCACCAACGATGTGGCAAAGAGGCTCACCTGCCGCAGGTCATAGATGCTGAGAGCTATGGAGATGGCAGAGAGGAGGAGGATGGCGACGGAGTACTCGACGTACCCTTGGCAGAGCCAGAGCGTCAGGGTGAAGGCTTGAAACACATAGAAAGGGTTCAGGATCTGCCAAGGGAGCAGAAGCCACAGTGTGATGCACCACAACAACCACCGAAGCAGTTCATTAAGACTGCATCTGCACTGGAGAATTAATACAGTTTGAGACTGCTTTAACTGCCATGGCAATCCTGGGATTTGACACAAAAGGCTAAATAGCTCACCAAACGACAAATCCCAGAATTCCATAGCATTGAGCCACGGCAGCTAAAGCGGTCTCAGACAGCATTAATTCTGCAGTGCAGATGCAGCCACAGTCTTGATAAACCACCTTGGCCCCATGACTTTTGGCTTTATAAGCCGCCTTGAGAGAAAGAGGCGCCTGAATTAAACTAAACCGTTCCATCTGATTATGGCACCAGCGCATTCAGTTCTGCCATTGTAACCCAGAGCCAAACCAAAGAGGGCCTTGGACCACCTTTGGCAGGCGATTCCTGGAAAGCCTTGGGGGGGGGGGGGGATATCAGGTGTTACCTCTTTGAAAAGCAGTTTCCAGACGGGCCGGATCTCAATTTCAATGGCGTTGGGTCCACACAACAATCTCCTGGGAATCAGAGACACAGAAGGGAATCCGTGACTACTCTCCAGGGACAAGAAGGAAATGCATGACCCCAAAGACGCAGGAATAATAATAACACTAATAATAATAATAATAATAATAATAATAGTAATAATAATAAATGTATTTGTATCCCGCTCCTCCAAACGATGGAAGTGGCATACAGTGGTACCCCGGGATACGAATTGACCGCGTTACGAAATTTCCTGGGTACGAAAAAGTTACATTGGAAAAAACTGTTCCGGGTTACGAAAGATTTTTCGGGTTACGAAATTAATTTCGGCGCGAAATTCAAATGTGAAGCGCGGCTAGCGGCTTTCCAGCGCCTTTTCGGGTTGCGAAATGTATCGGGTTACGAACGGCGCCGCGGAACGAATTAAATTCGTAACCCGAGGTAGCACTGTAAAGTATTAACCTGATACTTAGAATCATAGAATACTTTATGCCGCTTCCATTGTTTGGAGGAGCGGGATACAAATACATTTATTATTATTGTTATTACTATTATAACATGGAGATCCCAACAAATAAGCTGTTCCACGCAGCCAAATAGGGGACCCCACTCCTCTCCGAAAGAGTGTGTTCGACTGTCGAGCAGCTTCTCAACCTCCTTTTTGGACTGCTTTGCCCAGAACTGGACACAGCATTATTCCAGGTGGAGCCTGACCAGAGCAGAAGAGAGGCACTATGACTTCCCTTGATGCGAAAGACTAGACTTCTATTGATGCAAGCAAGAATGGTGTTGACTCATGTTCAGCTTGTGGTCTCCGAAGACTCCTAGAGAGCCCTGAAAGGCCTGGAAAGGTGTTAACTGTAACATGGAAAGGAGGAGGAGGAGGAGGAGGGCTCTTCTGGACCATCTGAACGGAGGACAGCAACCACAGCATCTTGGCCAAATGCAGGGTTAGCGTTGTCAATTGTTATTTCATTATTCCTCCTGTATCATTTTAAACACATTTGCCTGATGAAAAATCCAGTGGAGATTTGGGAGCTTGGAAGCTGCAACATTTCAAACACTTCCGAAACAGCAGCTAAGCGACAGTGGTTTACAAAGCAAGCAAGCAAGCCGAGAGGGGGATCCTGCCGAAATCTGGACCACTGACCCTGAGCTTTGGAGCAACCCACCGGAGGCCTTGCTCTTTCCTGGTCAGCCCTTCTACGAACCTCTGGTGAATCCCATGGCAAGTGCTGCTCTCCTCAAGAGACCTGGAAAGGGGACAACGCACAGAAGTCAAGCAGCGTTTCCAGTCAAGGTCCTTCTGTTTTTCAGAGTCTCCTGCTAATAATTCAGAAGCTCACCCGACTCTGACAAATGCTTTCCCAGATGCATCCCAGACATAGCGGACCTTTTGGACCTGGATGTATTTCACCTGCAAGAGCCACAAAGTGAAAAAGTATTAGAAACAACAAGGGTTGCACCTACACTGTAGAAATATGGCAGTTTGGCACTGCTTTTCAGCATCCTGGCTCCAGGCTATGGAATTCTGGGAGTTGGAGTTTGTTGTGGGGCCTTCCTTCCTTAAGCTCCACTCCGCTCTGGGCCCACAGCAAACTGCAACTCCCAGAATTCCATAGCCTTGAGCCAGGATGCTGAAAAGTCCTTCACTGCTTTGGCTAGAGTTTACTCCTTGCTTCCAAGGGAGGCTTACTTGCAAGTGAGGCCTGGCTATGGCTCTGTTTATGACAGATTCCCGGTCTTCTTGGCTGAAGAAACAATCCAGTTTTCCACTTTCCAGGAGACTCTGCAAGTCCAGAGAGAGCACCTTCTTCCTAGTGTATCTCTTAAATTCATCCTGGAGGCACAAATACAGAAACAAGGGGAGCTTTCGACAAACACCGCAATCCTGTTGGAGCGGGATTGATGTAGCCCCCACTAAGATTTATCCCATTATTAAGAACTCACAAGAGAGAGCAAAAAAACCTCATGAGTGAAAAGGGACACAATGGAAGGGACACAAACTTGTAGAAGGACGCATGTTGACTGGGCTGCCAGCCTTTGGGAACGTAGGCAAGGAAGGGGGGCTGAAAAGCTCCTGGCCAGACCTGCTCCCCAAAGTTTCAGCTTAACTTTGTAATTGTACTTTGAAGGAGCACTCTTTTGTATTGCAAACTGGCAATTTGCTCTAATTTCCTATCAAACAAGCTTCATTTATATACTGCTTGTGTCTAAGCAGTTTACAACTGCAAGCTAATTGCCCCAACAAACAACCTGGGTCCTCATTTTAGCGACCTCCTTGGAAGGATGCAAGCCTGAGTCCAGCTTGAGCCCTTTTGCTGGTCTTGAACTCGCAACCTTGTGGTTTTGAGTGAGTGACTGCAGGACAGGCAGCACTCAACCACTGCGCCACCAGCGCTCTCTTACACGTTTTTCCAGATCATTGCTAGAACCCTGTCAAGAAAAAGCATGGAACTGTCAAGCGCTGAGCTCTGGACCGCCATGAAGTGTCCTTGTCCCTAAAGAGGAAGACTCCAAAGGAAACCCATGGCGCAAAGATGGAGCGATGGGTGCCTGCCATGCTCAGCTGCGAAGAAATGGAGCGCCAACTTTCAAAATGGAGATTTTGAGGCCAAAAGTGCAGCAAAGCCTGGGAGGCCTCCAACCGCCTCAGTTCCTGACATTCTTGCGCATGTTCATGGCTCCATTTTGGCAGATCAGTCAGTCTCAGGAATGCATTGTGTCTGTCATACATGAGCAGCTGGCCGTACAGAAGCTGTCAGTCAAGCGGATGCCGAAATGCTTGACTGCAGACCGAAACCAAAAGAGTGAATATCTCTAAGGCGATTTTACAGCATTTTGAGCAATGTAGTGATATATTTTTTGGATCAACTCATCATTGTTGATGAAACATGGTTACACTACTATGATTTGGAGACTAAGCAACAGTCTTTGCGGTAGCGGCTCTTGGGTTCTCCAAGGAATAAGGAAGACATGTTGATGCCCCCCTATCTTCAAACAGTTAATGAAGAAAGCTCCTGTGGCTCACTGTGTCGATCTAAGGAGACCTTGAAGGGAAAACGACAAGGGAAGCAGTGGAAAGGCACTCCCTTTTTGCAGGAGAGTGCCCTTGCTCACAGGGCTGGCAAGACGAGGACCTTTGGAAGAATTTGGGGTTGGAGTGCATGGTCCATCATCCACTTGACTCACCAGGCCTGACTATTTCCTGCTTCCAAACCTTAAAAAGAGTTTGAAAGGGAGGACATTTTCACACAATCCAGAGGTGATAGCAGTATTTTAATGACCAGACATCAGATTTTTATTGGGAAGAGTTAAAGAAACTTGAGAAGTGAAGTGCCAGAGTGTTGAACTTCAGGGAGAGTATATGGAAGAGCATGTAAAAGGTTCATGGCTCCCAGTTGGACCGAGAACGGTCCAGCCCCCCTCCGTCCGCGCCGCGCATCATAAACCAAGAGGGACTGACCGCTGTCTGCAGCAAAAGGGTGTCGGCCTCCTCCAGGTGGCAGGGAGCGCAGTTGGCCCAGACGTCCCACTCTGGCCTCCAGTAGAAGAAGAGCAAGAGGACTCCAAAGGAGAAGACATATCCAGCGATGCACAGAGCCCTCCGGAAACCTTGGGTCTTGTAGCCAAATGTCTCCTGAGGATGGAAAAACCCAATGCCTCTGCATTAGCAAGTGTTTCGTTGAGAGGGACGCTATAGGAAGGGGCCTTTAACCGGGCGGTTAAAGTGGAACCATGATGCTATAACTGCGTAATGTGACCCAATATTCTGACTTGCTCCTGAGTTGGATACTTTAAGGAGGAAAAGAGGGCAGCAGTATGAAGGTCTGGGGCCGTTTGCTCTCCATGTGAAGATCCCACAAGGAGAACAAGCAGCTTTCCAGGATTCAGTCATTGGGGCCAGTTTAATGTGGAAGATTAATAATAAAATAATAAAAATTTATTTATATACCACCCTTCTTAAAATCAAGGCGGTGTACAACAGGAAAGCATACAATAATATAGCATACAATAATACTAAAAACACATTAAAACCAATACAATAAAAACAATAAAACTCGTGCCAGCTAACAATGCTGAAGAAGGAGGAGGAAAGGGAGGAAAGCAAATCTGGGACAAGAGTCAGGGGTAGGCCTGCTCGGAAAAATAGGTTTTCAACCCCTTCTTAAATTGGGTTAGGGAGGTAGCTGAGCGGAGCTCAACGGGAAGCAGGTTCCAGAGTTTGGGGGCCGAGATGGTAAAGGCCCCCCTAGAGGTGGAAGCCAATCTGGCCTCTGGGACATTTAGACGTTGCTGCCCGGATGATCTGAGTGTGCGGGGCGGATTATATGGAGAGAGGCGGTCCTCCAGATACCGTGGGCCCAAGCCATTTAGGGCTTTATAGGTAATGACCAACACCTTGTATTGCGCCCGGAAGCGAATAGGCAGCCAGTGTAGATCTTTAAGCACTGGAGTTATATGACTGGCCCTGGAAGTTCCAGTGACCAGTCGAGCTGCCATATTCTGCACTAATTGCAGCTTCCGAGTATGGTACAAGGGTTGCCCCATGTAGAGTGCGTTGCAGAAATCCAAGCGAGAGGTTACCAGAGCGTGTACTACAGTTTCAAGGTCCCTCCGGCCCAGGTAGGGACACAGCTGGCGTATCAGCCGAAGTTGATAACAGGTGCTCCTGACCGTCGCATCCACCTGAGATGTAAGGTGGAGCGACGAGTCAAGGAGCACCCCCAGACTGCGTACCGAGTCCTTCACGGGGAGCATAATCCCGTTCAGGACAGGTGGAACTACCGCCATCCCCAGGCCATGGGAACCTATCACGAGTACTTCCGTTTTCTCTGGATTCAGGCTGTTTTCCCTCATCCAGCCCATTACCGACTCCAGACAGGCCACGAGAGGAGAGACGCCATCCTCGGTCACTGCATCAGTCGGAGACATAGAGAAAACTATTTGGGTGTCATCAGCGTACTGATAACCCCGCGCCCCATGTCTCCGGATGATCTCTCCCAGCGGTTTCATGTAAATGTTAAATAGCATGGGAGACAGAATGGCTCCTTGAGGGACTCCAGTTGTGAGGGCCCTCTTATCGGAGCACACGTCTTCCAGCTGCACCATCTGGAACCTCCCAGAGAGGTAGGAGCGGAACCACTGGAGCGCAGTGCCCCCGATCCCCACCTCTGCCAGGCGCTCCAGAAGGATACCATGGTCTATGGTATCGAAAGCTGCTGAGATGTCCAAGAGCACCAACAGGGACACGCTTCCCCTGTCGATGCCCAGACGGAGATCATCGACCAAGGCGACCATGGCCGTCTCAACCCCGTAACCCGCCCGGAAGCCAGTTTGAAATGGGTCCAGATAATCCGTTTCATCCAAGATCGATTGAAGTTGGATTGCAACCGCCCTCTCGATCACCTTCCCCAAAAATGGCAATAGCGATACTGGCCGATAATTATTATGCATCAGGGGGTCGAGGGAGGGCTTTTTTAACAGCGGTTTTACAATGGCCAATTTTAAGCTGGATGGAAATTGCCCATCCCTCAAAGATGTATTTATAATCCGGTGTAACAACGAGGTTACAACCGGTCCCCCCTGAGCCGCTAGCCATGAGGGACAGGGATCGAGAGAACAGGTTGTCTTCCGAACACTTCCAAGGATCTTGTCCACATCATCGGTACTCACCAACTCAAACTGATCCAGTTTAACAGAGTCCACGGAGGCTCTGGACACCTCTATCCTAGGTTCTGCACTAATGCCGGCGTTAAGACCCTCGCTTATCCGAGAGGTTTTATCCGCGAAGAAGTTGTTAAAATAGTCACAGCAGGACTTAGAAGGTTCAAGGATCTGATTCAGGGCAGGAGGGAGCTGAGTTAGCTCCCTGACTACCCTGAATAACTCTGCTGGACGAGACTCCGCGGACGCGATACGAGCGCCATAGAACGAGTTCTTAGCCGCTCGTATCGCCTCTCCATAGTCCTCCAAAAGGCGGTCTAGGAGAGCCTTGTCGGCTAAGCGTATGTGTTTCCGCCAGCGGTGCTCTAGCCGTCGCAGGTCCCGCTTCCTCGCCCGGAGATCTTCCGTATACCAGGGCTTACATTTGGAAGCGGGCCTGAGAGGGCGCTTGGGAGCGATGCTGTGTATATCCCTAGAGAGACCGGTGTTCCAAATACCAGTCAGGGCATCAACAGAGTCACCGTCACTTCCAACCATGTGTCCCTCTAAGGCTTCCTGGAACCTCTTGGGTTCCATCAGCCTTCGAGGGTGGACCATCCTAATAGGTCCACCACCCCCGGAGGGGATCTGGGTAGAAGCCTTGATTTTTGCCTCCACGAGGAAGTGATCCGTCCATGACAGGGGGGAAATATTAATTATTTCCGCCCACGGATTTTCCGCATCCGTACAAAAAACCAAATCCAGTGTATTACCCGCAAAATGCGTTGGACCCGAAATCAGCTGGGACAGGCACATGGCCGCCATGGTATCCATGAATTCCCGAGCCGCACCGGATGGAACATAGTTGGCCGCGAAGGGGATGTTGAAATCACCCAGGACTAGCAGCCTGGGTATTTCCAACATCAGCTCCGAGACCAACTGTGTCAGCTCGTTAAGGGAGTCCGTTAGCGCACGGGGTGGCCGATACACCAACAGAATCCCTAGACTGTCCCTAGCTTTCAGGGTCAAGTAAATACACTCGATATAGGAGGTTTGACGGATGTGGTTCCTGGTGAGAGACAAGGTGTTCCTATATACCAAGGCAACACCCCCCCCCCCCCGCCCACCTAACCTGGACTGGTCCTTCACTGAAAACCCGGCAGGGAGGGCCTGCGCCCACACAGCATCCCCCTCAGGCCCAAGCCAGGTTTCAGTAATGCAAGCCAGGTCACAGTTGCTATCAGCTAACAGATCGTAGATGATGTGGGACTTGTTATTAATAGACCTGGCATTGCACAGGAGCAGAGACAGGGTTAAGTTAAGTAGTTATAGAAACACCCATTTAGACTATAGCTATTTGTTAGCCCTAATAACTACATATATATCTACCAATCTTTAATATATCACAAAACAAACTATATCGTTTAATGTTAAAGCACCCATAACCCAAAAGTAAAACTTAACAGCGTTATGCCGCTCTTCAATATCTCCCACTTAGAATCATAGAATCATAGAATCGTAGAGTTGGAAGAGACCACTAGGGCCATCCAGTCCAACCCCCTGCCATGCAGGAAATCCAATTCAAAGCATCCCTGACAGATGGCCACCCAGCCTCTGTTTAAAGACCTCCAAGGAAGGAGACTCTATCACCCTCCGAGGGAGTGCATTCCAAAGGCAAACCTCCAAAGAAAGATCACTCCTCCGTGTTCTTTTACAGTTAGCTCTTGCAAATTCCCTGCGGTTAGAAACACCCTTTCAGCCAAAGCCCTTTATGATTTTCTCACTTAACCAACTATAAATCCCATCACCCTCTTCCTTAACCTTATAACCTATCTGTCAAGGGATCCCATTCCTTGTCCTTCTCTGGATCTGCCACAGACTGGACTGCAGACAAGGCTCTGGTGCAGAGGGCAGTGGGGCCACTGCTTCCCTCAACGCGGGACCCTTTATGGCCAAAACAGATTCAAGAGCTTGGCTAGTATCAAGTCTGCAGGGCAACCCATATTCAGGAGCCCACAGACATGTCAGGCCCCATCTGCCCTGGTCAGTCGGTCGGTCGGTCAGTCGACCGCTCAGACTCTCCGGTGGAGGAAGAGCTGGCTGTGGCCAGCCTGAAGGTCAGCTCCCTGGGGCTGCTGGAGGGCTGCTGGCTGTGCATCCAGAGCCTCCGTTGCTTTAAGGGCTTAATCTTCACAAGAACCAGTTGTGGCCATTTGTCCCACAAAGGCGTTGCCGACGGGGCAGAGCTGCATAAGGCTAATCCAGAGCTTGGAACAAGGAAGAGAGTGCCTTTGATGCCAAATGGCAAACTCAGCCAAATCCACAAGGTCTAGCACATTCCTCACTTGCCTGGAAGACAATTTCATGGTCCAAAAGGTGGAAGAGGCAACAAGGGGGTCAGCTATTTTAGATCTGATCCTAACCAACAAGGATGACTTGGTTAATGGGGTGCAAGTGGTGGGATCCTTAGGTGGAAGTGACCATGTTCTCCTGGAGTTTGTTATACAATGGAGAGGAGAAGCCAGGCATAGTCAGACACGCATCCTAGACTTTAGGAGAGCGGATTTCAGTAAACTTAGAGAAGTATTGAGGGCGATTCCATGGTCAGAAATACTAAAAGATAAAGGAGTTCAGGATGGATGGGACTTTCTCAAAAGGGAGATACTGAAGGCACAATTTCAAACAGTTCCAGTGAGAAAGAAAAACGGGAGGTGTCTCAAGAAACCAGGATGGATGACTAAGGAACTTTCAACGGAGATGAGTTTGAAACGGAAGATGTCTAAGAAATGGAAAAAGGGGGAAATCACAAAAAAGGAATTCAAAGAAATAGCAGGCATTTGTAGGGTAAAGTCAGAAAAGCTAAAGCGCAGAATGAACTCAGTCTTGCTAGAGAGGTTAAAGACAACAAAAAGGGCTTTTTTGGATATGTCCGCAGCAAAAGGAAGGAGAAGGAAAGCCCTAAGAAGAGAGACTTGGGACGACGTCAAACGAGAGGAATGTCTCCCAAGTTCAAAGAAAAGAAAAGAAAAGAAAAGAAAGTAGGGCCAGTTTGAAAATGGACGCTTTTACGCAAATGGTTCTCAAATGCACAGAAAAACACAGCGCCTGCCGCAAAGCCAAAATAGTGCCAACGCAAAAGAAATTATCATATGAATATGTACCCTTCGTAGTCTATTCGAATTCGAATCCCTGCAGATGCGCAGTAAGGGCAGAATCGGATTGTGACCTTTTTACACTTCCGGCAGGGCTTGCCTCCGGTTCCCATGGTTTCGCTTTGTTTCACGTTATTGGTTCATTCACTACCCTTTATTTCACATTATTTAGGCAATTCACCAATTTGAAACCAGTCCAAAGCAACCTTGCGCTTGGTTTGAGCATTGGACTATGGCTCTAGAAAGCAGGGATGGAGTCCCTCTGGGAGACTGGTGCAAGTCACGCTCTCTCAGTCTCCTCAGGGAACGGCAACGCCCCATCTGAATCAACCTGCCAAGAAAGCCCCAAAAGCAAGGTGGGGGTCCCCAGATGCTTGTGTGTGTATGTTTGTCTCTGTCTGTGCCTTTAAGTCCCCAGCTATGGGGAGAATGGGGGGAGAAACAGAGCCCCTCTGTTTGTAGATGAACTGAAGCACTTGGACCACGCTCTACAGGCCAATGCTTATTCCAACTCAGGCATCAGAAGGGCTGCCAGGCCCAGGAAAACCCAGAGCAGTGAAGGCAAGCAGCCACTGGTTGGGAAAATGTTGTTCTTTCTTGAGGATGGTTAGAAACTCAGGAAAGATTGTTTAATCTTAGTAGCAGAGTTCACACAGCGGAATATGAGGCAAGCAGGAAAACTCAACTAGCTCACTCCTCTCCCATCCACGTGTCCCCAATAAAAACACAGTCACTTGGTTAAAAGTGAAAAAGGAATAAGTTTACTTACAAAATCATGTGTATGAAGAGATACACAGGTCTAGCTTCATGTTGCAAGAAAAATGAGGTAGAAAACATGCATCCCAGAAAGGTGCTACCCCAGCATCCTTTCATCAGCTCTGGACACAGGCAAGCAGATTACTAGGTAAGTAGATAGTAATGGCGACTCATCCTTGCTTCTTCTTCTTCTTGGGAACAAAAGAAATTAGGTGTCCTCATGGGTAAACAAGAAATGAGGAGTGGCAATGAGTAGGGGTTGTTAGTAAGCAATAAAATACCAAAGACATGCATTACTAGAAGGTCTCAGCATGCGAAGTTGCTATATCCCAACACCACCCAAAGGGAAGGTATCTCTACCATACATCAAAGGAGTCACAGGCAGAATAGGGAAAGTGGCGAGGAAGCACAACCTGCAAATGGTTTACAAACCAACAAAGAAAATCCAGCCAATGCTTGGCTCAGCCAAGGACCAGAGAGACCCTCTCACAGCCGCAGGAAGAGTTTAGTGCATACCATGCAGCTGCAGGCAAGTCTCCATAGGGACCCCCAAACGCAGGAAGAGTTTAGTGCATACCATGCAGCTGCGGACAAGTCTCCATAGGGACCCCCAAACGCAGGAAGAGTTTAGTGCATACCATGCAGCTGCGGACAAGTCTCCATAGGGACCCCCAAACGCAGGAAGAGTTTAGTGCATACCATGCAGCTGCGGACAAGTCTCCATAGGGACCCCCAAACGCAGGAAGAGTTTAGTGCATACCATGCAGCTGCGGACAAGTCTCCATAGGGACCCCCAAACGCAGGAAGAATTTAGCGCATACCATGCAGCTGCGGACAAGTCTCCATAGGGACCCCCAAACGCAGCGTGCAAACAAGGATCAAGGAACATAAGAGACACTGCAGACTGGGCCAGCCGGAAAAATCAGCTGTAGCAGAACATGCCACTAACCATCCTGGGCATAAAATGCTGTTTGAAAACACTGAAGTTCTGGACCATGCCAACCACTTCCATGTCAGGATGCACAGGGAAACCATTGAGATCCACAAACACCTGGACAATGTCAAGAGGAAAGAGGAAACCCTTAAAGTGAACAAAATTTGGCTACCGGTCCTGAGGAATAGCAAAATAAGGACTCAGCAAATGCAAATGGGAAACCACTCAGAGTCAGGGGCTTTCCCAGCAGATAAAGATCCCCAATCAGCAGACACTCATCCTCCTCTTTTGCATGAGCCTCCCAACCTGAGGCCTGCCATCAATACAGAACAAGACACAGGCAAATCCCTCTGCATTCCCAGGCTCACACAGGAGATATAGACCCACTCTTTCCAGGCAAAGCATTATCTGAAGGTGCCAAAGCCACAGATGCTGCTGGCGAAACGTCAGGAAGAAACTCTGCTAGAACATGGCATTCACAGAGCCCCCCAAAAATCCCACAAAAGACTTTAATAAATGTTTATAGTTTACTTGCACCTAATCGGTATCCGAGTCTCTCTCTCTTGGGTGGTATGGTGGCGACTTCCGGTATTCACATAGGGACCCAATTCCGGCACGTGGCGTTGTTAGGGCCACCTCTTGGCATAGGAGCCCTGGTGGCGCAGTGGTTCAATGCCTGTACTGCAGCCATTCACTCAAAACCACAAGGTTGCGAGTTCAAGACCAGCAAACGGGCCCAAGCTCGACTCAGGCTTGCATCCTTCCGAGGAGGGAGCTAAAATGAGTACCCAGACTGTTGGGGGCAAATTAGCTTACTTGCTGTTCACTGCTATGATATTTGGAATAAATAAAACAAATTATTATTAATTATTATTTGAGCTAATTAAAAGTCCCCTAATTTGATCCTTCCTAACACTGGGAAGTGGGCTGATGCAGCAGACTGAGCCTACAAAGGCTTATGTTACAACCCTTTTCCTCTTTGTGAGCCTAGAACTGGGGTAGGCAACCTTATTGAGCCGGGGGCCGGGTTGCTGTCCCTCAGGCAACTGGGGGGCCGAAGCCAAAAAATAAATAATTAAATAATTTTAAAATAAATAAACCAGGACAAATGTAGGACAAAATTTTCAAATGGAAGACACTTTTTTTAAAAAAAATGGAGGACACGCGAAAAAATTTGCTGATTTTTCAAAAAATGTTAATATAAATGCATGTTTCTGAGGCTGCTATAGACAATTGCCCCCCAAAGGCCCTGGCGGCAATCGGCGGGAGGACCGGGCTGGGGCCGGTCCCAAGGCCTCGCCGGGCTGCATCCGGCCCACGGGCCGCAGGTTGCCTACCCCTGGCCTAGAAGGTTCTGCTGCAGGATCCCTTTCTATCTTCTTTTTGCAAGTACCAACTGCCACATCTTCTATCACTTTGTAGAGCTGCCTGTGCTCTTCTTATGGCGTGCACATCCTCCTGCAAGCAAGTGGGGAGCAACCGACGGGGCAGTTTCGGCAATCCCAGGGAATCAAGCGCCACACGCCATCGAGCAAAGCGCAACCGTTTTCCCAACAGTTACACTTCTGGAAGTCCACCAATGGAGCTGCGATCTGAATGCAGACATTACACCATGGCCAGAAAAGCACAACATGGTTGCAGATGGGGACTTACATGTGTGTAAAGACCAGCAGGATGCCAGCCATAGGCTTAGGCAGAGTCCTGGCCATGGCTTATGGCTGGACGATGGAGGCTGGTGGTCAAGGAGCTTCCCAGGGCCAGCCTTAATGCCAGGGAAAGCTCTTAAGAAGGTTTCCCTTCCCGGGGTGGCAGAAAGCCTTTGCATTGTGGATCCCCTTTCAAAATCTCTCCTTTTCTCTGAGAGAGACGCGACTTTTGCAGGAAGGCAGTGCCAAGCGGCTTTCCGGACGGAGCTGCTGCAGACTCTCTGCCATGTTTTGTACGGCTGCGCCGCTTGCACAACCTCATGGAGAGCAGCAGCATCAGGCTGGGAGCATCTAGGGCCCTGTCTTCAAAAGACACGTCCTGCCCTCCTCCCCATAATGACCAGTCCAGACAGCGCAGGGTCCAGTCCCTGGTTCTGGTGCAAACTGCGCAGATGACACCAAGGCAGTTTAGCACTGAGCCCAAAGGATACCCTTCTTTAAATGGACTAATAGAAGTTACATTTTGCTCTGGACCTTTTTGGAAAACCCAGAGCCCTCTGGAGCAATGGCAGGAGGATGCTGTGCCACTTGCCACTGCCATCTCTTGGCACGCCATGCGGGCATCAGTTGCTCCCTCCAAAGTCATAACAAAGTGCCCAGCAAAGTGGTCAAAGCTGACCTCAGAGGGAGCGATGGACGGTGGTGGTGGCAGAGCCGGACACATGTGCAAACGGCCACTGGCCCTCCGGACAGAGCACCAGGGCATGTCTGGGGCTAAAGGACGCCAGGTGGCTCCCAGAGTACAGTTGTCCCTCCACATTTGCAGCTTTGGCTTTGGCAGATTTGGTTATGGATAGATCTGATTAATACGTTCTCTCTAGAATCTCTAGGGCTTCCAATGTGACTCTATGGTCAAAGTCTGCCAGACATTTGCACTGGAGGACCTAGAGATTCCTATAGAGAACACATCTGTAGGTGTTTGTGAGTCTTCTAGCATTAGGCTTGCCATATCCCGCCTGGGGGCGGGGCTTTCCTGGTTTGGGGCGGGTCCACACGGTCCCGCCCCAGTTTGGCCCCGCCCCCGGGATTCCCCCCCCCCCAGTGAGGCCCTGGAGGCAGCTCCGCGATCATGGAGTCCTCCAAGGCCTCGCTGGGGCTTGGGAGACGCTGTCTCCCAGGCCCCAGGGAGGCCTTGGAAGCGGCGTCCACCAAGGCCTCCCTGGCCTGGGGCTTGGGAGACGCTGTCTCCCAGGCCCCAGGGAGGCCTTGGACAAGGTTTAAAAATGTAGGACCAAAAAAAAGGTCCTACATTTTAAAACCTTGTCCTACATTTCCCCTGGTTTGGAGGTCCTCGGGGATGGCAACCCTATCTAGCATAAATGCATGTCAGATCTTGACCACAGAATTGCTCTGGAGGACTTAGAGATCCCTAGAGAGGTGACCTCCTCCTCTTGCGTATGTGTGTATTTCCCACTTTCTCCCTGCGAAGGTGGAGGGTCCTTGTGGGTCTGCCCCAAAGGCCAGGGCCATGGCACCCTTTGGGCAGCCTCCTCCAAGGGCAGCCTTTGCGTTACGCGGAGGAGGAGCGTGTCTTCGGAGGCCGGAGGAGCCTTAATGGACACGTTACCCAGAGAATGGAAAAGTGGACAGGCCAAATAGCCAGAGGAATGGGAGGAACCCTTGGGATGCCTGACACAGAAATGGGGAGAAACAGTCGGTCGTTATGGGAATACAATGGGAAGCAAGGCTAAGATAGAATCCAAGTATAAAAGAGGGATAACGTAATAAGAAGAGAAGAAATCGGTATAAGCTGAGTTTTGATTTTGGGTTTTTTAAGATACTCTTTATTAGAAAGGGAAACTGAACTGTAAATACTAAAGATGCAAACAAGGAAAGAATGAGTGTTTGAGGTGAATGTCAGAACTGTATGGATGTGTTATTCTATGGCGCTAATGTTCCATCGGTTTAAAGTTCAATCAAAATGACTAAGAAAAATGTGTTGTGCGGCTTATAGATGCTCCATGTTTTGTGTTGTTTCTAAAATGTTTTTGAATATATATATATATATATATATATATATATATATTTGAGAAAAGGAAGAGGCAAGAGGAGCCTTTCTCTCTGGACTCAACATTTCCTGGGCAACACTCGCAAACATGGGGACTTGGTCCTTTGCGGAGGTTGCACCTGAGGGTTGCATAGTTGTGTATCTTAGGCTTGTATGTGTGTGTCTTGTGTAGTGGTTTGAGCACTGGACTACAGCCCTGGAGACCAGGTTCGAATCCCTACTCCTCCATTTAATCGTTTAATCATTTAACTAGGAATTCAGCTGTTATTATTTTGTTGGTGGTGGAGGGTTGAGGATTGCTTAATTGACGATTTTGTTGGGTTATGTATTGATTGTTATCTTCTGATAAGTATTTTTATTTCCTTTTATTGTAACCTACATTGATCCATAGGGAGAGGTGGGCTCATCATCATCATCATCTTCATCAGCATCATCATCATTCATGGAAACCCACTGGGTGACCTTGGGCAAACCACACTCTCTCAGCCTCAGAAGAAAGTAAAGGCAATCTCCCTCTGAAGGAATCTGGTCAACATCTGGAAAAAGCTGGCAGAAATTCACTCATTTTCGTGAAAAAAGCCAAACCTGGCCGTTCATCCCATGAATCTCCTGGAAAAGCCTGGAATTTCACACGACGTCACGCAAAACCCGCCATTCAAGTGGCCTCAAAGAAGCATGAACGCACATCTTTTTGCTTTTGGGACTTCAGGGACTGTCATGCGCTTTGATGCTCTTGAGACATATATTTAGTTGAGATTATATTAGCTTTTCTATGTATTAGTTTAGAAGGGAAAATAGAGACCTACAGCTTTAAGAAAGACAAGGACTGTGGGACATCCCAGTCTTATGCTGTCTCCCTCTAGTTAGTCTCAGTCTGTAGTAAGATTTCAGCCAAGTAAGTCAGGCCTGGAGAAGAGAGTATTTTCCTTTGACCAAAAGCTAAGTCCACAAAAGAAGAAAGATAGTCCTGAGAAGAAGAAAGATAGAATCCACCAAGAAGAGAGCAAGGTATTTAGGAAGGACTATTGAGAAAGAAGAAATCAGTTTCATGTTATTTGTGTTTATAACCAGTAAAGCGTTTGGAACTTAAGAAATGTGTGGACAAGTCTTTTGTTCTGGCTGTGATCCTGAGAGCCAGAGGCCTTACTGCACCCAAAGTCCATAGCCTCGCTCTTGGGACAAAACAGGGACAATGCATTTCAGATCGCTTTATTTGCGCAACTGCGCACGATAATCATTTGCGCAGTTACTCGCCATTTCCGCTCCATCTGCGGGATGCTTTCAATGCGCTGTAATCTCTCTTTAATGCCAGAATCAGCCCAGTGTGATAAACTCCCTGGAGATGAATGAATAAGGAAAATTGGGAAGGAAAAAGGATCTCAAAAGGAAAGACGTTGTTAAGGATGTCCAAAAGGTGAGGCGTTTGAGACGCGCTCTAATCAATGCTGGAAAGAGAAGCAGAATAGAGAGGCGTACGTTCTTCTTTCCTTTTGTAACGTAATGGGGAAATAAGCTTGACTATTCAATAGTTGTAGAGTATTGGGGAGGCGCTACGGGGGAATATCAAGGCATTTTGTATATTAATGTAGTATTACATTTCTTTTAAAATCAATACATTATTTTATTATTAGTAACCTTTATTTATAAAGCGCTGTAAATTTACACAGCGCTGTACATACAACAATACAGTTAGTTAAAAACAAACAAATGAATCTTGCCAAGCAAACTCATGATAGGGTTGCCAGAACTCAGAAGCGACTTGAAGGCACACAACAACAACAACAACAACAACAACCATATATATATATATATATATATCTGAGACAAGCATCCTTTAGGGTCATTTTCTCCTCTTTGGTGGATCTGGGAGAAAGCAAGAAGGTCTTGGAAATAAACAAAAACGTAGAATGGTTCAGAAAACACCGAAATACAAAATTCCTTTCAAACGGCTGTTAATAATTAAAGCCCTGAAGGAATAAACCGGTTGTTTTCTAAAACAACAGCCGGAGCCTTTGGCATAAACCTGAAGAGAGAGACGGGAGCGAAGGAGGCGATTCACGGAGGCGGCTGGCGCTGGGAATTCGCTGTTATTGCTTGTACTGCCATTTTGGTTTTGGATGTTCGTACAAAGTCCTTAGAAAGCCAGCAAGGCGTAGTGGAGCCTTGCATCATAAACCTTGGAGACCAGGGTTCGAATCTTGGCTCTAGCATGAAACCCAGCTAAAGCGGCCTTTGGCAAGTCACACTCTCTCAGCCGCCTCAGGGATGCCAAGGGCAACGCTCCTCAGAAAATGCTTGCCCCAAAAGCCCTGTGAGCGTTTCAGCAAACAACAAAACAATCTCTTTGGCTTTCTATTGCAATGTCTCCTTCCTTGCTTCAATGATATGCTGAAAACGTCATAAGAAAAGCAGAATTAGGATCAGAAAAAGGATGAGGGAAGATAGGAGGAAGCAGCATCTCCAGCCTCAAATACGATGCGGACAAAGACCCCGTAATATGATCAGAAGACATTCAGGAATTGGGGCAGTTAATAAGATGAAAGCGCAAAGGCAGCTCTGATGCCGAACATAAAGAACATGAAAAGAATGACCACAGAAGAAATATTCCATCTGGACAACAAGGAAGCTGAAATGGTTAAAGAACTCCATACTATCTAGGATCAACCATGGACCAGAATGGAGACTGCAGCCTAAACTTTGAATTAAGACCATGGCTCCTTAGAACCCTATAAATGTGAGTAGGTTGGTTATCGCAGCAGAAAAGTCTGCAAGGTCCAGTGCTTCTGGCATCGCAGCCACACAAGCCTTCATCTGGAAGCGAAAGTGGCTTCAGCCTCAGAGAAAAGGGACAGAGAGAAAAGGGACAGGAGCCCTTCCCAAAAGAAGGCGAATGAGACAGAAAAGGCAGCAGGAGCTCTAGATGTGGGTTGTTTTCAACGGGCATTTGGGAGGAGGAGAGAATCCCTATCTGGGAAGTAATGCCCTCATTGTGCCAGACACAAACCCCACCGTAGCTACACACTTGCCCAAAACCAACAAGGCGGCATGCATATATATATATATGTATATGTATAAATGTAAATGACAGAGACAATAAGCACACACAAAAATAGCAAAGCAACAAAAAACCAAAAGCTTGAAATTAATTGTTATAAGTTTGTTAAACAGCCCTGTCTTAAAGGCAGAGCCCCCCCCCCGCAAAAGCACTTGGCCCTCCATCTCCAGGGATCTCCAGGGATCTCCAGGGATCCATCTCCAGGGATCCTTTATCCAGGGATCCAGCTGGGGAGATATTCCAAAAATATATATACATTCCAAAGAGCGAACCTTGATTTTGCTATTCTGTGTAAAGGGCACCATTTCACTCCCCACTGGATAGAATGGAAGTCTTTAAACAGAGGCCTGATGGCCATCTCTCAATGGGGTGCTTTGATGGAGAGTTCCTGCATGGCAGAAGAATGGGGCTGGACTGGATCAGGGTCCATCTTGGGATCTCTTCCAACTCTAGGATTCTATGATTCTATGACAATGGGACTTGAGGATCCCTGGCTTTTGGTCTTCCTGGGAGAGGAGGGTCCTGGGGGCAGACCCTTCCAGATGCCAAGGGGGGGTGTGCTCTATTCCAGAACCAGGAAGTTAAGCATTTGGAGGAGGCCAAAGACAGCCCCCCCAAGGCACCCAGAGACCAGCTTCCGGCCAGTGGAGTTTGTGAAGGGTCACTATTAACCCGCTTCTAATGGCCAGCACTGGCCAAGGGCCATTCTGGGGCTTCCAGAGAGCTTCCCAGGGCAGCACCACAAAAAGTGGACTGTGGCAGTCAAGGCGCCAAGAGGTTTCCACCAGCTGCACAACAGTGCCCTTTCTATCCCTTCAAGCCGAGCCTGAAGCAGCTCATAAAACCCCATGGGGCTCAACCACATGCCTGAAGTGGCAGCCTTGTTCCCAAAGGGGCTTTGCGACGTGACCCATGGCACCAGAGACCCTCCTTGCCCCCCAGCCATGAAGGCAGCCCCCAAGGAAACCTCAATGCTTGCTATTACTATTGGAAGGTCCTGGAGAAGTCTGGGGAGCCTGGCCTGCCCTTTTCTAAAGAGGCCTTCTGCACCAACCCTTGATGCCAGTCCCTTGAAAAGCCCAGGGAGCGACCGGGGTGAAGGGGAAAGGTTCCTCCATCAATCCCAACAGCATCTCCCTCCTCCTCCTTCCATTTGCCAGGCAGGAGCCAGAGGCTGGGCGCCCCCTTTGCGCTGTGAGTAAACCTCCTCCTCCTCCTCCTCCTCTGAGGGCCAGGTGTCCTGACCTTGCCCCAGTATGAAGGCAGATTGCTAGGGAGGCCTGGGAAGCCTGTGCCAAGAGGAACTGGCCCTTACCATCTGGCCCTCGGTGCCTTTGCTGAGCCAAGCCTGGTGGCCCTCCAAGCAGTGCTCCCCTCTCATCCAGGCTGGCAGCTGACACTTCCCTCTCTCGAACCCAGGGCAGGAATGGCCAGACCCATGAAGCTGCGGGCGGCCAGGAGCCTTTCATAAGAGCCAGGAGGAGCACACGCCCTTTTCCATGAAGCCGAGCCAAGAAAGCCTGTTCCTGCCTTGAACAAGCCTCTTGGGTGCCCTCCTCTCTGGCATTAGTCCCTTCCTTGGCTGGGGCTCTGTCTCTTGGCCCAGGGCCTCCAAACTCCTGGAGCCAAAGGTGGGAGTGGGATGGCACACCTGGGGAGGGCGAGGAGGGGCACAGGAGGCACAGAAGGGAGCAAATTGTGGTGCCCAGTCTGCTGCTCCAGAGACTAGGACCCGAAGCAATGGATGCAAACTGCAGGAAAAGAGATTCCACCTCAACATTAGGAGGAACTTCCTGAGAGTAAGGGCTGTTCAACAGTGGAACAAACTCCTTCCTCGGAGTGTAGTGGAGTCTCCTTCCTTGGAGGTCTTCAAACGGAGGCTGGATGGCCATCTGTCAGGGATGCTTTGATTGTGATTCCCTGCATGGCAGAATGGGGTTGGACTGGATCAGGGCCCGTGCGGTCTCTTCCAACTCTATGATTCTATGATTCTATGATTCAAAGCCCAATGGACAGAGATGGGCCTAAGAGCAGGCCGAGAGGGCCAGGGTGGCCTCCTCCACGGAGGCTGGGAGTCCAGGGTTCGGGAGTTCTAGGGTTCGGGCTGCTAACAGGCAGACAGGAGCTCTGCAATTGTCAGAATCCATGGATTCTATCAGATATAGGTGTATACACACAAATACACACACAAACACAAGTGTGTGCCTGAACCCAAAGGATGGTCAGCCATGGCTCCTTTTCATCTTGGAGAGGTAACCAGTGGGGTCCCACAGGGCTCTGTCCTGGGCCCAGTACTGTTCAACATCTTTATCAATAACATGGATGACAGAATTGGGAGCATACTTATCAAATTTGCAGATGACCCCAAATTATGAGGAATAGCTAATACCCCAGAGGACAGGATCAAGATTCAAAATGACCTGAATAGACTAGAAAGCTGGGCCAAAGCTAACAAAATGAAATTCAACACGGAGAAATGTAAGGTATTGCACTTAGGGCAGAAAAATGAAATGCACAGATATAGGATTATGGGGGACACATGGCTGAACGAAAGTACATGTGAAAGGGATCTGGGAGTCCAAGTAGACCACAAGTTGAACATGAGTCAACAGTGCGATGCGGCAGCTAACAAGGCCAATGCATCAATAGAATTATAGTGTCTGGATCAAGAGAAGTCATAGTGCCACTGTATTCTGCTCTGATCAGGCCCCACCTGGAATATTGTGTCCAGTTCTGGGCGCCACAATTCAAAAAGGACATTGAGAAACTGGAGCCATGTGTCCAAAGGAGGGTGACTAAAATGGTGAAAGGTCTGGAAACCATGGAGCCCTATGAGGAACGACTTAGGGAGCTGGGGATGTTTAGCCTGGAGAAAAGAATGTTAAGAGGGGATATGAGAGCCCTATTTAAATATTTGAAGGGATGTCATATTGAGGAAGAAGCAAGCTTGTTTTCTGCTGCTCCAGAGAACAGGACCCAGAGCAATGGATGCAAGGTCTAGGAAAAGAGATTCCACCTCAACATTAGGAGGAGTTTCCTGACAGTAAGGGCTGTTCGACAGTGGAACAAACTCCTTCCTTAGAGGTCTTCAAACGGAGGCTGGATGGCTATCTGTTGGGGATGCTTTGATTTGGATTTCCTGCATGGCAGAATGGGGTTGGACTGGATCAGGGCCCTTGCGGTCTCTTCCAACTCTATGATTCTATGATTCTAAGCTTGTTTTCTGCTGCTCCAGAGAAGAGGACACAGTGGAGCAATGGATGCAAGCTCCAGGAAGAGATTCAACATTAGGATGAACCTCCAGACAGTGAGGGCTGTTTGACAGAGATTTTGGTGTAGTCTCCTTCTTTGTAGATCTTTAAAGAAGGGGCTGGATAGCCATCTGTCAAAATGGGGCTACTTTGATGGAGAGTTCCTGCATGACAGAATAAAGGGGTTGGACTGGATCAGGGCCCTTTTTGGGCTCTCTTCCAACTCTATGATTCTATGGATGCCAAAGGAGGAGGCGTTTTCTGAGAGGAACCTTGGCACAGCAGTCCTGGGCAGGGATGGCAGGGAGACCAATGACTGGACGCAAGCAAGGCCAAGCCATTAGACGAGGCAGAGACAAGATAGAGCCTGGGAAGCCCTTGGCTTTGTGTGGCGCCTGAGACACTGGAATGTGACCTGCTGCGTCCCTGCCAGGATCTCTTTCTCAGGACCATTGCAAGCGGGAGGAATCCCAGGGAGAGAGCGCCCAAATCTCCCAAGCACTCTCCCTTCTAGTCTCCACTGGCTTCCAGCTGTGAGCTTTTGGCCCTGGTCTTTAAGGCCCTGCGCATTGACCTCCCTAATGTTTGGCCAGCATGGCATGGGCCACCCAGGACAGAGGAGTTCCACCAGCACCTCTGGCCTTCCTTTGCGCCTCCGGCTGGAGGAGAGTCTCCCTCGTCTGCTTTCGAAAAGGGTTGGGGCCTTCCTCTTCCATTCCATTCCATTCGAAGGCAGCAAGATGGCTGCCACTGAGGAGGATTTCGTTTGTTTTGGTTTTTAGCATATTAGTGTATTATTTTAGCATGTTAAAGTGTGCTGTTCTTTCATTCGTTTTGGATTGCATATGTTTGGTGGAAAGGGCATCATAAGTAAATGTTGTTGTTGTTGTTGTGGTGGTGGTTGTTACCTTGAAAAATGTGTGCAGATATGATTTCCTCATTCACTAGACATTTATTTTAACGGCATCCTGCAGTTGCAGTCATGCTCTCAGGCTGAGGGTCTTCCATCGTTGGCATGAGGACCAAGGCCCCCTTCGTCTCCCCTGAAACCCGCGGCCGGCAATGGCCCTGGCCTCCCGAGACCGGCTTCGGCTCTCTGTTTTGGGATAGCCCTCTTCCCTCCATCGCAGAAAGCCGAGAGGGTCACCACTCAGGACACCAGGACACCAATTTGGACAGAAATGCAAACGGAAGTCATCTGGAGCAGAAGCTTCGTCTGGAAACATGGACTCTTCTGCTGCAAGAATGCATTGATCTGTTTGTTGATCTGCTTATTCCCTTGATGCCTCTGCTTTCTCCTGATGTGGGACCCAAGGGGGCTTACAGCAGAGACTGAAGCAAAGGACAGTTCAAAGAGCTAGTGATGCAGTTAGGGCCCTATTAAAACAGCACAATTTAACACAGTATAAAGGCACTGCAGCATGCCGGTCCCTTCGGTTATGATGCCCTTAGAGCACTTTGATCACTCTTAGCTCCATCTTCCTATGGCCTCCTGGGATTTGTAGTTTTGTGAGGTACTGGCAGTCCTCAGCCAGAGAGTGCTAATGCCTGCCCAAACTACAAACCCCAGGATTCAGCCGATGCAGTTAAAGTAAAGCCACAGCACTGCAGCTGTTCAGTGTGAAAGAGATCTCATGCTCTTTCTATAGGAACAACTGCTCCTCAGATCCTTCGTTGGATGCCAAGGAAGGAGAGCAGAGCAGGGCCCAGGCAGGTCTCCCGGAGAGGAGACGCAGATCCCTTCCTTGCACAAACCGTCCCAAGGGGGAGATCGGCCTTTTGGGTGGGAGCCACTTCTTAAACAAGGAAAGGGAAACCTACAGACTCTGTGACATTCCAGTGTCAGAAAGAATCCTGGAATAGTTGGAAGAGACCCCAAGAAGGGCCCTGATCCAGTCCAACCCCTTCTTCTGCCATGCAGGAACTCCCCATCAAACCATGCTTCCACTTCTCTAACAGTGTGCAAAAGGACTGTCTGAGGGAAGAAATGCAACGGATGGAAAGAAAACCACCCTTGAAGCAGACAGAAAAAATAATGGCTGGCAAAGCAAAGCTAGTGCCAACGGATGGAGGCTGAACCCCAGGAGCACCGGAGGCCCCTTGTCTCTCATTGCCCAGAAGTTGGCTGACCAAAGGCGCCATGTCGCAGGATGAGGCGCAAACCCAGAAGGACCGTTTGGACAGAAGGTTTCTTTGCAGGAGCCTTGCATGCTCCGGACGCAGGTCCAGCCTCCCTTTGCATGGCCTGAGAGGATGGCCAGCCATTTGCATCCCACATCATAGTGGAGCAATGGTGAAGCTGCTCCAGGGGAAAGGCTTGCCTTGCAGCCCCAGGGCTTTGTGGGCTTCTTGTTCCTGGCAGGAGAGCGGTGTCTCTTCTCCCCCAAACGCAGCCTGGTCTTCCATTGGCACTGAATCCCAAGGCCTCTTAATGGCCTCTGGAACATGGCAGAGGGAGGCATTGTGCAAGAGGGCACCGGATGAACCCCTGGGCCACAAACCTAGGAAACACGGAACTCTGGGCATGTTACCATCCATAGCTATATTACGTTTTAATGTGCTTTGTAAGGCAAATGTGTCCTGCAGTGAGGAACTTATTGACAGTAAGGGCTGTCTGACAGTGGGACACACTTTCTTGGAGATTGTGGTGGAGCCTCCTTCCTTGGAGGCAGTTTTTAAAGGGGGTGCTTTGATAGAGAGTTCCTGCATGGCAGAAGAAGGGGCTTGGACTGGAATAGGGCCCTTTTGGGGTCTCTTCCAACTCTAGGATTCTACTGTATTAAGCCTAGTCATTATGCAACGGGATCTTGGAGCACCTTTAAGATTTAACTGGAGGCAAGAAGCTGGGAGCAGGAGCTTTCCTAACCTTGAGCCTCCTTCCTCAGATGCAGGTCTCCTTCTTTGGAGGCTGTTTTTAAACAGAGGCTGGATGGCAACCTGTCTCAGGGAGGGCTTTGACTGTGAGTTCCTGCATGGCAAAATGGGGTTGGACTGGATTGTGGTGGAGCCTCCTTCCTTGGAGGCAGTTTTTAAAGAGAGGCTGGATGGCCGCCTGTCAATGGGGATGCTTTGAGAGAGAGTTCCTGCATGGCAGAAGAAGGGGCTTGGACTTCACACAACATTCGGAGTTAACTCAAACAGAAATTAGAAATAACACACAAAAGCAATGTCTTTGAGAAATAATGCGACATTAATTCGAACTCAAAGTCAACAAAACCCCAAAGTTCCCAAAAGTAAAAAGGACTGTGTTTTGTTAACTTTGCATTTGGATTAATGTTGCATGATTTCCCATTGATGCCAATGTGGGTGTTCTGTGGGTGTGTTAAAATACTGTGTGTTTCCAGAATGCCCACGGGGACCAGGCCATGATAATGATAATAACGATAACAACAACAATAATAACAATAATAATAATAATAATACGCCATTCTATATAACAGGATTGTAAATAATGATGATGATGATGATGATGATAATAATAAGCCATTCTACATTCTATATAATAGAAATGTTAATAATAACAACAACAACAACAACAACAACAACAACAGTACTATTGCCAAGTCCCATTATATAGAATGGCCCTTATCTAAAAGTGCACAACCCAGGTTTGTTTTTGTGGAATTTATGCCTTTTGCGATGTTTTCATGCCTTGGATAATTGATTTGATTTGATGTGATTTGTTTTATATTTGATGTTTTTAATTTGTTTTTTCTTTTCTATATGGTAATTTTATCTATTCCTCTATTTAATTGTTATTATCTTAGAATGTATGCCTTGGGCAGGCTTTTATATACTCTTTAATTTTACCGACTTTGTACAGCGCTGTGTATAATTACAGCGCTTTAGAAATAAAGTTTAATAATAATAATAATAATAATAATAATAATTCCGTGGATGTGGAATCTGTGGATACTGAAAGCTGACTGTATCGTTTAGTAAGTGGTTTCGTAACACAACTGCTATTGATTAGGATGGCGATGAACACACTACTAACTGATGCGTGGAGCCATCCTGGCCCTCTTCATGCATCCCAGTGTCGTGGCACATGAGCGTCCCTCTCTTTGCCCACGATGCTGCTGCTTCTGGGGCTTGACATCTGACGCGATCCCAACCGGAGCATCCTGGCCCGTGATCCCTCTGCTTACCTGTGGTCTTCAGGGTCCAGATGGAGTCCGGTGGGATCCCAGCTCTGGCAAAAACTGCCTGTATTCGGCCGGAAGACCCTCCTGGACCTCTGGATTCCTCCCTGGAAGGAAAGAAGGACGAGAGCGATGTGCAAAAAACTCTTTGTGTGGCGCAGGTCTCCTATCATCCAAAAGGGTGCCCCTTTCTTCCGAGGCTCCTTGTGGCGATCCCCATAAAGTGCGCTAATCACAAATGAACAAATGGCAGTAAAATTAATCAAATATTCAAACTCAAAGGAGAAATAACTCCTTCAGAGAAATTCCAATCATCTAATCATATTTGAAGTACTTACTGTATATGTTCATGTATACGTCTAGAGATTTAGCTTAAAAAGTTGATCCAAGAAAACCAAGTCGACTTACGCAAAGGCCAATGTAAAAGGACTGTATTTTAAAACCTATATATATATATAGAGAGAGAGAGAGAGCCTGCTGGAATTTAGTAAGTTCTTTGGCATTGTTTTCCTTTACTTTGGCCTTTATGTCCTCCAATTACGTGCCTCTAAGTTTTACCCTTCGCTTATCCGTGGGTCGTATCAAAAGCCCTAATTTTGGCCCCAAAAGTTGCCCTCGACACATATATAAATGGTGCCCTGCGTGATTTCCCTTTCCCCGCTTGTAACCGGTGTCCCTTACGTAAAATGGAAAAGCAAGGCTTGCTCTTTGGGGTTTATACTTTTTGGCAATATTTTCAAATAGTGGATGCTTGAATCCAGGGATAAAAAATCCAGGGATAAGGAAGGCTGACCGTAAAACTTTAATGTTGATAGTTTTTAATGTCACAACTATTAGCGTTACGATCCGTGTGATATGAAATTACGAGTTGTGAGTAACGTTAGTGAAAATAAAGGATCCTGTGTGGTGTGAAACTGGAGGAGGAGGCACTCAATTGGGGGGGGGGGGTGATTGTTAGGAAATGACATGGATGTGACCACAAGATGGAGCTGTTGCGGAACCTATTACAGTTCCAGTGGCAGTTGACAGTCGACACTTGCATTACGGAATGTTGATGCTGTCAGTCCTTCTGAGAGAGAGTGTCAGTTATGACAGTTGGTGTAAGAGTAACTGCCTCTCTGTTTTTATTGTTATGGTTGTTTGGTTGACAAAGTAACTTTATTATTAAAGCCTTCATGTAGAATGAAGGCTTGAAGTGCTCTTGTCGTTATTTCTCAAGCCGGGAGCTCAAGGCCGTTTGCATTGGTGAAGGAATATTTTGCTTCTTGCCCTGAATACCTTGCAGACATCTCTTCAGATTCCTTCTCCCTGGTGTCCTGTCGACGTGGTTCAACTCTGCATGTGATCGTGGTGGACACAGCACGTCTTTCCACGCCCCAACAAGGGTTATGGGCCCAATAGCTGCATGGACAATGCTAAAGAAGCTGTGGGAGATCTGGTTCTGCAATTGGTGAGCTGTGTTTGGATTACTAGAGGGCTGAAGAGAAAAGTCCTGGAGAGGAGTGAGTTAAGTGCTGTCTGCTCACGGATTCTGTCGTTATCAGTTTGTTTTGGAAGTTTATTCTTGTTTGGCAGTCTGCCCAGACTGTTATCAGTATTGGAGTGTTTGCAGCTGTTTAAGTCGCAAATTCAGTGCAAACATGGAAGCAGCTGTCAAGTTTGAGAAACTGTCCGAGAAGAATTATGCTTCATGGAAAATTTATATGCAAGCTTTACTGGTAAAGCAGGACTTATGGGACTATGTAAAGAAACAGCCAGATCCTACAGATGAAGACCAGCTAGATGGTGATGAAAAAGCCAGAGCAACAATTGTTTTGCTATAGAGCCAAGCCAGCTAAATCATATTAGAAATAAGAAGTCAGCGTTTGAAGCTTGGAAAGCTCTTGAGGCTGTTAACCAACCAGCTGGAGCCTTGTCTAAAATGCTGTGCAGCAGAAGGCTATATTGCTGTAAACAGCAGGAAGGTGAATCCGTGATTGTACACTTAAAACGGATGCAAGAAAACTTTGCAGAGCGCAGCGAGAGTGGCATCCAGATTGAGGAAACCCAGAAGGCCCATATGCTGCTTAGTAGTTTAAGCAGTGACTGGGAGTTTTTGATGTACAATCTCCAGGGAGCAGCCAAAGCTGATTTAACTGTGGACCTTGTGGCATCCAGAACACTGGAAGAAGTACAGAGGAGAGACTCTGAGGAGAGCTTCAAGGGTGCGACTAGCTGGAGGCGACAACCAACCAGCCAACCTATGTCCTTCCCGAGGAGGGGAGTGCTGCCGTCTGCAGGATACGGAGGTGTTTTTCCTGTGGGGAGACCGGACATTTGATGAAGAACTGTCCGAAAGTCTCCGCAGCAAAGAAAGGACAAAACTCACAACAGAAAAAGAAGCCTCTCGGTGGGAGAGGGTTTGCTGCTGCTGTGGAAGGAGTTGTAAGTGAGAAGGAAGACCAGTCTGTTTGGATTTGGGACAGTGGGTGTCCTCGCCCCATGACCCCTAATAGGGAAGAACTACAGCGCCTTAAGTCAGCACCAGTGGACACTGTGGTCTTTGCAAATGGTGAATCTGACTGTGGAGAGGTACAAGGGTCTGTATTAATCCCGGGCTTAAAGAAGGTATTCCATAATGTTTTGTGTGCACCAAAGTTGCAAAATAACCTTAAAATAATCCTTTTCAGAAAAGATGAGGGGATTATATCCAAGGAATGAGCAATGTGTGGTAAAGCCTTAAAGAAAAACCACACTTAGCACATGGTGGAACAGGTGCAGTGTGGGAAAGTAACAAACAAACCACTGCATGATGGATGTGCCCATTACTTCCATAGAGTTATGGGCCACATAAGCTTTAAGGGTTTGAAAAATCTAGAAGAGATTTGCCCAGAGTTCAGAGTAGAGGGCTGTAATAGTCACCTTGACTGTGCTCCTATGTGCAAAAGGGTCCAAGTCAAGGCTTACCCCGTGGAGAAGGTGAGCAAATGCGTAACCCAAAGGCCTTTTCAGGTGGTACATGCAGACTTCTCAGGGCCACATCAAGTAAAGAGTGTAGGGGGTAACAAGTTTACTCTACTGATTGTGGACAGGCATACCCGGTTTTCTTACGTTGCAATGCTCAAAACCAAAAGTGAGGCTGCTGATATGATCAAGAGATGGGTGAATTCCATTGAGAGGGAGTTTCCCTACAGAGTGGGCACTTTTGTGACAGATAGAGGTGGGGAATTCCTCTGTAATAACTTGCAGCAATGGTTTGGGCGGAAGGGAATCCAGCATAAGACCACGAATCCTGGTTGTCCTGCAGAAGATGGTTTGGCTGAACGCAGGATAGGAATGATTAATCAAATCAGGGACTGTATGTTGGAGGATTCTGGAGCACCGGCTAGTTTGTGGGGAGAAGCCACAAGAACGGCTTGCCACATTGTAAATAGGTCATGGTGCAGTGTAATTAATCAAACCCCATATAAACTGTTATATGGCAGAGCACCCAACCTAAAATACTTGAGGGAATTTGGCCAGTATGCCTCAGTATTCATCCCTTCTCATTTTAGGAAAAAGAATGAGCCCAAGAGCCAAGGGCTGCGTTTTGTGGGCTATGAAGGGAATAAGTACAGGTTCCTAATGAATGGGAACAGGATCCTGTATTCTGGGAGTGCAAGGTTTGAAACCCATGCTGGATGGGAGAGAGTTTACCCTGACCAGAATGTTATTGTTAAGCAGAAAAATATTGATGTGAATAAAAACACTGGAAATGGAGGGCTACGTGTATCTAGGGATGTGAAGGATGAGAAACCAGGCACTTGTATTTCAGAACACTTCTGAAGAGTCTGGCACTTCAAAGGAGCCCGACAAGTCCAAAGAGGCTAGCGCTTCAGCAGACACGCAACCAAAAGCAGGGACACAAACACATACTGAGACTCCAAAGAAAGAGACTGTAAAGAAAGAACAGGCTGAGGCTCAGGAGCAAGACACTCAGGCCAGTGTTAGTGGCAGTGACCCTGAGGCTGGTCAGGGAACGTTCCTGGTTCCTAGGAGATCTCAGAAGGGCAAGTTTTTTGGTGGTGAAACCGGCACAGGCCTCTTCCGTAATAGCAGTCAGGAAATCTGACAACACTCAGGAAAAGCTCAGGGGGACATGCACTGAGCCGGAGGGGTGGAAAAGGGCCAGAGATCAGAGAATAGCCTGGATAGGTTTGATGGTTTGGCCAGGCCTGGAGGGCAAAATAAGTTGAAGAATGATAGCACCAGGGAAGCCAGAGCCAAGTGTGTCACTGGCATGGGCTATCGAGGGATAAGAGAAGGTTTGTTTATTACAGCCAAGGATCAGGAGAGGGTCAGGCTGGAACAAGGAAAGGAGTCACAGAGATCCAGAGAGAGGTTAGCTGGACACCAGGCAGGATCCCAAGGCAGGAGGATCTGGAGTGGCAGAAACCAGGACAGAGGTGTCAAGGTGTGCCAGAGACTGGATCTGCCACTGAGAGCCAGATGCTGGAGCTTGAAAGGTGTGGAGTCAGAGCTGGGTGGATTGGGACACAGATCCACAGCATCTAGGACAGCAGCAGAGTCAGGGACTGATCTGACAACCAGTTGTTCTGGGGTCTCATCAGCTGGAGGTCAGAAAGGCAGACCTGGGACAACAGAGGCAGAGGCTGCTGCCTTGCCTAGTGGTAAGAGTTCTGGACAGTGGGCAGAAAGTCTAGGGGAACACGGTGGCACTGCGACTGGTGTGAACAGGAGTTCACAGGTATGCTGGAGGCATGGCAGAATTTTGGACTCTGGAGATGTAGCACTTAGTAGTTTGTGGGGTGATACCAAGAGTCAGAAGGCTTGTGCAGAATGAGGAACTTAGGCTACAGCATGTTGGTTCTGGGAACAACATGACAAACTTTGCACATAGCAGACCCCTGTGAGATGCCACACATGGGTGGCTAGCAGGGATGGTACACACACACAATGGGAGCAGCCAAAGCTGATTTAACTGTGGACCTTGTGGCATCCAGAACACTGGAAGAAGTACAGAGGAGAGACTCTGAGGAGAGCTTCAAGGGTGCGACTAGCTGGAGGCGACAACCAACCAGCCAACCTATGTCCTTCCCGAGGAGGGGAGTGCTGCCGTCTGCAGGATACGGAGGTGTTTTTCCTGTGGGGAGACCGGACATTTGATGAAGAACTGTCCGAAAGTCTCCGCAGCAAAGAAAGGACAAAACTCACAACAGAAAAAGAAGCCTCTCGGTGGGAGAGGGTTTGCTGCTGCTGTGGAAGGAGTTGTAAGTGAGAAGGAAGACCAGTCTGTTTGGATTTGGGACAGTGGGTGTCCTCGCCCCATGACCCCTAATAGGGAAGAACTACAGCGCCTTAAGTCAGCACCAGTGGACACTGTGGTCTTTGCAAATGGTGAATCTGACTGTGGAGAGGTACAAGGGTCTGTATTAATCCCGGGCTTAAAGAAGGTATTCCATAATGTTTTGTGTGCACCAAAGTTGCAAAATAACCTTAAAATAATCCTTTTCAGAAAAGATGAGGGGATTATATCCAAGGAATGAGCAATGTGTGGTAAAGCCTTAAAGAAAAACCACACTTAGCACATGGTGGAACAGGTGCAGTGTGGGAAAGTAACAAACAAACCACTGCATGATGGATGTGCCCATTACTTCCATAGAGTTATGGGCCACATAAGCTTTAAGGGTTTGAAAAATCTAGAAGAGATTTGCCCAGAGTTCAGAGTAGAGGGCTGTAATAGTCACCTTGACTGTGCTCCTATGTGCAAAAGGGTCCAAGTCAAGGCTTACCCCGTGGAGAAGGTGAGCAAATGCGTAACCCAAAGGCCTTTTCAGGTGGTACATGCAGACTTCTCAGGGCCACATCAAGTAAAGAGTGTAGGGGGTAACAAGTTTACTCTACTGATTGTGGACAGGCATACCCGGTTTTCTTACGTTGCAATGCTCAAAACCAAAAGTGAGGCTGCTGATATGATCAAGAGATGGGTGAATTCCATTGAGAGGGAGTTTCCCTACAGAGTGGGCACTTTTGTGACAGATAGAGGTGGGGAATTCCTCTGTAATAACTTGCAGCAATGGTTTGGGCGGAAGGGAATCCAGCATAAGACCACGAATCCTGGTTGTCCTGCAGAAGATGGTTTGGCTGAACGCAGGATAGGAATGATTAATCAAATCAGGGACTGTATGTTGGAGGATTCTGGAGCACCGGCTAGTTTGTGGGGAGAAGCCACAAGAACGGCTTGCCACATTGTAAATAGGTCATGGTGCAGTGTAATTAATCAAACCCCATATAAACTGTTATATGGCAGAGCACCCAACCTAAAATACTTGAGGGAATTTGGCCAGTATGCCTCAGTATTCATCCCTTCTCATTTTAGGAAAAAGAATGAGCCCAAGAGCCAAGGGCTGCGTTTTGTGGGCTATGAAGGGAATAAGTACAGGTTCCTAATGAATGGGAACAGGATCCTGTATTCTGGGAGTGCAAGGTTTGAAACCCATGCTGGATGGGAGAGAGTTTACCCTGACCAGAATGTTATTGTTAAGCAGAAAAATATTGATGTGAATAAAAACACTGGAAATGGAGGGCTACGTGTATCTAGGGATGTGAAGGATGAGAAACCAGGCACTTGTATTTCAGAACACTTCTGAAGAGTCTGGCACTTCAAAGGAGCCCGATAAGTCCAAAGAGGCTAGCGCTTCAGCAGACACGCAACCAAAAGCAGGGACACAAACACATACTGAGACTCCAAAGAAAGAGACTGTAAAGAAAGAACAGGCTGAGGCTCAGGAGCAAGACACTCAGGCCAGTGTTAGTGGCAGTGACCCTGAGGCTGGTCAGGGAACGTTCCTGGTTCCTAGGAGATCTCAGAAGGGCAAGTTTTTTGGTGGTGAAACCGGCACAGGCCTCTTCCGTAATAGCAGTCAGGAAATCTGACAACACTCAGGAAAAGCTCAGGGGGACATGCACTGAGCCGGAGGGGTGGAAAAGGGCCAGAGATCAGAGAATAGCCTGGATAGGTTTGATGGTTTGGCCAGGCCTGGAGGGCAAAATAAGTTGAAGAATGATAGCACCAGGGAAGCCAGAGCCAAGTGTGTCACTGGCATGGGCTATCGAGGGATAAGAGAAGGTTTGTTTATTACAGCCAAGGATCAGGAGAGGGTCAGGCTGGAACAAGGAAAGGAGTCACAGAGATCCAGAGAGAGGTTAGCTGGACACCAGGCAGGATCCCAAGGCAGGAGGATCTGGAGTGGCAGAAACCAGGACAGAGGTGTCAAGGTGTGCCAGAGACTGGATCTGCCACTGAGAGCCAGATGCTGGAGCTTGAAAGGTGTGGAGTCAGAGCTGGGTGGATTGGGACACAGATCCACAGCATCTAGGACAGCAGCAGAGTCAGGGACTGATCTGACAACCAGTTGTTCTGGGGTCTCATCAGCTGGAGGTCAGAAAGGCAGACCTGGGACAACAGAGGCAGAGGCTGCTGCCTTGCCTAGTGGTAAGAGTTCTGGACAGTGGGCAGAAAGTCTAGGGGAACACGGTGGCACTGCGACTGGTGTGAACAGGAGTTCACAGGTATGCTGGAGGCATGGCAGAATTTTGGACTCTGGAGATGTAGCACTTAGTAGTTTGTGGGGTGATACCAAGAGTCAGAAGGCTTGTGCAGAATGAGGAACTTAGGCTACAGCATGTTGGTTCTGGGAACAACATGACAAACTTTGCACATAGCAGACCCCTGTGAGATGCCACACATGGGTGGCTAGCAGGGATGGTACACACACACAATCAAGACTACATCACACGTGAGACTAGTGTAATGACGCATGGGACACACCACATGTCATTTGGAGGGGAATGTTAGGAAATGACACGTATGTGACCACAAGATAGAGCTCTAAGCTAAGTATTGTAAACAGTCAAGTTCCAGTGGCAGTTAACAGTTGACACTTGCATCATGGAATGTTGATGCAGTCAGTGTTCTTCTGAGAGAGAGTGTCAGTTATGACAGATGGTGTTAGAGTAACTGCCTCTCTGTTTGTTGTTATGGTTGTTTGCTTGGCAAAGTAACTTATTTATTAAAGCCCTCGTGAAGAGTGAAGGCTTGAAGTGCTCTTGCCATTATTTCTCAAGCTGGGAGCTCAAGGCCGTTTGCATTGGTGAAGGAATAATTTCCTTCTTGGCCTGAATACGTTGCAGACATCTCTTCAAAATCCTTCTCCTTGGCGTCCTGTCGACGTGGTTCAACTCTGCAGGAGGTTGTGGTTGCGTCTTTCCACGCCCCAACATGAAGGGATCCCAAAGGGCCATCCAATCCATCCCCTTCTTCTGCCACGCAGGAATACATAGAGCCCTGGAGAGGGAAGGAACCCCCAAGGGCCATCCAGTCCAGCCCCTTCTTCTGACATGTTTGAATACATAGAGCCCTGGAGAGGGAAGGGACCGCCAAGGGGATCCAGTCCAGCCCCTTCTTCTGCCACGCAGGAATACATAGAGCCATGGAGAGGGAAGGGACCCCCAAGGGCCATCCAGTCCAGCCCCTTCTTCTGCCATGCAGGAATACATAGGATACAAGAGAGGGAAGGGATCCCCAAGGGCCATCCAGTCCATCCACTTCTTCTGCCCTGAAGGAATACATAGAGCCCTGGAGATGGAAGGGACCCCCAAGGGCCGTCCAGTCCAGCCCCTTCTTCTGCCCTGAAGGAATACATACAGCCCTAGAGACAGAAGGGACCCCAAAGGGCTATCCAGTCCATCCCTTTCTTCTGCCGTGCAGGAATACATAGAGCCCTAGATAGGGAACGGACCCCAACGGCCATCCAATCCATCCCCTTCTTCTGCCCTGAAGGAATACATAGAGCCCTAGAGATGGAAGTCACCCCCTAGGGCCATCCAGTTCATCCCCTTCTTCTTCCCTGAAGGAATACATAGAATCCAACAGAGGGAAGGGACCCCCAAGGGCCATCCAGTCCATCCCCTTCTTCTGCCTTGAAGGAATAAATAGAGCCCTGGAGAGGAAAGGGACCCCCAAGGGCCATCCAGTCCAGCCCCTTCTTCTGCCATGCAAAAATACATAGGATCCGAGAGAGGGAAGGGACCCCCAAGGGCCATCCAGTCCAGCCCCTTCTTCTGCCATGCAGGAATACATAGCATCCAAGAGAGGGCAGGGAAACCAAGGCCCATCCAGTCCAGCCCCTTCTTTTGCCTCGAAGAAATACATAAAGCCCTAGCGATGGAAGAGACCCCCAAGGGCTATCCAGTCCACCCCCTTCTTCTGTCATGCGGGAATACATAGAGCCCTATATAGGGAACGGACCCCAACGGCCATCCAGTCCATCCCCTTCTTCTGCCACATAGGAATACATAGAGTCCTAGAGATGGAAGGGACCACAAGGGCCAGCTAGTCCAGCCCCTTCTTCTGCCCTGAAGGAATACATAGAGCCCTTGAGATGGAAGAGACCCCCCCCCCCGAGGGCCTTCCAGTCCAGTCCCTTCTTCTGCCCTGCAGGAATACTTAGAGTCCTAGAGATGGAAGGGACCCCCAAGGGCCATCCAGACCAGCCCCTTCTTCTGCCCTGACGGAATACATAGGATTCTAGAGATGGAAGCCACCCCCAAGGGTCATCCAGTCCAGCCCCTTCTTCTGCCCTGAAGGAATACATAGAGCCCTGGAGATGGAAGGGACCCCCAAGGGCCATCCAGTCCATCCCCTTCTTCTGCCCTGAAGGAATACATAGAGCCCTAGAGATGGAAGCGACCCCGAAAGGCCATCCAGTCCATCCCCTTCTTCTGCCCTGCAGGAATACATAGAGCCATTGAGATGGAAGAGACCCCCAAGGGCCTTCCAGTCCAGCCCCTTCTTCTGCCATGCAGGAAGCCCCCCTCCCAGCCCTGGTCCCTGGGAGCCATGGCCATCCATCCTCTACGAACAAGCCGCTCTCCTTCTCTCCGTAGGGCGGGGAGGGGGCCGTGGGGGTAGCTGCTTGGCCTCAGCAGAGGAGCCTGCCTTTATCTGCTTCCTAGAGTTCTGTGTGCCAAGGGTACCAAGGCCCTGGGCCCCATACGATGCTGATCATGGCTGGGTCTTTGGCTGCTCCAGAGGGTCCTTGGTCCCAGAGAAGTGGGGTGGCCTGGGCCCTCCTCCTCCTTTGGACAGCTGTCTCTGGGGCCCTCCCTCCCTCCCTCCCTTCCTTGGGAAGGAGCCTGGGATGCTTTCCAAGGATGGGAAGAAGCAGCCTCCTCTGGCTTTTCGCAGGAGCCGTGCCTGCCTTACCCGGCAACTGATGACGCTGCCTCTCCAGAGCCTGCCATTGGCCCAGGCTCAGGAAAGACCCCTGCTCATAAACACCAGCCCCAGCTGCTGTGGTCATTGTCCAGTTGGGAAGCCCCCAGCCCCAGGGTCCAGGGTCAGAGTTGGGGGTCCGAGCGGGAGCCTTCCCTTTTGGGGGGAACTAGGAGACCCACCCACAGCCTCCCTTCCTCCAGTGGAAGCAGCTGCTCCCCGAAAGCCCCGGGGACTAGGACTAAAACGCCTGTTTCGGGCTACATCTGGGGAACTGAGGATGATTGCATTGTATTGTATGGATACGGTTTGTAGGGGTTTTCTTGGGTTGCAATCCCGCCTCGGTCTCTCTGGGGAATGAGGAGTCTTAATTCTTCATAGAGCAGCTGCAATGCATCGATCGAGGCTCAAGGGGGAGCCCTGGCGGAAGGAGAGCTTCTCTGGGTGAAAGGGGCCCAGGAGCCCCAACATCCCGAGATTTCCATTCCATTCCATTTCATGATTGACAGGTGACTGAAAGATCAAACGTCCGTAGGGGCAGATTTGGATGTCTGTCTCTCCGTATCACTGTCTATCTGCAAGTTATGTTATTAAGATAAATTGAAATTAAAATGTAGTAAATAAAATATGAAATATAATAATTAAAATGATTTAAAATAAAAAATTAATGGAAAGTAAATAAAAAATAAAATAAAATAAAAATAAAAATTGTGGAAAATAAAATAAAAAGTTTAAAATAAAATACAATTCGAATTAAATTAAAAATAAAATGGAATAAAAATAAAGGATAAAACCAAAAAATAAAATAATATGAAGAAAGGTAAGATAGACAATAAAAATAAAATAGAAAATGAAATGAAATAAAAAGAAAATTAAAATAAAATATAAAATAAACTATAAAATGAAAATTGAAATATGAAAATGAAATAAAAATGTAAAAAATGAAAGTATAATTAAATTAAAAATAAAAATTAAATAAAAATAAAAATATTGAAATTAAAAAAAACATAGCTCTAACGAAGTAAATAATGAATAAAATAAATGTTGAAATGTTATAGCCACCATCTAAGTAAAAGAAGAAAGAATGTAAAATAAACAAAAGAAATCAGAAGGGGCAAAGACTGATAGGAAAAGAAATTGAAAAACAGAATGAAGGAGGAGAAGGAAAGAAAAGGTGGCTAAGAAAGAAGAAATAAACAAAAGAGAAGCTCACATAAAACAAACAGAGGAAATAAAATAGGGAGGGAGGAAGTGAGAAATATAGAATGAAATAGGCAAAGCGGGAATGTGAAAGGAAAGAGATAAAGAGAAACCGAAGATTAAAACTAACAAAGCAGAGGAAAAGGAGGAATGAAAGTAAAAGGAATAGAAGGAAAGGAGCAAGAAAACAATTCAAATAGAAGAGGATGGCACGAGGAAACAAGGTTAAGAAAAAAACTCTTTTTACTTGTTTATTTTTTGGTCAGTTGATTTTAAATTTTGAAATGTATTTCTAATTTTCGTTTTAATATCTTTTAATTTTATTTTTATATCATATTATTTTTATTTTAGATTTTTTATGTTTCCTTTTAATATCTTCTTCATGTCTTTTCTTAATTTTAAATTTAATTTGTTTTTTATTTTAATATTTTAATTTCATGGGACGTCTCTCTCTCTAGCGGGGATCCAGTTGAGGCGCACTGGCCTCATCCACCGCGAAGCAAAGCGGCACCGGACAGGCTGGCAGGCCGAGCCCCAGGGCTTCTTCCCTTTCCAAAAAATGCTGCTTCGTAAAGAGAAAAAAGGCATTAGCTTTAAAAATATAGATTTTCCCGTAAAAATGTGGAAAAAAAGAATTATTAAATTGAAGTATTATTTTGATGATTTTATTTATTTCATTTTGCTGGTCTATTTTCTGCCTCCAGAGGCTGTAGTCTGCAAATGGAGCCACAGGAGGGGGCCCTACAGCACTTCCTTGGAGGTTTTTTTTTGGGGGGGTGTCCTTCCTTGAGGTCCTCAAGCAGAGTCTGGATGGCCAACTGTCAGTTAGGCTTGGCTGGAGAGTTCCTGCATGGCAGAATAAAGGTGTTGGACTGGATAAGGGCCCTTCTTGGGGTTTCTCCCAACTCTATGGTTGTCTATGAGTTCCTGCATGGCAGAAGGGGGTTGGATTGGATCAGGGCCCTTCGTGGGGTCTCCCCCAACTCTATGGTTGTCTATGAGTTACTTCATGCCAGAAGGGGGATGGTTTGGATCAGGGCCCTTCTTGGGGTCTTCCAACTCTACGATTCTATGAACAGTCACAAAGCCCACGCCAGCCTTGGAAGGTATGACAATTGCTTGGTTTTATTTCTTCCAACACTTTTAAATAAGCTGAATATATTAAGTAGCGTCTTTCGTTAAAAATGCAGCCACATCCTCCTCCTCCTCCACCAAACGCATCCAAGAAAGAAGAGGAAAATGGAGCCCAAGACGCAGCCAGGAGCAGAAGCTGGGCGTCTATTATTATTGCACTGCGCAAAGGAGGAACGGGGACGCCTCGGGAATGGAAGCCAGACACCCGCCACCCCCATCCACCCATCCCTTTCCCATCCCTGACCCAAGCAGGGCCAGGACCCCCCACATGACCCTTTGCCCTGGCTGGAGAGGCTGCTGCCCAAGGCCACCCTGACCATTGCCCTGTGGCACGAGGCACTGGACGGAGGGGCACTCAGGTGAGACGGGCCCCCTGGAAGGAAGGAAGCCCACCAAGCCCCGAAGGCGTGCGTCTGTGCGTGTCTCCTGTACGCAGGAAGCGGCTGCATTATTGCACTGCTGCCCGGTGCTCAAAGTGCGCCAAGGACCTTCCATCCCTCCCTCTTCACAAATGGATCCTCTACAAAGAAAAACAGGATGGACATCTGGCCTCCCTGGCATGGCTCCCACTGTGGTAAAGGAACAGGCCAGCGGACTGACCGTTGCCAGAGAACCCCTTTCCTGTGCCACAGGATCTCTGAGGTGGACTGAGGAGGAGGAAGAGGGGCACAGAGGCCAGTCAAGAGGGTCCCTTGTGGACTTGCATCCCTTCTCTGGCCAGTGTCCACTCGGCTGGCCTTAGGACTGCGCTTCGGGCAGCTTGAGGCTGGGCTCAGACAGCCCCAGGCCCTTGGTGAGGAGGGGTCTCTGCGGAAGCCCTTCTGCACACTGCAGGCTCTTGGCCTCGCAGTTGAGGTTCTGGTAGCGCGGGGCGCTGGCGCTCGGCCGATGGCAGACAGAGGCGAAGCTGAAGCCGAAGGGGCCCAGGCAGCAGGCCGGGCAGGAGAGCACCTCGTCCTGCTCCGTCACGTTGACAGCACCGTTCTCGGGGCCGCTCAGGGCCAGGGCTGCGCTGGCGTGTTCCCCTTGCACCGTGTTGCCAGCGGAGGGAGGCACACTCAGCTCCGACAGCGCCCCGCCCCAGCCGAGGGGGGACTTGTTATTGTTCAGGAGGAGTCCGTTGGGGGGCCACGGCCGAGCGCCGGACATGGCCGTGCTGATGAAGGTGGTCGGCGATGTGATGCGGTCCGAAAGGGGCTCCGGATTGGGGGTGGCGTCCGGGCGGCAGTCCATCAGCTCAGCACCAGGGGAGGAGAAGGGGGTCTCCAGGCAGCTGCAGTCCAGAGCAAGGCCGCCGTTGGTGCTGGGGTAGGGGGCCGGGCGCGATTGACCCCGGCGCAACATCTCTGGAGAAGCCGGGAGGGAGCGGCACCGTCGGGTCGGCGTGAACGCCTCCGAGAAGTCACACTGTGCCTCCACTGCTGGCTCTGGGGTGATGGGGGTTCCTGGCAGGAAAGGCGTGGGGGGCGGGAGGTCGAAGGTCAGCGAGATCAAGGACTTGCTGGGCGTGTCAAAGAGCTTGATGCGGCCACCTTTCAAGTCCTGGCGCTGGGAGAAAGGGTTGACGCGCTGCGGGGTGCCATCCTGTGCCAGGCCGGGGAAGGCGTCCGGCCGCGGATGGAACATGTCTGACTGGCTGCGGGAGAGGCGCTCGTCTGGAGGCAGGAGCTGTTGGAGCCCAGAAGGGGTCTGGGGGAAGGAAGGGCCCTTTGGCGCTTGACCTGCAGAGGAAGAACAGACGGGGCACACCGTGAGACAAGGACATGCAACCCCATCTGTCAATGGGGGTGCTGTGATGGAGAGTTCCTGCATGGCAGAATAAAGGGACTGGATTGGATCAGGGCCCTTCTTGGGGTCTATCCCAACTGTATGGCTCTATCTGCATCCCTAATGATAAAGATAAAATCTGTGTCAAAATCCATCTGATTTTTCTGCATAGAAAAAAGTGTTTTGGGGCAGATAATATGTTGTCGGGAAAGAAAATACTCAGATTGCTGTGCAAAAGATTTTAGTTTTCCGAAATGCAGTAAATACATGTGATTTTTCTCTGCAGGAATCTGCGTATGTGCACAAACTGTATAAAGCTGCACAAGCAGCACCAAGTATAAACAACTGTATACAGATGCACAGATCCCAATGCAGTAAACCAAATGCCATTTTGGTGCCACAAAATGGAAACTGGTGGCTCAACGTAAGAGCTGAAAGCGGAATCCATGGGACACCTTTTGCCAGAGGTGGCTTTTGCGTTATTAGTGTGGCACTGAAAGTGATTAAAAGCCATGCGCCGCAGCCCCTGAACTCAGAGAACCCCTGCACCCCACATCCCCCCGAATGGGCTGAGAGAGGAGCACTGACCAAAGCGCAGGCTCCGGTGTGACTCATAGGACCATAGTGTTGGAACGGAACCCAAGAAGGGCCCTGATCCAGTCCAACCCCCTTCTTCTGCCATGCAGGAACTCTCCATCAAAGCCCTCCCGGTGACACATGACCATCCAGCCTCTGCTTAAAGACAGCCTCCAAAGAAGGAGAGTCCAAAGCAGCATATTCCACTGTCAAACAGTCCTTACGGTCAGGAAGTTCCTCCGAATGTTGAGCTGCAATCTTTTCTTGGAGCTTCCATCCATTGTTCTGGGTCCTAGTCTCTGGAGCAGCAGAAAACAAGCTTGCTCCCTCCTCAATATAACCTCCCTTCAAGTATTTAAACAGGGCTATCATCATATCCCCTCTTAACCTTCTCCTTTTCAGGCTAAACATCCCCAGCAGTTCCCTAAGTCTCTCCTCATAGGGCTTCATGGTTTCCAGACCTTTCACCATTTTAGTCGCCCTCCTTTGGACACATGGCTCCAGTTTCTCAGCATCCTTTTTGAATTGTTTTGCCCAGAACTGGACACAATATTCCAGGTGGGGCCTGACCAAAGCAGAATACAGTGGCACTATTACTTCTCTTGATCTAGACACTATGCTTTTATTGATGCAGCCTAAAGTCGCATTGGCCTTTTTAGCTGCTGCATCACACTGTTGACTCATGTTCAACCTCTGGTCTACTTGGACTCCTAGATCCCTTTCACATGTAAAAGTCTCTCATTCAGCCAGGTGTCCCCCATAATCCTATATCTGTGCATTTCATTTTTCCTCCCTAAGTGCAGTTCTGTGTTGAATTTCATTTTGTTAGCTTTGGTCCAGCTTTCTAGTCTATTCAGATCATTTTGAATCTTGATCCTGTCCTCTGGAGTATTAGCTATTCCTCCTAATTTTGTGTCATCTGCAAATTTGATAAGTATGCCTTCTATTCCTTCATCCAAGTCATTGATAAAGATGTTGAACAGCACTGGGACCAGGACAGAGCCCCACTGGACACCCCATTGGTCACTTCTCTCCAGGATGAAAAGGAGCCATGGCTGACCATCCTTTGGCTTCGGCCAGTCAGACAATTACAAATCCATGTAACAGTTGCCTTGTCTAGCCCACATTTTAGAAGCTTCTTTGCAAGAATATCATGGGAAACCTTGTCAAAGGCCTTTCTGAAATCAAGAGATACTACATCCACAGCATTCCCTTCATCTACCAAGATGGTCATTTTATCAAAAAGAAAACCCTTATTTTTTTAAAAAAAAACAGTCCTAAACCAGAAAGGCAGCAAGGAAGGGCATGGGTACCGTTCATCAGAGCTGCCGCTGGGCTCCCCAGGAGGGTCCTCTGGCCACCGGCGCCCTTTGAGGTGGGCTGGATGCTCGAGAGGTCTGGGTCCGCTTGCTGGTGCCGCTGCTGCTCCAAGATGGCCTCCAGGCGCTGCGTGACGTCCAGGAAGGAGGGGCGAGACGTGGGCTCCATCTGAGGAAGGGGTGAGAGGAAGTGTCCTGAGCAGCAGCCCCCACGGTCAAGGAACGTGCCCCCAGGGCCATGGCGTCACCCCTTAGGCCCAGAGCATGGCCCTCCTCCAGCCTCCGTGGAAGGCCCTCCCGGAGCCATGTCTGACATGTCAGGAATGAATGGGGAGTCCTGGAGCCATACCCCATTGGGGTCTCTTACAACTGCATGATTCTATGTATTCCTGCATGGCAGACTGGGGCTGGAGTAGATGGCTCTTGGGGTCTCTTCCAACTCTATGGTTCTATGATGTATAGTCGGACTCTCCAGCCCCATCCCAAATAATAATAATAATAATAATAATAATAATAATAATAATAATAAACATTTATTTATATCTCACCTCTTCTGCTTTGGGGATTGAGGTGGATAACAGCAGAGTTAAGCCTCAAGCGAGGATAACTGGCAAATCTCTTCCAGAGGTCATTCCAAGTTTTTGGAGCAGAGGCAGAGAAGGCCCTCTGAGAATTTCACCGCCAGCCTGGTCTTTCTAGATTGTAAGAGGTTTTTCCCGGAGGATTGGAGTGTATGGGAGGATTGTATGGGAGGAGGCAGCGTTCCTTCAAGGAGACTGGACCCAGGCCATGTAGGGCTTTGTAGGTGGTAAACAACTCCTTGTACTGAGCCCAGAAGCTAATAGGCAGCCAATGTAGTGATTTTAAAATAGGTGTAATATGGTCGAACTTGGATTTTCCGGCGACCAATCTGGTTGCCATGTTCTGTATCAATTGGAGCTTCTGGACGTGGCACAAAGGTTGCCCCATGTAGAGCGCATTGCAGAAGTCAAGACGAGAGGTTACTAGAGCATCTATGACCGTTTCTAGGTCCCGCTGCTCCAGGGAGGGGCGCAACTGGCGCATCAGCTGAAGCTGATAACAGGCACTCCTGGCTGTCGCATCAATCTGAGAAGACAGCTGAAGCGACAAATCCAGGAGTTCCCCCAAGCTGCGGACACAGTCCTTTAGGAGAAGTGTGACCCCATCTAGGACTGGCGAACTTATCTCCATGTCCAGATTGGGGTTACCTATCATGAGTACCTCCGTTTTATTTGGATTCAGCTTTAGTCTATGTTCACTCATCCAATCCATTACCGACTTCAGGCAGTCATTCGGGGGGAGATGCCCTCTTTGGTCACTGAAGCAACCCGAGACATAAAGAAATAAATTTCAGTGTCATAAGCGTACTGATAAGACCGTACTCCATGTCTCCGGACGATCTCTCCCAGCGGCTTCATGTCAGTGTTAAAGAGCATGGGGGACAGAATGGTGCCCTGAGGGATGCCAGATGTCAGCTCTCTCCTAGAGGAGCAGCTGTCCCCCAGCATCACCATCTGGAACCTGCCGAAAGGGAGGACTGGATCCTCTGGAGCGCAGTGCCCCCAATGCCTAACTCTCTCAGGCGTTCCAGAAGGATGCCATGGTCGATGGTATCGAAGGCCGCTGAGAGATCCAAGAGCACCAACAGGGTCACGCTTCCCCTGTCGATGCCCAGACGGAGATCATCGACCAAGGCGACCAGGGCCGTCTCCATTCAGTCTGCAAGCCAACCTCCTTCCCCAAATAGCAAAAGAAAATGGCTGAAAGTGCAACCGTCCGCAGAGGCATGAGACCTCTTCTGTTTACATATGGAGCACCATGGAGCGTGGGGCTGAGAGATGCCCCCTGACCCCTCTGTGGTTGACTACTCCAAACCCATACCCATGTGCCCCCCATAAACACCCGTGGGAAAGGTCAGGGGTCTTACGCTGCAGCAGTGGAAGGCCAGCTGGAGGAAGGTCATCGGACAGTCCGGCCCCACAAGGTCACAGAAGGCGGCCACGTCCAGCCCAAAGTCCTGCAACAGGAGAAGGAGGAGAAAGGAAGAGCGTGAAAAGGGTCTGTTGGGAGAGACGCATCGTTTGGGGGACTCTGGTGCCAGAGGAGAATCCTGTGGATAAAAAGGATCACAAACCAAGGAAGAGCACAAGGAAGAGATCAGAAGAAGGCCAAGGCCAGGGTGGGCAGCTGTGAAGAAGCCAAGGAAACCCTCAAGTGTTTTAAATATATATATCATTAAATACCAAAGTCAGAGCCGTCCAGGCCAGAGTATGTCCAGTTTGGGTATATACAGTTGTGAAACCTGAAAGTGGTCAGGAGGAAAACCCACTCCTTTGCAATGGAGGAGGGTTCTGCAGACACCACTGGTCCGAGAGCAAGCCAAGAAGCCCCAGGTCTCCCTAGAAGCCAACATGACCGAAGGATCGACTCCATACAGGAAGCCACAGCCATTGCCCTGAGTTTGCAGGGCTTTGGAGGACGGGACCCTTGGAGGTCTCCCAGTCAGTCAAAGCCAACTTGCATATGGACAGTTTGCTTACCTGTAACGGTATTTCTTCCAGTGGTCATCTGCGAATTCACACAAATGGGTTATTATTCGGTGCCTGCACAGCTAGCTTTGGAATCTTCTTGGTGAGACCTGAGGCATTTTGGTGGAAGCCCCTTCCACTCTCCAACTGCCTTATTGGCTGGTTTCCCGCCTAAACCCTTAGTTCCTTATGGCCGCCGAGCAGCAGCCGCCCAGAACGAAGGACAGGCAGGCAGGGCATGACTGTGTGGGGAGGACGGGCCGGATTTGGGTGGATTCGCAGATGACCACTGGAAGAAATACCATTACAGGTAAGCAACCTGTCCTCCTTCTTCGTGGTCTCTGTGAAGCTGGCAAGTTTCGGTCAGTGGAGGTGGGAGTGCCATGTCACACTAGAAAGCCATATTGACCCCAAACAGAATCACCAGTTGGGAAACCGAGCCACAGGGCAGGTAGACATGGGGACGAACAGGCCTGCTGGTAAGGCGACTCAATAGAGTCATGTAGAAAATCCAATATGAGACGTAGTGGAAACAGCCACCAATGCAGGTGAAACATGCCCACTGGACCAGCTTCTCCATTTCCGCAGATTGTGCATATTCTGCCTGTACCTTATTTCTTGGCAAGACGTCTTCAGAGGAGGTTTTCCCTTGCCTTCCCATAAGGCTGAGAGAGCTGCTTCTAGCCCAAAGTGTGGGTTACAGCTGGGATTCGAACCCTGATCTCCCGCTGTCCTATTCCAACACGCAGAAACCACTACTCCGCGCTGCCCAGCAGAGGCTCCTGCCCTTTCCATCGGAGCCTCGCCTTCCCACCGCCGGCATTCAAGGCAGGGAGCTACCGGGAGAACAAGGGACCCCACAAACCATCTTTTTAAAAATGCAATAGGAAGGTGGTTTTGTATTTTCCAGTGTGCCTCAATGCGCCTCTTTGACTGGGCAGCTTTTGCATATTCTGTGACTCTGGATGCCATCAAATGCACCAAATCAGAACGAATGAAGGTGAGCCAGAGGCAGAAGAAGCTGCTTTCATAACTACCTGCCCTGTGGGCACATGCTTCACAAAACGGGGTTCATATGTTTCCACCCGTTTATTTTATCTATTTTTAAAATAATTCCATGTATGTAATACATTTACAGGAAACATAAAATAGCGACGCGCTCTTAGTTATGCCCTTGGCCATGATCCTTTCCCTTCACTTCTGTTGTGCCCTTCACATGAAAACACCCCGAATGAAACAGTTACGTCAAGGTCTTATTCTTATATTAGTCCTCGTTGTATTTCCTTGCCCTCTTTCAAATAGCCTTCTTACCCAACACTCACAGTTTATTCCTCGCCGTCTTTTTAGTCAGTCCAATAGATCCTCTCTAGTTCTCTTGCTACACTCATTGCCACATAGTTTATTACAATAATTGATAATAGGTGACCATTCCTTGTCAACTTTCTCTCTATCTCTCTGGTTTATTAAAAGCTGTCCTTTTCTTTCACTTCCAAAGGTTTCACAAGCCATCCTCTGTTTTGGGGATCTCTGGGGTCCTTCCATTTCTGGGCCATTAAAAGTCTGGCTGCAGAAATCAAGTCATATAGTGAAACAACTCTCCAATGTTTCCTCTCCACTGACGGATCTATTTTGTTGGCCGTATCCAATAAGTATATTTTTGGTTTGAATTCAAATTTGATTTTAAACATTTGCTGTATTACATCGCGCATTTCTTTCAGTAATTCAGCCGTACATCTGACATTTTGCTCACATTTCCAGTAAGTATTTGAATCTGTTTTGTATATTTTTGCAAATTTGGCTGGGGCCAAATACCTTCTCATTTCCACTTTCAGCTGATTTTCCTTCAAATCTTGCTCCCGCCCTTTTAAAATGATCCTTGCACCCTTTTAAAGTGGCTGAACTGATCTGACTTGTGTGCTGCCCAGGGATCTGCAAATGCCAGGAAGAGCGCCTGCCCAAGTGAGCCCTCCACAGTGTTTGCAGCAGCAACAGCAGCAGCCTCACCTTCTGCCTCCTTCCCTGGCCCTCTGGAGCTGAGCGGTCACTCTGGGCCGGACCCTCTGGACCCCCTCGAAAAGTGACCCCCTGCCGCTCCCCATCAAGGATGGAGCGTGGCAAGCCACAGGCGGGCGGTGGGCATACCTCTGTGCGGGGCAGGTAATCCGGGTCGGCCGGCAGGCGGGCGATGGTCTCGCAGAGGATGATGCCAAAGGCAAAGACGTCGGCCTGGAGGAGCGGGAAAGGAGGGTGCTCAGAGAGGGATGTCGTGCCCCGGATCGGGGCCTGCATGACCCTCGAACTCCAAAGACACTCCGGGGACACTCCGCATCCCACGCTGACCCCTGCGCAGGACCAGGCGGACATGGCCCTAACCCCTCCCCGTTCCCCCTTACCTTCTCGTTGTAGAGCTCCCCACGCAGGACCTCCGGCGCCATCCAGTAGGGAGACCCCACCACGGCCAGGGGCTCCTTTTCGGCCCCCTCACTAGGAGGGAAGAAGAAGAAGTAGAAATGGGGGATGGTCAGTGCAGAACAGGGGGCTGCCCCCTCTTGCACCCCCATGAATGGCCACCAAGGGATCAGCAGGCCGACTGACCTGTAGGTGGGGATCTTCTCGGCCAAGCCAAAGTCGCCCACTACGGCCGTGTAGCCATTTTCTTCGCACCGGACAAGGCAGTTCTGGGAAGGGAGGGGGAAGAGGTGTCACGCATGGCCAGAGGAACGGCCATTTCCCAGCTGTGGGGGGGGGGCAGCAAGGGGCCGGTCAAGAACAGCGCCTTGCCATCTCCTACCTTGGAGGTGAGGTCTCGGTGGAAGATGCCCTTGCTGTGCAGGTAGCGTAGGCCGCGTGCAATGTCCAGTGCCAGCTTGATGCGGATGGTCCAGGGCAGCGGAGTGGGGCTGTCCAGCAGCTGCTCCAGGTTCCCGCCGTTTATGTACTCGGTCAAGGCGTGGAGCTGGCCCTGGTGGACGCAGACGCCCATGAACCTGGCAGGGACAGATGGACGAACGGAGGGACAGCGGGGCAAATGGAAGGGGGTTGAGATCCAGACCCCTTCCTCCCTCCCTGGTGATGCCAGCCACCTCTGAGCCCCCCATCCAGCCCTGGACCCAGGAGTGTCCAGTCTTTAAAAGGAACAGTGACCTTCTCACTGCAATTCTGGGCATAAAGTGGCCTTACGAATTTATCTTGAGAGGGGCTGGGGAGGGAAGACGCAGACCCTGGGAACCTCAAGGCCCTTCGGAGAAAAAGATGGGGGGGCGGGGCACTCAGGGGGGCATGGCGAAAGGGAAGAAGGGTCCATTCCTGTTTCTCCAGGAGGTCCTGCCCCCAAAGCCCCCCACGAGCCCCCCCACTGATGCCTAGAAACTACTCACCGGAGGATGTTGGGGTGCGAGAGGCGGTTCATGAGCTGCACCTCGCGGAGCATGTTTCCCCGGTTGCTCATCAGCTTGTTCATCTTCAGCACCATGATCTGTCCCGACTGGCGGTGCCTCACCTGCAGAATGGGGGCAAAAGGGTTACTTGGGGAGATCAGGGCCCAAGGGCGGGCAGAACGGGGCAGTCCGGACCCCATTCCTCCCAACCTCCGGCGCGGAAGAGACACATGGAAATCACAGAGCCATGGAGTTCGAAGAGACCCCAAGAAAGGCCCTGATCCAGTCCAACCCTCTTCTTTTGCCATGCAGGAACTCTCAGTCAAAGCACTCCCATTTTGACAGATGGCCATCCAGCCTCTGTTTAAAGACCTCCAAGGAAGGAGACTCCAAAGCAACAAATTCCATTGTTGAACAGCCCTTAAGGTTTAGGTGGAATCTCTTTTCCTGCAGCTTAAACCCATTACTTTGGGTCCTATTCTCTGGAGCATCAGAAAACAAGCTTGCTTCATCCTCAATACAGGTATAATTCGTCCTCGGGGGTATTAGCTACTCCTCCTAATTTGGTGTCATGTGAAAATCTGATAAGTCTCCCCCTCATTTCTTTCATCCAAGTCATTGATAAAGATGTTGGACAGCAGACTGGGCCCAGGACAGAGCTTCACTGGACACCCCACTGGTCACTTCACTCCAGGAGGATGAAGAAGAAGGGCCCTTGTTGAGCACCCTTTGGGTTTGGCCAGTCAACTAATTCCAAACCCATGTAACAGTTGCCTTGCCTAGCCCACATTTTACTATGTTGTTTGCAAGAATGTCATGGGGAACCTTGTCAAAGGCCTTATGGAAATCAAGATATACTATATCCACAGCATTCCCTTTGTCTTTGTCCACGCAAAGGAGCAGCCAAAGCCCAAAGAGGAGCAACCAAGCCCAGCATCCACCTCCAGCCCTTCCAGAGACCCCCAAAGTGACCATTTTAGTTGCCCTCCTTTGGACACATGGTTCCAGTTTCTCCATATCCTTTTGAATTATGGGGCCCAGAATGGGACACAGATGAGGCCTGACGAAAGTAGAATAGTGTCACTGCTACTTCCCTTGATCTAGACACTAGACTTCTATTGAGGCAGCCTAGAGTCACATTGGCCCTTTTAGCTGCTGCATCGCACTGTAGACTCATGTCCTACAAAGTAGGAGCATCACTACGAGGCACGGGGAGCGTGGTCTGCATTGGTGACCCCTTGAAATGGTGGGGGGGGGGTGAACACTCAACACAACTGTTACTCCCCTCCGTCCCAAGACCCCTCTAGCTGTCCCCACTGGTGTCCATTGGCTGCGGCCACTGCTGGGGGTCTGGTGGGTCTACTTGGCCCCCTTTCCTGCTTGACAAGCAGATCCGCCAGACCTGGAAAAGGCCTCCAGGCTTCCCCAGCCCCTGATGGTGGGAAGAGCCTGCCTTCTGGGGTCTCTGGGCAGGAGGGGAAGCAACCCACCTCCCTTTCCTGCTCTGCCAGGGTCTCCACCAGGCCTGGGAAGGGGCTTCTGGTCAGCAGGGGCTGTCCACCCCTATCAGGCCAGAGGTGGCCGGACTGGTGCAGGAGGGTGGCTTGGGTGTGTGCCAGGCAGCATAAGTGACCGCAGGGGGGTGACGTCGGCCCTTGTGACGCCGCTCCTGCAAAAGACCCCAAGGGCCATTTAGTCCAACTCCCTGCCATGCAGGACCTCTCAATCAAAGCATAGAATCATAGAATCCTAGAGGTGGAAGAGACCCCAAGAAGGGCCATCCAGTCCAACCTCCTTCTGCCATGCAGGAACTCTCAATCAAAGCCCTTAATGCCTCTTGGAAATGCCAAGCAGTCCCTGCCAGGGAACGTGAGATCCTCCATTTGGGGTCCCTGTGCCAGGTCCCCCAACCCCAAGGCCAATGGGACAGAGGACCCTTCTCCAAGAGACCCTCCCGGTTCCAAAGGGCTTCCCTGCTCTTCTCTGCAGAACGGTGGAGGAAGTGGTAGAGGTTTATGGGTTTATTGCTCCCGCGCCCAGAAGTGCCACTCGGAGTCAGCAAGAGATAAGGACAGCTGGCAGAGATAAGATAAGATGGGGTGGTCAGGTTTGCTTCATGGGGACACAGATATAGCTATTTTGCCACCTTGGGAAATGAGAAAAACTTTCAGGTGATCTAACCAGCGTGACTGCGCCACGAACGAAAGCCACCGGAAGGAGGATATCCAGCAGAAGACTGTATATACTCACGTATAAGTCTAAAAGTTTTAGTCAAAAAAGGACCCCCCCCTCCAAAAAACCCTGGGTCAGCTTATTGACGGGTCAATGTAAGTACTATACTTTAACTCATATACAATATACAATATATATATATATATATATATATATATATATATATATATATGGAACCTCTCTACTCTCTCATCCATCCAGCCTTTAGGATCAGCACAAACACTTAATGTCTGCTGGGATTTCCTAAGTTCTCTGGCATCGTTTCCCTTTTACATCATGCTTTACATCTTTTGTTATGTGCTCCTACGTTTTACCCTCGACTTATCCATGGCTCATACTAAAAATCCATAATTTCGGACCCCAAACTGCCCTCGATTTAAACACAAGGCCGATTTATAGTTGAGCATATACGGATATATGGCTTTTGGGGGGTGTCAGCCCCGCAAGCCCCCAAAGGCTTCCTTCCAAGGAGACCGAGGCAGGCAGCCTCTTCATCTTGGCATCATCTTGGCAAGTGACAGAAGACATCTTCAGCCCCAGCTTTTCTTGTGGAGGTGGAGGATTTGAACACAGAGCAGCCAAGGCCAAGGCAGGGCAGGAGGCACTGTGTGTTTGTGTGCCACAGGGGCTGCTAGGCCAGTCCTTTCCTGATCTGCAGGCTTGCCCTTGTGCCTTTGCTCCATGCCTGCATTTCTTGGTTGTTGTTGGGCTGCAACCCCTCATCATTCATCCCTAGGGAGCCTCAAAGACAGATGACAGCAAAGGGGGGTCCTCCAAGCGGACATTTCAACACGGACACCAGGCTCCTTGCAGGAGGAGGAAGGAGGCATCCAGGAACAGCCAGGAACCCCAAATGTCTGGACCTCCTCAGTCTATCATCTGCCCCCAAAGACCCAGATGGAAGAGCAAAGGCAGCCCCATCCATTCATAGGAAAAGGCAAAGGCATCTTAATGCAAAGGTTGCACAAGACACAAGAAATGCAATGGCAAACCCGCAGGTCCAGGAAGGGCCAGCCTAGCAGCCCCAAAGCAGTTAATTACACACACAAACACACAAACACACAGCATGGCAGGGAGGCTATTGGCTGCGGAGGGAAGTGTGGTCGACTGGAAGGACCAGGGCTGGGGAATCCCAAGCGGGAATCCAGAGCAAGGAATCCCTTTTTCTTCTCCAGTCTCTTCTGCAGAGCCTTCTGCAACCTTCGCAGGAACTAAGGCAGGCAGAAGCATGCTGCTTCTTAGGGATTGAGGAGTGGATTTCTATCCCGCTTTTCAACCAAAATGGGAGGCCAGGAGAGCGTCCTCCGCCATCAAACAGCCCTTACTCTCAGGAGGTTCCTCCGAATGTTGAGCTGGAATCTCTTTTCCTGGAGCTTGCCTCCATTGCTCCATTGGGTCCTATTCGCTGGAGCAACAGAAAACAAGCTTGCTCCATTTAGTACTGGATGATGGGAAGGGCTGTTGTTCCTTATTATGAATGGTGTTGGCTGTCTGTCTACATTCCTTGGGATGGTTAATGGCTGCGTTTTATCACTCTACTTGTTTAACCTGTATGTGGAAAACATCATTCAAACTGCAGGATGAGACTTAGGAGGAGGAGGAGGAGGAGGAGGAGGAGGAGGAGGAGGAGGAAGGAACATCAGCAATCTTAAAATAAGTGGATGACAGCAGCATAGTATCAGCAGAAAGCATCACAGAGTTGGAACAATTGCTAAGGAAGGCCAAGGAAGAAAGTGCAAAGGCAGGCCTTATGCTGAACAAAAAGAATGACAACTGAGGACCGATGTAGGTTCAGCCTCCCTAGTCCATAAGGAAATAAAGAACTAGACAAGATCCTAAAGAAGTGAGCACTAAAGTCACAATTGCATATGCCACACTACTCCCCATCATCCTGTATGGATTTGAGTGATGGTTCCATAGAGTTGGAAGAGACCCCAAGAAGGGCCCTGAACCAGTCCAGCCCCCTTCTTCTGCCATGCAGGAACTCTCAGTCAAAGCACCCCCATTTTGACAGATGGCCATCCAGCCTCTGCTTAAAGACCTCTAAGGAATATTTTCTACTGTTGAACAGCCCTTACTGTCCAAATGTTCCTTCTAATGTTTTTAGGTGGGATCTCTTTTCCTGGAGCTTGCATCCCTTGCTCCATTGTGTCCTAGTCCCTGGAGCCGGAGAAAACAAGCTTGCTCCCTCCTCACTATGGCATCTCCCATCATATCCCCTCTTAACCTTCTCTTCTCCAGGCTAAACATCCCCAGCATCTCCCTGAGTCTCTCCTCATAGGGCTTCATGGTTTCCAGACCCTTCAGCATTTTGGTGGCCCTCCTTGGGGCACATGGCTCCAGTTTCTCAGCTGGAGAAAGGGGCTTGAGGCCCTGGGAAAGAGGGAGCAGGAGGGGGTCCTGCATTTTGGCTGGAGGGCATGTGGATTGTTGGGAGCTTTAATTACCCTTTGCAACTACTCAAGCTTCTCTCCTCACAATGTATGTCTGCTGGATAAAGCTTTCTTGGTTTTACCACTTAAACCTGGATTTCTGAACTGCTGCTGCTGGCCCTGGTCAGTGCCATGGAGTGGTCTGAGTGCTGGACGACAGCTCTGGGGACAAGGGTCCGATCCCCTGCTCTGTCCTGAAACCACCGGGTGGCCCTTTGGGCAAGAAGCCCCACTCTCTCAGCCTAAGAAGAAGACAATGCTTAATATCTATGCCGTCTTCCCGTCACCCTGTTAGCCCAAAAGAACCGAGGATCGTCCCAAATATACCACAGACCCTTACCTTGCTCCTTTGCAATGCCAGGTCAGTGAAAAATAAATCCCATATTATATACGATCTATTGGAGGAATATAACGCTGACCTGGCATGCATCACGGAAACCTGGCTGGGGGAGGATAGCGGTGTGACCTGGGCTAAAGCCCTCCCAGCTGGGTATACGGTAAAGGAGCAGGTTAGGGAAAGTGGGCGTGGGGGAGGCGTGACTATAGTCCATAAAAGCCATATTACCTTGACCAGGTATCAGGTTCCGAAACTGAGACACATCGAGTGTGTTTACCTGACCCTGAAGGCCAAGGACAGTCTGGGGATTCTGTTGGTCTACCGTCCACCCCGTAGCCTAACAGACTCCCTGGCCGAGCTGACACAGCTGGAGACCCCAGACTTCTTGTCCTGGTGGACCTCAGCATCCCCTTCAAGGCCGGCGTATTGGATCCAACAGGTGCGGCTCGGTTGTTCATGGAATCCATGACAGCCATGGGCCTGTCCCAATTGGTCACGGGTCCTACACATTGTGTAGGTAACACACTCAATGTAGTATTGAGTACGGACCGAGAACATCTGGGGGTGGATATAAAAGATATCCTCCCCCTGTCATGGACGGATCACTTTCTGGTCAAGGTAGGACTAAAAGTCACAACCCAAAAACCCCTCGGGGGTGGTGGGCCTATTAGAATGATCCGCCCTCGAAAGCTGATGGAATCCAAAAGGTTCCAAGAAGCTCTAGAGGGTATTATATTTGGGAACGATGGCGATTCTGCCGAAACCCTGGTCAACAATTGGAATATGAACCTCACCGGGGCAATAGACAGGATCGCTCCCGAGCGTCCTTGCCAGCTTGCTCCAAATAAAAGACCCTGGTACACAAAAGATCTTCGCCAGATGAAGCGGGCTGCGCAATGACTAGAGCGCTACTGGCGGAAACATGGGAACTTATCTGACAAGACTCTCCATGAGAAGATGTTGCGCTCCAACGGAGAGGCAATCGATGCAGCAAAGAATTCATTCTGTGCTGCACGGATTGCATCAGCAGAGTCTCGTCCAGCAGAGCTGTTCAGGGTGGTTAGGGAACTAACACAACCCCCGGCCACCCTGAACCCTTTACTAAAGCCAACTATAGCCTGCTGTGACGCTTTTAATAACTTCTTCGCTGAAAAAATCTCTCAGATAAGGGCCGATCTTGACGCCGGGCTTTTGACAGATCCTAAAGTAGAGGTGTCCAGTGACTCTGGAAACAAGGTTATTCTGGATTGTTTTGAGTTCATTAGTACCGAGGACGTGGACAAGCTCCTTGGTCAGGTGAAAGGGACGACGTGGCCTCTCGACCCTTGTCCTTCTTGACTGACCGTCCAGGGGGGAGATGCTATAAAACTGCACTACATCTTATAGTAAATGCATCTCTTTGGGAAGGTGTATTTCCACTGCCCTTAAAGCAGGCAGTGGTGAAACCTCTTTTGAAGAAACCCTTCCTTGATCCCCAACTACAGACCGGTCTCCCTATTGCCATTCTTGGGCAAGGTGATCGAGAGGGCAGTCACCTTTCAGCTCCAAGCAGTCTTGGATGAAACCAATTATCTAGACCCATTTCAAACTGGCTTCAGGGCGGGACACGGAGTCGAGACTGCCATGGTTGCCTTAGTCGATGATCTCTGTCTGAGCATTGACAGGGGAAATGTGACCCTGTTGGTGCTCTTAGACATCTCAGTGGCCTTCGATACCATCGACCATGGTATCGTTCTGGAACGCCTGGGAGAGCTGGGTATCGGGGGCACTGCGCTCCAGTGGTTCCAGTCCAATATCTCTCGGGAAGGTTCCAGTCGGTGAGGCTGGGGGATAGCTGCTCCCGTAAAAGGGAGCTGACATCTGGCGTTCCGCAGGGCGCCATTCTATCCCCCATGCTATTTAATAGTTACATGAAGCTGCTGGAAGAGATCATCCGGAAGCATGGAGCTCGGTGTGATCAGTACGCTGATGACACCCAGATCTATCTCTCCATGTCTCCCACTGACACAGTGACTAAGGAAGGCATCTCTCCTCTGGACCCCTGCCTGGAGTCAGTAATGGGCTGGTTGAGGGAAAACAAACTCAAGCTGAATCCAGAGAAAACAGAGGTACTTGTGATAGGTACCCCGAATCCAGATAGGGAAATTTGTCACCCTATCCTCGACGGGGTTAAGATCCCCCTAAAGGACAGAGTTCGCAGTTTGAGAGTACTCCTGGACTCATCTCTACAATTATCATCTCAAGTGGATGCGATGGCCAGGAGTGCTTGGTACCAGCTTCGGCTGATACGCCAACTGCGCCCGTCTGGATCGAAAGGACCTAGAAACAGTAGTACATGCACTGGTAACCTCTTGTTTGGATTTCTGTAATGCGCTCTGTCAGGAAAAAACAACATGGGATATATAGTCACAAGAAATATAATATGTATATGAATGTATTTGAAAGTAACATGACACAGCAAAAGCTATTGAAATGGCACATAGGTGTTGCATATAATGTAATTAGAAGTTCCTAAAAGCCAAGGACACATGTGGCAAGGACAAAGTGAAAAGGTGCAAATTGATATCACCTGAAAGTCATTGAGTGGACAGCAATGTATGATGCAATGTGAGGTAAAGATTGAGCCAAGTATGATATGTCAATCATAATGTATGTACACGCCCAGGAGGTGGCAACTGTATAATGAATAGAGAGACAAATGTCTATATAAGCAATAATGTATGGCAATACTTTTTGTGGGTATTGAGGAGTATAGTAGTGTGAGTTTTGTGAGTAGTGAATTGTTTTGTGCATAGTGTATATATTAGAATAAAAGTAGATCTTTTATAGAAGACTACTGTGTTGACTGGTGTCTTGAGAGCTGAACAAGAACCAGCAGATTCCAGAGAAGATTGGAAAACATCTTCAGCCAGTTCTCAGAGCTACTGGTCAAACTGGTTGTTCTTCCGCTGACCAGGGGGGTGAGAGTGAAAGCCAGGAGAAGAGCTGCAACTCCCATCATCCCTAACACGCTCTACATGGGGCTACCTTTGTACCAGGTTCGGAAGCTTCAGTTAGTTCAGAACGCCGCAGCCAGATTGGTCACGGGCATCCGAAGATCGGACCATATAACATCTATATTAAAATCTCTCCACTGGCTGCCTATTAGCTTCCGGGCGCAAGACAAAGTGTTGGTCGTTACCTTTAAAGCCCTACATGGCTCGGGCCCGAGTTACTTGAGGGAGCGCCTCTCCCTACATAATCCCCCTCGCACCCCCAGAACATCTGGGACATATGTACTTGACTACCCCAGGGTAAAACTAGTAAAAACTTATCAGAGAGCCTATATGGCGACAGCACCTGCTCACTGGAATGCTCTCCCTGAAAAGATCCGGCTGTGCTCCACGCTGGAAGCCTTCAAGAAGGCTTTGAAAACGCATCTTTTTCAGATAGCATACCCCCCTGATTCTCTTTAGAGATAGAATACCCTAATTAAGACCCAGATACCCAACCACAGCCGATTGTTTTTAAAGGGACTTGTATTTGTTAGGAGACTTTTATTGTACTGTGTAATATTGCCAATGTAATTGATGTTATATTGTATTGCTGGAGTATTGTACTGTTTTGTATTATATTGTATGCTACTGTGAACCGCTTTGATCAGATGGAAAAGCGGTATACAAATAAAAAAATTATTTTATTTATTTTACAATGGCAAACCTCCTTAAACAGAGGCTGGATGGCTGTTTGTCAATGGGGATGCTTAGACTTAGAGTTCCTGCATGGCAGAATAGGGTTGGAGTGGATCAGGGCCCTTTTGGGGGTCTCTTCCCACTCTAGGATTTTATGATTCCTCTAAACAAAGCTTGCCAAGAAAGCCCTATGATAGGTTTGCCTTAGGGTTGCCCTAAATTAGAGATGACTGGACGACACACAACAGCAACAACAACTTGCACTCATCAACCAGAGGTGGTCAGTCGGCCCTGAGCCAGGACGGGGCCACTGACCAGGAAGGCCAGCCCCAGAGGGAGCCAAAGGGTCCCTGGGGCTGGAGGAGAGACAGCCTGGCAGGGAGGGTGTTGCAGAGAAGAGGCCGCTTGCCTCCAGCACAGATTGGAAATGCTTTGCTGCAAATGAGGACGACACACAACCAAGCAGCGTGTTTCCTGGCCGACTGGTGTGACTGGTGTGGTGTCCACCCGCCTTGCAGGACCAGCCCCTCTGGACAGCTGCCATGGGGAGGCCAGGCGCAGACCCAGCCACGTCACGCAGGCCTCCTGCATTCTTTGGCGCTGGCGTCAGCTGCAGCCGCCGTCTCTTGCCCTTTTTAGTCGATGCTCTTCTTGCAGAGCAACAGCCCCAGAGAGGGTGGCCTTCCCTGGGCTGCCAGTCTGACTGCCAGACCGCATGACCACCTGCTTCTGCGGAGAGAGACGGGCACTGTCCAGTGGTCAACTGTCCAGCAAAGGGAGGGGGCTAGTGGTGGGGCAGATGTGGGGCAGGAGGCCACAGAGATTGGGCCGCTCTCATCGCTGACTTTGTTTACATCTCAACCTTTCTCCAGAAGTAGGCTTACGGATGGCAATACTTACAACAACAACAACAACAACAACAAAAACACACAAATGATCAATGTTAAAATAGAGCTGAACAATCCACAATCTTTTTAAAAATACAGTGCGGTTTAAAAGAGTGCCACACTCTCTTGAAGGTCCTTTGGCCCCAAGCGCCAGTCAGGATAATGAGTCTTTGCAGCACAAAATGCCAAATGCCGAGTGCCAAACAAACGCACACACGCTCCCCACCTGTTGTGCGAAAGGCGATCCTGCCCAGCCCACCCCTTCCATGCCATTATCATCCCTTCAATTATTCAGCCACAGCCAGGCAGGGATCGGGTTCCTCCGGCCGGCCCTCGGGGTCAGGTTCCATCCTAGCCCCCCAAGTGACCAGAGGAGGAGAGGTCAAGCCCAGAGAGACTGACCCAGTGGACACCCAAAGCAACAAGAAGAGCAGGTCAAGAGCCCACTGGCCCTCAGCCCTGGCCTGGCAACCTCTGTCCGCTCAGGAAGGGCAACTGCCCAGTCTTCCCTGGACTGCAGAGAACGGATGAAATTTATTTACGGTCAGTGTCCAGTGCAAAAAGACAACAGCAAGGAAATACCACGGATGGGGGAGGAATAATACTGGACATCAGGTTGCATCAATAATAATTCAAAACCTAGATAAATTCTAAAAACTGCATAGTAGAAAACTATTCAAATAATAAAAACCATTAAAATTAAGATTAAGACCTGCATCGGCAAGCTATTGCCCAGCGCCAAAAGACCTGCCACCTTGGCTGCCATCTCTGGCCACTGATCCGCCAAGAGGAGCGTGTCAGGCCATTGCCTGGTATCTTTTTCTTACAAGTGGGGCTATAAAACAATGCTGAAGGTCGAGGTAAAAAAAGTATGACAGGATAAGATGTGCCCCGCTGTTTCTACCTCCCCATTTATTATTATATAGTACATTAAATCTGGATTTCCCATACTTTGGATTTGTTAAATTGTTCAAATATACTGCAAGGGCAAGAGGATGGAGTGGGTGTCTCTGGCAAACCTCCCTTTGCGCCCCGCTTGTGCTGCGCGGCTGACATGTTTCATCCTGCGGAGCAGGAACGCGGGCTGCCCAAGGTTGGCAAGGAAGACCCCCTCTCTGCCCCTTCCCCACATCTCTATAAACCACAAACTGAAATATAGGCCTGCTTCCATACACAGAGTATTATTCTATGCCAATGCCCAGCACCATCCACATCCCAAACCCAACATCCCTGGGCGGCCGCCATCTTTGCGCTGCGCTCCCTCCCTGGCCAAGGAAGCCTCCATTGTTCCCATTTTACACAAGCAAGACGAAGGCAAAGCCACTCGCACAGCCAAAATGCCTGCCCCCCCCCGTCTCGGCCCATGCAACCAGTGGTAAACGTACTCCGGCATTTAGTCTAAACCCCGAAGGAGCTAGCCACTTTTTTCCGGTGGCAGCTGGCAGCTCCGTCGCCAGAGCGACTGGTTGATCTGCTCCGGCTTTCAGTCCAAACTTGGAAAGCACTACCAGAAGTGCCACTGACTGGGAATGCCAGTCAGGTCCAGCCAGGACATTAGATGGTCCAGCAAAAACCCAGAGCAGATTCAAAGCCCCTCAGCAGCAGACACCCAGCCCCTCCATCATAGCACTATAGAGTTGGAAGAGAGCCCAAGAAGAGCCCTGATCCAGCCCCAGCCCCTTCTTCTGCCATGCAGGAACTCTCCATCAAAGCATCCCCATTGACAGGTGGCCATCCAGCCTCTGCTTAAAGACCTCCAAGGAAGAAGACCCCCTCACGCTCCAAGACCTAGACCCTCCGGACAGAGCCACGAGGGCGGAGGAAGTGGGACCCATGGGCAAGAAATAAATAGGGACACAATTCAAGACCCTCCTCCAAGTATAGAATCATAGAATCATAGAGTTGGAAGAGACCGCAAGTGCCATCCAGTCCAACCCCATTCTGCCATGCAGGAAATCTCAATCAAAGCATCCTCAACAGATGACCATCCAGCCTCTGCTTAAAGACCTCCAGAGAAGGAGACTCTTCGAGGAAGGAGTGTGTTCCACTGTCAAACAGCCCTTACTGTCAGTTAGTTCCTCCTAATGTTGAGCTGGAATCTCTTTTCCTGGAGCTTTAATCCATTGCTCCGTTGGGTCCTAGTCTCTGGAGCAGCAGAAAACAAGCTTGTTCATATGACATCCCTTCAAATATTTAAACAGGGCTATCCATATCACCTCTTAACCTTCTCTTCTCCAGGCTAAACATCCCCAGCTCCCTGAGTCCTTCCTCATAGGGCTTCATGGTTTCCAGACCTTTCACCATTTTAGTTGTCCTCCTTTGGACACATGGCTCCAGGTTCTCAACATCCTTTTTGAATTGTGGGGCCCAGAACTGGACACAGTATTCCAGGTGGGGCCTGACCAAAGCAGAATAGAGTGGGACCATTACGTCCCTTGATCTAGACACTATGCTTCTATTGATGCAGCCTAAAATCGCATTGGCCTTGTTAGCTGCCGCATCGCACTGTTGGCTCATGTTCAACTTGTGGTCTACTTGGACTCCTAGATCCCTTCCACATGTAGTTTCATTCAGCCAGGTGTCCCCCATAATCCTAAACCTGTGCATTTTATTTTTCCGCCCTAAGTGCAGGACCTTACATTTCTCCATGTTGAATTTCATTTTGTTAGCTTTGGCCCAGTTTTCTAGTCTAGGCCCAGCTTTCTAGCCTGTCCTTGGGCTGAAGGTCCAACATGTGACCCTTCCCAACCTGGGCAAGGCCAAAGCTGGAGAAAGAGTGTGACTTGCCAAGGACCCTGGTCTCCAGAGACATAGCCCACCACCCAAACCACTAACATTGCACTTCTGCCTCTTTTCATTTTTAGCCAGCTACTTTGGAGAAAGCGGCTGCCCATGACCACCGACCAGCCAGAGGGAGCCTATGGGCCCAGGACCCAAGTGCCACACCAGAGCCCTCCCAGGAAGGGGCAGCTGACCGGTCAGAAGGAGGGTCATGATAACCATAAGGTGGACTGACTGTGGGGCTTTCTTGGCAACTTTATCTGGGGGGGTTGCCATTGCCATCCTCTGAGGCTGAGAGAGTGTGACTTGCCAAGGACCCTGGTCTCCAGAGACATAGCCCACCACCCAAACCACTAACATTGCACTTCTGCATCTTTTCATTTTTAGCCAGCTACTTTGGGGGAAAAGCTGCCAAAGAGAGGGATTTTCTCCCCCAAATTGCCTGCTATCACTTTTAATTCTATGATTACAATCATATGATCTAATGATACGATGATACCTGTAATAGATAATCGTAGTAATAGAGAATAAATAATAGATAATAGTCCCGTCTGGGACATACTAAAACAATGGAACAGCACTTGCCCAAGGGAAACTATACTTGCCCATAGGGGAAAGTAGGGCAAGTAATCTCCATGTTTTCCTATGGAGAAGCAATCCCCAGTGATTCCCTATGGAAAAGTATTCCCCTATGATTCTCTAAGGGCAAGTATGGTCTCTCTATGGGCAAGGATTCTCCTTAGTATCTGCCATCCCTTCCTGGAGGGCAGCCAGCCTTTCCCAGCGGCAGCATCATAGGAACCCCCAGAGGGTCTTCTTGACCCCTGAGAAATCCCCCAAACCATGGCGTTTGTAGGGGAAGCGCTCACAATTGCCCCACAAACTCTTTGCAAGATCGCAGATCCAAACTCACCTGGCCATCCAGGGAGATGATGCATTGCTGCTGCTGCTGCTGCTGCTGCTGCAGCTGCTGTTGTTATGATCATCATGTCCATCCCCATTTTGTATGGGGCTCTTAGATTTACCACAAACCTTATTTGCAACCAGTGGCTTAAAAATGAATACAAATAATATTTTGCAATTCCAGATATAAGGTAGATTCCACCTGTAATGCATGCAAAAGGTATTCCCAGGTGAGCTTGGAGTTTCAACCTTGCAAAGAGTTTGTGTGATAATTCTGGGCCCTTCCCTTACAAAACCCCATGGTTTGGGGGATTTCTTGGGGGGGGGCAAGAAGACCTCCTCGGGGGGGGGGTTCCTACTGATGCTGCCACTGGGGAAAAGCTGGCTGACCTCCAAGACGGGACTCACCCTGACCCACAAGTGGGACCGCGGGGACCCAGGACACCCTGGGCAAGGAAGGGAAGGGGCAGCGGTCAGCCATAGGGGCCAAAGAGCCAAAGGATGGCAGCCCCTACACCTCAAGATGTTTCCACAAGGCCGGCTACAAGTGCCCCACCCACCTTTTACCAGCCCAGATGTGGCCCCTTGTGAGCAGCCTAATTGCCTGAGGAAGAAATAAAAGAGAAGGCAAAGGGCAAAAGTCTCCCTGGGGCAGTTTTACTGGAGGAGGAGGAGGAAGGCATGGAGCCTCTCAGTGCCAAGGCAAAGGACGGAGTCATCCTCCTCTTCTCTTTCCAAAGTGCTCTGTTTGTGCCAACTTTACAACAGGTTCCCACCAGCAAGCACCAAACTCACTGCAGGAAGCCAATGGAGTTGCCCATCTGGGTCCTTGTTTACTCACAAACAGGGCAGATATAGACTGGGGGACACTTGAATTAAGGAGACTTCTGCGTGTGAAAGGGATCTAGGAGTCCAGGCAGACCACAAGTTGAACATGAATCAACAGTGTGATGCACCAGCTAACAAGGCCAGTGCGATTTTAGGCTGCATCAATAGAAGTATAGTGCCTAGATTAAGGGAAGGAATAGTGCCACTCTATTCTGCTTTGGTCGAGCCTTACTTAGAATACACTGTCCAGTTCTGGTCACCCCAATTCAAAAAGGATGTGACAAGCTGGACTATGTTCAGAGGAGGGTGACAAAAATGGTGAAGGGTCTGGAAATCACAAAGCCTCCTCCGTCCTCCAAATCACCGCTTGGAGGGGGGAAAGAGGGAAAGAAGGGGAGGATTCGGGGGTCTGCAAGGGACCCGTGTGAAAATGGATTTGCACACTTCTTATGGGGAAGGATCAATGGTTTTAGGAGTTTTCCAACTACTGCTTTGGGGCTAAATAGCCTCAGTTTTTCTGCCTGTAAAATGGAAGATATGGAGGCTTGCCTTGCAACATGAGCACAAACAAAGGCAAATGGGAACACACTGAAATGTGGTTGACCTTAAGAGCATCTTCCAGGTTTTACAGACTGTAAAAGTGGAGGAAAGTGTCGGGGGCATCCACTATCCATAGAGGTCCTGGCCGGAGAAGGGCCTCTGGGGCAAGGCGTCCTCTCAGCCCAGCGTCCCTCTTCCAAAGGATGCTGACCGCTGACCGGCTGGAGGGACCACAACGGGAGCACTAATCCACCAGGCAAAAGGGAGTGCCTGGTCCGGCTTTAAGCTGCATTGTTAGACAACACTTTGTGTGGACCACATCGAGGGGTCCCCCACACCTGACCCCAAAAGAGCCTCTCCTAGGCCAAGAGGCCTGGGAGATCTGGACACAGGAGGGCAGCCATACCGCCCTTCAGCCCTGCTTTGACCACCATCTTGACCCATCATCCTGAGCAAGGTCCTTCTGAGTGACAGCAGTCAAGACTGGCACTCTGGCCCAGGCCCTGAGCTATCCAGAAGAGGACTCCCAAGTCGTCCCCCCAAAACTAACAATACCAAGGTTCCACAGCAGCTATCGCTGCGCAGCGTGGACAGGGCCTAGCTACTGGCGGTCATAGCTGGGGGTCCTGGGCTGGGAAACCTTCCCTCCAGAGGTGACCCTAAAAAGGGCCCTTCCAGGACCTGTGACCCCATGGGAAAGGGATTATTATTTATTATTATTTATAAAGCACTGTAAATTTACACAGCGCTCTACATACAATCTTTTTAATTAGACGGTTCCCTGCCCTCGGGCTTACAATCTAAAAAGACACGACACAAAAGGAGAAGGGAAAGGTGGTGGGGAAGGGGATGGGGGCCAGCAGTTCCTCTCTACCTCCAAGGCCTGGACCAAGGCAGATGGACTGGAGGGAGGGCTTGGCTTCATAAAGGATGGTTAATCTTCTTCCAAGGGAAATACATACTCTCAAGTAGGATAATACATATACAGTACATAGCAATACAGGAAATACAATACAGCAATACAGGAAATGGTTTGATAAACGTTCTAGGATCATTCTTGGATCTAGGAGTCAAAGTAGACCACAAGTTGAACATGAGTCAAGAGTGCGACGCAGCAGCTAAAAAGGCCAATGCAATTTTAGGCTGCATCAATAAAAGTATAGTGTCTAGATCAAGAGAAGTAATAGTCCCACTCTATTCTGCTTTGGTCAGGCCCCACCTAGAATATTGTGTCCAGTTCTGGGCCCCACAATTCAAAAAGGACATTGAGAAACTGGAGCCATGTGTCCAAAGGAGGGCAACTAAAATGGTGAAGGGTATGGAAACCATAAAGCCCTATGAGGAACGACTCAGGGAGCTGGGGATATTTAGCCTGGAGAAAAGAAGGTTAAGAGGTGATATGGATAGCCCTGTTTAAATATTTGAAGGGATGTCATATGAACAAGCTTGTTTTCTGCTGCTCCAGAGACTAGGACCCAATGGAGCAATGGATTAAAGCTCCAGGAAAAGAGATTCCACCTCAACATTAGGAGGAACTTCCTAAGAGTAAGGGCTGTTCGACAGTGGAAAAAACTCCTTCCTCGGAGTGTAGTGGAGTCTCCTTCCTTGGAGGTCTTCAAACGGAGGCTGGATGGCCATCAGTTGGGGATGCTTTGATTTGGATTTCCTGCATGGCAGAAGAAGGGGGTTGGACTGGATGGCCCTTGCGGTCTCTTCCAACTCTATGATTCTATGATTCTATGCTCTGAAACCAGGGGAGGCCTCCCCATAATAGACCCACGTCTAGGCACAAGAGCATCTCCCTCAGTGACGATCTCTGCACATGCACAGAGGCACACTCACCGCTCCCACAGCAGGTTTGTGGGGAGTCAGGCTCAAGGAGACCAGCATTTGGGAGCCAAAAATGGGTTCATGGGAAGGGGCAGCCGCTCCCTAAATTTGGCCAGCTCCCCGCACTGACCGCCAGACCACCTGGCGAAGGAAGGCCTCCCCCCACCCCGCCCCGCCCCGCCCCGCCCCGCGCCTTGCCACCTTCCCATCTTGGAGAGACTTCCCAATGGGTACTCAGTGCCCCTCACTAACCAAATGACCACAAAGCCATGAATGGGCCCAGCCCTCAAGGAAGAGAAACTCCCCATCCCACCCCTTCCATGGTGTAGGTGTGGGCATGCCCTGACCACAAGGTGGGCGACCAGACTGTGTGACCACACGGGCTGACCACACAGGATTACCACATGAGGCTACCAGACTGTCTGACCAGACTGACTGGCCACACTGCGCGACCAGACTGACTGACCCCACTGGGCTACCAGACTGGCTGACCAGAATGACTGACCCCACTGGGCTACCAGACTGGGTGACCAGAATGACTGACACCACTGGGCTACCAGACTGGCTGACCAGAATGACTGACCCCACTGGGCACCAGACTGGCTGACCAGAATGACTGACCTCACTGGGCTACCAGACTGGGCTACCAGACTGACTGACCCCACTGGGCTACCAGACTGGGTTACCAGACTGGCTGACCAGACTGACTGACCCCACTGGGCTACCAGACTGGCTGACCAGACTGACTGACCCCACTGGGCTAGCAGACTGGGCTACCAGACTGACTGACCAGACTGACTTACCCCACTGGGCTACCAGACTGGCTGACCAGACTGACTGACCCCACTGGGCTACCAGACTGGGCTACCAGACTGGCTGACCAGACTGACTGACCCCACTGGGCTACCAGACTGGGCTACCAGACTGGCTGACCAGACTGACTGACCCCACTGGGCTACCAGACTGGCTGACCAGAATGACTGACCCCACTGGGCTACCAGACTGGCTGACCAGACTGACTGACCCCACTGGGCTACCAGACTGGGCGACCAGACTGACTGACCCCACTGGGCTACCAGACTGGCTGACCAGAATGACTGATCCCACTGGGCTACCAGACTGGGCTACCAGACTGACTGACCCCACTGGGCTACCAGACTGGCTAACCAGACTGACTGACCCCACTGGGCTACCAGACTGGGCTACCAGACTGACTGACCCCACTGGGCTACCAGACTGGCTGACCAGAATGACTGACCCCACTGGGCTACCTGACTGGCTGACCAGAATGACTGACACCACTGGGCTACCAGACTGGCTGACCAGACTGACTGACCCCACTGGGCTACCAGACTGGCTGACCAGAATGACTGACCCCACTGGGCTACCAGACTGGGCTACCAGACTGACTGACCCCACTGGGCTACCAGACTGGCTAACCAGACTGACTGACCCCACTGGGCTACCAGACTGGGCTACCAGACTGACTGACCCCACTGGGCTACCAGACTGGCTGACCAGACTGACTGACCCCACTGGGCTACCAGACTGGCTGACCAGACTGACTGACCCCACTGGGCTACCAGACTGGCTGACCAGAATGACTGACCCCACTGGGCTACCTGACTGGCTGACCAGAATGACTGACACCACTGGGCTACCAGACTGGCTGACCAGACTGACTGACCCCACTGGGCTACCAGACTGGCTGACCAGAATGACTGACCCCACTGGGCTACCAGACTGGCTGACCAGACTGACTGACCCCGCTGGGCTACCAGACTGGGCTACCAGACTGACTGACCCCACTGGGCTACCAGACTGGCTGACCAGAATGACTGACCCCACTGGGCTACCAGACTGGCTGACCAGAATGACTGACCCCACTGGGCACCAGACTGGCTGACCAGACTGACTGACCCCACTGGGCTACCAGACTGGGCTACCAGACTGACTGACCCCACTGGGCTACCAGACTGGCTGACCAGACTGACTGACCCCACTGGGCACCAGACTGGCTGACCAGAATGACTGACCCCACTGGGCTACCAGACTGGGCTACCAGACTGACTGACCCCACTGGGCTACCAGACTGGCTGACCAGAATGACTGACCCCACTAGGCTACCAGACTGGCTGACCAGACTGACTGACCCCACTGGGCTACCAGACTGGGCTACCAGACTGACTGACCCCACTGGGCTACCAGACTGGCTGACCAGACTGACTGACCCCACTGGGCTACCAGACTGGGCTACCAGACTGACTGACCCCACTGGGCTACCAGACTGGCTGACCAGACTGACTGACCCCACTGGGCTACCAGACTGGCTGACCAGAATGACTGACCCCACTGGGCTACCAGACTGGCTGACCAGACTGACTGACCCCACTGGGCTACCAGACTGGGCTACCAGACTGACTGACCCCACTGGGCTACCAGACTGGCTGACCAGACTGACTGACCCCACTGGGCTACCAGACTGGGCTACCAGACTGACTGACCCCACTGGGCTACCAGACTGACTGACCAGACTGACTGACCCCACTGGGCTACCAGACTGGGCTACCAGACTGATTGACCCCACTGGGCTACTAGACTGGCTGACCAGACTGACTGACCCCACTGGGCTACCAGACTGGCTGACCAGACTGACTGACCCCACTGGGCTACCAGACTGGCTGACCAGAATGACTGACCCCACTGGGCTACTAGACTGGGCTACCAGACTGACTGACCCCAGTGGGCTACCAGACTGGGCTACCAGACTGACTGACCCCACTGTGAGGGGGGCCAGGCCATGGCCAAGGGGTCAGGTGGGGGGGGGGGAGAGGCAAGGCAAGGCAAGGCAAGGCAAGGGGGGCCGGGGGTCTGTCTCTCCCCTTCCCCCCAAAGCCTGGGCTGTAAGGGTCCCTTCACACACCCAGCAGCTGCTAAGGAAGCCAAGAGGACCCATGAGGGCAAAGGGAGGCAGATGATGATGATGATTCTTTATATCCTGCCCCCTCCAAGTGCGACATGATGATGATGATGATGTTTATTTATATCTTGTCTTCCTCCCAGTTCGTCATCGTCATCATCATCATCATCATCATCATCATCATCATCATCATCATCATCATCATCATCATGTTTATTTGTACCCCCTTCCTCCCAATATAGGGACTCCCAGAGGCTTACAAATCTAAAACACAGATACGCAAAAGACTCCTCCCAGGCTTCCCGGGGGAATTCTGGGAACTGTAGTCCAAGCAAGCTCAGCCCCAAGGGATTTGGGAAAGAGGAGAGGGGTCCTTTGGGGGCAAGAGACCCCCCTGGAGACCCCCAAGACTAGGGCCACTCGGAGGCCACAGGGTCAGCCAGGGGCCGGTCAGCCGCTCCAGCCCCCTCCTCCCCGTCGTTGCCCCCTGGGGACACGCCCCTCCTCCTCCTGGAGCCACGCCCCCTCAGGCCACGCCCTCCTCCCCCGGCGAGGGGGCTCTGTCTCTGGAGCAGCAGGAAACAAGTTTGCTCCCTCCCCAGCCTTGTGGGCTGCTGTATCTGGGACACTCGAGCCGTGGCTGTGCTCTCGCCCCTTCCCCTTCCCTCCCGGGGCTCCATGGTTCCCAGGCCCTTCATCCCCGTCCTCCTCCTCCTCCTCCTTTCTTATGGCTGGATGTCAGACCTTGAAGACCTCCGAGAAGAAGCCTGCCCCGATCTTCTCGCAGTAGAAGTCGTCGATGCGGGCCAAGGTGGAGACGGCGCTGCGGAGGGCGCGGAAGGAGGAGGGCGGCGGCGGGCGGAGGAGCGAAGGGGGCGCCCCGACGACGCCTCCGCCTCCCCGGGAGGAAGGCAGCGGAAGGGGCGCCTCCTGGCCCGGGGCCTCGGCCTCAGGCGGAGCAGCCAGGCCCGGCGGCGGGGAGCCCCTGCGCAGCGCCCCCAGCGCCATGCCAGCGGCAGTGGCAGCGGCAGCGGCAGCCCCGCGGAGGAACCCAGCCCAGGCCTAGACGGGCCTCCTCCTCCTCCTCCTGCTGCTGCTGCTGCTGCTGCTGCTGCTGGGCCTGGCCTTCGGGGCGGGGCGGGGCGGGCTGCCGAGCCAGGAGGAGAGGCTTCGCGGCGGAGCAGGCCCTCCCTCGCTCCCTGGCTGCCTCCGCCTCCTCCGCTGCCTCTGCCTCTGCGGCGCCTAGAGGCCCACACCCTTGGACTCCATCTCCCAGAAGCCTCCGCGGCCAGGCCTCCTCCCTCCTCCCTCCCGGAGCCGCCTGTGGAGGGAAAAGGTCTGGCGGATGGACATTCTTATGTCCGGGGGGCAGCTGCCCAGCCAGCCAAGGGCCCACGAGGGCAGGCAGGGGAAGAAGAAGAAGGAGAAGAAGAAGCAGGCGGCCCAGGGGGCTGGAAGGGGGGCGAGCTTCTTTCCTGCTGCTCCAGAGAACAGGGGGCAGTGGAGGCAAGCTCCAGGGAAAGAGGCCCCAGCTCAACATGAGGAGTCAGGGCTCTTCGGCAGAGGAAGACACTCCTTCCTCCTCAGCGGAGACTCCCTCCTTGGAGGCTGTCTTGAAGCAGAGCCTGGATGGCCATCTGTCAAGGGGCTGCTTTGATGGAGAGTTCCTGCATGGCAGAAGGTGGCGGGTGTGGCCCTTGGGGGTCCCTTCCAACTCTATGGTCCTAGGATTCCCCTTGGCCCAAAGGTGGATGGCGTCCCTGGAAGCAAATGGCGGTGGGGCCGTTTTCTGGCCAAAGGGCATCTGGCCGCCCTCTCAGCCCCGAGAAGGGCCTGGCCCTGAGTTCCTCCCCTTCCTCTGGCAGATGGACCGAAATGGGACATCGCCATGGCAGCCGTGCCACTGGCCTCCGCTGAGGAGTCCGCAAAGGCCAGAGGAGGAATGTTGGTCCGACAAAAGGAGTAAGAGAAAGCTCATGGAAGAAGCCAGAGCAGAAGACCCCTCCTCTCTCCAGGCATTCAGGCACCCAACGGATAAGAAGCGGCTGGAGTAGCAAGTGTGGACTGGCCAGAAGAAGCGCTTAGTGGACGCTGCCTGGTCCAGAATAGCTGGCCAACGGAAGCAGAGGAAGATGTCATTTGAAGAAGGAAAACACCAGGGAGTGAACGGGTTGCTGGTCTAGGTGTCAGCCTTCACACCACTTCCAGCTTCTGGCCAAAGGACCGTCCAGTCTCTTGACCTCACCCTCCTCCAGACCAGAGTCCAGGCTGTTGGCCTCCTTCTTGAACTTTGGAGAGTGGCGGGTCGGCTGCTGTGGGGGCCGGAAATGGCCCTGCGGGTCAAGGAGGGGCCCTCACTCAAGGCCAGAGGCCAGGGTTTGCCCACAGAGAGGTAAATCTGGCCTGAGACCCTCCGAGGTCCATTAGCGGTCAAGTGCCCCTGTCTCTTGGGAGCACAGTCATGTAGCCATAGGACCCTAGATTTTGTGGGGGCTCTTTGGCTCTGTGGCTTTGGCATCTTCAGAGAATGCCAACCTGGAAGAGAATTGGGTCTCTGTGTGTGTGTGTATTGTGTGATCCTGGCTGACTCCCATGTTAACCCACTCTCTTCCAGGCCAGCATTCTATGAAGATGCCAGCCACAGATGCTGGTAAAGCGTCAGGAAGAAACTCTTCTAGAACAAGGCCCCACAGCTTGAAAAACCCACAAAAAACCATGGATGCCGGCCATGAAAGCCTTTGGCTTCACATAGAACCCTAAAGTTGGAAAAGAGCCCAGGAAGGGCCCTGATCCAGTCCCACCCCTTTCTTCCGCCATGCAGGAACTCCCCACCAAAGCAGCCCCATTGACAGAGGGCCGGTCACTTCCACTGCTGGCCATTGCGCATCCCCATAATATACAACTTGTTTATGTGGGTTTTAACTCTAAGCCATCCCCAACTTCTGGTGCTGTAAGGTAAGTAGCAGAGATGTCTCTGTCCACTGCCTCCAAACCGTGGAGGGTTTTACAAGCTGCGTTCCTAGCCTTTGCTCCTTGCTTTGTGCCTCTTTCCCGTGTTTACTTTTCCCAGTCTTCATTGCTGGTCAAAATGCCGCCCGGACGATACACTGCTCTCCGAATTTTAGGATTGTTTCCAAACGACACCAATAAAAACCGACTCCTGCATTATTCATTGGGGCTGACTCTCAAACAACTATCGTCAGGACTAGAAACACAGTTATTTATTATGAGGATTAAGGGTGGCATTTCATGGCTTTATGGCATTTTGAAATTTGAGGTTCAGTCTTTTTTCTCTCCCCCCAAAATAATAAAAAACCAAACCCATGCAAATCCCTCCTGGCTTCCCAGGTCACTCAGTGTATATACAGACCCACTTTTTCCAGGCAAGCGTTCTCTGAAGATGCCAAAGCCACAGATGCCGCTGGCGAAACATCAGGAAGAAACTCTTCTGGAACATGGCATTCACAGAGCCCCCTGAAAAACCCACAAAAGACTATGGATGCCGGCCATGAAAGCCTTCAGCTTCACAAACCCATTTGGCTTTAAAAACAAAACTTTGCTACTAGCAGTGAGTATATTTCCACTAAAGTATGTGAGCTGAAGACAGCTGCGTCCAGCAGGCGACTGTCCAGAGCCCAGAGGCCCTCTTTGGCCGCTCCCAAGAGGATGGCCTGGCATGTGCCCTGGCACCGGGGGACCCAAAGGCCAGGACCCCCGCAGGGCCGCTGCCATGGCCACTGCCCCCTCCGGCCCACTGGCCACGGGAAGCCCCCTTCGCTGGGGCAAACGGTGCCCAGGTGCCAATGGGGGCAAGAAGGAGCCTCCCGGCAGAGACAGAGGCCTCATTCCCACTTACCTGGTCCTTCGGTTCCTGATCCGAATTGACAGATCGGTTCCCACTTGGGCTGGATCGATTCATTTCAAAATAAAATCAGTTCAGCCCGAAAGAACCGGGGGAAATCAGCATCTTTTTGACGAGGGTTCTATCGACGGGGGAAGTGTGGCCCTGCTGGTGCTTTTGGACCTCTCAGCAGCCAGCCTTCAATACCATTGACCATAGCATCCTTCTGGAACGCCTGAGAGAGTTAGGCATTGGGGCACTGCGCTCCAGTGGATCTGGTCCTCCCTCTTGGCAGGTTCCAGATGGTGATGCTGGGGGACAGCTGCTCTCGTAAAAGAGAGCTGGCATCTGGCGTCCCTCAGGGTACCATCCTGACCCCCATGCTGTTTAACATTTACACGAAGCGGCTGGGAGAGATCATCCAGAGACATGGGGCCTGGTGTTATCAATATGCTGACGACACCCAAATTCACTTTTCTATGTCTCCGACTGCCACAGTGACTAAGGACCTTATCACACATGGGGGGAGGGGGGGGGGCTTGCAGCTCAAATCCACAGTCACTCCTTTTCTAGCAATGCAAAGCGTGATGTTATTTCACACCAGATCCAGAGTCACTCCTGTCTAGCAATGCGAATTAAGGTTAAAACGTGATGTTTTACCACACCTGGTTGCCTTTCTGTTGCCCTTCCGAATCGAGGGGGAAGCAGAGTCAGTTCTATTCCAAGCAAGTCACGTGATGCGGATTCAAGCAAAGCGGAGTGAGTGCACATTGTACTACCACACCAGAGGGTTCAGTGATTTGAATCGGCACCCTTGCACATGCTCAGTGGTGCTCTGGAGGCTGCCCTCCTTCCCTGCCACCTCCTTAGCTGTCATCCTTCATCGGTGTGAAGAAGCAGTCAGGGGATGATGGGATAGGTCGCTGGGGCCAGGATTGGGATGCAGGAGAAGGCAGGGGATGATGGGATATGTCCCTGGGGGTCCCTGGGGCTAGGATCGGGATGTAGGAGAAGGCAAGGGACGATGGGGATGATGGGATGGTTGGCAGGGTGGCAGAAATGGCATGAAGGAGGAGGAGGGGGATGACGGTGCAGGGCGCAGGGGCCAAGGGGGGTGGCATCGGAGAGCTTTTCCATGCCAGATCCAATCACAGAGCAATCGAAGGGAGCTTCAATGTGAATTGTTTGAAGTCACTTGTTTTTGGTTTTACCAAAAGGAGGGGTCACTTTGGAATCACTGCGGAAGCGCCTGGCAAGGAACTCCCATAGAAAGGAATAGCATCTGATAACACTTTCACGTTACGATATAAATGCGCATCATTGGAAGCGAAGTCCTGTCGGAACTGAGCTGGAAAATCCCCCCAAAGCTCCGTGTGATATCCTGCTAAGAATGCCCTCTCTCCCCTGGACGCCTGCCTTGAGTCTGTCAGGGTCCGGATGAGGGAAGACAGGCTGACTCCAGAGAAAACGGAGGTGCTCATGATAGGTGCCCCTGTTCCGGGGAAGGAGATTTCTCGACCCATCCTTGACGGGGTCATACTTCCCCTGAAGAATGAAGTTCACAGTTAGAACTCATCTCTACAGCTGACATCTCAGGTGGAGGCCATAGCCAGGAGTGCATGGTGTCAACTTCGGCTGATACGCCAACTGCGTCCTCACCTGGCTCAAGGGGGCCTTGAAACAGTGGTACATGCACTGGTAACCTCTTGTTTAGATTTCTGTAATGCGCTCTACATGGGGCTGCCTTTGTACCAAGTTCGGAAGCTCCAATTGATTCAGAACGCTGCAGCCAGACTGATCACCAGGACACCAAGATCAGAGCACATTACACCGGTGTTGAAATCTCTACATTGGCTGCCAATTAGCTTCCGGGCGCAATACAAAGTGTCCGTTATTACCTATAAAGCCCTACATGGCCTGGCCTGAGCTACTTGAGGGAATGCCTCTCCCTACACAATCCGCTCGCACTCTCAGGACATCTGGCACAAAAATATTAGAACACCCCAAAACCCAGTTGAAAGCCACCTTTTGTAAAACGTTTTCGGGGATGGCCCTAGACTTTGGAACAACCGACCAGAAGAGATCCATCTTATGCCTTCTTTGGAAGCCTTCAGAAGAGCATTGAAGACGGATCTCTTCCGGCGGCCGATCCAACGGGTCTCCTCTAATCTGATTTGTACATCTGAATACAACGACTCGATTCTCACGACTGTGAGCAACACTGTCACAACGTCCTCGTTTTCCCTTTGATTTTTATTTCTTTGATGTTTTTGAATTATGTATGTATTTTATGATGTTTTTACTGCTGTAATCCCTCTTCGATCCGAAGGGAGAAGCGGGAGATACAAATACATATTATTATTATTATTATTATTATTATTATTATTATTATTACAGTGGGCCCTCGCCTTATGTGGGGATCCGTTCCGGATCCCTCTGCGTAAGGCGAATTCCACCTATGCTCAAGCCCCATTGTAAACAATGGGGCTTGTGCACGGCAGCGCGCGGGGCGCAACGGGCGCACACGCACATGCAATTGAATGGGACGTGCTGCCCCTTCTGCCCCGCGCGCGCCCCGCGGTTTGAGCGCGTATGCTCAAGCCGCGTAAAGCACGCCCGCGTATGGCGCGGGTGCACTGTATTATTATTATTATTATTATTATTATTATTATTAGGGTCCAAAGCATGCCTGCCTTGGGCGGTTCGGATTAAGCGGGACCCAAGTGCCTGCATTCAGAGAAGGAGGCTTCTGCAGAGAGGGCCTGCCTTCCCAGGGCTGAAGGCCCAGGCCCAAGGCCCCACTCCGGCCCCAGCGCTCCACAAGCGGCGGGAGAGGGTTGGTGCCAGGGGTCACCCTTGGCGGCCGTGGCCCAGCTGGCGTTTGGGGCCTGCTCCCTCTCTCTCCGCTGGCCCTCCATCCCAGCCAGGCTCTCCTTAGCCACCTTCAGGGCGGCCCTGGTCTGGCTGAGGTCCTCCAAGGCTTCTCCTCCAAGCCGGAGGACTGATCTTCCTGCGCCGCCCAAGAGCTCCTCCTCCGCAGCTGCCAGCCTGCCAAGCGCAAGGATGGTCCAGGGCCAAGACCACCTTCGCCAGGGCTGCAGACTCCCACCCACCCAAATGGACCCCATCCTCAACCCTCTCGGCCCGGGGTGCAACTGCAGTGCATCCTGGGGGATGATGGGAGCTCAGGCCCATCCCTCTGGGTGAGTGGACCGCTCCAGGGCCAGAAGGCATAGTGTGATGTCTGCTGTTGGGATCCAGTTGATAAGAATCCACACAGAGTCCAATCTTCATGTAGGAGCAGTAGGTTTATTCGTCCAGCCAGCCCCAGGAGAGTGAGCGGATGAGGAAGAGAGAGCAAGCAACCCTGAAAGAGCAGCCAAGGGAATATCAGCACCACAGAAAGGATTGGGAACTTGGGAGGGTCTCTTGGCAGTCACCCCAAAGTAGGGTTGCCATAAGTCAGGACCTCCAAACCGGGACAAATGTAGGACAAATGTAGGGCAACATTTTCAAATGTAGGACACATTTTTATAAAAAATGGAGGACGTGCAAAAAAATTGAGGGTTTTTTAAAAATGTTAATATAAATGCGTGTTTTTAGGCATGATCAAAATGGAGGACATTTTGGCATTATTCCTAGACAGATGGCAGAAATGGACTTGCCCTCGGGTTCAACTTTACTTCTCAGAAGTGTGTACTTGGTCAAGGGACTGTGGTTTTTCTTCACTGTGCATGAGTTTGTAAAAATCACAGCAAGTTACATTGGCCGTGCGTCAGAGGCTTGTTGATATCAATATCACCACCACCATCATCATCATCACTGTAATTGTCCAGGAAAGGCAGACTTGTTAGCATTCAAAGCGCCATAAATACACAGAAAATGCACTTGCATATATTTAATAATAAAAAATAATGCGGAAAAAATAAAAAACAAGGCAGAGGTGTATATATTTGATAATAAAAATTAATGTAATAAAATAAAAAACAGGCAATAATAAAAATTAATGAAATAAAATAATCAAACTGTGAGCGTGGTGCAGTGATTTGAGTGTTGGACTATGACTGTGGAGGTCAGGGTTTGAATCCTGGCTCAGCCATGTGATGTAAGCCCAGTGGGTGACCGTGGGCAAGTCACACTCTCTCAGCCACAGAGGATGGCAATGGCAAATCCCCTCAGAAAAAAACTTGCCCAGAAAACCCCATGACAGGGTTGCTGTCTGCAAAGCGGTCTCAGAGTGGGTGATTTCTGCAGGACAGCCATAGGGTGAATCCACACTGTAGAAACAATGCAGTTTGACACCACTTTAAAACTGAGTGCTGGGGGACCCAGAGCTTTGCAGTTTTTGTGGTGGCACCAGAGAGAGGAGGCTAAGCAGCCCACAGATCCACAAAATCTCAGAATGCCACATGCCACAGTTAAAGCGGCATCAAACTGCATTAATTGTTCAAGGTAGATGCAAACTCCCTGCTTGCTGGAGGGAAAAAACCAAACACTCCTGCAACATCTCTGGCAGAATAAGCAAGCTGCCCAGAAGGATGGCAGGGGCTTTGGGGGGCGGGGGGGGGGAGTGATGAGCTAAAAAGGTGGGCTAAAAGCACCTCCCCACTTACTTTTTGACAGCCTCTATAGATCCAGGGATGGGGACTCCGCCTCCTTGCCTCCACTGTACTCATAAAGGACCCCACTGATGTCTAATAGCAGCCCTTTAATGCCCGCCAGGGCTTTTGCCCACTCAGCCATAACCCTGAATGGAAGCAAGAATCTTTGAAAACTCCTGGAGAACAGGAGAGATCCCAGCAGACTGGCGAAGGGCAAACGTTGTCCCCTTCTTCAAAAAGGGGGAAAAAGAGGATCCCAACAATGATCCTCCAGTTAGTCTGACATCAATACCAGGAAAGATTCTGGAGCAGATCATTAAACAGAGAGTCTGTGAACATCTAGAAGGCAATGCCATAATCACAAAAAGTCAACATGGGTTTCAGAGAAAGAAGTCATGCCAGACAAACCTTATCTCCGTCTTTGATAAAATGACCATCTTGGTAGATGAAGGGAATGCTGTGGATAAAGTATATCTTGATTTCAGTAAGGCCTTTGACAAGGTTTCCCATGACATTCTTGCAAACAAGCTTCTAAAATGTGGGCTAGACAAAGGAACTGTTAAATGGATCTGTAATTGGTTGACCGGCCGAACCCAAAGGGTGCTCAACAATGGCTCCTTTTCATCCTGGAGAGAAGTGACCAGTGGGGTCCCACAGGGCTCTGTCCTGGGCCCAGGGCTATTTAACATCTTTATCAATGACCTGGATGACAGAATTGGGAGCATACTTATCAAATTTGCAGATGACACCAAATTAGGGGGAATAGCTAATACCCCAGAGGACAGGATCAAGATTCAAAATGACCTGAATAGACTAGAAAGCTGGGCCAAAGCTAACAAAATGAAATTCAACACAGAGAAATGTAAGGTATTGCACTTAGGGCGGAAAAATAAAGTGCACAGATATAGGATTATGGGGGACACCTGGCTGAACGAAAGTACATGTGAAAGGGATCTAGGAGTCCAAGGAGACCACAAGTTGAACATGAGTGAACAGTGTGATGCGGCAGCTAAAAAGGCCAATGCTATTTTAGGCTGCATCAATAGAAGTATAGTGTCTAGATCAAGAGAAGTAATAGTGCCACTGTATTCTGCTTTGGTCAGGCCCCACCTAGAATATTGTGTCCAGTTCTGGGCGCCACAATTCAAAAAAGACATTGAGAAACTGGAGCCATGTGTCCAAAGGAGGACAACTAAAATGGTGAAGGGTCTGGAAACCATGCCCTATGAGGAACGACTTAGGGAGCTGGGGATGTTTAGCCTGGAGAAAAGAAGGTTAAGAGGTGATATGATAGCCCTGTTTAAATATTTGAAAGGATGTCATGTTGAAGAGGGAGCAAGCTTGTTTTCTGCTGCTCCAGAGAACAGGACCCGGAACAATGGATGCAAGCTGCAGGAAAAGAGATTCCACCTGAACATTAGGAGGAACTTCCTGAGAGTAAGGGCTGTTTGACAGTGGAATGCACTTCCTCGGAAGGTGATAGAGTCTCCTTCCTTAGAGGTCTTTAAACAGAGGCTGGATGGCCATCTGTCAGGGATGCTTTGATTTGGATTTCCTGCATGGCAGAATGGGGTTGGACTGGATCAGGGCCCTAGTGGTCTCTTCCAACTCTACGATTCTATGATTCTATGATTCTATGATTCTAAGAGCTGAGCAGGGCTATGGAGACACATGCTCAGAGCTTCCCTGCGCGCAATGGCCTCTGGGAAATGTAGTCCTCCCTTCACAACCAGGGACCAAAAACTCCAGTCCTCCTGAGGAGACTCTGGCCCTAGTGAACTCTGCGACCTAAATAATAATAATAATAATAATAATAATAATAATAATTTATTTATACCCTGGCTCTCCAATGAGATCAAGGCTGCTTACAACAATATTAAAAACACTAAAATAATAACCACAAAGGAGGACAAGGCAATGCAAAATGAATGCACCACATTCCCAAATAAAAGCTCAAAACACTCCTATAAATAAATAAATAAATAAATAAATAAATAATCATGCTTTTTAGTCAAAAAATTAATGAAATGAAATAAAACAAGCAATAATAAAAATTAATAAAATTAAAAAATTAAAAAGCAATAATAAAAATTAATAAAATAAAATAAGTATTTTATATTTTAAAAAATAATTTAAAACCCCCAAAAAACCAAGGCAGACCTAATGGCCACTGACTCAGCTTTCCTCCTCCTCCTCAAGGCTATGGAATCCTGGGAACTGTAGCTCTGTAGACCATTCAGTCTCCTTTTGTCAAAAGAGCTCTGGTGCCACAAGAAACTACAATTCCCAGAATCCCATAGCACTGAGCCATGGATGTTTAAGGGGGGGGGTCAAACTATTTCTGCAGCCTTTTGCTACCCCAAAGCCCTTCCTATTTACAAGGCAAAATCTCTTCCTTCACCAAGCCATTGAAAACCAGCCCAAGGGGAGGGGGGCTGATTGCTTCTTTCCCATTGGTCAGCTTCGGGAGAAATTTGCATATTACAAGTCAAGGTGTTTAGGGCCTCAAAAACGATCCTGTGATAAAGAATTACAAGAATACTGACGCGGCAGACATTTAAAAGACGAGGAGGCATTTAGACTCCCAGCGAAACATGAACCATTTATGGCCTTCTTTTTTTCCTCACTGTAACCTGGAAAGTAATGCCTTTTGCAAGACATATATACCAAGTGGGCTGGCAATAGCTCTGAGTGGCAGGTCTCCTGAAGACCTGTTCTCTAGGCTATCCCAGGCAGGGAGGCGGGGAGGGTGGCCCATAGCCATGGGGAGGGAGCGGTGGAGCTGCCTCCAGGGCCTTGCTGGGGGGGGGGGGGAGTCCTGGGGGTGGGGCCAAACCGGGGTGGGACCGTGTGGCCCTGCCCCAAACTGGGAAAGTCCCGCCCCCAGACGGGATATGACAACCCTACCCCAAAGGTTTTAGGGCCTGCGGTTGGGGGTCCTCGCAGATGGGCCCAAGGCCCAAGGAAGAGCAGTGCCTTTGGGGCCCCTTGCCTTCTCTAAGGGCTCTCCTGCAAGATGGCTGCCTCTAAGAGGAAGGGGCTCCTCGGGGTCAGGCTCCTAGGTCCTGCCTGCTGCTCTCTAGATTTGCCTCTGCTTGCTAGTCCTGGACGGTGGTTGACGGCTCTGCTGCACCAGGGACTTGCTGCTGCCAGGCGCAGGGCTTGTGGTCTTCCCTGAGGCTGGCGGATGAGCTAGTGGCAGGGAAGTGGAAAGGCCCTTGGGCTGCCAAGGCAAGGAGGCAATGGGAGAGGCAACAGGGGCAGCTGCCTTGGCATGGCTTTGCTTCACGGAAGAACGGGGGAAGTGCGCAAAAGCGTTTCAGTTGCTTCGGGCTTTTGATATGCTTGTGTAATTATTATTGTTGTTGTTGTTGTTGTTTATTTCTATAGCACTGTAAATGTACACAGTGCTGTACATACAAATAATCAAATCTGTAACTGAAAGCACTTTGGTCCCGTCAACAAAGTTCTGCTGTGAACCACTTTCGTTCTCTGAATAAATCATAGAACCCAAGAGTTGGAGGGGACCCCAAGAAGAGCCTTGATCCAGCTCGGCCCCTTTACTCTGCCCTTCAGGAACTCTCCATCATAGAGCCAAAGAGTTGGAGGGGACCCCAAGAAGGGCCTTGATCCAGCCCGGCCCCTTTACTCTGCCCTTCAGGAACTCTCCATCATAGAGCCATAGAGTTGGAGGGGACCCCAAGAAGGGCCTTGATCCAGCCCGGCCCCTTTACTCTGCCCTTCAGGAACTCTCCATCATAGAGCCATAGAGTTGGAGGGGACCCCAAGAAGGGCCTTGATCCAGCCCGGCCCCTTTACTCTGCCCTTCAGGAACTCTCCATCATAGAGCCAAAGAGTTGGAGGGGACCCCAAGAAGGGCCTTGATCCAGCCCGGCCCCTTTACTCTGCCCTTCAGGAACTCTCCATCATAGAGCCATAGAGTTGGAGGGGACCCCAAGAAGGGCCTTGATCCAGCCCGGCCCCTTTACTCTGCCCTTCAGGAACTCTCCATCATAGAGCCATAGAGTTGGAGGGGACCCCAAGAAGGGCCTTGATCCAGCCCGGCCCCTTTACTCTGCCCTTCAGGAACTCTCCATCATAGAGCCATAGAGTTGGAGGGGACCCCAAGAAGGGCCTTGATCCAGCCCGGCCCCTTTACTCTGCCCTTCAGGAACTCTCCATCATAGAGCCATAGAGTTGGAGGGGACCCCAAGAAGGGCCTTGATCCAGCCCGGCCCCTTTACTCTGCCCTTCAGGAACTCTCCATCATAGAGCCATAGAGTTGGAGGGGACCCCAAGAAGGGCCTTGATCCAGCCCGGCCCCTTTACTCTGCCCTTCAGGAACTCTCCATCATAGAGCCATAGAGTTGGAGGGGACCCCAAGAAGGGCCTTGATCCAGCCCGGCCCCTTTACTCTGCCCTTCAGTTACTCTCCATCATAGAGCCATAGAGTTGGAGGGGACCCCAAGAAGGGCCTTGATCCAGCCCGGCCCCTTTACTCTGCCCTTCAGGAACTCTCCATCATAGAGCCATAGAGTTGGAGGGGACCCCAAGAAGGGCCTTGATCCAGCCCGGCCCCTTTACTCTGCCCTTCAGGAACTCTCCATCATAGAGCCAAAGAGTTGGAGGGGACCCCAAGAAGGGCCTTGATCCAGCCCGGCCCCTTTACTCTGCCCTTCAGGAACTCTCCATCATAGAGCCATAGAGTTGGAGGGGACCCCAAGAAGGGCCTTGATCCAGCCCGGCCCCTTTACTCTGCCCTTCAGGAACTCTCCATCATAGAGCCATAGAGTTGGAGGGGACCCCAAGAAGGGCCTTGATCCAGCCCGGCCCCTTTACTCTGCCCTTCAGGAACTCTCCATCATAGAGCCATAGAGTTGGAGGGGACCCCAAGAAGGGCCTTGATCCAGCCCGGCCCCTTTACTCTGCCCTTCAGGAACTCTCCATCATAGAGCCATAGAGTTGGAGGGGACCCCAAGAAGGGCCTTGATCCAGCCCGGCCCCTTTACTCTGCCCTTCAGTTACTCTCCATCATAGAGCCATAGAGTTGGAGGGGACCCCAAGAAGGGCCTTGATCCAGCCCGGCCCCTTTACTCTGCCCTTCAGGAACTCTCCATCATAGAGCCATAGAGTTGGAGGGGACCCCAAGAAGGGCCTTGATCCAGCCCGGCCCCTTTACTCTGCCCTTCAGGAACTCTCCATCATAGAGCCAAAGAGTTGGAGGGGACCCCAAGAAGGGCCTTGATCCAGCCCGGCCCCTTTACTCTGCCCTTCAGGAACTCTCCATCATAGAGCCATAGAGTTGGAGGGGACCCCAAGAAGGGCCTTGATCCAGCCCGGCCCCTTTACTCTGCCCTTCAGGAACTCTCCATCATAGAGCCATAGAGTTGGAGGGGACCCCAAGAAGGGCCTTGATCCAGCCCGGCCCCTTTACTCTGCCCTTCAGGAACTCTCCATCATAGAGCCATAGAGTTGGAGGGGACCCCAAGAAGGGCCTTGATCCAGCCCGGCCCCTTTACTCTGCCCTTCAGGAACTCTCCATCATAGAGCCATAGAGTTGGAGGGGACCCCAAGAAGGGCCTTGATCCAGCCCGGCCCCTTTACTCTGCCCTTCAGGAACTCTCCATCATAGAGCCATAGAGTTGGAGGGGACCCCAAGAAGGGCCTTGATCCAGCCCGGCCCCTTTACTCTGCCCTTCAGGAACTCTCCATCATAGAGCCATAGAGTTGGAGGGGACCCCAAGAAGGGCCTTGATCCAGCCCGGCCCCTTTACTCTGCCCTTCAGTTACTCTCCATCATAGAGCCATAGAGTTGGAGGGGACCCCAAGAAGGGCCTTGATCCAGCCCGGCCCCTTTACTCTGCCCTTCAGGAACTCTCCATCATAGAGCCATAGAGTTGGAGGGGACCCCAAGAAGGGCCTTGATCCAGCCCGGCCCCTTTACTCTGCCCTTCAGGAACTCTCCATCATAGAGCCATAGAGTTGGAGGGGACCCCAAGAAGGGCCTTGATCCAGCCCGGCCCCTTTACTCTGCCCTTCAGGAACTCTCCATCATAGAGCCATAGAGTTGGAGGGGACCCCAAGAAGGGCCTTGATCCAGCCCGGCCCCTTTACTCTGCCCTTCAGGAACTCTCCATCATAGAGCCATAGAGTTGGAGGGGACCCCAAGAAGGGCCTTGATCCAGCCCGGCCCCTTTACTCTGCCCTTCAGGAACTCTCCATCATAGAGCCATAGAGTTGGAGGGGACCCCAAGAAGGGCCTTGATCCAGCCCGGCCCCTTTACTCTGCCCTTCAGGAACTCTCCATCATAGAGCCATAGAGCTGGAGGGGACCCCAAGAAGGGCCTTGATCCAGCCCGGCCCCTTTACTCTGCCCTTCAGGAACTCTCCATCATAGAGCCATAGAGTTGGAGGGGACCCCAAGAAGGGTCCCGATCCAGCCCGGCCCCTTTACTCTGCCCTGCAGGAATCCATAGGATCCTAGAGTTGAGAGGGAGCCCCAAAGGGCCATCCACAGGAAGGGCCAAGGGAGCCTCTTCTGGGGAGGAGGAAGAGGGGGTCAGGGGCTTCTTTTGTGGGGGGGGGGCGATGGAGGAGGAAGGAAGGAAGGGCCCAAAGGTCTGAAGGAGGGCCGCAGGAGGGCAATGTCTGAGGAAGGAGGACATCTCCCTCTTTGCCAAGGCAGAGGAAGGGGCCAAAGGTGGCCGGAGTTGGTCCCAGCCTCCTGCAGTCCCTGTCTGCAGGGGAAGAGCAGGGAAATCCCCCGGGGATGATGGGGCTTGCAGCGTCAGATGATTCACTGGATGTGCCTCATGACACACAACCGAGGAGAGAATGCCCCTTATTTCTGCGGTTCCTCCTTTCAGTTTTGTCTCTCTGCTTGTGTCAGAAGAACAGCAAACCCAGAGTCTTGCATGGCCAGCCAGGGCAAAACTTTATTGAAACAGAGGCTGGAGGGCCATCTGTCAAAATGCCCACAGAAGGAGGCCGGCCAGAGAGGATGTTCCCGAACTGGGCACATCTGGTGTTGGGGGCTTATAGGCAGCCGGAGGGGCCACCGGCTGAGACCGAGGAGGACTGCCCAGCCTGCGTCACGGGGGTCTCAGCCTCCCTCCTGCCGCCTGATTCATGGGGAGAAAGGGGAAGCGAGACAGACCCTGCCTGGGCAGAGGGGCATGGCTGCCACGGCACTGTGGCAACCGCCCTCCTGCTCCCTTCCCCTGCCTGGAAATGTGTGTGTGTTTGTATATACGGTATATATTCAACTGTAAGTCGGCCTCATATATAAGTCGAGGGCAAGTTTTGGGGCACGAATTCTGGATTTTTGATGCGACCCGTGGATCAGTCAAGGGTGAAATGCAAGCGGCATGTGATGGAGGATGTAAAGGACGAAGCGAAGGGAAGCAATGCCAAAGAACTTATGAAATCCCAGCAGACATAAACTATTTGTGAAGTGCTTCCCAACCTTTGGGCCTCCAATTGTTTTGGACTTCAATTCCCAGAAGCCCCGGCCAGAAGTCTCAAACAATTTAGATGACCAAAGGTTTGAGGCAGGGGTAGGCAACCTTTTTGAGCCGGGGGCCGAGTTGCTGTCCCTCAGACAACTGGGGGGGGCGAAGCTGGGGGGTGGAGCTTCCACCCTCCGGGGGCGGGGCTTTCCCTGCTCCCTTTCCCGACCTCCAGCTGTCTGAGAGACAGCTAGAAGGGGGGGATTGGGAGAGGGGGTGACAGGTGCGCGCCTGCTCCTCCTGCCCTTCCTTGGCCCCCAGCTGCCTCTCAGAGACAGCTGGGGACCAGTAAGGGCCCATGAGGGGCAGGAGCAACAGGCACGCGGCCCCTGCTCCTTTCCTCGGGGCTTTGCCAGGCCTGAGGTGTCCTCCGAAGGACACCTCAGGGCTGCCGAAGCCCTGTGGGGAGGAGGAGGAGGAGAAGGCCTGCGGCCTCTGCTCCTTTCTTCGGGGCTTCGCCAGGCCTGAGGTGACCTCTGAAGGACACCTCAGGTCTGCCGAAGCCCTGTGGGGAGGAGGAGGAAGAGGAGGCCGGCGGCCCCTGCTCCTTTCCTCAGGGCTTCGCCAGGCCTGAGGTGTCCTCCAAAGGACACCTCAGGTCTGCCGAAGCCCCGCGGGGAGTAGGAGGAGGCTGGTGCCCCTGCTCCTTTCCTCAGGGCTTCGCCAGGCCTGAGGTGTCCTCCAAAGGACACCTCAGGGCTGCTGAAGTCCCACGGGGAGGAGGAGGCGTGTGCCCGCCCTCTCCTCCACGGTCCCTTCCTTCGGCCAAACGGGCTCCAAGGCGCCCTTTCGGCCGAAGGGGAGGGAGGCCGAAGGGAAGGGCTTGGGCACCCGTCCCAGGTCCTTCCCTTCGGCTCTTCCCTTCGGCCAAAAGAGAGAGGTCTGGCGGAGGAAAGGTCCCCGGGGAGCTCAGTGGGGGCAGCCCTCCAGGCCCTGGGCTCCCTCAGGGGCCCTTCCTCCGCCAGACCTCCCTCCGGAGAGAGAGGTCTGGCAGAGGAAAGGCCAGGGAACCCAGGAGAAGGAGGATCCCCGCCGCCTTCCTGCCCTGCCCGTGGCTGTCAGCCGCGGCCTCCGTCCAGGGAGCTCCTCCTCTTGAGGCTGGCTGGCCAATGGGGGCAGGCTGGAGCTCCAACAGCCCGCCCCCTGCCAGCAGCCATTGGCCAGCCAGCCCCAGGTGGAGAAACTCCTCCTATTTAGCCCTGCGCCCAGCCCTGTAGGCGCGTGCAGGGCTACAGGAAGCCACCGGTGGGCAGCGACAGTGGCAGCGCACTGTTTGCGGCCCGCCCTCCTCGCCGCCGCCACGGTACTGCCTGTGACAATTGGCGGTAGGACTGGGCTGGGGCCAGTCCTGCCAGCTCAGCGGGCTGGATCCAGCTTGTGGGCCAGGGGTTGCCGACCCTTGGTTTGAGGACTACTGCGTTTAAAGGCTGGATGGATGAGAGAACAGAGGGAAGGAAGTGCTCCCAAGGCAAATTAGACTCTTGCCTTTCAACCTATACACTTGTCCCTCCATATTCGCGAGGGTTAGGGGCAGAAGACCCCTGTGAATATGGAAAAAATGCAAATAACAAAAACACCATGGTTTTACCTGAGAGGACACCTCTCTAGGAATCTCTAGGTCCTCCAGGACAACTCTGTGGCCAATAGGGATGTAAAGAATATTCTCCAAAATTCGAAAATTAGTAGAAATATGTCTAATTCGAAAATTTCGGAAGCATTTTATAGAGAAGAAATTCTGATCACTTCTCGATCATGAATAAGAATTTTGATTTTTAATCATTTCCAAATGAAGAGAAGAGAAGAAACTTTCAGCTGACAAATTCGACCTCCAGGATTTGGGTATTTTGCGTAAGAAAAGCTACCATTCACCCTGGGTTTTACCAGGGGCTATTTCCTTTCTTAGGGTGATTCCCCCCATCTTTGTTCATTCACAGCTTTACTTTGAAAAACAAAAGAGAACAAAAGGGGAGGCATTTTGTGTGTTGGTGGTAGATAAGACATTCTGCCCTTTATGCCATGCTCTTTTTGGATGCATCACACACTCTTCTTCATGGATATTTTGAACTCTCCTTGCCAAATATATATATATATATATATATATATATATATATATATATATATAACAAAATGCAAAATAAAAGTAGGTTTGCCTTAGCATCACCTTGAGAGAGCTGGAGAGAGGTTTGTCATGCCCTGCCTCTGAGGCTGAGAGAATGTGCACTCTCCTTGCCAATTATTATTATTATTATTATTGCATGACCTTAGCATCACCATGGGAGAAGTGCAGAGTTGGTCATGCCCTGCCTCTGAGGCTGAGAGAGTGTGACACTCACAAAAGAGAAGAAGGGGCAGGGTGGGGTGCAATGGCAGGAATTCTGCCATGATGGATAAAACTTAGCATTCAAAGAGATTCCAAGAGGTCATCCAACCCCCCCTCTTCTACCATGAAGGAATACCTAGGAGTTGAAGCTGAGAGCAAGTGACTTGCCCAAGGTCAGCCAGTGAATTTCTAGGGTGAACTGGGAGGCTAGAGTCCTGATCCCAGCTCAGCCATGTAAATCCACAGGGTGACATTGGGTAAGTCACACTCTCACTCATGGATATTCTGCACTCTCCTTGCCATTATTATTATTATTATTATTATTATTATTGCATGACCTTGGCATCACCATGGGAGAGGTGCAGAGTTGGATCCCATGTATTCCTTCATAGCAGAAGGGGGTTGCACTGGATGGTCCTTGAGGGTCCCCTCAACTCTACCATTTCTTGTTGGGGCTTCAATCACAGTTTATTTGTTGAGACTGGGCTTTCCCCCCCCCCCTTTTGTGTGTGTGCCTTCAGCTTTTTTAAAGCATAGGAATGTTCTTTAAACCTCTGCCAAACTTCCTTTTGACATGGTAATTGAGTTTGAAATGCAAAGTAATTAGCGTAATTATTCGACTTCTCTTTTATTGTCATTCCAGAAATCTGCGAAAAATATTTCGCTAGTTGCTGAAAGGGAGAGAAGAAATCACCTTTTGGAAGGGGGACTTTGGAAACAAAATTCTCATCAAGTTCTCAATGAACAAGAAGAAAAACATGGGTTTCTCAAATCACTAGTGGTCAACGTCCGACAGACACTGACCATAGAACTGCCCTGGAGGAGCTACAAAGGCCTAGTAGAGTGTTCTCTCAAATCTCTAGGTCCTCCAGGGCAACTCTGTGGCCAACGTCCGACAAACACTGACCATAGAACTGCCCTGGAGGAGCTACAAAGGCCTAGTAGAGTGTTCTCTCAAATCTCTAGGTCCTCCAGGGCAACTCTGTGGCCAACGTCCGACAAACACTGACCATAGAACTGCTCTGGAGGAGCTACAAAGGCCTAGTAGAGTGTTCTCTCTAGGAATCTCTAGGTCCTCCAGGGCAACTGTGTGGTCAACGTCCAACAGACACTGACCATGGAACTGCACTGGAGGAGCTACAAAGGCCGAGTAGAGTGTCCTCTCTAGGAATCTCTAGGTCCTCCAGGGCAACTCTGTGGCCAATGTCCGACAGACACTGACCATGGAACTGCCCTGGAGGAGCTACAAAGGCCTAGGGGAGTGTTCTCTCTATAACCTTTAGTTAAAGTTGACCATAGAGTTAGAATCATAGAATCATAGAATCATAGAATCTTAGAGTTGGAAGAGACCACCAGGGCCATCCAGTCCAACCCCATTCTGCCATGCAGGAAATCCAAATCAAAGCATCCCTGACAGATGGCCATCCAGCCTCTGCTTAAAGACCTCCAAGGAAGGAGACTCTATCACCTTCCAAGGGAGTGCATTCCACTGCCGAACAGCCCTTACTGTCAGGAAGTTCCTCCTAATGTTCAGGTGGAATCTCTTTTCCTGTAGCTTGCATCCATTTTTCCGGGTCCTGTTCTCTGGAGCAGCAGAAAACAAGCTTGCTCCCTCCTCAATATGACATCCTTTCAAATATTTAAACAGGGCTCTCATATCACCTCTTAACCTTCTTTTCTCCAGGCTAAATATCCCCAGCTCCCTGAGTCGTTCCTCATAGGGCTTCATGGTCTCCAGACCCTTCACCATTTTTGTCGCCCTCCTTTGGACACGCTCCAGTTTCTCAATGTCCTTTTTGAATTGTGGCGCCCAGAACTGGACACAATATTCTAGGTGGGGCCTGACCAAAGCAGAATACAGTGGCACTATTACTTCTCTTGATCTAGACACTATACTTCTATTGATGCAGCCTAGAATCGCATTGGCCTTTTTAGCTGCCGCATCACACTGTTCACTCATGTTCAACTTGTGGTCTACTTGGACTCCTAGATCCCTTTCACATGTACTTTCATTCAGCCAGGTGTCCCCCATAATCCTATATCTGTGCATTTTATTTTTCCGCCCTAAGTGCAATACCTTACATTTCTCTGTGTTGAATTTCATTTTGTTAGCTTTGGCCCAGCTTTCTAGTCTATTCAGGTCATTTTGAATCTTGATCCTGTCCTCTGGAGTATTAGCTATTCCCCCTAATTTGGTGTCATCTGCAAATTTGATAAGTATGCTCCCAATTCTGTCATCCAGGTCATTGATAAAGATGTTGAATAGCCCTGGGCCCAGGACAGAGCCCTGTGGGACCCCACTGGTCACTTCTCTCCAGGATGAAAAGGAGCCATGGCTGACCATCCTTTGGCTTCGGCCGGTCAACCAATTACAGATCCATTTAACAGTTCCTTTGTCTAGCCCACATTTTAGAAGCTTGTTTGCAAGAATGTCATGGGAAACCTTGTCAAAGGCCTTACTGAAATCAAGATATACTATATCCACAGCATTCCCTTCATCTACCAAGATGGTAATTTTGTCCAGTTGCGCTAGAGGACCTAGATATTCCTAGAGAGAACATATTATTCAAATCCATGAATAATAATAATTAATTAATTTGTTTTATTTATATACTACTATTCCAAAGATCATAGCGGTGAACAGCAAGTAAGCTAATTTAGCAAGTAAGCTAATTAGCCCCCAACAGTCTGGGTACTCATTTTAGCTCCCTCCTCGGAAGGATGCAAGCCTGAGTCGAGCTTGGGCCCTTTTGCTGATCTTGAACTCGCAACCTTGTGGTCTTGAGTGAATGGCTGCAGTACAGGCATTGAACCACTGCGCCACCAGGGCTCCTTTGAATAATCAAAGCCGTAAATATCAAAGCCGCAAATATGAAGGGATGACTATATACTTCCATTGACGCAGTCTAGAATTGCGTTGGCCTTTGGCCGCCTTCGTGGAGCAGAATTTGGGATGACCACCTTCATGGCTGGCGGCTACAAACACTGGCCTCTTGACCATTCTGGGAACAGCTTGACCAGTTGGATTTGGCTGCACAGATGGGGGCAACTTTCACTCAGTTTCGTTTTTAGGAGGCTTCATAAGCATTCATAATTATTATTGTTGTTTTAAAAAAACCAATCAGATGGAAGGAAGTTGTGGTTATAAATATTGAAACGTAGGAGGAAGCGAAAGTGGCAGACTTTCCCATCTTGGCACCTCTGGGCCAGATGGCGGTTGGAGGAGACGCGGCGAAGGGGAATGCGTCCAGAGGCCAGAAAGCAGCACAGCGGGCTGGAAAGGGCCTGGCTGAGGAGCCACCTCCCCATTTACTCCCCAGGAGACCCCTGATCTCTCAGGTCTGCACTAAGTTCCTCAGGGGCCCCTCCGCCTTTCAGCCCATGGCCATGGGTCAAAATGGGGCTGCTTTGATGGAGAGTTCCTGCATGGCAGGAGAAGAAGGGGCTGGCCCCTTCCACTCTATGGCTGTATCGCTCTATGGTTACAAGGGAGTGCCTCAGCCGTGAGATGTTAGCAAGCCTTAAGCGCCATGGCAATAGGCCGTCTTGGTTTCGTTGCAGATGGGCCATTTGCTCCCCTTCCTTTCTCAGACTATGCTGTCCTTATCTCTTAGTTCTGAGCTAGATAAACCTCATGCCCAGAACTAGATGGCAAGCCGCACTCTTGACGTTACGCTGCCTGTGATGTCCAGCCAGGACTGTTTAATCTCCCCCTGCATTTTCTTTCATATTCGTTCAGGCCATAGTATGTTTCAGTATAGGTAGGGTTGCTTTCCCGGTTTTGGGTGGGTCCGCACGGTCCTGCCCCGGTTTACTATTTGTCCCGGGGTTGCCCCCGTCCCCAGGCTTTGTTGCAAAGTCTGCAACAGCGGTGGTGGGGGAAGACAGAGGCCTGTGTAGGCCTCTCTCCTTTGGTGGGGGGCTTCCCTCCCCTCTTTGGCTCCGCTGGAGCCGAGGGAAGGAAGGAAGCCTTGCTGAGGCCAGACTTCTTTACCTTCTTGGGGCCCGCTGCCAGGGATGGAGCCCAGGCGGGGAAAAAAGCCTTTCCTCTTCTTTCTCCTCCTCTTCATCTTCCTCTTCTTCTTCCTCCTCTCCTCCTCCTCCTCCTCCTCCTCCTCTTCCTCCCCTTCTTCTTCTTCATCTTCTTCCTCCTCTTCTTCCCCTCTTCCTCCCCTTCTTCTTCCTCTCTACTTCCTCTTTTTCTTCCTCCTGCTCTTTTTCCCCTCTTCCTCCTCCTCTTCTTCCTCCTTCTCCTCTTCTTCTCCTCCTCTTCTTCCCCTCCTCCTCCTCTTATTTTTTTTATTATTTTTCCTATTCTTTCTCCTTCTTTTCTTCTTTCTCCTTCTCCTTCTTCATTTTTCTTCTTCCCCCTTCTGTTCTGTGTGCCTTCAACTCTTTTCCAACTTATGGCGACCTTGGTTATGGAATAAGCAACTGAAATATGTCATAACCTATGTTAAATAGACAACCATGTTAAATGTTAAACCCAAAGGGATTGGTTATGCAATAAGCCTCTGAAATATGCAAGAAGCCATGTCAAATGACCAAATGTGCTGTTGTTGTGTGTGTTTTGGAATGGGGGGGGGGTGTTTGGCTAGAAAGGGAAGTACATTTCTGCCTTCTGTCTAGGAATAATGCCCAAATGTCCTCCATTTTGATCATGCCTAAGAAACATGCATTTAGATTAACATTTTTTTAAAAATCATCACATTTTTTCGTGTGCCCTCCATTTTAAAAAACATGTCCTACGTTTGAAAATGTTGTCCGACATTTGTCCTACATTTGTCCCGGTTTGGAGGTCCTGCCTTATGGCAACCCTAAGTATAGGAAATGCTCATTGCATTAGTTGTGGGAGGAGCTGTAGGATCCCCTGCGTCTTTCCAGGTTTGCTTTGCCCCTTCCCAGCAAGCTCTGCTTTTGCTAGAGGCTTTTAGTTTGAGGCAGTCCTTGCTGTGAGCTGCAGAGAGCTGTCTTTGGTGGCAAACAGGCCCAGGCTGCCGGAAAGGGCATTTCTTGCACCTTAAGCCAATTTAGTTACCAGGAACAAGTCAGCAAAGTTAGTTACCTATATCAAGTCAAAGAAATCAGGAGCTGAAAGACGCTGCAGCAGCTCCATTGAGAGAGGAGATCAAACCAAGATCAGACCCAGAAAGATGACACCCTGAAGATTGCCGAAAGTCAAATTGTAAAGTATCTTTTCTTTAGAGCTGGGGAGGAGAAAACGCTTTACTTTTGTTCCTTAAATTAAACTTCCCCCTTTTTGAGCTTTACATTCAGCTTCAGAGCCTTTTTGGGTAGAAGAGTGTGATCTCACCAGGGTCCCGGCGTTGCGCACCCAAACCTGCCACCACCTTGAGCTGGGTGTGTCTTCACACTGCCCCAGGCAGAGGCATCCCATTTTCTACCAGGAGAAGAGATCTGTTTCCCAATCCTAGAGTCGGAGGAGACCCCAAGAAGGGCCCTGATCCAGTCCCAGCAGCCCCTTCTCCTTCTGCCATGCAGGAGCTCTCCTTCAAGGCATCCCCGTTCCGGCAGATGGACGGCCCTCCAGCCTCATTTCTTTTCATCTTCTGTGCCAAGGCTTCAGAGACTTGGCTTTTGCAGGGACTAAGAAATTAAAATAACCTAAACCTTGAATTTCTGGTTTAGTTATTAAATGTACTCAATAAAACTGACCCGGTTATCGAGAAAGAAAATACCAGAGGATTTTATTTTATATTATATATATATATGATTTCCGCAGCCAGAGTTTTGACAGCACAAAAATGGAAAGGTATCAAGAACGACCCACAAATGGAGGATTGGGTTCTGAAACCGATGGAGAGGAAAGAGACGGGGTTTTGGGGGGGATCAGAACAAGGGTCCTTTAATTGCGGTTGGAAGGTGGGAAACGGGGTTTTCAGAGAGGGACGCGGCTGTGTCCTCCGACCCACAGGACAGAAACAGAGGGAGGGGAAGGAAGAGGGTTCTCCGCCTGTCTTTTGGTAAGGCCTCTAGTACTGTCTAATAAAGCCGCATGTGGTCACATAAGGTTAAAAGCCAGTTTCAGAATTAACTTAGTTAGGGTGGTCCCCTTCCAGCCTAAATGCAACTGAATTATACTTTTTAGCTTCTTCCTAATTAAGAAGTAGACTCATCCCTCTGTATTTGTGGATCTGATCAGTCATGGATTTTATTAATGTGTCCTCTCTAGGAATCTCTAGGTCCTCCTCCAGGGTAACTCTATGGTCAACTTTAGCTGGAAGTAGCCCTGAAAGACCTAGACTTGCTGTTCACTGCTATGATCTTTGGAATAGCGGTATATAAATAAAACAAATTATTATTATTATTATTATTATTATTAGAGGTTGTTCCTGGAGAGGACACTCCAACAGCTTTTTCCCGCTGCTCCAGAGAATGGGAGGCAATGGAGCAATGGGTGCAAAGTCCAGGGAAAGAGTCCAGCTCCACATTCGGAGGAACATTCGGATGCCGCGCGTCGCCTGACCCCAAATCCCCCAAATCCCCCCCCCGTTCTCAATGGGCTGCAGGGCTACCATTAGCCCCTTTCCAAACATTGGTGGCTCAGGCTGGACAGGGATGGGAGGCTTCTTGGTCTCCCCTCCTTGGACCCCCGTTTCAGCCATTAGCACCCAAATTGGGGGGGGGGCATGGAGAAGCCTTCTGCTCCAAAGGCCTTGCATCTGGGGGGGGGGTTTGGGGGGCTCAGTGCCCTTGGGGCCCCTCTGACCTCCCTCTGCTTAAAAGGGTCTGGGGTCGGTCTGGCCGCGTGGAGCTGGCTGGCCTTTCGCAGATGAATCGATGGTTGTATGAACAGGAATCTTGCACCAGGTTCCCCTGGGTCACTTTGAAGCAGGGGGCATCAGTGTGTTGATAGGAATCCAGGGCTCTGGAAAAGAAAGGAAACCCCCCCCAATTAGAAGCCCGTTCCCCTTCATCCTGTAGGGAAGGAGCCCTGTCCAGTGGGATGCCCCACGGTTCTGTCCTGGGCCCAAACTTGATCAATGATACCCTCATCAATGACTCCGATGAAGCCATAGGAGGCATGGATCCTCCAAGGGCCTGGAAAGGGTCCAGCCCCGAGGCAGAGCTGGGCCAAAAGGACCCAAAGGGATCCCAAGAGGGGTCAGAAACAGAGGCCCGGTTGGCCTTATTTTGGGTGCCAAGAAAAGCAAGCGTCTTCCGTAAACTGACCCTTCGTAGTGCGACCCATCGACCCAAAGGAAAACCCATCTCCACTTCTCTTCAGACCAGGTTCTTTTGAGTCCGATCCAGTATTCGTCGGGCGGCAGAGAAGCCTAGGATGAAAAGAGAAAGGCCAAGGCGCTTGGAGAGGTTTCATGGCTCTGGATCCACAACTGAGGCGTTCCCTGCCAACATCGCCATCCTCTTCTTTATTGTTATTATTCTTGTTGTTGTTATTATTATTATTTTCAAACATAATCAGAAAATCTATACATGTCTCTGAACAAATATACACTATAAAAACACACACAAAAGAAATAAAATCACGCATCTCAGGTTCTATTATTTGTCATATCAGATCATCATAATTTAAAGTTCATACTTCCCCATGTCACCTAATAGTAAACACACTGTGCTTCATTTTTTCATACTCCATATGCTGTGTGTGTACTACTCTTGCTGTTGTTTAATGTGTTGCTGCTGTTGTTGTTGTTGTTGTTGTTGTTGTGTTGCTTTTATACTGCCTCTGGCTTGTTAACTGAAATAGAGGCAGCCATTCATGCGATGCTCCATATACTAGTCTCTGGACTCCCTGCAGCCCTTTCGCAGCCATTCTCAGTTTCAATATATACAAGGGATGTAGGCTATGACTTTTGCACCGATGTTTCCTGTCTGCTGTACATTTACTGACCTGCCTTTTTATGAGGCATTCCTGCTCCTTTCCTCTGTTGCCATCTTTTTTTTTTTTTACAATCCTCTGCTTTCGAACGATGTAAAACAATTTGGGAAATGGCTCCTAACTCAAGGTTTTAAGCCCAAACAAAGGGAAGTAATGCAGGAGACAGTTTGGGGGCAGTGCAGCTAAACCTATAGATGACAGTCTGACGGAAGGGCATCCCCCATGCGCCAGGGACAGAGACGGACATTAGGACACCCAAGGAAATGCAAAGGGGCGCATATGTTTAAATTCATACGCAACCCATGAAATGTGATTTGTAGTTTTCTTTGGGAATCTGGGTCCCAGTAATTTTGGCCGTATTTCCTTCTGGGGACATGGTGCGGCTAAACGAAAGGCATTCCCCACGCATGGCGAGCAGATGCACCCAGGTAGAGGCTTCGGCTGCGTATGCCGAAGGCAGAGGTATGCCTCCCTTGCGCTGAATAAGACCATTGTAAGGTGGATGGTGCCTTAGGGAATAACACATGGCTCCCAGAATCCCAGTGAGTCACTGGGCAGACTGGGGGCACTGGGGAAGAGTTCTGCCCCATCCAAGGATGCGCAGCTGGCACAATGGGATGCTGCTTGCACAGCCAGAAACTGCTCTGAATACATGCCTTGCACAAAGACCAAAAGAGTGCAACCGCACATGTGTAAACTTACACAGCTTTATGGCCCTACCATGGAAACATAGGCCTAATTCCCACTACCTTTTAAACCAGATCACAAATTGGTTTGAAGCGGTTTAAATGACCCTGGTTCTTACCTGAAGCGATTCGCTGACGCAGTTCGGAGGGGGGCATGCGCTGGACGCATTTAACCTGCGTCTGATTGATGCTGATCTTCTGCTGCCCAAAGGGCAAATTTAAACTGATTCCGATCCGCATCTGGTTCACACTTGCGCATAATCAATTCATCCAAAAAGATGTGGGGGGGCCAAATCTTTTTGGACGAATTGATTATGCGCAAGTGTGAACCAGATGCGGATCGGAATCAGTTTAAATTTGCCCTTTGGGCAGCAGAAGAGGGTCCATTTTGAGTGGATTCATTAGTCAATCCGCAAGTGGGTTATTTCATTTTTATTTTGTAGCAAGAAAATGCGGTCGGGGCAAATGCAGTGCGAACCATGCACCGATGTTGAATTGACCCATTGATTCGGATCGCACACTGATTTATTTGTAAGTGGGAATGAGGCCATAGCAAACACTGTTCTTGTTAAAATATAATGGCAGTGCCTGTTTAATCACATCCAAACATCCATCGTAAAGCATTCAAAGCAGCAGGAGCCATTTTACCTTTGCCCCCAAAGCCTCCCAGAGTCCTCTGGGGCCCCAAGGCGCTTTCAGAACAAGCAGCTGAGAGGCTTTCCTTTGGCATTCATCCTGGCTTTCCCAATAGCTCTTGGGCCCGGAGGAGACCCAGAGGCATTTCCAGCGGAAGAGCCTCCATCCTTCAGGGCAGCAGCCTGGAGAAAGGAAGAGAAAGCCCCCAACGTTTCACGGACGGAAAAGCCAAGCGCAAGCGCGGCCAAAGCAGCATCAAGGGAGGCCAAGATGCGCGAAGGCTGTCTATGGTCCTACTATTCTTTTTTGAATAAAGTTTATTAAGCACATTAAAAAAGAACAAAACAATATGACAAACAAATAGACCGTGGGTATACAAACACATACATACATACGGATACACATGGCTCCTCAGCATCCATAGTTCTTAACGAACATGGCTTCCTGGGCATCACTCTGATCAGCCTTATCTACTAATCTTACCAAAGTCTCCTGAATGAATAATTTGAACTTCCGCAACGGACTAAAAGAAATCTTGGGACCTATGAACATCTGACCAAAACAATCAAAGTAAGCTCTTCCCTCTTATGCGCTAATATTTGCTCCTACACTTACAACAGTCCCTAGACCATTCCCTGACGCTGGTTAGCATTTCTTTTAGTTATGAATAATGCTTCTCCTTTTTCTTCCCAGGGAGTTTAACAACGGATCCCGGACTTTTTCGCATCGTCCCAATCAACACCTTTCAAAATACAGGTGAGCTTTTCCTAATTCAAGGCAAGCCATTACTTTCTCTAACCGTTCTTGTACCTCCAGACATGCCTTACTTTTCCAGTATTTTGAAAAAACGGCATAAAGAACAATATTGTACCAAACTGGTTATGACTGTAAGATTCTGTGCCTGTGTCTTCTGCCAGGATTTCCAAGGTATCTCTGGCATCGCTTCTCGTTCGGCCTCGAAAGGCCCCTATCCCTCCCACTCCATCGGCACCAAAAGAAGGAGGAAACAGTCGGAAAGGCCATCAAAAGTGGCTTTACAGAGTGGAGTAAATAGTGAATGCCGCTTACCAATCTTCTGGCAAGACGTGGCCTGGCGCAACTCGGCTGCCGTCCTCTCCTTCTCCCGCTTTGCAGCGTCCAGGCTGCGGTTGGCTTCCTTCAGCTGTTCTTCCATCTTCTCCAGATGCTTCTGGGTCATTTCTTTGGCCGCCTGGTTCTTCCGAAGGGTCTCCCGGGTGGAGTTGAGGTCCGTCTTGGCCTGGCGCAGCTGGACCTCAATCTCCACCAGGCTCTCATCCTGGGCACTGACCATCTGCGCCAGGACACTGGTGTGGTCAGCATGGTCTTGGGATGCCCACCTGAGCTGACCAGAGACCTGCCAGTCTGCAGCATTGAGGAGCAAAGCGAGGGGTCAGCAAGGCTGTCCTCCCCATGAGACCCCCCCCACCTGCGGAGCCCTTGACCACAGGGACAGGGAACACGCCAAATCCCAAGCCATTGGTCATCTAGTTTGGGAACTGACTAGAAATCACAGCGGGGATCTTTCTGTCAGGAGTTAGTAGAGGAATTTTTCCGTTTGTGCCAACAGACAACCTTCCATCCGTGCAAAAAAGGAAGCATTTGCCTTTCAGATTAAAACAGGGTATTTCCTACCGTTGAGACATACAGTGAATCTGGCTCTTCCTCTGGGACATTACAAACTCTTACCACAATCCCAAAGGCCGAGGCCCAGAGGGTTAACCAGCCATGCTACGATTAACCAACCACTCTGTGTTTTATTTCCCTATCTGTCTGTTTCCGTCTATAAAAAGGAAAAGACTCGCCTAGTCCGAGGGTCAATTGCATTGACCGCGGCGCCGATGGACTTGGCAAGGGATCAGTTAAATTGTCCATAACAGATGGCTGGATTGGTCTGGTTTCTTTATAGGAACTGAGCCACACACAGCCCAGGTGCCCCAAAGTGAAGTGCCTGCCCTTCCCACCCGAGACCCAACCATTTCCACTTGTGGGGCTTTTGAGTAAGAGGAGGGCGAGAGAAGGAAGAGCACACAAAATGGAGGCTGCCCCCAAATCTCCGCCAAAGGTAGCCTAGTTTGGAGCAGCTCCCCAATGGGCAGCAGCACCCATCTCCACCAGCGGCCGCAGACGATGGACAACAGGGGTGCTATGGTCAGTGGACTGGCTGGTGGTGCCTTGGGACAGACAGGAGTGACCACCCCACTGGACATTCACCCCTCTGAGGGGTCACTCAGTGGGGTCCACACCCCTTGCGTCCCTAATGATGCCCCATTCCCCAGCCTAGAGTTATAGTAGAATACTATGTGTGTGCCAGGTCCAAGGGGCATTGCCGCCCTCCCCATCACCCCTAAAGGCCAACCCCTTCCCCAATGCGTCCCAATGGGATGATGAGATTTGGGTTGGAGGCTCAGCGGCTACTCACATCGGATCCCAAATCCCACGGCGGTGGCCAGGAAGAAGAGGCAGGTGGTCAGCAGGCCCAGGGCGGCCTTCTTGACCCACGGACTGGACTCTGGGGGAGAAATCCGGCTGGTTATTGGGGGGCTGCATGGGGAGCTTGCAAAGGAAAGCAGTGGGGCAGAGAACTGGGTGGAGATCAGAGGTGGGTCAGAAAACTACTTCGCTAACTCTTTGCTTGTTGCTGTTGCTGTTGTTGTTATCATTACTGGTTTTGTTTACAACCTGTTGTTTTCCCAAACTGGGACTGAAGGGATCTTACAAATAAAATAAATAAAGTGCAATACTTAAAGCACACAAAATATCAACATTAAATTGGAACTGACTGGACGAATCGGTAAGAATCTAGTATATAATCCACTGGTAGAAAATGATTAGAAACCCCCCCAAATTTTAACATGGGATGTCAAAGGTTTAAATACCCCAGGAAGGAAGGAAGGAAGGAAGGAAGGAAGGAAGGAAGGAAGGTATTCCACCATTTGCAGGAAACTGAATTATGAAATCATTTGTTTACAGGAAACAAACATCAGAAAGGAAGATATAACATATTTGAAATATCCAAAATTAGGCTGCAAATTATAAAAGAGGAGGTTAGTTACTGTATATTAACCCCAAATGGAAATCAAGGAAATCAGATCTGACCCGAAAGGCGACCGATCCTCCTAAACCTCCAGTCTCTCCAGAATAACAGAAGTGACCCTGGTTTATTCTGCAGAAGTGTTGTTTTGAGAGCCAACCTGGTCTTTTAATCTGTCCATGGGGGTGCTTTGATGGAGAGTTCCTGCATGGCGGAATGGGTTTGAACTGGATCAGGGCCCTTCTTGGAGTCACTTCCAACTCTATCATTCTGTGATTCTATTTCAATGTTGGACAATGACCTGGAGGCCAGGGTTCGCTTTCCTGATCAGAGATGGAAACCCACCAGTGACCCAAGGCAAGTCACACTCTCTCGGCTGCAGAAATCCCCGTGATAACAAGTTCACAGTAAGTCAGAAACGACTGGAAGCACACAACAACAACAACAACATTGTTATTCCCACAAAGCACCTGCTAACCTGTCTCTTGTGGCTGGAAAATATCCTAGAATCATAGAACCATAGAGTTGGAAGAGGCCCCAAGAAGGGCCCTGATCCAGCCCAACCCCCTTCTTCTGCCATGCAGGAACTCCCAGTCAAAGCATCCCCATTGACAGGTGGACACCCAGTCACTGTTTAAAGACCTCCAAACAACATATTCCCCTGTCAAACAGCCCTTACTGTCACAAAGTTCCTCCTAATATTGAACTGGAATCTCTTTTCCTGGAGTTTGCATCCATTGCTCCATTGTCTCCTATTCTCTGGAGCAGCACGAAAAAAGCTCTCCCTATCTCAATATACTGTATTAGTCTCTGGAGCAGCAGAAAACAAGCTTGCTCTCTCCTCAGTGTGACATCTGTTCAAATACATAAACAGGGCTCTCATATCACCCCTTAACTGTCTCTTAGCTCTTACTGCCAGGAGGTTCTTCCTAATGTTAAGCTGGAGTTTGCATCCATTGCTCCATTGTCTCCTATTCTCTGGAGCAGCAGAAAACAAGCTTGCTCCATCTTATTTGAAAGGAGGATCTGCTGTGGTCTGGAAGGTAAATCAGACCCTGTATTTGGGGGGGTGGGGGGTGGAGGGTCCATAACATAGAGGTCCAGCCCACCTGAGTCCCACTTGGATGAAGACTGAGAAGAGGAGGAGGAGGAGGAGACTCTGGACACAAGAGACAAGGAGACAGATGACCGACGCAGAGAGGGAAGGGGGTCCCTGGGGCTGACCTTTGCTCTCCTTGGGGGTCTCCTCTCCTTCCGAGGGCCTGGGACCCTTGATGTTTTCGTAGGTGAGCTCCCCTTCCCCTTCATTCCCTGGAAAAGAAGCAGACAGGGGCAATTGAGGGGATAGAAAGAGGGACCCCCCTACAAGGCCTTCTGGATCCCTACCTTCCTGCGGGATCTTCTCCGGAGGGCTCCTCACAAACCTCAGGTCAGCATAGGTCACTCCCTGGGCCATGCCAGAGCAAAGGCATAGGGCCGGAGAGAGGGCTTCGCTGGACACTGGCGAGAGAAGACTCCGGCTGGACGGTGGGTGGATGGCTGTCTCTGGTGTGCTCTTTGTGCAGGAAAAGCTGTGGTTTGAACTGTCGGTGGAAGAAAGAAGAAGTGGAGCTGCCTACGCGAAAAGTCATCTCCCCTCCTGCGACAGATGTACCCACAAAGAGAAAGCCCCATCCTCTGGCCCAGACCCACTGCCCAGAACCATGGCCCATTGCAGCCCTGCCTCCATTTGTCCCTTCTTCTCCTGCTTCAGGGCATCATCCAGGCTGCGGTTGGTTCCCCTCCATTGGTCGTCCACCTTTTCCAGCTGCTTCTGGGTCCCTTCAGTGGCCACTTTGCTCTCCTTAAGGGTCACAGAATCATAGAACCATAGAGTTGGAAGACACCCCAAGAAGGGCCCTGATCCAGTCCAACCCTCTTCTGCTGCCATGCAGGAACTCCCAGTCAAAGCATCCCCATTGACAGATGGCCGCCCAGTCACTGTTTAAAGACTTCCAAGGAAGGAGACTCCATGACGCTCCAAGGCAGTGTCTTCCATTGTCAAATAATTCTTACTGTCAGGAAGTTCCTCCGAATGTTGAGCTGGAATCTCTTTTCCTGGAGCTTGCATCCATTGCTCCATTGTCTCCTGTTCTCTGGAGTAGCAGGAAAAAAGCTTGCTCCATCCTCACTATGCTCCATCTTGAATATGACATCCCTCCAAATCTTTAAACTGGGCTGTCATATAACCTCTTAAGCTTCCTTCTTCATCTGGGAAGAATGAAGAATCTGCCATCTCTTTCCCTCCAGTTTGCATTCATTGCTCCAGTGGGTCCCATTCTCTGAAGCAGTTAAAAACAAGCTTGCTCCTTCCTCAATATGGCCTCCCTCCAAATACTTAAACAGGGCTATCATCATATCACCTCTTAACCTTCTCTTCTCCAGGCTAAACAACAAACATCTCAGTCATTCCTCATAGGACATGTTTTTCATAGCTGTTCCTCATAGGGTCCATCTTGGTCCTGCGAAGGTGGACCTTCTGCCAGGCCTTGTACTGGGCACTGGCCCTCCATGCCAGGCTGCTCCTCAGGTCTTTGTGTCCTTCGGATGTTCATTAGAGATTTCCAGTGACCTGCAAGGAAGGGGCATCGCAATGTGGGGGGCCAGAAGGGGAATAGGGATCAAGACTATCTCCTAAGTCTCTGGACTGCTCTGTCTGGGCCTCAAGGATGACCCTAACTAGATGAGAAAGAGAAGCAACCAAGGCACACTATAAGGGGCCCTTGGGGGTCCCTGCCATGGACTGGATGTGGTCATTGGTGTTTGTGGATGCTAGCCTTGCAGGCGGTGGTCCAGCTGGGTTTGGAAAGGGGACTCGGTAGGGATGGTCCCAAGGGTCAGTTGCTTGTGGTTGGGAGGATGGCCATCTGTCAAAATGGGTGCTTTGACTGAGAGTTCCTGCATGGCAGAAGAAGGGGCTTGGACTGAAACAGGGCCCTTCTTGGGGTCTCTTCCATCTCTATCATTCTATGATTCTATGAACTCCCTTCTGCTGAATCCTGCCATTGAGCAACCAAGGGCATCTCTGCCCATGTCCCCAGTGTTTCCTGGCCACTTGTGGGGCCCAATGGAGACCCACAATCCCCTGGACAAACATGGCTATTCCTGCAATCCCCAAGAGTCAAGGGGACCCATAGCTATTCCCCATGCAAGAATATCCTCTGGCTGCATAGCGGTGCTCCTCTTGGTTAGGTCCAGCTGGAGTGGCCCCTTGGGAGCAATGGCTGGACAGTTTAATCCTGTGGCTCTGGCTGGGTCTCAGCGTGGGACCCAGGGAGGCCTTTGGGGAAGCGGTTGTGGAACGTCACATGCCTGCCGCCACGAAATGCATGTCGCTGTTGCATAACGGCGACAAAACGGCAATGGCGCGTGTCAGGGAGCTCATGTGTGTCAGGAAACCCCTGCCATATTCTGGGCAACTTCTCTTTTATCTCGCCTTACCTTTGTAATCATCCTTCAAAATTACTAATACCCAGGTAATCATAATATATTTCTATATTGAACATAACGTATAGTGTTTTGATTTCACTCTTCAACTACTTTGCAATAATTTGGCTTGGACCATATTCACCATCGTCGCCAACCATCTTCCAGCAAGTTTTTAACGGTCATCTCCTGGGTTAAGGTCAATGAGCTCCAGGCCAATCCATTCGACCGCCCAGTTAAGGCAGCGGTCAATTATTTCTCCCCATTGAGATAAACTGTAATCCGGGGAAAGACCAGCCAGGCAATCCCAGCTGCAAATCCTAGTTCTCATCCTGCCTTATGTTTTAACAAACATTTCCTTTTTAATTTGTTATTTCCTTTAATAAATATTCCCAACAGGTTCAGAAATGTAAGACCCCAATCCAAAGCCATTGACTCTCAAAGCCAGGTGCCTCTTCCATTCAGTCTGTTTATTCATTAAATGCATTTTTATTGCTTTTATTGCAGTGCCTTACATTTCTCCATGTTGAATTTCATTTTGTTAGCTTTGGCCCAGCTTTCAAGTCTATTCAGGGCATTTTGAATCTTGATCCTATCCTCTGGAGTATTAGCTATTCCTCCTAATTTGGTGTCATCTGCAAATTTGATAAGCATGCCCCCAATTCCTTCATCCAAGTCATTGATAAAGATGTTGAATAACACTGGCCCCAGGACAGAGCCCCACTGGACACCCCACTGGTTACTTCTCTCCAGGATGAAAAGGAGCCATGGCTGACCATCCTTTGGCTTCGGCCAGTCAACCAATTCCAAATCCATGTAACAGTTGTATTGTCCAGCCCACATTAACTCGCTTCTTCCCTGTCTTTCCTGCTTTTTCTCCGCAGATGGAAGAGAAAGGTCAGTTTGGAGGCTCTCCTTCTGGTGGCCTGGAATTATCTCCATCATGTCCCATTGGGTCGCAGGGCTACTTTCAGCCCCTCTGCAAACAGTGGTGGACCAAGCTGGGTAGGGATGGGGGGTGTCTTGGTCAGCCATTAGCATCCAAGTTTGGGGGGGGGGGTTCATGGAGAAGCATTCTGCCGCAAAAAGGCCTTGCAGCTTGGGGGTGGGTTGGGGGGCTTAGTGTCCTTAGGGTCCCTCCAGCCTCTCTGCCAAAAAGGGTCTGGAGCCTGGGTCCGGCCGCATGGATCCGGCTGGCCTTTCGCAGATGAATCGACGGCGATACGAACAGGAATCTTGCACCAGGTTCCCCTGGGTCACTTTTACGCAGTCAGGAGAACGACCGAATTTCTTGGTTCTGAAAGGGAAAGAAAAATCCCCACATTAAAAGCGAATTCCAGAAAGGGATCCGGCCGGTCGGTCAGCTGTAGCAAAAGCAGGGCAGGCTCTCTTACACCCAAAGAAGTGTTTGGAAGGCCTATGCAAGGGCAAGAGCCCAGCCCAGCGCAGCCATTGCCCACAAGGCCAAAGTGCCAAGGAAGGTCACTAAGGGTTCAAAATGACCCCCTGGACCAGATAGGAGAGCAGGCCAAAAGAAACCCAGGATAAATAGAGACCTGATAATCATAGGACCATAGAGTTGGAAGAGACCCCAAGAAGGGCCCTGAGCCAGTCTGACCCCGTCCTTCTTCTGCCATGCAGGAACTCTCCATCAAATCAGCCCATTTTGACAGATGACCATCCAGCCTCTGCTTAAAGATCTCCAAGGTATAAGCTCCAATACTGACCTGGTTTTGGGACCCAAAATTAGTTAATTAGTTAACTGAACCTGCCAGAACGCTTACCCTTCATAGCGCGACCCATCCACCCAACGGAAAACCCATTTGTTCCTCTCTTTGTTAAGTCCAATCCAGTGTCCATTTGAGCGCAGAGAATTCTAAGGGTGAAAAAGAAAATGGTGGACAAGGTGAGCATCGGTCGGAGCCATTTCTGCCCATGGTTTTAGAATCATAGAACCATAGAGTTGGAAGACACCCCAAGAAAGGCCCTGATCCAGTCCAAGCCCCTTCTTCTGCCATGCAGGAACTCTCCATCAAAGCATCCCCATTTTGACAGATGGCTTCTGCTTAAAGGCCCTGCTGCAACTCAATGGTGTGAGAAAGGGTTCCATCATTGCTTTCAGGTGGCTTTGCCTCCTCCCGCGTTGCTTCCCCTCCTGCTTCTCCCTGAGTAGCAGCCCCAAGGCCTTCGCCGTAGCCCCCCAGATGACCCTTTGCAGCCTCACCGTCTGCCCCAAGACCCCCTCCAGACCCCAGTGGTCATCCCAGGGGCCCTTCAGGAGCATCAGCTGGGAGCCTCTCTCTTTGCAGTCCTCTTGGCTTTCCTCCCAAGTCTTCAGCTCTTGTGAAACCCAGAGGCATTTCCAGCGGAAGAGCGTCCATCCTGAAGGGCAGCAGCCTGCGGACAGAAGACAGAGGCATTGCTTGCCTGTAAGGGTTCTATTGCCACCCCCTTCCTCTCCCCAGCTGGGTTTCCCATTCTGGAAGCTGTGGCCTTCTTGCCTGGCAGCATTTCCGCTCTCCGGGACAAAGCCGGCGTCCTCCTTTCCCAACCTGCTGTCCTCCACATGTTTTGCACCCTCAGCTCCCATCATCCCTAGACGGTCTAGCAGCTAATGGGAGTCTTGGGAATTGCAGTCATCCAAACCATGCAAAAGGGCAACAGGTTGGAGGAGGCCATCCTGACTTCATCTCAGGGCTGAGATAACCTACCTATCTTTCAAAAACGCTCTGCAAAAAATAGCAACCACAATACAAATAACTATCTGGTGCTGAGCTGCATCTGCACTGCAGAAATAACGCAGTTTGGCGCAGCTTTCACTGCCACGGCTCAGTGCTGTGGAATCATGGGATCTGTAGTTGCCTGAGATATTTAGCCTTGTTTCTGTCGGAGAGCTCTGCTGCCACGACAAACAAGGCACCCCAGGACTCCATGGCAGTCAAAGTGGCGTGAAACTGGATCGTTTCTGCCATGCGGATGATGCAGCCCTTTCAGCAGAGTTAGCAGAGAGATCTCTGGACTTTTCACACGGGGGAAGGAAGGGAATCTGCAGCAAAGGTTCATGGGAATTGTGGTTTGTTTCTAACAGGGGAAATCCCGCGGCCGAACTGGAGTGGCAGGTCATCCCAACGCAAATCTGAATTGACTGCAAATTCAGAATGGAAAAGGGTTTGCAAATCCAATCGTTTACCGAATTGAGCTACTTTTGGGTTGAGTCGTGATTGCGTTCAGATCGCCTCTCGGTTGCCTCTGTCGTTGTTTGAGAATCTCTGTCGAAATGACCTGAAACCCCAAGGATGACCCCAGATGGCATTGGGATGACCCTCCCGTTTTCCCCAGGTGAAAAGGTCCATTGCCTGCTGTTGGGCTTGATCTGTGAAGTGAAATAGGATTTATTACGGCCAATGACCCGCACAGATCTGTGTTGGCGTTCACGCGGACGGATGAAATGGATCCAAGCGATGGAAGTATCCATGTTCCCTGGAAAGGAGCCACGCTTAACAGGGAATCCTCCACTTTGGAGCTGAAATCATGGGAGCGGAGACCTCCGAGTAGGAAAACACGTTCCTTCATGGAGCAAGGCCAGCCGCCTCCGCAAGAAGTAACTTTCTAAAGCTGCTCAGCCCCGAACTGAACTACTTTTATAGGGTTTCCACAGATCCAAAAAGCAGGTCTGCCTCCTATTCCACAATATTCAGCACTTTCTGCTTGAGCGACGCTGGTTTACAGAAGAGAAAATGTGAAATGTTTACAGAACAGAAAGCATTGTCTGAGCAAACATTGTCTCTAGAGAGGAGCCTCACAAGAAGCCTGAAGAAAGGGAGGCAGAGAAGAAAAGTATTATTATTATTATTATTATTATACTTTTGAAAGGTCTCGTGTGACTCTCTAGTCTGACCCCAAATAGCAATGTAAAAGTCCATCGCAAAATCTCAATAGGCTTTGACAAGCCTTTGGCTACTTCATTCCCCCTTAAAGGCACGATTCAAAGCAGTTATAGCCTTTCTCATAATAAACCAATATTAAACCAATCATCACAGCAAAAAGCATCGTTAGTTAATCTTGTCTTTGAACGGCCTGGCGATGCTTACAGACTGGGATAATACAAGGATTCATACGATCGCCAATGGCCACTTCTTCTGGAAAGCAAGACATTGGCGAAAGAGGGGAGAGAGGGGAAGGGGATTCGGGCAAAGGCCTAGAGATCTGGCAAAACTGTCCCAGAGAGAGGGTCCTGGGGTCAAACAAAACAGCCAGAGGCTTGACCCAAAGGAGGCCAAGGGATGGGGCCTGGAGGGGCAGCCAGGCGTCACGTCCATTTCCCCAGGCAATGAGTCGATGGGGAAGAGGGCCTGACCGTCCCTGGCAGAGTCCATCCCAAGGGAGCAAGGGACCCACCGATCTGCTGGCAAAGCCTGGCCTCCATTGCCTCCTCCTCCCTCTTCAAGGCATCCAGGCTGCGGTTGGCATCCCTCAGCTGGTCCTCCATCTTCTCCAGATGCTTCTGGGTCCTTTCTTTGGCCACATGGCTCTTCCAAAGGGCCACTTGGGCGGAGTTGAGGTCCACTTTGGCCTGGCGCAGGTGGGCCTCCATCTCCGCTAGGCTCCTGTTCAGGGCGCTGACCCTCTGCGTCAGGACGCTGGTGTTGGCCGCATGGTCTTGGGATGCCCGCTGGAGTTGACCAGAGACCTGTCCGTCTGCAGGGAAGTGGCGTCAAGAAAGAAAGGGTGGGTCTGAAGGGAAGACCTGGCACATTTGGTGGTCCACAAACTGGACCCTCCGGAGGAAGGTCTGGCCATCCATAGGAAGATGGAGTCCCATGGAGCTCCTATGGCCCTTCTCCTCCTGGGGCTTTTGGGCATGGCTCGCGTTGGCCCAGGCACTGAGTCCCCATCATGGTGGGACCACAGCCCCCCAAACAGACCCCAAGCGGGGGGCCAGGCCCCCAGGCGGAAGGGCCACGCTCCCCCCACCGCCATTCCTCTGGGGCAGCGGTTCCCAACCTGTGGGTCACGAACCCTTTGGGGATCGAATGACCCTTTCATGGGGGTCGCCCAAAACCATCAGAAAACACATATATCCAATGGCCTTAGGAAGCAAGACGTAAATAATTTTGTGGTTGGGGGTCACCACAACATGAGGAACTGTAGGAAAGGGAAGCGGCATTAGCAAGGTTGAGGACCATTGCTCTGGGGGTTTCCTTCTGATGGTATCAAGGGCTGGGATTTGGGCATCTACTCACAACGGACCCCAAGTCCCACGGCGGTGGCCAGGAGGAAGAGGCAGGCGGCCAGAAGGACCAGGACGGTGGTCTTCTTGACCCACGGCTCAGATCCTGGGGGAGGAGGTCAGCAAGGTTATATTGGGGGACCTGGCTGGGGGTTTGCAAAGGGCTCCCCTGCAAAAAAGGCAAAGGGCACCGGCCGCGGCCGAGGAGCGGTTGTGGTCACTCAAGGGCTGGACGGTGGCATAAAAACCCCCAGATGAATAATAAGTGGGCAGGTTGCCCACCTGGGTGTTCCTTACTTTTTCTCCTCCTCCTTCCCTTAAACAAATGCAGCCAACAACTCCGTTGGGACAAACCCAACGTCCGAAGCCGCAGAAGTCTCCAAAGCCTTCTGGCCTTGCAGCCGGCGGGTGCCTCTGCCTCCCTGAGATGAGCTTTTCTGGACAATGGGGAAAGGCCTTGGTCCTCTTTTCTCTGGTATTTCTCTTCCGGCAAAACACCAGATGATTAACCACGGTTTCTGTCATTCGGGAAACCCATCTAAGCGGGAGATGTGCTGGCCATGTTCTAGAAGCATTTCTTCCTCATGTTCCACCTGCATCTCATCTCTGGCTGGCATTTCTCTGAAGGTGCCAAAGCCACAGACGCTGCTGGCGAAACGTCAGGAAGACGCTCCTCCAGAACATGGCCCCAGAGCCAGAAAAACCCACAAAAAGCTATGGATGCCGGCCATGGAAACCTTTGGCTTCACGCAGGAGATGTGTTGGCTTGCCAACTCTTGCCATCTGAGATGCAAAGGGTTCTTCTGCAAAAGCAGCTCAAGGTGGGGACCCCTCCGGTGCCACCTTCAGCCCCAGGAGAGGAAAAGACCCAGATGGGCAGAGAAAAGGGGCAGAGAGGGTAGGGGGTCCCAGGGCTGACCTCTGCTCTCCTTGGGGTTCTCCTCTCCTTCCAAGGGCCTGGGACCTTCAACATTTTCGTAGGCGACCTCCCCTTCCTCTTCAGTCCCTGGAAAAGAAGCAAAAGAAGAGGTAATGGGGGGATAGAAAGGGGGACCCCATACAAGGCCTGGCCCTTCTGGATCCCTACCTTCCTGCGGGGTCTTCTCTGGGGGGCTCCTCACAAACCTCAGGTCAGCGTAGGTCACTCCTTCGGCCATGCCAGGCCAGCGCTTTGCAGGAGATGTGGTTTGAAGTGTTGGCGGAAAGCAGAAGTGGAAGCAGCTGGCGACAAAGACACAACAGACACCTCCTCTCCTGGACCCAGAAAGAGAAAGTCCCATGATCTGGCCCCTTCCTCTGCCCCAAAACATGCCCCAGGGACCAAAACAGGGGCCTGGACCCCTCCGTCTGGAGCAAGACCCTCACCATTGCAAAGGGCTGAGAGTCCCTCTTTTATATGGAGGAGGGAGGAAGCTTTGTTTCTGCTGCTCCAGAGAATAGGACACAATGGAGCAATGGATGCAAGGCAAAGGAAAAGAGATCCCACTTCAACATTAGGAGGAACCTCCTGACATTAAGGACTGTTAGACAGTGGAACACACTCCTTCCTCGGAGTCTCTTTCTTTGGAGGCTGTCTTTAAGCAGAGGCTGGATGGCCATCTTTAGTGGATGCTTTGATGGAGAGTTCCTGCATGGCAGAAGAAGGGGGTCGGACTGGATCAGGGCCCTTTTTGGAGTCTCTTCCAACTCTATGGTTCTGTGGTTCTATGATTCCCAGCCTTTGCTGCCTGAACATGGGGGAAGGGAGGTCACTGGTCAGTGGCCAGTTTGGCTGACCTTTATTGGGGAGGGGGCATCGATGTGTTCCTGAAGGACCAGAGGGAGGACTGAGAGACTTTCTAAAGAGGGGACTGAAATGTGGGGAAGAAATGATACTTGCGCACACTAACCATGTTTGCACCAGGAATTTGAGGCGGGGGTTGCTGTGCCCTGCGCTTATGATTGACATGGGACCCCAAGTGTCCCTAAGAGCCTGGCAGCATGTGCCTCGGTTCTTAACGCATGAAGGATGCAGGTCCCTGAGAAGGTGGCCCAGATGGAAGTTTTGCTTTGGCCCCACTGATTTCTCCCCATAGTTTCTCATCTTCCATCTACCTAGAATCCTAGAGTTGGAAGAGACCCCAAAAGGGCCCTGATCCAGTCCAGGCCCCTTCTGCCATGCAGGAACTCTCCATCAAGGCATCCCATCCAGCCTCTGTTTAAAGGCCTCCAAGGAAGGAGACTCCTCCAAAATCCAAGGGAACATGTTCCCTCATTAACAGTGTTGACAATTTCGCGACTTTCACACGAAAACGGGGACTTTTCAGAGCTTTCCGTGTGATTTTCGCGCCTGGCTCTAATTCAGTGCCTTTTCGGCGACTTTGGCCCATTTCATCTCCAGACTGCTGCAGAGCAACCAACCCTGGGCTGGAGAAAACTCTCTCTCTCTCTCTCTCTCTCTCTCTCTCTCTCTCCTGAGTCCCTCTGAGAGCCAGGAGGGAGCAAGCCCAACCAACCCCAACTGTTTGGAGGAATAGTTCAGCCAATCAGAGAGAGGACAGGCATTCTCAGGCTCCAGGGGCAAAGCACAGTGGCTGCAGGGCTGGAGAGAGAGAGAGAGGCAGGGAGGGAGGGAGGGATCTTGGCTGGCTTCATCCCAATTGCCTTGGATTTCCAAGTCAGACATAAGTTTTAAGGCACACAAAGGCAATACTTGATCATGGTATCATGGCTTGATCTTGTGGACTTCTGTGTCTGTCTGAGAGTGACATTTGGATTTCTGAATTCCTGAGCTTGGGCAGAGTGCCCCAAGCCTACCTCTCAGGGTCCTTGTTGTACTGTGAGGTGGACCATTTGGGTTGTGTGATGTGAATGTGATGTCCCTGAGTGTGTGTGTGTGTTAGTGATTAAATATGCCTCTGAGCATGGGCAGAGCACCTGGTCAGTTGGCATCCCTGCCCTGTCTTCCCAGAATTTTGTTTTGTGGCTCTCTTTTCGTTCTCTTTTCCATTGCCATCCATACTGCAGAAATAATCCAGTTTGGCACTGCTTCTAACTGCAAGGCTCCCTGCGATGATGGGACTCTGGGCACAACAAACCACCAAGCCCAGAATTTCATGCATGGAGCCCTGGCTGCCGGTAAAAGCAGTGTCTCAACATGTCACAACAAACTTCAATTCCCAGGATTCCCTGGTTTGACAAGGGAATTGCCTCCACGCTTCCAGATCCCAGCCCCAGAGAATGAGTCTACAGGATATCAGTGTTGCCAATTTAAGTCCACTTCTTCAGCTGCATTTGGATTTAATAATGATAATAATAATGGTGATGATGATAGAGATCGATCTTGTAGCACCTTTGAGTCTCACTGAGAGAAAAGTTGGCAGCCTGAGCTTTCCTAGACTTAAGCGTATTTCCTCAGATGCATGGGAATTGTAGTTCATTGTGGCACCAGAGCTCTTTCTCACAAAACTACAATTCCCAGGGTTCCCTAGCACTGAGCCAGGGCACCTAAAGTGGTCTTGAACTGGATTATTCCTGCAGTGTGTCTTGGACCCAACTCAGGCTGCATCTTCACTCCAGAGACAATCCAGTTTCATACCATTTTAACTGCGATGGCCCAGTGCTATGAAATCCTGGGAATTGTAGTTTGTTGTGACACCAGAGTTTGCTGAGAGAGAAGGTTAAATGTCTCCGAAAACTAGAATTCCCAGGATTCCCTAGCACTGAGCCATGGCAATTAAAAGGGTGTCAAACTGGATTATTTCTGCAGTGCGGCTGCAGCCGAAGACGTTTCTATTTGGCACAAAGCTTCCTGAACCCCCTTCATGTCAAGATAAATATCTTAAAAGGCCTGAAAGATTCTTTGTTTGGTTCAATGGTGATTTTGAGAGTTGAAATAAGTTACAGTTATTTTTATTCAATTATGTTTACGTTTATTTGCAAAACATCCGCCATTTTAACATTATGGGAATTTTCCGGGAATTGTGGCTGAATATTCCGTGGGATCTGGGGGGATTCAGTGGGTTTGGGACAAACATTTTGGGGAATTATCTTCCAGGCTTGTTGGCAAGACTGCGCATCAAACAGCCCTGACTCTCAGGAGGCTCCTCCGAATGTTGAGCTGGAACCTCTTTTCCTTGGCTTGCATCCATTGCTCCATTGTCTCCTATTCTCTGGAGCAGCAGGAAAAAAGCTCCCCCTATCTCAATATACTGTACTAGTCTCTGGAGCAGCAGAAAACAAGCTTGCTCCCTCCTCAATATGGCATCCCTTTGAATACTTAGAGAGCTATCATCATATCACCTCTTAACCATGTATTTTTGAGGCTAAACATACATCCAGCTCCTTAAGGAAAATAAAAAAGAGAGGAACCTGGAAAGGGTGTTTTTGGGGAGGGAGGGAGGGAGGGAGGGAGCCATGGAAAGCCCTGTGTCCCATTAAAGCAAATGGAAGAGGAAGGAGAGGCCTTGGGGATCTTCCCTTTGCAAAAGGAGGAGGCTCTTGCAAATAGCAAAACAGGCACAACTGGCATCTTCTTTGCTTGTGTTTCTTGGATGATGATTTGCCATTCAAAATACAAAAACCCTTTCCCAAAAGTGGAGTTAACTAAATTGCTGTAGAAACTCAACTATATATATATATATATATATATATATACACACACACACACACACACACACACACATACAATAAAACATTACACATTCTTGACGTCTTATTTCATCTATTACAATAAAGTGTATTCCCTGCCTGACTTCAGGTGGCTCCATAGCACTGAGCGCTGCATAGCATTCAAGTACATTTCAAGAGTCGTATTCTCATTTCTGATCATACCTCCCTTGATGCACCAACATTTTAGTTGAGATTCTTCATTTCAGCTGCCGCCTCTTTTTCCGTCTTCTTCCGCAAAACATTATTATTGGAGACCGTCCTCCTTTCACTGGATCTAAACCTCCTTGATGAATTAGGGCCGTTAATCGATCGTCTCTGACATGATCGCAAAGCTCCAAGAGCCAATCAGTCGTCAATTGGGGTGAGGCCTTGCCTTTTCCAAACATAACCTTGCTGCTGCGGAAAACATATACAAAGCCATTTCTCCCGTATCTCTTCTAGCTCATCTAATAATATTTAACAACATAAATGTTGGGTTTTAACCCAAAAGCATTACCAAAAAATCTCTTGGATTACTATATGAATAGTTTTGCCAGAAATATTTTTAACTTCAGGCCTCTCCACCAAACATGGAGCCGAGGGCCAGGTTCTGTTTGCATTTCCAGCACTCGTTGTTTGGGTCAGATTCATATATTGCAATATATTGCCATCTTAACTGGTGTTAAATGCCATCTTCGTTTCCGTCTTCCGCTTGTCTTCTTTCCATTTCTGCCATTTAGTAAATCTTGCAGTCGCTTTCCTAAGCATGCTCCCGACTCTGTTGCCCAAGCGTTCTCCCGATGTCTTGTGGCCATTACTATGTATATGAAATCACTGCATATCCTTGACTATAGGTCGGCCTCATGTCTGCATCGAGGGCAGATTTTGGGGCTCGATTATGGATTTCGCTGTGACCCTTGGAGAAGTGGAGGGTAAAACGCAGGAGCGTGCGGCAAAGGATCTCAAGGGCGAAGCAAAGGGAAACGACGCCAAGGAGCTCAGGGAACCCATCAGAGGCCACTCTTTGGTCACTCTCCTGGCCGGAGGCAGGAGGCAAGGAAGGGCTCCAGGAAGGGCTCCAGGAAGGGCTCCAGGAAGGGACGACTGCAATGACATTTGGCAATGGAGCAGCGGGGAGAACTGCAGGGAGGCAATATGGAACAGGCGCTAATGTGCAAATGATAATATTAGGTAGGATTAGCTACCTATTTGTTTTGAATGGGAGCGATCATCCGGAAGAAGAACGGAAAGACAAAGGATGGCGCTGCTAAATATGAAGCCGTTTGTTGTGAAAGGGACAACGGAGGTTTTGGAAACGTGGCCTGAGACGTAAGATGGCCATGGGAGCAGCGTTGCTCTTTAATCTTTTTATTATTAAACATATGCAAATAACATTATTAAAGGCTGGATGGATGAGAGAACAGAGAAGACAAAACCACGCTCTTTTCTTTCGCCTTCTTAAAAACCGAGAGTTAAAGGACGGAGCCTACATTGAACCACTTTGGGCTTTTGGGGGTTAAGGTTTTGACTAAAGAATTTCTATACGTCGGTGTGTGTGTGTGTGTGTGTGTGTGTGTATAGAACTACATCAAGCGAAAGTTACAAGTGACCCATAAGTAAGAAGGAAGCAAAATGAGTACTTGCTTCAGTTATTATTATTATTATTATCATTATCATTATTCCCCGCCTTAATTCCTATTCCGAGACTCAGGCCGGCAGACGACAAATACATCGTTTACAAAAGAATGCACAAATCTTTTTAAAAAGAGATGAGATGATTAGAAAGGTAAATCCAGACTGAGACGGAGCCATCTTCTTCCCGGACACAAGACTCACAAGCGGCAGAACCTGGTCTTTGGGCTCTTTTTTTACTACCGAAATGGGGGCAGGACAAGCTGGGCAGAAAGCGGCTCAAGCTCCGTCCTCATCGGCTGACCGCCCAGAAGGCTAGCGTCCAGGGCGCCCGGCTGGCCGGACAGGGCTGGCCGCAATCTCACAGATGTATCTGGACAATGTGCCGCAGTGACACTGACGCAGGGATCTCCGGCGCAGCTGCCCACAGTTGCCTTTGCGTCCACATTCACTGAGGCTCTCAGGTCTGGAAAGACAAGATGGAGAAAGAAGGAAAGAAAGACAAATCTATGTGATTAAACGTGTCAGTCTACATCGTGTGAAAATAGCTGGAGATAGATAGATCTCTGACTCTCACAAAGTTCCTCCTAATGTTTAGCTGGAATCTCCTTTCCTGGAGCTTGCACCCATTCCTCCATTGTCTCCTGTTCTCTGGAGCAACAGAAAACAAGCTTGTTCCCTCCTCCTCAATATGGCACCCCTTCAAATATTTAAACAGGGCTCATATCATATCACCTCTTAAACTTCTTTTCTCCAGGCTAAACATCCCCAGATCCCCAAGTCTTTCCTCATAGGGCTTCATGGTTTCCAGACCTTTCACCGTTTTGGTGGAATCTCTTTTCCTCTCATTTGAATCCATAATAATAATAATAATAATAATAATAATAATAATTTTTTATTTATTTATATACCGCCTTGTGGCGAACCAATCTGGGTGGTTTACAACATTAAAATAACATACAGCATAAAAACAATATATTTCGCTCCCCCCCTTAAAAAGTTATTAAACTGCATATCTAATTTAAAACCACAATAACTAGTTAAAACAACAATAAATTAAACAGAATAATGCCAACCAACAAACCACTGCAACTTCAGTTCTAAAGAAAAGAAAAGGGGGCTTTGGAGACATTACTGAGGAGGGGGGAGATCCTGAGGTCCTGAGGCTGGGATATTTCAGTCTGGGAAGGCCTGCCTGAAGAGATCCGTCTTGACAGCCTTTTTGAAGCTGTCCAAAGATGTTAATTGACGGATCTCATCCAGCAGGTCGTTCCAGAGCCTGGGGGCGACGGCAGAAAAAGCCCCCCGGGAGGTCACCACAAGCCTCACCCAAGTTGTTCTTTTGTTGCCTGTTTTATTGAATCATTTCCTATATCACTATGTACTTTATATGCATTATCCTACTAGAGAGGCCCCTTCCCCTCCACCTTTCCCTTCTCCTTTTGTGTCGTGTCTTTTTAGATTGTAAGCTGAGGGCAGGGAACTGTCCAATTAAAAAGATTGTATGTACAGCGCTGTGTAAATTTAAAGCGCTTCATAAATAAAGGTTAATAATAATAATAATAATAATAAGCCTCGATTTTTGATTGCTTGCATTGCCTCCATTGCTCCCTTGTGTTCCATTCTCTGCAGCAGCAGAAAACAAGCTTGCTCCCTCCTCAAATACTTAAACAGGGCTCTCACATAGAATCATAGAGTTGGAAGAGACCCCAAAAGGGCCCCGATCCAGTCCAACCCCTTTTTCTGCCATGCAGGAACTCTCCGTCAAAGCACCCCCATTTTGACAGAGGGCTATCCAGTCCCTGTTTAAAGACCTCAAAAGAAGGAGAGTATTGTGAGAGCCAGCATGGCAATAGTAGTTTTGAGTGTTGGACTACAACTCTGGAGACCAGGATTCGAATCCTGACTCAGCCGGGGACATCAACCCTGGAGGAGATCCTTCACGGTGGGGCAGCCTCTGGGCTTGAGCTGCGAAAGTACTTGGGGAACATTTTCAGTGGAAGGGAGAGTGCTGGACACTGGAGTGTCAACCAGGAGCCCTCCCTTGATTTAGTTGTTGTTGTTGTTATTATTATTATTATTATTATTAAATAACCTCTTATGGAGGGGAGAGGCGCAGGAGACCCCTGGCCAGCCCTCCTCTCTAGACTCCCCTTTCCCCAAGAAGACCAGGGAGGCAGCCCTTGTTGTTAACCCTAACGCGGTGCTTCCCTCCCTGTAGGTTGCAACCCCTTTGAGGTTGCCTAAGACCCTCACAAAGCACACATTTCTGATGGTCTTAGGAACTGAGGCACCACTAATTTTATGGTTGGGGTCACCGCAACATGAGGAACTATTAAAGGGTCGAGGCATCAGGAAGGCTGAGGACCTCTGCCCTAACCCTTACCTAACACCGAAACCCGAAACCCTAAACCCTAACCTGAAACCCTAACCCTGTTTAAGTGGCAGGTACTGCGGCTTTTCCAACAGGAAAAGACTTGCTAGAGAGGTTAAGAACAACAAAAAGGGCTTTTTTTGGATATGTCCGCAGCAAAAGGAAGAAGAAGGAAAAGTAGGGCCACTGAATGGAGAAGATGGCAAAATGCTAACAGAAGAGAGAGAAAAGGCAGAATTACTCAACACCTTCTTTGCCTCAGTCTTCGCAGAAAAGGAAAAGGGGCTCAACCTGAGGATAATGGAGCAGAGGACAGAATAGGGGAATTTCAGCACAGAATAAGTAAAGAGATAGTAGAGGAACACCTTGTTAATCTAAATGAATTTAAGTCTCCGGGACCAGATGAACTCCATCCAAGGGTATTAAAAGACCTGGCAAAAGTAATATCAGAGCCATTGGCAATAATAGTCTTTGAGGACTCCTGGAGAACAGGAGAGATCCCAGCAGACTGGAGGAGGGCAAACGTTGTCCCCATCTTCAAAAAGGGGAAGAAAGAGGATCCCAACAATGATCCTCCAGTTAGTCTGACATCAATCCCAGGAAAGATTCTGGAGCAGATCATTAAACAGAGAGTCTGTGAACATCTAGAAGGCAATGCCATAATCACAAAAAGTCAACATGGGTTTCAGAGAAAGAAGTCATGCCAGACAAACCTTATCTCTTCCTTTGATAAAATGACCATCTTGGTAGATGAAGGGAATGCTGTGGATATAGTATATCTTGATTTCAGGAAGGCCTTTGACAAGGTTTCCCATGACATTCTTGCAAACAAACTTGTAAAATGTAGGCTAGACAAAGGAACTGTTAAATGGATCTGTAATTGGTTGACCGGCCGAACCCAAAGGATGGTCAGCCATGGCTCCTTTTCATCCTGGAGAGAAGTGACCAGTGGGGTCCCACAGGGCTCTGTCCTGGGCCCAGGGCTATTCAACATCTTTATCAATGATGACAGAATTGGGGGCACACTTATCAAATTTGCAGATGACACCAAATTAGGGGGAATAGCTAATACCCCAGAGGACAGGATCAAGATTCAAAATGACCTGAATAGACTAGAAAGCTGGGCCAAAGCTAACAAAATGAAATTCAACACAGAGAAATGTAAGGTATTGCACTTAGGGCGGAAAAATAAAATGCACAGATATAGGATTATGGGGGACACATGGCTGAATGAAACTACGTGTGAAAGCGATCTAGGAGTCCAAGTAGACCACAAGTTGAACATGAGTCAACAGTGTGATGCGGCAGCTAAAAAGGCCAATGCGATTCTAGGCTGCATCAATAGAAGTATAGTGTCTAGATCAAGAGAAGTCATAGTGCCACTGTATTCTGCTCTGGCCAGGCCCCACCTGGAATAATATTGTGTCCAGTTCTGGGCAAAACAATTTAAAAAGGACATTGAGGAACTGGAGCGTGTCCAAAGGAGGGCGACAAAAATGGTGAAGGGTCTGGAAACCATGAAGCCCTATGAGGAACGACTTAGGGAGCTGGGGATGTTTAGCATGGAGAAGAGAAGGTTAAGAAGGGATATGATGATAGCCCTGTTTAAATACTTGAAGCGATGACATATTGAAGAGGGAGCAAGCTTGTTTTCTGCTGCTCCAGAGACTAGGACCCAATGGAGCAAAGGATGTAAACTGCAGGAAAAGAGATTGCAGCTCAACATTCGGAGGAACTTCCTGAGAGTAAGGGCTGTCCAACAGTGGAACAAACTCCTTCCTTGGAGTGTAGTGGAGTCTCCTTCCTTGGAGGTCTTCAAACAGAGGCTGGATGGCCATCTCTTGGGGATGCTTTGATTTGGATTTCCTGCATGGCAGAAGAAGGGGGATGGACTGGATCAGGGCCCTTGCGGTCTCTTCCAACTCTATGATTCTATGATTCTATGATTCTATAGGAATTGGAGACTTTCCCTAAATTTTTGTTCTCAGTGTTTAATGTTTAATGATGACGATTGTGTTTTATTAAGGGATGCGGGATGGGATTTCAGTTTGTACACGATTTAGACTGCTTAGGTGTTTTATTTAGTTGCTTATGTAAATCACTTGTGTATTTTATGTGTTTTTATGTAATTTTGTCTTTTTGGAAAGGAGGTATATACATAAATTTGTTGTTGTTGTTGTTGTTGTTGTTGGAATGCTTTGGACTTTGAGAAATGGGGTCCGGCTGAGTGCTCTGAGCAGGAGCTTCACAGGAGGCTCTTCAGGCACAATCGCAGCCGGATCAGGCAGTGAGTTCAAATCCAGAGCCGTTCGTTTGCTCCTTAGTCTGCAAAATCCATGCCTTGAAGCAGGTTGGTCAAAAGTGAGGATACTGCACTTCCGGTTGGGATATGGCGCCTCGTTGAACGGACTCCAGGTAGCTCTGGGGACGTTCTGTTTGACCGCGGGATTGAGGCTTCAAAAATAATTTTGGAGTCTCTGAATTTCCCTCCAGAGAAGGGGGGAATCAGAGGGGGCTCGACGGAGGGCTCATTCGGATACTCCAGCACTGGAAACAGAAGTAGACCCGCGTCGGAAGAACGCGGGGAGAAAGCAGGGGAACGGAGCCTGAAGAGCAATCCACGCCCGCGGTACAAACCTTAATGGGAAGCCTTAGGCTCCCAGAGACGCCAACCAGCTTTCTAAATTTACTTTACTGAAATTGAAGAAGAATCAAATCTTCGCTGATTTAGCCTTTGTCCGGAAAGTAACTGCTACAAAATAAGCATCTACCTGTGAGTTAAAGGGGACTCTTTCTTCTCAAAAAATAATATATATATATATATATATATATATATATATATTTGTTATTGATTGATAGAAACTTTTGGGTGAATATTTGGGATTTAACGGAGACTGGTTGGACGATTGGACTAAACCGAATGTAAAAAGGAGTTATGGAAATACAGGGCTGAAATATATTAGTGACTGAGCTTTTACTTCTAGTTGTTCTTTGGACAGTGAGACTCTTTATAAATAATTGGGAATTTTGATTCTCCGAAGACTTGGTGGAAATAGATTGGAACTGTAACAATTAATTAGATGATGTTGTTTTGCTGAATCTAATAGTGGACAAATAACATCGGATAAATCAACCCAAAGAGCTTTATTGAGGAGGATTCAGCACGTTTCCTGCACTTAACATTTTCTGCTTTTACATTTTAAATTGCTTGGAATTTGTGATTGCATAGCCCCGAAGGTCTAATGAGTTTGATAAAGTGGATTGTCCTTGGATAAATTGGATTAATTGGATTGCCCTTGAAAACTCACCTGTGTCGAGGAAGTGTGAGCGCGGATGTGGAGGAGGAGAGAATAGAAGATAAACAATCATGGGGGACTGAGAGGCAGATAGACGAGGTGGATTGAAGAAGATACCCAGGAGAGGTTCGTGACATGAGCGGAAGTGACGGAGTTTGGGGAAGGAGGATGGAAGAAGATTTGGAGGACTGGGAGCAGACAACGACCAATATAGAGAGTCAACGCAACGTGAGTGGAAGTGACGGGTTTGCGGAAGGAAGAAGGAAGAAGGTTTGGAGGACTGGGAGCAGACAACGATTAATACAGAGAGTCAACGCGACGCGAGTGGAAGTGAAGGGGCGTGAGGAAAGAAGAAGGCTTGTCGGACCGGGAGCAGATAAAGACTAATATAGAGAGGCAACGGAAAGGAACTGCTGTGGCGGAACGGAACCTGGAAGAAAGAGGGTGACGACTTAATGACTTATAGATACTTAGAACATAAGCTGTAAACACAAATTGTAAACTGTAACGGACGGGAGGACGGGTGGTTATTGGTTTGAAAATACAATATATAGAAGGTAAGACTAACCCACTTTGAAATAATTTAGGTTGAATTGTTTTTCTCTTCTCTCTTCTTTATATTGACTTAAATTCTGAAACGCGATATTTTAAGAAGTGTAGATATTGAATGGCATTGAGTTAGCCTATGGGATCCAATCTGAGTAGGAAAATAGATTGGGGCCTAAATTGATAATGAACACAAGGAAACAAGCACAGAAAGGAAATCCTCAGAATATAAATCAAAGAAGACTGTCACTGGATAAAGATAAAGTTTTAGATATGAATGAGTTAAGTCTAGAAAAAATAGAGAAATTAAATCTTAATATGAACAATTTGCCAAAGGAACTTACTTTCAAATTTTAAGAAAGAAATTAAACATGAGATTAGAGAAGATTTGAGAGAAATAAATCAGACTGTGGACAAATTACTTACTGATACACAAAAGACAAAGCAAAGGGTTGACATTTTAGAATTTCAAAATGAAAAGTTGGAGAATGAAGTGACAAAAATAAAGAATAAAGAGGAGATTGAGCTGGATGAAAAGGCAATCATAGATTTGAGACTTAAAGAAAGATCGGTGAAAGTTAGAGGAATCCCAGAACAAAAGGATGAAAATTTGTATGAAAAACTGATTGAAGCAATAGCTACCTTTTTGGATAGAGACTCTGAGACCTTTGAGAACGAAATAGATAAATTATACAGAGTGACTCTTCTGCTGCGAGACAAAAAGGTCTCCCTCGAGATGTCGCTGTGTCTTTTGTTAGGAAAACAATGAGAGACAAATTTTTGAACAGACGTAATGAAAACCCGTTTCATTATGAAGGAGTGGAATTGAAGGTTTTAAAGGACATACCAGGTAGACTGTTGCAGAAAAGAAAAGATTATAATGGATTAACAGCGGTCTTAAGAGCAGAAAAGGTTCCCTACAAGTGGGAAATTCCCGAAGGTCTCACTTTTTGGTGGCAGAAGAAAAGGATCAGGATTTTTACAGTAGAACAAGCCAAAGCCTTTCTGAGACAAATAAAAGGAGGAAGAAGGAAGGAAGAACGGAAGGTGAGGAAGAGAGCGGTGAAGCAGGTACCGGAAACCCCAGCACGGCACTGAATAACAGAAAGGACCAAGTGGGTGATGTGCAGGAACTGCTGGATTTAGAACTGGAATACGATGATCAAGAGCTTATACAAGAGGAATTGAGACTGAGAAAGGAAGAGTTAGAAGAGAAGGGAGATTTGACAAATTATTTTACTCTAGGGGTTAAAAGTAGAATTTTTGCTTGTTGATTTGAGATTAATTGCATATCCATGTCTATATAATTTTCTCATTTTAATACATTTCTGTTAGAAATAAACTAAAAATAAAAAAGTTTTTGGAAATATTTGGTTGAAGTTTAATTCAGGAGATACATTTTGGACATGGCACAACATCTAAAATTTTTGACATGGAATGTCAAACACCCCCCAAAAAAGGAAAAAATATTTCATTACCTTCAAAAATTAAAACTGGACATAATTTGCTTACAAGGAACGAGAATAAAGGAAAAGGATAAAAAACATTTAAGATGTGTAAAATTAGATCAATTGTTTTCAGCAAATTCCAAATATAAAAAGAAAGGAGTTGCAATTTATATAAATACGAAACATGAGGCAAAAGACATTTATAAAGATAATGAAGGAAATTTCGAAATAATTGAAATGGCAAGTAATGGACATAAAACACTAATTGTTGGAATATATGGACCGTTGGAAAACAAAAATAAATTTTATAAAGAGTTAAAATCTAAACTCTTGCAACAAGAATGTGATTCGATAATTTTAATGGGAGACTGGAATGGCGTATTTGACCCAAGTTTAGACAGATTTTCAGAAAAAAAGAATAGAAAATTGCAGGGAAAATTACCTAAAGAATTTTTTGAACTAAAAGAATTATTATTAGTAGAAGATGTATGGCGAACAAAGTATGGGAATAGTAGGGATTATACTTTTTTTTCCAACCCACACAAAACTTGGTCTAGGATTGATATGATTTTGATGTCAACTCATTAACTCCAAAATTCAAGAAGTCAAAATTTTACCCAGATTTTTGTCAGATCATAGTCCGGTACAATTAAAATTAAATTTCGGCACCAAAACTGAATATAATTGGAGACTAAATTCAAATTTATTGTTGAATGAGGAATTGATTAAGGAACTAAATACAGTAATAGATAATTATTTTGAGGAAAATTTAGATAAAGGTACTCCGATACAGATTGTATGGGATGCCCATAAGGCGGTCATTAGAGGATGGATGACTAAAAAAACAGCCGAGATTAAGAAAAAGAAGGAAGAAAAATTGCATAAATGGAACGGAGAATTGAAGAAAAAGGAAGATATCTTAAAAAAACAACCAACGAATAAGAAAGTATCTTTAGAGATTAAGCATTTACAAAAACAAATATCAATATTATTAATTGAGGAGATGGAAAAAAAGTTGAAATTTCTAAAATAAAGATATTTCGAATCGGCCAATAAAATGGGTAAGTTATTGGCATATCAGATTAGAAAAGAAAAAGTCAAAAGACATATTGCGGCAATAAGAGAAGGAGGAAAAATACATACAAATCAAAATAGTATTAAGCAAATATTTGCACAATATTTCAAATATTTGTTTAAAGAACCTAAAATGAATAATAACAAAATCATATCATATTTAGAATCCCAAAAGTTAAAAATATTAACAGAAGAACAAAGGCAAATATTGAATCAAGCAATAGTAATGACAGAATTAAGTGAAGCAATAAACAGAAGCAAATCGGGAAAAATTCCTGGACCGGACGGTTTTCTGAATGAATATTACGAAACATGTCAAAATCATATAAGAGATCCGCTGTTACGAATAATGAATGAAATACAAATAGGAAATATCCCGCAGACTTGGATACAATCCGATATTACATTGATACCAAAAGAAGGGAAAGATCCGACTTTACCAAAGCTTTATAGACCAATTGCGTTGTTGAATACTGATTATAAACTATTCGTATCAATATTGGCTGAAAGACTTTAAAAAGTGCTATCTAATTGGATCAATGGGGATCAGGCCAGCTTTTTGCCAAATAGAAAAATTAAAGATAATATAAGAAATGTAATAAGTTGAATTGAAATCCATGAAAAAAAATTGATTAAAAAACTTGCAATGATCTTTATCGATGCAGAAAAAGCATTCGAAAACGTTCATTGGCAATTTATGTTTGAATTAATGAAAAAATTAGAATTTGGCAATAAATTTCAAGATTGGATAGAGGTGATATATAACAAACCAGAAACTAGAATTTGGATTAATGGAGAAAGAACAGAATCGTGTACAATGCATAGGAGGGTAAGGCAGGGTTGTCCGCTATCGCCGCTCTTATTTATACTGATCATAGGAATTGTATTAAACAATATTAGAGAAAATTGAGATATAAAAGGTTATAAATTAAATGGAGAAGAATGTAAGTTGAGAGCGTATGCGGACGACTTAGTCTTGACGGTAGCTGACCCACTGGAATGTATAGAAAATGTGATCAATATATTAGAAACATTTGGCAAAGTAGCCGGCTATAAAATTAATAAAGAAAAAACAGCAGCATTAACGATGGACATGACTAATGAAGAGAAAACTGACTTGAAAAAGAGAACAGGATTTCAAATTAAAAAATGGTTAAATATCTTGGTATAAATATTACAACGAAAAATTTGGACCTTTTTGGAAATAATTATGAGAAAATTTGGAAGGATGTTAAAGAGGATCTTAAAAGATGGCAAAAACTTAGAATCATAGAATCATAGAGTTGGAAGAGACCGCAAGGGCCCTGATCCAGTCCAACCCCCTTCTTCTGCCATGCAGGAAATCCAAATCAAAGCATCCCCAACTGATGGCCATCCAGCCTCCGTTTGAAGACCTCCAAGGAAGGAGACTCCACTACACTCCGAGGAAGGAGTTTTTTCCACTGTCGAACAGCCCTTACTCTTAGGAAGTTCCTCCTAATGTTGAGGTGGAATCTCTTTTCCTGGAGCTTTAATCCATTGCTCCATTGGGTCCTAGTCTCTGGAGCAGCAGAAAACAAGCTTGTTCATATGACATCCCTTCAAATATTTAAACAGGGCTATCCATATCACCTCTTAACCTTCTTTTCTCCAGGCTAAACATCCCTAGCTCCCTAAGTCTCTCCTCATAGGGCTTCATGGTTTCCAGACCCTTCACCATTTTAGTTGCCCTCCTTTGGACACATGGCTCCAGTTTCTCAATGTCTTTTTTGAATTCTGGCGCCCAGAACTGGACACAGGATTATTCCAGGTGGGGCCTGACCAGAGCAGAATACAGTGGCACTATTACTTCTCTTAATATATCTTGGCTGGGTAAAGTGGCTTTTTTGCAAATGTCAGTGTTACCAAAGTTAATTTTTCTCTTTCAGAGTCTACCAATTATAATTAATGATTCACCCTTTAAAAGTTGGGATAGGGAACTATCAAAATTTATTTGGAACAACCAAAAACCTAGGGTTAAAATGAAAATATTATATGATTCGATAGATAAAGGAGGTCTTGCTTTGCCAACTTTGAAGTGGTGTTATTATGCATGTGTGCGCAACTGGATATTTGATTGGATTAAATTTGATAACAAAAGAAATGTCAATTTGGAAAAGGTAGATTTGAAATTCGGATTACATGGATATTTATGGTATGAAAAAATTAAACAAGACAGCAATTTTAATAATCATTGGACGAGAAAAATAATGTTAAAAATTTGGTCCAAATATAAAAGGTTATGGTTTCAGAAAATTCCATTCTGGGCTTCATCAAATGAAGCCTTTTTTAGAAGAGAAGAACTTAAGAAAGAAACATGGGCGACTTATAGGGATATTCCCAAAATGGAAAGGGGAGAAAGGATAATAAAATCGCAGGAGGAACTAGCAGAGGAGGGGCTTTCGATAAATTGGTTTGCATGTAGACAAATTAGAGACAGGTTTTTGGTTGACAGGAAAGAAAATGGAATTGGTGAAGGAATTGTGGAAGTGGAAAAAATAATAAAACAACCGGGAAAACAAATCTCCAAATTATATCAATTAATACGTAATTTTGAATTGGAAGATGAGACAATCAAAGAATTTATGGTAAAATGAGCTAATGATCTGAAGGAAATAATTCAGTTAGAAGAATGGGAGAGACTCTGGAAGACCAAAATTAAACAAGTGCTAAATGTAGAAACGAAGGATTTATAAATCCATGGACAGATGGGACCTTGCCCCGAACAAATTAGCGAAAATGTTTAAACAGAACCAAAACTTACGTTGGAAATGTGAAAAGGAAGCGGTCAGTTATATGCAGATGTGGTGGAAATGTGAAAAAGCAAAAATGCTTTGGAATAGTATTCATTCAGAAATAAAGAAAATATTAGGAATTAAAGAAGACATGAAGAGCAAGATGACAGGAAAGGCATTGATAGAAAGAAAAGACCAACATAGATTACAACATGCAATCATAGCAGCTGGAATGAGCTATGCTAAATACTGGAGGAGAAAGGAATGCCCCACGATAGAAGAACGGAAACGGAAAATGATAGATCTGTATGAGATGGATAAATTAACGTATTTGGTCAAGAATAAACCTTTAGAGAACTGTATAGAAATTGGGATTATATGCAAAAGGGTAACACAGAGCAGATATACTTGGCTTGAGAGAAGTAAAGTGCTCAGTGTATGTATGCATTTAGAATGACAGTTAAGGACATTATTATTTAGTTGATGAGTAGACAGATAAAATAAAGATATGATTATCAGAAATTTAGTTGAGAGAGTTAAGATTTGTAGGTTTCTAAGAAGCTATAAAATGACGAGAAAGTAAGGAAGATAAATAAGGTGAATGGCAACGAAATCTAGATATTTGTAAGAGTGCAGCAAAGAAGAGATGATAAAGAACTGAGAGGATGAGCGTATTAGGAAGTTAAAAGAGGAGAGCAACCGACGAGAGGCATTTTATGGTTAGATATGGGTAAGATGTTTGTGTTGGAGATATATTGATGATCGTTAATATAGACAGATGTATATACAGACATTTTTGTATGTTTTTCTTTGTCAGTTTTGTATTGTTTTTGTATCAATTAATAAAATTTAAAAACAAACAAAAGTGAGGATATTGCCACCTTCAGAAGAAGCTGAAATGCATTGAGAGAAAAGGCCAAATCCTCTGTTCTAAGCATTTTGGACAAAGATATGGGGGAAATACGGGGAAAACACGTTTTACAGCAGGCAGATTATTCATTGGAAATCGGATCAGGAAGCAGAGATAGACGGAAGGATAATAAAACTCTATGATAAGCTGGAATTAGACCCACTTTCTAGGAAATTAAGGGAAGAAATAGAGGAAGATGATGAGTTCAAGGAAAGGGAAGGAAAAACCGCTGCTTTAAAGGGGGAAAACAGGGCCAACGATGTCGGAAACAAGAGACGAAGAAGGGGAAAATGAACCCGAAAGGCTTCGTAGAGATAATGGTCATCGGATAAAGCTAGAGAAAAGGGATAGAAAACGTTAAGAAAGTCAGAAAATAAAAGTAAGATATTTAATGGGAAACAGGGATCTAGGAAAGAAATGGAGAAAATGGACAAAGACAGAAACTGAAAAAGATCAATGTTAAAATATAAGAAGCTGGAAGCCAAAGAGTCGGAGGTGAAAAGAGAAAGGAAGGCAGACTGAGAATGAGAAAGACGATCCTCGGAAGCAATGTACAGAACGTCATAGACAAGAAATAATCTCCTCTCTTCTGGAATCTAAACCATTCTGGAATAATGACACCGGATTTAAGCTATTACCGAAAAGAGAAAGGGAATAAATAGAGGACAGTTGGAGACAGTGAAAGGAGAATGTACAGACGAGGGTTTTGCCCTCGGAGGGACATCCAACGAATGTGCGTTTCGTTCAAATGTAACCGACAAAAATGTGAACTGAATCTTTCTTTCATTACAGGGGACTTGGTTTTCTTAGGATGGGGGTTTCCAGTGAATCTGGACGGACACTTTCCTCTTGGGAACAACGCTGCAGCAGGAAACAAACGCCTTTCCTTTCCCGTCTCGGAAAATCCAGGTCTCCCTGCTTCTTCATGAAATATAGTTGTGGTTTCAAATTGCCCTGAACCTGAAGCAACGCAAAGCGCTCTTTGAGGGCCTTTGGGGCCTTGGCAGCCAGGGCTCCACAGAGCTGCTAAGCCCACTTCCTCAGCCCTGCTTTGCATTTCAAGCACCTTTTCGCTGATGGTTTGCACAAGCCCCATGTTTTGTCCTTCTTCTTTTCTTCTGAGAGACAGGAAGGAGACTGAAGGAAATCACATCCCAAGATTTCTTGGTTGAAACTGAAACTAAGGATAAAAATAACTTACGGAATGTTAGGAAGGATCGAATTAGAGGAATTTACGAGAGGCATGTCCTAACGACGCACGCAGCGGATCGTGTCCCTGTGTGTATCCCAGAGGTCATCTAGACCAACCCAAGAAAGAGAGACTCCAATGCCAATATAGACATTTATTAAAGCCACACGACAAAAGGGATCACACACACACACATCCAATGCTGACGCAAGGGAGGGGGAGAGTTTGGGGTAAAGGAGAAAGGATAGAGGCACCGTTGGGATATCGACCTTAGGAGTCTTCTCCAAAGCGACGGATGTGAGGGATGGAGGATGGTGAAACACGGCCGCGGGAACCGGGAAAGCAAGCGACGGCCGCGGTGGCCAGGAGCTGAGTTCCAGCGGGCAAAGCTAACTTAGAGGCCCGAGAGAGAGAGACAGTCAGCTTGGCTTCAAGGCTCAAGGGATTTCAGCAGAGCCCAAGGCTCAGGCAACTCCAGCCTGGAGCAGCAGCCCTACAAGCAAGGTTTTGAGGTTTGGAACTCAAAGCTCAACAAGCCCCATGAGGGCAGAAATCGGGGTCCTTTGATAGCCCTGAACATAACCTCAGGCTATGGCTACCTGGCGCACAAAGGTCTTGGTGGCTATCTTTGGTCTAAGCTGAAACCTACACAATGGATACTCAAAGAAGAGGTCTGGCACCTTTCAGGGGAAGGCAAACATCTCAATGGCAGAGCTGTTAATTCAATCCCTCGCTCATGAGGAGAGAGGCTACTTCTTTGTCCTCTTCTCTTTGGGATGCCTGCAAAGCTTGTAGGGCAACTCCCAGAACTGGTTTCTTGAGGTTTAAATCTACCTCTTTCTATGACCAAGTCCAGCCAAGGCTGCTGGCTGCGGGGTCGGCTCGCTTTTAGGGTCATGGCGGCTAGCCATGGGGTCATGATTTTAGATCGCTTGGCACCCAAAATTGACATAAAACCAAACTCAGTAACAGGAAGGTGAAAGGACAATAGACGCAAAACGCCCGCCGGATGTTGGACATTGGATGAGAAACGAAGCTGGAAGTAAAAGGTTAAAGACAGAGACAGAGGAACAGACAGACAAAGGAAGTAGGGCTGAAACATTCCTACTTTAGATCCAGTAATGCATGACTGAGTCCTTTGAATTTCGTTACAGCAAGCGAAGGTTTGTATGTTAAAATGTTTTATGCCATGGTGAAACCCATAAGGACTGACCGGGGGAAAGGCCTCTCGTCGACCCAGCGCCACGACGCCAGCCATGTCTTGCTAAGCCCAATCCAGAATTGATCCGGTTCCAAAGAACTAGTCTGGGAAGAAGGAGGAGGAGAGAAAGAGAGAGAAAGCATTGAATGGAATCCACATTTGTTTGGGTTGCTTTGAGCATTGATCCCTATCAGAGGCAACATCAAGTGGGAGCATGGTTTCCCCATTGGAAGCTCTGCTTAACTGGGAGAACTGGGAGAACTGGGCCAAACATGTCTGCGACTCAAAGGAAAGACAGATCTAGAAACGGAAAGCTCCAGAAAGTGGGCGGAGCCATCTCTCCAGGTGCTGAGGCGGAATCCCTTTCCCTGTACCTTGCCTCCATGGCTCTATTGTCTCCTGTTCTCTGGAACAGCAGGAAAAAAGCTTGCTCCCTCCTCCATATAACACAAGGCAGCCGCAGGGCTTGAAACATGGCCTTAATCTGAGCATGGCTCAAAAAGTTACTTTTCCGAGATACAGCTCCCGGAGTCTCCCAGCCCTAGTTACTTGTGCATCTACACAGAGCATGGGGGGAGTTACTTTTTAGGACTACAGCTCCCAGGATCCTCCAGGGCAAACAGCGCAGGCTAAAGAAAAGGCTGGAGGAGAGCAGATGGAGGAACGGCGCTTGGTAGGAAAGGCAAAGGGGACCGCCATTGAGACCCTTCCCCAAAGCAGCCCCACCTGGGCCTCCTGCCAGGGCCCTCCTGCGTCCCAAGGCTCCTCTGGGATCATCAGCCGGGAGCCTCTCCTCTTGCATTCGTCCTTGCTGTCCTCCCAAGTCTTCCTCTCTTCTGAAACCCAGAGGCATTTCCAGCGGAAGAGCCTCCATCTTGGAGGGCAGCAGCCTATAGAGAAGGAGGGCAACAGAAGGGCCAAGGCTATAGGCAGAATCACAGAGACCCCAAGAAGGCCCTGGTCCAGTCCCAGCCCCTTCTTCTTCTCCATCAAAGCACCCCATTGAAAGAAGGCCCTCCAGCCTCTGCTTAAAGGCAGCCTCCAAAGAAGGAGGCTCAAAGGCATCATCTTCCACTGTCGAAGAGCCCTCTGGAATCTCTTTTCCTGAAACATCCATTTCTCCATTGTCTCCTATTCTCCCCTTCAAATACTGAAACAGGGCTATCATATAGCATTACAGAATCGTAGAATCTTGGGGTCTCTTCCAACTCTGTGCTTCTACGATTCCATGATTCCATAATTCTATATGATAGCCCTGTTGAAGGGATGTCACACTGAGGAGGGAACAAGCTTGTTTCCTGCTGCTCCAGAGAAACAGGAGATAATGGAGAAATGGATTCAAATGAGAGGAAAAGAGATTCTACTGAAACCTGAGGAGGAACTTTCTGACAGTTCCTTTGGATCGCCATCGCTGTGTTTCCGGGTCAGGATTTGTCGCACGTACCGCTCTCTTGGCAAGACGGGCTCCGCTCCGGCTCCGGCTCCGGCTCCGCTCTGGATTCGCTCAGCCTCCGCTGGGCCTCCTCTTGCTCCTTCCTCATCTGGACCAGGATCCTCTCCGTTTGCATCCTCTGCTCCTCTTCTGCAAAGAATAAGAATAAGGAGGGACTATTCTTCTCTGGTATAAAGAAATCAAGAAGCAAAAAGATTTTGGGAACAACGTGATAAAGATATGAAAGATACGAAAGAGAAAAAGAAGATGAGAGACTGGATCAAGAGGAGAGAAACAATGCAGAGCGGATCCAAAAGCGAACCTATCAGATATGAAGAGGGCAAGAAGGATTGGAAGCATTTGCTATTTCACAGGATAATAGCAGCCAAGTGGAAGCAAGGAAGGAAACAGCAAATCTAGAAACACGGCTTATGAAAGTATACCAATATAGAGAAATATTGTGTATTATAAAGAGAAAAAATGGTCATTAGAAACATTTAAGAAAGATTGGGAACCATTACTTTATGCAGTAAAATTTATGACAGTTGCTTTCGATTTGATTAGAAGAGATTAAATGATATAATTGATGTGTAAATGTAAAAATTGATTCAAATATGTATTTCCTAATATTTATATAGTATTAGATAAGGTTTGTTAGAGTAATTGTCAAGATAAGGAGGACCAAGGACTTACACATAAATATGGAGACAACTGAACAGGTTTTGCTCAGCGAACGATGCAAACAGAGAAAATACAGAAGACTAGCAGAGATAACGGAAGTCAAAGTCATTCTATTAATATTGTCGCTAATTAATGTTGAATTTTGCTTTTAATTGTTTTTGAAAATAAATATAAACTATTTTTAAAAAAGGAGAGAACAGAAACTACAAAAGAGACACAGAAAACCCACGAAATACCAAGAATAAGAGCAAAGCAAGAAGAGGATAGAGAAGCAGCGACACAAAGGGAAGGAAGAAAGTGATATACAGAAACACAAGAGAAAGAAGAAGAAGAAGAAACAGAGGATATATATATATATATATATATATATATATATATATATATTGTATCAGGAGAAGAAAATAGAGAAGAAGAATCCAATCAAGATCAAGAAAATGTTTAAATACACAGAAAATACACTTTCATGGAATGTCAAAGGTCTGAACGGATCCAGAAACGAAGAAAGAATGCATGTTTTGTGGGTTTTTCGGGGGGCTCTGTGGCCACGTTCCAGAAGAGTTCCTTCCTTCCAGATCAGGCATCAGAAGGGCTGCCAGGCCCAGGAAAACCCAGAGGAGGGAAGACAAGCAGCCACCCAAAGGGAAGGTATCTCTACCATACATCAAAGGAGTCACAGGCAGAATAGGGAAAGTGGCGAGGAAGCACAACCTGCAAATGGTTTACAAACCAACAAAGAAAATCCAGCCAATGCTTGGCTCAGCCAAGGACCAGAGAGACCCTCTCACAGCCGCAGGAAGAGTTTAGTGCATACCATGCAGCTGCAGACAAGTCTCCATAGGGACCCCCAAACGCAGGAAGAGTTTAGCGCATACCATGCAGCTGCGGACAAGTCTCCATAGCGACCCCCAAACGCAGGAAGAGTTTAGCGCATACCATGCAGCTGCGGACAAGTCTCCATAGGGACCCCCAAACGCAGGAAGAGTTTAGCGCATACCATGCAGCTGCGGACAAGTCTCCATAGGGACCCCCAAACGCAGGAAGAGTTTAGCGCATGCCATGCAGCTGCGGACAAGTCTCCATAGGGACCCCCAAACGCAGGAAGAGTTTAGCGCATGCCATGCAGCTGTGGACAAGTCTCCATAGGGACCCCCAAACGCAGGAAGAGTTTAGCGCATACCATGCAGCTGCGGACAAGTCTCCATAGGGACCCCCAAACGCAGGAAGAGTTTAGCGCATACCATGCAGCTGCGGACAAGTCTCCATAGGGACCCCCAAACGCAGGAAGAGTTTAGCGCATACCATGCAGCTGCGGACAAGTCTCCATAGGGACCCCCAAACGCAGGAAGAGTTTAGCGCATACCATGCAGCTGCGGACAAGTCTCCATAGGGACCCCCAAACGCAGGAAGAGTTTAGCGCATACCATGCAGCTGCGGACAAGTCTCCATAGGGACCCCCAAACGCAGGAAGAGTTTAGCGCATGCCATGCAGCTGCGGACAAGTCTCCATAGGGACCCCCAAACGCAGGAAGAGTTTAGCGCATGCCATGCAGCTGCGGACAAGTCTCCATAGGGACCCCCAAACGCAAGAAGAGTTTAGCGGATGCCATGCAGCTGCGGACAAGTCTCCATAGGGACCCCCAAACGCAGGAAGAGTTTAGCGCATACCATGCAGCTGCGGACAAGTCTCCATAGGGACCCCCAAACGCAGGAAGAGTTTAGCAGATGCCATGCAGCTGCGGACAAGTCTCCATAGGGACCCCCAAACGCAGGAAGAGTTTAGCGCATACCATGCAGCTGCGGACAAGTCTCCATAGCGACCCCCAAACGCAGGAAGAGTTTAGCGCATACCATGCAGCTGCGGACAAGTCTCCATAGGGACCCCCAAACGCAGGAAGAGTTTAGCGCATACCATGCAGCTGCGGACAAGTCTCCATAGGGACCCCCAAACGCAGGAAGAGTTTAGCGCATACCATGCAGCTGCGGACAAGTCTCCATAGGGACCCCCAAACGCAGGAAGAGTTTAGCGCATACCATGCAGCTGCGGACAAGTCTCCATAGGGACCCCCAAACGCAGGAAGAGTTTAGCGCATACCATGCAGCTGCGGACAAGTCTCCATAGGGACCCCCAAACGCAGGAAGAGTTTAGCGCATACCATGCAGCTGCGGACAAGTCTCCATAGGGACCCCCAAACGCAGGAAGAGTTTAGCGCATGCCATGCAGCTGCGGACAAGTCTCCATAGGGACCCCCAAACGCAGGAAGAGTTTAGCGCATGCCATGCAGCTGCGGACAAGTCTCCATAGGGACCCCCAAACGCAAGAAGAGTTTAGCGGATGCCATGCAGCTGCGGACAAGTCTCCATAGGGACCCCCAAACGCAGGAAGAGTTTAGCGCATACCATGCAGCTGCGGACAAGTCTCCATAGGGACCCCCAAACGCAGGAAGAGTTTAGCAGATGCCATGCAGCTGCGGACAAGTCTCCATAGGGACCCCCAAACGCAGGAAGAGTTTAGCGCATACCATGCAGCTGCAGACAAGTCTCCATAGGGACCCCCAAACGCAGGAAGAGTTTAGCGGATGCCATGCAGCTGCGGACAAGTCTCCATAGGGACCCCCAAACGCAGGAAGAGTTTAGCGCATACCATGCAGCTGCAGACAAGTCTCCATAGGGACCCCCAAATGCAGTGTTCAAACAAGGATCAAGGAACACGAGAGACACTGCAGACTGGGTCAGCCAGCAAAATCAGCAGGAGCAGAACACATTATAAACCATCCTGGGCATAAAATGCTGTTTGAAAACAGTGAAGTTCTATGCTCATGTCACTGTAGAAAATAAAGTGCAGAAAATACAAATGTCCAGTTCTGAGGCCCTTGTATAAGAAACAAGGCTTTTTGGGTGGTGGTAACCTCCTTAAGGCATTCCTTCTCCAAAGAGGTCCATCGTGCTTGTTTTCTGCCGACCTTCAGGAAGGTGACAAAAATGTTCCTTTTTTAGTCGGGTTTTGAAATAAGGGACTGATGCACTCGTCTCATTTGGATGTACATGAATGTTGTGTTGCTAGAAGATCATTCTTTGCTAGATTTTAAATTGGTTTAGGTTTATTTAAACTATTTTAATCTTCTTAGTGAGGTTTTTATTGCTGCTGTTGGTTTTATATCTTTTCAGAGAAATAAATCCCAAGTAGTTATATTGGATGTACTGCCTAGTAAATATCCTTAGGAGGATGAAACCTAATTCATTTTTTGTCTTTCCTGCAAAGGGTGCTTGGTTGACCTTGGTTGTTTTGTTGATTAATGTGCTATTGGATAGTAGTCTATGCAATGCATATCTGAAAAGTGAAGATTTAAACAAATTGAAATAAATGTTATTAATGTTACCTTGGGTCCCAGCCTGGGAGAAAGGTAGCATATGAATAAAGTAAATAAATAATCATAAATAATTTTATGTGAAAAGAAAAGAAAAGAAAGAAAACACTGAAGTTCTGGACCATGCCAACGGCTATCGGGTCAGAATGCACAGGGAAGCCACTGAGATCCACAGACACCTGGACAACTTCAACAGGAAAAAAGAAACCCTTCAAGTAAAGTTTGCCTACCAGTCCTGAAGAATAGCAAAATAAGGACTCCGCAAATGCAAATGGGAAACCATTCGGAGTCAGGGGCTTCCCAGCAGATAATGATCACCGATCAGCAGACACTCATCCTCCTCTTTTGCATGAGCCTCCCAGGCTGAGGCCTGCCATCAGCACAGATGAAGACACAGGCAAATCCCTCTGCATTCCCAGGCTCACACAGGGGAGATATATATATATATATATATATATATATATATATATAGAGAGAGAGAGAGAGAGAGAGAGAGAGAGAGAGAGAGACCGAGACCCACTTTTTCCAGGCCAGCATTCTCTGAAGATGCCAAAGCCACAGATGCTGCTGGCGAAACATCAGGAAGAAACTTTTCGGGAACATGGCCACAGAGCCCCCCGAAAAACCCACAAAAAACCATGGATGCCGGCCATGAAAGCCTTCAGCTTCACAGAAGAAAGAATTTCTGCCGCCTCAAAAATGTCACTATAAAACGATGGGATGCGTTTGCAGGAAAGACATATAAAGGAAAAAGGACATAACATATTTGAAAAGCCAAAAACTATGGGATGAGGATTTATGTCAGCAGCGAATAAGAAAACAAAGCAAAACAAAGAACGTGGCATTACATTTCAATTCAAAATTAGAAACAGAACCGCTCCTGAAAACGCAATGGACGTACCCTTCTGCAGGAGAGAGGCAGCCTGGCGCAGTGCTGCCGCCGATCGCGCCTTCTCCTGCTTCGCGGCCTCCATATTGCGGTTGGCGTCCCTCAGCTGGCCTTCCACTTTCTCCAGAAGCCTCTGGTTCCTTTCTCTGGCCGCCTGGCTCTCCTTGAGGGCCAGCCGGGTGCCGTTAAGGTCCTTCTCAGCCTTGCATAGCTGGATCTCCATCTCTGCCAGGCTCTGGTTCAGGGCACTGACCCTCTGTGCCAGGACACTGCGGTGGTCTGCGTGGTCTTTGGATAACCACCGGAGCTGACCAGAGACCAGGCCGTCTGCAGGGAAGGAGGATTGGAGGGGGACAAAGAGCAAGGGGTTTTCCATCCAGAGTCATGAGATTCCTAGAGAGAACACTCTACTAGACCTTTGTAGCTCCTCCAGCGCAGTTCTATGGTCAGTGTCTGTTGGACATTGGACACAGTGTTTCCCTGGAGGACCTAGAGGTTCCTAGAGAGGATACTCTACTAGGCCTTTGTAGCTCCTCCAGCGCAGTTCTATGGTCAGTGTCTGTTGGACATTGGACACAGTGTTTCCCTGGAGGACCTAGAGGTTCCTAGAGAGGATACTCTACTAGGCCTTTGTAGCTCCTCCAGCGCAGTTCTATGGTCAGTGTCTGTTGGATGTTGACCACAGAGTTGCCCTGGAGGACCTAGAGATTCCTAGAGAGGACACTCTACTAGGCCTTTGTAGCTCCTCCAGCGCAGTTCTATGGTCAGTGTCTGTCGGACGTTGGCCACAGAGTTGCCCTGGAGGACCTAGAGATTCCTAGAGAGGACACTCTACTAGGCCTTTGTAGCTCCTCCAGCGCAGTTCTATGGTCAGTGTCTGTCGGACGTTGACCACAGAGTTGCCTTGGAGGACCTAGAGATTCCTAGAGAGGACACTCTACTAGGCCTTTGTAGCTCCTCCAGCGCAGTTCTATGGTCAGTGTCTGTCGGACGTTGACCACAGAGTTGCCCTGGAGGACCTAGAGATTCCTAGAGAGGACACTCTACTAGGCCTTTGTAGCTACTCCAGTGCCATTCTATGGTCAGTGTCTGTCGGACGTTGACCACAGAGTTGCCCTGGAGGACCTAGAGATTCCTAGAGAGGACACTCTACTAGGCCTTTGTAGCTCCTCCAGCGCAGTTCTATGGTCAGTGTCTGTCGGACGTTGACCACAGAGTTGCCCTGGAGGACTTAGAGATTCCTAGAGAGAACATTCTACTAGGCCTTTGTAGCTCCTCCAGTGAAGTTCTATGGTCAGTGTCTGTCGGACGTTGGCCACAGAGTTGCCCTGGAGGACCTAGAGATTCCTATAGAGAACACTCTACTAGGCCTTTGTAGCTCCTCCAGCGTAGTTCTATGGTCAGTGTCTGTCAGACGTTGGCCACAGAGTTGCCCTGGAGGACCTAGAGATTCCTAGAGAGGACACTCTACTAGGCCTTTGTAGCTCCTCCAGCGCAGTTCTATGGTCAGTGTCTGTCGGACGTTGACCACAGAGTTGCCCTGGAGGACTTAGAGATTCCTAGAGAGAACATTCTACTAGGCCTTTGTAGCTCCTCCAGTGAAGTTCTATGGTCAGTGTCTGTCGGACGTTGGCCACAGAGTTGCCCTGGAGGACCTAGAGATTCCTATAGAGAACACTCTACTAGGCCTTTGTAGCTCCTCCAGCGTAGTTCTATGGTCAGTGTCTGTCAGACGTTGGCCACAGAGTTGCCCTGGAGGACCTAGAGATTCCTAGAGAGAACACTCTACTAGGCCTTTGTAGCTCCTCCAGGGCAGTTCTATGGTCAGTGTCTGTCGGACGTTGGACACAGAGTTGCCCTGGAGGACCTAGAGATTCCTAGAGAGAACACTCTACTAGGCCTTTGTAGCTCCTCCAGGACAGTTCTATGGTCAGTGTCTGTCGGACGTTGGACACAGAGTTGCCCTGGTGGACTTAGAGATTCCTAGAGAGAACACTCTACTAGGCCTTTGTAGCTCCTCCAGCACAGTTCTATGGTCAGTGTCTGTCGGACGTTGACCACAGAGTTGCCCTGGAGGACTTAGAGATTCCTAGAGAGAACATTCTACTAGGCCTTTGTAGCTCCTCCAGTGAAGTTCTATGGTCAGTGTCTGTCAGACGTTGGACACAGAGTTGCCCTGGAGGACCTAGAGATTCCTAGAGAGAACACTCTACTAGGCCTTTGTAGCTCCCCCAGGGCAGTTGTATGGTCAGTGTCTGTCGGACGTTGGACACAGAGTTGCCCTGGTGGACTTAGAGATTCCTAGAGAGGACACTCTACTAGGCCTTTGTAGCTCCTCCAGTGCAGTTCTGTGGTCAGTGTCTGTCGGACGTTGGCCACAGAGTTGCCCTGGAGGACCTAGAGATCCCTAGAAAGGTGTCCCCCCAGGTGTTTTTGTTATTTGTGGTGTTTCCATATTCATGGGGGTCTTGTGCCCCTAACCCTAGTGAGTATGGAGGGACAAGTGTATATGTGAGTAATTTCCAAGGCAGTTGTCTTCCCCTGAGATTTCTCCCTCTTGCCCCGAATGGCTGGAGACAAGGGTCCTTTCCCAGAGCCACTGCAGCAACATAGACATTGCAGGCAAACTGTACCATGCCATTGTGCAAGCTACGCACCGGAGCGCAAGGGTGCCATGTTAAGACGGGAGTCTGGACCACTTGATACTTACATAGGACTCCGAGTGTGACGGCGAGGAGGAAGAAGATGGTGGCCGCAATCACCAGGCCAGCGTTCTTCATCCTGCGGTCCGACTCTGAAAGACAGAATGTGCAGAAGGTTCTACGGCCCCAAAAGAAGAATGGAGATTGTGAGCCAGGGCCCTTGGGTCAGAGACGGAGGAGCTGGTCATTGGTCACTGGTCTTTTCCAAAGGCCCCATTTGTGGAGATATAGGGATCCTAGAGTTGGAAGAGACCCCAAAAGGGCCCTGATCCAGTCCAGCCCCATTTTGACATGCAGGAACTCTCCATCAACGCATTGCAAAAGCCTCTGTTTAAAGACAGCCGGCAAGGAAGGAGGCTCCCCATGTTCTGGGTCCTTCCATTCTGCTGTCGGAGTGCTCTCTCTGGACCTTTCCACACAGGGCACGGAAGTAGGGTCAGTTCGCATTGGCCGATGCGTATTCGCGTTATATCGCATTGGTATTCCACAACTGTGAGCTCAGAATACATATTGACCAATGCGATATAACGTGAATACGCTTTGGCCAATGCGTATTCACGGTGGGGTTCCAAACTGAAGGCAGTCGGCTCCTCCGTTTTGCGAGTGTGCAAAATTAGTGGATTCCCGGGATCCGTATTGATGGCCAGTGCGAAACCTCTGCTGCTTTGGCTGGTGTGAAAATCCAGTCCGCTGGTTCTCCTGAAGACCACCGGTTACAAATCTCCCATGATGCTGCGCTGGAATTTCCCCCTTCTCCTTCTGGTGGCCCTTTCCCCTTTCAGGACAACCGCCGGGGCTGGGGAGCCATTTTTCCACTGACCGACAAGATAAAGCAGAAACCTTTTGTGCAGGGGGTGGGTGGGAAATGTATATGTATATGTATGTATATGTGTATATGTGTGTGTATACACACACACACACACACACACACACACACACACACACACAAAGATGCACGCGCCGCCATTGGCAACAAAGTCCCCCTCCTCGCCTGCTTTTCCCCCCTCCTTCCTAACTTCCCTCCCTCCCTCCCACCCTCCTAGCTACCTACCTACCTACTTACCTACCTACCTTCCCTTCCACCCTCCCTCCCTGCTTACCTGGGTTGCTGTGCCGCCGCCGCGTTCTTGTTGTTGCCGCGGCAGCGGCAAAATCCGGGTGCTCCTCCTGGAGGCCAAGAGACCTCCAGGCTGCACCCGGCCTTTTCATGGTGGCAGCGGCGGCGAGGAGGACGAAGGTTGACCTCGTCCTCCTCGCCACTTCCACCGCCGCTGTACAAGGGCCGGATGCAGCCTGGAGGTCTCTTGGTCTCCAGGAGCAGCACCCAGCCATTTTGTGGCGGCGGAGGCCGAGACCGCGAAGGAGAAGAAGCTTGGCCTCATCCTCCTCGCTGCTGCCGCCGCCACAAAGGACCCTGGTGCAGCCTGGAGGCCTCTTTAACAGCGGTGGCAGTGAGGAGGATGAAGCCTGGCCCCGTCCTCCTTGCCACCGCCGCCGCAGAAGGGCCGGATACCGGTGCTTTAGGCCAAGAGGGCCCCAGCACCAACACCCGCCCCTTCCGCGGTGCTGAGGAGGCCGAGTGACGGTGCCGGAGGCCTTGAAGGCCTTTGGCGCTGCTGCCCTCCACGCCTACTCTTTCCCACCTCCGCGCCTTTTTTTAAGAGGAGGCGCGGAGGGCAGCAGCGCTAGAGGCCTTCAAGGCCTCCGGCACCGGCACCCAGCCTCGTCAGCGCCACGGAAGGGGTGGGTGTCGGTGCTGGGGCCCTCTTGGCCTCCAGCACCGGTATCTGGCCCTTCTACGGCAGCAGAGGAATGGAGAAGGCCAGAGGCCAGCGCGGGAGGCCTTGAAGGCCTCCGGCGCGGCAGCCCTGCTTCCTCACCGCCACCGTGGGAAAGGCCCGGTGGCGGTGCTGTTGAGGGCCAAGAGGCCTCCAGCACCGCCATCGTGCCCTTTCACGGCGGTGGCGAGGAAGCCGAGGCTTGGCCTCCGCCGCCGCTGCCGCCACCCGGCTTCCCCCACAGTGGCGGAGGCGGAGGCCAAGCCGCTGTGCCGAGACTTTAAAGGTAAGTAAGGGGAAGGGAAGGGAGGGAGGCAGGGAGGGAAGGGAGGAGGGAAGCGAGGGAGGGGAGGCGGGGGGCAGGAATGTTTCTCCCAATGGCGGTGCGCGTGCACGCGCGTCGCCATTAGGACAAATGGGACTTGAGCATACGCGAATTTTGGTATACGCAAGGGGTCCGGAACGGATCCCTCGCGTATACCAAGGGCCCACTGTATATATATATATATATATATATATATATATATATACACACACACACACACACACACACACACACACACACACACACATACACATGGTGCATACCCCTTCCGTAAGTGGCGAAAGGCAGCAATTCTCGCGATATTACACGCTAAACAGTGACCTCATTCTTCACCCCAGAAGTTAAAAATGTTGCGCCCCGTTCAGAGCCCCACAGAGCATGCGCAAGGCTGCCGATGCCCATCGGCCAATACACATTGTATTGGGCTGGTGTGGTTATCCAATCTGCACTTGCCTCACTTTGCCTGAATACGCATTGGCCGATTCGCAAAACCTCGATTCGGAAGGCTGCCCAGATGTGGAAGAACAATGCAATATGACGCAAATACGCACCAGCAAAGCATATTCAGAGAGCGCGGTGTGAATGAATGATGCGATATGCCGCGAATATGCATCAACCAATGCGAACTGACCCTACTTCTGTGCCCTGTGTGGTAAGGTCCTCTGTGGATCCGGAGTCTCTTTCCTTGGCGCTTGCATCCGTTGCTGCCTTGTCTCCTGGGAGGCTGTTGCGCCGGAGAAATGTCTTCCCATTTCGAAAGAAAAGGAAGTAGGGCCAATTCGGAAATGGACGCTATTACGCAAATGGTTGTCAAACGCACAGAAGAACATAGCGCCCATCACAAAGTGACAGCAGTGTCAATGCTGGGGTCTCCAGATGGTTGTGTGTGTGTGTGTGTGTGTGTGTGTGTGTGAGAGAGAGAGAGAGAGAGAGAGAGAGAGAGAGATTGTGCCTTTAGGTCTCCAGCAATTGGGGGGGAGGAGTCCCTCCATTTGGGAGAGCTTTTGGGGTGCTCTCTGGTTCCAGCCTGGGCCCTTGGGAGTCAGTCCCATGGAAGGCAATGGCGCTGCCGCCTCGACATGACTCCAAAGAGAGGAAGCTGGGCAGGAACCAGAGCTGGCGACTAAGGCTGCATCCGCACTGGAGAAATAACCCAGTTTGGCACTGCTTGAACTCTATGGAATTCTGAGAGTTGGAGTTTGTTGTGAGCTCAGAGCAATGCCCCCGTTCCCCAGGCTGCCCACTCCGCCCTCCTCCCCGAAAGGAGGAGGAATGAGGAGGAACTCCTTTTGGGGCTAATAAAAGGGGGGGGGTATTCTCTCTTTTTGAAGCCCCTGGCCCTGGAGGGAGGGAGGAGAGGCAAAAAGGTCCCTGCAGCAGGGCAAGCCCCAAGCCCCCCTCCGTTTTGGGCAGAGAGAGGCCTTGCCTGGAGAGCCACTCTTTCCCCTCAAAAACAGCTGCCTTTCCTCCAGGGAAGACCTAGAGCCCTGGAAGCCAAAACAAAACGGAGGGGCATGGGAACTGATGCCGGGGAATGCCAGGGCCACAGCAGACACGCGCATCACACCAAAGGATAGCGCATTGCATGCGAAGTAGCCTGGGAATAGGAATTCTGAACTCCCTAGTTCACCAAATTCACTGAAGAGTGGATTGATGCGTGATTGCGTTCGGAGTGCGTTCGGAGTGCCAGCCAATGCGTCTGATAAACTTTCGCGCAATAATGGGAATGCGTATGGCTGCGTTCGGGATGACACTGGGTTATACTTCCAATTTCAGTCTTGTGACAATGACCCTATTTTCTGGAGCAGCAGAAAACAAGCTTGCTCCCTCCTCAATATGACATCCCTTCCAATATTTAAACAGGGCAGGTTCAGAGGTGATATGATATGAGCCCTGTTTAAATACTTGAAGGGATGCCACATTGAGGAGGAGGGAGCAAGCTTGTTTTCTGCTGCTCCAGAGAATAAGAGACAATGGAGCAATGGATGCAAGCTCCAGGAAAAGAGATTCCAGCTGAACATTAGGAGGAACCTCCTGACAGAAAGGACTGTTTGACAGGGGAACACACTGATGGAGTCTCATTCTTTGGAGGCTGTCTTTAAGCAGAGGCTGGATGGGGGTGCTTTGATGGAGAGTTCCTGCATGGCAGAATGGGGCTTGGACTGGATCGGGGCCCTTCCTTGGGTCTCTTCCTACTCTGTGGTCCTATGGTCCTATGAAGCTACAGGGCTGGCAAAGGGGCTCAGGAGGGGCCCAGGGGCTCCAGGGCCCGATGGGGGATAGGGGCTCCCCATCTGCTTTTGTAGGGAGTCCATGTAGGGAGGAAAAGTGGATGGAGGGTGCCTGCCACTCACCTTGGCTCTCCTTGGTGGTCTCCTCTGACCCCTGACCCCTGGGCCCTCCCTGGACGTTTTCGTAGGTGAGCTCCCCTTCCCTGCCGCCAGGGGCCAATTGGGGATCGGGGCCCTTCTGTGGCGGAGGGCCCCTGGCCAACTGGAGCTCCGCGTAGGTCACTCTTTGGGTCATCGCTGGCCAGAGGTGGCCACCAAGAGGGTCAGCGGCTGAGAAGGACCGGAAGAGAAACTGCCCAGAGCCCTTCTTGCAACAAAATATGCTTGGCAGCCGGGGACTGAAAGCAGAACTGATGTGCCCAGCCAAGCACAACACGCAAACACACACACGACACACTGCCAAGGCGAGCCACGTGCCGCTTCCTCCTTGAGCTAGCCCCATCTGGCCCCCTTTGGCCCCCTTTGTGGCCTCTGGGCTCCAGACACCTGCTGGACTGTGGCTATTTGGGCAGAACGTAGCAGCGTTGGAGCGAAATAAAGCGAATCATAGAGCCATAGAGTTGGAAGTGACCCCAAGGAGGGCCCTGATCCAGTCCAAGCCCTTTATTCTGCCATGCAGGACCTCTCCATCAAAGCACCCCTGATGCTAATTGATTTGTCACCCTTGATGATGATGATGATGATGATTGGGGGAAGTGGTCATAGAGCCATAGAGTTGGGAGAGACACCAAAAAGGGCCCTGATCCAGTCCAACCCCATTTCTGCCATGCAGGAACTCTCCATCAAGGCATCCCCACATGTCTTCAGCCATGGCAATTTGGGCCTCCCCAGATAGTCTTGTTTTGGAAGCAGGGTTCTTGGGTTTTCCTTGGAAGCAGACAAACAAAAGTCCGTAGCATCGATCAAAGTGTTTCATCATGACGGTGGCCGCATCTGCACTGGAGAACTAATGCAGATAGAGAGTTCCTGCATGGCAAAATGGGGTTGGACTGGATCAGGGGCCTTTTTAGTGTCTCTTCCAGCTCTCTGGTTCTATGATTCTGCTTTAGCTGCCATGGCTATGGGATTTTGGGATCTTTGGTGAGACATGTCACCTTCCCTGCCGGGAGCGTCCTGGTGCCCAGCGAACTACAAACCCCAGGATTTCCCAGCTGCCACGGTAGTTTAAAGCAGCGTCAAAATGCATTAATTCTACGGTGCGGAATATATGGAATATTAGGGTAAGATTTTTCAGTCCTCTAATAATTGAAATGCCAGGTATTTCTAGATACATAGCTAGAAATGTCTCTGCGAAGAGGACAGAGTTGGAAATGATTTCTCAAGCAACCATCATACTTACGCTCAAGTAATTCAGTGTTATCACAAATGACAAAATACTGGTAAATACTTATGTAAATGTATGCAAATTTGCAGTGTATGTAAATGCTCTGTGTGCCAGTTTCCTTCGCATGACACAAACTGAACTTTCGGGAAGCCATATCATTGCAGACACTTGTCTAAATGGGGTTATTTGTCCTCGTACAAATGATCACGGCTATTGTATTTTCTTGTTTCGTAAATCATTGTTTTAATTATTAATTTTAAAAAATTTAAATTAAATAAAAAAGAAGACGGAGCAAGCTTTTTTCCTGCTGCTCCAGAGACTAGAATGAGAACCGATGGATTCAGAAGTCAAGGAAAGGGAAGAGCCTGAGGATGGCAATTGCTGTTCGGATGCTGGTGACATGGACTCCATGGGAGGCTGTCCCTCTTCGGAGGCCGTTGAGCGGAGGCTGGAGTGCCATCTGTCAAAATGAGGGTGCTTCGATGGAGGGTTCCTACATGGCAGAAGGAGGAGGGGGTTGGGCTGGATCAGGGTCCTTCTTGGGGTCCCTTCCAACTCTAAGATTCTATGATTCTAAAATGCCCATTTAAGATGTGATAAAATAAGGATATGGCTCTAAAGGGTGAGGAACCTCCTGAGAGTCAGGGCTGTTTGACAGAGGAACACACTCCTTCCTCAGAGATTTTGGTAGAGTCTCCTTTCTCGGAGGTCTAAGCAGAGGCTGTCCCTTCTCTCCCAGCCATCTTCTCCTGCCTTGACCAGTGCATAAAGGCAGCCATTGATAACCATTTGTCCCAGAGAGTCCATTGCGGCCGGCTGGACAACGGGAGACGATGTGTGCTGTTCAATTTGCACTGAGTTACGTAAGAAGAAGAAAAGTCCGCGCCCAGCAGCCATTTTCCAGGATGGAACACATGTCATGTTTATGACTTTACTACAGCTATTGAGCGCATGCAAGGCTGGTAACAAAACAATGCGGAAGCCTCACGATAGACATGGCTACCTATTAGTAATTTGTATCAATGAAGGACCCTGGAGGGTCATCTTCAGAGCTAGGACCCTTGCTTTGGGGTTTCGCACCCTTCGTCCATAATATCTGTAGGACTGTCCCAAAAATGTCGGTCTGGACAGGATTTCGTTTTTCTTCCTCCTTGTTGCAGAGAAACCAGAATTTAAAACCAGAATTAGCAGGAAGACGTAGAGGTTTATCACACTATACTCTTAACGAGCCATGATTCCAGTGTGACTCCTCTAGCTGCCTCCTGCTGCATTCTGGGATTGGCAGTTTTAAGGAGGGGTATTTAGGATTCTCAGGCAGAGAACTTCTTAAAACTGCCAATCCCAGAATGCAGCAGGAGGCAGCTAGAGGAGTCACACTGGAATCATGGCTCGTTAAGAGTATAGTGTGATAAACATCGTAGTTTTATTGAACCGCAGCTCATCCCCAGAAGGAAATTCATCCAAATCACTAGGATCCAGGTTTCCAAAGTGAACCAAGCTTTTATAGTATACGTTGAACAAAGAAAACCCTAAAATCACATTTCATGGGTTACACATAGGGTTGCCATAACCCGGTGGGAGGCGTGACTCCCCCGCTTTCTAGGGGGCGTTCCCGGTCCCGTCAGGCCCTCGGGGGGCTGCCCAGCTCCTGGCCCTGCTGCATCCCTATATTGTGATGAGCGCAACAGCCAGGGCTCTGCTGCTCTGCCTTGCCCCTCTTGGCCAGCCCTCCCAAGGAGCAGGCTTAGTCAGGCAGGGCAACAAGGCGCCAGGAGGAGGAGCAGGGCCAGGCAGGTGGGCAGCAGCAGTGGCCCCCGCCCGTCCAGGCAGGCTGCTGGGAGAGGGGAGGAAAGGGCCCTGCTGGCCTCTGGGGCAGCCCGGCCTGGGGAAGGAAAGGGCCCTTTCCTGGAACCCCTGCCCGCCAGCACTCCTCCTCCTGCTGCTCTTGCAAGGAAGGGGCTCTGAAGCGCCAGGAGAGCTGCCTCACTAAAGGGGAGGGGCGCCTCAGGGACCCAGCTGTCAGAGAGGAAGAGGAGGAAGAGCCTCGGCATTTAGGCTCAGAAGAGGAGGAAGGGGCTGGCACCCGGGAGAGGCAAGAGGCCACCTTCCAGGCCCCTCCTGGGCCCCAGGCTCCCCCCAAGATCGCCCCCATCAGACATTGGAAGCCCCCTCCCTAAGGCCCCCCAAACACACACCCCTCTCCTCTCTAACCCTCTCTCTGACTCCCTCTTCCCCTGTTACCCCACTTTAACTGAGCCCTCTCTAACCCCCTTCTATCTACCTCCTTCTCTCCATCTAAACCCCCCTCCAACCCCTCTCTGTCTACTTCCCCCTCTCTCTAACCCAGTGATCCCCAAACTGTGCTCTTGAAGTAATTTTGGATTTAAGCTCCCAGAATCTCAGACTATTGAGTAACATGTCTGAGGCTTCTGGGAGTTGAAGTCCAAAATCTCTTAATGGACACAGTTTGGAAACCACTGCTCTAACTTCCTTATTTAACCTTATGGGGACCGCCTCTCCCCATACATTCCGCCTCGCACCCTCAGAACATCTGGGCAGCAACTCCTTAGGGTTCCTGGGGCGAGGTTATCCTCCACTTCTAGGAGGTCTTTCTCCATCGCCGCCCCGGCCCTTTGGAACACGCTGCCCATAGAGCTCCGCTCAGTTACCTCCTTGGCCCAATTTAAACGGGAGTTGAAGACTTACCTGTTCAAACTTGCATTCCCCGATTAAGTCCCTATAGGCCCCCCCGCCGCAAAGGCCGCACAGGCAATGGTTGGCTAACCCGGGGGTATTTGTTGTTGTTGTTGTTTTATCTTTGTTTTGTTTTGTGATGAAGTGTATCGATGTAATTTTTAATATGGTTTTATTGGAATTTTTGTGTATTTTTACTTGCTGTAAACCGCCCTGAAAGTATGGAAGGGCGGTATACGAATAAAACGTTTATTATTTATTATTAATAGGATTTATTTATATACCGCCCAATCACTGGGAATCTGAGCGGTTTGTGAAATTCACAGATAGCCAAACTACACCGGCTGATCAGCTCCTGGCACTGAACAAGCAGAGCTCTGCTCTGGAGCCACAACAAATTACATTTCCCAGAATTCCATAGCATTGAGCCAGGGCAGTTAAAGTACTGTCAGACTGGGTTATTTCTGCAGTGTGTATGTAGTCTGAGAGCCCTGAAGAGAGAACAACTCTGGTGCTTTAGAATTTAAGCCCATCTAACCCCCCTCTATCTAAGCCCTCTCTAACCCCCTCTCTATAACTCCCTTATTTAAGACTCTTCTAAGCCCCCCTCTAACCCCTCTCTATCTTACTCCTCTTTATCTAACCCTAACCCCCTCTAGGTACCCCATCTAGCCCTCCTTCTATAGCCCCCTTTTCTCAAACCCCCTTATTTAACCCCCCTTCTATCTAACCCTATATATATATATATTTAAAAAACCATCAATTTTTTTCATGTCCTCCATTTTTATAAAAGTGTCCTACATTTGCAAATATTGCCCTACATTTGTCCTACATTTGTCCCGGTTTGGAGGTCCTGACTTATGGCAACCCTAGTTACACATGAATTTAAACATATGCCCCCTTTTCCTTTGGCTGAAGTGCTAACATCTGTCTCGGTCCCTGGCGCCCGGGGGCTGCCCATCCATCAGGCCATGATCTATAGGTTTAGTTTCACTGCCCCCAAACTGTCCCTTGAAGCACTTCCCTTTATTTGGCTTTAAAAGAGCGATCCCCAACCTGTGGGTCGCGACCCCTTTGGGTCGCCTAAGGCCCTCGGAAAACACGTGTTTTATATGATTATATTAATAATCTTATGGTTGGGGGTGACCAGAACATGAGGGACTCTATGAAAGGGTAGCGGCATTAGGAAGGCTGGGAACCATTGGTTTAAAACCTTGAGCTAGCAGCCATTTCCAAATTGTTTTACATGGTTCCAGAGCAGAGGACTGGGCCTGACCTGGCTAATCCCATCGGTCTTAAAAACCTTTGCTCCCAATGCATTTCAGGGCTATAATTTCCCAACCCCTGAGCAGAAGGAAAATCCCAATTCAGATCTAACCCCTCAACTCCTGAGAAAGAAGGGCTTCTCCTCTGGCCCCATTCGCAGAGGAATCTCCTTTTGCTTTCCCTGGCCCCAATGGGGAGGAATCCCACGCCTCTCTTTCCGATGGCCAGGGACCCTGCGGACTCCAGCCCTTTCCGCAAGAGAAGGCCACGGAAGCCCCCACGCGACCAGACACTGGCCAGAATCCGTGGCAGGAAAGCCAGCGGTCATCGGGGGGAGGAAGGAGGCCATGCCGGACTGGACAGGAGGGACTCCAACCATGGCCTCCGGAAGCAGCGTCTGCACGAAAGGAGAGAAAAGGGTGTTAGGATCGATGGGATTTGTCAGGTCAGGTCGAATCCTCTGCTTTGCAATGTAAAACAATCCTGAAATGACTCCTAATTCTTGGTTTTTAAACCCAAATAAGAGGCAGGAAATATTTAAGGGAGGTGAACAATGGAACGAACTGGACAATCCGACTTAAAACTACACCAAGAGAAACGATGGCAGATTCCATAAATGAAAGTGAAAGCTTTCGAAATGGAAACAACGCAGAACTGGAAACAAAGGTGGCGTTTCCACTGGCCTAAAACGCCAATTAGGATGCGAATTAAGGGGGCATCGTTCCCATTGAACCCCGAATTTGATCCGCATTGCCCCGCAATCGTTCCCATTCAGTTTTGAATTTGATTCGGGTTTTATTGTATAATCCGGATTATATGCCTATAAAGCGGTTTTAAAAAACAGTAGGTTTTAAAGCGGATTGTTTTTGCTCCCGGGGTCCGATTTGCGGTATCCGAATGGGAACGAAAGGGTGTCTGATTCGGGAACCTGGAGATGGGAAGAGCAGCGCTCAAGGGGCTGGCCTGGGGCTGTCACCCTCCTTGGTCTCTTCTGCATCGCCAGCACCATTTCCTTCCATTCGCATAATGGCCTTTCCCCTCTGCTCCTCATTCATAGACTGAAGTGGGAGGAGAGCCATTGAACACCATTTTAAACTGTGCTTTTCTCGCCTCTGCCTGAGCGCCTGAGCAGCAGATGGGCTTTGCAGTACATGGCTGCTTGGTCGCCCCCCAGACAACCCAGGGAGCAATGGGGCAGGCAAAGGGATTTGGGGGAAAGGAGGCTCCTTCTCTCTTTCCCAGAGGAACTAGGGGAAGACACAGATGGGCTTTGCAGTACATGGCTGCTTGGTCGCCCCCCAGACAGCCCAGGGAGCAATGGGGCAGGCAAAGGGATTTGGGGGAATGGAGGCTCCTTCCAGAGGAACTGTGGGAAGACACAGATGGGCTTTGCAGTACATGGCTGCTTGATCGCCCCCCAGACAGCCCAGGGAGCAATGGGGCAGGCAAAGGGATTTGGGGGAATGGAGGCTCCTTCCAGAGGAACTGTGGGAAGACACAGATGGGCTTTGCAGTACATGGCTGCTTGGTCGCCCCCCAGACAGCCCAGGGAGCAATGGGGCAGGCAAAGGGATTTGGGGGAATGGAGGCTCCTTCCAGAGGAACTGTGGGAAGACACAGATGGGCTTTGCAGTACATGCCTGCTTGGTCGCCCCCCAGACAGCCCAGGGAGCAATGGGGCAGGCAAAGGGATTTGGGGAAATGGAGGCTCCTTCCAGAGGAACTATGGGAAGACACAGATGGGCTTTGCAGTACATGGCTGCTTGGTCGCCCCCCAGACAGCCCAGGGAGCAATGGGGCAGGCAAAGGGATTTGGGGGAATGGAGGCTCCTTCTCTCTTTCCCAGAGGAACTGTGGGAAGACACAGATGGGCTTTGCAGTACATGCCTGCTTGGTCGCCCCCCAGACAGGCCAGGGAGCAATGGGGCAGGCAAAGGGATTTGGGGGAATGGAGGCTCCTTCCAGAGGAACTATGGGAAGACACAGGAGAGCCTGGATGCCTGAGCAGCAGATGGGCTTTGCAGTACATGGCTGCATTATCGCCCCCCAGACAGCCCAGGGAGCAATGGGGCAGGCAAAGGGATTTGGGGGAAAGGAGGCTCCTTCTCTCTTTCCCAGAGGAACTAGGGGAAGACACAGATGGGCTTTGCAGTACATGGCTGCTTGGTCGCCCCCCAGACAGCCCAGGGAGCAATGGGGCAGGCAAAGGGATTTGGGGGGATGGAGGCTCCTTCCAGAGGAACTATGGGAAGACACAGATGGGCTTTGCAGTACATGGCTGCTTGGTCGCCCCCCAGACAGCCCAGGGAGCAATGGGGCAGGCAAAGGGATTTGGGGGAATGGAGGCTCCTTCCAGAGGAACTGTGGGAAGACACAGATGGGCTTTGCAGTACATACCTGCTTGGTCGCCCCCCAGACAGCCCAGGGAGCAATGGGGCAGGCAAAGGGATTTGGGGGAATGGAGGCTCCTTCCAGAGGAACTAGGGGAAGACACAGATGGGCTTTGCAGTACATGGCTGCTTGGTCGCCCCCCAGACAGCCCAGGGAGCAATGGGGCAGGCAAAGGGATTTGGGGGAATGGAGGCTCCTTCCAGAGGAACTATGGGAAGACACAGATGGGCTTTGCAGTACATGCCTGCTTGGTCGCCCCCCAGACAGCCCAGGGAGCAATGGGGCAGGCAAAGGGATTTGGGGGAATGGAGGCTCCTTCTCTCTTTCCCAGAGGAACTAGGGGAAGACACAGATGGGCTTTGCAGTACATGGCTGCTTGGTCGCCCCCCAGACAGCCCAGGGAGCAATGGGGCAGGCAACGGGATTTGGGGGAAAGGAGGCTCCTTCCAGAGGAACTATGGGAAGACACAAGAGAGATTGGAAGCCCAGGGATCTGAGGGGGGGATCGCCTTCTCTTCTCTCTGCCCCAAAGAGTCTCTCCCCACTGAACCCCACTGCTTTCTCCTCCTTGATCCAATTTGGCAAACACGCACACACTATATCTATATGTCATGCCCAGCCTGGAGGACGGCTTGGAGGACTCAGAGGATGAGCTAGAGCCCCTGGGACCTGAACCTGTAATGGAGGAGCCAGAGCCCCTGGGGCTTGAACCTGTAATGGAGGAGCCAGAGGCTGGCGCTAGTTCTGCTGGAGCAGAGTCTATGGCCCCTCCAGAGATTCAGCAGTCAAGTTTGCCTGGTGCCGAGGCTGTGGACACGGAGGAGGATCTGGGCAGTGTGCCTACCTTCAATGAGCGTCGAGCAGAAAGAGAGGGCCTTCGAAGATCTCGGAGGCTTTATCAGAAGCGTCTTCGTAATCAGACACAGCTGAAGGCCGGCTCCTTGCCTTCTTAAGCACCTAGAGCATGTGTGGTTCTTTGCCAGTGGATATCTGACTCTTTTAGAGGAAAGACTCTGTCTCTGGCTCCTTTGGCTTCTTGTCTTGAATACCCGGAAACCTTGACCTTGGACTGCTTTATCGACCTGCCTATCTGTTGCCCTGAACCTCGGACCATCTGGCAATTCTCTTGGTAATCCCTTTTGGTAGAACTACTGTGAATCTCCAGGACTGTGTAGCTCACACTGACTTTGCTGTGCTGGGAGGGGCTTTGTTTGTTTGGGAACTAGCTGCCTTATCAGCCCTTTGGCTGCTTTCCCGGACAGAATATCTATATATATCTTTATACACACGCATATGTTTATATATGAATACTCACACACACATGCATATATATATATATACACACACAAACATAGGTATATACACACATACATATTTGTGTGTGTGTTTGCACGCATGTATATATATGAATATGAATGTATATTTGTGTGTGTGTGTATATCTAAAGTAAATTATAAAGTAACAACGAACAAGGACTCATCTCTAGTTCCAAACCCAGTGTAGAAATAACACCATTTGAGACCCCTTAACCTTCCCTGGCTCAGTACTAAGGAATTATGGGAACGGTTGTGTTTGAGAGACATTGATCCTCCTCTGCAGAGAGTGCTGGTGCCATAATGAACTACCATTCCCAGGATTCCCTAGCACTGAGTCATGGCAGTTAATATGGGGAGACACAGAAGAGGACGAATAAGGGTCCTTCTTGTCTGGAGAAACACAACGGAAGAGCCTCGGATGCAGACCATTTTCATTGGCTGCCCCCCCCCAAAAAACCCCAAGACTTGTGACGTCTGAAGCCTAGGCGCTTGATTGCCGACACGGCTTGCCGACACAAATGGGAACGGGGAGCAAGTTAATCCGCTTTAAAATAAAGCCATTTAAAATAAATGGGAACGAAAACGGGGTCTAAATGAATCGAGGTAATTTGCCCCTTTTCGTAACGGAAACGATGGGAAAAATTCAAATTATTCCCGAAACATAATCCGAATCAGAATCGCGCCAATATAATCCGTTTTATCTGCCAAGTGGGAACACCCCAAAAGAAAAGGAAGCAGAATGGATAAAAGTTGAGGTAAAGATATTGAGTTATTTGTGAGAGGAACTGCTGGACCTCTGACCCTTTCCCTCCACCACTCCCTTCTTCTCCTTCTGTGTCGTCTTTTTAGATTGGAAGCCCGAGGGCAGGAAACCCTCTAACTAAAAAGATTGTATGTACAGCGCTGTGTAAATTTACAGCGCTTCATAAATAAAGGTTAATAATAATAATAATAAGGCAGTATACATATTACTGTAAAAATATGTATGTATATAAAATATTTATAAATTATATATATATATATATATACACACACACACACACACAGGGCTACCCTCAAACAGGGCTATCATATCACCTCTTTTTTTGATAAAATTACCAGCTTGGCACATTATATATATATATATATATATATATAAAAAATATCTTATAAATAAAAAATAATACCAATGAAATTGCACCATTTGGACTCTGCGCCACGCATACGTCATCATGGAGGCCCCCGTGTGAACAGGTGGCGAGCCACGATGGCGCCTATGGCGTGCGTCAGGGATTGGGAGCGTGCGGATGCCCCACTCTCTGGAGCCCTACTTTCGGCCCCAGGCTGTACTGGGCCCTAACCCTAACCCCAACCCTGGTCTCCCTAGTATTTCTGGTTATAATTCTGGTTTTCAAATTTAATCTGCAACGCTGGCATATTCTCCCCATCGAAGGGAGACCTCTTGGCCTAAGTGTGGGCACAAATGGCGCCAGGGACCGCAGGGCTTGCGTCCCAGGAGCATCTGCCGCTGCTTCTGTCCTTCAGCCAGATCTGCCTCCCTGGCTGCCCCATCTGGCCCATTGGGGCCTCAGGGAGGCCAAGGAGCGGACGGCCTGGTGGTCAGCACAACCCAATGGTCAGCACAAGTGGAGTCGGTCAAGAGCCTTTGGACAGAGGCCCCATGGCTGCCATCCATTTGCCCCCCCCCCCCCCCGACCCCTTCCCTGTCAGCATGTAGAGTTAAACTGGAAATTTTACTATGCTCAGATAGTACTGAAATGTATGGAGGGCAAGGGTTGTTAGGATTGATGGACATCAATCAGGTCATGTCAAATCCTTGGCTCTGGAATGCAACGGCCCAAATCGACTCCAGCTTACGTTATTAATCCAAAAAGAAAGGAATTTAATACAGGACACTTGGAGAGAGATAATAATTTGATTGATGGGTATCCCCAGAGGGTCAGACGTACAAATGACCAGCCAATGAGGGCGAAGTATATGTTTAAATACACCAATAAGTATATGTTTAAATTCATACATAACCGACGAAACGTGATTTGTAGTTTTCTTTGTTCCACGTACTATAAAAGCTTGGTTCACTTTGGAAATCTGGGCCCCCAGTAATTTGGATGTATTTCTTTCTGGGGACGAGCTGCAGCTCAATAAATGAAGTTTCCTTTCCAGTCAGCTCCAGGTCTGTATTTCCGGTTAAAGTTCTGGTTTCCTGCAACAAGGAGAAGGGCCGAGGGCAGCAAAGGCCTTTTGTCCAGGCAGATGACCACTGACCGCCAGACTGCAGCCACTGCTGGGTCCACTTCACTGGGTCCTCTTGCCCCCTGCGCCCGACTAGCCTCCCTCTTGCGCAAAAACAGCGTCTGAGAGTGGCGCCCGTTGCCCCTGACACTGGACTAGTAGTAGCCCTCTGGGCAGAAGCCATCCATCCCCCCATTCTCCTCTATGGACTCACCCTGCCTCCCCTTGAAAGCCCTCCATCTTGTCAGCCCCACAGTACTACTACCCCTTGGAAACATTAAAGAGAAATGGTACCTGTTCAATGGGGAAACAGTGACCCATTGGTGGCGGCAGTGGCGGCGGCCTTCTCGCAGATGTAGCGCCGCTTGGCAGAGTACCTCTTTGCTGTGGCCAGGAACCCATCGATCAATATCCCATATTGGAAATAAGTGCTGGCAGGACGTACCTCGGATCTGGAAAGATACCAAAAGTGTGACCCATCCAATTTTGGCTGAAAACGTTTTTGAACTGTAATGAAATATGCTGCTGGCAAAATGTTGGAAACAAACTCTTCTCGAACACGGCCCCAAAACCCACAAAATACAACGATGTGGCGAAACATTTGGTAAATGAATGGCATTATGGATAAAATGCAAGGGACCGGAAGGGATTTTCCGGTCCTTTCCCAGCCAAAGCAATATAGCATATCGCTCTCCATAAAGATATCCTGTGCTCAGGTCTCTTGGTTGATGAAGTGTGGAAATGGGACATAATCCTGGAAGCGCATCACTTTCAGCCCACAAAAATGAACTTCCTCCTTTGCGTAACTTATCATTATCCTACTGCTGCAGAGGCTTAGCATCCTGCAGTAGGAGTATTTTTCCCGTATGCGCTGAAGGACAACGCTTTGCGCTTGTGCGAATGTGCAGAGCGCTCACTTTTCAGATTAAAATGGGAGAATCTCCTACTAGTTAATCCAGAGCTTCCCGTTTTAAGGAAGAAAACAAGTTAACTATTACAAGTGCCCAAATCCAAAGGTCAAGCCACAAGATGTTTGGCCAAATCAGGCTTCCATTCTGTATTTCTTTACCCTTACCTTTCTGCCTATAAAAAGGAATAGACTTGCCTAGTTTCCAGGTCAAATGAATTGGCCAGAGGGTCAGCTGGGTTGGCCAAGTGTCAGTTGCATTGTCCATGCCAGATACTGTCTTTGTCTGATTTCTATGGGATTATCCAGTGTGCTTTTGGATTCGTTTGCTGGTAAATGGGTTTGCACAAATAGGATGGCAATGCTGTACCAGAGCCAGCATAGTGTGATGGTTTGCGCATTGAACTATGACTCTGGACAAGACCGGATCAAAATTCAAAATGACCTGAATAGACTAGAAAGCTGGGCCAAAGCTGACAAAATGAAATTCAACACGGAGAAATGTCAGGCACTGTACTTAGGGCAGAAAAATGAAATGCACAGATAGAGGATTATGGGGGACACATGGCTGAACGAAAGACTTATCTGTGTGTTAGTAAAAGTGCGCAGGACAAGGACACGCATCCCACAACTCACCCTTCATAGTGTGACCCATCAACCCAAGTGAAAACCCAGTCGTTCCTCCCAGTAGTACTGGTTTCGTGAAGTCCAATCCAGTATTCCTTTGACCGCAAAGAACTCTATGTCGAAAAAGTTAGACAGAGGTATAAACGTCAGTCGGAGCCAGTTTTGATGCCTCTGGTGGGTTTGTTGCACTCCTCATTTAATGTAAGATTTGGGGACAGGGTCCCTTTGCGCTTCCCCTTAACCCTTCCATCAGCCCCTTTAGTACCACCTTCTTACTCCAGGTTGCAAAAGGGAAGGGTCCCCATTGACCAGGTCATTCCTGTTGGTCAGGATCAGATATAAAATGGCTGACCCCCTTGTTGCCTCTTCCAGGCAAGTGAGGAATTTGCTAGAACTTGAGGATTTGACTGTGTGTGGTCATCTGTCCTAGAAAGGCATCGTCCCAGGGGTCTGTCCTGGGGATCCTCAGTGGACCCCCACAATGGTGTCCTTCCCGCAGAGACCCCCATCCAACAAGGGAGACCCACCTGCCCCAGTCTCCATCCCTCTATGCCTAACTCTGCCTCCTCCTCCTCCTCCTTCATCTCCTCCAACACCGTCTCCCAAATCTCCCTTGCGCCCCAGGGCTCCTTCAGGATAAGCAGCCGAGAGGCTCTCCGTTTGCAGGACGCCTGGCTCTCCATCCAGAACTTCTCCTCTTCTGAAACCCAGAGGCATTTCCAACGGAAGAATCGCCATCCTTGGGGGCAGCAGCCTAGAGATGGATGGATGGACAGATGGACGGACAGGCAGACAGAAGGGTCAGAGAGAGTGGCCGTGGCTGGCCTTGCGGTGGCCCCTCTGTGGCGCAGGTTTCGGACCCAGAGTCATTCAAAGCCCTGGTGTTTTTGAGGGGCTTATTTGGGGCAGGAGCAGGTGATCCCACTGAACACCCCACTGGTCACTTCTCTCCAGGATAAAGAAGAGGAGCCATTGCTGAGTGTCCTTTGGGTTCACCCAGTCAACCAATTTGATAAGTATGCCCCCAATTCTGTCATCCAAGTCATTGATAAAGATGTTGAATAGCAAACTGGGCCCAGGACAGGACCTCACTGGACACCTCATTGGTCACTTTCAAAGGCCCAGACCCCTCCCACTCTATCAGGGCAGAAAGGGCAAGTCTACAGTTGGAAAGACTATCAAAAATGGCTTATCCGGCTGAGTCCTACAGGATCGATGTGAGTCCAGCAAACCGGAGAGGGCCAGGGGTGAATGCTGCTTACCAATCTGGCAGGACATGGCCTGGCGCAGTTCTGCCTCCATTTGCTCTGTCTCCCACTTCAAGGCCTCTAGGCTGCGGTTGGCATCCCTCAACTGGTCCTCCACCTTCTCCAGATGCTTCTGGGTCCTTTCTGTGACCACTAGGCTCTTCTGAAGGGCCACTTGGGTGGCGTTGAGCTCCATTGTGGCCTGGTGCAGCTGGACATCCATCTCCGCCAGCCTCTGGTCCTGGGTGCTGACTCTCTGCGCCAGGATGCTGGTGTGGTCAGCGTAGTCCTGGGATGCCCACTGGAGCTGACTAAAGACCTGTCCATCTGCAGGGAAAGGAGAGAGAAAGGGTGGGTTTGAAAGAAGAGGGCAAGTGTCCACTTGGTCCACAAACTGAACCCTCCACAGAAAGATGGCTCCATGCCATGGAGTCCATGGAGCTCCTATGGCCCTTCTCCTCCTGGGGCTTCTGAAAGGACAAGATGGCTAGCGGTGGCAAAGGGACCCCCAACCTGCCTGGGCCCCAAGGGGAGCCAGACCCAATGGGTTCAAGGGCCACGCTCCCCCTGACCATTGCTTTGGGTCTTGTGGGGTGGGATTTGGGCAGCTACTCACACCGGACCCCGAGTCCCACGGCAGTGGCCAGGAGGAAGAGGCAGGCGGCCAGAAGGACCAGGACGGTGGTCTTCTTGACCCACGGCTCAGATCCTGGGGGAGGAGGTCAGCAAGGTTATATTGGGGGACCTGGCTGGGGGTTTGCAAAGGGCTCCCCTGCAAAAAAGGCAAAGGACGCCGGCCGCGGCGGAGGAGCGGTTGTGGTCACTCAAGGGCTGGACGGTGGCATAGAAACCCCCAGATGAATAATAAGTGGGCAGGTTGCCCACCTGGGTGTTCCTTACTTTTTCTCCTCCTCCTTCCCTTAAACAAATGCAGCCAACAACTCCGTTGGGACAAACCCAACGTCCGAAGCCGCAGAAGTCTCCAAAGCCTTCTGGCCTTGCAGCCGGCGGGTGCCTCTGCCTCCCTGAGATGAGCTTTTCTGGACAATGGGGAAAGGCCTTGGTCCTCTTTCCTCTGGTATTTCTCTTCCGGCAAAACACCAGATGATTAACCACGGTTTCTGTCATTCGGGAAACCCATCTAAGCGGGAGATGTGCTGGCCATGTTCTAGAAGCATTTCTTCCTCATGTTCCACCTGCATCTCATCTCTGGCTGGCATTTCTCTGAAGGTGCCAAAGCCACAGACGCTGCTGGCGAAACGTCAGGAAGACGCTCCTCCAGAACATGGCCCCAGAGCCAGAAAAACCCACAAAAAGCTATGGATGCCGGCCATGGAAACCTTTGGCTTCACGCAGGAGATGTGTTGGCTTGCCAACTCTTGCCATCTGAGATGCAAAGGGTTCTTCTGCAAAAGCAGCTCAAGGTGGGGACCCCTCCGGTGCCACCTTCAGCCCCAGGAGAGGAAAAGACCCAGATGGGCAGAGAAAAGGGGCAGAGAGGGTAGGGGGTCCCAGGGCTGACCTCTGCTCTCCTTGGGGTTCTCCTCTCCTTCCAAGGGCCTGGGACCTTCAACATTTTCGTAGGCGACCTCCCCTTCCTCTTCAGTCCCTGGAAAAGAAGCAAAAGAAGAGGTAATGGGGGGATAGAAAGGGGGACCCCATACAAGGCCTGGCCCTTCTGGATCCCTACCTTCCTGCGGGGTCTTCTCTGGGGGGCTCCTCACAAACCTCAGGTCAGCGGAGGTCACTCCTTCGGCCATGCCAGGCCAGGAATGGGCTTGCTGGACGCTGGCAAGAAAAGCTTGGACAGACGGGTAGACAGCACTGGTGTGCGCTTCAGTAAAGACGTGTTTCGAACTGGTGACAGAAAGCAGAAGTGGAGGCAGCCGAGCAGAAAGTCACATACACACCCCAAGAGACATTGCTCTCCTGGACCCAGAAAGAGGAAGTCCCATGATCTGGCCCCTTCATCTGCCCCAAAACATGCCCCCAAGGACCAAAACAGGTGCCATTCCCCCTCTAGAATCATAGAACCACAGAACCATAGAGTTGGGAAAGACCCTCAAAAGGGCCCTGGTCCACTCCAACCCCTTTATTCTGTCCTGCAGGAACTCTCCATCAAAGCAGCCCCATGGAGAGATAGCCATCCAGCCTCTGCTTAAAGACAGCCTCCAAGGAAGGAGGCTCCATTACAGTCTCCATTGAGGAAGGAGTCTGTTCCTCTGTCTAACAGCCCTGACTCTCAGGAGGTTGGTTCTTCCTAATGTTGGTCTGGAATCTCTTTCCCTGGAGCTGGCATCCATTGCTCCATTGGGTCCCAGTCTCTGGAGCAGCAGGAAACAAGCTTGCTCCCCCTCAGTATGAAATCCCTTCAAATATTTAAACAGGGGCTGACCGTCTCTTCTCCAGACTAAAGATTCCCAGCGTCTCCCTGAGTCTTTCCTCTTGGGCTCCATGGTTTCCAGACCTTCCACCATTTTTGTATCCTTCCTTTGGGCCACAAAGTGACTTCTATTGTAAAAGAGAAAAGGAGGGCCATCTCTCAGGGTGGGAAGTTCCCGGAGGGCAACTGACCGACTGACCACTGGAAGGAGCTTCTTGCCAGGGAGACTGGTCAAGCAAAGGCACCCATGGCCTGGAGAGGGGGAGGGGCAGCCTCCTCTGGACGGCCACAAAAAGAGACTGGACAGTGACCGACTGGGGATATTCTAGATGGACATCCTCCAGTGACCCTCCTCAGGTTGAACCCAGTGGCCTCTGGGAGCATCCTCCAGCTGTAGGACTCTCTCACACTCCTTCCTTCCTTCCTTCCTTCCTTCCTTCCTTCCTTCCTTCTTTCCTTCTGAGAAAAATAGATTTGAATCAAAGACATAAGATTTAATAAAAGAGTTAGAAACATATGAATAGAGTAGAAATCATGTAAGACTATATAATTATATGCTATAATTAGATTTTATGTATATAGATAGTAAGGAACCGTGTGTGTGTATATACACATATAGTATATATATACACATATATACTATTATAACCAAGATATATATCTAATAGAACAAAAGGAGAAACTGCATAACCGTACAGGTTTTTCCCCTTTAACTTTAAGATCGCTTAAAGGATTAATCGCAAGCTCAATGGCTGCAGCCCTTCAACGGAAAGAGGATTTTATACAGAAGTCAGTAGAAGGAAGAGATGTTAGAGGAGCTTTTTTATCACGTTCACTTTATAAGAAGTATACTGGCCTTTAGGTTTCTAAATAGATAAAACCTCTGAGCAATGTTAAGAACAATGGGGCTCTTTCATTGTTTTCATCATCAGTAACTTTTATTTTCATTGATAAGATAGGTTGGGTTTCATTTTTTCCCCAAACATGAATAAATAGCACCTTTTCTGGCTGTGTTCAAAAGCGAGACAAAGAAGGAGCTTCCAAGGGATGCTCTTCCTTCTCTGCAGCCGGGACTCAAGGGCCAGAAGAGACCGCCAGGAGAACCAGGAGGAGCCTGGCTCTCTCCGGCTGCCAAGAGACAGACAGACAGACAGACAGGGCTCTGTAAGGCCTAATAAATGCGGGGGGGGGGGGGGATATTAGTCAACACAGCCATGAATCTCTAAGGACTCCTTTAAAGGGTCAGGAGATGTATGCTGAGAGGATGTTGTGGGTGGAGGTTTTACACACATGCAAAGGTGGCCTTAAAACTGACCACGTGTCTAGATCCGGCCATGAAACGTTGTAAGAGCAAATGCCTTATGAACACTGTGCAAAACCTGGGACAGGCCAAGGGCCTCTTGCCTGAGACCCCCTTCTTCCAGCAAGACGGGAATTCATACATTGTCCTGATTGGTTTCATTTGGGATTTAGAAAAATCTATACCTCACACCTTCCTTCCTTCCTGCCTTCCTTCCTTCCTATCTTCTCTTCCTTCCTTCCTTCCTTCCTTCCTGCCTGCCTGCCTTCCTTCCTTCCTATCTTCTCTTTCTTTCTTTCTTTCTTCCTTCCTTCCTTCCTTCCTTCCTTCCTTCCTTCCTTCCTTCCTGCCTTCCTTCCTGCCTTCTTTCCTTCCTTGGGACTAAAGGTCCTGATCCCAGCCTCCCAAGGCGCAAGGGCTTTCAGAAGAGAGAGGAGCACAATGAGGAATCATAGGATCATAGAGTTGGAAGAGACCCCCAAGAAGGGCCCTGATCCAGTGCAAACCCCACGTTCTGCCATGCAGGAACTCTCCATCAAAGCAAATGGACCACCAAAAGGGGACTCTCAGGAGAAGGGATGGAGGGGCCAGAGGATCCTCAGGTAAACTCAGTTGATCAGGGAGTTTATCAGACGCGAGTTTTTGTCGATTTTTCCTGCCTATCGCGCAATGTTAGACCAGATGAACTCCATCCAAGGATATCAAAAGAACTGGCAAATGGAGAAGAGGAGAAATCCCAGCAGACTGGCGAAGGGCAAACGTTGTCCCCATCTTCAAAAAGGGGAAGAAAGAGGATCCCAACAATTATCGTCCAGTTAGTCTGAGATCAATCCCAGGAAAGATTCTGGAGCAGATCATTAAACAGAGAGTCTGTGAACATCTAGAAGGCAATGCCATCATCACAAAAAGTCAACATGGTTTCAGAGAAAGAAGTCATGCCAGACAAATCTAATCTCTTTCTTTGACAAAATGACCATTTTGGTAGATGAAGGGAATGCTGTGGATGTAGTATATCTTGATTTCAGTAAGGCCTTTGACAAGGTTTCCTATGACATTCTTGCAAACAAGCTTCTAAAATGTGGGATAGACAAAGGAACTGTTAAATGGATCTGTAATTGGTTGACCGGCCGAACCCAAAGGGTGCTCAACAATGGCTCCTTTTCATCCTGGAGAGAAGTGACCAGTGGGGTCCCACAGGGCTCTGTCCTGGGCCCAGTGCTATTCAACATCTTTATCAATGACCTGGATGACAGAATTGGGAGCATACTCATCAAATTTGCAGATGACACCAAATTAGGAGGAATAGCTAATACCCCAGAGGACAGGATCAAGATCCAAAATGACCTGAATAGACTAGAAAGCTGGGCCAAAGCTAACAAAATGAAATTCAACACAGAGAAATGTAAGGTATTGCACTTAGGGCGGAAAAATAAAATGCACAGATATAGGATTATGGGGGACACCTGGCTGAATGAAACTATGTGTGAAAGGGATCTAGGAGTCCAAGTAGACCACAAGTTGAACATGAGTGAACAGTGTGATGCGGCAGCTAAAAAGGCCAATGCAATTTTAGGCTGCATCAATAGAAGTATAGTGTCTAGATCAAGAGAAGTAATAGTGCCACTGTATTCTGCTCTGGTCAGGCCCCACCTAGAATATTGTGTCCAGTTCTGGGCGCCACAATTCAAAAAGGACATTGAGAAACTGGAGCGTGTCCAAAGGAGGGCAACAAAAATGGTGAAGGGTCTGGAAACCATGCCCTACGAGGAACGACTTAGGGAGCTGGGGATGTTTTGCCTGGAGAAAAGAAGGTTAAGAGGTGATATGATAGCCCTGATTAAATATTTGAAAGGATGTCATATTGAGGAGGGAGCAAGCTTGTTTTCTGCTGCTCCAGAGAACAGGACCCGGAAAAATGGATGCAAGCTTCCACCCTTCGGCCACCATCTTGGGGGGAGAGAGGCAGGCGAGCTCCAACTGCGCAGCCTGGAAGAAGAGAAGCCCTCCCTTCAGCCACCATCTTGGGGGGAGAGAGGCAGACGAGCTCCAACTGCCTGCCTGGAAGAAGAGAAGCCCTCCCTTCAGCCACCATCTTGGGGGGAGAGAGGCAGGCTAGCTCCAACTGCCTGCCTGTAAGAAGAAAAGCCCTCCCTTCAGCCACCATCTTGGGGGGAGAGAGGCAGGCGAGCTCCAACTGCCTGCCTGGAAGAAGAGAAGCCCTCCCTTCAGCCACCATCTTGGGGGGAGAGAGGCAGGCCAGCTCCAACTGCGCAGCCTGGAAGAAGACAAGCCCTCCCTTCAGCCACCATCTTGGGGGGAGAGAGGCAGGCGAGCTCCAACTGCGCAGCCTGGAAGAAGACAAGCCCTCCCTTCAGCCACCATCTTGGGGGGAGAGAGGCAGGCTAGCTGCAACTGCCTGCCTGGAAGAAGAGAAGCCCTCCCTTCAGCCACCATCTTGGGGGGAGAGAGGCAGGCGAGCTCCAACTGCGCAGCCTGGAAGAAGACAAGCCCTCCCTTCAGCCACCATCTTGGGGGGAGAGAGGCAGGCGAGCTCCAACTGCGCAGCCTGGAAGAAGACAAGCCCTCCCTTCAGCCACCATCTTGGGGGGAGAGAGGCAGGCTAGCTCCAACTGCCTGCCTGGAAGAAGAGAAGCCCTCCCTTCAGCCACCATCTTGGGGGGAGAGAGGCAGGCTAGCTCCAACTGCCTGCCTGTAAGAAGAAAAGCCCTCCCTTCAGCCACCATCTTGGGGAGAGAGAGGCAGATGAGCTCCAACTGCCTGCCTGTAAGAAGAAAAGCCCTCCCTTCAGCCACCATCTTGAGGGGAGAGAGGCAGACGAGCTCCAACTGCCTGCCTGGAAGAAGAGAAGCCCTCCCTTCAGCCACCATCTTGCGGGGAGAGAGGCAGGCTAGCTCCAACTGCCTGCCTGGAAGAAGAGAAGCCCTCCCTTCAGCCACCATCTTGGGGGGAGAGAGGCAGGCGAGCTCCAACTGCGCAGCCTGGAAGAAGACAAGCCCTCCCTTCAGCCACCATCTTGGGGGGAGAGAGGCAGGCGAGCTCCAACTGCGCAGCCTGGAAGAAGACAAGCCCTCCCTTCAGCCACCATCTTGGGGGGAGAGAGGCAGGCTAGCTCCAACTGCCTGCCTGGAAGAAGAGAAGCCCTCCCTTCAGCCACCATCTTGGGGGGAGAGAGGCAGGCTAGCTCCAACTGCCTGCCTGTAAGAAGAAAAGCCCTCCCTTCAGCCACCATCTTGGGGAGAGAGAGGCAGATGAGCTCCAACTGCCTGCCTGTAAGAAGAAAAGCCCTCCCTTCAGCCACCATCTTGAGGGGAGAGAGGCAGACGAGCTCCAACTGCCTGCCTGGAAGAAGAGAAGCCCTCCCTTCAGCCACCATCTTGGGGGGAGAGAGGCAGGCTAGCTCCAACTGCCTGCCTGGAAGAAGAGAAGCCCTCCCTTCAGCCACCATCTTGGGGGGAGAGAGGCAGGCTAGCTCCAACTGCCTGCCTGTAAGAAGAAAAGCCCTCCCTTCAGCCACCATCTTGGGGGGAGAGAGGCAGGCTAGCTCCAACTGCCTGCCTGTAAGAAGAAAAGCCCTCCCTTCAGCCACCATCTTGAGGGGAGAGAGGCAGGCGAGCTCCAACTGCCTGCCTGTAAGAAGAAAAGCCCTCCCTTCAGCCACCATCTTGGGGGGAGAGAGGCAGGCTAGCTCCAACTGCCTGCCTGTAAGAAGAAAAGCCCTCCCTTCAGCCACCATCTTGGGGGGAGAGAGGCAGGCTAGCTCCAACTGCCTGCCTGGAAGAAGAGAAGCCCTCCCTTCAGCCACCATCTTGGGGAGAGAGAGGCAGGCTAGCTCCAACTGCCTGCCTGAAGAAGAAAAGCCCTCCCTTCAGCCACCATCTTGAGGGGAGAGAGGCAGATGAGCTCCAACTGCCTGCCTGGAAGAAGACAAGCCCTCCCTTCAGCCACCATCTTGGGGGGAGAGAGGCAGGCTAGCTGCAACTGCCTGCCTGTAAGAAGACAAGCCCTCCCTTCAGCCACCATCTTGGGGAGAGAGAGGCAGGCTAGCTCCAACTGCCTGCCTGAAGAAGAAAAGCCCTCCCTTCAGCCACCATCTTGAGGGGAGAGAGGCAGACGAGCTCCAACTGCCTGCCTGGAAGAAGACAAGCCCTCCCTTCAGCCACCATCTTGGGGAGAGAGAGGCAGGCTAGCTCCAACTGCCTGCCTGGAAGAAGAGAAGCCCTCCCTTCAGCCACCATCTTGGGGGGAGAGAGGCAGGCGAGCTCCAACTGCCTGCCTGTAAGAAGAGAAGCCCTCCCTTCAGCCACCATCTTGGGGAGAGAGAGGCAGGCTAGCTCCAACTGCCTGCCTGAAGAAGAAAAGCCCTCCCTTCAGCCACCATCTTGAGGGGAGAGAGGCAGACGAGCTCCAACTGCCTGCCTGTAAGAAGAGAAGCCCTCCCTTCAGCCACCATCTTGAGGGGAGAGAGGCAGACGAGCTCCAACTGCGCAGCCTGTAAGAAGAGAAGCCCTCCCTTCAGCCACCATCTTGAGGGGAGAGAGGCAGGCTAGCTCCAACTGCCTGCCTGTAAGAAGAGAAGCCCTCCCTTCAGCCACCATCTTGGGGAGAGAGAGGCAGGCTAGCTCCAACTGCCTGCCTGTAAGAAGACAAGCCCTCCCTTCAGCCACCATCTTGGGGAGAGAGAGGCAGGCTAGCTCCAACTGCCTGCCTGTAAGAAGACAAGCCCTCCCTTCAGCCACCATCTTGGGGAGAGAGAGGCAGGCTAGCTCCAACTGCCTGCCTGTAAGAAGACAAGCCCTCCCTTCAGCCACCATCTTGGGGGGGAGAGAGGCCTGTTATGTTTGTTTGTTTGTTTTTTTACTTTGTATTGTACTTCCTGTTGTACACCGCTTTGATCTACATTGGAAAAGCGGTATATAAATAAACATTATTATAATAATTATTATTATTATTATTAAGCTACAGGAAAAGAGATTCCACCTCAACATTAGGAGGAACTTCCTGACAGTAAGGGCTGTTCGACAGTGGAATGCACTCCCTCGGAGGGTGATAGAGTCTCCTTCCTTGGAGGTCTTTAAACAGAGGCTGGATGGCCATCTGTCGGGGATGCTTTGATTTGGATTTCCTGCATGGAGGGGGTTGGACTGGATGGCCCTGGTGGTCTCTTCCAACTCTATGATTCTATGATTCTATGATAGACACCTAGGAGGCTGCAAATGAAAGAGGTCCCTTAAAGGTAGGGTTGCCATAATGGAGGACCTCGAAACCGGGACAAATGTAGGACAAGGTTTGAAAATGTAGGACTTTTTTTTTTTTTAATTTCCTGGCTAGGAAATTAAAAAAAAAAGTCCTAGATTTTTAAACCTTGTCCTCCTCCTCCTCCTCCCGGCCTGGGAGGGAGCCTAGGCCGGCTCCCAGGCCGAGAAGGAGGCGGGGGCCGCCCCTCATCGCGGCGATCGCCGCGGTGGGAAGCGGCCTCCTCCTCCTCCCTGGCCTCGTGGAGGCTTTGAGGACCGCGCGGCCGGAGCTCCGACCGCGGAGCTGCCTCCAAGGCCTTGCTGGGGCCCGGGAGGGAGCGTCTCCGCGGCTGGAGCTCCAACCGCGGAGAGCCTTCCCAGGCCTCAGCAAGGCCTTGGAGCCGCCGCGGGGCCTGAGGTGGCCGCGGTGGGCGGGGCCGTCCCGGTTTGGGCGCCAAACCGGGCCGGGACCAGGACAGCACCGCCCAAACCGGGATTGTCCCGCCCCCCGGCGGGATATGGCAACCCTACTTAAAGGTCATCCATCCCAGCCCCATTCTTCTGTCCTGCATGGACACCTAGGAGGCTGCAAATGAAAGGGGCCCCTAGGGGTCATCCATCCCAGCCCCATTCCTCTTTCCTGCAATGACACCTAGGAGGCTGCAAATGTAAGGGGCCCCTAGGGGTCATCCATCCCAGCCCCATTCCTCTTTCCTGCATGGACACCTAGGAAGCTGCAAATGAAAGGGATCCCTAGGGGTCATCCATCCCAGCCCCATTCCTCTTTCCTGCATGGACACCTAGGAGGCTGCAAATGAAAGGGACCCCTAGGGGTCATCCATCCCAGCCCTATTCCTCTTTCCTGCAATGACACCTAGGAGGCTGCAAATGTAAGGGGCCCTTAGGGGTCATCCATCGCAGCCCCATTCCTCTGTCCTGCATGGACACCTAGGAGGCTGCAAATGTAAGGGGCCCTTAGGGGTCATCCATCCCAGCCCCATTCCTCTTTCCTGCATGGACACCTAGGAGGCTGCAAATGAAAGGGACCCCTAGGGGTCATCCATCCCAGCCCCATTCCTCTTTCCTGCATAGACACCTAGGAGGCTGCAAATGAAAGGGGCCCCTAGGGGTCATCCATCCCAGCCCCATTCCTCTTTCCTGCAATGACACCTAGGAGGCTGCAAATGTAAGGGGTCCTTAGGGGTCATCCATCCCAGCCCCATTCCTCTGTCCTGCAATGACACCTAGGAGGCTGCAAATGAAAGGGACCCCTAGGGGTCATCCATCCCAGCCCCATTCCTCTGTCCTGCATGGACACCTAGGAGGCTGCAAATGAAAGGGGCCCCTAGGGGTCATCCATCCCAGCCCCATTCCTCTGTCCTGCATGGACACCTAGGAGGCTGTAAATGAAAGGGGTCCCTTAAGGGTCATCCATCCCTGCCCAATTCCTCTGTGCTGCATGAACACCCGGGGGGGCTGCAAATGCAAGGGCCCCTAGGGGTCATCCATCCCAGCCCCATTCCTCTGTCCTGCAATGACACCTAGGAGGCTGCAAATGAAAGGGACCCCTAGGGGTCATCCATCCCAGCCCCATTCCTTTGTCGTGCATAGACACCTAGGAGGCTGTAAATGAAAGGGGTCCCTAGGGGTCATCCATCCCAGCCCCATTCCTCTTTCCTGCATAGACACCTAGGAGGCCGCAAATGTAAGGGGCCCCTAGGGGTCATCCATCCCAGCCCCATTCCTCTTTCCTGCAATGACACCTAGGAGGCCGCAAATGTAAGGGGCCCCTAGGGGTCATCCATCCCAGCCCCATTCCTCTTTCCTGCAATGACACCTAGGAGGCCGCAAATGTAAGGGGCCCCTAGGGGTCATCCATCCCAGCCCCATTCCTCTTTCCTGCAATGACACCTAGGAGGCCGCAAATGTAAGGGGCCCCTAGGGGTCATCCATCCCAGCCCCATTCCTCTTTCCTGCATGGACACCTAGGAAGCTGCAAATGAAAGGGACCCCTAGGGGTCATCCATCCCAGCCCCATTCCTCTTTCCTGCATGGACACCTAGGAGGCTGCAAATGAAAGGGACCCCTAGGGGTCATCCATCCCAGCCCTATTCCTCTTTCCTGCAATGACACCTAGGAGGCTGCAAATGTAAGGGGCCCTTAGGGGTCATCCATCGCAGCCCCATTCCTCTGTCCTGCATGGACACCTAGGAGGCCGCAAATGTAAGGGGCCCCTAGGGGTCATCCATCCCAGCCCCATTCCTCTTTCCTGCATGGACACCTAGGAGGCTGCAAATGAAAGGGGCCCCTAGGGGTCATCCATCCCAGCCCCATTCCTCTTTCCTGCATGGACACCTAGGAGGCTGCAAATGTAAGGGGCCCTTAGGGGTCATCCATCCCAGCCCCATCCCTCTTTCCTGCAATGACACCTAGGAGGCTGCAAATGTAAGGGGCCCTTAGGGGTCATCCATCCCAGCCCCATTCCTCTTTCCTGCATGGACACCTAGGAGGCTGCAAATGTAAGGGACCCCTAGGGGTCATCCATCCCAGCCCCATTCCTCTGTCCTGCATGGACACCTAGGAGGCTGCAAATGAAAGGGACCCCTAGGGGTCATCCATCCCAGCCCCATTCCTCTGTCCTGCATGGACACCTAGGAGGCTGCAAATGAAAGGGACCCCTAGGGGTCATCCATCCCAGCCCCATTCCTCTTTCCTGCATGGACACCTAGGAGGCTGCAAATGAAAGGGACCCCTAGGGGTCATCCATCCCAGCCCCATTCCTCTTTCCTGCATAGACACCTAGGAGGCTGCAAATGTAAGGGGCCCTTAGGGGTCATCCATCCCAGCCCCATTCCTCTGTCCTGCAATGACACCTAGGAGGCTGCAAATATAAGGGGCCCTTAGGGGTCATCCATCCCAGCCCCATTCCTCTGTCCTGCATGGACACCTAGGAGGCTGCAAATGAAAGGGACCCCTAGGGGTCATCCATCCCAGCCCCATTCCTCTGTCCTGCATGGACACCTAGGAGGCTGCAAATGAAAGGGACCCCTAGGGGTCATCCATCCCAGCCCCATTCCTCTGTCCTGCATGGACACCTAGGAGGCTGCAAATGAAAGGGACCCCTAGGGGTCATCCATCCCAGCCCCATTCCTCTGTCCTGCATGGACACCTAGGAGGCTGCAAATGAAAGGGACCCCTAGGGGTCATCCATCCCAGCCCCATTCCTCTTTCCTGCAATGACACCTAGGAGGCTGCAAATGAAAGGGACCCCTAGGGGTCATCCATCCCAGCCCCATTCCTCTGTCCTGCATGGACACCTAGGAGGCTGCAAATGAAAGGGACCCCTAGGGGTCATCCATCCCAGCCCCATTCCTCTGTCCTGCATGGACACCTAGGAGGCTGCAAATGAAAGGGACCCCTAGGGGTCATCCATCCCAGCCCCATTCCTCTGTCCTGCATGGACACCTAGGAGGCTGCAAATGAAAGGGGCCCCTAGGGGTCATCCATCCCAGCCCCATTCCTCTGTCCTGCATGGACACCTAGGAGGCTGTAAATGAAAGGGGCCCCTAGGGGTCATCCATCCCAGCCCCATTCCTCTGTCCTGCACGGACACCTAGGAGGCTGTAAATGAAAGGGGCCCCTAGGGGTCATCCATCCCAGCCCCATTCCTCTTTCCTGCAAGGACGCCTAGGAGGCTGCAAATGAAAGGGGCCCCTAGGGGTCATCCATCCCAGCCCCATTCCTCTTTCCTGCACGGACGCCTAGGAGGCTGCAAATGAAAGGGGCCCCTAGGGGTCATCCATCCCAGCCCCATTCCTCTGTCCTGCATGGACGCCTAGGAGGCTGCAAATGAAAGGGACCCCTAGGGGTCATCCATCCCAGCCCCATTCCTCTGTCCTGCAAAGACGCCTAGGAGGCTGCAAATGAAAGGGACCCCTAGGGGTCATCCATCCCAGCCCCATTCCTCTGTCCTGCATGGACGCCTAGGAGGCTGCAAATGAAAGGGGCCCCTAGGGGTCATCCATCCCAGCCCCATTCCTGTGTCCTGCATGGACGCCTAGGAGGCTGCAAATGAAAGGGGCCCCTAGGGGTCATCCATCCCAGCCCCATTCCTGTGTCCTGCATGGACGCCTAGGAGGCTGCAAATGAAAGGGGCCCCTAGGGGTCATCCATCCCAGCCCCATTCCTGTGTCCTGCATGGACACCTAGGAGGCTGCAAATGAAAGGGGCCCCTAGGGGTCATCCATCCCAGCCCCATTCCTGTGTCCTGCATGGACACCTAGGAGGCTGCAAATGAAAGGGGCCCCTAGGGGTCATCCATCCCAGCCCCATTCCTGTGTCCTGCATGGACACCTAGGAGGCTGCAAATGAAAGGGGCCCCTAGGGGTCATCCATCCCAGCCCCATTCCTGTGTCCTGCATGGACACCTAGGAGGCTGCAAATGAAAGGGGCCCCTAGGGGTCATCCATCCCAGCCCCATTCCTGTGTCCTGCATGGACACCTAGGAGGCTGCAAATGAAAGGGGCCCCTAGGGGTCATCCATCCCAGCCCCATTCCTGTGTCCTGCATGGACACCTAGGAGGCTGCAAATGAAAGGGGCCCCTAGGGGTCATCCATCCCAGCCCCATTCCTGTGTCCTGCATGGACACCTAGGAGGCTGCAAATGAAAGGGGCCCCTAGGGGTCATCCATCCCAGCCCCATTCCTGTGTCCTGCATGGACACCTAGGAGGCTGCAAATGAAAGGGGCCCCTAGGGGTCATCCATCCCAGCCCCATTCCTGTGTCCTGCATGGACACCTAGGAGGCTGCAAATGAAAGGGGCCCCTAGGGGTCATCCATCCCAGCCCCATTCCTGTGTCCTGCATGGACACCTAGGAGGCTGCAAATGAAAGGGGCCCCTAGGGGTCATCCATCCCAGCCCCATTCCTGTGTCCTGCATGGACACCTAGGAGGCTGCAAATGAAAGGGGCCCCTAGGGGTCATCCATCCCAGCCCCATTCCTGTGTCCTGCATGGACACCTAGGAGGCTGCAAATGAAAGGGGCCCCTAGGGGTCATCCATCCCAGCCCCATTCCTGTGTCCTGCATGGACACCTAGGAGGCTGCAAATGAAAGGGGCCCCTAGGGGTCATCCATCCCAGCCCCATTCCTGTGTCCTGCATGGACACCTAGGAGGCTGCAAATGAAAGGGGCCCCTAGGGGTCATCCATCCCAGCCCCATTCCTGTGTCCTGCATGGACACCTAGGAGGCTGCAAATGAAAGGGGCCCCTAGGGGTCATCCATCCCAGCCCCATTCCTCTGTCCTGCATGGACACCTAGGAGGCTGCAAATGAAAGGGACCCCTAGGGGTCATCCATCCCAGCCCCATTCCTCTGTCCTGCATGGACACCTAGGAGGCTGCAAATGAAAGGGACCCCTAGGGGTCATCCATCCCAGCCCCATTCCTCTGTCCTGCATGGACACCTAGGAGGCTGCAAATGAAAGGGACCCCTAGGGGTCATCCATCCCAGCCCCATTCCTCTGTCCTGCATGGACACCTAGGAGGCTGCAAATGAAAGGGACCCCTAGGGGTCATCCATCCCAGCCCCATTCCTCTGTCCTGCATGGACACCTAGGAGGCTGCAAATGAAAGGGACCCCTAGGGGTCATCCATCCCAGCCCCATTCCTCTGTCCTGCATGGACACCTAGGAGGCTGCAAATGAAAGGGACCCCTAGGGGTCATCCATCCCAGCCCCATTCCTCTGTCCTGCATGGACACCTAGGAGGCTGCAAATGAAAGGGACCCCTAGGGGTCATCCATCCCAGCCCCATTCCTCTGTCCTGCATGGACACCTAGGAGGCTGCAAATGAAAGGGACCCCTAGGGGTCATCCATCCCAGCCCCATTCCTCTGTCCTGCATGGACACCTAGGAGGCTGTAAATGAAAGGGACCCCTAGGGGTCATCCATCCCAGCCCCATTCCTCTGTCCTGCATGGACACCTAGGAGGCTGCAAATGAAAGGGACCCCTAGGGGTCATCCATCCCAGCCCCATTCCTCTGTCCTGCATGGACACCTAGGAGGCTGCAAATGAAAGGGACCCCTAGGGGTCATCCATCCCAGCCCCATTCCTCTGTCCTGCACGGACACCTAGGAGGCTGCAAATGAAAGGGACCCCTAGGGGTCATCCATCCCAGCCCCATTCCTCTGTCCTGCACGGACACCTAGGAGGCTGCAAATGAAAGGGACCCCTAGGGGTCATCCATCCCAGCCCCATTCCTCTGTCCTGCACGGACACCTAGGAGGCTGCAAATGAAAGGGACCCCTAGGGGTCATCCATCCCAGCCCCATTCCTCTGTCCTGCACGGACACCTAGGAGGCTGCAAATGAAAGGGACCCCTAGGGGTCATCCATCCCAGCCCCATTCCTCTGTCCTGCACGGACACCTAGGAGGCTGCAAATGAAACGGACCCCTAGGGGTCATCCATCCCAGCCCCATTCCTCTGTCCTGCACGGACACCTAGGAGGCTGCAAATGAAAGGGACCCCTAGGGGTCATCCATCCCAGCCCCATTCCTCTGTCCTGCACGGACACCTAGGAGGCTGCAAATGAAAGGGACCCCAAGGGGTCATCCATCCCAGCCCCATTCCTCTGTCCTGCACGGACACCTAGGAGGCTGCAAATGAAAGGGACCCCAAGGGGTCATCCATCCCAGCCCCATTCCTCTGTCCTGCACGGACACCTAGGAGGCTGCAAATGAAAGGGACCCCTAGGGGTCATCCATCCCAGCCCCATTCCTCTGTCCTGCACGGACACCTAGCAGGCTGCAAATGAAAGGGACCCCTAGGGGTCATCCATCCCAGCCCCATTCCTCTGTCCTGCACGGACACCTAGCAGGCTGCAAATGAAAGGGACCCCTAGGGGTCATCCATCCCAGCCCCATTCCTCTGTCCTGCACGGACACCTAGCAGGCTGCAAATGAAAGGGGACCCCTAGGGGTCATCCATCCCAGCCCCATTCCTCTGTCCTGCACGGACACCTAGCAGGCTGCAAATGAAAGGGACCCCTAGGGGTCATCCATCCCAGCCCCATTCCTCTGTCCTGCACGGACACCTAGCAGGCTGCAAATGAAAGGGACCCCTAGGGGTCATCCATCCCAGCCCCATTCCTCTGTCCTGCACGGACACCTAGGAGGCTGCAAATGAAAGGGACCCCTAGGGGTCATCCATCCCAGCCCCATTCCTCTGTCCTGCACGGACACCTAGGAGGCTGCAAATGAAAGGGACCCCTAGGGGTCATCCATCCCAGCCCCATTCCTCTGTCCTGCACGGACACCTAGGAGGCTGCAAATGAAAGGGACCCCTAGGGGTCATCCATCCCAGCCCCATTCCTCTGTCCTGCACGGACACCTAGGAGGCTGCAAATGAAAGGGACCCCCTAGGGGGTCATCCATCCCAGCCCCATTCCTCTGTCCTGCACGGACACCTAGGAGGCTGCAAATGAAAGGGACCCCTAGGGGTCATCCATCCCAGCCCCATTCCTCTGTCCTGCCGGACACCTAGGAGGCTGCAAATGAAAAGGGACCCCTAGGGGTCATCCATCCCAGCCCCATTCCTCTGTCCCTGCACGGACACCTAGGAGGCTGCAAATGAAAGGGACCCCTAGGGGTCATCCATCCCAGCCCCATTCCTCTGTCCTGCACGGACACCTAGGAGGCTGCAAATGAAAGGGACCCCTAGGGGTCATCCATCCCAGCCCCATTCCTCTGTCCTGCACGGACACCTAGGAGGCTGCAAATGAAAGGGACCCCTAGGGGTCATCCATCCCAGCCCCATTCCTCTGTCCTGCAATGACACCTAGGAGGCTGCAAATGAAAGGGACCCCTAGGGGTCATCCATCCAGCCCCATTCCTCTGTCCTGCACGGACACCTAGGAGCTGCAAATGAAAGGGACCCCTAGGGGTCATCCATCCCAGCCCCATTCCTCTGTCCTGCAATGACACCTAGGAGCTGCAAATATAAGGGGCCCCTAGGGGTCATCCATCCCAGCCCCATTCCTCTGTCCTGCATGGACACCTAGGAGGCTGCAAATGAAAGGGGCCCCTAGGGTCATCCATCCCAGCCCCATTCCTCTGTCCTGCATGGACACCTAGGAGGCTGCAAATGAAAGGGGCCCCTAGGGGTCATCCATCCCCAGCCCCATTCCTCTGTCCTGCATGGACACCTAGGAGGCTGCAAATGAAAGGGGCCCCTAGGGGTCATCCATCCCAGCCCCATTCCTCTGTCCTGCATGGACACCTAGGAGGCTGCAAATGAAAGGGGCCCCTAGGGGTCATCCATCCCAGCCCCCATTCCTCTGTCCTGCACGGACACCTAGCAGGCTGCAAATGAAAGGGACCCCTAGGGGTCATCCATCCCAGCCCCATTCCTCTGTCCTGCACGGACACCTAGGAGGCTGCAAATGAAAGGGACCCCTAGGGGTCATCCATCCCCAGCCCCATTCCTCTGTCCTGCACGGACACCTAGGAGGCTGCAAATGAAAGGGACCCCTAGGGGTCATCCATCCCAGCCCCATTCCTCTGTCCTGCACGGACACCTAGGAGGCTGCAAATGAAAGGGACCCCTAGGGGTCCATCCATCCCAGCCCCATTCCTCTGTCCTGCACGGACACCTAGGAGGCTGCAAATGAAAGGGACCCCTAGGGGTCATCCATCCCAGCCCCATTCCTCTGTCCTGCACGGACACCTAGGAGGCTGCAAATGAAAGGGACCCCAAGGGGTCATCCATCCCAGCCCCATTCCTCTGTCCTGCACGGACACCTAGGAGGCTGCAAATGAAAGGGACCCCAAGGGGTCATCCATCCCAGCCCCATTCCTCTGTCCTGCACGGACACCTAGGAGGCTGCAAATGAAAGGGACCCCAAGGGGTCATCCATCCCAGCCCCCATTCCTCTGTCCTGCACGGACACCTAGCAGGCTGCAAATGAAAGGGACCCCTAGGGGTCATCCATCCCAGCCCCATTCCTCTGTCCTGCACGGACACCTAGCAGGCTGCAAATGAAAGGACCCCTAGGGGTCATCCATCCCAGCCCCATTCCTCTGTCCTGCACGGACACCTAGCAGGCTGCAAATGAAAGGGACCCCTAGGGGTCATCCATCCCAGCCCCATTCCTCTGTCCTGCACGGACACCTAGCAGCTGCAAATGAAAAGGGACCCCTAGGGGTCATCCATCCCAGCCCCATTCCTCTGTCCTGCACGGACACCTAGCAGGCTGCAAATGAAGGGACCCCTAGGGGTCATCCATCCCAGCCCCATTCCTCTGTCCTGCACGGACACCTAGGAGGCTGCAAATGAAAGGGACCCCTAGGGGTCATCCATCCCAGCCCCATTCCTCTGTCCTGCACGGACACCTAGGAGGCTGCAAATGAAAGGGACCCCTAGGGGTCATCCATCCCAGCCCCATTCCTCTGTCCTGCACGGACACCTAGGAGGCTGCAAATGAAAGGGACCCCTAGGGGTCATCCATCCCAGCCCCATTCCTCTGTCCTGCACGGACACCTAGGAGGCTGCAAATGAAAGGGACCCTAGGGGTCATCCATCCCAGCCCCATTCCTCTGTCCTGCACGGACACCTAGGAGGCTGCAAATGAAAGGGACCCCTAGGGGGTCATCCATCCCAGCCCCATTCCTCTGTCCTGCACGGACACCTAGGAGGCTGCAAATGAAAGGGACCCCTAGGGGTCATCCAATCCCAGCCCCCATTCCTCTGTCCTGCACGGACACCTAGGAGGCTGCAAATGAAAGGGACCCCTAGGGGTCATCCATCCCAGCCCCATTCCTCTGTCCTGCACGGACACCTAGGAGGCTGCAAATGAAAGGGACCCCTAGGGGTCATCCATCCCAGCCCCATTCCTCTGTCCTGCACGGACCACCTAGGAGGCTGCAAATGAAAGGGACCCCTAGGGGTCATCCATCCCAGCCCCATTCCTCTGTCCTGCAATGACACCTAGGAGGCTGCAAATATAAGGGGCCCTAGGGGTCATCCATCCCAGCCCATTTCCTCTGTCCTGCATGGACACCTAGGAGGCTGCAAATGAAAGGGACCCTAGGGGTCATCCATCCCAGCCCCATTCCTCTGTCCTGCATGGACACCTAGGAGGCTGCAAATGAAAGGGGCCCCTAGGGGTCATCCATCCCAGCCCCATTCCTCTGTCCTGCATGGACACCTAGGAGGCTGCAAATGAAAGGCGCCCCTAGGGGGTCATCCATCCCAGCCCCATTCCTCTGTCCTGCATGGACACCTAGGAGGGCTGCAAATGAAAGGGACCCCTAGGGGTCATCCATCCCAGCCCCATTCCTCTGTCCTGCATGGACACCTAGGAGGCTGCAAATGAAAGGGACCCCTAGGGGTCATCCATCCCAGCCCCATTCCTCTGTCCTGCATGGACACCTAGGAGGCTGCAAATGAAAGGGACCCCTAGGGGTCATCCATCCCAGCCCCATTCCTCTGTCCTGCATGGACACCTAGGAGGCTGCAAATGTAAGGGGCCCCTAGGGGTCATCCATCCCAGCCCCATTCCTCTTTCCTGCAATGACACCTAGGAGGCTGCAAATGTAAGGGGCCCCTAGGGGTCATCCATCCCAGCCCCCATTCCTCTTTCCTGCAATGACACCTAGGAGGCTGCAAATGTAGGGGCCCCTAGGGGTCATCCATCCCAGCCCCATTCCTCTGTCCTGCATGGACACCTAGGAGGCTGCAAATGAAAGGGGACCACTAGGGGTCATCCATCCCAGCCCCATTCCTCTGTCCTGCATGGACACCTAGGAGGCTGCAAATGAAAGGGGACCCCTAGGGGTCATCCATCCCAGCCCCATTCCTCTGTCCTGCATGGACACCTAGGAGGCTGCAAATGTAAGGGGCCCCTAGGGGTCATCCATCCCAGCCCCATTCCTCTTTCCTGCAATGACACCTAGGAGGCTGCAAATGTAAGGGGCCCCTAGGGGTCATCCATCCCAGCCCCATTCCTCTGTCCTGCATGGACACCTAGGAGGCTGCAAATGAAAGGGACCACTAGGGGTCATCCATCCCAGCCCCATTCCTCTGTCCTGCATGGACACCTAGGAGGCTGCAAAGGGTCATCCATTCCATTTTATTTAATAATAAAAATAATGAAAAAATAAATAAAAATAAGGACAGGGGTGTATATATTTAATAATAAAAATAATGCATCCTGTATCCCCCACTCATTGCCACCCCCAGAATCCCTCTTGCACTTGTAATAATAATAATAATAATAATAATAATAATAATTTCGTCACCGTAAATGTCAGAAAAGGATGCGATTGTCATGCATTATTTTATGACTTTTAAAAGCAATTCGGAGCTGTCCCTGAATTCCTTGCAAAAGCATGTATCGTTTTGCCAATTGCCTAATTGACAAAAGCAACAAATGTAACATTCGAACGTTACATTCGCATTTTAGCATGGATTCTCCAAGGAAAAAAGTGCCCTTTCATTGTTCCCTTTCCCTTTAATTAGCTGACTTCAAGCAAAGGGATACTGTTGCAAAGGACATACACACACACACACACACACACACACACATATTCCTCAGCAAAAAACACAACAAAACATGCGCTCATTTTGTTTATATTTAATAATAAAAATAATGGGGGGGGGGGGAACACTGCATTTGCCCTCCAAAAGCCACCCTGATTTGCCCTTTTGCCTTCTTTCACCCGTTGCATCCAGATTCCCCCTTTTTCCTTCGGCTCTTTCCTTCTCCCCTCCCCTCCGCTAAATAGGACCCTAGAGATGGGGGGGAACCCCCTCCGCTCCCCCGGAAGCACAAAGGTCAGGATGCCACCATAGCCTCTAAAGGGCAGGGCAAATATGTTGATGCGAAATGCGAAAGACAAAAGGAAGGCGCTGGTGTAGTAAGACAGTTCTGCTATGCATGGTTTTGCATCACGCAAATCGCAACTTTCACATAATTGTAGCGCTAACATAACGTTACGGGGGAATGACGGAAAAGCAAGCAATGTGGTAAGACATCGCGCAAAACAGTCATTTCGGCAACGTTCTTTACACTTCCTTAGCGCAATTGCAAGGTCCAAAACTTGAGTCTGATAAACCTCCAGGTCTGCCTCTTACCTTCTGCAGAAGGGTCCCCCCCCAAAGTGCCCCTGAGGAAGAGGAGGAGAGAGGAGGAGGAGGAGAAGGGCTGCCTCTGAGGCCTTGGGTTCGAATCCTCCAGTGCCCTCCCATGGCGCTCTCCCTGCCTTCCTGGCTGTTCGACAGTGGAACACACTCCTTCCTCAATGGAGATGTTGGTGGAGTCTCCTTCTTTGGAAGCTGTCTTAAGCAGAGGCTGGATGGCCATCTGACAAAATGGGATGCATTAATTGGGAGTTCCTGCATGGCAGAAGAAGAAAGGGGTTGGACTGGATCAAGGCCCTTTTTGGGGTCTCTTCCAAATCTATGATTCTATGAGTGTCTGTCTGTCTGTCTGTATTTATTTATTTAATACAAGATTTAAAGCAGTAAATCCACAAAGAGAAGCCAAATGAAAGGCAGACTGAAGCACCTTTGGCCATCTTGGCTGCCCTTCTCTGGACACCTCTGGGATTCCCTCTAAAACAAATGACAAACACATTCACTGTCCAGGTTCCCAGGTTTATTGCGCCATGTTTCATACGTGACAATGACAGTCCCTGCACCCCTGGATTTGTTATTCTTGTTGTTCATCTTGAACTCCTGCATGACGCGCTTCACAGCGATGTTTGAGAGTTGCGTCATCGTACGTGACTTATCATGTCTATATGACCTGCGTCCAGAAAGATGACAACTGGTGGTTGCACACTACACAACTCTGCCATACAGATTTGCCTAAGAAAACTGATATTGGCAAATGCTTTCCCACTTTCCCTATTCTTGATTTATTATTATTATTATTATTATTATTATTATTATCATCATCCATATTATTGCTTTGACCTGAGCCCCATGTTGACCAGCCATTTAATAGGTTCCTCTCTAGGAATATCTAGGTCCTCTAGGTCTTTCAGTGAAACTTTTAGTTAAAGTTGACCATAGAGTTGCACTGGAGGACCTAGAGATTCCTAGAGAGGAACATATTAACCAAATCCATGAACAATCGAATCCGCAAAAGTAAAAGCCCCAAATTAAGAGGGACGACTGTCCATAGTGTTAAAGCACAAAGGCAAATTAGAATATTAAAACATAACTAAGTTGACACAGCAGATGTTAAAAGTATAAAAATGTACACAGCACCAATCTGGGAAGAGTCCCATGCGCAGGTGAGTCAATTTGCACATGAAGCAACTGTCTGGATAAAAAAGGAGGACGTAGGACCACAGAGAGTTGGAAGCAGAGGGAGGTGGCTCCCTTCCTTCCTTCCCTCCATCCATCCTTTCTTCTTTCTTTCTTTCCATCCATCCTTCCATCCTTCTCTTCCTCACTTCCACCTGGAGACCTGGGGGTTCCCACGGCAGGAAGTGTGGGCCTCTCGCATGCTCTGTGTGGCTGCCTTCTGCTCCGTTGCGCTAACATGGTGGATCACAAACAGGTAGCGGTAGTTGCAGAGGTGCCACTGGGCGTTCTGCTTGGCGAACCGGGCGCTGGGGGTCAGCTGCAGGCCTGTGTGCCACGCCAAGATCCCAACGTAGGCGTCCTCCACTGGGATTGGAGGCACCTGCTCCGCCGCCCACAAGACCAACCTGGCGGCGCGCAGGGAGAGGAGGTAGCCGACGCCGCTGGCATAGGGCGGGTACTCGCTCGCAGGGTAGTCCTCTCTGGAGACGTACCACTTGCTGGTAGGATGGCGGATGACCCGCCGCTTCTCTGGAGGAAAGACGGAGCCGGCGTAGAGAAGGTCGTGCTCGAGGAGATGCCGCTTGACCAGGAACTCTGGCAGCCAGTCAGTGTTGACGAAGCAATCATCGTCGGTCTTGAGGATGAAGCTGGGCCGGCAACGCTCCACTGACCACTTGAGGCCGTGGAGGACCTTCAGGGTCAGGTTGCGATAGGTGTCCAGGTAGCCCCCCAAAAGGATGTCCCCAAACGCCCGCTGCTCCTGCTGGACTTGACCGATGGTCATCTTGCTCAGGCTCCAGCCGACCAGGAAGACCACCTGCCAAGGATAAGGCGGAGGGGGCTGTGCTCGGGCCGCCCAGGTCCTCCGGATCGCCTGCCGCCGTTCTACGTTCCCAGGGGCCGATGCCACGAGGATCAAGAGCACCTGCCCCGGAGTGCAGTGTGGCTCAGGGAAATCTCCTTGGAACAGGAACCCCCAATCCACTCCGCTGTGGGTCAAGGCTGCAGTCCCAGATGGCTCCTGATGGTCAGCGTGGGGGCAATCAGAGGCCTGCTGGATCTTCTGGGCATCCTGGGTCAGAAGAAGAAGCAGCAACAGCAGCAGGCCCCAGAGGAGGGCAAAGGAAAAGAAGGCACCCAGGCAGCCCCAGAGGCACCTTGGACCCATAGAAGAGGGGAAAGGGGTGCCAGGCGAGGGCCCTGTCCTCACAGCCGCCTGCAGAGAGGCGCTCCCAGCTGCTGGACAGAGTCCGGCAGGCCAAAGGTCAGCTGTCTGGTGTCTCATTAACCCGACTGAGGATAAAGGGCCGTCAGGGCCCTGACTCTGCTAGCAAGACAGGAACAAAACTCTGCAACGCGGTCATAGTCCCCAGGACAGGAACGCAGCCCCTCTGCCCCACCTTTCGGCTGGACCATCGGGGTGCAAGGACAAGGAAGGTGGGGCAGGGGTGGCGCAGTGACCACAGCTGAATGGCTGGACTCAGCCTCACGTCCAGGCTGCCCCTTTGTGCTCCAGACTGTCTCCTATTCTGCTCCTCTTCTGTGTCCTAAGGAAAAGAAAATCACAGAATCAGAGCGTTGGAAGAGACCCCAAAAAGGGCCCTGATCCAGTCCAGCCCCTTTATTTGGCCATGCAGGAACTCTCAGTCAAAGCATCCCCATTGACAGGTGGCCATCCAGCCTCTCTTTAAAGACCTCCAAGGAAGGAGGGAATATATTCCACTGTCGAACAGCCCTTACTATCAAAACCTTGCTCCTAATGTTGAGGTGGAACCTTTTTCACTGGCGCTTGCATCCATTGCTCCATTGGTTCCTATTCTCTGGAGCAGCAGAAAACAAGCTTGCTCCCTCCTCCTCCTCCATGTGGCATCCCTTCCAATATTAGGGGAGCAGAGAGAAAAGGAGAAGAAGAAGAACAAATGAGTGGATGAGAACGTCTTTGTGCTTCAGAGGCAGCCAATGACTTGAATAAGTCTGCTCTTCTGGGCCTCTGCTTCCCACCTGAAACAAGAGGCAGAAGGAGGCAGCCTTCTTGCAAAGGGAAAGTGCAAGCGGATGTCAGAGTACCAAACGAAGCAGCATTGCTTTCTGAATGGTCAGGACAAACCTAAGGGCCGAGGAGCTGCCTTTGACCCCAAGAGCCAAGGCACAGCGAAAAAGGCCAGCTGAGGGCAGCCATTCTGCAGCTGGCTTCTCCTGCTCCTCCTCCGCTGGCAGCCTCCCAGTTGCAGCTGAAGAGGGTGGCCCTCCCAGGGTTGCCCTTGGACTGCAACACCCAGAAGCCCCCCTGGAAAGCAAGCAAGCAAGGAGGAGGAGGGCGGCCAGAGAGCGGCGGAGCCTCCCTTCTTGGAGGCTGCCTTCAAGCTGAGGCTGCATGGCCCTGTGTCAAAAGGGGGCTGCTTCGATTGGGAGTTCCTGCATGGCAGGGGAAGGGGCTTGGGCTGGGCCTTCCAACTCTATGGCTCTCTGACTGAGAGTTCCTGCATGGCAGAATGGAGCTGGACTGGATGGTCCTTGAGGCCCAGCCCTTTTCTTCTTCTGCCATGCAGGAACTCTCAGTCAAAACATCCCCTGCTGACAGAGGGCCCTCCAGCCTCCAAGGAAGAGGCTCCAGCAGAGTCTCCAAAGGAACCATAGAGTTGGAAAATGAGGGCTGTTCCTTTGGAGACTGTGCTGGAGCCTCTTCCTTGGAGGCTGGAGGGCCCTCTGTCAGCAGGGGGGTGTTTTGACTGAGAGTCCCTGCATGGCAGAAGAAGAAAAGGGCTGGGCTGCAGGGTTTGGACTGTACATTTTAACTTTGTAAGCCGCCCGGTTGCTTTTGGTAGAGAGGCGGGACATAAATACATTCTATGATGTAGATCTTTATTGCTATCCCTTCTAGCCCTAGGGACAAAATGGCATGCATTCACTGGGTCCTCCTCTCACAGCCTGGTCCTGGGAAGGCCTGGCCAGGCGGCCGGGGCCCTCGGCCCTTGGGCCTCCAGGCCAGCCCCCAGAAGGGCCTCTCTGCTGACCCTCCTTCCCTCCCTGGTTCCCCAGAGTAAAGGCTGAGGGGGGGAAGAGTGGCTTTTCTACGTCACTTCCGCCTCCTGAACTTCCCGACGGAAGGGGGACCTGCTGCGCGCACCTCCGCCGGCACCGCCCCTTAACACCTGGTTGCCTTGGCGACGAAAGCGGCACCTGCACCGCCCACTTCCGGGTCCGCCCCGCAGCAGACCCCGATTGGTGGGAAAGTGGCCAATGGGAATCGCGGGGCTGCCGAGTGAGAGCCAGTCAGAGGACGTCAGTGGCCGCAGAGCTACGAAAGGATAAGGGCACCCGAGGGGCCGGAGCTTCCGGGTCCCTCCGTCAGCCATCTTTAATTATAGGCCGCTTCTTTGTGTGGAATTAGCCAAATCCAGACTGTTCCTTGTACTGATTAAGACGGCAGAAGCCCCAGAGCCACTAAGAGGCTGATTCTGTAGCCTCAGCTCTGGCCTGGGAAGGCAGCGGTCCCCAAACTGTGCCCCTTAAGGGATTTGGGACTTCAACTCCCAGAGGCCTCAGCCATATTGGCCAATAGTGCGGGATTCTGGGAGCTGAAGTCCCAAATCCCTCAAAGAGCACACTTTCAGGATCACTGCCTCAGGCGATGAGAGGAGTGCAGTTGGAGCTTTGGACTCAGAGACCAGGGTTCGAATCCCTACTCAGCCATGGAAACCCATTGGGAGGCCAGCTTAGGCGATAATAAGTCACAATCTCTCAGCCACAAGGAATTCAGAATTCGAGACACGTCCCAGATAAGAACCAGGCTAGAGCCAGAGTGGATGGGATGGAAGGCAGAAGAGGAAGGGAAGACTGGAAGAGTATTTGTCTCTGTCCAAAAGGAAGAGAATGATTTCTGCTAAACTCCGGAGAAGCCCCAAGGGCTCCGGAAAAGCCTGAGAGGGAGGTCAGTGCGGATGTTATTGTAGTGAATCAATAGTGATGCCATTGCTCTGGCGGTTGTATCTCATAGGGAAGGGCTTGATTGCTGTGATCCCGCCTCGATCCGCCGGGAGAGAAGGGAGATGTGAGGCAAGATTAGTATTAGTATTATTAGAGGTAATTGAAACGGATAAATTCAGGATGTTAATGAGAGATAATACGGCTAAAAAAAGGAGAGGAAATACAGAATCCATTGTTTAGGTATTTAGATATTCTTTGCTATGCATTTCTGCGCAGCGCGTTGCATGGTCGGCGCGCTTGGCGTTTCCACGACTGCCCCACAAACACACGTATGCGCAGCTGTGTCACGGTCTGGCCCCACGTTTATTCTTTATTCCAATGGGAAGGAGGTTAACACTGTGAAAGAAACGCTTTAGGAAGCACTACCTCCGCCTGCCTCCCGTCGGCACTCACGGATCTGGTCCCCTTGTGGCCCCGTTCCAAAGGCTTCTCCTGTAGGCAGACAGAGAGATGCGCCACGCGCTCAGCGGTCCCAGCGACACAGAAAAGTGGCCACAGTGGCGGAGGGGAATGGCCAAGCGCACAGCAGGAAAAGGCATCCTCTTTCCAAAGGCAACTTGCACCAGAGTCCCAAGGAACGATATAAATCTCAGGAAGATACTGGATTTCGACCAGTGCACAAAAAGCCCCAAATACCAAACAAGGCAGTCTTCAAAGTTCGTTGTGCTGAAGGCCTCTGGAAATCCTGCTGGAGATGTCCTGCAGATGCTTCTTGACCTGAAGGGACAGAAAATGCCAATTGCACTCTTGTCCTTATGATCGTTTGGCTTAGAATCATTGAAGGATAGAACCATAGAGTTGGAAGACACCCCAAAAAGGGAGCTTGCTTTCTGCTGCCCCAGAGACTAACCTATGGAGGTGGAGGAGAGCTTGCTTTCTGCTGCCCCAGAGACTAACCTATGGAGATGGGGGAGCTCGCTTTCTGCTGCCCCAGAGACTAACCTATGGAGATGGGGGAGCTCGCTTTCTGCTGCCCCAGAGACTAACCTATGGAGATGGGGGAGCTTGCTTTCTGCTGCCCCAGAGACTAACCTATGGAGATGGGGGAGCTCGCTTTCTGCTGCCCCAGAGACTAACCTATGGAGGTGGGGGAGAGCTCGCTTTCTGCTGCCCCATAGACTAACCTATGGAGATGGGGGAGAGCTCACTTTCTGCTGCCCCAGAGACTAACCTATGGAGATGGGGGAGCTCGCTTTCTGCTGCCCCAGAGACTAACCTATGGAGATGGGGGAGCTCGCTTTCTGCTGCCCCAGAGACTAACCTATGGAGATGGGGGAGCTTGCTTTCTGCTGCCCCAGAGACTAAACTATGGAGATGGGGGAGCTCGCTTTCTGCTGCCCCAGAGACTAACCTATGGAGGTGGGGGAGAGCGTGCTTTCTGCTGCCCCAGAGACTAACCTATGGAGATGGGGGAGAGCTCACTTTCTACTGCCCCAGAGACTAACCTATGGAGATGCGGGAGAGCTTACTTTCTGCTGCCCCAGAGACTAACCTATGGAGATGGGGGAGCTTGCTTTCTGCTGCCCCAGAGACTAACCTATGGAGATGGGGGAGAGCTCGCTTTCTGCTGCCCCAGAGACTAACCTATGGAGATGGGGGAGAGCTCGCTTTCTGCTGCCCCAGAGACTAACCTATGGAGATGGGGGAGCTAGCTTTCTGCTGCCCCAGAGACTAACCTATGGAGATGGGGGAGCTCGCTTTCTGCTGCCCCAGAGACTAACCTATGGAGATGGGGGAGAGCTCGCTTTCTGCTGCCCCAGAGACTAACCTATGGAGATGGGGGAGCTTGCTTTCTGCTGCCCCAGAGACTAACCTATGGAGATGGGGGAGCTCGCTTTCTGCTGCCCCAGAGACTAACCTATGGAGATGGGGGAGCTCGCTTTCTGCTGCCCCAGAGACTAACCTATGGAGATGGGGGAGCTCGCTTTCTGCTGCCCCAGAGACTAACCTATGGAGGTGGGGGAGAACTCGCTTTCTGCTGCCCCAGAGACTAACCTATGGAGATGGGGGAGAGCTCGCTTTCTGCTGCCCCAGAGACTAACCTATGGAGATGGGGGAGCTTGCTTTCTGCTGCCCCAGAGACTAACCTATGGAGATGGGGGAGCTCGCTTTCTGCTGCCCCAGAGACTAACCTATGGAGATGGGGGAGAGCTTGCTTTCTGCTGCCCCAGAGACTAACCTATGGAGGTGGGGGAGAGCTTGCTTTCTGCTGCCCCAGAGACTAACCTACGGAGATGGGGGAGCTCGCTTTCTGCTGCCCCAGAGATTAACCTATGGAGATGGGGGAGCTCGCTTTCTGCTGCCCCAGAGACTAACCTATGGAGATGGGGGAGAGCTCGCTTTCTGCTGCCCCAGAGACTAACCTATGGAGATGGGGGAGCTCGCTTTCTGCTGCCCCAGAGACTAACCTATGGAGATGGGGGAGAGCTTGCTTTCTGCTGCCCCAGAGACTAACCTATGGAGGTGGGGGAGCTTGCTTTCTGCTGCCCCAGAGACTAACCTATGGAGATGGGGGAGAGCTCGCTTTCTGCTGCCCCAGAGACTAACCTATGGAGATGCGGGAGAGCTTACTTTCTGCTGCCCCAGAGACTAACCTATGGAGATGGGGGAGAGCTCGCTTTCTGCTGCCCCAGAGACTAACCTATGGAGATGGGGGAGCTCGCTTTCTGCTGCCCCAGAGACTAACCTATGGAGATGGGGGAGAGCTCGCTTTCTGCTGCCCCAGAGACTAACCTATGGAGATGGGGGAGCTCGCTTTCTGCTGCCCCAGAGACTAACCTATGGAGATGGGGGAGAGCTCGCTTTCTGCTGCCCCAGAGACTAACCTATGGAGATGGGGGAGAGCTCGCTTTCTGCTGCCCCAGAGACTAACCTATGGAGATGGGGGAGAGCTCGCTTTCTGCTGCCCCAGAGACTAACCTATGGAGATGGGGGAGAGCTCGCTTTCTGCTGCCCCAGAGACTAACCTATGGAGATGGGGGAGCTCGCTTTCTGCTGCCCCAGAGACTAACCTATGGAGATGGGGGAGAGCTCGCTTTCTGCTGCCCCAGAGACTAACCTATGGAGATGGGGGAGAGCTCGCTTTCTGCTGCCCCAGAGACTAACCTATGGAGATGGGGGAGAGCTCGCTTTCTGCTGCCCCAGAGACTAACCTATGGAGATGGGGGAGAGCTCGCTTTCTGCTGCCCCAGAGACTAACCTATGGAGATGGGGGAGCTCGCTTTCTGCTGCCCCAGAGACTAACCTATGGAGATGGGGGAGAGCTCGCTTTCTGCTGCCCCAGAGACTAACCTATGGAGATGGGGGAGCTCGCTTTCTGCTGCCCCAGAGACTAACCTATGGAGATGGGGGAGCTCGCTTTCTGCTGCCCCAGAGACTAACCTATGGAGATGGGGGAGAGCTCGCTTTCTGCTGCCCCAGAGACTAACCTATGGAGATGGGGGAGAGCTCGCTTTCTGCTGCCCCAGAGACTAACCTATGGAGATGGGGGAGAGCTCGCTTTCTGCTGCCCCAGAGACTAACCTATGGAGATGGGGGAGCTCGCTTTCTGCTGCCCCAGAGACTAACCTATGGAGATGGGGGAGAGCTCGCTTTCTGCTGCCCCAGAGACTAACCTATGGAGATGGGGGAGAGCTCGCTTTCTGCTGCCCCAGAGACTAACCTATGGAGATGGGGGAGAGCTCGCTATCTGCTGCCCCAGAGACTAACCTATGGAGATGGGGGAGAGCTCGCTTTCTGCTGCCCCAGAGACTAACCTATGGAGATGGGGGAGAGCTCGCTTTCTGCTGCCCCAGAGACTAACCTATGGAGATGGGGGAGAGCTCGCTTTCTGCTGCCCCAGAGACTAACCTATGGAGATGGGGGAGCTCGCTTTCTGCTGCCCCAGAGACTAACCTATGGAGATGGGGGAGAGCTCGCTTTCTGCTGCCCCAGAGACTAACCTATGGAGATGGGGGAGAGCTCGCTTTCTGCTGCCCCAGAGACTAACCTATGGAGATGGGGGAGCTCGCTTTCTGCTGCCCCAGAGACTAACCTATGGAGATGGGGGAGAGCTCGCTTTCTGCTGCCCCAGAGACTAACCTATGGAGATGGGGGAGCTCGCTTTCTGCTGCCCCAGAGACTAACCTATGGAGATGGGGGAGCTCGCTTTCTGCTGCCCCAGAGACTAACCTATGGAGATGGGGGAGAGCTCGCTTTCTGCTGCCCCAGAGACTAACCTATGGAGATGGGGGAGAGCTCGCTTTCTGCTGCCCCAGAGACTAACCTATGGAGATGGGGGAGAGCTCGCTTTCTGCTGCCCCAGAGACTAACCTATGGAGATGGGGGAGCTCGCTTTCTGCTGCCCCAGAGACTAACCTATGGAGATGGGGGAGAGCTCGCTTTCTGCTGCCCCAGAGACTAACCTATGGAGATGGGGGAGCTCGCTTTCTGCTGCCCCAGAGACTAACCTATGGAGATGGGGGAGAGCTCGCTTTCTGCTGCCCCAGAGACTAACCTATGGAGATGGGGGAGAGCTCGCTTTCTGCTGCCCCAGAGACTAACCTATGGAGATGGGGGAGAGCTCGCTTTCTGCTGCCCCAGAGACTAACCTATGGAGATGGGGGAGAGCTCGCTTTCTGCTGCCCCAGAGACTAACCTATGGAGATGGGGGAGCTCGCTTTCTGCTGCCCCAGAGACTAACCTATGGAGATGGGGGAGCTTGCTTTCTGCTGCCCCAGAGACTAAACTATGGAGATGGGGGAGCTCGCTTTCTGCTGCCCCAGAGACTAACCTATGGAGATGGGGGAGAGCTCGCTTTCTGCTGCCCCAGAGACTAACCTATGGAGATGGGGGAGAGCTCGCTTTCTGCTGCCCCAGAGACTAACCTATGGAGATGGGGGAGAGCTTGCTTTCTGCTGCCCCAGAGACTAACCTATGGAGGTGGGGGAGCTTGCTTTCTGCTGCCCCAGAGACTAACCTATGGAGATGGGGGAGAGCTCGCTTTCTGCTGCCCCAGAGACTAACCTATGGAGATGCGGGAGAGCTTACTTTCTGCTGCCCCAGAGACTAACCTATGGAGATGGGGGAGAGCTCGCTTTCTGCTGCCCCAGAGACTAACCTATGGAGATGGGGGAGCTCGCTTTCTGCTGCCCCAGAGACTAACCTATGGAGATGGGGGAGAGCTCGCTTTCTGCTGCCCCAGAGACTAACCTATGGAGATGGGGGAGCTCGCTTTCTGCTGCCCCAGAGACTAACCTATGGAGATGGGGGAGAGCTCGCTTTCTGCTGCCCCAGAGACTAACCTATGGAGATGGGGGAGAGCTCGCTTTCTGCTGCCCCAGAGACTAACCTATGGAGATGGGGGAGAGCTCGCTTTCTGCTGCCCCAGAGACTAACCTATGGAGATGGGGGAGAGCTCGCTTTCTGCTGCCCCAGAGACTAACCTATGGAGATGGGGGAGCTCGCTTTCTGCTGCCCCAGAGACTAACCTATGGAGATGGGGGAGAGCTCGCTTTCTGCTGCCCCAGAGACTAACCTATGGAGATGGGGGAGAGCTCGCTTTCTGCTGCCCCAGAGACTAACCTATGGAGATGGGGGAGCTCGCTTTCTGCTGCCCCAGAGACTAACCTATGGAGATGGGGGAGAGCTCGCTTTCTGCTGCCCCAGAGACTAACCTATGGAGATGGGGGAGCTCGCTTTCTGCTGCCCCAGAGACTAACCTATGGAGATGGGGGAGCTCGCTTTCTGCTGCCCCAGAGACTAACCTATGGAGATGGGGGAGAGCTCGCTTTCTGCTGCCCCAGAGACTAACCTATGGAGATGGGGGAGAGCTCGCTTTCTGCTGCCCCAGAGACTAACCTATGGAGATGGGGGAGAGCTCGCTTTCTGCTGCCCCAGAGACTAACCTATGGAGATGGGGGAGCTCGCTTTCTGCTGCCCCAGAGACTAACCTATGGAGATGGGGGAGAGCTCGCTTTCTGCTGCCCCAGAGACTAACCTATGGAGATGGGGGAGCTCGCTTTCTGCTGCCCCAGAGACTAACCTATGGAGATGGGGGAGAGCTCGCTTTCTGCTGCCCCAGAGACTAACCTATGGAGATGGGGGAGAGCTCGCTTTCTGCTGCCCCAGAGACTAACCTATGGAGATGGGGGAGAGCTCGCTTTCTGCTGCCCCAGAGACTAACCTATGGAGATGGGGGAGAGCTCGCTTTCTGCTGCCCCAGAGACTAACCTATGGAGATGGGGGAGCTCGCTTTCTGCTACCCCAGAGACTAACCTATGGAGATGGGGGAGCTTGCTTTCTGCTGCCCCAGAGACTAAACTATGGAGATGGGGGAGCTCGCTTTCTGCTGCCCCAGAGACTAACCTATGGAGGTGGGGGAGAGCGTGCTTTCTGCTGCCCCAGAGACTAACCTATGGAGATGGGGGAGAGCTCACTTTCTACTGCCCCAGAGACTAACCTATGGAGATGCGGGAGAGCTTACTTTCTGCTGCCCCAGAGACTAACGTATGGAGATGGGGGAGCTTGCTTTCTGCTGCCCCAGAGACTAACCTATGGAGATGGGGGAGAGCTCGCTTTCTGCTGCCCCAGAGACTAACCTATGGAGATGGGGGAGAGCTCGCTTTCTGCTGCCCCAGAGACTAACCTATGGAGATGGGGGAGCTAGCTTTCTGCTGCCCCAGAGACTAACCTATGGAGATGGGGGAGCTCGCTTTCTGCTGCCCCAGAGACTAACCTATGGAGATGGGGGAGAGCTCGCTTTCTGCTGCCCCAGAGACTAACCTATGGAGATGGGGGAGCTCGCTTTCTGCTGCCCCAGAGACTAACCTATGGAGATGGGGGAGCTCGCTTTCTGCTGCCCCAGAGACTAACCTATGGAGATGGGGGAGCTCGCTTTCTGCTGCCCCAGAGACTAACCTATGGAGATGGGGGAGCTCGCTTTCTGCTGCCCCAGAGACTAACCTATGGAGGTGGGGGAGAACTCGCTTTCTGCTGCCCCAGAGACTAACCTATGGAGATGGGGGAGAGCTCGCTTTCTGCTGCCCCAGAGACTAACCTATGGAGATGGGGGAGCTTGCTTTCTGCTGCCCCAGAGACTAACCTATGGAGATGGGGGAGCTCGCTTTCTGCTGCCCCAGAGACTAACCTATGGAGATGGGGGAGAGCTTGCTTTCTGCTGCCCCAGAGACTAACCTATGGAGGTGGGGGAGAGCTTGCTTTCTGCTGCCCCAGAGACTAACCTACGGAGATGGGGGAGCTCGCTTTCTGCTGCCCCAGAGACTAACCTATGGAGATGGGGGAGCTCGCTTTCTGCTGCCCCAGAGACTAACCTATGGAGATGGGGGAGAGCTCGCTTTCTGCTGCCCCAGAGACTAACCTATGGAGATGGGGGAGCTCGCTTTCTGCTGCCCCAGAGACTAACCTATGGAGATGGGGGAGAGCTCGCTTTCTGCTGCCCCAGAGACTAACCTATGGAGATGGGGGAGAGCTCGCTTTCTGCTGCCCCAGAGACTAACCTATGGAGATGGGGGAGAGCTCGCTTTCTGCTGCCCCAGAGACTAACCTATGGAGATGGGGGAGAGCTCGCTTTCTGCTGCCCCAGAGACTAACCTATGGAGATGGGGGAGCTCGCTTTCTGCTGCCCCAGAGACTAACCTATGGAGATGGGGGAGCTTGCTTTCTGCTGCCCCAGAGACTAAACTATGGAGATGGGGGAGCTCGCTTTCTGCTGCCCCAGAGACTAACCTATGGAGATGGGGGAGAGCTCGCTTTCTGCTGCCCCAGAGACTAACCTATGGAGATGGGGGAGCTCGCTTTCTGCTGCCCCAGAGACTAACCTATGGAGATGGGGGAGAGCTTGCTTTCTGCTGCCCCAGAGACTAACCTACGGAGATGGGGGAGCTCGCTTTCTGCTGCCCCAGAGACTAACCTATGGAGATGGGGGAGCTCGCTTTCTGCTGCCCCAGAGACTAACCTATGGAGATGGGGGAGAGCTTGCTTTCTGCTGCCCCAGAGACTAACCTATGGAGGTGGGGGAGCTTGCTTTCTGCTGCCCCAGAGACTAACCTATGGAGATGGGGGAGAGCTCGCTTTCTGCTGCCCCAGAGACTAACCTATGGAGATGCGGGAGAGCTTACTTTCTGCTGCCCCAGAGACTAACCTATGGAGATGGGGGAGAGCTCGCTTTCTGCTGCCCCAGAGACTAACCTATGGAGATGGGGGAGCTCGCTTTCTGCTGCCCCAGAGACTAACCTATGGAGATGGGGGAGAGCTCGCTTTCTGCTGCCCCAGAGACTAACCTATGGAGATGGGGGAGCTCGCTTTCTGCTGCCCCAGAGACTAACCTATGGAGATGGGGGAGAGCTCGCTTTCTGCTGCCCCAGAGACTAACCTATGGAGATGGGGGAGAGCTCGCTTTCTGCTGCCCCAGAGACTAACCTATGGAGATGGGGGAGAGCTCGCTTTCTGCTGCCCCAGAGACTAACCTATGGAGATGGGGGAGAGCTCGCTTTCTGCTGCCCCAGAGACTAACCTATGGAGATGGGGGAGCTCGCTTTCTGCTGCCCCAGAGACTAACCTATGGAGATGGGGGAGAGCTCGCTTTCTGCTGCCCCAGAGACTAACCTATGGAGATGGGGGAGAGCTCGCTTTCTGCTGCCCCAGAGACTAACCTATGGAGATGGGGGAGCTCGCTTTCTGCTGCCCCAGAGACTAACCTATGGAGATGGGGGAGAGCTCGCTTTCTGCTGCCCCAGAGACTAACCTATGGAGATGGGGGAGCTCGCTTTCTGCTGCCCCAGAGACTAACCTATGGAGATGGGGGAGCTCGCTTTCTGCTGCCCCAGAGACTAACCTATGGAGATGGGGGAGAGCTCGCTTTCTGCTGCCCCAGAGACTAACCTATGGAGATGGGGGAGAGCTCGCTTTCTGCTGCCCCAGAGACTAACCTATGGAGATGGGGGAGAGCTCGCTTTCTGCTGCCCCAGAGACTAACCTATGGAGATGGGGGAGCTCGCTTTCTGCTGCCCCAGAGACTAACCTATGGAGATGGGGGAGAGCTCGCTTTCTGCTGCCCCAGAGACTAACCTATGGAGATGGGGGAGCTCGCTTTCTGCTGCCCCAGAGACTAACCTATGGAGATGGGGGAGAGCTCGCTTTCTGCTGCCCCAGAGACTAACCTATGGAGATGGGGGAGAGCTCGCTTTCTGCTGCCCCAGAGACTAACCTATGGAGATGGGGGAGAGCTCGCTTTCTGCTGCCCCAGAGACTAACCTATGGAGATGGGGGAGAGCTCGCTTTCTGCTGCCCCAGAGACTAACCTATGGAGATGGGGGAGCTCGCTTTCTGCTGCCCCAGAGACTAACCTATGGAGATGGGGGAGCTTGCTTTCTGCTGCCCCAGAGACTAAACTATGGAGATGGGGGAGCTCGCTTTCTGCTGCCCCAGAGACTAACCTATGGAGGTGGGGGAGAGCGTGCTTTCTGCTGCCCCAGAGACTAACCTATGGAGATGGGGGAGAGCTCACTTTCTACTGCCCCAGAGACTAACCTATGGAGATGCGGGAGAGCTTACTTTCTGCTGCCCCAGAGACTAACCTATGGAGATGGGGGAGCTTGCTTTCTGCTGCCCCAGAGACTAACCTATGGAGATGGGGGAGAGCTCGCTTTCTGCTGCCCCAGAGACTAACCTATGGAGATGGGGGAGAGCTCGCTTTCTGCTGCCCCAGAGACTAACCTATGGAGATGGGGGAGCTAGCTTTCTGCTGCCCCAGAGACTAACCTATGGAGATGGGGGAGCTCGCTTTCTGCTGCCCCAGAGACTAACCTATGGAGATGGGGGAGAGCTCGCTTTCTGCTGCCCCAGAGACTAACCTATGGAGATGGGGGAGCTTGCTTTCTGCTGCCCCAGAGACTAACCTATGGAGATGGGGGAGCTCGCTTTCTGCTGCCCCAGAGACTAACCTATGGAGATGGGGGAGCTCGCTTTCTGCTGCCCCAGAGACTAACCTATGGAGATGGGGGAGCTCGCTTTCTGCTGCCCCAGAGACTAACCTATGGAGGTGGGGGAGAACTCGCTTTCTGCTGCCCCAGAGACTAACCTATGGAGATGGGGGAGAGCTCGCTTTCTGCTGCCCCAGAGACTAACCTATGGAGATGGGGGAGCTTGCTTTCTGCTGCCCCAGAGACTAACCTATGGAGATGGGGGAGCTCGCTTTCTGCTGCCCCAGAGACTAACCTATGGAGATGGGGGAGAGCTTGCTTTCTGCTGCCCCAGAGACTAACCTATGGAGGTGGGGGAGAGCTTGCTTTCTGCTGCCCCAGAGACTAACCTACGGAGATGGGGGAGCTCGCTTTCTGCTGCCCCAGAGACTAACCTATGGAGATGGGGGAGCTCGCTTTCTGCTGCCCCAGAGACTAACCTATGGAGATGGGGGAGAGCTCGCTTTCTGCTGCCCCAGAGACTAACCTATGGAGATGGGGGAGCTCGCTTTCTGCTGCCCCAGAGACTAACCTATGGAGATGGGGGAGAGCTTGCTTTCTGCTGCCCCAGAGACTAACCTATGGAGGTGGGGGAGCTTGCTTTCTGCTGCCCCAGAGACTAACCTATGGAGATGGGGGAGCTTGCTTTCTGCTGCCCCAGAGACTAACCTATGGAGATGGGGGAGAGCTCGCTTTCTGCTGCCCCAGAGACTAACCTATGGAGATGGGGGAGAGCTCGCTTTCTGCTGCCCCAGAGACTAACCTATGGAGATGGGGGAGCTAGCTTTCTGCTGCCCCAGAGACTAACCTATGGAGATGGGGGAGCTCGCTTTCTGCTGCCCCAGAGACTAACCTATGGAGATGGGGGAGAGCTCGCTTTCTGCTGCCCCAGAGACTAACCTATGGAGATGGGGGAGCTTGCTTTCTGCTGCCCCAGAGACTAACCTATGGAGATGGGGGAGCTCGCTTTCTGCTGCCCCAGAGACTAACCTATGGAGATGGGGGAGAGCTCGCTTTCTGCTGCCCCAGAGACTAACCTATGGAGATGGGGGAGCTCGCTTTCTGCTGCCCCAGAGACTAACCTATGGAGGTGGGGGAGAACTCGCTTTCTGCTGCCCCAGAGACTAACCTATGGAGATGGGGGAGAGCTCGCTTTCTGCTGCCCCAGAGACTAACCTATGGAGATGGGGGAGCTTGCTTTCTGCTGCCCCAGAGACTAACCTATGGAGATGGGGGAGCTCGCTTTCTGCTGCCCCAGAGACTAACCTATGGAGATGGGGGAGAGCTTGCTTTCTGCTGCCCCAGAGACTAACCTATGGAGGTGGGGGAGAGCTTGCTTTCTGCTGCCCCAGAGACTAACCTACGGAGATGGGGGAGCTCGCTTTCTGCTGCCCCAGAGACTAACCTATGGAGATGGGGGAGCTCGCTTTCTGCTGCCCCAGAGACTAACCTATGGAGATGGGGGAGAGCTCGCTTTCTGCTGCCCCAGAGACTAACCTATGGAGGTGGGGGAGCTTGCTTTCTGCTGCCCCAGAGACTAACCTATGGAGATGGGGGAGAGCTCGCTTTCTGCTGCCCCAGAGACTAACCTATGGAGATGGGGGAGCTCGCTTTCTGCTGCCCCAGAGACTAACCTATGGAGATGGGGGAGAGCTCGCTTTCTGCTGCCCCAGAGACTAACCTATGGAGATGGGGGAGAGCTCGCTTTCTGCTGCCCCAGAGACTAACCTATGGAGATGGGGGAGCTCGCTTTCTGCTGCCCCAGAGACTAACCTATGGAGATGGGGGAGAGCTCGCTTTCTGCTGCCCCAGAGACTAACCTATGGAGATGGGGGAGCTCGCTTTCTGCTGCCCCAGAGACTAACCTATGGAGATGGGGGAGCTCGCTTTCTGCTGCCCCAGAGACTAACCTATGGAGATGGGGGAGAGCTCGCTTTCTGCTGCCCCAGAGACTAACCTATGGAGATGGGGGAGAGCTCGCTTTCTGCTGCCCCAGAGACTAACCTATGGAGATGGGGGAGAGCTCGCTTTCTGCTGCCCCAGAGACTAACCTATGGAGATGGGGGAGCTCGCTTTCTGCTGCCCCAGAGACTAACCTATGGAGATGGGGGAGAGCTCGCTTTCTGCTGCCCCAGAGACTAACCTATGGAGATGGGGGAGCTCGCTTTCTGCTGCCCCAGAGACTAACCTATGGAGATGGGGGAGAGCTCGCTTTCTGCTGCCCCAGAGACTAACCTATGGAGATGGGGGAGAGCTCGCTTTCTGCTGCCCCAGAGACTAACCTATGGAGATGGGGGAGAGCTCGCTTTCTGCTGCCCCAGAGACTAACCTATGGAGATGGGGGAGAGCTCGCTTTCTGCTGCCCCAGAGACTAACCTATGGAGATGGGGGAGCTCACTTTCTGCTGCCCCAGAGACTAACCTATGGAGATGGGGGAGCTTGCTTTCTGCTGCCCCAGAGACTAAACTATGGAGATGGGGGAGCTCGCTTTCTGCTGCCCCAGAGACTAACCTATGGAGGTGGGGGAGAGCGTGCTTTCTGCTGCCCCAGAGACTAACCTATGGAGATGGGGGAGAGCTCACTTTCTACTGCCCCAGAGACTAACCTATGGAGATGCGGGAGAGCTTACTTTCTGCTGCCCCAGAGACTAACCTATGGAGATGGGGGAGCTTGCTTTCTGCTGCCCCAGAGACTAACCTATGGAGATGGGGGAGAGCTCGCTTTCTGCTGCCCCAGAGACTAACCTATGGAGATGGGGGAGAGCTCGCTTTCTGCTGCCCCAGAGACTAACCTATGGAGATGGGGGAGCTCACTTTCTGCTGCCCCAGAGACTAACCTATGGAGATGGGGGAGCTTGCTTTCTGCTGCCCCAGAGACTAAACTATGGAGATGGGGGAGCTCGCTTTCTGCTGCCCCAGAGACTAACCTATGGAGGTGGGGGAGAGCGTGCTTTCTGCTGCCCCAGAGACTAACCTATGGAGATGGGGGAGAGCTCACTTTCTACTGCCCCAGAGACTAACCTATGGAGATGCGGGAGAGCTTACTTTCTGCTGCCCCAGAGACTAACCTATGGAGATGGGGGAGCTTGCTTTCTGCTGCCCCAGAGACTAACCTATGGAGATGGGGGAGAGCTCGCTTTCTGCTGCCCCAGAGACTAACCTATGGAGATGGGGGAGAGCTCGCTTTCTGCTGCCCCAGAGACTAACCTATGGAGATGGGGGAGCTAGCTTTCTGCTGCCCCAGAGACTAACCTATGGAGATGGGGGAGCTTGCTTTCTGCTGCCCCAGAGACTAACCTATGGAGATGGGGGAGAGCTCGCTTTCTGCTGCCCCAGAGACTAACCTATGGAGATGGGGGAGCTTGCTTTCTGCTGCCCCAGAGACTAACCTATGGAGATGGGGGAGCTCGCTTTCTGCTGCCCCAGAGACTAACCTATGGAGATGGGGGAGCTCGCTTTCTGCTGCCCCAGAGACTAACCTATGGAGATGGGGGAGCTCGCTTTCTGCTGCCCCAGAGACTAACCTATGGAGGTGGGGGAGAACTCGCTTTCTGCTGCCCCAGAAACTAACCTATGGAGATGGGGGAGAGCTCACTTTCTGCTGCCCCAGAGACTAACCTATGGAGATGGGGGAGCTTGCTTTCTGCTGCCCCAGAGACTAACCTATGGAGATGGGGGAGCTCGCTTTCTGCTGCCCCAGAGACTAACCTATGGAGATGGGGGAGCTCGCTTTCTGCTGCCCCAGAGACTAACCTATGGAGATGGGGGAGCTCGCTTTCTGCTGCCCCAGAGACTAACCTATGGAGATGGGGGAGAGCTCGCTTTCTGCTGCCCCAGAGACTAACCTATGGAGATGGGGGAGAGCTCGCTTTCTGCTGCCCCAGAGACTAACCTATGGAGATGGGGGAGAGCTCGCTTTCTGCTGCCCCAGAGACTAACCTATGGAGATGGGGGAGCTCGCTTTCTGCTGCCCCAGAGACTAACCTATGGAGATGGGGGAGAGCTTGCTTTCTGCTGCCCCAGAGACTAACCTATGGAGGTGGGGGAGCTTGCTTTCTGCTGCCCCAGAGACTAACCTATGGAGATGGGGGAGAGCTCGCTTTCTGCTGCCCCAGAGACTAACCTATGGAGATGGGGGAGCTCGCTTTCTGCTGCCCCAGAGACTAACCTATGGAGATGGGGGAGAGCTCGCTTTCTGCTGCCCCAGAGACTAACCTATGGAGATGGGGGAGAGCTCGCTTTCTGCTGCCCCAGAGACTAACCTATGGAGATGGGGGAGCTCGCTTTCTGCTGCCCCAGAGACTAACCTATGGAGATGGGGGAGAGCTCGCTTTCTGCTGCCCCAGAGACTAACCTATGGAGATGGGGGAGCTCGCTTTCTGCTGCCCCAGAGACTAACCTATGGAGATGGGGGAGCTCGCTTTCTGCTGCCCCAGAGACTAACCTATGGAGATGGGGGAGAGCTCGCTTTCTGCTGCCCCAGAGACTAACCTATGGAGATGGGGGAGAGCTCGCTTTCTGCTGCCCCAGAGACTAACCTATGGAGATGGGGGAGAGCTCGCTTTCTGCTGCCCCAGAGACTAACCTATGGAGATGGGGGAGCTCGCTTTCTGCTGCCCCAGAGACTAACCTATGGAGATGGGGGAGAGCTCGCTTTCTGCTGCCCCAGAGACTAACCTATGGAGATGGGGGAGCTCGCTTTCTGCTGCCCCAGAGACTAACCTATGGAGATGGGGGAGAGCTCGCTTTCTGCTGCCCCAGAGACTAACCTATGGAGATGGGGGAGAGCTCGCTTTCTGCTGCCCCAGAGACTAACCTATGGAGATGGGGGAGAGCTCGCTTTCTGCTGCCCCAGAGACTAACCTATGGAGATGGGGGAGAGCTCGCTTTCTGCTGCCCCAGAGACTAACCTATGGAGATGGGGGAGCTCACTTTCTGCTGCCCCAGAGACTAACCTATGGAGATGGGGGAGCTTGCTTTCTGCTGCCCCAGAGACTAAACTATGGAGATGGGGGAGCTCGCTTTCTGCTGCCCCAGAGACTAACCTATGGAGGTGGGGGAGAGCGTGCTTTCTGCTGCCCCAGAGACTAACCTATGGAGATGGGGGAGAGCTCACTTTCTACTGCCCCAGAGACTAACCTATGGAGATGCGGGAGAGCTTACTTTCTGCTGCCCCAGAGACTAACCTATGGAGATGGGGGAGCTTGCTTTCTGCTGCCCCAGAGACTAACCTATGGAGATGGGGGAGAGCTCGCTTTCTGCTGCCCCAGAGACTAACCTATGGAGATGGGGGAGAGCTCGCTTTCTGCTGCCCCAGAGACTAACCTATGGAGATGGGGGAGCTAGCTTTCTGCTGCCCCAGAGACTAACCTATGGAGATGGGGGAGCTCGCTTTCTGCTGCCCCAGAGACTAACCTATGGAGATGGGGGAGAGCTCGCTTTCTGCTGCCCCAGAGACTAACCTATGGAGATGGGGGAGCTTGCTTTCTGCTGCCCCAGAGACTAACCTATGGAGATGGGGGAGCTCGCTTTCTGCTGCCCCAGAGACTAACCTATGGAGATGGGGGAGCTCGCTTTCTGCTGCCCCAGAGACTAACCTATGGAGATGGGGGAGCTCGCTTTCTGCTGCCCCAGAGACTAACCTATGGAGATGGGGGAGCTCGCTTTCTGCTGCCCCAGAGACTAACCTATGGAGGTGGGGGAGAACTCACTTTCTGCTGCCCCAGAGACTAACCTATGGAGATGGGGGAGAGCTCACTTTCTGCTGCCCCAGAGACTAACCTATGGAGATGGGGGAGCTCGCTTTCTGCTGCCCCAGAGACTAACCTATGGAGATGGGGGAGCTCGCTTTCTGCTGCCCCAGAGACTAACCTATGGAGATGGGGGAGCTCGCTTTCTGCTGCCCCAGAGACTAACCTATGGAGATGGGGGAGAGCTCGCTTTCTGCTGCCCCAGAGACTAACCTATGGAGATGGGGGAGCTCGCTTTCTGCTGCCCCAGAGACTAACCTATGGAGATGGGGGAGAGCTTGCTTTCTGCTGCCCCAGAGACTAACCTATGGAGGTGGGGGAGCTTGCTTTCTGCTGCCCCAGAGACTAACCTATGGAGATGGGGGAGAGCTCGCTTTCTGCTGCCCCAGAGACTAACCTATGGAGATGCGGGAGAGCTTACTTTCTGCTGCCCCAGAGACTAACCTATGGAGATGGGGGAGAGCTCGCTTTCTGCTGCCCCAGAGACTAACCTATGGAGATGGGGGAGCTCGCTTTCTGCTGCCCCAGAGACTAACCTATGGAGATGGGGGAGAGCTCGCTTTCTGCTGCCCCAGAGACTAACCTATGGAGATGGGGGAGCTCGCTTTCTGCTGCCCCAGAGACTAACCTATGGAGATGGGGGAGAGCTCGCTTTCTGCTGCCCCAGAGACTAACCTATGGAGATGGGGGAGAGCTCGCTTTCTGCTGCCCCAGAGACTAACCTATGGAGATGGGGGAGAGCTCGCTTTCTGCTGCCCCAGAGACTAACCTATGGAGATGGGGGAGAGCTCGCTTTCTGCTGCCCCAGAGACTAACCTATGGAGATGGGGGAGCTCGCTTTCTGCTGCCCCAGAGACTAACCTATGGAGATGGGGGAGAGCTCGCTTTCTGCTGCCCCAGAGACTAACCTATGGAGATGGGGGAGAGCTCGCTTTCTGCTGCCCCAGAGACTAACCTATGGAGATGGGGGAGCTCGCTTTCTGCTGCCCCAGAGACTAACCTATGGAGATGGGGGAGAGCTCGCTTTCTGCTGCCCCAGAGACTAACCTATGGAGATGGGGGAGCTCGCTTTCTGCTGCCCCAGAGACTAACCTATGGAGATGGGGGAGCTCGCTTTCTGCTGCCCCAGAGACTAACCTATGGAGATGGGGGAGAGCTCGCTTTCTGCTGCCCCAGAGACTAACCTATGGAGATGGGGGAGAGCTCGCTTTCTGCTGCCCCAGAGACTAACCTATGGAGATGGGGGAGAGCTCGCTTTCTGCTGCCCCAGAGACTAACCTATGGAGATGGGGGAGCTAGCTTTCTGCTGCCCCAGAGACTAACCTATGGAGATGGGGGAGCTAGCTTTCTGCTGCCCCAGAGACTAACCTATGGAGATGGGGGAGCTCGCTTTCTGCTGCCCCAGAGACTAACCTATGGAGATGGGGGAGAGCTCGCTTTCTGCTGCCCCAGAGACTAACCTATGGAGATGGGGGAGCTCGCTTTCTGCTGCCCCAGAGACTAACCTATGGAGATGGGGGAGAGCTCGCTTTCTGCTGCCCCAGAGACTAACCTATGGAGATGGGGGAGAGCTCGCTTTCTGCTGCCCCAGAGACTAACCTATGGAGATGGGGGAGCTCGCTTTCTGCTGCCCCAGAGACTAACCTATGGAGATGGGGGAGAGCTCGCTTTCTGCTGCCCCAGAGACTAACCTATGGAGATGGGGGAGAGCTCGCTTTCTGCTGCCCCAGAGACTAACCTATGGAGATGGGGGAGAGCTCGCTTTCTGCTGCTGCTACACTACATTAGGACTGCAATCCAGTGCAGCAGCATCCAGGATCCAGACTTGATTGCCTAGTGTGCTTTCCTACTTAGACTGGATGGCTCCATGTGAATAGAGAAAGCCTTGTGCTGCTACAACAGCCAGTGTTTTCCCACTGAGGAAAATGTGAGTCGAAACGCGTTTGGTTTTATTTGGGATCTATAGCTCCCAGCCTTTTATGTTTACTGGCAAAACATGTATATTATGAAACCTTTTATACATTTCTCTATTGACACTTTCCCTGGACTTTTTTGCTCGTCTGATCATTTTGGTTTAGGGCAGGGGTAGGCAACCAGCGGCCCGCGGGCAGGATGCGGCCCGGCAAGGCCTTGGGACCGGCCCCAGCCCGGTCCTGCCGCCGATTGCCGCCGGGGCCTTTGGGGGGCAATTGTCTATAGAAGCCTCAGAAACATGCATTTATACTAACATTTTTTAAAAAACCAGCACATTTTTTCGCATGTCCTCCATTTTCTTTTAAAAGTGTCCTCCATTTGAAAATTTTGTCCTACATTTGTCCTGGTTTATTTATATATTTAATTTGTTTAAAAAATTGTTTAATTATTTATTTTTTGGCTTGGGCCCCCCAGTTGTCTGAGGGACAGCAACCCGGCCCCCGGCTCAAAAAGGTGGCCTACCCCTGGTTTAGGGCAACATTTTTGTGTTTTTCCCAGCTCCAGAGAATAGGAACCAATGGATTCCAATGGGAGGAAAAGAGGCTCCAGCTCAACATGAGGAGGAACTTCCTGAGAGTAAGAGCAGTTCAACAGTGGAATATACTGCACCAAAGATTTTGGTGGAGTCTCCTTCTTTGGGGGTCCTTAAGCAGAGGCTGCATGGCCCTGTGTCAAAAGGGGGCTGCTTCGATTGGGAGTTCCTGCATGGCAGGAGAAGGGGCTTGGGCTGGGCCAGGGCCCTTCTTGGGGTCCCTTCCAACACTATGCCTCTCTGCCTGAGAGTTCCTGCATGGCAGAATGGAGCTGGACTGGATGGTCCTTGAGGTCCCTTCCAACTCTATGGTTCCTGACAATGAGGGCTGTTCCTTTGGAGACTCTGCTGGAGCCTCTTCCTTGGAGGCTGGAGGGCCCTCTGTCATCAGGGGGATGTTTTGACTGAGAGTTCCTGCATGGCCACATTGGGTTGGACTGGATCAGGGATCTTCTTGGGGTCTCTGCCAACTCTATGGTTCTATGACATTAGGAGGAATGAATTTTTGGACAGTAAGGGCCGTTCGAGAGTGGAATATGGTGGGGTCTCCTTCCTTGGATACGATAGCCCTGTTTAAATACTTGGAGGGATGCCATATTGAGGAGGGAGCAAGCTTGTTTTCTGATGCTCCAGAGAAGAGGACACAATGGAGCAATGGATGCAAGCTCCAGGGAAAGAGATTCCAGCTCAACAGTAAGGGCTGTTCGACAGAGGAACACACTCCTTCCTCAATGAAGATTTAGGTGGGGTCTCCTTCTTTGGAGGCTGTCTTTAAGCAGAAGCTGGATGGCCATCTGTCAGTGGGGATGCTTTGATTGAGATTTCCTGCATGGCAGAATGGGGCTGGACTGGATGGTCCTTCTGGAGGTCTCTTCCAACTCTATGGTTCTATGATTGAGAGTTCCTGCCTGGCAGAAGGGGCTTGGGCTGGATCAGGGCCCTTCTTGGGGTCTCCTCCTCCTCCTCCTCCAGCAAAAAGGGAGACGCACCTTGTACCCCAGGTCCTTGGTCTTCTCCTCCAGAGCGCTGTGCTTCTCCCGGTGTTTGGTGAGGTGCTCCCGGTCGCCGGTCCCTTCCACGTGTTTCAGCTTCTGGTGGGAGATCTCCAGCTGCTTCTGGAAATGGAGGTGCTTCTCCACCTTGGCCTCAAAGTGCTTCAGCTCCTCCTGGAAAGGCAAAGAGACGCGCCGTCAGCAAGGGTGCGCTCTTGTGCGCAGGCGCAAGGCCAGATGGCGCCCCTTCCGAATGTCGGAAGCCAGCCAAGCGGGGATTGCCCCTCGCTCACCAGGGCACTGGGTGATCCTTGGATAGCAAAGGGAGATTTAATAGTAATAGAATTCATATCATAGCCTATATAATAGAGTATATAATATAGTGTAATAATATAAAATATACTATAATATATCTAGTATAACATAATAGTTATAATCTGATAAATTACATTAAATGGTAATATTGCTATTTATTATGTGTGCAGAAAGGAAAGGCTGGCCGCTGAAGAGAGGATGCCGGCCTTTTGCCTTCTGCAGACCTAAGAAATGGCAATGTTATATAGATTATACACACACAGACACACACACAAAAAGACACACACACACACACACACACACATATATATATATATTACATATAGAATTATTATTAATTACTTAGGCAGAAAGGGAAACGGTGGTTTCCTCTTTTCAGTGGCTGGTCTGAACACTTCTAATTATTTCCACACGTTTTGGCCATGGCTCTGTTGTTTATGTTAATTAATTAGGTTTAAATAATAATAATAATAATAATAATTACACTACTACCATTAGTACTTGTTATCATTATTGCTAAGCAAACCTAACAAGGGGTGCAATATCAAATAATTTTTATCATTGCTGTTGTTGTTAATTATATTGTTTGATATTGTGCCCCATCTTATGTTTAATAATATATTTATATATGAATAATAATAATAATAATAATAATCCAGCCAAAAGGCTATCAGAGCAGCTTACTATATAATTATAATGTAATTATTATATTATGTATTATATACTATATATTATATTAATTATTATTGTTGTTTTTGTTAATTATATTGTTTGACATCACACCCCTCTTATGTTTAATAATAATATTATATTTATATATGATTATTGTTATTATTATATCATATATTATATATCCTATTATATTATTTGTTGCCTGCTTTACTTGACTGAACCCTTTCTTGTATTGTTATGCATTATTTATATGTATTATGCTATTATTTCTTAGACTGTAAGACATGGGCAGGTTTAATTTATCCATCTTATTGTTTGTATGGAGAGCGCTGTGTAAATCTACAGCGCTATATAAATAAAGCAGCATAATAATAATAATAATAATAATAATAATAAGACAAGTTTCCTTATCTCACCCGAAGCGACTCAAGCTCTTTCTCCGTGAAATTGGTGGACTTGGCCATATCCCACAAGTCAATCACCCGCGGCTCTTGAAATTCTGGAACGACAAGATTGACATTTCATAGAACCAGAGAGTTGGAAGAGACCCAAGAAGGGCCCTGGTCCAGTCCAGCCCTCTTCTTCTTCTGCCATGCAGGAACTCTCCTCCATCAAAGCATCCCCATCGACAGAGTGCCATCCAGCCTCTGCTGTTTAAAGACCAGGAGGGTCGGGGGCGTGACCCGGCCAAGGGCCCCATCCAGACGTCCCACGGACATGTCAAAGTCACGCCGCTCCGTACCGCTGTCGGCGTCGAATCCCTGGTGCGTGACGCGGCGCAGTCGCTCGAAGCCCTGGTTGATGCTGTGCAGCTTCTCCTTGAGCTCCGAGTGCTTCCTATGCAGCCGCTCCTCCTTGAAGGGACTCGCCTCTGCCACGTCCTCCGCTTCGTCCTCCAAGGCGGTGATCATGTTTTTATGGAGGTCTGGGAAGGAGGAAGTGCAAGGGCAAATGGGGCAAATGCTGGGGAATTTCACCCTACATACTCCACTAGATACCCCTCCGGTCCCCCTTTGCTTCCTATGGGGAAACCTCTTGTCAGTTCTAGGGCTTGATGTTAGATAAGGGAAGGAAGGAAGGGTCTCTGGTGGGAAGAGCTACAAAACGTGGGAGTATCCCCTATAGATAGATCATGATACAAAGGCCAGAACTTCACTTATGTAAAACTTAACCAGAGTTAGGAGCAAAGGAGGCTGCAAGTTAGAATTGCAAAGGTTTTACAGCAGTCCTAGGAAGCAGCTGAAGGTTTGCGTGTCTTTGTGCCTTTGTGCGTTTGTGTCTTTGTGCGTTTGTGTCTTTGTGCGTTTGTGTCTTTGTGCTTGTGCGTTTGTGCGTTTGTGTCTTTGTGTGCTTGTGCCTTTGTGCGTTTGTGTCTTTGTGTGCTTGTGCCTTTGTGCGTTTGTGTCTTTGTGCGTTTGTGTCTTTGTGCGTTTGTGTCTTTGTGTGTTTGTGTCTTTGTGCGTTTGTGTCTTTGTGCCTTTGTGCGTTTGTGTTTTTGTGAGTTTGTGTCTTTGTGTGTTTGTGTATTTGTGTCTTTGTGTGCTTGTGTCTTTGTGTCTTTGTGCCTTTGTGTGCTTGTGCCTTTGTGCCTTTGTGTGTTTGTGTCTTTGTGCGTTTGTGCGTTTGTGTCTTTGTGTGCTTGTGTTTTTGTGCCTTTGTGTGTTTGTGTCTTTGTGCGTTTGTGCCTTTGTGTCTTTGTGTGTTTGTGTCTTTGTGTGTTTGTGTATTTGTGTCTTTGTGCCTTTGTGCGTTTGTGTCTTTGTGTGTTTGTGTCTTTGTGCCTTTGTGTGCTTGTGTCTTTGTGCCTTTGTGTCTTTGTGCGTTTGTGTCTTTGTGTCTTTGTGCGTTTGTGTCTTTGTGCCTTTGTGCGTTTGTGTCTTTGTGAGTTTGTGTCTTTGTGTGTTTGTGTATTTGTGTCTTTGTGTGCTTGTGTCTTTGTGTGCTTGTGTGTTTGTGTCTTTGTGCGTTTGTGTCTTTGTGCGTTTGTGTCTTTGTGCGCTTGTGTCTTTGTGCCTTTGTGTCTTTGTGCGTTTGTGTCTTTGTGCGTTTGTGTCTTTGTGCGTTTGTGCCTTTGTGTCTTTGTGTGTTTGTGTCTTTGTGTGTTTGTGTCTTTGTGTGCTTGTGCCTTTGTGTGCTTGTGCCTTTGTGCGTTTGTGCGTTTGTGTCTTTGTGCGTTTGTGTCTTTGTGCGTTTGTGTCTTTGTGTCTTTATGCCTTTGTGCGTTTGTGTCTTTGTGCGTTTGTGTCTTTGTGTGTTTGTGCGTTTGTGCCTTTGTGTCTTTGTGTGCTTGTGAGCTTGTGCCTTTGTGCGTTTGTGCCTTTGTGCGTTTGTGTCTTTGTGTGCTTGTGCCTTTGTGCGTTTGTGCCTTTGTGTCTTTGTGCGTTTGTGTCTTTGTGTCTTTGTGTGTTTGTGCCTTTGTGCGTTTGTGTCTTTGTGTGTTTGTGCGTTTGTGTCTTTGTGTCCTTGTGCGTTTGTGTCTTTGTGCGTTTGTGTCTTTGTGCATTTGTGTCTGTGTGCTTGTGCGTTTGTGTCTTTGTGCGTTTGTGTCTTTGTGTGTTTGTCTTTGTGCATTTGTGTGTTTGTGTCTTTGTGTCTTTGTGTGCTTGTGCGTTTGTGCCTTTGTGTGCTTGCCTTTGTGCGTTTGTGCCTTTGTGTGCTTGTGCCTTTGTGCGTTTGTGTCTTTGTGTGCCTGCGCCTTTGTGCCTTTGTGCGTTTGTGTCTTTGTGCGTTTGTGCCTTTGTGCGTTTGTGCCTTTGTGTGCTTGTGCCTTTGTGCGTTTGTGTCTTTGTGTGCTTGTGCCTTTGTGCCTTTGTGCGTTTGTGCCTTTGTGCGTTTGTGTCTTTGTGCGTTTGTGTCTTTGTGCGTTTGTATCTTTGTGTCTTTGTGTGTTTGTGTCTTTGTGTGTTTGTGTCTTTGTGTGTTTGTCTTTGTGTGTTTGTGTCTTTGTTTCTTTGTGTGCTTGTGCCTTTGTGCGTTTGTGCCTTTGTGTCTTTGTGTGCTTGTGCCTTTGTGTCTTTGTGCCTTTGTGTCTTTGTGTGCTTGTGCCTTTGTGCGTTTGTGCCTTTGTGTCTTTGTGTGTTTGTGCCTTTGTGTCTTTGTGTGCTTGTGCCTTTGTGTCTTTGTGCCTTTGTGCGTTTGTGCCTTTGTGCCTTTGTGTGCTTGTGCCTTTGTGTCTTTGTGTCTTTGTGCCTTTGTGCCTTTGTGCCTTTGTGCGTTTGTGCGTTTGTGCGTTTGTGTCTTTGTGCCTTTGTGCCTTTGTGCGTTTGTGCCTTTGCGTCTTTGTGTGCTTGTGCCTTTGTGTCTTTGTGCCTTTGTGCGTTTGTGCCTTTGTGTCTTTGTGTGTTTGTGCCTTTGTGTCTTTGTGTGCTTGTGCCTTTGTGTCTTTGTGCCTTTGTGCGTTTGTGCCTTTGCGTCTTTGTGTGCTTGTGCCTTTGTGCCTTTGTGTCTTTGTGTGTTTGTGTCTTTGTGTGCTTGTGCCTTTGTGCGTTTGTGTCTTTGTGCCTTTGTGTCTTTGTGTCTTTGTGCATTTGTGTCTTTGTGCGTTTGTGTCTTTGTGCGTTTGTGTCTTTGTGCGTTTGTGCGTTTGTGCCTTTGTGTCTTTGTGTGTTTGTGCCTTTGTGTCTTTGTGTGCTTGTGCGTTTGTGTCTTTATGTCTTTGTGCGTTTGTGTCTTTGTGTGTTTGTCTTTGTGCATTTGTGTGTTTGTGTCTTTGTGTGCTTGTGCGTTTGTGCCTTTGTGTGCTTGCCTTTGTGCGTTTGTGCCTTTGTGTGCTTGTGCCTTTGTGCGTTTATGTCTTTGTGTGCCTGCGCCTTTGTGCCTTTGTGCGTTTGTGTCTTTGTGCGTTTGTGTCTTTGTGCGTTTGTATCTTTGTGTCTTTGTGCGTTTGTGTCTTTGTGTCTTTGTGCCTTTGTGTCTTTGTGTCTTTGTGTCTTTGTGCGTTTGTGTCTTTGCGTCTGAGAGGTGCATTTTTAAATTATTTTTACTTTTAACTTTTTTAATTTTTAAATTAAATTTATTCTAAAATGTAATAAATATTTTTATATTTTTATTTTATATATTTTTAAATTTTTAAACTAAAGAATAAAAGATAAACAGAAAAATATCATCCATCATCAAAACAAAAGCAATTAAGAGCAAAAGGAGCAAATCTTGGTCCTCCTAAAGAATAGATGCGGAATTACCTTCAACCCAAGTGGCAACACAAAAGCAACAATCACGGCAGGCGCCTCTCTCTCTGGCCCTTTCGCAAGGCCTGGCTTCATGGGGCAGAGGAGGGGCTCCCTTGTGTCCCCTTCCCCCAGAACCGGGGCTCGGAGGGGCTCCTGCTCCGCTTGCGCTGCGGAGGCATCTTCCCAGACTGGGAGGCAGCTGGGCTTCCATTCGCCTTCTTTCACCTGTTTTAGCCGCTGTTTGATAATGCTGCTGTTTTTGCTTTGAGGGGAATAAGGGGATTGTGTGGCTTTAGTTATTGTGGGTGCCTTATGTATTTTAGGGATGGATTTGTGTTGCCCTAAGCTGCCTCCAGCCTCAGGGAGAGGTGGGATATACATAACATTTACTATTGTTGTTGTTGTTGTTGTTATTGTTATCATTATATTAATGCCAGGTGCGTGTGTGTGTGTGTGTGTGTTATTGCAGCAAGTGAACACAGAAGAGCTGAACCCAACAGTTCAATGCCTTCAAACAGGTTCTCAGTTCACAGCATGGGGTTGTTCTCACTGGCTTATACACCGGGTTACAACTCAAATCCAAGGTGTAGTGTTCCTACTGAAACCCAAATTAACTCTAGAACAGTTCTAGAATAACCCGATATCGTTTCTACTTTGATTCGAATCCAATTCAGTTTATTAATTTAATTCGGGTTAGAGGCTTATAAACCGGTGTAAAAAAATGGAAGGGTTGCCCCAGGGTTATTATCCCTTGATTCGGGATCGGATTTGGAGTATTTAAAGAGGAACGTTTTGGCCTTTGAATGGGGTCAACTGGACGGGGGGAGCGGAGCGCCAGGGGCTCTTTGTCTCTTTCTGCATCGCCAGCGCCATTTCCTTCCATGCGCATAGACTTTCCCCAGTGGATTGCAACCTGCCCTCTCTCTGAGGAGAGCCACTGAACACCATTGGTAACGACAGCCCTCTGGGGGAAAGAGGGCCTTTCCTTCTCTCTTTCCCAAAGGCAATCTGGGCAGTGTGTCTCTGTGTGTATTCCAACCCTGGGCTTTGGAGGCAGAAGAGTCTCTAGCCACTTAAAGCCACTGCCTTCTCCTCCTTGATCCAATTTGGCAAACACACACACACACTATAGACAGACAAACAGATAGATAGATAGACAGACACACACATGTTTATATATGAATACTCACACACACACACGCATATATATATATATACACACACACACACACACAAACATAGGTATATACACACATACATATTTGTGTGTGTGTTTGCACGCATGTATATATACGAATATGAATGTATATTTGTGTGTGTGTGTGTGTGTATGTATATCTAAAGTAAATTATAAAGTAACAACGAACAAGGACTCATCTCTAGTTCCAAACCCAGTGTAGAAATAACACTGTTTGAGACCCCTTAACCTTCCCTGGCTCAGTACTAAGGAATTATGGGAACGGTTGTGTTTGAGAGACATTGATCCTCCTCTGCAGAGAGTGCTGGTGCCATAATGAACTACCATTCCCAGGATTCCCTAGCACTGAGCCATGGCAGTTAATATGGGGAGACACAGAAGAGGACGGATAAGGTCCTTCTTGAGAGCCTGCCGCCCCTCCAGAAACATCTCTCCCCAAATCTCCAAGCCAGAAGGATGACTGCTTCTCTGGGGCCTTTCTTCCAAGGCAGCAGCCAAGCAGCAGTGCTTTGGGGAGGCCCCCATCCTTCCCCAGGACTCAGGGCTTAGGCTGATAGGCCGATAGGCACTTTAAGCGCCTCCTGATTGGCTCTTTTAAAAAGCAAATTAAAAACGGCCAGGGAGTGGCAACGCAGGGACAGGACACATCGGTGCAGGTGACTCCGAATTATTGTGACGTCGTGATGACGTCACTTTGATTGACAGCCGAAACAAGTGAATGCGAACGAAAAAGTGACAGAACCGGTTTAAATATACACCGATTCATTCATGAATAGGAACGAAAGCGGATCATTTAAAGCGAATCAGTTGGTAAATGAGAACGAAGAACAAAAAGCGATTTGGAACACGGGAAACACCCCTGTGACTTTGAATCGGTTTTACCGAAACCAGTGCATTTTAAATCGTTGCAAATCGTAAGAGAGAACAACCCCTTTCTTCTCAGGAAGGTCTGTTTTCGCAAGGCAGTCTTGTCAATGCGATGCAGGTCTCCCATCTAAGAAGCCGATCAAAGGCAATGCAGAACGGAAGCAAAGACTATGGAAGAGGGCTGATGGCGCAGCAGCAGTCGTCACCATCATCATCATCACCATCTGATTTTGGAGGGTTTAATTGTGGACTTGCTTTAATGAATTACATGCCTTGGGATTCTCCCGCAGCGGATTTCTTTGCTGTTGGCTGCCTTAGATGGAAGGATGAAGGGCAACGGATGCAAGAAGCACAACCAAGAATCCAAGCAGCTGGTTCGGGTCTTTGCGGGACTCATCCTGCCCCCAACCCCAAAAACTATGGCTTCCTTCCCATCGCCCCCATTGCTCCCCCCACATGGCCCAACATGCAAACCCCTCGATACCTTCCGTGCGACTGACGGCCTCCATCAGGATGTTGTACTCATGGACCTTCTCCTTGTGATGCCTGAACTCCCGCCAGAGCTTCTCCAGCTCTTCCTCAGAGAACTTGCCAGAGGACTTGGCCTGGAGAGGAGGGTCAAGGGAGAAACCCAAGGGATTATGGGAGGAGGAGCGCAAGGACCCCTACTTCATACTCTCAGAGAGTATCTTGAAGCACTGAATATGCCCAAGCTGTGAACACTAGAACCATACAGTTGGAGGACACCCTGAGGGCCATCCAAACCCAACGTCCGACAGACACTGACCATAGAACTGCAATTGAGGAGCTACAAAGGCCTAGTAGAGTGTCCTCTCTAGGAATCTCTAGGTCCTCCAGGGCAACTCTGGTCAACATCTGACAGACACCAACCATAGAACTGCAATGGAGGAGCTACAAAGATCTCTAGAGATCTCCACAGGAAGCAAGGCAAGAAAGACCTCCTCTGCCTGCTGCTCCCAGAGTTCTCCACAGGAAGCAAGGCAAGAAGGACCGGTGCTGAAAGACCTTCCTGCTTACACTGGACTTTTTTCTGCAGAAAGCAAGAGCAAGTAAGACTTTCTGCTCCCTCAGGCCCACCTCCTGCTTGCATTGGACTCTTCCTCTGGAGGCACCCCTCCTTTTTTCTTTCCTGTCTCTCCCATTGTCACACCTTTTCCTGTTGATCACTGCATAGTGAATCCCATCCTTCCCATGGCTCCACACATCTCTCCTAACCTGATCCCCATCCAGCCTCTCCCTGTCTCCCTGCTGCCCTTCCTCTGTTCCCTCTGGAACTGCCGCTCTGCTGCCCCTAAAGCAGCAGCAATCCATGACCCTTTTCTCTCCAAATCCCTTAATCTCTTCGCTCTCACAGAAACCTGGCTCCCAGCCCATGATACTGCAACCTCTGCTGCCCTTTCTTTTGGCGGTCTCTCCTTCACGCACACAAGCCGTCCTGAGGGTCGAGGAGGAAGGCTTGGTATCTTGCTATCTAACTCCTGCCAGTTTCAAGTTCTACCTTTTCCCCCCAGCTATCGTTTCTCTTCCTTTGAGTTTCATCCTAGTAGACTCTTTTCTCCTCTACAGCTCCGGGTTGCAGTCATCTATCGCCCTCCTGGCTCTGCCACCCAGTTCCTATCTGACTTTGAATCATGGCTGACGTTCTTTCTTTCAGATTCAGTCCCCACTTTGATCCTAGGTGACTTTAATATCCACGTTGATGATTCCAATAACCCTACAACATCTCGCTTTAACTCTCTGCTAGCTTCTTTTGGCCTCCAATCACACTCCAACTCTTCAACTCATTCTCTTGGTCACTATCTTGACCTAGTTCTTGCTGCAAACTGCACTATTTCTGACTACCTGACACTTGACTTTCCACTATCTGACCATCATTGATCAGGAGAGCTTTAAACTGAGTTCCGAGGGGAAGGGAGACAATATTAAGGAAGGCGAAAGGGATGGCGAAAATAGTCAAACTGACATAGAGGAAACAAGGCAAACAGTGCAAGGGCCCAACATTGGGAGGCAGAAAAACTTGCACAGGCAGCAAGTAAAAGGGAACCATGGTCTGCGATGTCTCTACACTAATGCACAGAGCATGGGAAATAAGCAAGATGAACTCGAACTCCTAGTACAAGAAAGCAAATATGATATAATAGGCATCACTGAAACCTGGTGGGATGAGTCTCATGACTGGAATGTGGAAATAGAGGGGTATAACCTTATTAAGAGAAATAGGCCAAACAGGAAAGGAGGAGGAATAGCACTATATGTCAGAGATATTTACACCAGTGAAGAGATCCTGGACATCAATCATGGAAGCCAGGTGGAGAGCATCTGGATAAGAATCAAAGGGGAGGGAAACAACAAGGATGTTACGGTGGGAGTCTACTACAGACCCGCACGTCAGACTGAGGAATTGGATGATGCCTTTCTAGAACAGATGACCACACAGTCAGAAAGGAGAGATGTAGTAGTGATGGGCGACTTCAACTACCCTGATATTTGCTGGAAGTCAAACTCAGCCAAATCCTCAAGGTCTAGCAAATTCCTCACTTGCCTGGAAGACAATTTCATGGTCCAAAAGGTGGAAGAGGCAACAAGGGGGTCAGCTATTTTAGATCTGATCCTAACCAACAAGGATGACTTGGTTAATGGGGTGCAAGTGGTGGGATCCTTAGGTGGAAGTGACCATGTTCTCCTGGAGTTTGTAATACAGTGGAAAGGAGAAGCCAGGCAGAGTCAGACACGCATCCTAGACTTTAGGAGAGCGGATTTCAGTAAACTTAGAGAAGTATTGAGGGCGATTCCATGGTCAGAAATACTAAAAGATAAAGGAGTTCAGGACGGATGGGACTTTCTCAAAATGGAGATACTGAAGGCACAGTTTCAAACAGTTCCAGTGAGAAAGAAAAACCGGAGGTGTCTCAAGAAACCAGGATGGATGACTAAGGAACTTTCAACCGAGATGAGTTCGAAACGGAAGATGTATAAGAAATGGAAAAAGGGGGAAATCACGAAAAAGGAATTCAAAGAAATAGCAGGCATTTGTAGGGTAAAGTCAGAAAAGCTAAAGCGCAGAACGAACTCAGGCTTGCTAGAGAGGTTAAGAACAATAAAAAGGGCTTTTTTGGATATGTCCGCAGCAAGAGGAAGAAGAAGGAAACGGTAGGGTCACTGCGTGGAGAAGATGGCAAAATGCTAACAGGAGATAGAGAAAAGGCAGAATTACTCAAGACCTTCTTTGCCTCAGTCTTCTCAGAAAAGGAAAAGGGGCTCAACCTGAGGATAATGGAGCAGAGGACAGAATAGGGGAATTTCAGCACAGAATAAGTAAAGAGATAGTAGAGGAACACCTTGTTAATCTAAATGAATTTAAGTCTCCGGGACCAGATGAACTCCATCCAAGAGTATTAAAAGAACTGGCAAAAGTAATATCGGAGCCATTGGCAATAATAGTCTTTGAGGACTCCTGGAGAAGAGGAGAAGTCCCAGCCGACTGGAGGAGGGCAAACGTTGTCCCCATCTTCAAAAAGGGGAAGAAAGAGGATCCCAACAATTATCGTCCAGTTAGTCTGACATCAATCCCAGGAAAGATTCTGGAGCAGATCATTAAACAGAGAGTCTGGGAACATCTAGAAGGCAATGCCATAATCACAAAAAGTCAACATGGGTTTCAGAGAAACAAGTCATGCCAGACAAACCTAATCTCTTTCTTTGATAAAATGACCACTTTGGTAGATGAAGGGAATGTTGTGGATGTAGTATATCTTGATTTCAGTAAGGCCTTTGACAAGGTTTCCCATGACATTCTTGCAAACAAGCTTGTAAAATGTGGGCTAGACAAAGGAACTGTTAAATGGATCTGTAATTGGTTGACCTGCCGAACCCAAAGGGTGCTCAACAATGGCTCCTTTTCATCCTGGAGAGAAGTGACCAGTGGGGTCCCACAGGGCTCTGTCCTGGGCCCAGGGCTATTCAACATCTTTATCAATGACCTGGATGACAGAATTGGGGGCACACTTATCAAATTTGCAGATGACACCAAATTAGGGGGAATAGCTAATACCCCAGAGGACAGGATCAAGATTCAAAATGACCTGAATAGACTAGAAAGCTGGGCCAAAGCTAACAAAATGAAATTCAACACAGAGAAATGTAAGGTATTGCACTTAGGGCGGAAAAATAAAATGCACAGATATAGGATGGGTGACACCTGGCTGAATGAAACTACGTGTGAAAGGGATCTAGGAGTCCAAGTAGACCACAAGTTGAACATGAGTGAACAGTGTGATGCGGCAGCTAAAAAGGCCAATGCAATTTTAGGCTGCATCAATAGAAATATAGTGTCTAGATCAAGAGAAGTAATAGTGCCACTGTATTCTGCTCTGGTCAGGCCCCACCTGGAATACTGTGTCCAGTTCTGGGCGCCACAATTCAGAAAGGACATTGAGAAACTGGAGCGTGTCCAAAGGAGGGCGACAAAAATGGTGAAGGGTCTGGAAACCATGAAGCCCTATGAGGAACGACTCAGGGAGCTGGGGATGTTTAGCCTGGAGAAAAGAAGGTTAAGAGGTGATATGATAGCCCTGTTTAAATATTTGAAAGGATGTCATATTGAGGAGGGAGCAAGCTTGTTTTCTGCTGCTCCAGAGAACAAGACCTGGAACAATGGATGCAAGCTACAGGAAAAGAGATTCCACCTCAACATTAGGAGGAACTTCCTGACAGTAAGGGCTGTTCGACAGTGGAATGCACTCCCTCGGAGGGTGATGGAGTCTCCTTCCTTGGAGGTCTTTAAACAGAGGCTGGATGGCCATCTGTCGGGGATGCTTTGATTTGGATTTCCTGCATGGCAGAATGGGGTTGGACTGGATCAGGGCCCTTGCGGTCACTTCCAACTCTACGATTCTATGATTCTATGATCATTTAATCTCCTTTGCTCTTACGCATACTCCACCTCCTCGTCACACTGTTCAACGCCATTTTCGTAACCTTCAATCTGTTGACGCTAACCATCTTGGTCTGACCCTGGATTCATCTCTCTCTTCCCTAAATCTTGGGGATTCTGCTGACTCAACGATGTCTTTATTTAACTCCACTCTTTCCTCAACTTTCAACCATTTTGCCCGTCTCTGTCCGCACTTCTTCTTCTAAGACTAGGCCCCAGCCCTGGCTTACCCCCAACATTAAGTTTCTCCGGTCCTGCTCTAGAGCAGCCGAACGTCTTTGGAGAAAGTCCAAAGAGTGGGCTGATTTTATCCATTTCAAATTTGTTCTTTCTTCCTTCTCACGCGCCCTGTCTATGGCAAAACAGAATTATTACAAATCATTGATCTCTGCCAATGAGAGGTGCCCGCAGCGTTTGTTCTCCACCTTCAACACGTTGCTTAAACCTCCCTCTACTCCTGTCTCTTCATCATTCTCTCCTAATGACTTTGCTAATTATTTCGTCTCAAAGATCACCACCATTCGCTCTGAGATAGTCCCTTCTGATTCCTCTTCCGCTCATAATCTTCTATTGCCCTCGCCTAACAAATTTTCTGTCTTTCCTCCTGCCTCTTTGGATGAATTCTCTACACTTCTGAACTCTTCCAAACCTCCAACTTGTTCTCACTAAGATCTCCAATGACCTTTTACAGGCCAAGACTAATGGCCTTTACTCTGTTCTCATCCTTCTTGATTTGTCTGCAGCCTTTGACACCGTTGATCAGTGTCTCCTAATTGACATACTCTCTGACCTTGGGTTCTCAGACTCTGTTCTCGACTGGTTTAGATCTTACTTGTCTGGCCGATCTTTTGCAGTAGTTGCAGGGGGTCAGACTTCATCTCCTGTTCCCTTCTCTGTTGGAGTTTCCCAGGGCTCTGTTCTGGGTCCCCTTCTGTTTTCTCTCTACACACTGTCCTTAGGAAAACTCATCAGCTCTTTTGGCTTTTCCTACTATCTGTATGCCGATGACACCCAGCTGTATCTTTCCGCCCCTGACCTTTCTCCAAGGCTTGAACAGCAAGTTTCGTCTTGTCTCACAGCTGTCTCTCAGTGGATGCACTATCGGCGTTTGAAACTCAACATGTCCAAGATGGAGCTTCTTGTCCTTCCTCCTAAGCCCACCCTTCAACACTCCTTTTCTGTCTCTGTGGACAACATTTCTATTCAACCAGTCCAGCAAGCCCGCAGTCTTGGCTTTATCTTTGACTCTTCTCTGTCGTGGATCCCTCAGATCCAGACCACAGCCAAGGCTTGTAGATTGCCAAAATCTGACCTTATCTCTCCGCCTCTTCTGCCAAGATCCTGGTCCATGCCCTAGTGATCTCACGACTGGATTCCTGTAACGTCCTCCTGGCTGGGCTTCCTCTTTCTCACCTCCGTCCTTTAATCTCCGTCCAGCATTCAGCTGCACGCAGTATCACTTCCACCCACCGCTCTGACCATATCTCTCCTGTGTTGGCATCCCTTCACTGGCTCCCTCTCCCTTTCCGCATTCAGTATAAGCTCCTGCCGTTGACGTTTAAAGCCCTCCATGGACTGGCCCTCCTTACTTATCAGACCTTCTTTCTCCTCACCTTCCCACTCCGTTGTTCCCTCCATTCTGGTAGTCAAGGCCTGCTGTCTCAGCCCAGGATTTCCTCTGCCCCATCCCGGATTCGCCCCTTTTCACTCGCTGCCCCTCACTCCTGGAACCTTCTTCTGCTGCGAGCAAGAGCCATCACTTCTTTTACCAGCTTCAAAACGGAGTTGAAGACCATTCTGTTCAGGGCAGCGTTCCCAGGCATTGCATAATTGTCACTTGCTATTTGATGTTCTTTTGTTGCCTGTTTTATTGAATCATTTCCTGTATTGCTCTGTATTTTATATGTATTATCCTACTAGAGAGGCCCCTTCCCCACCACCACTCCCTTTGTGTCGTGTCTTTTTAGATTGTAAGCCTGAGGGCAGGGAACCATCCAATTAAAAAGATTGCATGTACAGCGCTTTATAAATAAAGGTTAATAATAATAATATAATACAAAGGCCTAGTAGAGTATCCTCTCTAGGAATCTCTAGGTCCTCCAGGGCAACTCTGTGGTCAACCTCCAACAGACACTGACCATGGAACTGCGCTGGAGGAGCTACAAAGGCCTAGTAGAGTATCCTCTCTAGGAACCTCTAGGTCCTCCAGGGCAACTCTGTGTCCAACGTCCGACAGACACTGACCATAGAACTGCACTGGAAGAGCTACAAAGGCCTAGGAGAATGTTCTCTCTAGGAATCTCTAGGTCCTCCAGGGATACTCTATGGTCAGCCTCTGAAAGACACTGACTTACAGAAGCTACTACCAGGAATAGCAATAGGATGGACCAGAAAATAGCCCAACCCCCCCCCCCAAAACGAACGAAGCCCCCATTCCCTGCCCTCTTTTATGGGAATCCAGCCAAACCTTGTTCCAGAGCTTCACCAGCCGGGGGTCATCCAGAAGGTCCTCCTCTTCCAAGCCATCTTTGATGTAGTTTGTGGCCCCCGGCGGAGCATCCTTCTTCCCGTTCATCCCGTATTTGGCCAAAATCACTGAAGGGGAAACACAATAAAGAACTGTTGGTGGACACTTTAGGGTGGACTGTAAGCGAGGCCTCCACAGTTTCCTTGCAAGAGCCACATAAGCCAGAGGGGAGAACTACCTATGGGCCACTGACCATTTCCTGGCCGTCCCACTGGCATTTGATCCCATCCAGCAAGGCATCTGAGGCCAACGTTGATGGAGTCTGGTCTGATTCGGAGAAGGATGCATCAGAGGCATCCTCAGGACTAAGCCACAGAAAAGCAATGGAGGAGCCTGTCATGGTTTGAGTGCTGGACTGTGACTCTATAGAGACCTGGGTTCGAATCCCGGCCCAGCCATGGAAAGCCATTGCTTGACTTTGGGTAAGTCATAGTCTCCCAGCCTCAGAGGAAGGCAAGGGTAAACCTCATCTAAACAAAGGTTGGATGGCCATCTGTCAATGCGGATGTTTTGATTGTGAGTTCCTGCATGGCAAAAGAAGAGGGTTGGACTGAATGGCCCTCAGGATCCCTTCCAACCCTTAGATTCTCTGTATTCCTGCATGGCAGAAGTGGGTTAGTCTGGGTGGCACCTGTTGCTGGGACACTGCATTTCCTCCTCCGGTGATGGACCTAAACCCATAAGGGTAAGAGGGGTGTCCTGGGGCCACAGTCCCTGCTCAGCCCTGCAAGCCAAGTCACTTGGGTTGCAGGGTTAGAGAGTTTGGGGGGCCAGGGGTCTCCAACCCCTTCCTCCCTCTTACCGTCCAGGTTGCGCCTCAGCTTGGCCTCCTTCTCTCCGTCTTCGTCCAGCCCTTCGGCCTTCAGCTTCTTCCACTGAAGCTCATCCTTCTCCTGGATTTTCAGGTCACTGTGCAGCTCCGCCAGCTTCACGGCCGAGAGATGGAGCTGTCCAGAGGAAAAGCAGAGGCCAGGTCAGTTCAGGGGGGTCAAGCTGTGGGGGGAGTGGGATGGAGCACAGGCGCTGGTACAAGCATGTCCTCTATTCCTTCACCCAAGTCTTTGATAACGATGTTGACTAGTAAATGGCCCATGACATAACCCCACTGGACACTCCATTGGTCACTTCTCTCTAGGACAAAGAAGTAGAGGAGCCATTGCTGAGCATCCTTTGGGTTCAGATGGTCAGCCAATTACAAATCCATGTAACAGCTTTATTGCATATTCTTATAGCTTTGCATTTTAAATGGTATTAAATGGATTTTATAGTACCTCAAACAGAGGTTCAATACTTGCAGGGGTCAACCTGGACATGCCAAAGCCGCCTTTGACACGAAGGTCCACAGCCAAGGCAATGGCATCCCCAGTGGGCGGCAGCTGGAAATCCCAGGAGGGTCTTTAGGGGCAAGGCTGACCAGTGCAGCCAGTTGAGGCCAAAGGCTTCCTCCACTGACCCCAGAGCATCTTTGACCCCTCGGCCATATTAACCTCTCCTCGCCAACAGCTGTTCAGGTTGCATTAATGAAGAACCAGCCCAGCCATTAATGAGTAACCAGGGGCTGGGGAGGCTTGGAAAGGCCTCTGCTGGGGCCTTTGTGGCAAAGGAGTGCCTGGTATCAGCTTCGGCTGATACGCCAACTACGTCCCTGTCTGGACCAGGGAGACCTAGAAAAAGTAGTACATGCGCTGGTAACCTCTCGTTTGGATTTCTGCAATGCGCTCTACATGGGGCTACCTTTGTATCAGGTTCGGAAACTGCAATTGATTCAAAACGCAGCAGCCCGGCTAATTACGGGGACATCGAGGTCCGAACATATAACACCTATTTTAAAATCTCTACATTGGCTGCCAATTCGTTTCCAGCCCCAGTACAAAGTGTTGGTTATCACCTTTAAAGCCCTAAATGGCTTGAGCCCGGGGTTACTTGCCTCTCCCTACATAATCTCCCCCCCCCCCCGCACACTCAGATCTACAGGAAAACCCTTACTTAGCTACCCTAAGGTGAGACTGGCGATCACACAACAAAGGGCATTCACAGCAGTGGCGCCTTCCCTATGGAATGCCCTACCGGAAGAGATTCGCCTCAGTGGAACGGTGGAAGCCTTTAAGAAGGCTCTAAAGACTCATCTCTTCCTACAAGCCTACCCTCCCAATTCCCTCTGAGACCATCTCCCTCCCGTTGTCTTTGATATATAGTAATTCATGGTTTTAATAGTTCATTATATCTTATAATATGTTTTTAATCTTGTTTCAATTTACTTCTTTTAATATGTATTTAGATGTGGATATTTAATTGTTCTTAATGTTTGTTTTTAACAATATTGTAAACCGCTTTGATCATAGGAAAAGCGGTTAACAAATAAACAATTTATTAAAGAGGACCCTCCACTTTCACCCCAAAAACTTCCCCAAGGGAGGTGAAGTGGCCATTCTCCCAGTCTAACAGCAATGCCCGCCAACTCCCCAGTTTAATTGATGTTCGGTACTGGTCTGTTAATCATCTGAACTGATTTGGTTCACATGAATTGCTGTTTAAGTATTTGAAGGGAGGTCATACTGAGAATGGAGTGAGCTTGTTTTCTGCTGCTCCAGAGAATAGGAGACAATGGAGCAATGGATGCAAGTTGCAGGAAAAGAGGTTCCACATTATTGTTAGGAGCAACATCTTGACAGTAAGGGCAGTTGGACAGTGGAATAAAACATTTTCAGAGCTTGGTGGAGTCTCCCTCCTTGGAAGACTTTAAGCAGAGGCTGGATGGCCATCTGTCAATAGGGATGCTTTGATGTAGAGTTCCTGCATGGCAGAATAAAGGGGTTGGACTGGATCAGGGCCCTTTTTGGGGTCTCTTCCAACTCTAGGACTGTATGATTCAAACCCACAGAGACCCCCATCCTAACCTCCATGAATGTGGAGTCCCTAGCCACCAGCATCTCATACCAGGACGGACTAAAAGCCTGGACCAGTTCCAAAGTGGCTTGAGATCGGGATGCAGAATCCAGACTGGGAGAACTGGCCACACACCTCAAGCAATCCTTCTGGGCAGCAGTGCCCCAGGTGAGGAGCGCTGGGTGTTGCAGTCCAATGGTGTTTGCAGAATGACTGCAGCTCTGTCCCGAGGGGCTGGGATCTCAGCCTGACCTTCCAAAAGGTTCGCAGGCGCCAATCTGGACGTGCCAAAGCCACCTTCCCTGGGCCTATCATCAGGGAAATCCCAGGGGGGTCTTTTGGGGGCTGACACCACTGTCCCCCCCATCAGGCAAGGCTGACCTGTGGAGCCAGTTGAGGCCAAAGCCACTAGAAGTGTATGTGGTGTGAATGTTTGACTGTGTGTGTCTCTCTCTGTGTGTAAGGCCCTCTGTCCAGGGAGGGTCCGGGGGGGGGGGGGCTGGTCACTGGGTCTGTGTGACTCCAGGCCACCTTTGGACCCCCCTCAGCCAAGACCACAGGTTCAGTTTCAGCTCTCCTCCTCCTCTCCACTGGCTCTTCTTGGAGGCTGAAGCCGACTTAATGAAGGACCAGCCATTAATTAGTAACCAGCCATTAATTACTAACCCATTAATTAATGCTCGTAGGGAATCATTGTAGAATACTGGCCCATAGGGAATCATTGGGGAATCCTGGCCCATAGGGAATCATTGGGGAATACTGGCTCATAGGGAATCATTGGGGAACCCTGGCCCATAGGGAATCATTGGGGAATCCTGGCCCATAGGGAATCATTGGGGAATATTTTCCCATAGGGAATCATTTGGGAATATTGGCCCATACGGAATCATTGGGGAATACTGGCCCATAGGGAATCATTGGGGAATCCTGGCCCATAGGGAATCATTGGGGAATCCTGGCCCATAGGGAATCATTGGGGAATCCTGGCCCATAGGGAATCATTGGGGAATCCTGGTCCATAGGGAATCATTGGGGAATCCTGGCCCATAGGGAATCATTGGGGAATATTGGCCCATAGGGAATCATTGGAGAATCCTGGCCCATAGGGAATCATCGGGGAATCCTGGCCCATAGGGAATCATTGGGGAATATTGGCCCATAGGGAATCATTGGGGAATATTGGCCCATAGGGAATCATTGGGGAATATTGGCCCATAGGGAATCATTGGGGAATATTGGCCCATAGGGAATCATTGGGGAATCCTGGTCCATAGGGAATCATTGGGGAATCCTGGCCCATAGGGAATCATTGGGGAATCCTGGCCCATAGGGAATCATTGGGGAATCCTGGTCCATAGGGAATCATTGGGGAATACTGGCCCATAGGGAAACATTGGGGAATACTGGCCCATAGGAAATCATTGGGAATACTGGCTCATAGGGAATCATTGGAGAATCCTGGTCCATAGGGAATCATTGGGGAATATTGGCCCATAGGGAATCATTGGGGAATACTGGCCCATAGGGAATCATTGGGGAATCCTGGCCCATAGGGAATCATTGGGGAATATTGGCCCATAGGGAATCATTGGGGAATATTGGCTCATAGGGAATCATTGGGGAATCCTGGCCCATAGGGAATCATTGGGGAATATTGGCCCATAGGGAATCATTGGGGAATCCTGGTCCAAAGGGAATCATTGGGGAATATTGGCCCATAGGGAATCATTGGGGAATCCTGGCCCATAGGGAATCATTGGGGAATCCTGGCCCATAGGGAATCATTGGGGAATCCTGGCCCACAGGGAATCATTGGGTAATCCTGGCCCATAGGGAATCATTGGGGAATCCTGGCCCATAGGGAATCATTGGGGAATCCTGGTCCATAGGGAATCATTGGGGAATCCTGGCCCATAGGGAATCATTGGGGAATCATGGCCCATAGGGAATCATTGGGGAATCCTGGTCCATAGGGAATCATTGGGGAATATTGGCCCATAGGGAATCATTGGGGAATCCTGGTCCATAGGGAATCATTGGGGAATATTGGCCCATAGGGAATCATTGGGGAATATTGGCTCATAGGGAATCATTGGGGAATATTGGCCCATAGGGAATCATTGGGGAATCCTGGCCCATAGGGAATCATTGGGGAATCCTGGCCCATAGGGAATCATTGGGGAATCCTGGCCCATAGGGAATCATTGGGGAATATTGGCCCATAGGGAATCATTGGGGAATCCTGGCCCATAGGGAATCATTGGGGAATATTGGCCCATAGGGAATCATTGGGGAATATTGGCCCATAGGGAATCATTGGGGAATCCTGGCCCATAGGGAATCATTGGGGAATCCTGGCCCATAGGGAATCATTGGGGAATCCTGGCCCATAGGGAATCATTGGGGAATCCTGGCCCATAGGGAATCATTGGGGAAGACTGACCCATAGGGAATCATTGGGGAATCCTGGCCCATAGGGAATCATTGGGGAATCCTGGCCCATAGGGAATCATTGGGGAATCCTGGCCCATAGGGAATCATTGGGGAATCCTGGCCCATAGGGAATCATTGGGGAATCCTGGCCCATAGGGAATCATTGGGGAATCCTGGCCCATAGGGAATCATTGGGGAATCCTGGCCCATAGGGAATCATTGGGGAATATTGGCCCATAGGGAATCATTGGGGAATATTGGCCCATAGGGAATCATTGGGAAATCCTGGCCCATAGGGAATCATTGGGGAATCCTGGCCCATAGGGAATCATTGGGGAATCCTGGCCCATAGGGAATCATTGGGGAATCCTGGCCCATAGGGAATCATTGGGGAATCCTGGCCCATAGGGAATCATTGGGGAAGACTGACCCATAGGGAATCATTGGGGAATCCTGGCCCATAGGGAATCATTGGGGAATCCTGGCCCATAGGGAATCATTGGGGAATCCTGGCCCATAGGGAATCATTGGGGAATCCTGGCCCATAGGGAATCATTGGGGAATCCTGGCCCATAGGGAATCATTGGGGAATCCTGGCCCATAGGGAATCATTGGGGAATCCTGGCCCATAGGGAATCATTGGGGAATATTGGCCCATAGGGAATCATTGGGAAATCCTGGCCCATAGGGAATCATTGGGGAATATTGGCCCATAGGGAATCATTGGGGAATATTGGCCCATAGGGAATCATTGGGGAAGACTGACCCATAGGGAATCATTGGGGAATATTGGCCCATAGGGAATCATTGGGGAAGACTGGCCCATAGGGAATCATTGGGGAAGACTGGGCCATAGGGAATCATTGGGGAATATTGGCCCATAGGGAATCATTGGGGAAGACTGGCCCATAGGGAATCATTGGGGAAGACTGGGCCATAGGGAATCATTGGGGAATCCTGGTCCATAGGGAATCATTGGGGAATCTGGTCCATAGGGAATCACTGGGGAATATTGGCGCATAGGGAATCATTGGGGAATCCTGGTCCATAGGGAATCATTGGGGAATCTGGTCCATAGGGAATCATTGGGGAATCCTGGTCCATAGGGAATCACTGGGGAATATTGGCCCATAGGGAATCATTGGGGAATCCTGGTCCATAGGGAATCATTGGGGAATCTGGTCCATAGGGAATCATTGGGGAATCCTGGTCCATAGGGAATCATTGGGGAATATTGGCGCATAGGGAATCATTGGGGAATACTGGCCCATAGGGAATCATTGGGGAATCCTGGCCCCATAAGGAATCATTGGGGAACCATAGAGAATAGTTGACCATGGAGTGACTCACCCTTTGGGCCTTCTCCCAGACCTGATTAAGGCGGACCAGGCGGAACTGAGCGGCTTCCGTAACTCCTTCATTGGCCTCCTTCGAGTATTTGCTCCCCAAAGCCGCGCTGAGGAGGAAGAACAGCAGCCCGAAGATCCGCATCTGACTCGGCTGCAGCATGGCTTCCAAACATGAAGCAAATGAGAGTGAACTACGACTCCCACAATGCACCGCTCACCCCGCGCCCAAGGAGGAGGGCACTTTGTATTCACGTGAAGGGAAGGCCGCTTCCTATTGGCCTCTGGGTTTGTTGGGGCCGATCGGATTGGCCGAGCCGGTTTCAGTACCAGCCAATGGGAGTAGAGAATCCTCGTAAGTAGAGATAGGAGGGAAGCCTACCAAAAGGGCAAAATAAAAGGAGCCCAGGAAGCCCCCAGAACTGGACTCTTTTTCTCCACTCTCAACCGCCCTTTCCTCTGATTGGTCGCTCCCGAGTTTTCTGCGACGCCCATTGGCTACTGACCCGTCCGGAAGAGGAGGGGTGGAGACCGGCCCGCCTCTTCGTTGCCTGAGCATGAGCATCAGCAACCAACCAGTGGCTTCCCCGTGATGCGCATGCGCGCTGCTCTTTCCGGCCATTCCTACCTAATAGGAGGTTGCAATTGTCAGGCCAGACTCTATGAACCTTGGCCGCAGATGCCTTGCTGGATGGGATCATCCTAACCGTCATGACACTTAGTTGGACTGCAAGTCCCATCGTCCTAATGTCAGTTACACTTGGTTGGCCTCCAACTCCCGTCATCCCAGCATCCGCTTTAGCTTGCCTGCCCTTTACCTCCTCCCCATGGCATTCTGGGGCCTGTAGTTTCCCCAGGTCCTTGGCCAAGAATCATAGAATCATAGAATTGTAGAGTTCGAAGAGACCGCAAGGGCCCTGATCCAGTCCAACCCCCTTCTTCTGCCATGCAGGAAATCCAGATCAAAGCATCCCTGACAGATGGCCATCCAGCCTCTGTTTAAAGACCTCCAAGGAAGGAGACTCCACTGCACTCCGAGGAAGGAGTGAGTTCCACTGTCAAACAGCCCTTACTCTCAGGAAGGTCCTTCTAATGTTGAGGTGGAATCTCTTTTCCTGGAGCTTGCATCCATTGTTCTGAGAGGAACACAATAATAATAATGCTTTCTTGCTTCTGTACTTTGCTTTGCAAAAGAATCAATAGTTACAGAAGGCCCATAGATTGAGCCTACAGAGTAAAGTGCAAATGGGCTATGCTGGCCCCCACTCTTTCTTTCTGTGTGTGGCCGTAGCAAACACACTCACATAATCACCCCCTCCTTCCTCTGGAGGGCTCTGAATACAATGGCCTGTGTTTAACCAGCGGCCTTGAAGAGCCTAGCTTAGCCCAGTATGTATCTTACAGTTATCTGTGCACATTCCAGGCTCCATGCAAGCAAGCAAGCAAATGTAATGCCAAAAAGACAATGTAGGACACAATGCTGCTTCGCTTTTGTGATTGGCTTACGCTAGGAAAAGTAGAGTTAGAAGGGCATAAAAGAAGATGGCAAGAGGCCCTCCCTCGGGGCTGCAGTTTTGATAACGCCCACCTTGCTGTGTCTGTGCGTGCGGCTGCCCTTGGCCAACAGAATAAAGCGTTTCTTTATCCTAGCCAGTTCGGTCTCTTTGACTCTGCTTGTCCTCTGGCAGGCCACGGGCCTTCGGGTTTGTGGATTTGGGGTTCACCCGCTACAGTTCCAGGTCCTGTTCTCTGGAGCAGCAGAAAACAAGCTTGCTCCCTCCTCAATATGACATCCTTTCAAATATTTAATCAGGGCTATCATATCACCTCTTAACCTTCTTTTCTCCAGGCTAAACATCCCCAGCTCCCTGAGTCGTTCCTCATAGGGCTTCATGGTTTCCAGACCCTTCACCATTTTTGTTGCCCTCCTTTGGACACGCTCCAGTTTCTCAATGTCCTTTCTGAATTGTGGCGCCCAGAACTGGACACAGTATTCCAGGTGGGGCCTGACCAGAGCAGAATACAGTGGCACTATTACTTCTCTTGATCTAGACACTATACTTCTATTGATGCAGCCTAGAATCGCATTGGCCTTTTTAGCTGCCGCATCACACTGTTCACTCATGTTCAACTTGTGGTCTACTTGGACTCCTAGATCCCTTTCACACGTAGTTTCATTCAGCCAGGTGTCACCCATCCTATATCTGTGCATTTTATTTTTCCGCCCTAAGTGCAATACCTTACATTTCTCTGTGTTGAATTTCATTTTGTTAGCTTTGGCCCAGCTTTCTAGTCTATTCAGGTCATTTTGAATCTTGATCCTGTCCTCTGGGGTATTAGCTATTCCCCCTAATTTGGTGTCATCTGCAAATTTGATAAGTGTGCCCCCAATTCTGTCATCATTGATAAAGATGTTGAATAGCCCTGGGCCCAGGACAGAGCCCTGTGGGACCCCACTGGTCACTTCTCTCCAGGATGAAAAGGAGCCATTGTTGAGCACCCTTTGGGTTCGGCCGGTCAACCAATTACAGATCCATTTAACAGTTCCTTTGTCTATCCCACATTTTACAAGCTTGTTTGCAAGAATGTCATGGGAAACCTTGTCAAAGGCCTTACTGAAATCAAGATATACTACATCCACAGCATTCCCTTCATCTACCAAGATGGTAATTTTATCAAAGAAAGAGATTAGATTTGTCTGGCATGACTTGTTTCTCTGAAACCCATGTTGACTTTTTGTGATTATGGCATTGCCTTCTAGATGTTCACAGACTCTCTCTTTAATGATCTGCTCCAGAATCTTTCCTGGGATTGATCTCAGACTAACTGGACGATAATTGTTGGGATCCTCTTTCTTCCCCTTTTTGAAGATGGGGACAACGTTTGCCCTCCTCCAGTCGGCTGGGACTTCTCCTCTTCTCCAGGAGTCCTCAAAGACTATTATTGCCAATGGCTCCGATATTACTTTTGCCAGTTCTTTTAATACTCTTGGATGGAGTTCATCTGGTCCCGGAGACTTAAATTCATTTAGATTAACAAGGTGTTCCTCTACTATCTCTTTACTTATTCTGTCCTCTGCTCCATTATCCTCAGGTTGAGCCCCTTTTCCTTTTCTGAGAAGACTGAGGCAAAGAAGGTCTTGAGTAATTCTGCCTTTTCTCTATCTCCTGTTAGCATTTTGCCATCTTCTCCACGCAGTGACCCTACCGTTTCCTTCTTCTTCCTTTTGCTGCGGACATATCCAAAAAAGCCCTTTTTATTGTTCTTAACCTCTCTAGCAAGCCTGAGTTCGTTCTGCGCTTTAGCTTTTCTGACTTTACCCTACAAATGCCTGCTATTTCTTTGAATTCCTTTTTCGTGATTTCCCCCTTTTTCCATTTCTTATACATCTTCCGTTTCAAACTCATCTCGGTTGAAAGTTCCTTAGTCATCCATCCTGGTTTCTTGAGACACCTCCCATTTTCCTTTCTCACTGGAACTGTTTGAAATTGTGCCTTCAGTATCTCCCTTTTGAGAAAGTCCCATCCGTCCTGAACTCCTTTATCTTTTAGTATTTCTGACCATGGAATCGCCCTCAATACTTCTCTAAGTTTACTGAAATCCGCTCTCCTAAAGTCTAGGATGCGTGTCTGACTCTGCCTGGCTTCTCCTTTCCACTGTATTACAAACTCCAGGAGAACATGGTCGCTTCCACCTAAGGATCCCACCACTTGCACCCCATTAACCAAGTCATCCTTGTTGGTTAGGATCAGATCTAAAATAGCTGACCCCCTTGTTGCCTCTTCCACCTTTTGGACCATGAAATTGTCTTCCAGGCAAGTGAGGAATTTGCTAGACCTTGAGGATTTTGCTGAGTTTGACTTCCAGCAAATATCAGGATAGTTGAAGTCGCCCATCACTACTACATCTCTCTTTTCTGACTGTGTGGTCATCTGTTCTAGAAAGGTATCATCCAATTCCTCAGTCTGACTTGGGGGTCTGTAGTAGACTCCCACCGTAACATCCTTGTTGTTTCCCTCCCCTTTGATTCTTATCCAGATGCTCTCCACCTGGCTTCCATGATTGATGTCCAGGATCTTTTCACTGGTGTAAATATCTCTGACATAAAGTGCTATTCCTCCTCCTTTCCTGTTTGGCCTATTTCTCTTAAAAAGGTTATACCCCTCTATTTCCACATTCCAATCATGAGACTCATCCCACCAGGTTTCAGTGATGCCTATTATATCATATTTGCTTTCTTGTACTAGGAGTTGAAGTTTATCTTGCTTATTTCCCATGCTCTGTGCATTAGTGTAGAGACATTGAAGACCATTTGTTCCCTTTACTTGCTGCTTGTGCAAGTTTTTTTGCCGCCCACTTTTGGGTCCTTGCACTGTTTGCCTTGTTCCCTCTATGACAGTTTGACTATTTTCTCCAGCCTTTTTGCCTTCCAGAATACTGTCTCCCTCCCCTACATATCTCAGTTTAAAGCCGGCAAACTACAAATCCCACGGTCCCTTGGGACAGTGTGGGACTTGCGCAGGGTTCTTTCTGCAGTGGAGATGAGCCAATCTGGGTCAATTCCCTTCCAGCTTTGGTCCTCGTTTGGGGACGGAGTTTGACCTTGCCACCAGGCAGATGGGCTTCAGAGTCCCAATTAGCCCCAGAGCCAAAGGCCTAGAACAAGGGGCCTCCTCCTCCTCCTCCTCCTCTTGCGAAAGCGCTGCCTCCGTCTGTCGCACTGCAGAAATAGTCCAGTTTGACGCCGCTTCAACTGCCATGGATCAGTGCGCTGGCAGAGGAGGCTCTGTCTCACAAAACCTCCCCAGAATCCCATAGCATTGAGCCAGGGCAATTAAAGTGGCGCCAAAGTGGGTTGTTCCTGCAGTGCGGAGGCAGCCTGGGGTCATTCCAGGGTTGACTGTTTGTTCACTGAAAGGCCTTGTTTTAAATGTTAATTATGGCTGGTTATTGGCTTGCTTTTGCTACTTTTGCGGCGTCCGTTGCTCCAACTGTATTTGGTTTTGGCTTAATCTTGTGCACCGATTACGGTGAGGAAGATCAATAACCAGCGATAGACTGACCCCAAACAATGGGGAGTTTGTCTTTCCTGGTTTGCAGACTGACGCCTTTTAATCGCTTTACGATTCCTTTAGTCGGGTGACTTTACTCCGGGTCTCAAGGTCTAGCAAAGTCCTCACTTGCCTCAAAGACAATTCCATTGTCCAAAAGGTGAAAGAGCCAACATTTTAGGTCTGACCCTAACTAACAGGGATGACCTGGTTAATGGGGTGAAACCATGAGTCAACAGTGCGATGCGGCAGCTACAAAGGCCAATGCGATTTTAGGCTACATCAATAGAAGTTAGTCTCTGGATCAAGGGAAGTATTAGTGTCCTTCTGTTCTGCTTTGGTCAGGCCTCACCTGGAATAATCCTGTGTCCAGTTCTGGTCACTCCAGTCCAGAAAGGATGTTGAGAAGCTGGAGCCATGTCCAAAGGAGGGCCACCAAAATGGCGGAAGGTCTGGAAACCATGAAGCCTTATGAGGAACGCCTTAAGGAGCTGGGAATGTTTAGCCTGGAGAAAAGAAGGTTAAGAGGTTTTCTGCTGCTCCAGAGACTGGCACCCAATGGAGCAATGGATGCAAGCTCAAGGAAAAGAGATTCCAGCTCAACATTAGGAAGAACCTCCTGAGAGTAAGGGCTGTTTGACAGAGGAACACACGCCTTCCTCAATGGAGATTGTAATGGAGTCTCCTTCCTTAGAAGTCTTTAAACAGAGGCTGGATGGACATCTGTCAATGGGGATGCTTTGATTGAGATTACCTACATGGCAGAAGGGGGTTGGAGTGGATCAGGACCCTTGTGGTTTCTTCCAACTCTATGATTCTATGATGATAGCCCTGTTTAAATATTTGAAGGGATGTCATATTAAGGATGGAGCTTGTTTTCTGCTCCTCCAGAGAACTGCACACAGAGCAATGGAATGAAGCACCAGAAAAAGAGATCCGACCTTAACATTAGGAGGAACTTCCTGACAGCCCTCTGCAGTGCCAAGGCTTTGCCTTCTGGAAGATGCCTCCCAGTGTCCACCTGCAGCCAGTCTTTAGTCCCCAGTACAGCCCTGTAGTGTGTCCTGGAGAAGCCCTGGGTGAGACTGGGGCCTGGCATCCCTTCTACAAACATGAGAGAAGCCCAGGACCCTCAAGTGATCGCCTTGGTGGATGACCTACGCAGGGAACTGGACAGAAGGAGTGTGACCTGTTGACTCTCCTGGACCTCTCAGCGGCTTTTGATACCATCGATCATGGCATCCTTCTAGACCGCCTCTCTGGGATGGGGCTTGGAGGTACTGTTCTACAGTGGCTCCGTTCCTTCCTGGAGGGGCGAACTCAGAAGGTGGTACTGGGGGGCTCCTGTTCGACCCCCTGGCCATTGACCTGTGGGGTCCCTCAAGGTTCTGTGTTGTCCCCTATGCTGTTTAACATATACATGAAACCTCTGGGAGAGTTGTCCAGAGTTTTGGGGTGCGATGTCATCAATGTGCAGATGACACTCAACTCTCCTCCTCCTTCCCACCTCAATCCAAGGAGGCTGTCCTGGTCCTAACCCAGTGCCTGTCTTCAGTAATGGACTGGATGAGAGCTAACAAGTTGAAACTTAATCCATACAAGACAGAGATGCTCCTGATCAGTTGGAAGGCAGATCAGGGAATTGGGATCCAGCCTGTGTTAGATGGGATCACACTCCCCCTGAAGACACAGGTTCGCAGTTTGGGGATACTCTTGGACTCAGCTTTGAACCTGGAGGCCCAGGTCTCTGCTGTGTCAGGAGTGCTTTCTCACATTTAAAACTTGTGCGCCAACTGCGCCCGTTCCTTGAGAAGCCAGATCTGGCCTCAGTGGTACATGCCTTGGTTGCATCCCGTTTGGACTACTGTAATAGGCTCTACATGGGGCTGCCTTTGAAAAGTGTTTGGAAAATTCAGCTGGTTCAAAGAGCTGCTGCCAGGCTGTTAACAGGCGCCGATTACAGAGCCCATACAACTCCCCTGTTGAAACAGCTTCATTGGCTGCCAGTTTGTTTCTGGGCACAATTCAAGGTACTGGTTATATCCTACAAAGCCCTACATGGCTCAGGTCCACCCTATTTGGCAGACCGTTCCTCCTGTTATGAACCGGCCCAGACTCTAATATCCTCTGGAGAAGCCCTTCTCTCTGTCCCAACATCATCACAAACACGAGAGAGGGCCTTCTCGGTGGCTGCCCTTCCTAGACTCTGGGACTCCCTGATCTCCCAGGGAATGGATCAGAACGGCTCCCTCCTTGATGGCCTTCCGCCAGCAGGTGAAGACTGACCTGTTCACACAGGCTTTTAGGGAATTCCTATAAGGACAGGCTGGGATGTTTGATGTTGGACCAGTTTAACAATTCTTTTCAATGTACTTTTTATTTTATTGTATTATTATTATTATTATTATTGTTATTGTTATTTTAAATACTCTGAAGCCGCTCTGAGTCCCAGTCCTGGGAAAAGAGCGGGATACAAATAAATAAATAAATAATAAGTGGAAGCGCAGAAGGACGCTGTGCTCCCCTGTGACCCACTCCCAACCGTGGACACGGAAAGTGGACCTTGGTTGACCGAGGGGGTGCCTGGTCACTTCTCCCTGGGAGGGACACACAGCCTCTGACCCTTGTGTCCTGGGCCTGACCTTCTGGGCTTTCAGTGGACCCTTTGGAGGCCTCTGGTCAGAGTTGCATTTCATCTTCAATCCAATGGTTTGGTTCCACCTGTTTTTATTTGAGGAATGGACAGGATACAAATCTAAATTTAAATAAAAAATAAACCACTTTCTTTCTGCATTCAGAAACTGGGGGGGGGGGGGGGGACAGGGTCTGCCCCAAAATGTGGGTTGGGGCCTTGCTTTGCGCCAGATCCTTGGAGGGGTCCTCCCCAATCCTTCCCTTGGACCAAGGACCGCTTGACCTCTCAGGCTTCCCATGCCCCCCTCCAGAAGCCCCTCAGCCTGGGGGCAGCACTCTGGCCCCTTTGACCCCAGGGCCAAACTCCTGGGAAGGGGTCAGAGGAAGACGGACTCTTTCGCTCACTTACACACACACAGTTATACCACTTCAATACCACTTTAGCCACCTGGGATTTGGAGACTGGGGAGGCACTAAAGCCCTGGGACACCCCCTTCCCCATAATTATTTGTCCTCTGACCCTATAGATCCCAGGATTCCCTGCGGCCATTAAAGCGGGGTCAAAGTGCTATAACTCCATAGTGTGGACATTGCTGGAATCAGTGTATTTCAGCAGTGGTTTGGAAACGGGATGTAGAGCAACAATTGACACAGAAAAAGGTCTGGGGGGGCAGCCAGGGGGTGACCTTGGTGGTGAATGGACAACCAAGACCACATCTCCCTTGAACCGGGGGGGGGGACAGTAACTGGATCCGTCAGCCCCACACTGATCTCCTCAGCTGGACATTGACTCTGTCAACCTGGCACCTCAGGAGCCCTGTCCAGCCACACAGGGCTTGACCATCCTGCTCCACACCACCCCTTTGCTCCTGCAAGTGACCACCTGGGTGAAGACTGCCCCTGTGGTTGGTGAACGTCCAGCAGGAGTCCCTGGGTGAAGCGGTCCTGAGTGCAGGAGCCAAAGCCCAGACCCTTGGCTGACCATTGCGTCAACAGGTGACCACTCACCACCATCACCATTTGCCCCCTCTGGCCCTTTCCTAGGGAGGGACCAGCCCTCTTTTTTCTGGGGTGGGGGTGGCTGCCCTTCCTGAAGGCTCTCCTAAAGGGTCCTGGGCTAGACCTCTAGAAACTGCAGTGGGGCCCCTTGCTTCCCCCCCCCCCAACAGCTTCCAAACCCCTTCACACATTCAGACATTGGAGGAGGATGCGTCCTTCGAAACATTGGCACTGGGAGTCAAGCTCTGGCAGGACTCCCTCCATGGAGCAGCACTTGGCTCTTCCTGTAAGCCCCCCCCCCCCAAAAAAAAGGGGATGCAGGCCATGAAGCCCAATGAGTGGGGCAAGGGAGGGTAGGTTGGCCTTTGGAGCCCCCTTTGAGAGAAAGAGGGCCGAGAGAGAGGGGGCTGGACAAAATGGTACCCCACCTTTGACCCCCAGAGCCGCTTGGTTTCCTCCCAGTAGCCCCACCAAGAGGCCTTCTATAGCTGGGAAGGCTGTGGGTCTGGCGTGCTGGTCCCCTGCCCCACAACAGGAGATAGGCTAAAAGTCAAGGAGTGAGCACTGAGGGGCCGTGTAAATGGGGTGGGGGGATCCCTTTTCTTCCAGGAAAAGGGCCCCACATGCAGCGCTGTGAGCAAGGCCAGAGTCCAGAGGCTTCGCCAATGGGGTCATTACCCCCCAGTGTTAAAGCAAGCGCATTCCCACCCCACTGGGACCCACTGATCAGTGCACCTGATCCCATTCACAGTTTGGAAGTGCTTCCACCACTGACCCCCGGTCATGCACAGACGGGGTCTCCCCGACCCTGACCCCTTTTTTCAGGTGTCGCTCCAGCTGTGCGCAGGACCAGTTCAATATCTGCGTATCTGAGGGATGGGACGCAGGAAGAGGGAAGAGGAGGAAGAGGAAGGTGCCCAGAGTGCAAAGCAAGGGTCCTCCTCTGCCGAAGGTGCCTCCTCCTGGATCGTGGTCATTTGAAAGTCTGAGTGGGGTGGGGTCCCCCTCTTCCATTGCACGCAACTCAAAGCCTCCCAGATGATTGGCAACTGAGGATGCTGGGAAGGCCATGTGGGATCTGGCACAGAGCCCCATGGCTAGTGCGTCTGTGGCGGTGGGGCTTCGCAGTCCTGGCCCCGAATCTGTCTGGAGCCTCCTGGTAGTCTCTTGCCTCCACCCCAATCAGCTGGCACAGACACTGGCGACAGAGATGCCAGCGCTGGGGTCCACCAGTCCCAGCTCCTCTTGCTCATTGACGCAGAGCTGGTAGCCGCAGCCCTTGCGGCGTGGCAAGGAGCCGGTCAGTCCGGCCACAGCGTTGGACTTGGCCTGAGGGGGCAGCAAGAAGCCCACGCTGCTAGCGATCAGCATGTGCCAGATGCTGTGAATGTAGAAGTAGTTCTCCTCTGTCTCAACAAAGGCATAGAGCAGGATGGCGGAGGCAGCAATCAGGGCGCCGGGGAGCAGGTAGAAAAGCCAGCGCTGCCAGGTCGGCGGGTAGCAGTGGCGCCGGCGGATGCTGCGCGCCGTCTGAGGGGAAGCAAACGGGATGCCCGGTGAGTTGTTAAAATCCATAGAGGCAAGGGTCCTTTTTGGGATGGGGGTGTGAATGTGGAGCTCATTTCCCCCTCCCTCCAACCCACCTGCAGCCTTATGGGGAGTACGTCCAGTTCCAGTGTCCCTGGGGGTGCAGAGGGATGGAGAATAAGGACCCCTTTTTTAGGAGGAGAGGGAGCAGGGACCTTTGTACCCTTACCCAGGCGATGGCCATGATCCCTAGCGCAAAAAGGCTGGGTCCCAGAAGGTTCCAGAGTCCATGGCGGTCCAGCTGCAGAGCCATGGAGAGCAGCATGGCGCCCAACAGGTACAACACCTGCCCCCAGGTGAGAAAAAAGAACAAGACAGAGAGTCATCACCTGCACAGATCCAGTATCTTCGTTTGCTTTTTAAAAACGGGTTACGGGCCCAGGAGAGGATCTCTACCAGCAAGACGACACACCTGAAGGTAGGCAGGCAGTCCAGGCAGCTCCGATTTAATAGAATCATAGAATCAAAGAGTTGGAAGAGACTGCAAAGGCCATCCAGTTCAACCCCATTCTGCCATGCAGCAACTCTCAATCAAAGCATCCCCGACAGAAGGCCATCCAGCAGAAACTTTTCTTCAGCCCGACGTGTGCCATGGCAACGTGTGTACCCACCTGTGTTGCCCCTTGACTTTTACCTGCTTGACCACCGGCTGGAGCCGGGCCATGGCGATGACGGTCACCCAGACAGACATGAGGGACCCCAAGAAGTCGCAGAACTGCAGGACGTCGTAGTCCATGATGCAAAAGACCACGATGCCCGGTTGGTCACAGGCGTGGTAGAACTGAGGGGAAGGAAGGGGGTCAGCCGGGGAAGGGTCTTCGCTCCCCTCTTGACCACCCCTCACCAGGTGACCTTTGTTGGCAGTGACCCCAGACCCAGTGGGGTGGATCGGGGTGGACACATGCCACCCCCCCAACGCACCGTGGAGAAGAACATGGTGAAAATATATACGGCTGCCTCCAGGAGGTAGCTGCTCCGGACGGCGATGACCACGGGCGGCACAAACATGAGGTTGCTGAGGCAGAGTAGGAGGGTGGACAAGAGCTGGAAGCCGTAGGAGAAAGCATCCGCGTTGTCTGTACAACCCCATCCGCTCCAGCCTGGGGGGCAAAGGTCAAGGGATCATCAGGGGTCAGGAAGGGGACCCAGAGCATGGGAGCCCCTCTGGAGCAGCCATCAGCCCCTCTCACCCGGGGTATCCCTATAAGCAAGTATTCCTCAATGATTCCCTATAGGCCATTATTCCCCAATGATTCCCTATGATTCACCTCCAAGCTCAGGGCCAGGTGCCTCTCTTCCGACGGGGTCCAAGGGCGCAGTGGCCCTTTGGCCGACCCAGTGGCCTTCTCCAGCCGGCCTGCTTGACCAACTCACCAGCTTTACACTCACAGGCCGCATAGAGGTAGTTGTTGGTGCGCATGAGCTTGCACTGACCATAGGGACCGCAGTCATTGATGCATGGGGAGAGGTATGTCCGCAGGTACACCTCGGCCGTCATGTTCCCACATGACTCCAACCTGTGAACCGTTGGGAGTGAAAAGCGGGTGGTGGTCACCCCACCGGGTCCAGAGGGGAATCTCATCTATGGCCCACTCCCTCCCAGAGATGTCAGCCATGATGGGGTAGGGGTCTCCCCACACACAGACCTGCCATTGGTGCCCTTTCCAGCGCTCTTACCCCCGATCCGTAGTACAGAACGAGCGCAGGCTCAGGTACCAGCTGCCCGTCTGTGGGTAGGGGATCCTCAGGCGGGCCAGGGGGGCCGTGGCATTGATGGACAGCAGGAACCCGGCCACAAGCTCTGCCAAGGAATAGCGAAAGCGGGTGAGAGACACAGGGGTCCCCATGCCCACCCTCCCGCTTCAGCGGCCACAGAAAAGATAAAGCCCCCTTGCCAGGGCCCATGGCAGCCATGGCTGCTCTACAGGTGAGTGGGGAGTGTCCCAGGCCTTACCTGTCTGGCAGGTGATGGAAGAGGCATTCTCTTCAGAGGCCAGAGGGACCTCATGGTTCAAGCAGGCAAAAACAGTGGCGTTTTCCCCCCTCAGAGACGACTGTAGGAAGGAAGGAGCCCCCCCCCCCACACACACACATTACATTCTGGTTTTGCCCAGGGGTCAGTTGGAGGTCCAGGGGGAGGAGTAGGGAGCTCACTTGGGACAGAAAGGAGGGTTAGGTGGTCTCTGGAATAAATGGGGAATCATACTGCTGATGCCCTCTTCCCTTGGGGTCACCTGCGTTCCCAGCCCACCCGTCTTCCCCCCCCAGACCAGACCAGACCACACCTCACCTCACCTCACCTGACCAGACAAGACCAGACCAGGCCTGACTCGACCAGACCTGACCGGACCTGACCACACCTGACCAATCCAACCCCACAGGTCCCCCTCCTACTCCTGTTGAGCTGGTCAGCAGACGCACCGTGTTCAGCCGCAGCTCCAGGTTTAGGATGCCCCCGCTGTCCAGCACTGGCAAGAGGTGGATGGCAAAGATGGCCGGTCGGTTGGGGGGCACAGAGACATTGGGGCCGAAGAAGATGTAGAAGTGGACAGAGAAGGTGTCCAGCTCGTTCCGGAGCGTGGGTCGGATTGGCCAGCAGCGCTCGCTGGACGCCGGGGGCGAGGAGGGCGGCAATGGGTGCTGGGTGCCATTCAGAGGGGAGGGAGGCAAGGTATCTGCAGAGGCCAGACCCCCAACAGAGCCAAAGGAGTGGGGCATGTTCAGGTTGGAGCCAGTCAGCTGAAATTGCGGGCGGCTCAGACCCACCTGGGAACAGTCTGTGGAAGAGACAGAGGGAAGAGAGTGGACACCGCATGGGCATGGGCAGACTCTCACCTTATGCCGGCAGTCACCCCACACATAGAGATGGTCAAGAGGTGATATGATATTGAGGGGATGTCATATTGAGGAGGGAGCAAGCTTGATTTCTGCTGCTCCAGAGAACAGGACACCAAACGATGTAGCAATGGATGCAAAATGCAGGAAATGATATTCCACTGAAAGACTGGGAGGAACTTCTACTGCAGACCCTACTCACCTTTCAATTGTACCCCAATCTGGAAGCTGAGGTTCCCCGTGGCGGGGGTCCCAGGGGCCCTCTCCACCAGAAGGTAGTACCAGTTCTGCCAGAAGGGCAGCTCCAGGTGCAGGCGGCAGGGCGACCGCTCATGGCGGCAGTCCATGGCGGTGGAGTTGTGCAGTGGAGGGGCCTTGCCACGGAGCTTGAGCCACAGTGGACAGCCCTCCCAGCCTTGACCGGACCCCTGGCAGCCCCTCAACTGGACAAGCACCCGGGAAGTGTAGCTGGGGACAAAGAACCTGATGGCAATGACCATAGAGAGAGAGAGAGAAAGAGAGGGTTATGCACCAGAAAAATCTTCCGATCAAATCCCATCCCACCTCCTCCGGCGCAGTTCTATGGTCAGTGTCTGTCAGCCGTTGACCACAGAGTTGCCCTGGAGGACCTAGAGATTCCTAGAGAGGACACTCTACTAGGCCTTTGTAGCTCCTCCAGCACAGTTCTATGGTCAGTGTCTGTCGGGCGTTGGCCACAGAGTTGCCCTGGAGGACCTAGAGATTCCTAGAGAGGACACTCTACTAGGCCTTTGTAGCTCCTCCAGTGCAGTTCTAAGGTCAGTGTCTGTCGGACGTTGACCACAGAGTTGCCCTAGAGATTCCTAGAGCGACCACTCCACTAGGCATTTGTAGCTCCTCCAGCGCAACTCTGCGCCCAAAGCCTAGTTTTCCTCGATCTCCTGCTCTCTCCTGATTTCCTTCTGGCCCTTAGGTGCCCAATCTCTCTCTTTCATTCCCCTGTTTGTCCCTGACCTTGACCCTAACCCTAACCCATTCCTGGGGGAAGGTCAGCGGTCGCCTGTGGGTCAACTCACTTGTAGAGGAGGGATCGGCTGTGGGGGGTGAGCAGGTGCTCTGTCACGTAACCCGGGTAGAGGACGCGGATGCCCAGGAGGCGTTGGACAATGAGCTGGGGCTGGAAGAGATATTGGCAATCCTCTGCAAGGCCCTGGCCAGGAAGGGATAGAACCATAGAGTCATAGAATCACAGAACCATAGAGTTGGAAGAGACCCCAAGGGCCATCCAGTCCAACGCCATTGTTCCTTGAAGGAACTCTCAATCAAAGTATCCCCATTTTGAGAGATGGTCATCCAGCCTCTGGACCCACTGTTCCCCCCCAACGCCCTCCCACTGCCCATTGGACTGGTCAAGAGATTGCAACTGGGAAGAGGCTCCTGTCGGGGAGTGCTTTCCCTCAGAGTCCCACCTTGACAGAGATCTTGCCCTGCTCCTTGGGAAGGTGGGCGGCCAGGAACCAGTCGCCCGGCAGCGGGCTGGTGATGTTGAAGACCCCGGTGGTCCGGTTGGGCAGCGTCCAGGTGAGGGTCAGGGCGAAGGAGCCGGGCACGGCCGTCTCCCGGGGGAAGTGGGCACGGAGGGGGTTGATGACCGGTGGGGCCCCTGGACGGAAGTACCTGCCAAGGAAAAAGGGAACAGGTCATAGAATCATACAATGATAGAACCATAGAGTTGGAAGAGAACCCAAGGGCCACCCAGTCCAGCCTCATGTTGCAGCCAGGTTGGTCGCTGGAACATCCAGGGCAGACCACATAACACTGCTATTAAAATCTCTTCACTGGCTGCCCAGTAGCTTCCGGGCTCAATACAAAGTGTTGGTTATTACCTATAAAGCCCTATATGACTTGGGTCCGAGCTACTTGAAGGAGTGCCTCCTCCCACACAATCCGCCCCACACTCTCAGAACAACAGGGAAACATTTGTTAGCGTCCCGAGAGTGAGACTGACAACAACTCACAAAAGATCATTTGCGACAACAGCACCGACTCTCTGGAACAATCTCCCTGATGAAATCCGGTCTGCCCTACTTTGGATGCCTTTAAGAAGGCTTTGAAGACATATCTATTTAGGCTAGGATACCCATCTGATTCCTTGTAGGTATCATTGCTGATAGAAGTTTACCATACGGACTGATAGATTTTAAGGTTGTATTTTAATGTGTTATTGATATATGAAGATTTTATATTCTGTAAATTGAATGTAAATGTGCTTTGATGTAAACCACTTTGATCACCGGAAAAGCGGTATATACATAAATAAAGTTTTATTATTATTATATTATTATTATTCTGCCATGCAGGAACACTCCACCAAAGCATCCCCATTGACAGATGGCCATCCAGCCTCTGCTTAAAGACCTCCAAGGAAGGAGACTCCATCACTTTCCAAGGGAGTGTCTTCCACTGTCGAACAGCCCTTGCTCTCAAGAGATTCCTCCTGATGTCGAGGTGGAATCTCTTTTCCTGCAGCTTGCATCCATTGCTCCATTGTCTCCCATTCTCTGGAGCAGCAGAAAAAAAGCTTGCTCCCTCCTCCATGTGGCATCCCTTCAAATATTTAAACAGGGCTTTCATATCACCTCTTAACCTTCTCTTCTCGAGGATAAACATCCCCAGTTCCCTGAGTCCTTCCTCATAGGGCTTCATGGTTTCCAGATCTTTCACCATTTTGGTCTCCCTCCTTTGGACACATGGCTCCAGTTTCTCAATGTCCTTTTTGAATTGTGGCACCCAGAACTGAACACAGTATTCCAGGTGGGGCCTGACCAGAGCAGAATACAATGGCACTATTACTTCTCTTGATCTAGACACTATACTTTTATTGATGCAGCCTAGAATCGCATTGGCCTTTTTAGCTGCCGCATCACACTGTTGACTCATGTTCAACTTGTGGTCTACTTGGACTCCCAGATCCCTTTCACACATATAAATCTTGTTCAGCCAGGTGTCCCCCATAATCCTGTATCTGTGCATTTTATTTTTCTGCCCTAAGTGCAGTACCTTCCATTTCTCCCAGTTGAATTTCATTTTGTTAGCTTTGGCCCAGCTTTCTAGTCTATTCAGGTCATTTTGAATCTTGATCCTGTCCTCTGGGGTATTAGCTATTCCTCCTAATTTGGGGTCATCTGCAAATTTGATAAGTATGCTCCCAATTCTGTCATCCAGGTCATTGATAAAGATGTTGAATAGCCCTGGGCCCAGGACAGAGCCCCACTGGACACCCCTCTGGTCACTTCCCTCCAGGGTAAAAAGGAGCCATGACTGACCATCCTTTGGGTTCGGCTGGTCAACCAATTACAAATCCATGTAACAGTTGCTTTGTCTATCCCACATTTTACAAGCTTGTTTGCAAGAATGTCATGGGAAACCTTGTCAAAGGCCTTACTGAAATCAAGATATACTATATCCACAGCATTCCCTTCATTTTATCAAAGGAAGAGATAAGGTTTGTCTGGCATGACTTGTTTCTCTGAAACCCATGTTGACTTTTTGTGATTATGGCATTGCCTTCTAGATGTTCACAGACTCTCTGTTTAATGATCTGCTCCAGAATCTTTCCTAGAACTGATGTCAGACTAACTGGAGGATAATTGTTGGGATCCTCTTTTTTCCCCTTTTTGAAGATGGGGACAACGTTTGCCCTCCTCCAGTCGGCTGGGATTTCTCCTGTTCTCCAGGAGTCCTCAAAGACTATTATTGCCAATGGCTCCGATATTACTTTTGCCAGTTCTTTTAATACCCTTGGATGGAGTTCATCTGGTCCTGGAGACGTATATTCGTTCAGATTAACAAGGTGTTCCTCTACTATCTCTTTACTTATTCTGTGCTGAAATTCCCCTATTCTGTCCTCTGCTCCATTATCCTCAGGTTGAGCCCCTTTGCCTTTTCTGAGAAGACTGAGGCAAAGAAGGTGTTGAGTAATTCAGCCTTTTCTCTATCTCCTGTTAGCATTTTGCCATCTTCTCCACGCAGTGACCCTACCGTTTCCTTCTTCTTCCTCTTGCTGCGGACATATCCAAAAAAGCCCTTTTTATTGTTCTTAACCTCTCTAGCAAGCCTGAGTTCATTCTGCGCTTTAGCTTTTCTGACTTCACCCTACAAATGCCTGCTATTTCTTTGAATTCCTTTTTCGTGATTTCCCCCTTTTTCCATTTCTTATACATCTTCCGTTTCAAACTTAGCTCCGTTGAAAGTTCCTTAGTCATCCATCCTGGTTTCTTGAGACATCTCCTGTTTTTCTTTCTCACTGGAAAGGTTTGAAATTGTGCCTTCAGTATCTCCCTCAGGGATGCTTTGATTGTGAGTTCCTGCATGGGCCTCTCCCTCCTAAAGGAAAGAAAACACAACCACCTCCCCTCCTTTGTGTGAGTCTGAAGCCCTGCATGGCTGCCCCTGACCGTCCTCTGGCCTTGCTTTGTGCTTTTGGACCCCTCTGCACTGACCTCTCCAGAGGGAGAATGGGGGGCAGGGGCTTTGGGGTCTGGGTTTGCAAGATGGAGCCCTTTGCAGAGGAGCACCAGGCTTTGTGGGACTGGGAAGGAAGGGGGTCTTCATCCTCCGACCATTTTGAGGGTAAAAAATGGGGGTCTTCCCAGCCTGGCTGAGCCCAAACCCTCTTGCAACCTTCCTCCCTTGCTCTGACTCTCAGGACATGTTTTTCAGTACTTGGCCATTAATACTGATTATTATTATACACACACACACATATACTACAGGTATTATAAGCCTGATTTATTCCACTTATTTACACTGGACGACCCCCTGGAAATAGGATAATTATTTTGCTGTTATTACAGGTATATTTGTCAGATTATCATTATCATTATTGTTATTGTTATTATTATTTTATAAAACGATGTATATATGTGAACAATACACTAAGTATACTATACGCTTTCATATTTTTTTTAGCTTTGTTTTCCACTGAAGAAGACTTTTGTTGAAAGGCGTTTGGACGCTTTTATACTTTTTATGCTCTTTGGAAGTTCATATACTTCTTATTTTTCCCATGTACACTTTTGATTTTGTCTGCATCTCCAAATGCATTCGGACGTGAAAAAGGTCACTCGGAAACGGGGGAATTTCCGGCCGGTTGGAGATACGGTTAATCCGGCTCTTCCTCTCGGACATTACCAAGCGAACCATTGCCAAGTTGGCTAAACCCAAAGGCCCAGGAGGCAGAGAGGGTTCACCAGCCATGATAGGATTAACCAACCGCTCAGTATTTCCCCTAAAGGTTGGTTTCTGCCTATGAAAGTACAGGGCTAGTTGGTCGCAAGGGTCTGTCGGATTGGCCTGAGTGTCAATTGAGTTGACCGGGTATCAGTTCAATTGTCCATACCAGATGGCCGCTGTCTTCCTCTGATTCCTTTACACTCAGTGATATTATTATTATTATTATTATTATTATTATTATTATTATTATTATTATTCCTGCCACTAATATTAACATCGTTTTCTGTGGGTCTTTCAGCCTCCGTGGGGCCATGTCCTAGAAGAGTTTATTCCTGACGTTTCGCCAGCAGCATCTGTGCCTTTGGCATCTTCAGGGAATATTAATAAAGCCTGCTTTCCCCCAAAACAACTTGGATACGAGCCACTTACAAATTAACAAGAACAACGGTATGGTTAAAAGTGTACAAAAGTGAACATTAAAAATAGAATTGAATGAGGACAATGTTAAACATCATTTCTTACAAGGATAAAATGCAATCAAAGCAGAGACGGTTAAAAGGTGATATGATAATAATCCTGTTTAAGTATTTGAAGAGATCTCAGACACTGAGGAGAGAGGAAGCTTGTTTTCTGCTGCTGCAGAGACAAGGAGACAATGGAGCCATGGCTGCAAGCTCCAGGAAAAGAGATTCCAGCCCAACATTAGGAGGAGCTTCCTAATGGTAAAAGTGGAACATGCTGCCTTGGATTTTGGTGGAGTCTCCTTCCTTGGAGGCTGTCTTTAAGCAAAGGCTGGAAGGCCATCTGTCCAAATGGGCTGCTCTGATGGAGAGTTCCTGCATGGCAGAAGAAGAAGGGAGTCGGACTGGATCAAGGCCCTTCTTGTGGTCCCTTCCAACCCTGTGGTTCTGTGATTCAAAAAGGTAAAAGTGCTTAAAAACAGTACATACTAAAACAGGTGGGCATAGTGAGTTTCAGGACCGGATCGTAAGGGATCCCTGACCGATGGAAACAGATCAGCTGAATGGCTCTCTGCAGCTGCAGTCGTTTTGGCCAAAAAGGCCTTTTTTCCGCTACCTTTAGATCTCCGCCATAAACATGCCTTTATGTAGGTTTTAGCCTGTTTTCTGCCGCTGTCGCTCTGGTCTCCGTCTCATTGGTTTCATTACTGCCAGCTCCTTAGAAAACCAAGGGGCTGGTTTAGCCCCACTGAGTCTGCCTCCCTGGCCCTTTGCCCCATTGCAAAGGTCACAGGCCCATAGAGTTGGGAGAGACCCCAAAAAAGGTCCCTGATCCAGTCCAACCCCATTCCTGCCATGCAGGAACTCTCCATCAAAGCAGCCCCATTTGGACAGATGTCCATCCAGACCCTGTTCAAAGACTCCAAGGAAGGAGGGAATATATTCCACTGTCGAACAGCCCTAACTATGAAGACGTTCCTCCTAATGTTGAGGTGGAACATTTCTCACTGGCATTTGCATCCATTGCTCCATTGGTTCCTATTCTCTGGAGAAGCAGGAAAAAAGCTCTCCCCATCTCCATATATTAGTCTCCGGAGCAGCAGAAAACAAGCTTGCTCCCTCTTCAATATGAAACCCCTTCAAATGCTTAAACAGGGCTATTATCATATCATCTCTTAATCTTCTTTTCTCCAGGCTAAACATGCCCAGCAGTTCCCTCAGTCGTTCCTCATAGGGCTTCATGTTTTCCAGACCTTTCACCATTTTAGTTGCCCTCCTTTGGAAACATGGCTCCAGTTTCTCATTGTTCTTTTTAAACTGTGGTGCCCAGAACTGGACACAATATTATTCCAGGTGGGGCCTGACCAGAGCAGAATAGAGTGGGACCATTACTTCTCTTGATCTAGACACTATACTTCTATTGATGCAGCCTAAAATCGCATTGGCCTTGTTAGCTGCCACATCGCACTGTTGACTCATGTTTGACTTGTGGTCTACTGAAGACAGACCCATGGGATAGATAGGCCTTGGTGATGTCACTGCGCATGAAGCACGGTAATGTTATGACGCATAATGGATGAATCATCTCCTTCAATTGCTCAGGAGATGGTAGTCCAACACCCCCCAACAGCTTGGGGGACCTTCTGAGCTCCTTCTTTGGAGGCTGTCTTTAAGCAGCTGCTGGATGGCCATCTGGCAATGGGGATGCTTTGACGGAGAGTTCCTGCATGGCAGAAGAAGGGGGTTGGACTGGATCAGGGCCCTTCTTGGGGGTCTCTTCCCACTCTATAGTCCTATGCCCCCCCATGTCGACTCACACGGTGATGCTTCGGTCAGGGCAGCGGTCTCCAAAGGTGCCCCCTTGTTCCTTGAAGGTGATGAGGTTCCAGACGGCCACCACGGTGTCCTCCGGGATCCGGAAGTGGAAGAGCTCACTGCTGGTGAAGGAACGGAAGGGGCTCAGCTTTCTGGGGGTCCGGGTGAAGTAGTCTGTCACAAAGAGACCCTCTGGCAAAGAGAGAGAGAGAGAGAGAGAGAGAGAAATATCTATCAATGGGGATGCGCTGGCTGAGAGTTCCTGCATGGCAGAATGGGGCTGGACTGGGTGGCCCTTCTTGGGGTCTCTTCCAACTCTAGGATCCTATGTATTCCTGCCTGGCAGAAGAAGGTTGGACTGGATGGTTTCTGCCCTCTCCTCCTCAGTGCTCCTTTTGGACCCCCCTCCCAGTTTCATGGAATCCTAGAGTTGGGATTCCTGGTCCTGTCCAGTCCTCTTCTGCCATGCAGGAACTCTCCATCAAAGCCCCCCTTTTTTTTGACAGATGGCCATCCAGCCTTTGCTTAAGACTCCCAGCCCCCGCCCAGAGACCCTGGGGCTGGCAGCAGCGAAGCCAAGAGAGAGAGAGGGAGGGAGGGAGACTGCGCTGGAGCTGAAGGCGGCGCCAGATGGCCACTCGGGGGGGGGGGCTGGAGGGGGGTCTCCTGCCATCTGCCACCATCAGGCCCAGATGGGAGGGGTCCCTGGGAGGGAGGGGAGGGGCTTCTTTAGGGAGAAGGGTCTGGGCTGGGGGTCTGGGGAGGGTGGGGGGCTTCTCCCTGGGTAAGACCCACTCAAGGGGATGCGGAGGGGGGCAGGCAAGGGCTTGGGAAGGAAGGGGCTGATCCCTCTCTTCTCCTGACAAAGGCTTCCTTCCTGGGGGGAACATACAAGCACATAGATATATACAGAGAATAGAATCAGAGACCCCTAGAATAGGAACCCCCCCAAAAGGGCCACCCAGCCCAAACCCCCCTTCTGCCATGCAGGAACTCTCCAGGAGGGAAGGAAGGATAGATGGAAGGGAGGGAGGGAGGATGGAAAGAAGGAAGGAAGGCAGGCAGGAAGGAAGGAAGGATGGATGGATGGATGGAAGGGAAGAAGGAAGGAAAGATGGAAAGATGGAAGGGGAGAGGGAGAGAGGGAGGGAGGAAAAAGAATGAAGGAAGGGATGGACGGAGGGAAAAGAAGGGAAGGGAGGGAGGAAGGGAGGGAGGGAGGCGAGAGGCCCCTGGGCCGCTTCTGGCCGCGCTCTCCTTCAGCACCTTCCAGGCGGACAGCTCCGGAGTGGCGGCCCGATTCCGAGTCCCTCCGCGAAAGGAGGGAGGAGACCCGGCTGCCAGGGCCCCCGGGAGGGAGCCCCTCCTCATTCCTGCCATGGACTCACCGGCGGCTGCGATGGAGGGGCTGCCCCCGAAGAAGAAGAAGAGGCCGACCCAGGCCCCGCCTGGGACCCCCAGCGGCAGCAGCAGCAGCAGCAACAGCAGAGGCGGCGGCGGCAGCGCCCGGAGCCCCATCCTGGCGACCCCCGGAGGCCCCGGACCCCGGCCCAGCTCCGGAGGGAGGGAGGGAGGGAGGAGGGGCCCTGACGTCACTGCTGGGTCCGCCCGCCCCCAGACCCCCCTCCGCCGCCATTGGCTGCCCTGGGTGCCACTCAGCGCTAGCCCCTCCCACCAGGAGGGGAGGGGGTCCTCCGGACTCTCAGCCCCCTAAGAAGGCATGGCAGAAGACGGCCCTCTGCGATGCCAGGAGTTCCTGCAGGGCAGGAGGAGGGGTCCGGCAGTGGACAGAGCGGAGCCAAGGGCCAGAGGGGGTCTGGCCGAGGGTCCCGAGGGCAGGGGCCCTACCAAGGACGACCACCCCCTCCAGGCACCCAGGGGCCAAGCCCCACAACGGCTGGGGGACCCCAAGAATGGATGGAAGGGGCCTCTGGGCACCAATGGTCAAGCGTCTCTCCAGCAGGAGACCCTGGCCCAGGCTTTGTGTCTCCATCTGCCATGGATGCTTGGGTTGGATCTTCCTGCATGGCAGAAGATGACCCTTGGCAGACTCTTCCGTACATAGGATCGTATGTATTCCTGCATGGCAGAAGGGGGTCCTTGGAGGCTTTTATCTTATGGTTGCCATATGTACCATACATACAATGAAAGCTCTGACCTCTGCCAACATACACTTGTCTGATATGTTTACATTCCAAACGAACCCACAGATTCCTCTCTCAAGCCCACTCTCCTCGACTCACAGCTGCTCTGGGTTTCAGAGTCTTATACACATTACTAACACCTGGCGTTCCTCACCCTTTACAGCCATATCCTTATTTTATCACATCTTAAATGGACATTTTAGAATCGTAGAATCATAGAGGTGGAAGGGACCCCAAGAAGGACCCTGATCCAGTCCAACCCCCTTCTTCTTCTGCCATGCAGGAGCTCTACATCAAGGCCTCCATCCCCATTTTGACAGATGGACACCCGGCCTTTGCTTACAGACAGCCTCCAAGGAAGGAGACCCCACCGAATTCTCCAGAAGAGTGTCTTCCATTGTCAAACAGCCCTTTCTCTCAGGAAGCTCCTCCTAATGTTCAGCTGGAATCTCTTTTCCTGGAGCTTGCAACCATTGTTCCGAGTGATGTTCTCTGGAGCAGCAGAAAACAAGCTTGCTCCCTCCTCAATATGGCATCGCTTCAAATATTTAAACAGGACTATCATCATATCCCCTTAATCTTCTTTCTCCAGACTAAACATCTCCAGCAGTTCCCTATGTCTCGCCTCATAGGGCTTCAAGGTTTCCAGACCCTTCACCATTTTAGTCGCCCTCTTGGACACATGGCTGTCGGTCTTGGATGAAGCCGATTTTCTAGCTCCATTTCAAACTGGTTTCAGGACAGGATTTGGGGTGGAGACTTATCGCCTTAACTGATGACCTTCATCTAAGCATCGACAGAGGAAGCGTGACCCTGTTGATGCTATTAGACCTCTCAGTAGCATTCGATATGATAGATCATGTCATCCTCTTGGAGCGCCTGAGAGAGCTAGGAATTGGAGGCACTGCTTTGCAGTGGTTCCGCTCCTTCCTCTCAGGCAGACTCCGGAGGGTGAGGCTCGGGGACAGTCCCTCTTCAAAAACAGGGCTTAATTGCAGCGTCCCTCAGGGCGCCATCCTGTCCCCGATGTTATTGAACATCTATATGAAGCCGCTGGGAGAAATCATCCATAGACATGGAGCGGGGTCTTATCAATATGCTGATGACACCCAAATATACTTCTCCATGTCTCGGTCATCAGCAACAACAACCGATGGCATTTCTCCCCTTAACCAGTGTCTTCAGGCAGTAATGGGCTGGATGAGGGAAAACAAACTCAGGATGAATCCAAATAAAATGGAGGTGCTTCTGGTAGGGGCCCCCAAACCAGGTACTGGGCCGCAACCTCCAGTCCTAGAGGGGCTCCCACTCCCCTCAAAGGACTGTGTTCACAGTCTGGGGGTGCTTCTTGACTTGTTGCTTCAGATGAGAAATCAGGTGATTGCAATGGTCAAGAGCGCCTGTTATCAGCTCTGGCTGATGCTCCAGCTGCGCCCTTTCTTGGAGCCAGGTGACCTCGAAACTGTAGCACATGCGCTGGTAACCTCAAGACTTGGTTTTTGCTATGCGCTCTACATGGGGCTACCCTTGTGCCTAGTCTGGAAACTTCAACTGGTGCAGAATATGGCAGCCAGATTGATTACAGGAACAACTAGGAGTGATCCTATTACACTATATTGAAATCACTCCATTGGCTGCCTATTCGTTTCTGGGCAAAGTACAAGGTGTTGGTCATGACCTTTAAAGCCCTCCATGGCTTGGGCCCAACCTACTGAAGGGATCGCCTCCTTCCATACAATCCGCCCCACACCCTCAGATGCTCCGGGAGGAATTTGTTGCAGTCCACAAAGACCAGATTGACGGCAACCTCCCAGAGGACTTTTCCCGCGATCGCTCCCACTTTATGGAATAGCCTTCTGGATGAGATCTATCAAATTGCCAACATAGATAGCTTTAAGAAAGCTGTCAAGACGGATGTCTTCCGGCAGGCCTTCCTGGAATAGACCCCGGCCACGTAGAGATCCCCCCCGACAGACATATATAAGCAAAGACTCTGCCCACCATTATTTTATTATTGTTGTATTGTTTTTAGATTTTATCGTCTGTAATTTTAATGGATGGAATTGTTTAATCCTTTTTTAAGGGGGGAGGAATTATATATATTGTATTTTTTTTAAAGGTTGTACACCGCTTTGATTGTGGAAACAAAAAGCGGGATATACATTAAAGTTTTATTTATTATTATTTTCCACATCCTTTTTGAATTGTTTTGCCCAGAACTGGACACAATATTATTCCAGGTGGGGCCTGACCAGAGCAGAACAGAGTGGCCCTATTACCTCCCTTGATCTAGACACTATGCAGTTGTCCCTCCACTTTCATTAGGGTTAGGGGAAGAAGACCCCCGTGAATATGGAAAAACCGCAAATAACAAAAGCACTGTTTTTACCTGAGAGGACAGCTCTCTAGGAATCTCTAGGTCCTCCAGTGCAACTCTGTGGTCAATGTCCAACAGACACTGACCATAGAATGGCACTGGAGTAGCTACAAAGGCCTAGTAGAGTGTCCTCTCTAGGAATCTCTAGGTCCTCCAGTGCAACTCTGTGGTCAATGTCCAACAGACACTGACCATAGAATGGCACTGGAGTAGCTACAATTATTATTATTATTATTATTATTATTATTATTATTATTATTATTAACCTTGATTTATGAAGCGCTGTAAATTTACACAGCGCTGTAGATGCCATCTTTTTAGTTAGAGGGTTCCCTGCCCTGGGGCTTCCAATCTAAAAAGACATGACACAGAAGGAGAAGAAGGGAGGGGTGGAGGGAAAGGGTCAGAGGTCCAGCAGTTCCTCTCTGCCTCCGAGGCCTGGACCAAGGCAGAGGGACTGGAGGGATAGGGCTTGGCTTCATCATGGATGGTTAATCTTCCAGGGAAAATACATACTCTCAAGTAGGATAATACATATACAGTACATAGCAATACAGGAAATGGTTTGATAAACAGGCACCAAAAGAACATCAAATAGTAAGCGACAATTATGCAATGCCTGGGCTGGCTTCTCTGAACATGATGGTTTTCAACTCCGTTTTGAAGCTGGTTAAAGAAGTGATGGCTCTTCCTTGTGGGGGAAGAAGGTTCCAGGAGTGAGGGGCAGTGAGTGAAAAGGGGCGAATCCGGGATGGGGCAGAGGAAATCCTGGGCTGAGACAGGAACCCTTGACTACCAGAACGGAGGGAACAACGGAGTGGGAAGGAGAGGAGAAAGGAGGTCTGATAAGTAAGGAGGGCCAGTCCATGGAGGGCTTTAAACGTCGACAGCAAGAGCTTATACTGAATGCGGAAAGGGAGAGGGAGCCAGTGAAGGGATGCCAAGACAGGAGAGAGATGGTCACAGCGGTGGGTGGAAGTGATAATGCGTGCAGCTGAATGCTGGACGGAGATTAAAGGACGGAGGTGAGAAAGAGGAAGCCCAGCCAGGAGGACGTTACAGGAATCCAGTCGTGAGATCACTAGGGCATGGACCAGGATCTTGGCAGAAGAGGCAGAGAGATAAGTTCGGATTTTGGCAATCTACAAGCCTTGGCTGTGGTCTGGATCTGAGGGATACATGACAGAGAAGATAAAACCAAGACTGCGGGCTTGCTGGACTGGTTGAATAGAAATGTTGTCCACAGAGACAGAAAAGGAGTGTTGAAGGGTGGGCTTAGGAGGAAAGACAAGAAGCTCCGTCTTGGACATGTTGAGCTTCAGACGCCGATAGCGCATCCACTGAGAGACAGCTGTGAGACAAGACGAAACTTGCTGTTCAAGCCTTGGAGAAAGGTCAGGGGCGGAAAGATACAGCTGGGTGTCATCGGCATACAGATGGTAGGAAAAGCCAAGAGCTTTTCCTACCATCTGTAGGAATGGTCTTTCAGTGCAACTTTTAGTTAAAGTTGACCACAGAGTTGCACTGGAGGACCTCCTAGACAGTCCTAGAGAGAACATAAGAATGAAATCCATGAATAATCAAATCCGCAAATATCAAAGCCGCAAATATGGAGGGATGGCTGTACTTCTATTTGTGCAGCCTAAAATTGCATTGGCCTTTTTAGCTGCTGCATCGCACTGTTGACTCATGTTCAACTTGTGGTCTACTTGGACTCCTAGATCCCTTTCCCACATAGAAGTCTCTCGTTCAGCCAGGTGTCCCCCATCATCCTATATCTAGCATTTCATTTTTTCGACCGTAACATTTCTCCCTGATGAAGTTCATGTTATGCCAGGACTTGCTCTGGGCGTCCAGGTGTCCAAGGAGCAGGGGGGCCTTGATACAACCCCCCCCCAAGAAGCTGCTTGCCTGCCTCCCCCAGATGCCTTTCCTTCCATCTATGCAAATGCATGTTGCATCCCCATGTTCCAGTGCAATGAATGCATCCCTGCAGTGGCTTGGAGCATGGCAAGAGGAGTCCTCAGCTGCCCTTGAAAAGGCTCAGCCTCCTCCATTGCTTCTGCCTAAAGGAAGGAGGCACTCTGAAACTCCCTCCCAAGGCACTGGCATCGGAACAGAGCATGTCTGTGTTCGCAGTTGCACATGCATGGCAGGGCTCTGTCTTGGCAAGTGGGTTGCCAACTGCTCCTGTTATTCCAGAGGCCCCGCTCTCCGCCTCCCCCAGCCCTGAAAGGGAAGCCCTGCTCTTCTGAATCAGAGGTGGAAAGCCCCAACAGAACGAACGGCGCATGTTATCCCAGAGTGGTGGGAGCCCTGTTTTCCGAACTGGCCAGAGCGCCAGAGCGCAACAGACATGGCATTGGGAAGAAGGACGAGTCCCAAGGCCCTTCCCTGGCCTTCTTCTCCAAGGCAGGCCACACGGGGAGCCCTTCCAGGACAAGAGGCCAACGGAACACAACGTGTGACACCTGTGTGTGTGTGTTATACACCTATGTTGGGGTGGGTGGGTGTATACACACACACATCTATCCATCTAGCTATCTATCTACACACATCTATGATTTTAGAATCATAGAATCATAGAATCGTAGAGTTGGAAGAGACTGCAATTGCCATCCAGTCCAACCCCCTTCTGCCATGCAGGAAATCCCAATCAAATTCTATATTCAGCACAGATTATAGAAACATAGATGTATGTGTGTGTGTGTTATACATCTGTGTGTGTGTGTGTGTGTGTGTATGCATATACATCTACCTATCTGTCTGTCTATATACACATCTATGTATCTATAATCAGCACAGAATAAATGGAATACAACATAACACATAACGTGTGTGTGTGTGTGTGTATAAAGAGAGAGAGAGAGAGAGAGAGAGAGATGGGAAACGGAGCCTGGTGCGTCCGTGTGTGTTTCTGCCACAAGCCCCTGGGAAAGGCCATTCTGGGCTGCATCCATAGAAGCATAGTCTCTAGAACAGGCGTAGGCAACCTTTTTGAGCCGGGGGCCAGGTTGCTGTCCCTCAGACAACTGGGGGGCTGAAGCCGGGGGGGGGTGGAGCTTCCACCCCCGGGGGCGGGGTCGCGTGCTGGGGGCGGAACTTCCACCCCAGGGGCCAGGCCACCTCCTCTTTGCCGGCCCCTGACAGAGCCCCAGGCCCTGTCAGAGGCCGGGAAAGAGCCAGCGGGGACCGCCAGAGCTGGAGGCCTCCCCGTCTTTGCTGGTCCCTGACGCCAGGGGCCCACTGCCGCCGTCGGAGCCCTCCTGGAGGGCCCCAGCGAAGGCAACGGGCCTCCCAGAGGCCTGCTGCCGCTGCCGGAGACCTCCTGGAGGACCCCAGAGGCCCGCTGCCGCCGCCGGAGCCCTCCTGCAGGGCCCCAGCGAAGGCAACGGGCCTCCCAGAGGCCCGCTGCCACCGCCGGAGACCTCCTGGAGGACCCCAGGGCCCCAGCAACGGCAACTGGCCTCCCAGGGACCCGCTGCCGCCGCCGGAGCCCTCCTGGAGGGCCCCAGCGACGGCAACGAGCCTCCCAGGGGCCCGCTGCCATCACAGGAGCCCTCCTGGAGGGCCCCAGGGATGGCAACGGGCCTCCCAGAGCTCCGGTGCGGCTCCTGGAGCCCCGTTTCAGGGCTCCGGAGGCCGCAGCGGGCCTCCCAGAGGCCCAGGGCGGCTCCTGGAGCCCCGTTTCAGGGCTCCGGCTGCCGCAGCGGGCCTCCCAGAGGCCCAGGGCGGCTCCTGGAGCCCCATTTCAGGGCTCCGGCTGCCGCAGCGGGCCTCCCAGAAGCCTGGTGCGGCTGCTGGAGCCCCATTTCAGGGCTCCGGAGGCCACAGCAGGCCTCTTAATGGGCACCGCCATTTTGAAGGACAAAATGGTGGCTGAAGCTGCCAAAATCGGCGGCGATTTCGGCGGCAGGAGGGACCGGGGGCCGGCGGAAAGGCGCCCGCGGGCCGGATCCGGCCCGCAGGCCGGAGGTTGCCGACCCCTGCTCTAGAATTAAATCAAAAAGGATGTTGAGAATCTCTTTTCCTTTGCCTTGCATCCATTGCTCCATTGTGTCCTATTCTCTGGAGCAGCAGATAACAAGCTCACTCCTTCTTCAATATGACGCCCTTCACATACTTAAACAGGGCCATTATATCACACCTTGACCGTCTCTTCTCCAGGGCTTCGTTCAGCCAGGTGTCCCCCATCATCCTATATCTAGCATTTCATTTTTTCGACCGTAACATTTCTCCCTGATGAAGTTCATGTTATGCCAGGACTTGCTCTGGGCGTCCAGGTGTCCAAGGAGCAGGGGGGCCTTGATACAACCCCCCCCCCAAGAAGCTGCTTGCCTGCCTCCCCCAGATGCCTTTCCTTCCATCTATGCAAATGCATGTTGCATCCCCATGTTCCAGTGCAATGAATGCATCCCTGCAGTGGCTTGGAGCATGGCAAGAGGAGTCCTCAGCTGCCCTTGAAAAGGCTCAGCCTCCTCCATTGCTTCTGCCTAAAGGAAGGAGGCACTCTGAAACTCCCTCCCAAGGCACTGGCATCGGAACAGAGCATGTCTGTGTTCGCAGTTGCACATGCATGGCAGGGCTCTGTCTTGGCAAGTGGGTTGCCAACTGCTCCTGTTATTCCAGAGGCCCCGCTCTCCGCCTCCCCCAGCCCTGAAAGGGAAGCCCTGCTCTTCTGAATCAGAGGTGGAAAGCCACAACAGAACGAACGGCGCATGTTATCCCAGAGTGGTGGGAGCCCTGTTTTCCGAACTGGCCAGAGCGCCAGAGCGCAACAGACATGGCATTGGGAAGAAGGACGAGTCCCAAGGCCCTTCCCTGGCCTTCTTCTCCAAGGCAGGCCACACGGGGAGCCCTTCCAGGACAAGAGGCCAACGGAACACAACGTGTGACACCTGTGTGTGTGTGTTATACACCTATGTTGGGGTGGGTGGGTGTATACACACACACATCTATCCATCTAGCTATCTATCTACACACATCTATGATTCTAGAATCATAGAATCATAGAATCGTAGAGTTGGAAGAGACTGCAATTGCCATCCAGTCCAACCCCCTTCTGCCATGCAGGAAATCCCAATCAAATTCTATATTCAGCACAGATTATAGAAACATAGATGTATGTGTGTGTGTGTTATACATCTGTGTGTGTGTGTGTGTGTGTATGCATATACATCTACCTATCTGTCTGTCTATATACACATCTATGTATCTATAATCAGCACAGAATAAATGGAATACAACATAACACATAACGTGTGTGTGTGTGTGTGTATAAAGAGAGAGAGAGAGAGAGAGAGAGAGATGGGAAACGGAGCCTGGTGCGTCCGTGTGTGTTTCTGCCACAAGCCCCTGGGAAAGGCCATTCTGGGCTGCATCCATAGAAGCATAGTCTCTAGAACAGGCGTAGGCAACCTTTTTGAGCCGGGGGCCAGGTTGCTGTCCCTCAGACAACTGGGGGGCTGAAGCCGGGGGGGGTGGAGCTTCCACCCCCGGGGGCGGGGTCGCGTGCTGGGGGCGGAGCTTCCACCCCAGGGGCCAGGCCACCTCCTCTTTGCCGGCCCCTGACAGGGCCCCAGGCCCTGTCAGAGGCCGGGAAAGAGCCAGCGGGGACCGCCAGAGCTGGAGGCCTCCCCGTCTTTGCTGGTCCCTGACGCCAGGGGCCCACTGCCGCCGTCGGAGCCCTCCTGGAGGGCCCCAGCGAAGGCAACGGGCCTCCCAGAGGCCTGCTGCCGCTGCCGGAGACCTCCTGGAGGACCCCAGAGGCCCGCTGCCGCCGCCGGAGCCCTCCTGCAGGGCCCCAGCGAAGGCAACGGGCCTCCCAGAGGCCCGCTGCCACCGCCGGAGACCTCCTGGAGGACCCCAGGGCCCCAGCAACGGCAACTGGCCTCCCAGGGACCCGCTGCTGCCGCCGGAGCCCTCCTGGAGGGCCCCAGCGACGGCAACGAGCCTCCCAGGGGCCCGCTGCCATCACAGGAGCCCTCCTGGAGGGCCCCAGGGATGGCAACGGGCCTCCCAGAGCTCCGGTGCGGCTCCTGGAGCCCCGTTTCAGGGCTCCGGAGGCCGCAGCGGGCCTCCCAGAGGCCCAGGGCGGCTCCTGGAGCCCCGTTTCAGGGCTCCGGCTGCCGCAGCGGGCCTCCCAGAGGCCCAGGGCGGCTCCTGGAGCCCCATTTCAGGGCTCCGGCTGCCGCAGCGGGCCTCCCAGAAGCCTGGTGCGGCTGCTGGAGCCCCATTTCAGGGCTCCGGAGGCCACAGCAGGCCTCTTAATGGGCACCGCCATTTTGAAGGACAAAATGGTGGCTGAAGCTGCCAAAATCGGCGGCGATTTCGGCGGCAGGAGGGACCGGGGGCCGGCGGAAAGGCGCCCGCGGGCCGGATCCGGCCCGCAGGCCGGAGGTTGCCGACCCCTGCTCTAGAATTAAATCAAAAAGGATGTTGAGAATCTCTTTTCCTTTGCCTTGCATCCATTGCTCCATTGTGTCCTATTCTCTGGAGCAGCAGATAACAAGCTCACTCCTTCTTCAATATGACGCCCTTCACATACTTAAACAGGGCCATTATATCACACCTTGACCGTCTCTTCTCCAGGGCTTCATGGTGTCCAGAACCTCCACCATTTTGGCCACCCTCCTCTGGACCCGCTCCGTCTTGTCATTGCATTGTTTCCCCCAGAAGTGGACACAGCGTTATTCCAGGTGAGGCCTGACCAAAGCAGCATAAGAGTGGCAGTGTGACTTTCCCTTGATCTAGATGCTATAAAAGCGTTGGGCTTTTTTAAACACTGAGTAACCACTGAATAAGCAGCTGGCCATCTTGTTTGCTGCTTGGCTATGTGCTTGTAGTTGTTATTATTATTATTATTATTATTATTATTGACCTTTATTTATAAAGCGCTGTAAATTTACACAGCGCTGTACATACAGTCTTTTTAATTGGACGGTTGCCTGCCCTCAGGCTTACAATCTAAAAAGACACGACACAAAGGGAGAAGGGAGTGGTGGTGGGGAAGAAGGGGATGAGGTCCAGAAGTTCCTCTCTTCCTCCGAGGCCTGGACCAAGGGAGATGGACTGGAGGGAGGGCTTGGCTTCTTAATGGATGGTTAATCTTCATCCAGGGAGGCAAGCGACAATTATGCAAGGCCTGGGAACGCTTCTCTGAACAGTACGGTCTTCAACTCCATTTTGAAGTTCCTTATTTATACCCAGTTCCTTATTTATACCCATTTCAGGGACCTGGGAAGGATGCCAGATTGAGTCAACCCTGAGCCCTGGCAGCCTTGTGGTTGGTGAGTGAGTGGCCGCATTAGAGCCATTTGAGCAGTGCACCACTCGGACAGTGGAGGATGACCACCCGAAGGAGGTGCCGGCCGTGAGAAGTGGGGCCCAAAAGTGGGTGGGGAGCCCTTCACCTGGTCACCTTGCTCTATCCTTCCTTCCTTCCTTCCTTCCTTCCTTCCTTCCTTCCTTCCTTCCACAGAGGCAGGCAGGATGGCCACCTGTCAATGGGGATACTTTCACTGAGAGTTCCTGCATGGCAGAATAATGGGGTTGGACTGGATTAGGGCCCTTTTGGGGGTCTCTTCCAACTCTAGGATTCTATGAGGCAGCGATAGAAGGACCTCCAACCCCACATTCTGCCTCTGACCATGGACAACATCTAGGGATGTTCCTGGATCTCACTGGAGGAGCCCAAAGTGGAGCCCAGTTCTGCCGCTTCCTGACTTAGGCAGCACCTTCTGTCTGCAAACCATAGCAGAGTTCGAACCTCATTTCCCTTTATTCAAGCCTCATGAAGGTCTAAATACCCTAAACAGGTACCAGATCCTGTCTGACCTTGGAGGCTAAGCAGGGCCAGCCCTGGTTAGTCCTTGGATGGGAGACCACCAAGGACGACCAGGTGCTGTTTGGCTCTGTTTCAGAAGAGGGGAGTGGGAAAATCACCTCTGGGGACTCCTGGCCTAAGAAGATTCTCAGTGAAATGTTGGGGTCATCATGGGATATGGTAGCCCTGTAAGTATTTAAAGGGATGTCATGTTGACGAGGGAGCAAGCTTGTTTTCTGCTGCTCCAGAGACTAGGTCCCAATGGAGCAATGGATGCAAGCTACAGGAAAAGAGATTCCAGCTCAACATTAGGAAGAACCTCCTGAGAGTAAGGACTGTTCAAGAGAGGAACAGACTCCTTCCTCGGAGATTTTGGTGGAGTCTCCTTTCTCAGAGGTCTTTAAGCAGAGGCTGGATGGCCATCTGACAAAACGGGGGAGCTTTGACGGAGAGTTCCTGCATGGCAGAAAAAGGGGCTTGGGCTGGATCAGGGCCCTTCTTGTGGTTTCTTCCAACTCTAGGGTTCTGTGATTCTATGATTCTAAGGTGGCAGGGGCACATGTGGGGATGCTCCATGGGTCCATACAGGGGGGTGAGCATGTGGTCAGGCCTCCTTTCCCTTGCCCTTGTCCGGGATGCTCTGGGGCAGAAGCCCCCTTGGAACTCACCCAGTTGCTGGGGCAATGGGTCAGCCTTCTGTTGCCTTGGGAACCCTGGCTGGTAGCCATGGGTTCCCACCACAGCTGCCTGCCCTGCCAGCAGCCCAACTGGCAAAGGTAGTTCGGGAGGAGGGGGCAAGGGTCGGAGGGACCCCCACCCAACATCAGCCCACTTCCCACCCATCTGTACCCGTGCCCTTTGACCCCTGGACTCTCCTGACCCCACGGATGCCACCTTGGGGTAACCAGGGATGCCTCTCAGGGGTGGGTCCTAGCAAAGATGGCCATAAAGGCTGGACAGACTGGCCCAGCGGAGGCCCTGGACCAGAGGAGAAGGCCTGGACATCGGTGGCATTGAGAGTAAGAAGAGCCAGAGAGAGAGGAGGGAAACCCAAAGGCCATCCGGTCAGTCCCTGGCCAAACCCACTCCTACTCCTGGTTTTGCCACTATGTCAGATGTGTTTGTGGATGCAGACCCCAAGCCACCCCAAATGCACTCCAGAAACCTCCAGGAGGGCCCCCATTTCATCGTATTGTGCATACATTCATCCCTCGCAGAGAGAACACTCTTCTAGGCCTTTGTAGCTCCTCCAGCGCAATTCTATGGTCAGTGTCTGTCGGACATTGACCACAGAGTTGCCCTGGAGGACCTAGAGGATATTCCTAGAGAGAATACTCTACTAGGCCTTTGTAGCTCCTCCAGCACAGTTCTATGGTCAGGGTCTGTTGGACCCATTTGGCCCTCTGCAGCCACCCACCCACGCTGTGTCTGAAACACTTGGGGGTCCTTCCTTGTGTGTCTTCCAGGAGAGCAATCATGGAAGAAGAAGAAGAGCCGGTGGAGGAGTTCTCTGCGGAAGCCCCAGAGGAGGAGGAAGCCATGGGGCCGGAGGGCCGGCAGACCTCTTCCACTGCCCAGGAGGTCGAAGAGGAGATCATCCCCCCGATGTCCACCTCCTTGTGGGGGGACGAGGATGAGACGGTCCTGCCAGCATCCACCTCCCTGGATGAAGACGGCGGCCGCAGGGAGACCACCTCTCTGCCCAGCTCCGAGTTGGAGACCTCCAGGTCGTCCGACCCACCAGATCGGGGCCCCAGCGACGCGTCTTCCCCACTGATGGAGACCTCTGAGGACCCTTCCTCGTCCTCCCCAGCCCCCACTTCGCCCTCAACGTCCCCCTTCTCCTGGAAGCGGCGCCAGCTGGGCTTGCGAGGCCCATCGGAGGACGAGGAGGATGGCGGCGAGGACACCTGGACGGACCCCAGCTCCAGCCTCCCTCCGCAGAGCAGCCTGGAAGAAGAGCAGCAGAAGAAGGCCAAGGGGAAAGCCCTGGCCAAGAAAGGAGCCCTGAGTAGGTCAAGCTGAGGCTGGATGTGGGTGGTCAGTGGCGTGGGTCAGGCCTTTGGGTCATTGCCTCGACCCAAAGGCTGGAGGCTCTTCTCTAGCCTTTGGGGTGAGGGGAGGAATCTCAGGGCGACAGCATTGATGTGCATACACAGCCGTTCTTGCTTCCTCTTGGGAACCCCAAAATGACGTCCTCTGTGCAACTGCAGCAGGAAGCCTACGGTGGCTGGCTTAATGCCATCTGCGTTGCGTCCCTTTGGTCAGGCCTCATTCCCACTTACGAAAAAGAAAGCGGTTTGGGATCTGAACCGATGGATCGGTTTGCACAGCGGAGCGTGGTTCACACCGTATTTGCCCCAGTCGCGTTTTTTCTGTGTAAAAATAACCCATTTGTGGTTCGCGTTCACGAACGGATCGGTTCAAAAATGGAGCCGCTCTAATTTGCCGTCTGAAGGGCAGATTTAAACTGGTTCTGAACCACATCTGGTACACACTTGGGCAGAACTGATTTATCTGGATCTGGTTCACACTTGCGCAGAAGCAATTTATCGGCCTGATCCCTACTACCTTTTAAATCAGATCAGTTTGAACCGGTTCAAACGACCCTGGTTCGTGCTTGAATCAATTGGCTGAAGTGATTCGGAGAGGGGGCCCCATGCGCTAGACCCATTTAACCCACGTCTTTTTGACGCTGATGTTTTCCGTGTCTTTTTGGATAAATCGATTCCACACAAGCGTAAACCAGAATCAATTTAAACTGGCCCTTCGGCTGACTAGAGTGGGTCCATTTTGAACCAATTCATTTGGGACAAATGATCCCGAATCTTGGAACAGTTGTGCATATATATAGATAGATCCAAAAGTGCTGCACAGCAGCACAGTTGCGCCTGGGGAAGCCCCACCGAAGGGGCCTGGCGAGCGCAGCTGCCTCTTTGGCCGTGGTCAGTGGGTCAGTTGTAGTCCTTTTCCTCTCCCTCTGCAGACTACACGGTCCGTCCGGTAGTGCCGGCCGAGAAGGCCGAACTGGTGGCCGTGGCCAAAGCGATGCACCGCGAGAACTTCGGCAAGAATGTCAAGGAGCTCTTCCATCTAGAGAAGGAGGCAGCCCTCAAGTCCATGCAGACAGGTGTGTGTCATGAGTTTAATGGGTCTGGGGGAATCATAAAGACCTTCGAGCCCCTCAAGTCTCCCTTGTTGGAGGTCTTTGAACAGAGGCTGGTTGGCCGTCAGGTATGCTTTGATTGAGAGTTCCTGCATGGCAGAATGGGGTTGGACTGGATGACCTTTGGGGAATCCCTTCCAACTCTAGGATCCTATGTATTTCTTCATTGCAGAAGAAGGTTGGACTATATGACCCTTATTAGGCCCTTCCAACTTTAGGGTCCTATGTGTTCCTGCATGGCAGAAGAAGGGAGCTGGACTGGATGGGCCTTGGGGTCTCTTCCAACCAGTAGAGACCACAAAGATGCCCACTGGGCTCTGCCCATAAGGCATCCTCCCCAGTGGCCGGGGGTCTAGCCATTCTGCTGCCCCTTCAAGAAAGACCCACCAGGCCAGCTAGACTCCTCTCCAGGAGACACTTCCTGGAGACCCACCCGGCCTCTGCTGAGCCCCAACAGAGAAGCAAGGGGGCTTGCAAGAGAAGACCCCCCCAATATGTGCTTCCACCTCCTGTCTGGGTTGCAGGGATATCAGCAACTCCTCCCCAAAAAATACCTGCACACATTCACACATACACAGGCGCACACTCCCATATGCTTGACCTCTCCAGCCAAGGGGTCCTTCCTTTCTTTAGGCCCAAATTGGTTTGAGGGGCTTCTGGCTGGGGGGCTTGCTCCCTCTTTGGCTGCCCCTTCCTATTAGCTCTTCAAGAGGCAGGTGAGAAGCGGGATGAGACCATCCCTTTGCTAAGAAAGCCAGGCAGGCCAGACCAGGGGTCAGGGGGCCATGGGGCTGCGGACCCCCCTCCTATACTGTGCTGGACCATTTGGGGGTCCAGCTTGGCTGGAGGATCAGCCGTTTGGTCTCGTCTCCCATGGGAGTCCCTGCAAGTCTGGAATTGTGTGTGTGTGTGTGTGTGTGTGTGTGTGTGTGTGTGTGTGTGGCAAATATGCCAAGGGTCAGGGTCCAGTTTGTGACCCCTTGACCCCACCCCACCCCTTGGTGGGCAATATGGGCACATTTCTGGTGTCCCAGCAGTTAAATGATATAGACTCCTAGAATGACAAGAGTTGGAAGAGATAGCAAGAAGGGCCCTGATCCGGTCCAACCCCCCCTTCTGCCATGCAGGAACTCTCCATCAAAGCATCCCCATTGACAGATGGCCATCCAGCCTCTGTTTAAACACCTCCAAGGAGGGAGACCCCCCACCACAATCTCCATTGAAGGAGCAGTATCTTCCATTGTGGAACAGCCCTTCCTGTCCAGAAGTTCCTCCTAAGAGCAGGTTAGCAGGCCCCACTCCATCCCACTCACCACATTGTCTTACAATGGGTTTTGGCAACACCGGGGAGGGGTCCTCCATTCTGGGGTCTGAGGAAATGGGACAGATAGATATAGGAGGCAGGTGGGGCTGACCATGTTGGAGGGGGCATCCCAGACCGAGGTCCCGGACGCTACATAGGCTTGATCCACAGTGCCTCCTCCTCCTCCCCGACAGGCCTCTACATCGGCTGGCGCTGCCCCGAATACCTGTGGGACTGCTTCCGCGTGGGAGACGAGTCCAAGTGCTTCTGTGGGCACCTCCTCAGGCAGCATCAGGTCTATGTGGGTAAGTAGCCACTGGTTTGGGGGCAAGGAAGGTGAGGGGTAGTAATTCGGGGCCAAGCAGAGTCGGACAGACCCTCTGAGCAAAGAAGGCCCACTAAGGCAACGGCTGCTACACTCACCCCTCCCCTCGGCTTGGATTGGATTATTCACGGATTCGAATAATATGTCATCTCTAGGAATCTCTAGGTCCTCCAGTGTACCTCTATGGACAACTTTAACTAAAAGTTGCACCGAAAGACCTAGAGATTCCTAGAGAGGACACTCTACTAGGCCTTTGTAGCTCCTCCAGCGCAGTTCTATGGCCAGTGTCTGTTGGACGTTGACCACAGAGTTGCCCTGGAGGACCTAGAGATTCCTAGAGAGGACACTCTACTAGGCCTTTGTAGCTCCTCCAGCGCAGTTCTATGGTCAGTGTCTGTCGGACGTTGGCCACAGAGTTGCCCTGGAGGACCTAGAGATTCCTAGAGAGGACACTCTACTAGGCCTTAGTAGCTCCTCCATTGCAGTTCTATGGTCAGTGTCTGTCGGACGTTGGCCACAGAGTTACCCTGGAGGACCTAGAGATTCCTAGAGAGAAGACTCTACTAGGCCTTTGTAGCTCCTCCATCGGACGTTGACCACAGCGTTGCCCTGGAGGACCTAGAGATTCCTAGAGAGGTCTTCTAGCAGAAACCCTAGCCCTAACCCACTGACCCTTCCCTGCCGTCCACTTCTCCTCCTGACCCATATGCCTTTTCTCTTCCAGAGAAGCGGGCGACTGTGCCCTGCACTCTCTCTGGGTGCAAGTGCCCAGGCTTCGTGTTCATCCCTTCGCGGCCGGAGGAAGTGGGCGAATTCTGGCTGCGGAGAAGGACAGGCTTCAACCCTGAGGCCTGGAGGGCAAAATGTCGCTGCAAACACACCCACGAGGAGCACGCACCGATGGGGGCACGCGCCTGCAGTGTCCGAGGTGGGTCTTGACCATGGCTTTATTCGACATATGAATTACCAATAGACTGCCATCCGTCAAGCTGGGCTTCCTGGCACACCTTCACCTGGCTATCTGCATGGGTCCTGGAGGGTGCAAAAGGTCACTTTGATCAGGGTCTAGAATAATAGAACCATAGAGTTGGAAGAGACCCCAAGCAGGGCCATCCAGACCAAGCCCATTCTGCCATTCAGGAACTCATAGAGAATCATAGAACATAGAGTTGGAAGAGACCCCAAGGGCCATCCAGCTGAGCCAGGCTCAGCTTGCCATGTGCCTCCAGGAGCACTGCAGATCTGAGTCAGAACGGAGGGGTTGCCACATGCCTCCCGGACCCGTGGACCTCTAGGCTGGCCACTAGTCTCTCCATCAGCTCAGGGAACATCGCTGCCCCATCCTCGCCTGTAGGACCATCGAGGGGCTTGTTTGGGCAGGTGGGCCCTCGGCTGGGCTTGCCACATGGGGGTCTCCTCATGGCACTGAGTGACCCCTTCTCCTGCCCCCTCTTTGCCCCTTCCAGGCTGCTCCTGCCCAGCCTTCACCTCCAACTTCCTCTGCGCAGCCTGCGACCGGCGCTGGGAGGAACACGAGACCTTCTTTGAGTCGGAGGAGACCCGCCGCAAAGGGGGACGGCCGTGCGGTACGGAGGGGTCAAGAGGGGCAGGCGGGGAGAAAGGGCGGGGGTCCTGGCAAGGCAGCAATCCCACCCCCACTTCCAGGGCCTGGTCATCACACGGGGGTCATCCCAGGTCAGAGTCTCTTCCTTCTGACCCCCCCCCCCAGTAGCCTCGATCTAGCCCGACCCCTTCTTCTGCCATGCAGGAAGTCTCTGTCTAAGCCCTCCCAGAGATAGAGGCCCACCAACCTCTCTTTAGATGATCAGCAGCCTCTCTCCGGCCATCAAGAAGTCCTTTCTGATGCTTAGGTCGACCGTTTGCCCTCCATAGAAGGACTGAGTTAGTGGTCTGGGGCTGAACCCATTAGTGCTCCAACTCATGCATGCGCACCCATGCACATTTCATGCATGCACACTCATGTGCATTTCACGCATTTGAACTCATGTGAATTTCATGCATTTGCACCATGTCCATTTCATGCATGTGCACCTATATACATTTTATGCATTTGCACCCATGTGCATTTCATGCATGTGCACCCATGTGCCAAGCACTCCCGCTTGACTATCTCCAGCCATATATCTATGCATTTGCCAAGACAATCTTGCCTGTGGTGGCCGGGCAGTCGGGACATGCCATGCCATGGATGCCATCTATGTGGCTCCTGGGAGCACAATGTCTTTGGAGAGTAGGAGGATTAAGGCCCCCAACTCTACATTGCTTCATTGCACAAACAGAGGAGTTGGGGCTAGAGACCCCATGAGAGCAATGGCCATGGTTGCCCCACTTGCTTTCCTCCAAGAGGCCAGAGCAGCTTTCCAAACAGGGCCAGCTAGACATTGGCATTGGACTGCCCATCCACCAGCTTCTGACCCCTTGGGGGGCTTCCATCTGCCTCCCCTACATCCACCCCACCCTGCCGCCTCTCTTCCTCCCCTCCAGGAGAGGCCTACCTACCCTTTGCGGAGATGCCAGAGCTGCGCAACGCCGTGCTGACCGGCCGGCCTGAGGACCACTCTGCCTACCGGGCACTCCAGCAAGGCCGGACCCCCATGGCCCTGGCCGGCCCCTCCGGCTCACGCCCTTTGCCTCTTCCCCCCTCAGGACCCCTCAGGAGGCTGATGGAGAAGGATGACAAGAAGGCCTAAGGGCGGCCGGGAGAGACCCCCCCCAAAATGCCCGGCGGAGGTGCCACGCAATAAAGGGGTCGAGGCGGCCGTGGGCACACTCCTCTCTCTGGGTCCTTCCTTGTGGATGGGTTTGGGGGCATCCCTTCGGGGTCTCAGGAGCTGGGAGGGGGCAACCAGGTGAGACCCTCCCCACAGGATCAGGGCCAAGGGAGCAGCCATCGTGCCCCACCACTGAGGGGGCTTCCAAGCATTTCTTTTTGACCTCAACACCAGACTCTTTGACCGTGCTGATGACCCATCTTTCCCCTTTGCTCCTATGGGGGGCTCTGACCCTTGAGCAAGAGGCCAGTGCCATGGAGGATGGTGGGACATGAAGCAGGGGGTCTGCATGCTTCTTGGGTTCTTTGGCCACCAATCAATACAAACCCACCTCTGAACCTCAGGACACAGCGGCTGCCCTGCCAGTCTTCAATGCCATTGCTAGACTGTTTCGCAGGGAGGCCTGGAAGGTGCCATAGGGAAACATAGGGCTCACTTGCTCATAGAAAATCATTGGGGAATACTTGCCCCATAGAGAATCATTGGGGAATATCTGGCCATAAGGAATCATTGGGGAATATTGGCCCATAGGAAATCATTGGGGAATCCTGGTCCATAGGGAATCATTGGGGAATATTGGCCCATAGGGAATCATTGGGGAATATTGGCCCATAGGGAATCATTGGGGAATCCTGGTCCATAGGGAATCATTGGGGAATATTGGCCCATAGGGAATCATTGGAGAATATTGGCCCATAGGGAATCATTAGGGAGTACTTGCCCATAGAGGAACAAGGGAAATACTTGCCCATAGGGAATCATTGGGATTTAATCCCCATGTTTCCCTATGGTCAAATATTCCCCATGATTGTATATGGACAAGTATGATTTCCCGATGGGCAAGTACTGTCCTTTGTTGTAGGATGTCCCACTGGAGGACACTATGCAAGAGGTTTGCAATTGAAACGTGAGGTCTGGGGCAGTGGTGGCCAATGTACCAACGCCAGGACACAGGTTTCCAAGAAAGAAAGGAACTGTTGCAGCCAATGGGCCCAAGGGACCCCCTCCCAGCCCCCCCCCATTTTATTTATTTTTATTTATGTTATTTATACCCCAGCCTTCAGACCTAAAGGCTATCAGAGCAGCTTATAATTGTTATTTTTAATTACTAATTAATTAAATTTTATGGCATAAGAAGCCCTGGTTTAGAACAGTAGAATCATGGAGTTGGAAGAGACCCCAAGGGCCACCCAGTCCAACACCATTCTGCTATTCTGTCAATGTGGACACTTTGGTTGAGAGTTCCTGCAGGGACGTAGCCGGGGGGGGGGTTGGGGGGTCGGGACCCCCCTATCTGGCCCTGGGGGCGTTCAAGCTCCTTCCTCCCCCCTCCCCTCCATTAAAACCAGGGCGAGGGAACAGAGGAAAGACAAAACAAAAGTTCCCCTTTTCCCTCTGCTCCGCGGCTTTAATGGAGGGAGGAGGGAGGAGGGAGTTCAAGCTCAGAGAGAGAGAGAGAGAGAGAGAGAGAGAGCCCCTGTGGCTCCTTTCCCTTTCGGTTCCTTCAGACTAGTCCGGCTTCCACTCCTCCTCCTCCTCCTCCTCCCCCCCATCAAAAGCAGGGACTGGGATAGAGAGGGAAAGGGGGGGAAGTCTCAGGGAGAGGGAGGGAGCCTTGAGGTGGGGGCAGTGCCTGTTGTTCAAGCTCCTTCCGTCGGAGCGGACTCAGGAGAGAGAGAGAGAGAGAGAGAGAGAGAGGGAGAGGGAGGGGAGAGGGCGGTCTCCCTCCCAGCAACACTCTGGGCTTTTGCCAAAAAAGGTCTCCGTCCGGGAGAGGAGGAGGAGGAGGAGGAGGAAGAGGGAAGGAAGACACACAGAAAAAAGGAAGGAAAAACGAGGGGAGGGAGAACTAAAGGAAGGAAGGAAGAGAAAGGAAAGAAAGAAAGAAGGAAGGAAGGAAGGGGAAGAAAGGAAGAAAAAGGAAGGAAGGGAGAAGGAAGGCTCTAAAAGGAAATATCAAAGAAAGAAAAGGTGACTTGTAATAACAACAATCAACTACAGGCTGAATCTCCCTGATCCAAAATGCTGAGGACTAGATGTATTTTGGAGTTTGGTATGTTTATATATCTATAATGGTATACATTGAAGCTACTTGAGTCCAACCATGAAACCCATTCATGTTTCCTAAGCTCATCCTCAAGTAGCTCCTTTTTTGCCCCCCTCTGAGTGTCTCAGAATATGAACAGAGTGTCTCTGAGCATGAACAGAGTGGCTGCCGCTCATTGCTTGAGCAGCTGCACTTCACTTTATCAGTCTGAATGTATCTGATGTGAACAGCTTGAGAGGAAGGACTCTGTTTGCATCTGCACTAAAGAAATAATCCAGTTTGATGCCACTTTAACTGCCCTTGGCTCCATGCTGTGGAATGCTGGGATTTGAAGTTTGTTGTGGCACCTGACAGAGATGGCTAAACAGCTCCTCAGAACTACAAATCCCAAGATTCCATAGCACAGAACTATAATGGAAGTTAAAGTGGTGTCAACCATAAGAACCAAACTGCCTTGGCTCCTTTTCTGAAATGATGAGGAGATCTGGGAATTGCACTTCAGATTCTTGTGGCTGGCAGAGATGGCTAAATAGCTCCCAAAACTACAAATCCCAGGATGCCATAGCATGGAGCCAGTCAGTTAAAGTGTTTTCAAACTGCACTATTTCTGCAGTCTGGATGCAGCTTTGGAGCTCTTTTGCTGATGCTATTTGCAAGTTGGTTCTGACTCATGGCAACCCGAAGGCAAACCTATCATGGGGTTTTCTTGGCAAATTTTTCCAGAGGGTGCTTCTCTGGGGCTGAGAGAGTGTGACCTGCCCATGGTCGCCCAGTGGGACCTCTATCCATGAGTTAAACCCACTCCCCACCCCTCTCCATTTTCTTTCTGGAAGGGGCCTTGCTTGTGTTGAAGGGAAGGCCGCCAAGCCTCTGAACCTCAGAATTATTGTTTCAATGCTCAGTCTTAGAATCAGTGGGTACCTGAGCATGTACAGAGGGTCTTTCACTCCTTCTCTCCTCTCTCTTAGCCAAAGACCCCCTCCTCATTTCACCACCCTCTTGATGCATGGCTTTGGCCGATTTTAACCTCTGGAATTTTATATTTGTATTTTATATTTTATATTTGTAATTTTTAAATGTATTTTTTACGATTTTCATTGTTGTTTTAATGTGTTTTCTATCTGTTGTTAGCCGCCTTGGGTTCCACTTTGACAGAAAGGCAGGATATAAATGTTGGGAAATAATAATAATAATAATAATAATTATTATTACTATTATTATTATTTTGGAATTGGGGAGGATGGATGGGAGGACCACAAAACAATGACCCATGGCCACAAATGGCCCATAGCTGCCCTATTTAATTCTCCTACTCCATAGTGGTTTGATCACTGGAGTCCTATGACTCTGGAGTCCAGGGTTTGATTCCCAACTGGACCCTACAAAGCCACTGGGTGATCTTTTGCAAGCCACAAATGCGCTTGAGGAAGTAGACTGAAGTCTAGGAAAGCTCATGCTCCAATTTCTTTCTTTCGGTGAGTCTCAAAAGTGCTGCAAGATCTCTCTACTTATTATTATTATTATTATTACTGGATCTAAATGCATCTGAGGAAAATGCTAGGAAACCTGACATCTAGGAAAACTCATGCTGCCAATGTGTTTCTTTCAGTTAGTCTCAAAGGGGCTACAAGATCTCTCTACATATTGTTGTTGTTGTTGTTGTTGCATCTAAATGCATCTGAAGAAGTAGACTGTCTTCAAAAGCTCATGCCGTCAATTTCTTTCTTTCAGTGAGTCCCAAAGGTGCTGCAAGATCTCTCTAGATATTATTATTATTATTATTGGATCTAAATGCATCTGAGGAAGTAGATTGAAGTCTAGGTGTGGCTGTGGTTTCTCTCTTTCGCTCTATTTGGCGTACTCTCTCTCCCTCTCCCTTCCCTGCCCCCCTCCACATGCAGGTTGCCCTCCAGAGAGCAGAGGATGAGGCAGGACCCCCCCCCCCCAAAGGGACCATGCCCTGGTTGCTGCTCCTGCTTCAGCCAGAGCTCCCCGCGCATTTGGGTTTTGGGGAAGGCACCAGGGCAGCGGGAGCCCTGAGAGGAGGATGCCAGGGAGCAAGCCCTCTTTTCTCTTTTTCCTCCCCAGTTGTTTTATTGTTCCTTCCCGCAAAGACAGCTCTCTTGCCTCTCCTTTCCCCTGAATGAACCTGAGGAGCCTTTGGCAATGGCACGCAAGAGGAGCAGCCCCCTCCCCTTCTTCCCCTCTTCCCCCTTCCTGAGGTAAAGGCTCGACCCTCTTTCTGTGTGTGTGTGGGGGGGGGGGGGGCTTTCAGCCCTTCAAAATGGTGGCACTTAGTCTGGACCCCCCCCCCCCTTCTCAAAATCCTGGCTACGTCCCTGGTTCCTGCCTGGCAGAAGGGGGTCGGAATAGATGAGGGTCCTTCTTGGGGTCTCTTCCAACCTTATGATTCTATGAAAAAGTAACTCCCAACACACGAAATGCCCTCCAGGCGGGGAAGAGAGAAGCGGACCTATGGGGTGGGCAGTCCTGTTGGTCCTTAGCCCTGGCCTGAGACTGACCAGCTGGACCCTGGGCAGAAGCGAGATAGAAGGTGGGAAGGGACGCTCTGGACAAGGGCCTGTCTGCATGGGGTCAGTGCAGTCTCCCTATGGATCCTGGGGGAAGGAGAGTTCTTGTGCGAAGCCAGGGATGAGAGTGCCAGGATGGGCAGGCCTGGGTTCAGGTCCTGACTCAGCCAGGGTTGTCCTTGGGCCAGTCAGGCTCTCTCTGGGCCTGGCCCACTTCAAAGGGACGTTGTGAGCAAGAAGAGCACCACAGAGGTCACCTTGTGCTTCTTGGAACGAAGCCTTTATCACTTCTGCTAGTACAGCCTCTTTCAGGGCTTAGTTCTGGGTTTGGGAGGAGGTTCTCTTTCCAGTCCATGCAGGAAGTAAAAGGGAAGTCACAGTGCTGCCACTCTGTTCTGCTTTGGTCAGGCCTCACTTGGAACAGTCCTGTGTCCAGTTCTGGGCTCACAATTCAAAAGGGACATTGCGAAAATGAAACTGTGTCCAAAGGAGGGAACCAAAATGGTGAAGGGCCTGGAAACCATGCCTTATGAGGAGTGACTTGGGGAACTGGGTATGTTTACCCTGGAAAAGAGAAGGTTAAGAGGTGATATGAGATAGCCCTGTTCAAATACGTGAAGGCATGCCATATTGAGAAGGGAGCAAGCTTTGTTTCTGCTACTCCAGAGAATAAGAGACAATGGAGCAATGGATGGAAACTGCAGGAAAAGGGATCCCAGCTCAACATTAGGAGGAGCTTCCTGAGAGTAAGGGCTGTTTGACAGTGGAACACATTCCCTCAGAGTCTCCTTCTTTGGATGTCTTTAAACAGAGGCCATCTGTCAATGGGGATGCTTTGATGGAGAGTTCCTGCATGGCAGAAAATGGGGGTTGGCCTGGAGGGTCCTTTCCGGGGTCCCTTCCAACTCTGTGCTTCTACAGAACCTGGGAGACTCCTCATCCAGGGTGACCAGGCTTGTCCTCCTTTTCCCGACACACATTCCTACCTCCCAGCCCTCTTTTCCAGGGAGGGAACCCAAAAGGTCCTCCCGTCTGAGCAGAACTAAGAAGCATGCACTGACGCTTCTTTGGGTCTGCTTTGCTTTTATTTGGTTTCTCTCGGATGTCCTACATTCCTCTGAGGTTAGGAGGACCTCTGCCATTTCCTCCCAGGAGACTCCTAATCCCGGGGCATGTGCAGAGTGCCCAGGGGCTAGCAAAGGTGTGCTCCCAGAAGCCTCTGGGGCCAATGAGTGGGAAGGAAAAACTCCCTAATTGCCTCAGATAGGGATGATGTTGATGAGGAACCCAACTTTGGGAGATGACCTAAAGGGAGAGGCAAGGAGAGTGAGTCATTCATTATTATGATTAAGTGTTGTTGTTGTTGTTGTTATTATTATTATTTTATTATTGTTACCAAGTACAGTCGGCTATTATATTCCTACTTTTGTCATTGTTATCTTCTCTTCTTTTGATTATCGCTCACTGAATCCTTTCCTGCCATGGCTCCACGCATCTCTCCTAACCTGATCCCTATTCGACCTCTTCCTATCTCCCAGCTTCCATTCCTCTGTTCCCTCTGGAACTGTCGCTCTGTTGCTCCGAAAGCGACTGCTGTCCATGATCTTTTTCTCTCTAGATCATTTAACCTTCTCGCTCTTACTGAAAGCTGGCTCCCGGCCCATGATACTGCTACCTCCGCTGCCCTTTCTTTTGGTGGTCTCTCATTCACTCGCACAAGCCGCCCTGAGGGTCGAGGAGGAGGGGTCCGTATCCTATTGTCCAATTCCTGCCAGTTTCAAGTTCTATTGTTTCTCGTCATGACTCTTTTTTCCTTTACAGCTCCAGGTTGCTGTCATCTATCGCCCTCCTGGTTCTGCTGCCCAGTTCCTATCTGACTTTGAATCTTGGCTGACGTTTTTTCTATCTGATGAAGTCCCTTCTCTGATCCTAGGTGACTTTAATATTCACCTCGACAATCCCAACAATCCTTCTCCATCTCGCCTTAGATCCCCGTTTGCTTCTTTTGGCCTTCAGCCTCATTCTAACTCCTTGACCCATTCCTCTGGTCACCGTCTCGACCTAATTCTTGCTGCTAAGTGCGTCATTTCCGACTACCTGGCATCTGATTTTCCATTGTCTGACCACCATCTAATTTCTTTTACTCTTACTTATATCCCACCTCCTCGTCGTACTGTCCAGCGCCATTTCCGCGACCTTCAGTCTGTTAACTCTGACCATCTCAGTCAGACTTTGAATTCATCTCTCTCTTCTCTTGATCTTGGGGACTCTGCTGATTCAGCAATGTCTTTATTTAATCCCACTCTTTCTTCAACTCTCGACAGCTTTGCTCCTGTATCTGTACGCATGTCTTCCCCCATGACTAGGCCTCAGCCCTGGCTCACTCCCACTATCAGGTTCCTCCGGTCCTGCTCTCGAGCGGCCGAACGTCTTTGGAAAAAGTCTAGAGAACCGGCCGATTTCATTCATGATAAATTCATCCTTTTTTCTTTTTCACGCGCTCTGTCTATGGCAAAACAGAACTATTTTGAATCGCTGATCTGCGCTAATGAGAGGCGTCTGCAGCATTTGTTCTCCCGCTTCAATACACTACTAAAACCTTCCTCTCCCCCTGTCTTCTCATCATTTTCCCCCACTGACTTCGCCAACTGCTTCATCACTAAAGTCACTACTATTCGATCTGAAATAGTTCCTCCCAACTTGCCCCCTTCCACTAACCTCCTGGTACCTTCTACTAATAAACTCTCTGGGTTTCCCCCTGTTTCTCTGGATGAACTCTCTACGCTGCTAAATTCTTCCAAACCTACTACCTGCTCTCTTGATCCTATTCCCTCCCATCTCCTAATCTCTATAGCCCCTTCTCTTCTGCCCTCGCTCCTCTATATCTTTAATCTCTCTCTCTCTCTCTATGGGTTCCTTCCCTTCTGACTTCAAACATGATCTCGTTTCCCCAGTTCTGAAGAAACCCTCTCTTGACCCCTCTTCTTTGTCTAGCTATTGTCCAATTTCTCTTCTTCCTTTTCTTTCTAAGGTCCTAGAATGGGTCGTTTATTCTCGCTGTACAGTGGACCCTTGTTCTACGCTGGGGTTTGGTTCCAAGATCCCCCGTCTATAACAAAATCCGTGTATGCTCAAGTCCCATTAAGTATAATGACATAGGAAAATGGTGTCCCTCATAAAAAATGGAACATCAAGGTAAATTTATACTTTTTTGGAACATTTTCAAACCGTGGATGCTTGAATCCGTGTATAAAAAATCCGTGTATAAGAAGGGCCGACTGTATTAAGTTTCTTGAAGCCAACTCCATCCTGGACCCTTTCCAGTCTGGCTTCTGCCCGTGGCACTCTATACAGAGACAGCCCTCACCAAGATCTCAAAGGATCTCTTGCAGGCCAAAGCAAACGGCCTCTGCTCTATTCTCATTCTTCTTGGTTTGACAGTGGCCTTTGACCTGTGGATCACTGTCTCCTGATTGATTTACTTTCTGACCTTGGGTTCTCTGACCATCTTGTCAGATCTTTTGCAGTGGTCAGGGGTGGCCAGACTTCGTCCTCTGTTCCCTTGTCTGTTGGAGTTCCCCAGGGCTCTGTCTTGGGTCCCCTTCTGTTCTCTCTATACACACTGTCCCTAGGCAAACTCATCAGTTCTTTTGGTTTCTCCTATCATCTGTTTGCCGACGACACTCAGCTGTATCTCTCCACCCCTGACCTTTCTCCAAGGCTTGAACAGCAAGTGTCTTCTTGTCTGACTGCCATCTCTCAGTGGATGCGGCTTCGGCGCTTGAAGCTCAACATGTCTAAGACTGAGCTTCTTGTCTTTCCACCTAAACCCACCCTTCACTATTCCTTTTCTGTTTCTGTCGATGACATTTCTATTCTATTCTATTCATCAAGTCTTGTCTTCATTTTTGACTCTTCTCTGTCTTTTATTCTCCAGATCCAGACCACCGCCAAGGTCTGTGGATTCTCTCTCCACAACATTGCCATTCCTCTCAGCCCCTACTGCCAAGACTCTGGTCCATGCCCTAGTGGCATCGCAACTAGATTAGTGTAACCTTCTTCTGACAGGGCTTCCTCTCTCACACCTCCATCCTTTAATCTCTGTCCAGCATTCAGCCGCAGGCATTATCACATCCGCTCCCCTCTTTGACCATGTTTCTCCTCTCTTCTCCTCCCTTCATTGGCTCCCCTTCCCCTTCCGCATCGCATACAAGCTTTTGTTGTTGACTTTCAACCCCTCCATGGACTGGACCCTCCTTCCTGATCTGACCTTCTTTCTCCCCACATTCGTTCCCTCCGTTCTGGTAGTCAAGGGCTCCTGTCCCAGCGGAGGATTGCCACTGCCCCCTCCCGGATCCGTCCCTTCTCACTTGCTGCCCCTTACTCCCAGAACCTTCTTCCCCCAGATGCGCACCTCGTCCCTTCTCTTCCCAGTCTCACAACTGAGTTAAAGACTATATGGCTTAGAGAAGCGTTCCCAGGGGTGAGCCCCTCTCTGCCCCAGGATGCCTCCTTTTAACCATCCATTAAGAAGCCAAGCCCTCCCCCCAGTCCATCTCCCTTGGTCCAGGCCTCGGAGGAAGAGAAGGACCCCTGCTCCTGATCCCCTTCTTCCCCTCCACCACTCCCTTCTTCTCCTTTTGTGTCGAGTCTTTTCAGATTGTAAGCCTGAGGGCAGGGAAACGTCTCATTAAAAGATTGTATGTGCAGCGCTGTGTAAATTTACAGTGCTATATAAATAAAGGTTCATCATCATCATCATCATCATCATCATCATCATCATCATCATCATCATCATCATCATCATCTCCTCTGATTTTCCGAAAGGGCTGCTTGGCAAAGGCAAGGAGAGGCGCTGTTCGCTCTTCCTGCCGCCAGGGGGAGCTCGCGAGGGAGCTGGCGCATGCCCAGTCCCTGCTTCTACTCCTCCCGGCGCCTCGATGGTGCGCCTGCGCAGGCGCTCTCTGCTCCTCTGGCCGCCAGGCGGAGCGCGCGGGCGCGGAGGGGCTTCGGCGCTGCGCATGCCCAGTCCATCCATCTCTCTCCTCCTCTTGCCGCCGCTGCCTCGCTGGTGCTCCTCCGGAGGCTGGAGGATTCCGTAGCTTCCGGTTCCTCCGCGGTTGCCATGGCGGCGGCTAGGCCTGCGGCCTTCCCGAAGGCCTTGTTCCCCGGTCCATTCCTCGAGGGACCGCCCGACCCTCGCGAAGTCCGGGGCCCTTCGTTGGCGGCCGGCTGGGGCTGCTACGGCCGAGTGCTGCCGGAGGAAGAGGAGGCCGAGGTGAGGAAGGCCCTCCGGAGAGAGAGAGAGAGCGCTGCGGAAATCAGCCAGGCCTGGCTCCAGGCGAGGGAATGATGGGAACTGTAGTTTTTTGTGGGCCATTGATGCTCCTTTTCCTGAGACAGAGAGCTCTGTGGGGCCACAGTAAGACTACAATTCCCAGTGTTCCCTGGCAACCATGTGATGGCTCCCCAAAAACAACCAAGATTAAACACGTGAGCATGAAAATTAACCTGTTCAGATAACGATTGAGTGGTTCATGATATGCGATGGGAAGAGGATCACTTAGAACCATAGAACCCTGGAGTTGGAAGAGACCCCCAGAAGGGCCCTGATCCAGCCCAAGCCCCTCCTCCTCCTCCGTCTTCTTCTTCTGTCAAAGCAGCCCCATGGAGAGATGGCCATCCAGCCTCTGCTTAAAGACAGCCTCCAAGGAAGGAGGCTCCATTACAGTCTCCATTGAGGAAGGAGTCTGTGACTCTCAGGAGGTTGGTTCTTCCCAATGTTGGTCTGGAATCTCTTTCCCTGGAGCTGGCATCCACTGCTCCATTGGGTCCCAGTCTCTGGAGCAGCAGGAAACAAGCTTGTTTTATTATTGTTATTATTAATGCATTATATTATTATAATTACATAATGAATATTTATTATTATTATTATTATTATTATTAGTAGTAGTAGTAGTAATAGATGCTTATGTTTTACATAAACCCTGGATTGTTTCTGCCGTGGGTTTTCATTCAAACAGATCAAGGCCACCGTTCTGACGCCACGGAGACTGCAGCTCCCATCATCCTCATCATTGCCATCATCCCTGGTCCTCCTTTTCCAGGACACGTCCTACATGTGAAGTCAAAGGCTTTCACAGCCAGAATCCATAGCTTTTTGTGGGATTTTTGGGCTCTGTGGCCATGTTCAAGAAGAGTTTATTCCTGACGCATCACCTGCATCTGTGGCTGGCATCTTCAGAGAAAGCCGGCCTGGAAGAGAGTGGTGTATGTATATGTATGTGTGTATATATATATATATATGCTGTATGGACTTCCCAAGATCCCATTCCACTCAGACCAATAGTGAGCCCCATTGGATTCCTACGTGTTAGAATTACTCAATTACAAACCCATATAGGGCAAAACAACAACAACAGCCACCCAGTACATCAAGGACTTAGCGCACTTCATAGAAGATAAATCGACACCCTCGAACTCAAACCCCGGGGACATACTAACCAGCTTCGACGTGGGCTCCTTCTTCACCAAAGTCCCCATAATTGCAAGAATTTGCAAAACAGATCAGAGTAAATGTTGGAAATGGAAGCAGGATTTGGGAACTTGGTTTCACATGCGGTGAAGTCCATCAACACCTGGACAACTTCAGCAGGAAAGAAGAAGCCCTGAAACAAAGCTTGGCTACCAGTTTTGAAAAACACCACAATTAAGACCCAGCAAAATGCCAATGAAAAGCCACCCAGGGTCAGGGGTCTTCTCAAGAGACAATGGATCTCTCAGTAAACAGACACTAATCCTCTTTGCATAGCCTCCATTCAACAACAGGACAAAACACAAACCAACATGGAAATCCCTTCCTCTCAACCAACAGTATGTGTGTATATATATATGTATGTGTGTGTGTATATACACACAAACTATATATATCCAACTCTCTTCCATGCCAGCATTCTCTAAAGGAGGGAGGCTAAAATGGTGAAGGGTCTGAAAACCATGAAGCCCTATGAAGAAAGACTCAGGGAGCTGGGGATGTTTAGCCTGGAGAAAAGAAGGTTAAGAGGTGATATAATATGAACCCTGTTTAAATATTTGAAGGGATTTCATACTGAGGAGGGAGCAAGCTTGTTTCCTGCTGCTTCAGAGACTAGGCCCCAATGGAGCAACGGATGCAAGCTCCAGGAAAAGAGATTCCAGCTCAACATTAGGAGGAACCTCCTGAGAGTAAGGGCTGTTCGACAGCAGAACACACTCCATCCTCAGAGATGGTGGTGGAGTCTCCTTCCTTGGAGGTCTTTAAGCAGAGGCTGGATGGCCATCTGTCAATGGGGATGCTTTGATGGAGGATTCCTGCATGGCAGAAGAAGAAGGGGTTGGACTGGATCAGGGCCCTTGCAGTCTGTTCCAGCTCTATGATTCTATGATTCTGTGCCAAAGCCACAGATGCTGGGGAAACATTGGGAATAAACTCTTCCAGAACATGGCTACAGAGCCTGAAATGTTCACAAAAATCTATGGATGCCAGCCATGAAAGCCTTCAACGTCACGTTTTATCTTCCATTTTGTTGCGTCCCACATTCTTCGGCGCTTCGTCCTCTTTGGGGTTGCAGCGTCTGCTCGTTCTGGTCAGGGATGATGGGAGTTGTGGTCCAGAAAGGCATAAGCGTTTCCCGCCTCCATTTGGGGGAAGGAAGGAAGCTGGGGGTCTTGAGGGGGTGCCTACTCACTCACTCACCTCCATTTTCCTCTCTCCAGGCCCAGCCAAGGTTCATCCCGCGCCACACAAAGAGACGCCAGGAGGAATGGAGGCCCATCACAGAGGCCCCGCTGCCCCTGAAGCCCCCCAATGCCAGTAAGAAGACCCCTCGGCCCCCAAAGATGAGGAGGACAGTCTCCTGGGGGGTTCTTCTTGTCTCCCACCCACCATTCCTCTCTTTCAGCCTGCAGGGTCCCAGCCGAGACCCCCGAGGATGTCCTAGGGCTGGACCCGATCTTGCCGACCTGCAGCCCCGGCACCCAGCCTGCCCTGGACTTCACCGGACAGGTAAGCCTAAGGAAGGAAGGAAGCTAGCTGGGTCCAAACTAACAAAATGAACAGGGGGAAATGTAAGGTTTTGCACTTAGGTAGGGAAAATGAAGTGCATAGATATAAGATGGAGGACATTTGGCTTAAGGAGACTTATATATGTGAAAGGGATCTAGGAATCCAAGTAGACCACAAGTTGAACATGGTCAACAGTGCGATGCGGCAGCTAAAAAGGCCAATGCGATTTTAGGCTGCATCAATAGAAGTATAGTGTCTAGATCAAAGAAGGAATAGTGCCATTCTATTCTGCTTTGGTCAGGCCCCAGCTGGGAGAACCCTGGGTCCAGTTCTGGGCAAAACAATTCAAAAGGGATGTTGAGAAACTGGAGCCATGTGTCCAAAGGAGGGTAACTAAAATGGTGAAGAGTCTGAAAACCATGTCCTATGAGGAAAGACTTAGGGAGCTGGGGATGTTTAGGCTGGAGAAAAGAAGGTTAAGAGGTGATATAATAGTCCTGTTTAAATACTTGAAGGGATGTCATACTGAGAAGAGAGCAAGCTTCTTTTCTGCTGCTCCAAAGACTAGGACACAGTGGAGCCATGGATGCAAACTCCAGGAAAAGAGATTCCACCTCAACATTAGGAGGAACTTGCTGAGAGTAAGGGCTGTTCAATAGAGGAATGTGTTCCCTTGGATTTTGGTGGAGTCTCTTTCCTTGGAGGTATTTAAGCAGAGGCTGGATGGCCATCTGTCAATAGCGATACTTAGATTGAGAGTTCCTGCATGGCAGAAGTTGGTTGGACTGGATCAGGGCCCTTCTTGGGGCCTCTTCTAAATCTAGGATTCTGTGACTTAGTGAGCTGGGTATGTTTAGCCTGGAGAAGAGATGGCTGAGGGGTGTGCATTGTTCAAGTATTTGAAGGGAGGTCATATTGAGGAGGAAGCAAGCTTGTTTTCTGATGCTCCAGAGAACAGGACCCGGAACAATGGATGCAAAGGGCAGGAAAAGGAATTCCATCTGAACGTTAGGAGGAACTTCCTGAGAGTAAGGGCTGTTTGACAGTGGAATATGCTACCTTTGAGTCTCCTCCTTTGAAAGTCTTTACGTAGAGGCTGGATGGCCATCTTTAGGGGGTGCTTTGATTGTGAATTCCTGCATGGCAGAATGGAGTTGGACTTGATGGCCCTTGGGGTCTCTTCCAACTGTATGGTTCTATGATTCTCTCTCCTCCTCCCTGCAGCTGAGCTCCTTCTTCAGGGACCATCCGGATGTGGCCTTTGGTGCCACCGCGAAGCTCCTCCAGGAGAACTTCCACCTGGGAGAGTCCCAGGTCCCGGTGAGTGAGGGGTGGGCTCAGCCATGGAGCCCACGGGGCATCTAGTCCATCTCCTCAGGCCACAGTTCAGCCTCACGGACTGTCCACCAGTCACTCCGCTGAAAGAGGTGCTCCATCTTGCCCACCCAGTGTCCGTCAAGATGTGCGCAGGGAACTATTGGGATGATCCAGGGAGATGGAGTCATTGCTCTGCTGCAGGGGCTCATGAACACCCCCAGCTGCCCACATGGCCATTGACTGTTCCTGTACCCCCATCCCCTTGCAGGCAAAAGCGCAGGGCCTTGTCTGCCGCATGACCCGCACCCTCAAGGACCTGAATGCCCAGCAGGACGCCAAGAAGTAAGTGAGAGCCCCCTCTTCCTCATCCGGGGGAGGCTCTGAGTTCAGGGGACACTCAGCCACGGGGCTTTGGAGGGTGCGCCGAAACACCACTGCGGCCCCTGCTGCTCTCCTCTCTTCCCAGATTCTGGGTCTGTGTAGGAATGGGAATGGTGTTCTGCCGGTCAAAGGCAGTCTCAGGTGCCGACCCATCATGAGTGCAGCCTCAGTCCAGGCCTCCTCTTCTGCTCCTGGCCAGCACCAATGGGCTCTCCCAGTATGGGTGCTTCTGGCTGCAGACATGGGTCGGTGGGGGTATTGAAGCATCCCCCTGAGTCCAACGTAGCCAAGCATTGGCAGTATGCCTTTCCAAGGGGCTCCAGGGGGCACACCTTGAATTCCTGTGACCCAGAGAAAAACCAAGAGGAGTTCCCACGTGCCCACCGCCACTTTTTTGGGTGCTGCTGCCACCTTCCAGCCCACTCCCCCAGGCTTTCTGTAGAGGAAGGGGAAGATGGGGTGTCTTGGCAGGCAGGGCAGGTAGTAGATAGGTCCCCCGAACTGGCCCACTGCAGGTGCTTCATGGTTTCTGTTCTCTCCCTGCAGTTGCCCCCGCTTCCTGTCCTGGCGCCACCAGCGCACGGTGACCCACCAGTGGCGGGACTGGCTATTTGAGGTGCCCCTGGAGCAGGTGGCTGAGTGGGCCCACGAGGACCTGGCTGAGCGATGGAAGTGCCTCTCTTTTGACGACACCCCCACGGGGGGCGCTCTGGCTTGGCTGCCCGGCGGGGGGAGCATCGGACCCACCCCCAGAGGATGCCTGGTGTATCCATCCGGGGCGGCCATGAACCACCTCTGTATCCTTTGCGCAGTGGCGGTGGCAGTGTATGTGTGTGCGAATCCTGTCAATCACCAGGGATAGGGAAGGGGAGACACCCAGGGATCTAACTCTTGTGGTCTCCCTGCCGCCTGCACCCTTTCGTCTCTGGGCATCCTCTCCTGGGCTTGGTTCCCCATTTTTCCTCCCTCTTGCCCCCTACTTCCTTTCCTAAGCTCTTCACTCCAGGCTTCCAGGATGTGGTTTTGAAGCTGGACACCCGCTGCTCCCTGATGCCTCGGATCCGGGGCCACCCTGTGCAGTTTGAGCTCAATGGTGCGGTCCGGCAAGTGGCAGCTGCCCGCGTGGATGGCCAAGGTGAGCAAAATGGATTCTCCTCCATCCCCTTCCTCTCCAGACCTCTGAGTTGTCCGAACTCTTGCTCAGGCCAGCCACTCTGTGCTCTACTCCCCCAAAACGCAGACTTCCTAGGAGTGCGCTCAGACTATCACTGCGTGGCGTGGAGGATGCAGCCCGGGGAAGCACCGGAAGCACTCCAGGTCGTCGGCACCGACCACCCCTGCTCCTCCATCTCTGTCAGGTATGCCTAAAGGAAGGGGGTCCTCTCCCCTGCCTCCCTCTGTCTGCCCACTTTATTTGCACCCCACTTTTTCCTGCAGTGCCAGGATTCGAAGAGCACAGAGCTGGTGTTTGGGAAGCCCACTTGCGCGAATCCCCAACATAGCGGCCAGATGGCTTGCTGCGTCGTCCTGCGCTTGGTCTCTTCATCGGGGGGCTGTCGCTTGGGGAGCAGCAAATCCCATATCCCATCCTCTCCTGTTGATGGCAATGCATTTTCTCTACACAGCCCACACCTGCCAGGCCAGCTCTCCATTTGCACCTTTGCCGGAGCTGTCTACCTGTGGGACGTGGAGGCCAGGTGAGGGGTCCGGGGGTCCCTGATTGTTCCTGCTTGGCGTTATTGGGGTCTGGACAGAGCCGTGAGAGGGTCTTTGGGGGGACCAGTTAAAGACTGAAACACTGTCGGGTCCTAGCAGGGTTTGCAACTACCTGAAGGCAGGGGTTAAAAAGGGGAAAGGCTAAAGAGATTGCGAGGATGATGGTGATGATGATGGTATTTTGGGATGGGGGAAAAGGTTGTGTTAGCAAGCAGCCTTCTAAATCTAGGGAGCCTCTGTTCATCTCCCATTTAAAACCAGGCAATGGATGTAGCAAGGGCTGCTGCTGACCGCTTCAGAGGAGGACCCCCTTTCAGTCCCACCATCCTCAGGTCAAGTTGGACGCAGGAAAAAGAACCACTTGGTGGCTGGTGTCCTTCCTGTATCCTGGTCCCAGAGGCCTTGTAGGGTCATTATGGTCACCTCCTCTTCTCCCTGATACCAGGGGTCGGGGGGCTTGAGCCCTTGGTCTAGCCGGTCAAGAAGCGGCCTCAGCAGCCAGCAGCGCCTATGGGCCTCTGTTTTGGGAAGAAACTGGGCACGGTTGAGGCAGACTGCCATAGAGAGAAAGGGCAGAGGCTGACTGAGGGAAGAGGGTTTCCTTTGCACTCAGGACAATCTGGGGCTCTCTCTCTCTCTCTCTTGCTAGACTTCAGCTGCTGCACTGGGACAAGGAGACCATGTTTTTCCGCGACCCGTCGACCTGGCGTTGGAGCGAGTTTACCGCCCACCCACAGGTGCTCACTTTGGCTGACCGGACCGGCCTGGTGGGCATTGACCAGAGGGTGAGTCTCCAGTACCGGGAAGTAGACACCATAATTGTTAGGGTTAGGGGCACAAGACCACCGTGAATATAGGAAAACCGCAAATAGGAATCTCTAGGTCCTTCAGTGCAATGTCCGACAGACACTGACCATAGAACTGTGTTGGAGGAGCTACAAAGGCCAGCAGAGTATCCTCTCTAGGAATCTCTAGGTCCTCCAGGGCAACTCTGTAGTCAATGTTCGACAGACACTGACCATAGAACTGCGATGGAGGAGCTACAAAGGCCTAGTAGAATATTCTTTCTAGGAATCTCTAGGTCCTCCAGGGCAACTCTATGGCCAACGTCCGACAGACACTGACCATAGAACTGCACTGGAGGAGCTACAAAGGCCTAGTGGAGTATTTTCTCTAGGAATCTCTAGGTCCTCCAGGTCAACTCTGGTCAACATCCAACAGGCACTGACCATAGAACTGCGATGGAGGAGCTACTAAGGCCTAGTAGAGTATCCTCTCTAGGAATCTCTAGGTCCTCCAGGGCAACTCTGTGGTCAACGTCCGACAGACACTGACCATAGAACTGTGCTGGAGGAGCTACAAAGGCCTAGTAGAGTATCCTCTCTAGGAATCTCTAGGTCCTCCAGGCAATTCTGTGGTTGTGAGTGGTCAGAGGGTGCAAGAGGAAGGCCAGAGAGGACCAAGGGCTGTTTGTGCGCATATGTGCCCCATTAGGATGCTAACCCTGCCCCCTTGGCTCCAGGTGCCCTCTGGCTCCCGTTTCGATCTCTTCAAGATGGGGGCTGAAGCGGAGTGCCAGCGCGGCGAGCGGCTCATCCTCTCCAAGTACCTGGGCCAGGGCCATCCGTACCATCACCTGGTGGCCACTCAGGTAAGTCTGGCCGACCCTGATGGACAGTTGGGCCCTTCACAGAGGGATATGGACTTAAGGGTCCCCCTGTGCAGAGACCCTTCTTCTTCCCCAGTTTGCCTTCTCAGCACACAGCCTTTCCCACAGCTCTTGGGCCCAGCCTGACCTACTTTGTGGGGCTGGGAGAGGTCACCTGGTTTGCAGAAATTACAGAATTTGGCAGAATGTGATTCATGCTATTGCTGCACGGCTTCAGAGTAACCTGAAAGTTGCGTATCATGCTCCTGTAAAACAATATGAACAATAGTAGTAGAAACGAAGAATTGTGCCGAGGAAACCTCGATAAATACTTTGGGGAAAATAAAGACAATGCTTAATTAGTAGCGGTAGGGTTTATTGTCAAGAAAAATGTGGGAAGTTTATGTAGATACAATCTATAGGTACTTTTTACTTAAACCATAAGTATATTGAGAGAGAGAGGGAGAGTGTGTGTGTGTGTGTATTTTAGAAGATTTGTAATAAGTTTGCAGTGAGATTTAATACTTCAAGAATGGAAAATGCCTTAGTAGATAGAGAGATTGATCGGGGGCCCGGTAAGGAAGATGGACGCCATGTAAGACTGTATACTAAATTTATAGGGTATAATATAATTCCCCTGTAACAAATTTTGAGAATGTATGTCCTTTAAGTTATTATTAATTATGGTAAATAAAAAAAAGGGAGGGGAAGAAAACGTCCCGCCGGCATGGAGGTGGCGCAGCTATCTCTCCACGCCTTTGCGCAGGCGTCGCCCTCCCCGCCTGATCCGGGTGCTCTTCTGTCCCCCAGTTCTCTCTCTGCTTGCTGGACGAGCGTTTTCCGCTGGTGCCTCTCCTCCGCTGGGAACACATGATGGAGCGGCCCCCCGTCTATGCGGAGCTGACACCCGCCAGGGGTCCTCCACAGAGCCACAAGCTGCTTTTGGGCACCCATCACTCACAGGAGCTGCTGATGCTCCAGTACACAGGTAGGTCCAAGGGATCATCGTCACCTCTTTGCGTCCATGCAATCCGTGCGGTGGCCATCAAGGGACAGAGGGAGGGCTCTGGAGGGGAAGGTCCTGCTGACCGGTCCTTTTCTACAGGTCTCAGCACCCCACTCCAGTTGTGGGGGCCCCCGCAGAAGCTGCCATCTATCAAGGACTGCCTGCCACACTTCCCCCTGCAGAAACCCCTCCAGCAAAGCGTCCTGAGCCAGCGTCTCGCTGTCCCTTGCGCTGGTGAGTCACCTTGCCTTTCCTCCCCTGGCTTCCTGTAACTGTTCCAGGGACCTCCATCGTCCACTCTGTGGGTTTGAAGGGAACACACTCCCTTGAAGTGTTTTGGAGTCTTCCTCCTTGGAGGTCTTTAAACAGAGGCTGGATGGCCATCTGTCAATGGGAATGCTTTGATTGAGAGTTCCTGCATGGCAGAAGAAAGTTCAACTTGATCAGGGCCCTTGTGGTCTCCTCCAACTCTAAGATAGGTGCTGGGGGTCTTGGCCCCCTTCCCCTGCCATCTCCTCCAGGAAGGAGGCCACCTGGTCTAGCATCCCTAAGACCCCGCCACACACACACACACACACACACACCCCAGGTGGTCCCTAGTTATGCAAAGGCCTCTGGGTTCTTAACTGTATTCCCACAGTGACCATGCCCAGGACAGCGGTCACTCCTTGGCGCTCAGGCCTACGGGGAGAGAAAGTGGCAGAGGTCATTGGAGTGTCCTAAGGCCCAGTCTGGCTTTTAGAGTACACTCATCTCTCCATATTTGATTGAGAGTTCCTGCATGGCAGAATGAGGGTTGGACTGGATCAGGGCCTTTGTAGCTCCTCCATCGCAGTTCTGTGGTCAGTGTCTGTCAGACGTTGGCCACAGAGTTGCCTTGTAGGACCTAGAGATTAATTCGGGGACCCCACATTTGTCCCCATTGAGCCCCTTAGTGTTGCCCCAACCTTTCCTGGTTCCTAGTTGCCTCCCTCTTTCTTCCACCTCCAGGCATTGCAGCTGCCCTGGGTCAGTGGGGCCAACAAAGCCAGGCCCTGCTCATCTTCCAGATGTCTGAGGTGGGCGACCTCTTCTACCAGCCGCTGGTCCACCAGGCGGAGGAAGAGGAAACACAACCGGGACCCTTGGATCCTGAAGATGATGACCCCAACGGCGGCTATGAGATGGAGAAACGTAGCCAGGACGCCCGCCCTTCTTCCTCCGTGACGCCGATCCCTGGCCCGGCCGACACCGCTCCCACCATGTTCAGTTACCGCCGCTGGCTGAGGGCTTTCCTGGAGGCCTGGGAAGAGCTGCCCCCGGAGGCACAGAGCCAGCCGCCAGCCCGAACGACCCTCAGCCAGCACTATTTGTTCAACCGGCGTGAGCTGCGGGAGCGGCCGGCGAACATCCCGCTCTACAAGGAGGTCCGCCAGTGCCTGCGCCAAGCCATGCAGAACAAGGAGTTGGTGTTCCCCTGGAAGAGGGGTCAGCTGGGCAAGGGGCCCGACCCTCCCCTGCCGCCACTGCCGCCACAGCCCTCCCAATGCCAGGACAATCTTCGCGAGCGGCTGGAGGCCACGTGGGGCGGTGGCTGGGGCAGCTGGTGGCAGGAGAAGCTGGGCATGACGGTGGCGCAGAAGCGGGAGGTGCTGCGGGAGCGCCGGAGGCGGATGAAGAAGGCCAGGGGACCCCGCAGCATCTCTGGCAGCTTCACCTCTTTTTCCAGCGGCCAGTCGGAGCTGAGTGACTCTTCCGGCTGGTGGGAGGATGGTGGTCAAGGGGGCAGCCTGGGGAGAGTGGCTCGGCTCAGGCCTCTTGGTCCCGCCAGCGAGGGGCAGGGACCCTCCGTAACGTCCCTTCCTTCTTCCCAAGGGACGGAAGCCGGTGGGTCAGAGGACCCCTTGGAGCTGCTCTCCTCACAGACTCTACAGGCGCGTGGCATCCCCCGGGAGCGCCGCCGGACGCTGCGGGAGTACCTGGCCATCTGGGACCAGCCGGCCAAAGAGGAGGTGGATATGGACAAGGCAGAGGCACTGCCTTTGAGCCAGGCGTCCAGCCAGGGCAGCCAGAGCCAGGCCGCCCCTTTCGCTTCCCAGGGGTTGCGTCCGGCACGGAAGAAACCGCGCATGGGCTTCTGAGGACCATTGAGGCAGTTTGGAAAGAGGAGGAGGAGGCGCCATCTTCCTCCTCCTTTTCCTTTGTGGCATTTTGTATTTATTTTTTTATATATATTATTTTTGCAACAATATAGAAAATAACAACATGCAAAATACATCCCATTGATTTCCCAAATCTGCATGTTTACCGTGGTCTTTCCCTGTCTGCCCCGTTTGTATCAACCCTTGTGGTCATTTAAATCTTAGCTTCTTCAAATCCAAAGCAATGTGGTGGTTGTTTTCCCCAGCACTTCTTCCGTGTGTTTGAAATCTAGTTTAATTCCCTGAATAACCACCCAAGAGAGAGGCTTTTGCAAGAACACACACAACTACTCACCCCTCGGTTCTTTTTGCCAGTCGGCTTGGTTTCTTAAACGGTTGTTTTAATGTTATTTTACTATGGTTTAGTTGGGTGGGAACAACGGATTGTCTTTTAACGTATATTGTATTTTACCTTGTATTTTTGTGGTGATTGTAAGCCGCCTCGATCCTCTGGGTGAGGCAGCATATAAATAACATTTATTATTATTATTATTAGTAGTAGTAGTATTACTACTACTAATAATAATTTTGGACCCCTCTCTCTGAATCCGCACAATTAGCGTCTTGACCAGTTCTAAGTCTGCCTTCTGACTGTCGGGTCGTACTGGAGCCCAGCCCTGTCCAACTTGATGTACCTTTTGTCTTTCATTGTTGGGTTTTGATTATACATCTTTGATCTTCCACCCCTTTGTTGGGAGTTGTAAATAAATGTTGTTGTTCTAATAATCCTTACTATGATTATTCCTGTAGGTACTTTGGAGTAAAGTATGACAGAGGGAGGAAAAGGGCACAGTCTCCTTTCTGGAAAGGGATGGGGTCCCCCTCTCCTTGGAGGGCAGAGAGGCCCATGGACTGCAGGGGATGGAGTAAGAGGGCCTGCAGGGGTCGGAGGTCAGCCAAAGTGGTCAGGCTGCTGAGCGACCCCACCTTCTTACAGAAGACCCCCAAGTGCCCAGCGCCCCCCATTCCTGCCTCCCTTTGGCACGTCTCTTCCCCGCCTGCCTTCATGATTTGGGGGTACAGTTGTTCCCTTGCAGTTGGACTGCAGCTCCCATTGTTCCTAACCCTGGGCTGTGCTTAGACTCCCATCTTTCTCAGTCTGGGGAAGAGTCCCTTTAGCAGTGGGGACCACACCAAGTGACACCCTACAAGTGGGGTGACCCTACTGCTCCCCAAACCCCTGCCCCTTTTGGGCAGAAAAGAGCCTGTGGCCTTCTCCTGCTTCCCTTCAAAAGGCTTTAGGAGAGTGGTGAGTGGGTCTCCTTCTTTGGAGGCTGCCTTTAAGCAGAGGCTGGATGGCCATCTGTCAAAATGGGGGGGGGCTTTGATGGAGTTCCTGCATGGCAGAAGACGGGGGTTGGACTGGATGCAAGTCCCCTTCCCAGAGGAAAACGCAATGGGGATACGGAAGGGACGGACCCCGTGGCTTTTCAGGGGGCCACATGCAAATGCCTGACCGCTCACAATGAGGCCTCTGGGTTTGGGGGGGACTTGTTGTTGTTGTTTATTGTTGACTTTACAGCATTCACACACTGCCCTCGTCTCCTTAACTTTGAGGATCGCAAGGTATGAAGGACACAAGGAGCAGGAAGGATGTCTGCAAAACAACTAGGGAAGAGCCTGAACAGGTAGATGCACAAACTGGGCCCTCAAGTCAGAGCCCTGCAAGGCCTTGCATCCCCTGCCCTTGCCCTGGAGGGACCTGGAAGAGGGGCTGGGGGGCCCTGGCTGGGCAGCAGCCCAATGGGCCCCGGTCGGAGCAGCTCCAGCCGAGACCAGAGGCCCAGACACATCAGGAGAAGGAGGAAGCGGGCCTTGGGAAAGAAAGGCCCTGGGCATGGAGGGGAAGGGGGCGCCAAGGGCGAGGGGCCCTAGGGAGGAGGCGCTCTGGGTTGGATGGGGCTGCCATGGAGGGGTCCAGATCCACTCCAGGGCAGCAGTTCACAACAACAAGGCATGGCTTCCACTGCGCCGGCTGTTTGCAGCCCAACCATTGGCCTGGCTCCGAGGAGGCTGCGTCCCCCTTCCTTCCTTCCTTCCTTCCTTCCTTCCTTCCTTCCTTCCTTCCTTCCTTCCTTCCTTCCTCCTTGGCTTTCTCTTCCAAGGCCTTTCGCATTCCTTCCAATCTGCTGTTGTCTCCTGGCTTGGCTGCCAGGGTCCTGGGGCCTCCTTGGTGCCTTGGCCTCAGAGGGCTCCGGGGAGGGAGGGAGGGAGGGGGGGAGGGAGGGCCAGCCCTGGGCCCGCCTCCTGCTCTTCCGCCAGAAGGGGGCGCCGTTGCCAATGTGGTGACGTTCACACGGAAAGGGGGACTTTTCAGAGCTTTTGGTGTGATTTTGGTGCCTGGCTCTATTTCAGTGCGTTTTGGGTGACTTTGGCCCATTTCAGCTCCAGCCCTGACTCTGAGAGCGAGGCTGGGGGCTAGAGAGAGAGCAAGCAGCCCTTGGCAGTCTCTCACACGAACAGTCTTCAGCCAATCAGAGAGAGGACTGGAGAGTGGTCCCCGCCCTCAGGAAACGCTCTCTCTCTCTCTCTCTCTCAGCCCCCGACTTAAGTGTATTTCCTCAGATGCATGGGAATTGTAGTTCATTGTGGCACCAGAGCTCTTTCTCACAAAACTACAATTCCCAGGGTTCCCTAGCACTGAGCCAGGGCAGCTAAAGCGGTCTCAAACTGGATTATTCCTGCAGTGTGTCTTGGACCCAACTCAGGCTGCATCTTCACTCCAGAGACAACCCAGTTTCATACCGTTTTTACTGCCATGGCCCAGTGCTATGAAATCCTGGGAATTGTAGTTTGTTGTGACGCCAGAGTTTGCTGAGAGAGAAGGTTAAATGTCTCCGAAAACTAGAATTCCCAGGATTCCCTAGCACTGAGCCAGGGCAATTAAAAGGGTGTCAAACTGGATTATTTCTGCAGTGCGGCTGCAGCCGAAGACGTTTCTATTTGGCCCAAAGCTCCCTGGAGCCCCTTCATGTCAAAACAAACGCCTTGAAAGTATGGGAAGGACTGAAGGGTTCTTGGATTGCTTTTGATGGCAATTTGGAGAGTTGAAGTCAGTTCCCTCAGGGCTGGGTTTTGTGGCCCTCTTCAGATTCCGGGGACTTTGGGGGGATTCGGGCTGCCTCTTCGGGGAGATCCGGGAGGATTTGGTGCGTTTGGGGAATTATCCTCCTCTTCGAGGCCCCGAGCGGCGCCAGGAAGGACCATGGCCGGGCAGTTCCTGCTGCCGCTGCTGCCGCCCCTCCGGAGGGCTCTGCTGCTCTCTTCCTGGCCGCAGGTGAGGAGGCCCTGACACGCGTCTGCCTTCCCGACGTGACAGACGAGGCCTCTCTCCAGATGCCGGGGCTGACGATGCTTCCTTTCTTCGCAGGGCCGGAGCAGGGCCTTCGGGGCTGCTTCTTCGCGGGAGCCCCCCGGAAGAGAGGGCGAGGTGGCGGAGGCCAGGAAGGCCGCCCTGGAGCAGGAGGAGGCCCCTGGTGCCGGCCGCTCCGTCTTCTCCCGGATCCTGGAGGGCTCCCTGCCCACGCGCTTCCTCTACCAAGACGAACAGGTCCGACCGCGGCCGGGGCAGAAGGGCCTCCTGGGAGTTGGAGTCCTGGCTCGGGCTCATGGCCTCTCTCTTTCCCTGCCTTCCAGTGCGTGGCCTTCCGGGACGTGGCCCCTCAGGCCCCGGTCCACTTCCTGGTCATCCCCCGGAAGCCCATCCCCCGCCTCAGCAGAGCGGACCCCAGCGACGATGGCCAGGTCAGTCGGCGTCACTCCGGCAGAGGCTCCGGGGCATGTGCAGAGTGCAGCAAGAAGGCTGCAGCCCCCTCCGGGTCTCCCAAGGGTCCCCTCCGCCCGCTTGCCCTGCCTTGCCTCGCCTTCACACTCTTCCCCTCTGTTGCATTCTGGGATTTGTAGTTCAGCGAGGCCCCGGGGCTCCCTCTGGCTGAACCTCCTAGACGCCCCTCCTTCGACTGCGAATCCCACAATGCAACGGGGGCAGACAGAGCCATCCAGAGAGTCATAGAGCCATAAAACATAGAATCAACGAAAGAGGAAGAGGGGAGCTTTCTTTCTTTCTTTCTTAGAATGATAGAACCACAGAGTTGGGAGAGACCCCAAAAAGGGTCCTGATCCAGTCCAACCCCCCATTCTGCCATGCAGGAACTCTCAGTCAAAGAATCCCCATTGGCAGATGGCTATTTGAGGAGTCGGGGGGTCACCCCCAACTTAGGGGGTCCCCTGGCGCAGTCAGCACTCCCTGCACCCCCTTAGTGACCCCACTGCCCCTCAGGCCTCAGAAAAAAAACCCCACCATCACTTTCCTGGGCCCTAAGTGTACACTGTTAAGCACTCTGTGTATGTGTGTGTGTGTGACCCCAATGAGGGGACCCCACCCCACCCCACTGACCGCCTCCTCTAACCCCCACCCCTAATAGCTCCTTGGACACTTGCTGGTCGTGGCCACCAAAGTGGCGAAGGCGGAGGGTCTCTCAGAGGGCTTCCGCGTGGGTGAGTAACGCATGCGCACCCCGCCATTGCTATGCAGCTGTGCCTCTTTTTCCAAGGACGGGGGTCTCCCCACTTGGCCTTCAGGGTCCTGAGGGTCCAGTTGTCTGGCACAGCTTACAAGGCCCCCTGGGAACAGCGAGACCCTCACTTTCAGGACCTTCCCCACAGGGAGGGCACACACTTTTGGTGACAGCGGTGTACAGAGCTGGACGAGAGGAAGGGGGTCTTCCTCGTCAGCAGGAAGACCCACCTTCCACCTCCTCTTCTTCTTGCAAGGTGGACTTTTGGGGGTCAGCAGCCCATGCTTGACCTCACCTTTCCGACCCTTGAGGATGAAAGCCAGACCCAGATCTTGTGGCTTCTTGGCTGCAGGGCCAAGTTGGGCAAAAAAGACGGGTCTGGGGTCCCCCCAGCTAGCCCCCCAGCCCAGCTGCCCCCTTCCTCTCATTCATCCATCCGTCCATCTATCCTCCCCTCCTTCCCTTCTTTTTTCCAGTGATCAACGACGGGAAGCACGGCGCCCAATCCGTGTACCACCTCCACCTCCACGTCTTGGGGGGCCGCCAGATGGAGTGGCCGCCCGGCTGACCAAGGCCGCACCCCACCGACGGAGCCACCCTAAAATAAAATAAAGCCTTGTGGAGTGGGACCGCCTTGACTGTTGATCAGAGGGGTCTTGGGGGGGCTTCCCAGGGAGTCAAGGGGGGGCGGAGGCATTTCCTCTTGGGGAGTGGCACTATTACTTCCCTCCATCTGGACACGAAGTATAGTGAAGTATATTGATGCAGCCTAGAATCACATTGGCCTTGTTAGCTTGTGGTCTACATGGACTCCCAGATCCCTTTCAGACATAGTTTTGTTCAGCCAGGTGTCCCCCATAATCCTATATCTCTGCATTTCATTCCCCCCCCCCCCCCAAGTGCCGTACCTTACATTTCTTCGTGTTGAATTTCATTTTGTTAGCTTTGGCCCAGCTTTCTAGTCTATTCAGATCATTTTGAATCTTGATCCTGTCCTCTGGAGTATTAGCTATTCTTCCTAATTTGGTGTCATCTGCAAATTTGATAAGTATGCCTTCTATTCCTTCATCCAAGTCATTGATAAAGATGTTGAACAGCACTGGGCCCAGGACAGAGCCCCACTGGTCACTTCTCTTCTAGCAGCGGAGGCAGCGCACCTCCTCCCTCTCCTGCTCTCAGGGCAAAAGGGCCCACAGACAGCTTGAGGTGCTGCGCTCGGCCCACCCTTCCTCTGGTGGCCTTGTGCCACTCCCCTTTGGAAGTGGTCAGTTGGGAGTGCTGCTGGTCCATCGCTCCCTTCCGGGCAAAGGAAAACGGGGGCACCTCATGCAGGGAGCCTTTCTTTAGCTTTCCCCCCTCCCCCAAGAGCAGTGGGGTGGGAGGCTGCCAGCGTGCCCCTTAGTGCACACATAAGCATAGAATCATAGAGTTGGAAGAGATCAGAAGGACCGCCCAGTCCAGCCCCATTCTCCCATGCAGGAACTCTCCATAAAAGCATATCTGATACCAACATCAAGGTATTGATTTGTCACCCCTGATGAAGATGCTGAAGTGATCATAGAATCATAGAGTTGGAAGAGACCAGAATGACGTCCAGTCCCACCCCGTTCTGCCATGCAGGAACTCTCAGTCGAAGCATCCCCATTGACAGCCATCCAGCCTCTGCTTAAAGACCAGATTTCCGCGGCGTGAGGGGCTGGGGGAGACATTGTGCCCCCCACTCACCCATTGCCTTCCTCCACAACAACAGCCTGGTCAGCTGCTGCATTATGAGTAGATTTTGGGGTGCTAACTTTTGGGGTTCCATAGGAACCAACCCTGTACCCCAAGAGGTCAGCCATTTTGGTTGTGCCAAAGATGGTTTTTTTTGGGTGCTCAGACCCCCTGGCTGCTAGGAACGGGACCTGTACTTGTCAGACCCTCAGCGCAGCTTTGGCACGTGTTTGAACATGACAATTGGCAGCCATTTTCTTTGCGCGGAGCATAGATTTCGGAGTATGTGTGACCCCTCTCCAAACTTAGCACCCCAAAATCTAGAACTCTCCTAAAGTTGACACCCTCAAATCTATAACCGCCAAAGATAGCACCCCTAGAAAGTTGACACCTCAAGACCTAGAACCCACAAATCAAGGAGGCGGGACTAAGACCCAAAAGGGGGCAGGTCACCTGTCACTTTTGAGTTTGACAAAAGGAATACACCTATTACTATTTTGCATTGCATGGAAATCACGAGGGGGGCCCTGGTCAGTGCCACCTTGGAAAGATGGACGGACACGAGGTCGTCAGGGTTAGGAGAGGTCATGCTTCTGAATGCCATGGATGCCCCCTGGGCTGGGCTGCCTCCTTGACCAGTGTGGCCACCGCAGCATCAGAATGACCTCTCCTCCCCTCTTGGCTGTTTGGAAAGCCCCAGAATTCGGAGCACCTTGGACCGGGTGGCTGGAGGCTTAGTTAAGGATGCTGGGAGCTCCTGTCCAGAGGGTTAGGAGAGGTCATGCTGATGAATGCCATGGATGCCCTCTGGGCTTGACCACTGCCTTAACCAATGTGGTCGTCACAGCAGACTGACCTCTCCTCCTCCGCCTTCTGCATAGGTTCATCTTGACTGTTTGGAAAGCCCCAGAATTCGGAGGCCTGGTTGCCGGGAGGATTGGTCAGTTGTCCCCCCTGGTGCCAGTGTCCTCCTTCGCCTTCTTTTGCAAATGCGAAGACAGCCAGGATTTGGGAAGAGAGTGTTTGCTCTCCTCGCTGGCCTGGCCTGATTCTAAATTTGGAGGCCTTTGCCCACTCTCCATTGGCACAAGGACAATGCACAGGGGTGTGTTTGTGCATGGCTGGTTGGCACACATGTGTCCATGCGTCTGCGTAGGGTGAGGTCTCTGGGGCCTTCGCAGGGAGGACGAACCGCAGGCGGCCATGGCTGCAGCAGCTGGACAATAGCCCCCTTGTTCCCTGCGAGGCACAGCGCTCTCCCAAGTGGGCACCAGGTGGCGCTGCTAAGCAGCCAGGAGGAGCCCTGCTGCTGACCACTCTCTGCTTTGGCCAGAGGGACTCCGGCCAGCCGGACAGAGGCAAAGCAGGATTGTCCACTCAGAGGCCTCTCTGATCGCCACCACAACCACCCCCCAAACCCAGTCATAGGCCCTTTTTCGTTTTCTCATATTTTCCGACACGAACCAGTCCAGTGCGAAAACGCAGTCGCACCTCCTCATATTGCTGTGGCCATTTTAGGCTTTTCCAATAGAAGTATAGTGTCTAGATCGAGGGAAGCAATAGTGCCACTCTATTCTGGTTTGGTCAAGTATTTGAAGGGATGTCATATTGCAGAGGGAGCAAGCTTGTTTTCTGCTGCTCCAGAGAATAGAACAAAGAACAATGTGTTAGGAAGGATCGAAGGAGGGGGATTTAATTAGCTCAAATTTATGAGAGGCAAGTCCTAACGACGCACGCAGCGGATCGTGTCCCTGTGTGTATCCCAGAGGTCATCTAGACCAACCCAAGAAACAGAGACTCCAATGCCAATATAGACACTTATTAAAGCCACACGACAAAAGGGATCACACACACACACATCCAATGCTAAAGCAAGGGAGGGGGACAGTTTGGGAGTAAAGGAGAAAGGATAGAGGCACCGTTGGGATATCGACCTTAGGAGTCTTCTCCAAAGCGACGGATGTGAGGGATGGAGGATGGTGAAACACGGCCGCGGGAACCGGGAAAGCAAGCGACGGCCGCGGTGGCCAGGAGCTGAGTTCCAGCGGGCAAAGCTAACTTAGAGGCCCGAGAGAGAGAGACATTCAGCTTGGCTTCAAGGCTCAAGGGATTTCAGCAGAGCCCAAGGCTCAGGGAACTCCAGCCTGGAGCAGCAGCCCTACAAGCAAGGTTTTGAGGTTTGGAACTCAAAGCTCAACAAGCCCCATGAGGGCAGAAATCGGGGTCCTTTGATAGCCCTGAACATAACCTCAGGCTATGGCTACCTGGCGCACAAAGGTCTTGGTGGCTATCTTTGGTCTAAGCTGAAACCTACACAATGGATACTCAAAGAAGAGGTCTGGCACCTTTCAGGGGAAGGCAAACATCTCAATGGCAGAGCTGTTAATTCAATCCCTCGCTCATGAGGAGAGAGGCTACTTCTTTGTCCTCTTCTCTTTGGGATGCCTGCAAAGCTTGTAGGGCAACTCCCAGAACTGGTTTCTTGAGGTTTAAATCTACCTCTTTCTATGACCAAGTCCAGCCAAGGCTGCTGGCTGCGGGGTCGGCTCGCTTTTAGGGTCATGGCGGCTAGCGATGGGGTCATGATTTTAGATCGCTTGGCACCCAAAATTGACATAAAACCAAACTCAGTAACAAATGGATGCAAGCTTCATCCAAAAGGGCGAAGGGTCTGGAAACTATGAAGCCTTATGAGGAAAGACCTAGGGATCTGGGGCTGTTTAGCCTGGAGAAGAGAAGGCTAAGAGGTGATATGGTAGCCTTGTTTAAGCATTTGAAGGGGTGCCATATTGAGTAGGGAGAGAGCTTGTTTTCTGCTGCTCCAGAGACTGGGAGACAGTGGAGTAATGGGTGCAAACTGCAGGGAAAGAGATTACAGCTCCACATGCCCTTTCTGCCCTTTCCTCCTGCCCAGATCTCCTTTGATGAAGGGCATCTTGGCGCCTGCCTTGCTCCCATCTTTCCCAAGCCCTGGGACTTGTGGGCCCTTGTCTTCCAAAAGGTTGTGCCCTTAGCAAAGCAGAGGAAGGGGCCTCTCCGGCTGCGTCCTGGAGGCTGCTGTGTGTTTGTCTTGTGGGGGGAGGAAGCAGGAACGTGCCATTTGCAACGGTGGCAGCTGCGTCTGCTAATCGGCCCATCAAGGGCCTGGCAGATGGTGGCCATCTGCTGAGCCAGGCCCCCCTGGGGCTAAGAGTAGACCGGCCGCCTGGCCCTCCTCCTGGATCGGCTTTGCCTCTGGAATGGCCCTGAGGGTCTCCATATCTGCCCCACGCCATCGTGGCGGGGTTCGGGGGGGGTCACAGAATCCCAGTTGGAAGGCACCCCAAGAAGGGCCCTGATCCAGTCCAACCCCTTTCTTCTGCCATGCAGGAACTCCCCATCAAAGCATCATAGAACCATAGAGTTGGAAGAGACCCCAAGAAGGGTCATCCAGTCCAACCCCATTCTGCCATGCAGGAACTCTCAACCCTACTAACAAGCTGCTTAGCAGATCAGCCCTGCTCCTTCTCTGTGCCCTGGGAACAGATGTGGCCCTAAGGGGCCAGGGGCCAGGTAGGGACCCTCCCTGCTCCTAGGAAGGGTCCCAGTTGGAGGAGCAACGACCCAGTCCGCCGTGCAAAGGCCACGGCTGGAACGATGAGAGGGTCTTGCAAGTGGCTGGGCGTTTGTCATAGAATGATAGAACCACAGAGTTGGAAGGGACCCCAAGAAGGGCCCTGATCCAGTCCAACCTCCTTCTGCCATGCAGGAACTCTCCATCAAAGCATCCCCATTGACAGATGGCCATCCAGCCTCTGTTTAAAGGCCTCCAAGGAAGGAGACACCATCATAATCTCCATCGAGGGAGTTTCTTCCTCTCTCAAACAGCCCTTACTGTCAGAGCTTGCTCCCTCCTCAATATGACATCCCTTCAGATACTTAGAACAAGGCTCTCATATCACCCCTTAACCTTCTCTTCTCCAGCTAAACATCCCCAGCAGTTCCCTCAGTCTCTCCTCAGAGGGCTTCATGGTTTCCAGGCCCTTCACCATTTCAGCCACCCTCCTTTGGACACATGGCTCCAGTTTCTCCACATCCTTTCTGAACTGTTTTGCCCAGAACTCGACACAGGATTATTCCAGGTGGGGCCTGACCAGAGCAGAATAGAGTGGCACTATGACTTCCCTGGATTTGGACACTATACTTCTATTGATACAGCCTACAATCGCATTGGCCTTTTTAGCTGCCGCATCACACTGTTGGAGAATCTTTGCCCCTCCCTCATAGAGAATCATGGAGGAAGCCTTATCTCTAGGGAGTCCTAGCCAGTGCCTCCCATCTCTCCCTATGGGCGAGTGTGGGGATGGATGCCTGCCCTCCCTCGGCAGTCTCTGGAGGGGCACCCCTGACTCTCCCTCGGAGACCCCTCCCTTCCGTCTTGGACCAGCGCCTGGAAGGATGCTCCAGGAAGACTGCATCCCTGCGTTGCCATGGCGACAGCCAATCGGAAGCTTCCCCGTCTCGCTTTTCCGCGTGCGTCGTCTCCTTGGCAACGGCGTCGGCGTCCTTTCGGTGGGGAGGATGGAGCTGGACGGGTGAGTTGGGGGGGTCCCATCATCCCTCCCCAGGAGGGAGCCCTCGCCGTGTCCTTGCTCTGCCCCACGGTTCGGGGCTTTGGGAGGGGCTCCGGGGGTCTCAGCTCCCCTTCTTCCCTTCTCCCTCCTTCTTGCTGCAGCCGAGGGCCGTCTCGGGCGCTGGGGCCGATGGAGGAGGCGGAGCCAGGCCCGGGGGGGCAGCCCACTGGACAGGGGCCCCAGGCTCAGCCCCCCAGCCAAGAAGAAGAAGAAGAGCAGCAGGAGGAGAGGGGGCTCCCCGGCTGCTTCCCGGTGGAGCTGCCCCCCTGCCACCGGCCCCACGGGGCCCCTCTGGGCGAACTGGTGGCCAGCCAGGCCCCCCCGCAGCCCCCCAGCGAGAGAGCCCCCCAGGAGAGCCCCCGGCCGATGCCCCCCCGAGGGAAGTGCCTGCTGGACAACTGGCAGGAGGAGGTATGAAAGGGGGGGGGGCTGCCCAGGGCTAGGGGTCAGGGGCAGGAGAAGGGAGCAGTGGCTGGGGGGCTGCCCTCCTTCCTCCTCCCCCTGCTTCTGCCCCCATCTTGCCCTCCCTCCCCTCGCAGAGGGCCACCAACCCCTTGGACCAGGTGCCTTGTCCAGAGATGGGGACGGAGAGCTACGTCTTCCGAGGGGGACACCGGGGTCTCCTCACCCTCCAGGCCCAGGCCGGACTGGCCAGCGCCACCACCACCAAGGAGGCCTTCCAGACCCCCCGGAGGACCGGGCTGCCAGTCAGAGGTCAGCGGGGCATCTGGGGGGCAGCAATGGGAGACCTGCCTCCCTACTCTCAAAGTTGGGGGGCTGGTCTCCTCCTGGCCGGAGGGAGGGGGAAATAGCTGACCCCTTGGCTGGCCCTTAGTCATCTCAGACCCCTGTGACCTTTCTGTTCTTACCCCCCAAAAACCTAGGCAAGCGTGAGGCCATGATGGAGTGGCTCCTCTACCAGAAACACAGGTGAGCAACAAACCTGGAAGACCCCCCCCAATCTCAGACCCCCCTCCCAGTCCTGTCCCCCAAAAGCTTTCAGGGGGGGTCTCCAGCCTGTGAAACCCCTGGAGCTGCAACAGGAAGAGGGCAAGGCTTCCTCCTCCTCCTTCCTTGGAAGTCTTTAAGTAGAGGTCAATGCTTTGACTGAGAGTTCCTGCATGGCAGGAGAGGGTTTAACCAGATCATCCACTTCTGACCCTCTTGGTGGTCACTTTGTCCCTCCAGCAAAGAGGTCTTTGCGGAGCAGGTGCAGGCCGCCCCCAGACCCATGGAGTCCCAGTCCACCACCCACCGGGATTTCTTCCAGGAGGGCTTCGTCTCCATGCCCCCAGCCCCCACCATGGTGAGTTGGAAAGCCTTTTTTGAGGGGTACCTCCTCCTCAGACCCAAATGTACCAGGCCTAAGAGGGCAACCCTTGTACAACTCTCCTCCGCAGCCGCACAACTACCGCCTGGAGCAGCCGCAGACCTTCTGGAGGGAGAACGCCCAACGGGTGACCGTGAGTGACCGCCTGGGAACCCCCCACCCAATTGTGTCCTTGGCAAGGACAGAGGAGTTGGGGGACAGCAGCGGGTCACTCATCTCCCCCCAACCTTCTGCCATGCACCTGTTGCTCTCCCAAAATGGAAGAATGTCCCCCCAAAAACCAATGCTCCTCCAGCCAATGCTCTGGCCATCCCTGGAGGAAGGGGACCCCTATGTGGTTCAAGGGGGGGTGGTCTTCCTGCCTCTCAGGGCCCTCTCCCCACTTTTTGCAGGGCGTCTCTTGCATCCGGACAGAGGACACCCCCTTTAAGAAATGTGCAGCCTTCACAACCCCCGCCGCAGATTACCTGGAGCAGCCCCATGACCAAGAGACCTACCCGAATTTCTAGTGGAAATAAAAGGCAGTGGACTCACCCAGGACCCCCCCCCTCTGTGTGTGGGTTTGTGTGCCCACATGTGTGCCTTTCAGGGTGGGCATAAAGTGGGCACTGCCAGTACTTTGGGGGAAGGGTCAAAGAAGGCCAGGGCAGGCCTGCAATCCTGAGCTGCCCCCCCCCATTCCTCTCCAGTCCTGGGGGTCAGCCCCAGCCAGTCCATGGGACAGCCCCTGACAGAGGCATCTGCCTCGCCCTGAGATGGTGACCCATGGAAGAGCCAGTCGTGAGTTCCAGCTTCTCATGCCAGGCCAGGCCAGGCATGACCGACGGCAGGGAAATCAGACTCCATGTCTATTCCGGGTCAAATAGCAATAGCAAATCCATTTCTATACCGCTTCTCAGTGCACTTAAGCACTCCCTAAGCGGTTTAAAAAGTGTAAGCAAATTGCCCCCAACAATCTGAGGACTCATTTTAGCCACCTCCTCGGAAGGATGCAAGCCTGAGTTGAGCTGGTATTGAACTCGCAACCTTATGGTTAACTCGCAGCAGTTAAATGCAGGACAGGCATTTAACTGCTGCGCCACCAGGGTCAAAGGGGAAGGGGGCTAAGCCCTGCGTGGCATTCCCCCCCCCCCCGACTCCCGAGAAGAAACACAACAGCAGCCCCAGATTAAAAAGTCTGTATTCCAACAAAATATTCTGCGCTATTTCTGGATTCGTATATTTACACCTGGGGAGTGGGTCGGCTCAGCCGGCTGAGCTGTGGGGAAGGGCCCCAGCCAGGGTCAGGGTCCAGCCCCTTCCCCAGCTGGACATGTTGGGGGGCTGGGGGCAGCCTTGCTCCAGCCGGGCGCAAGTGGCCGGAAACTCACCCACAGGGCCACGGATGGCACAGTCCACATCTTTGGCAGCTGGGGGGCCCAGCATTGTGGAGCAGTCTTCAGGGGGTCCTTCCCCAGACCCCCACCGCGCATCTTCTCCATCCGATCTTTCGTGATTTGTTCTCTCTGTCTTTCTCTCAACCACTCAGTTTGTCATTGCTAGGGGTCAGGGGTCCATTGCTTGAGACGAAGTGAGTTTTGGCGGCAGCGCCTGCAGAGCTACTGCCCTGCCCCGAATGGGGGGGAGTCTCAGGTGGGGGGTCAGGAGCGTCCGCTTCAGATGACCACTGCGTTCCTCTCGCTCAGCAGCCAGTACGTCCGCATCTTCCCCTTGCCCTGCCATAATGGGGAGGGGGAAGCGGTCAGTGGGGGGTTGAAAGGACAGTGGGGAGCACTGACCCCACTTCCCAGCCAGCCTGTGCCCCCTTTGATCCCACATCTCTCAATATGGCCAACATAGGAGACCATAGGGGTAGGCTGGGGGTCCCACCTTCATCTCCACATCTCCCCTCAGTTCCAGCTCAAAGCAGCCAAATTCATCCAGGATCTCTTTAGTGGTGGAGGAGACGTGGATCTTCAGGGCTGGACAAAGGAGGAAGGAGAAGGGGTCAGAAGGGGCAAAACTGAATGCAATATACACTTGTCCCTCCATATTCGTTTGGGTTAGGGGCACAAGACTCCCCCCCCCCGTGAATATGGAAAACCCACATATAACAAAAAATACCCCAAGGACACCTCTCTAGGAATCTCTAGGTCCTCCAGGGCAACTCTGTGGTCAACGCCCAACAGACACTGACCATAGAATTGCACCGGAGGAGCTACAACAGCCTAGTAGAGTAGGAATCTCTAGGTTCTCCAGGGCAACTGTGGCCAACTTCCAACAGACACTGACCATAGAACTGCGCTGGAGGAGCTACAAAGGCCTAGTAGAGTATCCTCTCTAGGAATCGCTAGGTCCTCCAGGGCAACTCTGTGGTCAATGCCCAACAGACACTGACCATAGAACTGCACTGGAGGAGCTATAAAGGCCTAGTAGAGTGTTCTCTCTAGGAATCTCTAGGTCCTCCAGGGCAACTCTGTGGTCAACCTCCAACAGACACTGGAAAATGTCTCACCTTCGCCATTGGACTCCATGCGCGACGCCGTGTTGACCGTGTCCCCAAAGAGACAGTAGCGGGGCATCTTGAGGCCCACCACCCCAGCACACACAGGCCCTGCATGGGGAAGAATTGACCGTTGCCTGTGGGGGGTCTACCCAAGAGGGGCCAGGTTGACCCCAACCCACACCTGGAGACCTCTGCCTGTTCGCCTAGGACTTACCTGAGTGGATGCCGACCCGCAGGCGGAGCTGCTCGCTGGGCCGGTGCCGGATGCGGAAGGTCTTGACCGCCTCCAGGAGGGCCAGGGCCATGCGGACGATCTCGTGGGCGTGCACTTTGCCATTGCGAACCGGCAGCCCCGAGACCACCATATAGGCATCTCCAATCGTCTCCACCTGCAGAGTGGGGACAGCCCTGGCTCAGACCAGTTCTGTCCCATGGATCCTGTGTATGGGGTCCAGGCCCAGGGACCATAGTTTTGCCCCCCACTTTGGCAGCATTTCCCCAGACCCATGGCAGCCATAGGCTGGATGGCCATTGTGTCATTGGGGATGCTTTGATTGGGAGTTCCTGCATGGCAGAATGGGGTTGGACTGGATCAGGGTCTTTCTTGGGGTCCTTCCAGCTCTAGGATTCTATGATTCTATGTTGGCACCCACCTTGTAAACGTCAAAGTTGTCGATGATGGCATCAAAGCAGGTGTAGAGGTCATTGAGGAGGGTTACCACCTGGAAGAATGGGAAGTGGGTCAGGTGAGTGGGGGGTTGGAGGGACCCCTGAAGTATGAGCAGCAGAAGGAAGGTGCAGGAAGGCAGGTGTGTGCCAGGTAAGCCTACCTGACCAGGACCAGAGACCCCCAAATGCCTGAAAGCAAACCTGGTATGGGGAGGCTGCATGGATGGGTTGGGGGCAGGGGTCAAGTTCCCCCCAGGTGTGATCCCAACAAGGCCTGGCCCTTGAGGGAGCAAGCTTGTTTTCTGCTGCTCCAGGGAATAGGAGACAATGGAGAAATGGATGCAAGCTCCAGGAAAAGAGGTTCCACCTCAAAATTAGGAGGAACCTCTACGTCTGGAAACCATTAAGCCCTTTGAAGAAAGACTGAGGGAGCTGGGGATGTTTAGCCTGGAAAAGAGAAGGTTAAGAGGTGATATGGCTGTCACACTGAGGAGGGAGCAAGCTTGTTTTCTGCTGCTTCAGAGAATAGGACACAATGGAGCAATGCATGCAACTGCAGAAAAAGGGATTCCAGCTGAACATTAGGAGGAACTTCATGACAGTAAGGGCTGTTCAACAATGGAGTCTGGTGGAGTCTCCTTCCTTGGCTGGATGGCCATCTGTCAACGGGGATGCATTGATGGACAGTTCCAGCATGGCAGAATGGGGTCGGACTGGATGACCCTTGTGGGTCTCTTCCAAGTCTATGATGGTATGATCCCCCTGCCCTACCTGCATGGGGGTGCTCTCGGCCGAGAGGGAAGTGAACCCCACAATGTCGCTGAAGTAGATGGTGACGCAGTCGAAGGCCTCCGCTTGGACCGTCTCCCCACGCTTTAGCTGCTCAGCCACGGAGCTGGGAGAGAGAAAGGGACAATGGTAGTGGGGCTCCTGCAAGCCCTCTTGAACCCATGCCAGGAGCCATGCAAAGAGTGCTTCACATTCCCCAGCAGGTGCATGCCCACCTTGCTGGGTCAGTGTCCCCCCCCCCATGCCTCCAGAGACTCACTGGGGCAGGATCTGGTAGAGGAGGTTCTCAGCCTTGCGCTTCTCCTCCAGGTAGGCCTGGGTGCGCTCCTCCACCAGCTTCTCCAGGTTGTTGGCATACTGCTCCATGCGTGAGAGCAGGTTGTCCAGGATGCTGGTGGCGCCTTCCCTACGGAGAGGAAGAGGAAGAGGGGAGGAAGCAGGGGCAATGAAGGGGCAGCAAAGACCCGTGCTTTCCATGTGTAAAACAGGTGTTGCATGACAGCCACAGGAAAACAGGGGCAAAGGTGTCCCCCTCCCCGTGCAAATGCGTCTCCTGCGCAAGCGTTTTTGCGCAACACACTTTGGAAGCCTTTTCGCCACCAAGGGGCACCCAGATGCTATGTGCAGGTGATGGCTCTATGCTCAGCATGCAAGAAGACCCCCGCCATAGGAAAACATAACCCTAGGATTGCCCACTTTGCAACCCACTCCTCAACCACGCCAGCTATCTGGTTGTCATGCGCCTTCGAGTCATTCCCAACATATGGCCACCCCAAGGCAAACCTGTCAGGGGGCTTTACTTGGCAAGTTTTGTCCAGAGGATGTTTGCCAACCTGGCCTTCCTGCGAGACTGAGAGAGTGTGACTTGCTCACGGTCATGCAATGGGTTTCTGTGGCCCAATGGGGATTTGAAGCCAGGTCCCCAGAGTCGTAGTCCAGTGCTTAAACCACTGCGCCACACTGGCTTGCAATGTATGTGGTGAGCAACTTGCTTCTTAGAATCATAGAACTGGAAGAGACCCCACAAAGGGCTGACCAGTCCAACCCCATTCTTCTGCCATGCAGGAACTCCCCATCAAAGCATTCCCATTAACAGATGGCCATCCAGCCTCTGTTTCAAGACCTTTAAGTGAGGAGATTCCATCATCTCAATTAAGGGAGTATCTTCCACTGTCAAACAGCCCTTACTCTCAAGAAGTTCCTCCTAATGTTCAGCTGGAATCTCTGCTCCTATAGATTGCATCCATTGTTCTGGGTTTTCTTCTCTGGAGCAGCAGAAAACAAGCTTGCTCCATCTTCTAGCCATTTGATGTGGGACCCTCGGCCTGGTTTCACAGAAGCCCCCCCCCCCCGACCTTCCTTGTGAGGGGGGGAGAAGGACACTGGAGGGCATGGGGAGCTACCAACCTCTGCTGGGACCTCCCCACATCTCTGCCCCAGATGAGAGGAGATTTTAAGCCCGGCCCCTCAATATGGGGGATCCTGTGCAGGCATCAATAGAATCACAGAATCATAGAATTGGAAGAGACCCCAAGAAGGGCCATCCAGTCCAACCTCCTGCCATGCAGGAACTCTCAATCAAAGCATCCCCAACAGATGGCCATCCAGCCTCTGTTTAAAGAAGTAAAGGAAGTATAGTGTCTAGATCAAGGGAAGTAATAGTGCCACTCTCTTCTGCTTTGCTCAGGCCTCACCTGGAATAATCATAGGTCCAGTTCTGGGCACCAGAATTCAAAAAGGATGTGGAGAAACTGGACCGTGTCCAGAGGAGGGCAACCAAAATGGTGAAGGGTCTGGAAACCATGAAGCCCTATAAAGAATGACTTAGGAAGGTTAATATGTTTGGCCTGGAGAAGGGAAGGTTAAGAGGTGATATGATAGCCCTGTTTAAGTATTCGAAGGGATGTCACATGAGGATGGAGCAAACTTGTTTTCTGATGCTCCAGAGAATAGGACACGAGGAGCAATGGATGCAAGCTCCAGGAAAAGAGATTCCAGCTCAACATTAGGAGGAACTTCTAAGTTTTGAAACTATAAATCCCTATGAGGAGAGACTTAGGGAGTTAGGGATGTTCAGCCTGGAGAAGAGATGCTTAAGAGGTGATATGATAACAGCCCTGTTTAAATACTTGAAGGAATATCATATGAGGAGGGAGCAAGCTTGTTTTCTGCTGCTCCAGAAAATAGGACGCAATGGATGGAAGCTGCTCAACATTAGGAGGAACTTCCTGAAAGTAAGGACTGTTCAACAGTGGAATATACTCCTTCAGAGTGTAGTGGGGTCTCCCTCCTTGGAGGTCTTTAAGCAGAGGCTGGATGGCCATCTGTCAATGAGGATGCTTTGATGGAGAGTTCCTGCATGGCAGAATGGGGTTGGATAGGATCAGGGCCCTTGGTTGGGGTCTCTTCCAACTCTATGGTCCTATGATTCTATATCAGATGGCGCAGCCCCCTCCCGGTCTCTTGGGGGAAACGCAGATCCCCGGCCTTCCCAGCGTGGGGGACACAGAGGATGCTGCTAAGGTCTGCCCCCCCCCGCCACTGCGCTCCTTGTGCGATACTCATGGCCCCTTGCGTTCTGCCCGGAGGTACCCACTTGTTGAAACGGCGGATGAAGAGCTTGATCTGGGCGAAGTCCGGCCGGTCGGAGGGCTCCTGGGCCCAGCAGCGCTCCATCAGGAGGGCCAGCTCCTCACTGTGCAGGCGCAGGTCGACGGAGGGCCGGAAGTGGGGCCGCTGGCCGTTGCGCACCTTCTGCACAATCTCTGTGGGGAGGTGGGGGGTGAGGGGGTGCACAGGTGTGAATGCGCAGACCAGTGGGATGGAGGTGGTGCCGGTTATGGGGCGGGAATGGGGTAGTGGCTGGGTCATGGAGGCAATGAGGATGGTGAGCGCATGAGCTTTCCTGCAGTGGGGTGGCAGTGAGTGTGAGATGTGGTTGATTGGAAAACAGAGACAGATAGAAAATGGGGTCACGTCAGAAGGAGAAGCCCCCACAACCAGGGGGTGAAGTCCAGCCAGCTGCCTAGCCACGTCTCCGGCCGGACAGGGCACACCTGAAACACAAGCCAAAGACCAGATCCAGGTAGCCCAGCCCCCCGAAGGTGAGATTTATGGGCGCACAGTGGGCACTTTCTGGGCCGAGGAGAGTCAGTAGTCCATCTCCCCTCTCCCAAAGCCACTGACCACCCTCTTGGTCAGTGGGGACAGAAGGTCAGAGTGCCCCACAGGACAGGGCCGCTGGGTCCCTCAAGGGCCCACTGCCACATGGGATGCCTGTGTCCTTGCAAGGGGCAGCACTTAACCCCTTGGAAGGGAGGAACTGGACATCGGGTGGGTGTCTGGGTGCCTAGCCTCCATTTCGGCCATCCTCTGTCAGGCCAGAGAGGTCAGCCAAATCCTCCTACTCCTTCTCATCTCGCCTCATAGCTGCCCTCTGTCCCATGGGGCTCCTCACCCTTGGGGCTGAGGTCCATGCCCTCCACGTAGAAGGCCCCGTTGCGCAGTGCGATCTCCTGCAGGATTATCCCGAAGCTGTACACATCAGCCTTCTGCATCGCCAGCGGGGAAAGGACCAACTGGCCCCTTTGCAGGAGCTCTGGTGCTGTCCAAAGCTTCTCTAAGGGGAATGGAGGGGGGAGAAGAGAGCAAGGAGAGGGTCAGAGGGAGGCCCCCCAGTGCACCCTTTGTATGGGGCTTTAGGGGGGATACAGGAGAGACTCTCCTCTTCTCTGTGTCCTGCAATTGGGGGGATACGCTTGGAGATGTGGGAACAGGGCCTTCTCTACTGTGGCCCCAAAGTGAATAGAATCATAGAATCCTAGAGTTGGAAGAGACCCCAAGAAGGGCCCTAGTCCAGTGCAACCCCATTCTGCCATGCAGGAACTCTCCATCAAAGCATCCCTGAGACAGATGAGCATCCAGCCTCTGTTTAAAGACCTCCAAAGAAGGAGACTCCACCAAAGCCTCCAAGGGAATAACAGAATCCTATATTTGGGAGAGACACCCCCCCCCCCCCAGGGCCATCCAATACAATCCTCTTCTGCCACGCAGAAGGAATTCAAAACTCCAAGCCCTTCTGGGATAGACCAGCCTCTCTTGCAAAACCACCAAAGAAGGAGGCTGCACCACTCTCCAAGGGATCGTCTTCCACTCTATATTCTATAGCTATATCATACCATCTATCTATCTATCTATCTATCTATCTATCTATCTATCTGTTTTAATTGAGAGTTCCTGCATGGCAGGATGGGGTTGGACTGGATGGCCCTTTTGGGGGTCTCTTCCAACTCTATGGTTCTATGATTCTATGAATCAGTGGGGCTTTGTGGGTCAGAAGGCAGGTCCAAGGGCAGCACTCACTGGCATACAGGGCATGGCTGCCTTCGCTCTCGCCACTCTGACGGAAGCTGGCCAGTCCGTAGTCCGTGATCTTGAGCACGAAGCGACTGTCCACTACACAGTTGGACGACTTGAGGCCGCCATGGTAGCCGATGATGCTGTTGTGCAGGAAGGCCATGCCCTGAAAGAGATGGACAGATGGACAGACGTGGGGCAGCTGACGCCAAAGAAGAGGCACCACAAAAGGGGCAAGAAGCTGGAGAAGATGCCAGGAGAAGAGCCCTGGACAAGAAGGGAATTGGTGTCCTGGACTCTCCTTGGGAGGATGTGGACTGCAGGACCATGAAGGTGCCACTTAATGGTCATGTACGCCAAGGTGCCATCCTTGGGGGGATGTGGACTGTAGGACTGTTACTAAGCCACTTAAGATCAGAGGGGAAGAATTCCAGAAGTAGCGGCATCATTTGGTCCAGGGAAGGGGCTTAGCGTCAATGACCCCCAATAGCAAACCCTCCTCACTTTCACAATGTCGTTGATGAGCGAGTAGCGGAACATCCAGTCGAGGTTGATGCTGTCGTTCTCCAGAATGTCCTGCCGGGGAGGAAGCAAAGAGAGGGAGCGAGGGACGGTCAGGACACTTGGATGGTTGGGAAACAACAACCCCTTCCCCACAGAAACACCCCCCCCACACACACACACACAGAGAATTGGGAGCATAGTTATCAAATTTGCAGATGACACATCTTGCAGATGACAAGGGCCACCTCTCCATGGGGATGCTTTGGGCCACCTCTCAATGGGGATTCTGCTGCATGGCAGAATGGGGTTGGACTGGATCAGGGCTCTTCTTGGGGTCCCTCCACTATTGAACAGCCCTTGCTGTCAAGAGGTTCCTCCTAATGTTTAGGTGGAATCTCTTTTCTTGTACCTTCAGTCCATTGCTCCATTGTGTCCTAATCTCTGGAGCAGCAGAAAACAAGCTTGTTCCCTCCTTCAAATACTTAAACAGGGCTAATCATATCACCCCTTGACCTTCTCTTCTCCAGCCTAAATATATCCAGTTCCCTAAGTCTTTCTTCATAGGGCTTCATGGTTTCCAGGCCCTCCACCATTTTGGTGGAATCTCTTTTCCTCTCATGTGAATCCATTGCTGCATATCCTCTTATTCTCTGGAGCAGCAGAAAACAAGCCCTTCAAATATTTAAACAGGGCTCTATCATATCACCTCTTAACCTTCTCTTCTCCAGTCCAGTCCAAACATACCCAGCTCCCTAAGAACCAACCAGTGGACCAGGGCCCTGGAACCATGAGGGGCCCCTGGCGTTTGACGGTAGAGGAAGGTCTGTGCCACCCCTTACCTGCAAGCTGCCGCGAGGGCAGTACTCAGTCACGATGCAGATGTTGGGGGGGTCGATGCAGGCGCCAATGAAGCGTGTCAAGTGGTTGAACTGGATGTCTCGCATCTGGAGCCAAACACAGAAAGGGGAGAGCATGTTGGAGACCCTGCCTCCCTTTGGGCAGCCACACGAAGGCAGGACGGCACGAGGATGGAGGACACAGCGCAGTCCATATTCTGAGATGGAGGTCCTGATGGTGTGGCCTGGGGGAATAGGGTCCTGCCCCAGAATGTCTCCCAGCCACCCCACAGAAGCCCCTTCCCCACCTTTGTCCCTCCATCACCCACCTTCTGCCAACGGTACGTACGTGTTTGAGTTCGAAGAGCACCTGCCGCGTCAACTCAATCCGCTTCTTATTGACGTGTTTGATCGCCACGACGTTTCCCTGGAAGACAAGAGCCGTATCCAGGAAGGAAGTAAAGGAAGGAAGGAAGGAAGAAATGTGAGTCTGGGGAATGAAAAAGCCATTCTCTCCCAGCTAACATCTCCTATTTCAAAAACTGCAAGGAACCTAACGCATAACTTCGTAAACAATTCAAAGAAGGGCCTTAAACGGAAAAATCTAAATGGGGAATCCAATGAAAACCCCAATAAGGTTTATAAAGTAGGAAAACCTGTAAGCCCTCTAAGTTACAGGAAACCCCTCATGGGTCAGGAACTTAAAATCAAGGACATTCCTCTCCCCGAGTCCCCCGTGGCAGAACAAACACCTTCAAATATGGGCCACCATCACCCTCCAACAGGAGACTAAATGCGAAACCCTCTGCCGCTCACCTGGGGAACAAATCCCCCCAGAAGACCACCCCCAGCCTCCTTCCAGATATCCGCATCACTGACCTTAACACAAGGTCCAGACCCACCCCCCCATATAGATCAGGAAAGCGCGTCAACAAATCAGGGGGGAAATAAAAAATGGCAACCTGTCCTTAGACAACGTCAAATTGTATTGTCTCATTTTCCAAAACCTATTGGCATACTTTCTCAAACTGAACGCAAACTCCATCTTTCAACTGCCTTAGAAGAGATAAGCCTGGACCAAATCTCTGTTAAAGACATATCCCAGGTTATATATTTATACTTCAATAACCGACGTGCCCGTGCCCTAATCACATTTAGGGAAGCAAAGTCTGCTACATCAATATACAGATGTAAATCCCGATTTGCAGGACAAGGTATTGTTGTATCCAGATCTGTCATCAACATAGCCCCCCCCCCCAACCGTTAATAGTTCATTCTTCCCCTGCGCTTGCTGTAAGCTCCATAGGAAACCGGGAAAAGGAGAACCAGGAAACTGTTGAACCAAAGAACAACAATTATAATATGGCAAGCAATGAAGAAGATTCTCCTTCAGGGAACATCCCGAGGCCAAGCCATCTTCCCAGCCCTCGCGTCTCGGAGGAAGAAAAGGGCCTGACTGATTCACTCCTAACCTTGTCCCACAAGAAGAAGTAGTGATTAGATTAGAAGAACCAAGGCAGCATTTGTTAAGCGTGCGCCTAACAAGAAAGTCCCCTATAAGAGAAATCAATGAGATTACAAAAGAAACCTGTCAGAATAAAATGGTGACAACAGCAGAGATGAATCCTCTATCATGGTCTGAGATGAGCTTCCGAGATAATCCAGAAAGTGGCTTATTACTCTCTGGGAAAACCCAAACGGATGGCTTCCCAAACAAGCGAGGCCTGATAACGGCAAATGCAAGCTGCATCCATCCAGCCTTTGAATCCATCGAGGAATTACCATCCGGCACAAGTCCTGGCAAAGGAAAGGTCGGCCTAACCTTAGAACCTCTTGATAAAACCAAAGGAAATACAACCAGTGCTGTAATACAACCGGCTTCTTCAGCTGTTAACCAAATTCAGGATCCTATCCAGCCTGTAAGAATGAATTTTTGACAGCAAACGAAATCGGAACCAAGAAGACTAAAACTCCTGTCCTGGGACATCATGGGCTGGAACAGGAACACCTGTGACCCTTCATTTGTGGAGTATACTCCAAGAAACCTGGCTGAGAGAAAAGATATCCCTGGATGGGTTGTTCCCAGTTGCTCAACTGGGGCCTCTGTCTCCTTGAATGGCGGTCGCCCCAGCGGCGGTCTATCTGCCTCGGCCTCTACTAGTACTGAACACATCTCTTTTTCCATTGCACCTCTGGCAAACCTCGCCTCTTCCCTGTTAGTCAAATTTAACGATAAATGGCTGTTAATTATCAATGTCTACATACCCCCCTTACGCCAGAAGCCAACATTAAAGAACGTGTGGTCCAGTTTGGAAAGTTATATCATAGACGCATCAGCTTTGCACCCCAAGCCTTTCTGATATTGGCAGGAGACTTCAATGCAAGAATCGGCCCTAACAAAACAGACTTATATGCACATTTCCATCTTCTACAGCCAGAACTTGATTCAGGTCAAGCGTTGCCTTCCAGACAATCGAAAGATAGGGGATATAATTGGGCTGGCTATATCTTACCCAATTAACCCATAAAATGAATCTTGTGGTAATGAATGGCTCAACCAAAGGTGATATCAAGGGGAAATATACCTTCGTCTCCAGCTGCGGATCCCCTACAATTGATTATTTTATGGGATCATATGATCTGCTTTCCATGATGCCCAGATGGGTGATAGAAGGTTGTACAGAGAGTGACCACCAACTGTAACCTTGACCCTGGAACGTGCCACACAAGCAGATTTGACAGAACATATGGCTCCACCGGAAGGTCACCTGGGACTGAGACCCCGTGGCCTCAAACGGTCAACTCAGGTCGAGAGTAATGTTAAGACTGCCTCCAACTCTGACAGATGTCTTGCTCCTCGCAGCTCACTGCAAAACCCTCCGCTGTTACTTTTGAATCTTCCCAGCAGCTAAGTCAAACAATTAAGACTCTGCTAAGCCAGGCAACTGTCCCCAGGACACCCAACGCGCCTCCAAGACCCAAGACCTGGTTCGACTATGGCTGCCTAAAGATGAAGTGGGAGAATCCATAGACAGAGGAATCTACAGACGATCCCGCCTCAATTGTTAGAACTAAAAAACCCTATAAGAGGCCGATCAAAACAAAATTAAATGGCAGCTTTAAAAGACTCCTGGACAAATATAATAACAGCAGCTAAAAGCAGTGATACCACTTCCTTCTGGAAAACTGTATCCAGAGGATGGCTGAGCTCTATAGGTGTTAACTATCACACTTCTGCCAATGCTGGGAACAGTGGCTGGTTACAGACCGGCACTTTAGTGCATGACGAGCACGCACTAGGGTTACAAAACCCTAGTCACGCACTAAACGGCGGCGGCCCTTCCATACAGCCGCCGCCGTGAGGACGTCACGGCCGCACCGCCTCTAGACGGGGCGGCGCGGACGTGACGTCCTTGCTCTGCGCCAGGGCGCTTAGTGTGCCCTGAACACAAAGCAGGAAGGAGCTCCGTTTCGGAGCTCCTTCCTGGTTTAGTCCGCTGGGCGCAGCCTTCAGACGGCTGCGCCCAGCGGACTAAAAAAGAAAGGGGCCAAGCGGCCCCTTTCTCTTCTCCCCGCCGCCGCGGGGTGTCCTTGGGGCGTTTTGCTGCTTCCCCGCAGCCTGAAAAGCGGCAGACGCTGAGGCCCCGATACACCGGGGAAAGGGGCGGGTGCAGCCCGCCCCAAATGGGCAGTCTATAACCCGCCAGTGTTACAGCAAACTGTTCAGCCAACTCCAGTGCAGCTATAAGCTCTGTACTGATGACGCTGAAGAGCTCCCAAAATGGCCGCCAGTCTCTGAGCTTGAAATTAAAAATCTGATATCCAGACTCGCATTAGGGAAAGCTCCTGGAAGTGACAACATTCCTTCCGAAGTGTCTAAAACCAACACTGAATGGTGGATCCCGATACTCACAATCTTATTTACCACCATAGACCAAACAACCCACATCCCAGAGGACTGGGGTCTTGCCAATATTGTGCCAGTCTATAAAAAAGGTGATAAAAATGAGCCTGGAAATTACAGGCCAATCAGCCTCCTTCACATCATAAGTAAAATGTACGCGTTACATCTATTGGACAAGCTGCAAGACTGGCTCGAAGAAGAGGAAAGGGTCAGAGGAGAACAGTCGGTCGGCAGTTGACCATGCGCTAGTCCTTAAACACCTCACTGGGAAATACACTGCTTCAGCTAAGGGCGCACTTTTTACCGCCTTTATTGGTCTAAAATCTGCATCCGATCTCATCCCAAGAGATAAACTATGGGGAAAGTTCAAAACTACCAATGTTGCCAAACGGTTATTAACCCCAATCCATAAACTGCATGAGAATTCTTGTGCAGCAATGCGATGCGACAGTCAGGGCAATGCAACAAGATCTCTCCCCACACCAAACGGAGTAAGACAAGGCCACCCTTTCCACCTTTTACGTTAGCTCTATGATTAAGAGCCTCTCTGAGATACCATCACATTCTCCAGCCTTGGCAATACTTGCCTATGCAGATGATGTGGTTCTGATGTCACTTACGAGAACAGGCCTGAACAGGCTTTTGAGAACCCTGGCAAGCTGCTGCACAAACGACGCATTAAAAACCAACGACAACAAAACCAAAGTTATGGTCTTTTCTGAAAGTCATGTACAGTATAAATGGACTCTAGACAATAACCGCATCGACCAAGTATCTTCCTATAAATATTTAGGCATCACATTTCACGACAAGGGAAGCTCCAAATCACATCAGAAGAATGCGGTAATGAACACCCAAAGAAGCATGAAGGCTTCATGCTCCTTCTTCTATAACAAGGGAGGTCAATATATTCCAGCAGCCCCCCGGTCTTTGTAGCCAAGATATTATTAGCTCAATGGCTATACGGCTCTGAGGCTCCTACTTCCAGTGGCTCTGTCCCTTTTGAGGTTGTCCAAACAAAAGTTTCACGAATGATCCTAGGTGTTCCAAGTTGTGTTCCCAATGCTATTCTTCGTTTAGAAGTAGGTTTGTTGTCCATTGAGGCATGTATATGGATCCGTAATTTATTTATTTTTAAAGAAATTTATTGAAAATTAAAAACACGCAACAACAATAACAGAGGTATCTCGGTACAAACTCACTAGTCCTTATATCGAGTTGTACATCAAGAAGGAGTTGGACAGAGCAAAGATCAGAAAGGGTTACATAACCCAAGGGGGAGGGTGTATATGTACAGATATATATATATATATATATATATATATATATATACGTGTTGGAGAAGTGAGTCTTTCTCTATTCCCATAAAGTTTAGATGTTGTGCCCTATCTTCTTTCTTAGTGTTTTTGTTTCCCCTTTACCTCTTATCTTCCCTTATATCCCTTCTTGTTCCTTCTGTTTTAATTGAACTCCTTCCTGCTGTGACCTTCTACTTCTTCCATCCTCTCCTTAGATCCCTTCTTCTCTTCCTCCCTACTAATTACCTTCACCCTTCCTCATCTCTCCTATCTTTACTACATACACTCACCTTCCAACACCTACTTTACCTTCATTCATTCATTCTTCCTCTTCCACTCCTCCACTATTTCTCATCCCATTCTTACCAGACTTCTCTCTCTGATCCTATTGGGTATAATTGTTTTTATTTTCCACCCTTTTGGACTTACTTCAGATTTGTGATATCGTTATTATTTTCCTTTCAAAGGTCCATCCACAGTGATAGTATGATTTCTAAATCTTCCCTTTCTGCTTATTCTTGATCTTACTGCTATCTATTTATTGATCCTATACGTAATTCTTTTTAAACCCACCTAATATCTTGTTATTTTAGGTCGTTGAGATTTTTCGTTACATCTTAACTCTCCAACTTTTGTGCTCCAGTAGAAATGATATGCGTGCTCTACTATTTTATTTATTACTATTATTTACAAAAGCTAATTGTTGCTATCTTTCCCCATCATTCCTTGTTCAATGTTTCTAAAACTTTCGCCCATTCTTCATTTACTTCCTCTAGAGATTGATCTCTAAGCAATTGTGTCATTTTATCCATTTCTATTGCATCGTAAACTTTCATTAGCCAATCTTTTTTGCTTGGAATCTTTTTCCCTTTCCATTTTTGCGTTAGAGCCAATCTCGCCATTGATATTAGATAATACAAAACCTTCCCATGTCTTCTGTCTACATCCTCTTCCCACATGTTTAATAGAAAAGTTTCAGGGAGACATTTGATTTTTGTCTGTAGAATCAGGTTTATCGTCTCATACACCTTTTCCCAGAAATTCTTAACTGATTTGCATGACCAGAAAAGGCAACGATATAAAGCTCCAGGTTCTTTTTGACATCTCCAGCATAAATTGTTTGTTGATTTATAAATCTTGGATATCTTTTCTGGCGTTAGGTACCAACGGAAAAAGGTTTTATAGTAGCTTTCTCTCAAGTTATATGAGGCCGAGTATTTTAGTCTCTTTTTCCACACCGCTTCCCATCTATCTAAATTCAGAGGGTAACCAATATTTTTAGCCCATTGTATCATATTATCTTTTATTACTTCATCTTCTTGCTGCCAACCAAGCAATAATTTGTAAAATTCTGATATCCATTTTGGGTTTTCTTTTACTATTATTTTCCCAAATTCGTTTGGTTCAACCTCAAAATTTGCTATTTTGGAATCCGCTTTGAATCTTTCTCTTATCTGCCAATATCTAAACCAATCTAGTTCTATTCCTTCCTCAAAGAGTTCTTTTTGTGTTTTAAATTCTACGTTTTCTTTTTGGTCTTTTTAAAGTAACTTTGAATATGTTAGCCAATCTGTTTTTTGTCTGGTTTCTGATCTTTGAACAGCTTCCTGGGGGGAAAACCAATTGGGGAATTGGATCCGTAAATTTAATCAGTGGCTAAAAATGCTTTTTGTACCGGTTGGTTTAGTCCCACTAATTCTAACAGATCCTTTCAATTCTTCCTGGAAGAAGTCCCTGACTTTGAAACTGTCCTCTATTGGGCTTTCTTTGACATTAATATCCTCGCAAGGTTATGACAAGGCGAATTAAGGATATTGATTTCAAACCTATAGAAGCCAGTCAGCCCTGGATCCCATTGGAGACACTGGAAGACCTGGCAAGCCTGCCAGATACTTTGAGTACTTGAATGTCCCAAAGCTGAGAAGGGCATTTGTGCTAGCGAGATTTGACATCCTTCCATCTTGCGTCGGAGAGGGTAGATTTAAAAAGATCCCGCACCAATGTCGACATTGCCCTTGTGGCTCAGAGGAAACTGAGACAACTAGCCATGTTCTTTTTCAATGCTCTTTGTATACAGAAATGTGCGACGCTTATATAACCCCAGCTGCGCACTGGATTCCTGGTAGGCAGCAGACACTTTATGTTGCAGGGAATACCTAACCTTTGCAGTAGCTAATTCTTTGCAGCTGCCATTTTATGACTAAACTGTGATAAACAGCTTATTAGATATTTTGTTACTATTTAAACCTGTATCATATAAATACTGTATAACTTGGCTACCTATGTAAATGTATAAGAATTTGCATAAATCCTTTCAATTTCTAACTCAAAGGGTTATTAAAATGACAGGTCCTTGTAACCATCTCTCAAGAGATCAATATGTCAATGGTTAAAAATGCATGTTAACTCTATACTTTAGAATTCCAGAGGTTCTTCTTGCAGTAAACATCTATAATTTACACTCTAGGTATTCTCAGAGGTTGAACGTTGTATCCATATGTTATTTATGCTGTGTCTACATGAGCTCTTGGAATACTTTTTATAGTTTTATGCTGGCTGTGTGCCATAATAAATTTGATTTGATTAGGAAGGAAGGAAGGAAGGAAGGAAGGAAGGAAGGAAGGAAGGAAGGAAGGAAGACCAAACGGATGGCTGGCTGGGTGGGTGGATGGTCAAATGGATGCATGGATGGACGGATGGACGGATGGCCAAACGGATGGATGGATGGATAGATGGATGATTATGAAAACCAATTAATACAGAGATAAAAGCCTATTCAAACATGCTGAAATACTCTTTAAAAACTCCCAAAAGGAGGGAATGACCCAATGGACAGATGGACGTCCAGGTGCCAGGGCAGAGGGAGTCGAAGGCATTGAGAAGCCAGAAGCTCACCTTGAAGAGTCCGGTGTTGGCGAAGATCTGGTACTTGCCGTGGGCCGTCATGAGGGAGCCGTAGCTGGACCCTCGCTGGGTTTGGGGGGAGAGGAAAAGAGGGGGTCAGGGCCCAGGCCAAGCATTAAGTGGGGTGTAGGGGATGTGGGGGTCTCAAAACGGGGGCCGAGGGGACCCACCAGCGAGAGGGTCAGGCGGCTGCCTGCCCCTTTGTGATAGCGGTCGGAGCTCCCAAACTGCAGCTCGTCCCAGCGGATCCGCCAAAGCATGCTGGCCAGCTCCTTCTCCAGCATCAGCTTCCTAGGGAAAAGAGTATGGGACGCGGTCAAGGAGTGCAGGGGTCAGCCCAAGGGTCAGCAACCGAGCCCCCAAGCGCCAGGGAATCCCACCGGGGCAGTTGGGCTCTTCCCCCCCTGCCTCCAATCCTATTCGGTTTTTCCTTGATGTCCCTTTTAGGACAGCAAGCAGCGGCCCTCCTTGTTGGGTTTTGGGGTCCGATCTCACCTCAGGAGCATTGACTACTAAAAGCAGGTCAAAATTTTCCTTATATGTTTGACACCGCTTTTAGCATGACAAGCCACAGCCATGTATGTTGTGCAAAACAGCAGGTCTTAAAGTGGCTGCCACCCCTCTCCAGATGGGTCCACAATGTGGAAGGATAGGTCATCAGAAGGGTCCTTCGCACTTCAACAGCGCATTCAGGTCTGCGCATTGCAGTTTTGAGGTGGGAGGGCTGAACCATGTAGTATGCCCCTTTTTCCCAAATGGCCCAACTTCCCCCAGACCCCTGTGCCACCCCACAGCGCTTGCCAATGGGGAGAGGGAGACACCCTTGCCACATAAGGTATGCAATTGCCACCAGTCCTTTGGTCTTCTTCTGACCCTTCCGAAAGGGCACCCAGTGCCCAGGGTCAGCTGGGAGACCCCCAGGGTCATGGAGAAGGGAAGAGGGATCCTTCCTCCTGCCCACTTGGGACCAGGCCAAAGGATGACCGGCACTCTCCATGCCCATGCTCCGCTCTGCCCCGTCACACTGGGCACTCCTTATGGTCCAGAGTGAGGTGGGGGCTCCTTGCTCTGACTTGTGTCTTTCTACTGGCCGGTTGGAGGGTGGTCCGGTCCGGTCTGGTCCGGTCTGGAGGGAGTTCCCACTGAGTTGAGGAGTGTACTTTCCCAGGGCTTGGTGGCCACATTCTTCCTTGGGGTGGCCCAGTGGTACTTTTGCAAGCCCTCTGCTCATGTACAAATGGCATCCTCTGCCCTTGGATTCAGCCCGCCTTGGAGAAAATCTAAGCCCCATGCCTGTGGAGGGCGGCAGAGCCTTGACCGGAGCCATGTCCACTGTGGCGCCGTTGCCCTCCATCAGCCAGGCCACTTGTGGGGAGGGCTGGACCACCAAGACAGACACACCTGAGTCCAAGCATCCCCAGCTGCCACTGACCGGCCCAGTGGCTACTCTTTGTCTGCCATGGTCCCCCAGGCAGCCCCTGACCCACCTCCAGGGGTCCTCAGCAGGATCCAGCGGAGGGCGGGGGGGGGGGTCTTCTCACCTGAAGATGAGGAAGCTGGAGACGCCAAACATGATGAAGGTGAGGCCGGCCCCCAGGGCCACGATGGCCAAGGTGTTGAGGGGACCTGCAAGGAATTTAGACCCCGTTAGGGGAGCAGTTGGGGGGCAGGGGGGTGACGCACTATCATTTGCATTGTGTAACATTGGTTGGGGAGCAAAGTGGGGCACGATGGGCCAAGTATCCTGTAGGGAGGGCTCTTCACTCAGGGCAGGGTCAGTGAGGTTGAGGTCAGCCCGACCCTCCAGTCACCCACCCCACCGCCAGAGACACCCACTTTTATTGCAGGAGGGGTCGTCCATGTCAAAACAGGGGGGGTTGTCGAGGGGTGGCACCCCCTTCACCCAGTGGATGGGTCCCAGCCACTTCATCTGCTTCTCCGCTCCCATGTAGTGACCCACCACCTGCGGAGGGGGGAAGGGGTCAGCATTGGGGTCAGCCTGCCTCAGGAGCCCTGATATCTTGAGGCACACTCACAAACATGCACCACATACACATCACACATGCATCACACACACGTTGCACCCTCCAAAAGACCCTCGCACTCTGCCCCACCGAAACAGCCGTAGAGGGTCAGCAGAAATCCCCACACACCTGGTACTTGCCACTCTCCAGGTCCGTCATGGCCCACAGGTCAAAGTCAGTGTCACGGTCATTGTTTTCGTCCATGCTGACCGTTCCAGTGACACCTATGGGGAGGGGAATGGGTAAGGGGAAGCATGGTGCTGTCGTTGGGGGATGCATGGAGGGGTCCCCAGCTTAGGCTCCCCACCCCAAACTGTCTCAGCGTGGACCCCAGGCCCAGGAGGGGGTCCCACCTAATCCGTCTGGCCCACAGAAGCTCCTTACAGCCCGCACTGACCCCCACATACCCTGGAATTTCCTCCCCTTCATCTTCTCCAGGATGCGGCTGGTGTTGTGCTTGGTGCCGCCTTCGCTCAGCGTCTCGTTCAGTGCTAAGGCGTACAGCAAGATTGCATCATGGAAGCAGCCGGCCACCAGGTTCTTCTGCCGTGGCAAAATGGGGGGCAGGAGAGAGAAGGAGGGGGACAGAAGGGGAAGAGGAGAAAGGTATGACCCCTCCGGCCTCCACACAGGGGCATCCCCCTCCAGCCACATGGGGCTCTATTCCAAGCGCTGTGGGTAGGGAGCGGACCCAGAGGCCCCTTGCTTTCAAGAGTCAATGTCCGGAGGGTCCGACTATGTGGCTGCAGCCCTTGGTCCTCCCCACACCAAATAACAACAGCCCTACTCTAGTGGCACATTTACAGGGCATGGGGCTCTGGATTCCCAATGGCATATGAAGGGGCAGAAAGGAAGGGGCACGTCCCACTGGACTATGCATTGCCACCTCCCATGCAATCCCAGCAAAACCAGTACGAGGAGAGTGACCGCCAGCTGCATCCCAGTGCCACTGTACCTGCCCCATGCTCTTTCTTTACTTCTTCTTCCCATGTCCCTACAAGGATCCACACCAACAAAGCCTATTTATTGATTTATTTGTTGGATTTATATTAGAGTCATAGAATCATAGCGCTGGAAGGGACCCCAAGAAGGGCCATCTGGCCCAACCCCATTCTGCCATGCAGGAACTCTCCATCAAAGCATCTCCATTGACAGCCTCTGGTTAAAGACCTCCAAGGAGGGAGACACCACTCCACTCCACCACACTCCCATTGCCCCCAAAATGGGGTTTCAAGGAGGCTGTGGGGTGGGCACACCCTGTTTTTATCTTTACAACAGCCCTACGAGGTCTCCATCCCAGCAAAAGAGGGTCCCCAAGGAGGAGGGAAGGGATGGGGGTCCCTTGGCATCTCTCCTCCAGTTCTTTCCTTTAGGAAAAGGAGGCGGTGCAGAGGAAAGGTGCACATGGCCATTTTGGGGGCTGGGAGGACTCCTGTTCCCATAGGATGGTTTGGGAAGAGGTCTCTGGAGGGGCCTTTCCCAGCCTCCTCCCCACCTTGGTAGCCAAGCTTCATGACATCCAGCCATTCCCCTAAAAACCCTAAGGGTCTCTGCACCCCCAGGATGGACACAGAGCCCTGCCCCACACTTTCAAAGAGGAAGGAGGCCATTTGGCCTGGAGCCCCCCCCCTCCCCAGACAAATACACTTCCTTTGCTGCCAGATAGCATCTCTAGCCAGCTCCCAACATCCTTTCCCACAGAAGCAAGGCTCTCTGTCTCTCGACTGGCCATTTCTCTCCAGCCTCCGAGGAGCACAGGCCCCAGGCCCCAGACCCCCAGGCCCTGCCCACGCCCCAAGGCAGCAGCAGGCAAAGTGGAGGGGGGACTCTGGGGTGCCCCAAGGCTTTAGGACCTCTGAGCCCCTGGAAGGCCACTGGGCCAAAGGACCCTGAAGAATGGGGGGATCCCTGCAAGGTCCAGGGCCAAGCGGGTTTAACTGTTTGGTTTAATTAAACATGTATTTTGCATGTTTTATAGTGTTTTAACTTGGGACTGTTTCAAATTTGTAAGCTGCTTTGAGTCCCTTGAAGAAGGCGGGATTTAGATAAACATAAACATAAACATAAACATAAACATAATAATAATGGACTGGGAGAAAGGCAAGATACACATAAACATAACAGTAATAATAATAATGTACTGGGAGGAAGGAGGAATATAAATAAATATAATAATGATGATAATGATAATAATAATTCCATATCAAATTTTAGTTATATTTGCCAATAGTCTCAGTTCTTCCAGCCTTAATCCCTGGCAGCACTTTCTCTGGTCCTGAATTTTTATTCTCCAATCCAAATGTTTTGGGATCCCCATCGGAACCCTCTTCCCTAAACTCGCCTGTTTTGGAAGCGGTCGGCTTGCGACCTCCTCTCTCGGGTTTTGTTGGGTCCCTTCTTCATCCTCATTGTCACTTACTATCTGATGTCCTTTTGGTGCCTGTTTATCGAACCATTTCCTGTATTGCTATGTATTGTATATGTATTATCCTACTTGAGAGTATGTATTTTCCCTGGAAGAAGATTAACCATCCATGATGAAGCCAAGCCCTCCCTCCAGTCCATCTGCCTTGGTCCAGGCCTCGGAGGCAGAGAGGAACTGCTGGACCTCTGACCCTTCCCCTGCACCTTTCCCTTCTTCTCCTTCTGTGTCATGTCTTTTTAGATTGGAAGCCCGAGGGCAGGGAACCCTCGAACTAAAAAGATGGCATCTACAGCGCTGTGTAAATTTACAGCACTTCATAAATAAAGGTTAATAATAATAATAATAATAATAATAACAACCTCTTGCTTCCTTGGCATATTTTGCTCTGTAAGCCCCTTCTCCCTGGAAACCTTTCTTTTCCCTGGAAAGCTTTTCCTGCAGAGAGACCCACGGAGGGACCTTCGGAGTCCCCTGGGTTTGGACTTCTTCCATAGGGAAGCCAGAACAGCAAAGTGGATAGGACTCTGGTCCTCCAGCTGTTTTGGACTTTAACTCCCAGAAGCCCTATAGACTCCTTGGCCAACCAGGCGAGGGATTCTGGGAGATGATGTCCAACACATCTGGAGGAACAAAGTTTGGGAACCACTCTTCAAAAGCTATCCATTCCTTTAACTATGTAAAACCGCATGCTTCAAGTATAGTTTCACACTGGGAACTCTTAAGCCATCCCTTTCTATTTCATCCTGTAATAATAATAATAATAATAACAACAACAACAACAATAAAAAACAACTCTGTTCTGGTTTGGTCATGTAGTTGAAAGGATGTCTTATTGCAAATGGAGCAAGCTTGTTTTCTGCTGCTCCAGTGAATAGAACAAAGAACAATGGATGCAAGCTTTCTTTCCCTGCAGTTTGCATCCATTGCTCCATTGTGTCCTATTCTCTGGAGGAGCAGGAAACAAGCTTGCTCCCTCCTCCCTATGACCCCCCTTCAAATACTCAAGCAGGGCTCTCATGGCACCCTGCAAAGCCTTGCTGAGCCCCAAGGCCCGGCTGGGAGCCTTCTTTCCGGCTTGCGCCCCTCTCCCTTTTGCGACCCAAGGCCCAGCTCCCTTCCCTGTCACTTGATGCTCATGATTAGCTTTTGGCAGCGTGTGGGTCGATCTGTGGGTCAGCTGGGAGGCCCACAAGAGTGAGATCACTCTCCCAAAGGAAGGGCACCAGATGCGCCTTGGAGTCACGATAGCAGCAGCTGCAAAGCGACAACGCCCCCTCCATGGCAAGGCTGGGCGCCAGCGGACCCCCAAACCCCCCACCCATTTGGAGCCTGTCTGTGTAAGAAATCGGAGACCCCCTTAAATCCTCCTCACACAAAGCCCTTGCACTGGAAAAATGCATGCAAGGCTGGGGAGACGCAATGCAACCAGCAATTTCCTGGTGCTTCCCAGGACATGCCACAAGCCCTTCCTCCCACAGACGCAACCCACCCACCCACATTTCCCACGCAGGCCTCTGCCAGGCTTCCACAACCCTCCACACACTTCTGCTGAAATGCATTCAGAGCGGAAGAGTAAACATAACCCCAAATGCAGTCCTGGCGCTTGGCCTAAAATCCCTGATAGTTTTCCTGCCTTCCAGGAATCAAGGTTGGCTATGCCTTCCAGCCGGTCAGTAATCCCTGTGTCCTATTCTCTGGAGCAGCAGAAAACAAGCTTGATCCCTCCTCAATATGACACCCCTTCAAACATTTAAACAGGACTATTATTTCGCCTCTTTACCATGTCTTCTCCATCACCCTGATGATGATCATAGAACCACAGAGTTGGAAGAGACCCCAAGAAGAGCCCTGATTCAGTCCAACCCCCTTCTTCTGCCATGCAGGAACTCTCCATCAAAGCATCCCTATTTTGACAGATGGCCATCCAGCCTCTGTTTAAAGACAGCCTCCAAAGGAGAAGACTCCACCAAAATCTCTGAGGAAGTGTGTTCCACTGTCAAACAGATCTTACTGTCAGGGAGTTCCTTCTAATGTTTCTGTGATGGAGAGTTCCTGCATGGCAAAATGGCGTTGGACTGGATTGCCTTTGAAGTTCTCTTCCAACTCTAGGATTCTATGATTCAAACCCAAACCAAGGCTCCTGGGTCCTGGGTCCCCCAAACCCAGATTTCCCCTGCATCCCCTCCAACCCAGATGTCCCCCAGAATGGGGGGCTCCCACTTTCTCTCTATGGGAAGGAGACTCCCACCAGCGGTGGAGTATTTTAGGGAGCGAGGATCAGGTGTCATTGGGAGGTGGGTGGGTGCGATGACCAGGGGAAGGGGGCTTACCAGCGATTCGTTCAGCTCCACCTGGAAGTCCCTCCGGGCCCGAAGGATCACCTGGCGCTGGAAGACCTGGTATTCGGGGTTCTGGGGCTCATGGTAGGTGATGACCAGGACCGTCTGCGAAGGGGGCAAAGGCAGTGAGGGGGCTGCAAGGAAGGCCGGGTCCCCTGGCCAAGGGGTCATCCTATAGCCATCCATCCCCCCTGACCAAAACTAAGGGACCTGGAATAGCCGCTCTTTCTCATCCGGTGTGGTCCTCCCATGGCCCTCTTTGGCTGCCCTCTCCCCAGGTTCAAAGCTTCTGCAAAGACCCCCCCCCAGCACCCCCCTTCCTTGCCCAGCTCTCCTTAAATATGCCCCAAGACCACAACTGTGCGGGCAAAGGGGTCACCGTGCCCCCCTCAAGAGCCCCAACTCACAGAGATGAGGGGTATATAGACCACTGGGGACAGTCAATGCAAAAAGAGTGGGGGTCTCCTTGCTTCTTCACAAGAGTACATCTCCTGCAATGCACTCTCACACCCCCACATTCTTGACAAAAACTTGGGGGGACATAAAGATTTTGCTTTTCTCAGTGTCAAAGCAGCCCACGGACCCCCACCCGCTATTTGGAAGAGGCTAGACCACTGGTCCTCAACCTGTGGGCCGCAACTTCCACAGGGGTTTCCTAAAACCATCAGAAAAACACATATTTCTGATGGTTTTAGGAACCGAGGCACCGCAATTTTATGGTTGGGGGTCACCACAACGTGAGCGACTGTATTAAAGGGTCACGGCGTTAGGAAGGTTGAGAACCACTGCCATAGAGAGTCATGGGGATTGTTTGCCCATAGGGAACCATGGGGATTACTTGCCCATAGAGAATCATGGGGATCATTTACCCATAGGGAAACACGGGGATTACTTCCACATAGGAAAACATGAGGATTATCTGCCCATAGAGCAGTGGTTCTCAACTTGTAGAGGTCAACTAAGACCATCGGGAAACACATATTTCCGATGGTCTTAGCAACTGAGACACCGCAATTTCATGGTTGGGGGTCACCACAACATGAGGAACAGGTCGCAGCATTAGGAAAGTTGAGAGCCACTGGGCCAGATGTATTTCTGGGCCACTGGAGGCTTTTCCTTTGGACAACGTCTTGCTCTAAATGGGAAGGAAGGGACGTGAAGAGGAAGTCCAGTCGCTTCCCAGTTTGAAAAAAGACTATCAAAAATGGGGGCTAGCCCTCTCCCAGAATATAAAATGGCCAATGGCGCATGTGCATGTGCACAGAAAACACACACACACACACACACACACACACACACACAAAGTCTTGGGGGTGCCATGGGTGTTTGGAGGGAAATGATTTGGGGAAAGGAAATGACCACAGGGTCAGCAGAAATGGCCTGGAGGACTGTGGGGACACTTGCTGACCGACACAGACCTTGCAAGGGGGCTCTGGGCAGCCAAAGAAGGTATCACTGGCTCTGGAGACCCCCTTGGCATTGGGGACCCCACTGCCCCCAGCCCTGAGCCCCCCAGAACCCAGGCCAAGGAGGGACCCCAAAAGGGGCAGACTGGGGAGGGGTCCGAGTGCTTTTTTCAAGGGTCTGCTTGAGCCACAGGTCAGTGGTGGCAAAGGCTGCAGAGAGTTCCTGAAACTATAACTCATAGCTTTCTAAAAGCAATTTCTGCTGCTTTTCGCTGAGCCATAAATCCTCCCTTCGAGGGAGTGCAGGTCAGGCAAGGTTCAGAGGCCTCCATGCCATGGGACCAGCCTTCCCTCCATGGGTCATCTTGTGCGGCCCCAGCCCTGGACTCACCTGGAAGGCTTTCCTTAGCCCCTCTCCTCTGGCCGCCGCAGGGTCTGGCGCCTCCTTGCTCTGCCAGGGCTTGGCAGCCTCCCGGTGCCCCTCGGCCCGAAGGCTCTCCCCAAAGACATCCACGTAGAAGAAGACGTAGTCACCATTGGTCATGCTCTCGTCCTGGGCCAGGTGCAGGACCTGGTGGAGCATCTCCAGGGGCCCACAGATGTAGATGACTGAGGAAGGAAGAAGCGCAGGGCAAGGAACGCTGAGACACAGGCTCCAAAGGGCAGAGGTCCTGGGCAAGTGAGTCCCTGACCTCCACCTTCAGATGACCCCTTCCAAAGCCCACACCTTACGTGGCATGGCTTCCACTTACAGGGACACAGAGGAATGGGGGGGGGGGGAGACTTGTGGATCCTCTAAACCTCTTGGATGACAGAATTGGGGGCAGTGACCAGTGGGGTGTCCAGTGGGGTTCAGTCCTGGGCCAAGTTCGGTATTCAACATCTTTATCAATGACTTGGATGACAGAATTAGGGGCATACTTATCAACTTGGTTGACCAGCCGAACTCAGAAAGTGCTCAGCAATGGCTCTTCCTCCTGGAGAGGAGTGACCAGTGGGGTGTCCATTGGGGCTCTGTCCTGGGCCCAGTTTGCTATTCAACATCTTTATCAATGACTTGGGTGAAGGAATAGAGGGCATGCTTATCAAATTTGCAGATGACAACAAATTAGGAGGAATAGCTAATACCCCAGAGGACAGGATCAAAATTCAAAACGACCTGAATAGACTTGAAAGCTGGGCCAAAGCTAACAAAATGAAATTCAACATGGAGAAATGTAAGATACAGTGGGCCCTTGTTATCCGCTGGGGTTTGGTTCCAAGATCCCCGATCCGTGGATCACAAAATCCATGGATGCTCAAGCCCCATTAAATACAATGGCATAATAAAATGGTGTCCCTTATAAAAAATGAAAAATCAAGGTTTGACATTTGAAATTTATACTTTTTTGAACATTTTCAAACTGTGGATGCTTGAATCCGTGTATTAAAAATCCATGTATAAGAAGGGCTGGCTGTATTGCATTTAGGGTGGAAAAACAAAATGCACAGATATTAGGATGGGGGACACCTGGCTTAAGGGGACTTCCACATGTGAACGGGACCTGGGCCCAGGACAGAGCCCCACTGGACACCCCTCTGGTCACTTCTCTCCAGGAGGAAGAAGAAGAGGAGCCATGGCTGCGCACCCTCCTTCCTTCTCCCCTTCTCTTTAACAAGAATGGCCCTGACACTTCCCTGCCAGGATCCCAGAGCTGGAAAGCCATTTTTAGTATTCTTTTTTGGAAGGGAAGGGGACACAGATTTCACCGTGAATGTGTGGGTGTGTCCTTAGCACTTGGGCGGGGGGCTCTGGGACCCTCTCGGCAGCTGCCCAGCAGGATCCCAAACTGTTTGGGGGGGGGTTGCGGTGTGGCGGCAAGAATGTGTAGTTCCCTGGATGCTGGCACCTTCCCCTTGGCGCAGTAATTGGAAACAGAAGGGCCGGCCGCAGGCTCTGGAGGCTCCAGTTACAGGAAGGAAGGGGAGGCTCTGGGCCCAGTCCGGCAGCACAGGAAGGGGGCAAAATCCCCATTTCCATCCCCATGGCAGCTCCCCTTTGCTCCCCTCCAGACAGGCAAAGGGACCAGGGGTGCCGCTCTGGGGGTCCTTCTGGCCATTGTCCACTACAAAGGCCTCTGCCTCTTGTGGTCACTGGACAGCAAAGGGTCCAAGGTGCCCGGGGGGGGGGGGTCTGCCGGATGGTTTGATTGTGAGTTCCTGCATGGCAGGGGGCTGGTCTGGATGGCCCTTTGGGTCTCTTACAACTCTATGATTCTATGGTTGAGAGTTCCTGCGTGGCAGAATGAGGTTGGACTGGATCAAGGCCCTTCTTGGTGTCTTTTCCAGCTAAATGATTGTACAGTTCTATGATTCTAAGGCCAGGAAAACACCAAAATCCCTTGATTTTACCAAGGGATGCGGCTGTGTGCTTCCTTTGCTCATGGTGTAACATCTGTATTTGGTTCACAGTTGTGTAACCCAAAATTCCAGAAGTGTAACCGTTGCACGCGTAGTTGCACATTCCTGAATGGTGAAGAATTGGTCATCTGTTCTGAAGCTGCACCACTGAGTAACAGCATTATGGAGACAGCAGGCGCACTAGCAAGCTTGTTTTCTGCTGCTCCAGAGAACAGGACACAATGGAGCAGTGGAGGCAAAACACAGGAAAAGAGATTCCACCTAAACATTAGGAAGAACGTCCTGACAGTTAGGGCTGTTCGACAGAGGAACAAAATCCCTTGGAGTGTAGTGGCGTCTCCTTCTTTGGAGGCTGTCTTTAAACAGAGGCTGGATGGCCATCTGTCAATGGGGATGCTTTGATTGAGAGTTCCTGCATGGCAGAAGAGGGGTTGGCCTGCATCAAGGCCATTCTTTGTCTCTCTTCCAACTCTATCATTCTATGATACCCACAGCTGCCATGCCCCTCTAGTCTATTAATTGGTCCTAGAATGTAAACACACACATTTCATGCCCAACTTCTGAATGGTGGCATCATTTATAGACCACGTTCCTACCTGAGGGTTGGGTCTCATTAAGCTCTGCATTCTACACAAGCCTTATCTGGAATGACTACATGGCACGACTCAATGCGCATTGACATGTGCAGCGGCACCACATGCACCACTCAGATTCCACAACCTTCACAGAATCATTGAATCATAGAGCTGGAAAAGATCTCAAGAGCCCTGATCCAGTCCAACCCCCTTCTGCCATACAGGAACTCTCAATTAAAGCATCCCTGACAGATGTCCATGCAGCCTCTGCTTAAAGGCCTCCAAAGAAGGAGCCCCACCACTCTCCATTAAAGTAGTGTGCTCCCCTGCCTTCCCACTGTCCCTCTGTCCATCATGCCCATCCTCTCCGCTGCTCTCTGTCTGTCAAGGGAAGAGAGCAGGTGGCCTGGCTTTGGCTGGATGCTACTTGGGCTAAAAAGGGAGGGAGGCATCTCAATGGCATCCAGGCGGCATGCGCAGGAGGGGGATCAAGGCCTTCCTAGAGTCCGGGGAGACAAGAGGAAGCAGCTGGTGTCAAGAGGTGTCACCTTCACGGCCGACTGAACGGGAAACGTCCCTTGAGAGAGTCGGAGAACGGAGTCACATCCTGACCCCTAACACTCCTCTCAGGATTGAGCACTCAGAATCATATCCATATGTCAAAACCCTATGGCTGAGATCCTGTGGGGCATAATACACTTGTCTCTCCGTATTCGCCAGGGTCCAAAAGACACTGACCACAGAACTGCAATGGAGGAGCTACAAAGGCCTAGTAGAGTGTCCTCTCTAGGAATCTCTAGGTCCTCCAGGGCAACTCTGTGGTCAACGTCCGACAGACACTGACCATAGAACTGCAATGGAGGAGCTACAAAGGCCTAGTAGAGTCTTCTCTCTAGGAATCTCTGGGTCCTCCAGGGCAACTCTGTGGCCAACGTCCGACAGAAACCAACCATAGAACTGCAATGGAGGAGCTACAAAGGCCTAGTGGAGTATCCTCTCTAGGAATCTCTAGGTCCTCCTGGGCAACTCTGTGGTCAACGTCCGACAGACACTGACGATAGACCTGCAATGGAGGAGCTACAAAGGCCTAGGAGAGTGTTCTCTCTAGGAATCTCTCATAGCCAGACGCAGAATGATGGCATCACTGGCTGAGATCTACCTGGGGTCCTCCAGAGATGATGTGATTATTCTGCATCTGACTCTGGAGCCAGATGCTTCCATGACCTCTGACCCCTGCTCTCTACCAATCACAGAATGGGCAGAATTTGGGGGCAGAAGAGAATACTGTACCAACTTGTGCAACAACTACAACAACAGCATGACAAATACATGTGAAGGTCTTTGACCAGAGGTTGGATGACCTTTGAACAGAGGTCCTATTCTCTGGAGCAGCAGAAAACAAGCTTGCTCCATTGTCATCCCTTTAGGTATTTCAATAGGGCTCTCATATCACCCCTTAGCCTTCTCTTTTCCAGGCTACACTTCCCCAGCTCCCTAAGTCTCTTCTCTTAGCATTTCATGGTTTCCAGACCCATCACCATTGTGTTCCAATCTCTTTTCCTCTCATTTCAATCTATTGCTCTGGGTCCTTTTTTCTGGAGCATCAGAAATCAAGCTTGCTCGCTCCTCAATATGACCTCCTCTCTTCAGATTCTTAGAGAGGGCTATCATGTCACCCCCTGAACTCTCTCTTCTTCGGGCTAAACATACTCTGGGTGGGTCACACTCTCTCGGCCGCAGAGGAAGGCAAGGGCAAACCCGCTCTGGCCATGATAGTCAGGAATGACTTGAAGGCACCCAACAACAATATAGGCAGCAGGATGTGAAATTTGGTGCCGCACAACAACAACAACAACAACGCTGGAACCAGGAACCAGGCAAGGAAGCGGAGCAGGAGGAAGGCTTGGCAGCTGCGGAGGGCATGGGCTGAGAGCCCAGGAGCCCCTGCCCCCCAAGCGGTGGCCCTCTCTGTGTGGCTGCCAGCCACCCTGCCCTCCTCTTGGGGCAGGTCAAGGGGCCCTCTGGCCCCCCAGCTCTTCCCAAGGGCCAGGGGAGGAAGGCAAGGGGCCCTCTGCCCAGGCCCTTCCTCTGCCCTTCCTGCCAAGGTTGCCTTTCAGCAGGGCTGGGGGGGCGCCTGGGGGAGCCTCCGGAGGAGCCTCGAAGGCCAGGGATACGGGGGACAGCCCCGGAATGTTTTCTTGGGGCTCTAAGGAAGCAGGACCACTTCTGGATCCTTTCAGTGTAAGGCGCTTTGATCCTTTGGAGAAACGGGATGTTGTTGTTGTTGTTGTTGTTGTTGTTGTTATATACTTGTGGAGCCCTGCCCCCGAGGAAGGGGTCCACCTGAGCAGAAAGAAACCAGAAGAAGAAGAAGAGGAAGAAGAGGAAGATGAAAAGGAGGAAGAGGAGGAGTTGGGAGAGAGCCCCCCCAAAGGGCCCTGATCCGCTCCCAGCCCCTCCTCCTCCTCCTGCTGCCCTGCAGGAACTCTCCCTCAAAGCCTCCTCCTTTTGACAGAGGGCCATCCAGCCTTCAAGGATGGAGGAGACTCCGGCTTGGAAGAAGACGAGGAGGAGGAGGAGGAGGAGGAGGGGAAGGAGGCAGGCCTGTCTCTGGGGCTGGGGCTGGGGGGGCTGCCTCGCCCTCTTGGCCGGGGATCGGGGCCGGGTGACGCAGCAGAAGGAGGAGGAGGAGGGTCGGGGGCTCCCTTTCCCTCCGGGCTCCTTCGGGGGCCTTACCTCTGCCGCTGGCGCGGATGAAGTGGACGGCGGCCTCGGGTCCGGCTGCCTCCTCGGGGGGGCCCTGCCGGGGGCTCTCCTCCTGGGTCTCTCCGGGGGCCTCGGCGGGGCCCTGCTGCTGCGGCGGGGCCTGGGGGGCCGGGGCTCCGGGGGCGGCGTAGCTGTGGTAGGCGACGGCCAGTCCCGCGTGGCGGAGCTCCTGGTAGACGCCCTCGATGGTGAAGTAGAAGGGCCGGTCGTCGGTCTTGCGGTCCTCGTAGAGCAGGGCGGCGCGGCGGGTCCAGTTGAAGCGCCGGTGGAGGAGGGCGGCGAAGGCGCCCAGTTTGGGGGCCGAGGGCCCGGTCCGCACCAGGGTCCCGTAGTGGCCGCCCTCCTTGTGGCTGAAGTCCGAGGCCACCGCCCCCGCCGTCAGCAGCGGCAGCCGCCAGTGCGAGGCGAAGCGGGCCACCGAGGCCGCCGGGTAGACGCAGCCCGGGCCCAGCAGCAGGTCGGGCGCCTCGTAGAGCATCAGGTCCACCGCCCGCAGCGGCGCCACCGACTCCGAGCAGGCCCCCTCCCCGGCCCCGGACCCCTCCTCCTCCTCGGAGCTGCCGAAGACCAGGCGCGGCGGCGGAGAGGGGCCCCGCCAGCCCTCCAGCGCCAGCTCCACCGCCGGACGCACCCGCGCCAGCGCCCACGGGTAGAAGGACGAACGCCCCGGCAGCACCAGCGCCACCGTCACCCGAGAGGAAGGAGAAGGAGACGGAGAAGGAGAAGGAGACGAAGGCGACCCCCAGGCACCCCTCCAGCAGAAGCAGAAGCAGCAGCAGAAGCAGGCCAGCGCCGCCAGCAGCCCCCGAAGCAGCGCAGGCCACCAGCCCGGCGCCATCGGAGCCCTCCTGGCCCTCTTCCTCCTCCTCCTCCCCGGGAGAGACTGCGGCCCAGGGCTGGCTCCCTCCCGGCCAGCAGCCGCCCGCCTCCTCCTCCTCCTCCTCCTCCTGCTGCTGCTGCTTCCCAATCCCAGCCAGCCAGCCAGCGGCGCCAGAGGGAGGGGGCAGCGCCCCCTGCTGAGCCCCGGCGGCAGAGGAAGGCCACTAGGCCGGGCCCCCAGCCTCCTCCTCCTCCTCCTCCTCCTCCTCCAAGCGGCCCCCAGCCCAGCCCCTCCCTCCCACTGCCTCCTCCGCCGGCCCTGCAGGAACTCCCTCTCTCTCCGCCAAGCAGCCCGGGCTCAAAGGCAGCCTCCCAAGAGCCAGGATCCAAAGGATGGAGAGCCTTCCTCTCCTCCTCCCTCCTCCTCCTAGCAGCCCCCCCGCCACTGAATCATCGAACCATCGACTTGGAAGGGACCCTTCTTCTTCTTCTTCTTCTTCTGCCCTGCAGGAACTCCCCCTCCAAGCCTGGCCCTCTGCTTAAGAGAGCTCCCAGGAAGGAAGGAGTGGCTTCCCCTCTCCAACAGCCCCCTGACCCTCCGGGGCAGGAATCGCTTTTCCTGGAGCTGGCATCCATTGCCCCCCTGGCTCCTACTCTCTGGAGCAGCAGGAAACAAGCTCTCTCCCTCCTCCCCCTCCTTCCCTGTCCAAGACGAGCCAAGGAAGCAGCCAGGAGGGGACCAGGCCTTGGAGAGGCTTCTGTGGGGCTGGGACAGCAGCCCAAGGGCCAGGCCAAGCCAGAGAAGGGCCCCAGGGCCGGACTGAGGCTGCCATCCTTTGGGCCCCTGCTCAGGAGAAGGAAGAAGGGCTCCTTGGCAAAAGGAGGAGGAAGCCACAGGAGGAGCGAAGGAGGTCCCTGGGGGCTTCAAGGGCTGGCAAGAAGCACCGCATAGACTCCTTGGCTATAAGGCGGCCTCCTAGAGCAGCCGAGGGCAGGCTTTGGCTCTGCCCCATGGAGGTTAACACTTGGGGGCCTCTCTCCAAGGGTAAAACCAGGGATGAGGATGCCAAGGCACTGGCAAAACCCCGGCAGGCAAAAGTATTGGGGCTCCTACGGAAGCAGTGCCCCTCAGTCTTCCCAATGCTGTGCCCCTTTAATGTTACGGTGACACCAAACAAGGAGGAGTAGCTAATACTCCAGAGGACAGGATCAAGATTCAAAATGGCCTGAATAGACTCGAAAGCTGGGCCAAGGCTAACAAAATGAACTTCAACACAGAGAAATGTAAGGTATTGCACTTAGGGCGGAAAAATAAAATGCACAGATAGAGGATTATGGGGGACACATGGCTGAACGAAAGTACATGTGAAAGGGATCTGGGAGTCCAAGTAGACCACAAGTTGAACATGAGTCAACAGTGCGATGCGGCAGCTAAAAAGGCCAATGCGATTCTAGGCTGCATCAATAGAAGTCTAGTGTCTAGATCAAGAGAAGTCATAGTGCCATTGTATTCTGCTCTGGTCAGGCCCCACCTGGAATAATATTGTGTCCAGTTCTGGGCCCACAGTTCAAAAAGGACATTGAGAAACTGGAGCCCTGTGTCCAAAGGAGGGCGACAAAAATGGTGAAAGGTCTGGAAACCATGGAGCCCTTTGAGGAAGGACTGAGGGAATTGCTGGGGATGTTTAGCCTGGAGAAGAGAAGGTTAAGAGGGGATATGATGATAGCCCTGTTTAAATATTTGAAAGGATGCCATATTGAGGAGGGAGCAAGCTTGCTTTCCCGGAACAATGGATGCCAGCTCCAGGAAACAGGGACATAGCCAGGATTTTGGGAAGGGGGGGGTCCAGACTAAGTGCCACCATTATAATGGGGTTTGGGTGCAGCAATGCAGCAGCACACACTATTCATTTTATTTAACAGAAGGGGGGTCCGGACCCCAAGACCCCCCCTTGGCTCCGTCCCTGCAGGAAAAGAGATTCCAGCTGAACATTAGGAAGAACCTCCTGAGAGGAACAAACTCCCTCCATGGAGTGCAATGGAGTCTCCTTTCTTGGCGGTCTTTAAGCAGAGGCTGGATGGCCTTCTGTCAGGGATGCTTTGACTGAGATTTCCTGCATGGCGGAATGGGATTGGACTGGATGGCCCTCCTTGGGGTTTCTTCCAACTCTACGATTCTATGACCCCCAACCAGAACCTCCTTTGGCTTCCTCCTAAGTCCATTGGAAAGATGTGTCTTGCAATGGTCCGCTCCTCCTCCTCCAATGGGGCCACGACCCACAAGTGGGGAATCGGGAATTGCTGTACTAAAGGCTGGAGGGCTGAGAGAGGAGGAGGAGGAGAAGGGGCTCAGGGCTTCTCAGGCCAGGTCAAACCCTCGCCTTTCACCACAGATATATGTATATGTATATATATATATATATATATGCGTTAAAATGCAGTACTTCCATTGACCCACAGATAAGTTGACGCAGGTTTTGGGGATCAGTTTTTTAACCCACATTTCTAGACCTATACATGAGTATCTACAGTAAGCAGCTCAGGGGAGGACGGAGGTTATCATTCTACTGATGCGGCCTAGAATCACATTGGCCTTTTCAGCTGCTGCAGCACACTAAAGATCCATATTCCCCTCCAGACGCTGAAGCAGAAGAGGAACGTGGCTGGACTGCAAGGCCCAGCCTCCCCAAGCTGAACCGGCCTTGTATGCCCCCTTCGGCCAGTGTCCTAGCTGAGCGACCCCAATTCTGCTCTCCTTGGACTCCCCTGTGGGCCCCCTTGGCTTCCCTTTGGGACCCAAGGAGCTGGGCTGGACTATGGCCTGCCCCACGGGGGTCGGGGGGGGGGGGGAACTGGGTCCTGGCCCAATCCTGACCCCTCCCCCCCGAAGATACTCAGAGATTGATGCTCAGGGCCTGGAGGAGCCCCCGTCTCCCCACAGAGCCCCCCTCTCTCTGGACAGGACCCCTGACTCAAAGGAAACCACCAGAAGGGGGTCCCCTCCACTTCCTCCTTTGGGGGAGCAGTCGCTCAGTGCCAGGCTTCTCGTGCCAGCCCTTTCACGGGGGAGTCAGGGTCCCAGAAGGTCAGCCCACCCCACCCCCGCCCCCGGACAGCGCCTTTGGAGCAGATGGACCCCCCCCCCATGAAGGGCTCCCCTAAGTGGGGAGGGGGCTTGGCTGGACCTGCAGCAGGCAGCTTTGGAGGGGTCCGAGGGGGGAGCCAAGGCAGGGCCAGAGAGCCAGGAGGGGGGCACCTAGGGCTTCCTCCCAGAGGCCTCCTCTGGACAGACCCCAGCCTCCCCAGGGAGCCCCCTGGCGGTCAAAGCGGGGCAAAGGGGCTGCGGGGTGTTAGCAGCATAGAGCCCTAGGAGTCCCAGATGGTGGTTGGCGCAAGGAGCTTACACTTGGAAACCGCTTAGACACCGCTAGTTCACTATGAAGCGGTATAGAAACGAAGCTGTTGGTTTTGTTGTTTGTTCTGGAGTTGGAAGAGACCCAAGAAAGGCCCTGATCCAGTCCAAGCCTCTTCTTCTTCTTCTTCTGCCATGCAGGAACTCTCCATCAAAACATCCCCATTTTGACAGGTGGCCCTCCAGCCTCTGCTTAAAAGCAGCCTCCAAAGAAGGAGGCTCAAAGGCATCATCTTCCACTGTCGAAGAGCCCTTTCTCTCAGGAGCTTCCTCCTAATGTTCAGCTGGAATCTCTTTTCCTGGAGCTTGCATCCATTGCTCCGTTGGGTCCTAGTCTCTGGAGCAGCAGGAAACAAGTTTGCTCCCTCCTCAAAATGACATCCCTTCAAATGCTTAAACAGGGCTGCCATAGCACCTCTTAACCTTCCCTTCTCCAGCATCCTGATGATGATAATAGAATCATAGAGTTGGAAGAGACCCCAAGGGCCCTGATCCAGTCCGACCCCCTTCTGCCATGCAGGAACTCTCCACCAAAGGGCCTGGAAATCATGAAGCCCAATGAGGAGAGACATAGGGAGCTGGGCATGTTTAGCCCAGAAAAGAGAAGGCTAAGAAATTATATGAAAGCCCTGTTTAGTTATTTGAAGGAACGCCATGCTGAGGAGGGAGCAAGCTTTTTTTCTGCTGCTCCAGAGAATAGAGCAATGGATTCATAGGATCATAGAGTTGGAAGAGACCCCAAGGCCATCCAGTCCAACCCCATTCTGCCATGCAGGAATACATAGTCAAAGCACCGTTTGAGTTCCTGCATGGCAAAAGAAGGGGTTTGGGCTGGATCAGGGCCCTTCTTGGGGTCAAAACGCAAGGGCCATCCAGTCCAACCCCATTCTGCCATGCAGGAACTCTGAATCAAAGTATCTCCGACAGGTGGCCATCCAGCCTCTGCTTAAAAACCTCCAAGGAAGGAGACTCCGCTCCACTCCGAGGAAGGAGTGTGTTCCACTGTTGAACAGCCCGTACTGTCAGGATGCCATACTGAGGAGGGAGCAAGCTTGTTTTCTGCTGCTCCAGAGAATAGGAGACAAAGCAATGGATTCAAATGAGAGGAAAAGAAGTTCCACCTCAACATTAGGAGGCACTTCCGGACAGTAATTACTGTTTGATGGTGGAATCTATTCCCTCGGAGTCTCTTTCTTTGGAGCTCTTTAAGCAGAGGCTGGACGTCCATCTGTCAAAATGGGAATGTTTTGATGGAGAGTTCCTGCATGGCAGAATAAAGGGGTTGGACTGGATCAGGGCCCTTCTTGGGGTCTCTTCCAACTCTAGGATTCTATGATTTCTTAGAGGCTTTTAAACAGAGGCTGGATGGCCATCTGTCAATGGGGTGCTTTGATAGAGAGTTCCTGCATGGCAGAAGAATTCGCTTGGGCTGGATCAGGGCCCTTCTTGGGGTCTCTTCCAACTCTAGGATTCTATGATCATCATCAGGATGATGGAGAAGAGACAGTTAAGAGGTGATAGGATTGCCCTGTTTGAATAGTTGAGGAGGGAGCAGGACCCAGAGAAATGGGTTGAAATGAGAGGAAAAGAGATTCCACCAAAATGGTGAAGGGCCTGGAAACCATGAAGCCCTACGAGGAAAGGCTTAGGGAGATGCTGGGTCTGTTTATTCTGGAGAAGAGAAGGTTAAGAGGTGATTAATAATAATAATAATAATAATAATAATAATAATAATCTATATCCTGCCTCTTCCGTTTGGGGATCGAGGCGGATAACAGCAGAGTTTATACAGTGCACAATACATGAACAATAAAACCCACAAAGCCCTGACCCAACCCTCCCTATAAAATCGACATAAAACATAATTAAAATATATCATAGTACAGGGTTATTCTACAATCTGCGAATGACGCGGAGATATAATAAGAAGGATGGATGCAATCGGTTCTGGGCGGTTATCACTTGGGGAAGGCCTGCTGGAAGAGGAAGGTTTTTGTCGCCTTCTTAAAGGCCTCTAAAGATGTTAGATGGCGGATCTCCTCTGGCAGGACATTCCAGACTTTTGGAGCGGCAACAGAAAGCGTCCTCCGGGAAGTGGATACCAGTCTGGTTTTCTTAGACTGCAAGAGGTTCTTCCCAGAGGAAGACCTGAGACTGCAGACAGAGGGAAGGATTGTATGGAAGAGGCCTTCCCTCAAGTAAGCCGGACTCAGGCCATGCAGGGCTTTATAGGTCATGACCAACACCTGATACTCTGCCCAGAAGCTAATAGGCAGCCAGTTTAGGGATTTTAAGATAGATATAATAGGATCAAATTTCGAACTCCCTGTAACCAATCCGGCTGCCATATTTTGGACCAGTTGCAGCTTCCAAAGGAGGCATAAAGGTTGCCCCATGTAGAGCTCATTGCAGCAATCGAGACGAGAGGTGACCAGCGAATGTACAACCGTTTCTAGGTTTTCCCGTTCCAGGAAGGGTCGCAGCTGGCGCATCAGCCGGAGCTGATAACATCCACCTGGGATGACAGCTGAAGTGACGGGTCCAGGAGCACCCCCAAGCTATGGACACAATCCTTTAGGGGAAGTCTGACCCCGCTCAGAACTGGAGAGCTTATCACCATTCCCGGATTAGGATTGCCTATAGCAAGTACCTCCGTTTTATTTGGATTCAGTTTAAGTCTATTTTCCCTCATCCAATCCATTACTGACCTCAGACAGTCATTCAGAGGGGAGATGCCATCCTTGGTCACCGAAGCGGTCTGAGACACGGAGAAGCAAATTTGGGTGTCATCAGCCCCTGCCCCATGTCTCTGGATGATCTCACCCAGCGGCTTCATGTAGATGTTAAATAGCATTGGAGACAGTATTGCACCTTGAGGGACACCCGATCTGAGCTCCCTCTTGGCCAAACAACTGTCCCCAAGCGACACCATCTGGAACCTTCCTAAGAGATAGGACCAGAACCACTGGAGCGCAGTGCCCCCAATGCCCAGTTCCCTCAGGCATTCCAGAAGGATGCCATGGTCGATGATATCAAAGGCTGCTGAGAGGTCCAAAAGCACCAGCAGGGCCACACTTCCCCTCTCGATGCCCAGATGGAGATCATCGACCAAGGCAACCATGGCAGTCTCCCCTCCGTATCCTGACCTGAAGCCAGTTTGAAATGGGTCCAGATAATCAGTTTCATCCAAGACGGCTAGGAGTTGGTTGGCAACCGCCCTCTCAATCACCTTGCCCAAAAAGGGAAGAAGAGAGACCGGCCAGTAGTTAGATATCTCCAGGGGATCAAGGGAAGGCTTTTTAAGAATAGGTGTAACCATAGCCAGTTTGAACTCATCCTTGCCCCCCTCCCTGGATGGCCAGCCATGAAGGCAGGGGTCAAGAGGGCAGGTGGACTTTTTGACCTTCGCAAGCAGCTTGTCTAGTCATCATTACTCAGAGACTGAAACGGATCCAAATGGATCTCATTAACAGAGTCGCTGGACACCTCTCTAGACGTTTCTGTGTTAAGGCTGGAGTCTAAGTCGGCCCTTATCCGAGAGAGTTAAAGGCGGTCACAGCAGGCTCCCATGGACTGAAAAAGAGGATTCAAGGTGGAAGGGGTTTGAGTCAACTTCTTAACCACCTTGAAAAGCTCTGCTGGACGGGACTTCGCAGATGCAAGAGATGCAGAGTAGGAGGACTTCTTCGCTGCAGCTATTGCCACTCTGATAGCCCTCTGTAAGTAAAGTCGAAGGCTTTCATGGCCGGCATCCATAGTTTTTTGTGGGGTTTTCAGGCTATATGGCCATGTTCTAGCAGAGTTTCCTTCTGACGTTTCGCCAGCATCTGTGGCTGGCATCCTCTCTGAAGATGCCAGCCACAGATGCTGGCGAAAGGTCAGAAAGAAACTCTGCTAGAACATGGCCACATAGCCCCCCGAAAAACCCACAAAAAACCCTCTGTAAGTATTTGAAGAGATGCCGTAATGAGGAGGGAGCAAGCTTGTTTTCTGCTGCTCCAGAGAAAAGGACACAATGGAGCAAAGGATTGAAACTAGAAGAAAAGAGATTCCAGCTGAACATTAGGAGGAACATCTATGCTTTTATAAGTCCTTATGTGCGACTGAGGTGGGCATCAGGCCCTCACACTAAGTGTTTGCAAAGGCTTCTCCTTCGGAGGATTAAGTGGAAAGACCCCCACATCTGGTGGGACATAAGCACTGAACCCCACATTTGGGGTATGCATTGCTGGGCCAGAATTCAAAATCCACACACGCCAATGGCCCAGGCTTCAGAGGCCGGACAAGGCCGCGGCTGAGCCTTGCGCAAGAGGAGCCCCGCGGCCAGGAAGCCCCACGTGGCGTGGGCTGCGTGGGCCAAAGTCAGCTCCCTTTCGATAACCGTATGAATAGCAGCCCTTGTGTGCGGAGGAAATGCCAGGATCCTTAAGCAAACGTCTCTGCGGCCAAGGAAAGCATCTGGCTCTGGCTGCAGGTGACCGACGGGAGCCTTCTTTGGAGGAGCGTCTGGGTCAGGAAAATGAAATGCAAGGGTCCCCACGCAGGATCCCAGTAAACAACCTCCAAGGAGGCCAACAGGCCCCAAATTGCAAGGGATGAGGCTCTGCAGACAAACACACAACGCAACGCTCAGCCGTGCTGCCCTAAACAACATCTGGACTGCAAATGACACACCAGGCAGCCACTGGGAATCAAATGGTTGATGCATAATGGGACCCTGCTCTGGGTCTGCCTGAGATGAACCCCACAGGAACCATAGGGTTGGAGGGACCCCAAGAAGGGCCCTGATTGAGCCCGGCCCCCATTTAACCATACAGGAAGTCTCAAGCATAGAACTGTAGAGTTAGGAGAGACCCCCAAGAAGGGCTCTGATCCAATCCAACCCCCTTCTTCTGCCATGCAGAAACTCGCAGTCAAAGCACCCCCATTTTGACAGATGGCCATCCTGCCTCTGTTCAAAGACCTCCAAGGAGGGAGATGCCACCAAAATCTCAAAAAGCGTGTGTTCTACTGCCAAAGGGCCCTTACTCTTGGGATGTTCTAAGGATCCAAGGGCCACAAAGGCAGCCCTGGGTAGGGTTGCCATAATTGTCCACTTTTACCAGGGACAAAATGTGGAACAAATTCAAGGCCAAACTGTAGGACAACTGCAGGACAAAACTCAGCCCAAAATGTAGGACATTGAAGAAAAATGGTGGACCTTAAATGTCCTACATTTTGAGCTGAGTTTTGTCCTGCAGTTGCCCTACAGTTTGGTCTTGAATTTGTCCTACATTTTGTCCCTGGTAAAAGTGGACAATTATGGCAGCCCTAGCCCTGGGGGACACATGTAGCCCCCCCTACTTCTGCAGTCCTGATCAAGGACTGCCCAGCACCATTTTGGTGGAATCTGTTTCCCTGCAGTTTGCCTCCATTGCTCCATTGTCTCCTGTTCTCTGGAGCAGCAGAAAACAAGCTTGCTTCCTCCTCAATAGAACACCCTTCAAATACTTTCAAAGGATGTTTGGCTCCAGCAGCCAGTTTTGGTTTTGCTTTTATAAAAACAAAACAGACCTATATCTGAGAGCAAAACAAAGTTTTCTCTCCTCGTTTTAATTCCTGACAAAATAGTCCTAATCCTCTATTTTAAGCTCTCTCTCTTGTTTTTCATTCTTGAGATGCTGGCATGCGTGCGAACGGAAAAGAAAACTTTTGGGAGCAGGTGTTAGAAAAAACCCCGCAAAGCTCTTTGGAAAGGAGTGAGTGTTTCACAGGGAATCTTCTGGAAACGTTGCGGAGGCAGGCTGCAAAGCGACCGGCCAGAGAAGGACCGTGCCTCTGGTCAGCAGGCCTTCTGGCCCTGGCCCTGGCCATGCAGGCCTCCTTGCTGCAAGAAGTGCATGGGTCTATGTGTGCACATGCATCCAAGTGCACACACGCTTACATAGAGCCACAGAATTGGAAGAGACCCCAAGGGCCCTGATCCAGTCCAAGCCCATTCTGCCATGCAGGAACTCTCAAGCAAATCAACTCATTTGGAGGGTCGGAAATGGAAGGGCTGATGCAGCAGCTCTGAGTAATGTGTCCAGAATCCTGTGTCCAGTTCTGGGCCCCACAATTCAAAAAGGATGTTGAGAAACTGGAGCCATGTGTCCAAAGGAGGGGGACTAAAATGGTGAAGGGCCTGGAAACCATGAAGCCCTATGAGGAGAGACTGAGGGAGCTGAGTATGTTTAGCCTGGAGAAGAGAAGGTTCACAGGTAGGGTTGCCATAAATCAGGACCTCCAAACCGGGACAAATGTAGGACAAAATTATGAAATGTGGGACATTTTTTTTAATGGAGCCTCCATTTAAAAAAAAAGTGTCCTACATTTCATAATTAAATCGCTGGCGGCCCCGCGCGCTCCTTCCTGGCCTCTGCGGAGGCCTTGGTCTCCTCAGAGGCCGGGAAGGAGGGCGCGGGGCTGCCGGCAATCGCCAGGGCCTCCCCTCCTTCTCGGTCTCCTCGGAGGCCGGGAAGGAGGGCGCAGGGCCGCCGGAGATCGCCAGGGCCTCCCCTCCTTCTCGGTCTCCTCGGAGGCCGGGAAGGAGGGCGCAGGGCCGCCGGAGATCGCCAGGCCCTCCCCTCCTTCTCGGTCTCCTGGGAGGCCGGGAAGGAGGGAGGAGGCCGCGGGGAGGGTGGCGCAGCCGCGCGCAGGAGGTGCCGCCTCTACCCTCGCCTCCTCTGCCCCAGGCCTCGCTGCCCTCCTCTTCCTCTGCACGGCCATGCGAGGTGGAGGAGGAGGAGGGCAGCGAGGCCCCACGGGTTGCGGTGCAACCCCGCTGCAACCGGGCTTGTCCCAGTTTTTGGCGGCACCCGTGACGGGAATGGGCAGGTGCCGCCAAAACCAGGACAATCCCGGTTACAGCCGGGTTATGGCAACCCTATTCACAGGTGATGTGATGACAGCCCTGTTTAAATATTTGAAGGGTGTCATACTGAGGAGGGAGCATGATTGTTTTCTGCTGCTCCAGAGAATAAGGCACAATGGAGCAATGGATTCAAACTGCAGGGAAAGAGATTCCAGATCAACATTAGGAGGAATCTTTGTGGAACACACTCCTTCTTCAGAGATTTAGGTGGAGTCTCCTTCTTTGGAGGTCCTTAAGCAGAGTTTGAATGGTCATCTGTCAATAGGGATGCTTTGATTGAGAGTTCCTGCATGGCAGAAGAATTGGGTTGGACTGGATCAGGGCCCTTTTTGGGGTCTCTTCCAACTCAATGGTTCTATGATTCTATGAAAGATGGCATGAAAAGTTCTCTGCCCCTCGAAGGGATAGTCTCCTTGCCAAGGCAGCACAGGGCAGGACAGAAGAGCCAGCCACCATCCAGGCTCCATGGAAGGGGCTTTAGGGGGCTTTGGAGGCCAGTCATAAGCAGTACAAAATGGCCGCCAGAACACAACCTGGCCACCAGAACACGGTGCCCAGTACGTCTTTTGACCCTGTGGCCAAGCCAGGCGCCAGGCGAGCCGCTTGGCTGGTGGCCTCTGGGCCTTATCTGTCCCCTGGCAGTGCCCTCCAGCTGCCCATTTCCCAGGCTCCCAGGACACTGGAGCCCTGAATAAGAAATAGTGTTTCCGTCAAGGCTGCAATGGCTGCTGGGTGGTCCTTGAACAGGAGTGGGCCCCATGGTTGCATTTGTGGCCCTTGACCCTTTGGAACTCTGCAGACTACCCTTTTTCTTGACTGCCTAAAAAAGGGCTCTCTGCCTCTTCTGGAGAACTCACCACTTAAATAGGTTGTAGCCCCCCTACATTACATAATGTCAAAAATGCCCCCCAAAATATTGTTAGAACGAGACCTCAAATGGGGAGAGGGGCCTCAGTAAGCCCCCCTCTTAGCAGATCCACATGCAGATGTTATGGGGAGGGTTTGGCTCCCTAGCATCCTTTTTGCCTGCCCTTCTTTTTCGGGGACCCAAATATCAGGGCACTGCCAGTGTCCTTTATGCATCCCCTCCAGTGTTTCTTGCATTAAGACTGGGGCCCAAGTGGTCAGCGAGGGAAAGTAGGCTGGCCAGAAGAGGCCCTTGAGCCGTCTGAAAGGGCAGGATTTGCCATTGGTTAACCGGCCGAACCCAAAAGTGCCCAGCTGTGACTCCTCTTCTTCTTAGAATCATAGAATCATCAAGCTGGAAGAGACCCCAAGGGCCATCCCAGTCCAACCCCATTCTGCCATGCAGGAACTCTCAGTCAAAGCATCCCTGACAGATGGCCATCCAGCCTCTGCTTAAAGACCTACAAAGAAGGAGACTCCATTACAATCTCCGAGTAAGGAGTGTGTTCCTCTGTTGAACAGCCCTTACTCTCAGGAAGTCCCTCCTAATGTCGAGCTGGAATCTCTTTTCCTGGAGCTTGCATCCATTGCTCTGGATTCTAGTCTCTGGAGCAGCAGAAAACAAGCTTGCTCCCTCCTCAATATGACATCCTTTCAAGTATTTAAACGGGGCTATCATATCACCTCTTAACCTTCTCTTCTCCAGGCTAAACATCCCCAGATCCCTAAGTCGTTCCTCATAGGACATGGTTTCCAGACCCTTCACCATTTCAGTCGCCCGCCTTTGGAGAGAAGTGACCAGAGGGGTGTCCAGTGGGGTTCAGGTTGGTAGATGAAGGGAATGCTGTGGATATAGTATATCTGGATTTCAGTAAGGCTTTTGACAAGGTTCCCCATGGCATTCTTGCAAACAAACTAGTGAAATGTGGGCTAGACAAGGTAATTGCTACATGGATTTGTAATTGGCTGACTGGCCGAACCCAAAGGGTGCTCAACAATGGCTCCTCTTCATCCTGGAGAGAAGTGACCAGTGGGGTGTCCAGTGGGGCTCTGTCCTGGGCCCAGGGCTATTCAAGAACAGGGTTGGATTGGATGGCCCTTGGGGTCTCTTCCAGCTCTATGGTGCCTACCGCCCTGATCATTTCTTGGAAGGGCGGGGTAGAAATAAAATTTATTATTATTATTATTATTATTATTATTATTATTATTATTACTCTGTGCCCCACAGCAGAGCCTTTCCAGGGGGCATGCAAGCAGATGCATCTGCAGAAGGGAGCATAGAGGGGGGCTGTATGCCCTATGTGTTGGTGTGCATGTTGCAGTGTGTGTTGTCTCCCTCTTTCTTGCACCAACCTCTGGAAGGACCTCTTGCTGGCTTTGCTGCCCTGGGGGGTTATACCTGTCCCCCACCCCACCTTGCCCCAAATCCCTGCCTTGGGAACTGAGAAGCCTCAGAGAGCTCTTCCCTCCTGGAGGCGGCTGGGGCTGGGCACCTTGGCGGGGTGCTGCCTGCTGGACAGCGGCTGAAAGGCTGCTGGACAGTGCCCCCTTCCCCTCCTCTCCCCAGACCCTTACTGGTGTACTAAACTGGTTTGCCGTGTATAAGCTAATTGCTTGAAATAAGCTGAGTACTCATTTTAGGGACCTATGGAAAGAATCATAGAATCATAGAGTTGGAAGAGACCCCAAGAAGGCCCCTGATCCAGCCCAACCCCTTCTTCTGCCATGCAGGAACTCTCCATCAAAGCATCCCCATTGACAGGTGGCCATCCAGCCTCTGCTTGAAGACCTCCAAGGAAGGATGCAAGCCTGAGTCGACCCAGGGCCCCATGGCTGGTATTGAACTCACAACTGTGGGGTGGTTTGTGAGTGAGTGGCTGCAGTACTGATAGCTCCGTTTAAGTGTTTGAAGAAGAGGGAGCAAGCTTGTTTTCTGATGCTCCAGAGAATAGGAGACAATGGAGCAAGGGAAGCAAGCTCCAGGAAAAGAGATCCCACCTCAACATTAGGAGGAACTTCCTGAGAATAAGAGCCGTTCGACAGTGGAATATGTTGCCTTTGAGTCTCCTTCCTTGGAGGTCTTTAAGCAGAGGCTGGATGTCCATTTGTCAATGGGGCTGCTTTGACTGAGAGTTCCTGCAGGGCCTTTCTGAACTCTATGGTTCTGTGTTTCTATTGGCCATGGGTCCTTGTACCGCAGGCAGCCTGACAGGTAGCCGGGTGGGTGCCCCAGGAGTGAGGGGCCAGGGGTTTTGCCCTTCAGGAGTAGGTGGGCCTCCTTGCCCCTTTCGTGCCAGCACTTCACCTAGGCAATGAAGGGTCACCCGGCAACAGGGCTGCGGAGAGCAGGTGGCTTTGGCTCTTCTGGTGTTGGAGAGGAAATGCCTTGGAGGCCAGAGCCAAGCCACTCTCCTGCCTAAATCAGCACCGGCTGCCATGCCTTGGCTCCGGCCGGGGCTCAGTGCCCAGCTGCCAGCCAGCATCCTGTTTTCTTCTTGCGCCTCGATGTTGCAGCTGCTCCCGGACCCTGCCTGGTCTCAGGCCAGGGGCTGCTTCCTTCCCAGTGGATTATAGAATCATAGAATCGTAGAGTTGGAAGAGACCGCAAGGGCCCTGATCCAGTCCAAGCCCCTTCTGCCATGCAGGAAATCTCAATCAAAGCATCCCCATTGACAGATGACCATCCAGCCTCTGCTTAAAAACAACTTCCAAAGAGGAGACTCCACCACACTCCGAGGGAGAGTGCTCCCAGTTCAGTGGTGAGACCGTCTCTGGGCAGCAGCAAAGAGGACCTGCCTTTGGTAGAGGCCTTTGCTGCCTAGTGCCCTCCCTCTCTGCCAGCGAACTGGGAGCACTGGGGAGAACACTGGGCAGCAAATGCCTGTTCCAAAGGCAGGGTTCGAGGAGGTCATCTCTGCAGTGGGCCAGAGAGGGTCTTGCCATTGAACTGGGAGCACTGGGGAGGCCACTGGGCAGCAAAGGTCTCTCCTGAAGGCCTTTGCTACCCACTGGCCTCCCCAGTGCTCTCAGTTGAATGGTGAGACCCTCTCTGGGCAGCTGCAATTCCATAATCACAAAAAGTCAACACGGGTTTCAGAGAAACAAGTCATGCCAGACAAATTTCAGAGAGAGGAGAAGGAGAGGAGCTGCTTGGCAGCCATTTTGAGACCGTGTGCTTGTTGCTGAAGGGGTGGAGCTTCTGTGAGTCACATCTGTGAGTCACAAGGGGGCGGAGCTAGCAGACTAGCTTTATATACCACCTTCCAGAGCCTTCCAGAACAGTCCGGACAGAGAGAGGAGAAGGAGAGGAGCTGCTTGGCAGCCATTTTGAGACCGTGTGCTTGAGACCGTGTGCTCGTTGCTGAAGGGGCGGAGCTTCTGTGAGTCACAAGGGGGTGGAGCTAGCAGACTAGCTTTATATACCACCTTCCAGAGCCTTCCAGAACAGTCCGGCCAGAGAGAGGAGGAGGAGAGGAGCTGCTTGGCAGCCATTTTGAGTCCGTGTGCTTGTTGCTGAAGGGGTGGAGCTTCTGTGAGTCACATCTGTGAGTCACAAGGGGGCGGAGCTAGCAGACTAGCTTTATATACCACCTTCCAGAACCTTCCAGAACAGTCCGGCCAGAGAGAGGAGGAGGAGAGGAGCTGCTTGGCAGCCATTTTGAGTCCGTGTGCTTGTTGCTGAAGGGGCGGAGCTTCTGTGAGTCACATCTGTGAGTCACAAGGGGGCGGAGCTAGCAGACTAGCTTTATATACCACCTTCCAGAACCTTCCAGAACAGTCCGGCCAGAGAGAGGAGGAGGAGAGGAGCTGCTTGGCAGCCATTTTGAGTCCGTGTGCTTGTTGCTGAAGGGGCGGAGCTTCTGTGAGTCACATCTGTGAGTCACAAGGGGGCGGAGCTAGCAGACTAGCTTTATATACCACCTTCCAGAACCTTCCAGAACAATCCGGCCAGAGAGAGGAGAAGGAGAGGAGCAGCTGGGCAGCCATTTTAATTTTCTTTAACTCAACAATTCTACTCAAGTAGCATCGTGTTAGAATCAGATATTGAAACAGAACCTTCTCTTTAAGTGTAAGATAGCAGCCAGGACATTCCTTTAAAGTAGTATTCCCAGTAGATTGACTGTTATACTCATTACTAAAGACTTTGCAGTATGGACAACGAGGGATCTGCTGCAGTCAACTGCAACTCTCGTGGGATGTTTCTCTTCTTGCCTACAGAAGTGGAGAACTTCACATGCCCCAAGTGCAAGTTGGTAGCACTCTTGGAGGAGAAAGTGCAGCAGCTGGAGTCCAGAGTAGCTACACTTCAGCATATTAGGGAACAAGAGGATTTCCTGGACTCAATAGAACTAACCATCTTAGATGAGTACCACGCAGAGGAAGATGCTCGGGTGGAAGAGGTCACTTGCCAAAGAGAGGAGGCAGACAGCTGGAGGAATGTCACAAAGAGAAGTAAGCCAAGAAGGAATTGTTCGGGGAGCTTGCAGCTAGAGAATCGATTTGAAGCTCTTTCCCTTATCAAGGAGGATGAAGAAGAGCAGCATGGACAGACTTCAGGGACGGAGCAGGGGAGCCTGAGAGTCCCACCCGAGGGAACAGTCGCTGCTAAGCCTCGGAGGAGGCGTGTGGTCGTAGTGGGGGACTCCTTGCTGAGGGGTACAGAAGCAGTGATTTGTAGGCCTGACAAGATGTCTCGAGAGGTGTGTTGTCTTCCAGGTGCAAAGATCCGTGATGTGACAGAGAGGCTGACAAGACTGGTCAAGCCTACTGACCAATACCCCTTCCTTTTGGTCCACGTGGGAACTAATGATACTGCAAGACACAGCATTCAGAACGTCAAAAGGGATTACGAGGCGCTTGGTAGGAAGCTGAAAGGAATGGATGTACAGGTTGTCATCTCGTCTCTTCTGCCAGTTGAAGGGCATGGTCCAGGAAGGGAGAGGAAAATAGCAGATGTGAACAACTGGCTTCGCAGATGGTGCCGCCGAGAAGGATTTGGATTCTTGGATCATGGGCTGCGGTTCCATGAGGAGGGACTTCTTGCAACAGACGGGTTGCATCTCACGCCAGTTGGAAGAAATGTTTTTGCCAACAGTCTCAAGAACTTGATCAGGAGGGCTTTAAACTGAATTCCGAGGGGAAGGGAGACAATATTAAGGAAGGCGAAAGGGATGGCGAAAATAGTCAAACTGACATAGAGGAAACAAGGCAAACAGTGCAAGGATCCAACAGTGGGAGGCAAAAAAACTTGCACAAGCAAAAAGTAAATGGGACCTGTGGTCTGCGATGCGTCTATACTAATGCACAGAGCATGGGAAATAAGCAAGATGAACTCGAACTCCTAGTACAACAAAGCAAATATGATATAATAGGCATCACTGAAACCTGGTGGGATGAGTCTCATGATTGGAATGTGGAAATAGAGGGGTATAACCTTATTAAGAGAAATAGGCCAAACAGGAAAGGAGGAGGAATAGCACTATATGTCAGAGATATTTACAACAGAGAAGAGATCCTGGACATCAATCCTGGAAGCCAGGTGGAGAGCATCTGGATAAGAATCAAAGGGGAGGGAAACAACAAGGATGTTACGGTGGGAGTCTACTACAGACCCCCAAGTCAGACTGAGGAATTGGATGATGCCTTTCTAGAACAGATGACCACACAGTCAGAAAGGAGAGATGTAGTAGTGATGGGCGACTTCAACTACCCTGATATTTGCTGGAAGTCAAACTCAGCAAAATCCTCAAGGTCTAGCAATTTCCTTACTTGCCTTGGAGACAATTTCATCGTCCAAAAGGTGGAAGAGGCAACAAGGGGGTCAGCTATTTTAGATCTGATCCTAACCAACAAGGATGACTTGGTTAATGGGGTGCAAGTGGTGGGATCCTTAGGTGGAAGTGACCATGTTCTCCTGGAGTTTGTAATACAGTGGAAAGGAGAAGCCAGGCAGAGTCAGACACGCATCCTAGACTTTAGGAGAGCGGATTTCAGTAAACTTAGAGAAGTATCTTCTCCTGGGAGAAGACAAGCCCTCTCTTCATCCACCATCTTGAGGGAGAGAGAGGCAAGCCAGCTCCAACAGGTTGGGAAGAAAAAGAGCCCTCCCCCCCCTGTCCACCTGCCTTGGTCCAGGCCTCAGAGGGAGAGAAGAATGCTGGACCTGATCCCCTCCCCCTCACCATTCCCTTCTCCTTTTGTGTCTTGTCTTTTAGATTGTAAGCCAGAGGATTCCCAGTGATTGGGCGGTATATAAATAAATCCTATTATTATTATTATTATTATTATTATTATTGAGGATGATCCCATGGTCAGAAATACTAAAAGATAAAGGAGTTCAGGACGGATGGGACTTTCTCAAAAGGGAGATACTGAAGGCACAATTTCAAACAGTTCCAGAGAGAAAGAAAAATGGGAGGTGTCTCAAGAAACCAGGATGGATGACTAAGGAACTTTCAACGGAGATGAGTTCGAAACGGAAGATGTATAAGAAACGGAAAAAGGGGGAAATCACGAAAAAGGAATTCAAAGAAATAGCAGGCATTTGTGGGGTAAAGTCAGAAAAGCTAAAGCGCAGAATGAACTCAGGCTTGCTAGAGAGGTTAAGAACAATAAAAAGGGCTTTTTTGGATATGTCCGCAGCAAAAGGAAGAAGAAGGAAACGGTAGGGTCACTGCGTGGAGAAGATGGCAAAATGCTAACAGGAGATAGAGAAAAGGCAGAATTACTCAAGACCTTCTTTGCCTCAGTCTTCTCAGAAAAGGCAAAGGGGCTCAACCTGAGGATAATGGAGCAGAGGACAGAATAGGGGAATTTCAGCACAGAATAAGTAAAGAGAAAGTAGAGGAACACCTTGTTAATCTGAACGAATATACGTCTCCAGGACCAGATGAACTCCATCCAAGAGTATTAAAAGAACTGGCAAAAGTAATATCGGAGCCATTGGCAATAATAGTCTTTGAGGACTCCTGGAGAAGAGGAGAAGTCCCAGCCGACTGGAGGAGGGCAAACGTTGTCCCCATCTTCAAAAAGGGGAAGAAAGAGGATCCCAACAATTATCGTCCAGTTAGTCTGACATCAATCCCAGGAAAGATTATGGGGCAGATCATTAAAGAGAGAGTCTGTGAACATCTAGAAGGCAAAGCCATAATCACAAAAAGTCAACATGGGTTTCAGAGAAACAAGTCATGCCAGACAAATCTAATCTCTTTCTTTGATAAAATGACCAGCTTGGTAGATGAAGGGAATGCTGTGGATATAGTATATCTTGATTTCAGTAAGGCCTTTGACAAGGTTTCCCATGACATTCTTGCAAACAAGCTTGTAAAATGTGGGCTAGACAAGGTAACTGTTACATGGATTTGTAAATGGTTGACCGGCTGAAGGCTGGCCCAGTACCATCAGGGGCTAGCCTGAAGAAAGAGGCTCCTCCCTCCCTAACTGTCATCATTCGGCCTCTGAGGGAGAGAGAAGGCTGGCCCAGTACCATCAGGGCTAGCCTGAAGAAGAAGAGCCCTCCCTCCGGTCCACCTGCCTTGGTCCAGGCTTCAGAGGGAGAGAAGAATGCTGGACCTGATCCCTCCCCCCTCACCATTCCCTTCTCCTTTTGTGTCGTGTCTTTTAGATTGTAAGCCTGTGGGCAGGGAACTGTCTTGTTATCCCCTCTATTGTAAACCGCTCGGATTCCCAGTGATTGGGCGGTATATAAATAAAACCTATTATTATTATTATTATTATTATTATTAAAGGGTGCTCAACAATGGCTCCTTTTCATCCTGGAGAGAAGTGACCAGTGGGGTCCCACAGGGCTCTGTCCTGGGCCCAGTGCTATTCAACATCTTTATCAATGACCTGGATGACAGAATTGGGAGCATACTTATCAAATTTGCAGATGACACCAAATTAGGGGGAATAGCTAATACTCCAGAGGACAGGATCAAGATCCAAAATGACCTGAATAGACTAGAAAGCTGGGCCAAAGCTAACAAAATGAAATTCAACACAGAGAAATGTAAGGTATTGCACTTAGGGCGGAAAAATAAAATGCACAGATATAGGATTATGGGGGACACCTGGCTGAATGAAACTATGTGTGAAAGGGATCTAGGAGTCCAAGTAGACCACAAGTTGAACATGAGTGAACAGTGTGATGCGGCAGCTAAAAAGGCCAATGCAATTTTAGGCTGCATCAATAAAAGTATAGTGTCTAGATCAAGAGAAGTAATAGTGCCACTGTATTCTGCTTTGGTCAGGCCCCACCTAGAATATTGTGTCCAGTTCTGGGCGCCACAATTCAAAAAGGACATTGAGAAACTGGAGCGTGTCCAAAGGAGGGCGACAAAAATGGTGAAGGGTCTGGAGACCATGCCCTATGAGGAACGACTTAGGGAGCTGGGGATGTTTAGCCTGGAGAAAAGAAGGTTAAGAGGTGATATGATAGCCCTGTTTAAATATTTGAAAGGATGTCATATTGAGGAGGGAGCAAGCTTGTTTTCTGCTGCTCCAGAGAACAGGACCCAGAACAATGGATGCAAGCTACAGGAAAAGAGATTCCACCTGAACATTAGGAGGAACTTCCTGACAGTAAGGGCTGTTCGACAGTGGAATGCACTCCCTCGGAAGGTGATAGAGTCTCCTTCCTTGGAGGTCTTTAAACAGAGGCTGGATGGCCATCTGTCGGGGATGCTTTGATTTGGATTTCCTGCATGGAGGGGGTTGGACTGGATGGCCCTTGCTGTCTCTTCCAACTCTATGATTCTATGATTCTATGAAATCTGATCTCTTTCTTTGATAAAATTACTAGCTTGGTAGATGAAGGGAATGTTGTGGATGTAGTATATCTTGATTTCAGTAAGGCCTTTGACAAGGTTTCCCATGACATTCTTGCAAACAAGCTTGTAAAATGTGGGCTAGACAAAGGAACTGTTAAATGGATCTGTAATTGGTTGACCGGCCGAACCCAAAGGGTGCTCAACAATGGCTCCTTTTCATCCTGGAGAGAAGTGACCAGTGGGGTCCCACAGGGCTCTGTCCTGGGCCCAGGGCTATTCAACATCTTTATCAATGACCTGGATGACAGAATTGGGAGCATACTTATCAAATTTGCAGATGACACCAAATTAGGGGGAATAGCTAATACCCCAGAGGACAGGATCAAGATTCAAAATGACCTGAATAGACTAGAAAGCTGGGCCAAAGCTAACAAAATGAAATTCAACATGGAGAAATGGAAGGTACTGCACTTAGGGCGGAAAAATAAAATGCACAGATATAGGATTATGGGGGACACCTGGCTGAATGAAACTACGTCTGAAAGGGATCTAGGAGTCCAAGTAGACCACAAGTTGAACATGAGTCAACAGTGTGATGCAGCAGCTAAAAAGGCCAATGCAATTTTAGGCTGCATCAATAGAAGTATAGTGTCTAGATCAAGATAAGTAATAGTGCCACTGTATTCTGCTCTGGTCAGGCCCCACCTGGAATATTGTGTCCAGTTCTGGGCACCACAATTTAAAAAGGATGTGGAGAAACTGGAGCATGTCCAAAGGAGGGCAACTAAAATGGTGAAGGGTCTGGAAACCATGAAGCCCTATGAGGAACGACTCAGGGAGCTGGGGATATTTAGCCTGGAGAAAAGATTAAGAGGTGATATGAGAGCCCTGTTTAAATATTTGAAGGGGTGTCACATCGAGGAGGGAACAAGCTTGTTTTCTGCTGCTCCAGAGAATAGGACCCAATGGAGCAATGGATGCAAGCTCCAGGAAAAGAGATTCCACCTCAACATTAGTAGGGACTTCCTGAGAGTAAGGGCTCTTCGATAGTGGAACAAACCCCTTCCTCGGAGTGTAGTGGAGTCTCCTTCTTTGGAAGTCTTTAAACAGAGGCTGGATGGCCATCTGTCAACGGGGATGCTTTGATTTAGATTTCCTGCATGGCAGGGGGTGGGACTGGATGGCCCTTGTGGTCTCTTCCAACTCTATGATTCTATGACCCTGCCTTTTGGAGAGGCCTTTGCAGCCCAGTGGCTTTCCTAGTGCTCCCAGTTCATTGGTGAGACCCTCCCTGGGCCGCTGCAGAGAGGACCTCCTTGGACCATGTCTTTGGGGGAGGCCTTGGCTGCCCACTTCACCAAGTCATTGATAAAGAGGCTGACTAGCAAACTGGGCCCAGGACCGAACCCCGCTGGACCCACCACTGGTCACTTCTCTCCAGGAGGAAGAAGAAGGGGAGCCATGGCTGAGCATGGTGGGCTTTGGGCTTCCAGGCTTTGCCAAGGCCTGCTGGTCAGTGGTCAGTGCATGAAGGCAGCCCGAGGGTGGTGGCCAGAGGAGCCTGGGTGGTGCCCGGCGGAGGAACCCCAGAGGGTCAGCCAGCTGGCCAGCTTCCCGGAGGCCATGAATCACCTTTTCGCAGCTTGTTAAAACTCCCGGCATCCCACCCCGGTCCACCGCCTCGCCACCTCGCAGGGTTGTTTTTGTGTGCCTCCGATCAGGAAATGAGCTCGGCCCCTTTTGCCAGGTGGGCCAGATGGCAGTGCCAGCAGCCTGTAAAGTGCCAGCAGGACTTCCCTTCATAAGCACCTGTCTGGGGCCGGGGGAGGCACTCACTGGAGGGTCAGAAGAAGAGCCGAAGGGATGGCCACACTGGACGGGGCCTGGGCCTTGATCTGGAGCTGCCTGTTTCTCTATTTCCTGGCCCAGATGCCCCCAGAGACCCAGGGCATCTGCTACTTCCATGCGCAAGGTGAGCAGGACTGGGAGGGAAGTCTTGGAAGTCTTTAAACAGAGACTGGGCGGCCATCTGTCAATGGGGATGCTTTGACTGGGAATTCCTGCATGGCAGAAGGAGGTTGGGCTGGATCAGGGCCCTTCTTGGAGTCTTACAACTCTATGGTTCTATGATTCTATGAAAAAACACCCTTGGTACCATTATCTGGATCCATTTCAATCTGTTTTCAGACCTGGTTATGGGACAGAGACCACTTTGGTGGGTGACCTACACTGGAGTGTGTCCTTGTTGGTTCTTGTGGTTTTCTTGGTGTTTTTCTGGGCTGCCTGGATGGGATGGACCTTGGTGCCATTGTTTTACAGTGAATCGCAGAAGCGTAGAGTTGGAATACATCTCAAGGGCCCTGATCCCGTCCAACCCCACCCTGCCCTGCAGGAACTCTCAATCAAATCAGCCCCATTGACACTCATTCCTTTCTGGAAGGGTAAATGCAGAAGGTGGTTCTGGGGAGGGGGGACGGGACACCTGCGTAACCCCTTGGCCATTGGCTTGTGGGGGTCTCTCAGGGTTCAGATGATAGCCCTGTTTAAGTATTTGAAGGGATGTCATATTGAGGAGGGAGCAAGCTTGTTTTCTGATGCTCCATGGAATAGGACCCAGAACAATGGATGCAAACTCCAGGAAAAGAGATTGTACCTAAATATTAGGAGGGCTGTTCGAGAGTGGAAGATGCTGCCTTAGACTCTCCTTCCTTGGAGGCTGTTTTTAAGTGGAGGCAGGATGCCATCTGTCAAAATGGGGCTGCTTTGATGGAGAAGGAGAACTGGGTTGGAATGGATCAGGGCTCTTCTTGGGGTCTCTTCCTACACTAGGATTCTATGATTCATTTCGGTCTCCCATACCTATTTAGCATGACATTGCTGCCAGAGGTTGCCCAGAGGTTTGGGGTCCGATGCCATCAGTATGCAAAAGACATGGAACTCTATATTTCTTTTCCATCACAGAGAAGCTGTTTTGGTTCTAAACCAGTGCCTGACACCAGTAATGGACTGGATGGAGGTGAAGAAATTGGATGATGATGATGATGATGTTTATCATAAAATCATACAGTTGGAAGAGACCCCAAAGGCCACCCAGCCCGACCCCATTCTGTCATGCAGGAATTCTCAGTCATAAAACCAGAGTTGGAAGAGACCCCAAGAAGGGGCCTGATCCAATCCAGCCCCTTCTTCTGCCACGCAGGAACTCTCAATCAAAGCATAGAACCATAGTTTATGTTTGTTTATATCCTGCCTTCCTCCCAGTTCAGGGACTTGAGGCAGCTTCCAGATTAAAAGAGCTGAAGTTAAAACGTGCAAAAAAGACAAGTTTAAAAAAACCTTAAAACCTGAAGCTTAACCCATACAAGACAGAAGGGCTTCTGGTCAGTCGAAAGGCATCATAGCAGGGACCCTAAAATTCAACCCTTCCAAGCCCTTGCCTCATCCAGGCTGAGAAAGCAGCAGCCAAAGCCAAGGGTCACCTCCCTGTCTCTGGCCAGGGTCAGCGGAGGGGGAATGCCTTCCTTCCCTTGGCCAACCCTGACCCCTTCCTCTCCTTCGCAGCCCCTTGCCTCTACAAAGGGAAGCACTTTGCCCCCGGCGAGTCCTGGAGGGATGCCAACTGCTCCAAGTGCTTCTGCCTGGAGCCCCTCGGCGTGGGATGCTGCAACACGTGAGTAAGAGAGGGGCAACTCTTGCAGATTGAGGGGAACCAGCCGAAAGGGGCCCAAGCCTTGCTGGGGATGGGGAGGCACAGGGCATCTCCTTGGGTCACAGTCCCCTAAACCCAGAGGGCCTTCCCCTGCAGCCCTGAAGAAAGACTTGGCATCTGCGCTACAGCTTGGCATAGAATCACAGAGTTGAGAGAGACATCCAAAAAGGCCCTGATCCAGTCCAATCTCTTTCTTCAGCCATGCAGGAACTCTCCATCAAAGCAGCCTTCCTTGGAGGTCTTTAAACAGAGGCTGGATGGCCATCTGTCAATGGGGTGCTTTGATGAAGAGTCCTGCATGGCAGAAGAAGAAGGGGCTTGGACTGGATCAGGGCCCTTTTGGGGGTCTCTTCCAACTCTAGGATCCTAGGACCATTAGGAGGAATTAACTTTTTGACAGTAAGGGCTGCTTGACAGTGGAATATGGTGGGGTCTCCTTCCTTAGAGGTCTTTAAGCAGAAGCTAGATCTGTCTGAGGATGCTTTGATGGAGAGTTCCTGCATGGCAGAATAGGGTTGGATTGGATCAGGGCCCTAACTCTCTTCCAACTCTATGATTCTAGAACAGGGCATGGCCCTATGGCACCCTCCTGCCACTTCCAGGGGGCAGGGAAGGCAGAAGTACCCTCAACTGGGTTGGGGCCCTCCCTATCTCCCACCCCTGCCTCCATTTACCTTCCTTTTCTCCTGCAGGATGCAGTTCCCTGTGGACTTCCCAGATGGGTGCGAGGCACACTACGACTCCCTGGCCTGCCAGGTCTTCCTGGTGCAGAAAGGCCGCCCTGGCGTTCCCTGCGCAAAGACCCTGGAGCCCGGGTGGGCATCAGGGCACCCCCCAGAGCAGACCGACAAGCAGCTGCTGCCATCGCAGCCGCACGACAAACGGGGCCCCAAAACTCCATCTGGCAGGTAGAGCTCCAAAAAGAAGAAGAAGCTGAACCAAAGCGCCAGCGAAGTCCTCTCCTTATGTTGCACTGAGACCTCTTTCTTTGGAGGAGATCACTCTGTCCCCCAGCCCCATAGCCATTACCACCCACCTTTGCCCCCCATTTCTGGCTTGCTGCAACCTATATCCACTGCTGGAAACCTCCTAGTGCCCCCTGCCCTAAAAAATGCCTCCAGGAAACCACTTCCTCCCAAATGGTGGGACCCCTGTGCCCTCTTCCACCCTAAACTAACGTTACCTGGCTGCTGAGCAAAGCGTCCAGCTTCCCTCCCACCCTTTCTGGGCTTTGGGTCAAGCTCTGCCACCCCCAGAGGGAAATGCAATGGACCCAGACCTCTCCCAACTACGTCCATGGGTCCAGACCATTGAACCCAGAGTGTGATAGTGGGGGCATACAGGATGGGATGGAGGGGTCAAAGGTCCTCCCCAGTTGAGCCACAGATGGACAAGTGGATGGAGAGGGCTCTGCTCATAGGTCCTTGTGCCTTGCAATAAATGAACCCACAAAACTCACTGGAAGCGCCTGTGATTTTCTTGTGGGGGGAATCAGAGCCTTCTGGCCCCAGACGTGCCTTCTGGCCCCCAGACCCACCGGCCGAGGAGGGCAGAGAGAGTTGAGGCAGCCCATCAGGGTCATCTCTTTTATTGACAGAATGCAAAAATGTAAATTTAGTCCATAGAGGAGGGGAAGATAGGAGGAAAGAGAGAACCTCGCTACATCCATTTTGGTGCCTCCAGTTGCAAAATAGCTCTTGCACCCATGGAGGGGCAGTCGCAGGGGAGTCCCTGACGAGAGCCCCCCCATAGCCATCCATGTGGGAGACGACTAATTCAGGAGGGAGGTCTCTACACCCCACAGAAATTGGGGAAGGGGAGAGGAGCCCTCCTTGGCACCTGTCCTCCTGCTGCACCTGATGGGCAGAGGCCTATTTCAGTCCAGGAGCGGGGAAATCATGCAACAAGGAGAAGAATGGACCCACACACATTCATACACACACAGACAGCCCTTCCTCTTCTTTGGCTGCAGCCCCTGTCTGTTGCCGGACCCCTGAGGGACCTCGGACCCCTGTCACCTCAGAGGTTGAGGGAGTTGGTGCTAGGCAGCTGGGAGATGTAGGAGGCCAGGAGTGGGTTGGTGGGCAGCACCTTGATGGGCAGGTCCCAGCTGAGGGTGTCCACCTCCACCTGCTCTGTCCCCGTCCAGCCGGCGGCATCCGATGAGGTCGGACCCTTGGTGGTCACCTCCTCCTCCCGGGACGTCACAAACTCAAAGTGCAGCCTCCACTTGAGGGTCACTGCAAGGAAGGTTGGGGGGACGGGAAGGAGAAGAGGCCTTCAGTAGGGGAAGCGGGCAGGGGATGGAGTGGGGGGCTCTGGCCCCTTCTGGAATTCCACTGCCAGAGAGACTGCTGGTCAGGTTGCACTGCCAGGGAACCTGCTGACCACTTGCACTGCCAGTGAACCTGCTGGTCAGTTACACTGACAGTGAACCTGCTGACCAGTTGCACTACCAGGGAGACTGCTGAGCAGTTGCACTGCCAGGGAACCTGCTGGTCAGCTGCTGCCTTCTGGCATGGAGCAAACAGGGATTGGCAGAGCCAGAGGGGGACACTGAAGCCGGCCAGCCCAACTTGCCCCGCTGTGCCACCCCTAGGACCCCTCTCCAGGACAGGGTGGGCATCTCCCAGGCCAGTAGTTCTCAACCTTCTTAACGTCACGGCCGTTTAATACAGTTCCTCATGTTGGGGTTAGCCCCAACTGTAAAATTAACCCATGCTTCTTCATTAGCATGCGTTTTCCGACAGTCTTAGGTGACCCCTGTGAATAACCTACAGGTTGAGAACCGCTGTCGCAGGAGGTATGCTGGCCTGGATGCCCCTGGCATGGCAATGTGGATGGGGGGGCATGTCTGCAGGAGGAAGGGGGTCCTGGTGGGACCACTCACCGATGTTGGTGCTGAAGCCCGGGGCAGAGCTGAGTGGGATGGGGAGGCTGAAGCTGGTGCGGGCGGTGTGGAGGCAGGACTCCTGGTGCCGGGCGTGAGTGCTAAAGGAGGTGGGTGGCCCCCGGCGCCGCTGGAAGCCTTCCTGGACGCGCTCCTCCGTCTGCAGGCTGACCAAGTACTGCGGCCGAAGGGGAGGGAGGGAGAGAAAGGGGAGTGGGCTGAGCCGGATCCCAGAAAGACCTTTCTCCCAAAGACCACCGCTGGCTCCACAAAACCCCCTCCTCACCTGCAGGCAAGGGATGTCCCCCTCGGAGAAGTTGAAGGTCCCGACCACGTCCTCCCCGATCTTGTAGGCCGTCTTGAAAATGCAGAATGTCCCCACTTTGCCACGGGAGTTGCTGATATTGTATAAGTCTGGGGGAGAGGGGTGCAAAGGAGACAGTTATGGGGATCCCAATAGCCAGGATTGGGGGAGGGCAAGCAAGAAGAATCCCCTCGTCTGGAAATGAAGTTTTGGCATGTCTTGCAGGTCATGTACCTTCAACATGAAAGCCAGGCTCTCCTGCAATGGGGGTGCCAATGAAGGAGCTGCCAATCTGGCCTGTGGTTTCTCCAGCATTTGCACAAAGGGCATTTGCAGGACTGAATCCCAAATACAGAGCCGGTCTGGTGGGTCTGGGGTGGGGCGCATTTCAGGACCCAAAGGGTCTGCAGCCATGGCTCCTTCTTCCTCCTGGAGAGAAGTGACCAGTGGGGTGTCCAGTGGGGCTCTGTCCTGGGCCCAGTTTGCTGTTCAACATCTTTATCAATGACTTGGGTGAAGGAATAGAGGGCATGCTTATCAAATTTGCAGATGACAACAAATTAGGAGGAATAGCTAATACTCAAGAGGACAGGATCAAAATTCAAAATGACCTCAATAGATCAGAAAGCTGGGCCAAAGCTAACAAAATGAACTTCAACACAGAGAAATGTTAAGGTTGAAAAAATAAAATGCACAGATATAGGATTATGGGGGACACCTGGTTTAAGGAGACTACATGTGAAAGGGATCTTGGAGTCCTAGCAGACAAGAAGTTGAACATGAGTCAACAGTGTGATGCGGAAGCTAAAAAGGCCAATGCAATTTTAGGCTGCATCAATAGATGTATAATGTCTAGATCAAGAGAAGTCATAGTGCCACTCTATTCTGCTCTGGTCAGGCCCCACCTGGAATAATCCTGTCTCGAGTTCTGGGCAAAACAGTTCAGAAAGGATGTGGAGAAACTGGAGCCATGTGTCCAAAGGAGGGTGGCTGAAATGGTGAAGGGCTTGGAAACCATGAAGCCCTCTGAGGAGAGACTGAGGGAACTGCTGGGGATGTTTAGCTGGAGAAGAGAAGGTTAAGGGGTGATATGAGAGCCTTGTTTAAATATTTGAAGGAATATCATATTGAGGAGGGAGCAAGCTTGTTTTCTGCTGCTCCAGAGACTAGGACCCAAAGGAGCAATGGATGCAAGCTCCAGAAAAAGAGATTCCAGCTCAACATTTGGAGGAACCTCCTAACAGTAAGAGCTGTTTGACAGTAGAACACATTCCCTTGGAGATTTTGGTGGAGTCTCCTTCTTTGGATGTCTTTAAACAGAGGCTGGATGGCCATCTGTCGGGTATGCTTTGATTGTGAGTCCCTGCATGGCAGAATGGGGTTGGACTGGATGGTCTTTGTAGTTTCTTCCAACTTTATGAATCTATGAGGGCCATGGTGACCCTTAGCTTAACAGGAACATGTTCCTTGGAGCCTGTGGCAGGGAAGGAGCCAGGTGTCCAAGGGAGGCAGTGTTGGCGTGAGTCGCGATGTGGGTCAGAACAAATGTGGGGGCCAAATTGGTGGGCATTAAGGAAGAGTGGGGGCAAGGAATGACTTACGGAGGCTCCGCCGGGAGGTGGCTGCCATCAGCAGTTCCGTAGCCAGGTCCGCCAGCTGGGAGCCCTTCTTGGCGGCCCCTTCTTCCTCGTCCAGGAAGGGATTGGAAGGGGCCACGGTGGCAACGGCGTCGGCCTCCTGGGGGAACTGGTAGTCCTTGAGCCCTATGGGGAGTTGGGGTGGGGGAGTGTTAGTGACCTGGCCCCCCTGCCCCATCCCATGAAGCGGCCGCCTTGCCCTTACTCACCATGCAACACCAACACCCGGAAGGGGACCCGGAGCAGCTTGATGGGGGAGTTGACCCGCTGGCAGCCGATGGTCAGCTTGTAAACATACTTGACTGCCTGGCCGCGGAAGGAGGGGGGGCCATCCATGGGCAGCGTCTCGCAGTAGGAGTCTGGAAGGCATGAAAGGGGACACAGGTGGACACCGGCCAGAGGGCACTTCATAGAAGAGTTGGAAGAGACCCCAAGGGCCATCCAGTCCAACCCCACTCTGCCACACAGGAACTCTCCATCAAAGCATCACTTTGCCCTTTGATCCCTGGGCAAAGCTGCCACTGGACAGTTGGGGCAGCCCCCATGGAACCCCTTATACCCCACAGGGATAGGCTGCAGGGATTGCCCCCCAAAAGCCTGCCTTATCCTTCCCAATTATGGGTGGGGGGAAATGGCATGACCTGGGGCAGGGGGCTTGACTCAGACAGGTCCAGGGGGTAAATGGGGAAGGGTCTGGAAACCATGCCCTATGAGGAAAGGCTTGGGGAGCTGGGGATGTTTAGCCTGGAGAAGAAACGGTTAAGAGGTGATATGAGAGCCCTGTTTAAATATTTGAAGGGTGTCATATTGAGGAGGGAGCAAGCTTGTTTTCTGCTGATCCAGAGAACAGGACCCAGAACAATGCAAGCTACAGGAAAAGAGATTCCAGCTCAACATCGGGAGGAACATCCTGAGAGTAAGGGCTGTCCGACAGTGGAACACACTCCTTCCTCGGAGTGTAGTGGAGTCTCCTTCCTTGGAGGTCTTTAAGCAGAGGCTAGATGGCCATCTGCTGGGGATGCTTTGATTTGGATTTCCTGCATGGCAGAATGGGGTTGGACTGGATGGCCTTTGCGGTCTCTTCCAGCTCTATGATTCTAAGAGGAGGAAAAGAGAATAACAACTCAGAGGGAAGTTGGCAGAGGACAGCCCTGTTTAAGTATTTGAAGGGATGTCATATTGAGGAGGGAGCAAGCTTGTTTTCTGATTCTTTGATTGTGATTTCCTGCGTGGCAGAATGGGGTTGGACTGGATGACCCTTGGGGTCTCTTCCAACTCTATGGTTCTATGAAATGGGCACGTGGGTCGGTGGGTGCCTCAGGAAGCCCCCTGGCCAATTCACAGGCTTGCCTAATCCCTTGCCACCCACCAACCTTAGCTGGCAAGTTCCCAAGAGCACTTCTCAGTTGGGGGAACATTCAGGGCCTCTTCCTCTTCTCTCTCTCAGGCTAGCATCTGAACTCCAGTGGGGCCCAAGGGATGCAACCGCAAGTTAGGGGGGTACCACTTGCACGATACTTTTCAGGGGTCATCCAGCTGGGTACATCCATGCCTGAGGGTCTGCCTTGGAAAAGAGGGATACTCTTGCACCCCAGAAGGCAGGCAGGCAGGCATCCTGAATCAAACCTGAAGTGTCCATATTGAGTTGGGGCTGTGCCTCCCATTCCACAGAGACCAACAACCAACATACGTTGGTGGTGTGACCATGCCCGACCTTTCTACCAGATGTGCCCCCTCCCTGTCACCATCATGCCCCAGGAGGAGGAAGAAAGGGGGTACAGTGGGGAGAGAGAAGGGCTCAGGTAAATTCTTACAGGTTTTGGACTCGCCCGGGTCCAGCCGCAAGTCGCAGAAGAGGATCTTTGGTGGGGTGGAGAGGATACACTGACCACGCTCCCCTGCAAAAGCAAAGCAAGACCCGGCATTGGCACAGACCCAGGGCCCACTCCCCCACTTCCATGCCCACACGCCTATGGCAGCTGGGGGGGTCTTTTCCTGCCCAGATGCCCACATAGCTGGGGGAGACGCCTGCTTGTGTACAGCCTCACCTCTGTTGGGGACAAAGACGGTCTCATTCTCCGCCTGAACGTCGTGGCGGCTGTCCTCCGGTGGGGGCAGCGCCACCCGGCTCTCGCTGGCATGGAACTGGCAGTGGATCTGAGCGCTGGCCCAGGCAAGCATTTCACTGGAGGGGGAAGAGGGAGATCAAGAGGGCAGGCCATGGGCAATTGAGGCCGGAAGGAACTAATACCCCAGAGGACAGTGACCAGTGGGGTGTCCAGTGGGGCTCTGTCCTGGGCCCAGTTTGCTAGTCAACATCTTTATCAATGACTTGGATGAAGGAATTGGGGGCATGCTTATCAAATTTGCAGATGACACCAAACTAGGAAGAATAGCTAATACTCCAGAGGACAGGATCAAGATTCAAAATGGCCTGAATAGACTCAAAAGCTGGGCCAAAGCTAACAAAATGAAATTCAACACGGAGAAATGTAAGGTATTGCACTTAGGGCAGAAAAATAAAATGCACAGATATAGGATTATGGGGGACACCTGGCTGAATGAAACTACGTCTGAAAAGGATCAGGGAGTCCATGTAGACCACAAGTTGAACATGAGTTAACAGTGTGATGCGGCAGCTAAAAAGGTCAACACAATTGCAGGCAGCATCAATAGAAGTATAATGTCTATAGAATAGAATCATAGAATCATATAATTGGAAAAAGAGACCCCCCCCAAAAGGGCCCTGATCCAGTCCAACCCCATTTCTGAAATGCAGGAACTCACAACCATAGAATCCTAGAATCCTAGAGTGGAAGAGGCCCCAAGAAGGGCCCCGGTCCAGTCCAAGGCCCCTCTTCTGCCATGCAGGAGCCCTCCATCAAAGCGGCTCCTGAGAAAGATGGCCATCCAGCCTCTGCTTAAAACACCCAAGGAAGGGGAGTCTACTAAAATCTTCAACGCAGTATATTCCACTGTGGAAGAGTCCTTACTGCCAGAAAGCTCCTCCTAATGTTGAGCTGGAATCTATTTCCCTGTACTTTGCAACCATTGTTCTGGATCCTTTTCATAGAAAGTATTGTTGCAACAAATACAGTGCACCCGCACCATACGCGGGCACGCCATACATGGCCTTGAGCATACGCGCTCAAGCCGCAGCGCACGCGCGGGGCGGCGCGTCCCATTCAACTGAATGGGCGCGTGTGCCCGTTGTGCCCCACGCATGCCCGCGCCACCGCGCACGAGCCCCATTGTTTCCAATGGGGCTCGAGCATAGGCGGAATTCGCCTTATGCGGAGGGATCTGGAACGGATCCCCCGCGTAAGGCGAGGACGGACTGTATCCCCATCCTATACCTGTGCATTTGGTTTTTGTTAGCCTAAATCAGGGGTCGGCAACCCCTGGCCCACGGGTCACATCCAGCCCAGCAAGGCGGCAGGACCAGCCCCAGCACGGTCCCGCCGCCGCCGCGCCAATTCCCTGTTGGGGCCGAATTTTGCCATGGTTGCGGGCCGGGTGGCGCTCCTCCTCCTCCTCCACCTCCTCCGCGTGCTCCCACAGCGGCCACCCACCTCCTCCTCCCCCACCTCCTTTTTTTGGGCGCTGCGCGGCTGTGCAGTCTGCCCTCTTCCCCCTCCTCCGCGGCCCACCTACCTCCTCCTCCTCCTCTTCCTCCTCGCTGGGCTGCAGGCACTTCTGCTGGCCCTGCGTGCGCCCTTGCAGAGCCGTGCGCAGGGCTAATGAGGAGGACTTCCTCCTCCTGAGTCTGGGACTGAACAGCCCGCCCCTTCTCCAGGCCAGAGCCTGTGAGAGCTGGCAGGGGGTGGGGCTGTTCCAGCCCCAGTCTGCCCCCATTGGCCAGCCAGGCTCCGGAGGAGGAGCTCCTCTTCTGTTGGGCCGGGCTGCAGCCAGAGGGCAAAGGAAAGGGCCATTTCCTTTACCCTTTTTTGGTGCCAGGGAGGAGGAGGATGAAGAGGAGGAGGATGAAGAGGTGGAGGATGAAGAGGAGGAGGATGAAGAGGTGGAGGATGAAGAGGAGGAGGATGAGGATGAAGAGGAGGAGGATGAAGAGGAGGAGGAGGAGGATGAAAAGGTGGAGGATGAAGAGGTGGAGGATGAAGAGGAGGAGGAGGAGGATGAAGAGGAGGAGATGGGTGCCCATTTACAGTATTTATTTTGGTTAAGTGTGTTTTTAAACTGCATTTTTTCCAATATTTATTTTAATTAAGTGTGTTTTTAAACTGCATTTTTTCCAGTATTCTGCCTTAACCATGATAGTGGTGGTGGTGATGATGATGATATGAGTCAGCTTGAGAGGCATGCAGGCACTGTTTCTGAAGCCAAGAGAGTGTGACTTTCCAAAGTGCCTTTTCTGTGTGTTTTTGGTTCTTTAATGGTGATACTGATATCAGAAAGCCTCTGAGGCAAGGCCAATGTAAATTGCTGTGATTTTTACAAACCCATGCGCAGTGAAGAAAAACCACAGTCCCTTGACCAAGTACACACTTCTGAGAAGTACACTTGGTGCAAGAACTGTGAAACCACCTTGACATGTTCAATATGCATAGCCATGTTAAACCATGCTAAGTGTTAAACCCAAGGGGTTTGGTTATGGAATAAGCCTCTGAAATATGCAAGAGGCCATGTTAAGTAAAGCCATGTGAAATGCACAACTGTGCTGTTGTGTGTGTTTTGGAATGCAGGTTGGGGGTGTTTGGCCAGAAAGGGACCGAGGAGGAGAGGGCGGGCACACGCCTCCTCCTCCCCGCGGGGCTTCGATGGAAGCTCCGCCCCGATGTGTGGCTCCACCCCTGGAGGGTGGAAGCTCCGCCCTGGCATGCAGCCCCGCCCCAGAGGGTGGAAGCTCCACCCCCCAGCTTCGCCCCCCCCCCCCCCCGACTTGTCTGAGGGACAGCAACCCGGCCCCCGGCTCCAAAAGGTTGCCTACCCCTGGCCTAAATGTACCACTTTGCCTGTGTTCCTGTTGAGTTTCATCAGGCTCCTGTCCTGTCTTCCCAGTCTTCCCTGCCAGGTGTGCTCTGCCTGCAGAGTCCATAGGGACCCCCTCCGACCGTAAGGGAAGCCCAGGGTTTGAGAGCATTGGAGACTTCCTCCCAATTGGAGGCACTGCTGCTGATGGCAACTGCTTCCATCCATTTGATGGTGTTTCCATGTCTTCCAGACAGAGGCACTTTGCTAATTGAAGTATCAGGATGAGAGATGGGGCGGCCCTTAGGAAAAGGAGGGCACAAGGGGGGGGGGCACTATTTTGGTCCATGTTTTTCCAGAATCATGCTAAAATAAAATATTTCGTGCTGGCCAATTGGCCGTAATAAAGTTATTATTATTATTATTATTATTATTATTATAAAATATTTCATCATTTATTTCTTCCTTTTTTTCAATTTCTTCCAAATTGGAAAAAGGAAGAAGAAAATCAATCATGGGACATTTTATTTTCCATGGGCCTAAAATAAAATATTCCATAATTTTATTGATTTTCTTCCTTTTTTTCAATTTTTTTCTGGGTTTTTTGTCCCATTTTGCAATTTCCAAATTGGAAAAAGGAAGAACATGAATTAAGGAATATTTTATTTTAGCATGATTCAGGAAAAACATTGATAAAAAAGTTGTCCCCCCCCCCCCCCCCGCTAGTTCTTCCATGGCCCTTCACATCTCTGATCAGGGGGTGCTTTGTCAAATGCTCTGTTGCAATCTGGATATATGGCATCCACAGCATCCCTACCCTCCACTAAACCAGGGGCCTGTTGGGGACACAGATACACACTTAGCTTTGCAGCCGGCTTGTCCTTACAAAGCCCTGCCTGCCGCTCCTGCTGACCAGTGGATTGTCAGCAGCACAGATGCAGGCAGGCCCCAAGAGAGGATCCCTTCGGCTGCGTTTCTGCTTTTGGGTATTGCTAGTATTTCTGTTTGCTCCTCTCCCTTCTCTGGCTCCTTGCCTGTTCTCCAGCATTTCTCAAAGAAAGGATGGCAACTGGTTCTGCAGGATGTCCGCAAGCGGAGCTGGGGATGTTTAGCTAGGATTAGTGGCGGTCAAGAGGTGACATGACAGCCCTGTTTAAGTACTTGTAGGCCTTTCACAATTAAGACTGGAGCAAGCTTGCTTTCTGCTGCTCCAGAGAACAGGACCCAGAGCAATGGAATCAAATGAGAGGGAAAGAGAGTCCACCAAAATGGTGAAGGGCCTGGAAACCATGAAGCCCTATGAGGAAAGGCTTAGGGAGATGCTGGGTCTGTTTGAAGGGATGCCATACTGAGGAGGGAGCAAGACTCTTTTCTGCTGCTCCAGAGAACAGGACCCAGAGCAATGGATGCAAACCACAGGGAAAGAGAGTCCAGCTCAACATCAGGAGGAACTTCCAGACAGAAAGGGCTGTTTGACAGGGGAACACATTGCTCCCTCGAAGCGTAGTGGAGTCTCCCTCCTTGGAGGTCTTTAAGCAGAGGCTGGATGGCCATCTCTCTCAGGGAGGGCTTTGATCAGGAGTTCCCGCATGGCAGAAATGGTTTGTATGGCCCTTGTTGGGGTCTCTATGAATTTAGACTATGGAGGGACTAATGGCTCCTTTGGCGGACCTTGGAACAGCGCTTCTTTCAATGCCATCTTTGGCCTCATCTGCTGCAGCATCACAGCTCTGGCTCATGGCCAAATTATGACCAGTAATAGTAGAATAGCATCACAGGGTTGGAAGGGACCCCACCTGTCCCAAAGGGTCAGGGACACAGGAGGGACATTAGCGGTCACTGGCCAAAGTGGCTGGAGTGGCTCTCCGGACAGGGGTCAAGAGGAAGAGCAAAGGGCCACTCAGCCAGGGCCCCTCCCTCCCAACTCTTTGGTTCTATGCTTCTGTAAAGAATCACAGGAGAATTACTTGTCCATAGAGAATCATAGGAGAATATTTGCCCATTAGATGCATAGTGTTGTTATAACGTATCAAGGGGAACGACTTGGAGGCACACAACCACAACTACAGAATAACAACAATAATAATGTTGTATAGTATGTATAGTGTTGTTACAGTGTGCATAATGGTAACAACTTCCAGGCACACAACAACTAAACAACAACAACAATAATAACCTTGTTATTATGATCATGTAGATGTGTGTCTTCAAGTCATTTTCACAATACACAACAAATACATAATAATAACAATAATAATAATAATGTTGTATAGTGTGTATAGTGGAAACAAATTGAAGATGATGACAACAACAACAAAACAACAGGGACAATAACAATATTGTTGTATAGCATGTATAGTTTTATTATAGTGTGCAATAATGGGGATGACTTGAAGGTATACAACAACTAAACAACAACAACAATAATGTTAATTATTATTATTATGTAGTTGTGTGTCTTCAAGTTTTTCTCACTTTACACAACAAATACATAGTAACAACAACAACAACAACAATAATGTTTTTATATAGTATGAATAGTGTTGTTGTCGCAGAGGTTCCCAAACTTTTTTCCCTCATAGACCATGTTCAACATTTTACTGGTTTCGGTGGGCCTCCTGCTGCTACGTTTCGACCCTATTCCCAAAACCCGTCAAGTCTCCCATGGAGCCCTGGGGCCCAGCTGGACACTTTGGGAATCAGAGTATAGTGCGTAGAGTGGAAATGAACTGAAGACGACGACAACAACAACAGCAACAATAACAATATTGTTGTATAGCAGGTATAGTGTTGTTACAGCGTGTATAGGGTTAGGGTTGGCTTTGAAGGCACACAACAACAACAACATAACAACAACAACAACAACAACAATGTTGTTCTTATTGTATAGTGTGTGTCCTCTCCATTGACGCCCCCTTGTCGTGGGGGAGAGGCTTGCGCACCCTAATGAAGTTGTGAGCGGTGGTATAATAGCCACCTATGGGGCCTCCCATGCCAGACAGGTCACAACCGAAGGGTCTGACCAAGAGCGCCAAAGGGCAGGATGGGCTCTCTAGCCTTATGGCCACCATCCTAGGAGAAGGAAAACTCTGATCCCAAACCCGGGCGGATGGTGCTCATCTAACCCTGCAAGGTCAACCCTCTCGGAGAAGGAAACTCTAATCAAACCTACGACCCGAGGACCTCACTGCCACTGTCCATGCTTGTCAAGGCCTCAGCAGACGAACCTCTGGTTTAAAGGGTGAGGCCAGTTCTGTGCACGCTGCGCTCCACCAGAAAAATCCATTGCACAGGCTCAAAGGACACATCCAATCTCCGAAAAAGCCCTGTAGCGATAGGCGAGGGACGAAACGGCAGGTGTAAAGATGCACTGGAAGCCACAGACCCAACCCTGCATGCAGGCGGTTCAGGACTTTGGTCGCTCGAGACGGACCGGGGATGATAGTCTTGTTCGGCAGCCTTTTTTAAGGAGAGCACTGCTTGCTCCATATGGAGAGAGGCCTAGAAAAGGTGGCCTAAAGAAAGCTCATCCCCAACAACCCGGTTGGCTAGCCGCGGCCAACGGGCATCTTCTGATGCGGTCAAACAAAGACAAAGAGACAAAGGCACACACCAGCCTCCAAAGGTGCAAACAGAGTAACGCTTGCATGCTGGAATTCTGCAGACAGTGGACGTCCTGAGCGCCGTTCTGCTCCAATCGCCCATGAACTGTCATGACTTAACATCGACATTGCTGCTCTTAGTGAAGTTCATCTCCACAAGGAAGGCAGCCTTCAAGAACACAGTGCCAGCTACACACTCTATTGGTCTGGCAAACCCAACAGTGAAAAACATCTTTCAGGTGTAGGCTTCATGAAACATGGGTCACCTATTGCCAACACCTTTGGCTCCTTGAACGCTTTCACCAGCGCTGTTTACACACAATTCTAAACACACACTGGACCGACTATGTGACAAATGTTGCTGTCCTTGAAAAGCAGGGATCGCCAGCATTGAGGCCATGCTATTGAGGACGCAGCTGCGCTGGGCAGGACACCTTTCTAGGATGGAGGACCATCGCCTCCCCAAAATAGTATTCTACGGTGAACTCGCCACGGGTCAAGAGCGTAAGAGGGGCGCCCCAAAGAAGAGATACAAGGCCTCCCTGAAACAACATCTCAGGCTTGGCCAGATGGATCCCCAACAATGGTCCTCCCTGGCCTCGCATCGGGAGGCATGGAGACACACTGTCCATGACACTGCAGCCTCCTTCGAAAGTTCACAGCGAACGAGCCTCAAAGAGAGACGACAACGCAGAAAGAACCGCAACCGGAAACATCACCCAAGGAGACTTTCGGCTGTGCTTTCTGCAACCGGACCTGTTTGTCCCAAATTGGCCTTTTCAGTCACCAAGGCGCTGCTTGTAGAAAGCGAGGGATCAGGAGTCCTTCCTGAATCTTCGTTTGCGAAGCAAAGCCAGAGAGAGAGATAGTGTGTATAGCGAAGGCAATAACAGCAGCTTAACCACAACATGATTCTATTCTATTATGAACTGGTCATAATTGGACCGTGAGCCAGAGGCGTGATGCTGCAGCACACGAGGCCAATGCGATGCCTGGAGAACCGTGCCATTCCCAGCTCCACAAAGGGAGCCATTAGTCCCTCCATGTTCTAGAGTCATAGAAGAGTTGGAGGAGACTCCAGGAAGGGCCCTGGTCCAGTCCAAACCCCCATTTTCTGCCACGCAGGAACTTCCTGTCCAGGCTTTTGAGGGTTTCGGGTTACAACTCCCAGAATCCCTGGCTATTGGCCTGCACAGCTGAGGCTTCTGGGAAATGTAGTCCCAAAAAAAAAAAGAGAGAGAGAGAGAGAGAGGCCTTCTTCGTACCTGGAGGCCGAAGTGGCGTCCGGAGGGAGCGGGTTCCGAAGGGTCACTCGGCACTCCAGCGCCTCACCGGCCAGGAACACCGCACCCCGCAAGAGCGACGCCGAAACCTCGATCATGGCTGCAGCGGAAGAGTAGGCCCAAAACCGGAAGAAGTAAAGATAGGGGCTGTATGACCCAGGGGAGCGCGGGCGGCCTTCCCGACTCGGCGGGGGGAGGAGCCGCGTGGAGACTCCGCCCACCACTTCGGGAACACTGGGCTCTGGGATTCGCTGCCTGGATGAGACTCCGCCCACCACTTCGGCAAGGCTCGGTTCTTTCTGCCCGGCCGGGATTGGCTGCCTGTGTGGGCGGAGCCGCCTCGAGACTCCACCTCCTACGTCGCGAAGGCTCGGCTCTTTCTCCCGGCCAGGATGGGCTGCTTGGAGGTGAGGAGCCTGCTGGAGATCTTCGGGAAGACTCGGGTGTTTCCGGAACTAAATCGTCTGCGCTCGGGAGCGCAGGGGAGGAGCCTCCTGGAGACCTTCGGAAGGGCCTGAATCGTCTGTCCGCTGGACCACAGGAGAGGAGCCTCCTGGAGACCCCGCCCACCACTTCGCCTTCGGGAAAACTCGCCTCTTTCTGCCCTGCTGGGATTGGCAGCCTTGAGGAGGGGAAGAGCGCGGGACTTGATGGGAGGAGCCTACTGGAGGCCCCGCCTCCTCCTCCCCTTCCGCTCAATTGTTTGCGCAACTGAATCATCTGCGCGCTGGATCGCAGGGGAGGAGCCTCCTGGAAACTCCGCCCCTTGCCTCTCCTTCGGGAAGGTTCGGGTATTTCCGGAACCCTTCGGCCTGAATAGTCTACGGTCTAGAACGCAGAGGAGGAGCCTCTTGGAGGCCTTCGGGAAGGCTCGGGTGTTTCCGCCTCCGCGCCGTCTCCCCATTGGCCGAGGGGCGGGGAAGGGGCGTGGCCTGGCGTTGGAAGTAGGGCTGGGGCGGAAGTCAGCTCAGTCAGTCAGTGGCGCTCGCTGCATTCGGACATGGCTCAAGTCGGAGCGTGCGGCGGGGCGTCTTGCGGCGCTGTTCCTTCGGAAGATGAGGAAGGCCTGATGTCGGGCTTCGAGGGCTCTCTGGGGCCGGGCCTCAGAGTCCCTCGCTGGGGCTGGCGCCTGTGCCTGGCTCACCGCTTCCCCGAGCGGAGGAAGCCCTACCAGGCCTCCGACGTCTCCGCCGCCCACGCCCTCCGCCACCTCGGACTCGCCCTCAGGTCAGGGGTCAAAGGTCGGCCTCCGGGGCTGCTGGTGGTGGTGGTTCACTTCCGGGTCACCTTTGACCGCCAGCCCTTCAGGCGGACAGTCCGGTTGGGCAGCCTTTGCCCTGGAGTGGCCGGAATGTCTGTCCGTGGTCACTCTTCCTCCTCTTGACCTCTTTGGCTACTGGCCCTTAACCTCCCTCCTGTGTCCCTGACCACCTGAGTCAAGGGCCAAAGGCTGCCGAGTTCCTTTCCAACTCTGTGATGCCATTCTCTTACTCTTGGTCATAATTTGACTGTGTGCCAGAAGCATGATGCTGCAGCAGACAAGGCCAATGCGATGGCGTTGAAGGAAGCCCCGTCCCCAGGTCCACCGAGGGAGCCATGAGGCCCTCCTTAGCCTAGAATCATAGAACCATGGAGTTGGGAGAGACCCCCAGAAGGACCCCCAGAAGGCCCAACCTCCCCATCTTCTGCTGCCGTGCAGGAACTCCCTGTCCAGGCCTCACTTGGAGCCCCAGTCCAGTTCTGGGTGCCTCCTCCTCCTCCTTTCAAGAAGGAGTCCAACCGCACTGCAACCAACTACGCTTCCCAGAATTCCACAGCAGTTAAAGCTCTGCCGAGCCAGACGCTTCCTCCTCCTCCTCCTGGGCAAAGGCCGCCTTTGAGGCTCTTATGGCTGCTGCTGCCGCTTGGGTTGGGCGGCCGGAATGGCAGGGAATGAAAGGCTGGGGCTTCTGGGGGAGAGAGCTGGGCAGGGGTTTCCTGGTCCACCAAGGGAGCCATTAGTCCCTCCATATTCTGCGCCATCCAAGCCTCAAGTGGAGTCCTGAGGCCAGTTTTAAGGAGGACAGAAAGGGGCTAGCAAAGGGAGGGATGGAGGGCAAAGCCAAGGAAGGGTCTTGAAGGGAGTAGTGGTGGGTGGCGGCCCCACAGACAGGGATGGATGGGCCCTTCCCTTCTCTCCTAACCCTCAGGGCCACCATTTTGAGCCTTTTCCCAGGAATCCAGCCCCATTCTGCCATGGAGGAACTCACAGAGAATCATTGAGTTGGAAGAGACCCCCCCCCCCCCGGGCCGTCCAGTCCGACCCCATTCTGCCATGCAGGAACTCTCAATCATAGAACCATAGAGTTGGAAGACACCCCCAAGGGCCGCCAAGTCCAACCCCATTCTGCCATGCAGGAACTCACAGATTCATAGAGAGTTGGAAGAGACCCCCAAGGGCCGTCCAGTCTGACCCCATGCTACCATGCAGGAACTCTCAATCGTCTTCTTTTGCAGGTACTTCAAGTGGTGGTACCGGAAGACCCAGCTGGAGAAGAAGCAGCCCTTCATCGACCTCTTCAACGCTCAGCCCCTCCGACAGATCTACGGTCAATGCCGGGTGCGGGGGGCACGTCCTGCAAGGGAAAGGCGGCCCCTGCAAGGAGACTGACCGGTCCATCTGTCCATCTCTCCTTTCCAGGCTGCCCACTGGGGGGCTTCGGCGGAGGGACCATCACGCGGGGCTGGCGGGGGGAATTCTGCCGGTGGCAACTGAACCCAGGCCTCTACCACTACAAGACCGTCGTTGCTGACCAGGTGCGTGGCATGGGGGGCATTAGTGGATGGAGGGTCAGCACCTCCCCTGTCCCCATTTGCATGGTCACTCTCCATCCTCCTCTGGGCCTTTCGGGGTGCTGCCGCCCAGCTGGAGCCCATGTTTTGGGGTCCTCTCCCTCCTGGGAGCAAAATGGAGGCTTCTTCCTGCCTCTCACCCTGTGCCCCCCGTTTCTGCCCCCCTCGCAGTTCACGGTTTGCCTGCGCCGAAAGGGACAGACGGCCTACCAACAGGTGCTGTCGGTGGAGCGTCCCAGCCGCCTGCAGGCCTGGAACTGGAGTTTCTGTGGTCACTATGCCTTCTACCATGCGCTCTACCCGCGCGCATGGAGCGTCTACCAGCTGCCCGGCCAGGACCTTGTCCTCACCTGCCGCCAGATCACCCCCATCATCCCTCACGACTACCAGGTGAGTGAGCGAGAGCACATTGAAGTTGTTGTTGTTGTTTATGGCATTCATACCCCGCTCTTTTGGGATCCGCTCAAAGCCTTGCAGTCAGGCATACGACCTGAAATGACATGAAGCCGCGGACATGCACCCCATTCGTCCTTCGCGCATAAGCAAGAGACACGAGTCTGATGAAGATCATGAGGAACTGAGGAGGACAGTAATACATGTTCCCAGGCTAACAATCTAAAAAGACATGACCCCAAAGGAGAGTGGACAGTAAGGGCTGTTCGACAGTGGATCATGGTCCCTTGGAGATTTTGGTGGACTCTCCCTCCTTGGAAGTCTTTAAACAGAGGCTGGATGGCCATCTGTCAATGGGGAGGCTTTGATTGAGAGTTCCTGCATGGCAGAATGGGACTGGACTGCATCAGGGTCCTTTTTAAGGTCTCTCCCAACTCTATGGTTCTATGATTCTAAGGAACGGCAAAGGGGCTCAAGTCCAGTGGTCCTTCTCTCCCTCTGAGGCCAGACTGCCATGTCAGATGGAATAATGACCTGAAATTGCACTGATTTGGGAGTGGGCTCAGGGGGAAGGTCTGGGGCCTTTGCATTATGCCTTTGGGGTTCTCCCAGGTGTGGGGAAGGTGGCCCTGTGCTCCATGGAGATCTCATCCCACCCATAGGATTGGTCCAACCAGGAGGCACTGCCTTTCTCTGTTAGCATGAGGTCTGGGTTTGGGTTTTTTTTGGAGGGGGGGATTCTGGTGCTTTAAACAGGAACTCTCTATCAAAGCACCCCATTGACAGATGGCCATCCAGCCTCTGTTTAAAAGCCTCTAAGAAATCATAGAATCCTAGAGTTGGAAGAGACCCCAAGAAGGGCCCTGATCCAGTCCAACCCCTTTATTCTGCCATGCAGGAACTCTCCATCAAAACATTCCCATTTTGACAGATGGACGTCCAGCCTCTGCTTAAAGAGCTCCAAAGAAAGAGACTCCGAGGGAATAGATTCCACCATCAAACAGTAATTACTGTCCGGAAGTGCCTCCTAATGTTGAGGTGGAACTTCTTTTCCTCTCATTTGAATCCATTGCTTTGTCTCCTATTCTCTGGAGCAGCAGAAAACAAGCTTGCTCCCTCCTCAGTATGACCTCCCTTCAAGTGTTTACCGTATTTTCCGGCATATAAGCCAACGGGAGGTATAAGACGACCCCCCACGTCGCCCACCGAGAGCATCCCTGGACGCCCCTGATGGGGTCTCCCGCCAGCTGGAGGGGTCCTCTCTAGAGACCTGAGAGGATCCGTGGTGACTGGGCTATCGCCACCATTTTTTTTCAAAAGGCGGTGGGGAAGTGGCTCCAGAGCCAGCTGGGCAGAGTAAAAGGGCTGGTCCCTTACTCCTCTGAACCATCGCTGAGTAAAAGGGCCGGACCCTTACTCTTCCGCGCCGCTGCCACTGGCAGCAGGGATCCTCCGATCCTTCAGCGGCTTCAGAAGTCCTCCGCGGAAGCTGCCGCCACCACCCGCAATCCTCCGCTCCTCCAGGGGCTTCCACAGAAGACTTCTGAAGATGCTGGAGGATTGGCGGATTGGCGGCTGCGGCAATGCCGCGGAGGACTAAGGGGCCAGCTCTTTTCCTCAGCCCAGCCAGCTCTGGAGCCGCTTCCCCGCTGCTTTTTGGAAAAAAATGGCAGTGAGAGCCCAGCTGCCGCGGATCCTCTTAGGTCTCCTGAGAGGCCTCCTCCAGCGGTGCGAGTGCCTGCTGACTGGGAGAGGAGCCAGCAAGGACCCCAGAGACAGGGAGGTGGCTATGCCATTCGCCTTATATGCCGGAAAATACGGTAGTTAGAGAATATTGTCAGGCAGCACCAAATCCGCAGATCTTTTTCAGGCAGATTCATGAAATAACAGCTTTTGTTGCAGAAATGAAATAACAGACAGTTCTGTGCCTTTCTTGTCTAAAGTCTAAAGGTGAAAAACATAGATGACACTTTTATAGATGAATATGACAGCTGTGCCCCACAAACCAGTGTTAAAATATGATCGCCTATAATTCCCCGCGTTGCGAGAAACTGGGAGGAAATGGTCGAAAGTCCAGGTGTCCGGCATTTTGGCCAGAAGTCTGAGAAGAAACTCTTTCTCATCAACAATCTTGAACAAGAGGCACCCGCAGTTAACAATTTAATCCATATTACAACAGTCTATATCTCTATCTTTAAACATCAATATAGATCTATAAAACTATTAACCTTTAATATCAAAATATAAAACTACCGTATATAAACTATATAAATACACAACTTTAAACCAACATTATGAAATCCCCCCCCATCACCCTCCTTCCCTAAAGGCAAGCCTTTGGAGAGAAATCACTCCTCCGCATTCCTTCCCTTTCAAGCAAATTCTTAGCATTAGAAACACATTAACCCTTTTTCTGCATCACAAGCTAAAACCACGTTTTTAAACTGTTATGAATTCCATCATTCTTATTTTAAACCCCTAAGTCATATTAAATCCTTTCTGGCAGGAATTCGTTACGGAGACATCTCTCGATTTCAGTAAGGTTCTCCATGACATTCTTGCAAAGAAGTTAATAAAATCTGGTTTAGACAATGCAGTTGTTCAATGGATTTGCAATTGGTTGACCAGCCGAACCCAAAGGACACTCATCCGTGGCTCCGTCTCACCCTGGAAAGAAAGGGACCAGTGGGGCTCTGTCCTGGGCCCAGTTTCCTATCCAAAATCTCTATCAATGACTTGGATGAAGGAATAGAGGGCATGCTGATCAAATCTGCAGACAACAGCAAATTAGGAGGAGTAGCTAAGTAACGAAGAAAACGAACTTCAACAGGGAGAAATGTAAGACACTGCACTTAGATAGGAAAAATTAAAATGTGCAGATATCGGATGAGGGACACCTGGCTTAAGGAGACTTCTCCGTCTGAAAGGGATCTAGGAGTCCAAGGAGACCACAAGTTGAACATGAGTCAACAGCCAAACAGTTCCTCCAGATGTTGAGCTGGATTCTCTTTTCCTGTACTTTGCATCCATTGCTCCATTGTCTCCTGTTCTCTGGAGCAGCAGAAAACTAGCTTGCTCCCTCCTCAATATGACCTCTCTTCAAATATTTAAACAGGGCTCTCATATCACCTCGTAACTTTCTCCTCTGCAGGCTAAACACCCCCAGCTCCTTGAGTCTCTCCTCATAGGGCTTTATGGTATCCAGGTCCTTCACCATTTTAGTCTCCCTCCTTTGAACACATGGCTCCAGTTTCTCAACATCCTTTTTCAGTGGTTTTGCCCAGAACTGGACACAGCATTACTCCAGGTGAGACCTGGCCAAAGCAGAATAGAGTGGCACTGTTGCTTCCCTTGATCTGGACACTATACTTCTATTGATGCAAGGCCCCAGAAACAGCATCCTTGGTAGGCATCTGGGCCCAGGAGCTGGTTCTGTTGGTCCCACCAGCCTGGCTTCCATTGCCCCCGCAGATGATGACCGGAGGCCAAGACCCCTGTGTCTGGGCTGACTATCGGCCCTCAGGCAAAGGCTGGAGCAGGAGCAAAGGTTGCTGCTGCTATTGTTGTGCCTTCAGGGAGTGTCTTTGAGCTGCTTCCATGGACTCTAACCCTATTTTATAGAATCCTGAAGAGACCCCAACCAAGGGCCCTGATCCAGTCCAACACCATTCTGCCACGCGGGAACTCACAAAGCATCCCCATTGACAGATGGCCATCCAACCTCTACTTAGAGACCGCTGAAGAAGGAGACCCCACCAAACTCCATTGAGGGAGTGTGTTCCACTCATACGGCTTCATGGTTTCTAGGCGTTTCACCGTTTTGGTTGCCATTTTGGTCTCAACCTCCTCCTTAAATTCTTTTGCCCAGAACTGGATCCAGGATCATTCCAGATGAGGCATGACCAAAGCAGAATGGAGTGGCACTATTACTTCCCTCGATCTGGACACTGTATTTCTATTAATGCAGCCTAGAATCACTTTGTCCTTTTAGCTCCTGCACCGCACTGTTGGCTCATGTTCAACTTGTGGTCTCCTTGGACTCTCAGATCCCTTTCACACTTATAAGTTTCCTTAAGGCAGGTATCTCCCATCCTATAGCTAAGCATTTCATTTTTTCCTACCTAATTGCAGTACCTTACATTTCTCATTTTGTTAGCTTTGCCCCAGCTTTCTAGTCTATGGGACTGGCCCAAGGCCATCGCTGGGTTTTTAATGACCAAACAGGGATTTGGCCATTGGTCCCCCAGACTTGGGCTCCAGCAATCGAACCCACAACATCACACTGGGATCCCAAATGTTAGTCATTTGTTGTTGTGTTCTTTCAAGTCAACACTGACTTTTGATTTCTGGAGAGGTTGCTTGCCATCTTGGTGCTCTTCCCCAAAATGGTTTTTCATAGAATCATAGAATCGTAGAGTTGGAAGAGACCACAAGGGCCATCCAGTCCAACCCCATTCTGCCATGCAGGAAATCACAATCAAAGCATCCCCGACTGATGGCCATCCAGCCTCCGTTTGAAGACCTCCAAGGAGGGAGACTCCACTACATGTTGCTTAAACTTCCCACTCCTCCTGTCTCTTCATCATTTTAATCTGCTATGCTCTACAATGTCCACTAGGGGGCGTTGGCTGCATTTCCATCACCTTTTGTAGCCTCCTTCTTGCGCCAATGAAAGGCCAGGAGAGGCCTTTTTTGAAACCTGAAACATGGTGAAAATTCCTCCGTACCTCCCATATGGAGGCATTCCTTTTCCTGCTTGTGAGAGCAGGTGCAACTCTCAAAGGTCTCCTGGGGGACTAATGCAGACCCCTAACCCCCTTGGTTTAGATGAAAGAATAGAGGGCTGATTTTATCCATTTCAAATGTGTTCTTTCTTCCTTCTCACGCGCCCTGTTTATGGCAAAACAGAATTATTACAAATCATTGATCTCCGCCAATGAGAGGCGCCCGCAGCGTTTGTTCTCCACCTTCAACACGTTGCTTAAACCTCCCTCTACTCCTGTCTCTTCATCATTCTCTCCTAATGACTTTGCTAATTATTTCGTCTCAAAGATCACCACCATTCGCTCTGAGATAGTCCCTCCTGATTCCTCTTCCGCTCATAATCTTCTATCGCCCTCGCCTAACAAATTTTCTGTGTTTCCTCCTGCCTCTTTGGATGAACTCTCTACACTTCTGAACTCTTCCAAACCTCCAACTTGTTCTCACTAAGATCTCCAATGACCTTTTACAGGCCAAGGCTAATGGCCTTTACTCTGTTCTCATCCTTCTCGATTTGTCTGCAGCCTTTGACACCGTTGATCAGTGTCTCCTAATTGACATACTTTCTGACCTTGGGTTCTCAGACTCTGTTCTCGACTGGTTTAGATCTTACTTGTCTGGCCGATCTTTTGCAGTAGTTGCAGGGGGTCAGACTTCATCTCCTGTTCCCTTCTCTGTTGGAGTTTCCCAGGGCTCTGTTCTGGGTCCCCTTCTGTTTTCTCTCTACACACTGTCCTTAGGAAAACTCATCAGCTCTTTTGGCTTTTCCTACCATCTCTATGCCGATGACACCCAGTTGTATCTTTCCACCCCTGACCTTTCTCCAAGGCTTGAACAGCAAGTTTCGTCTTGTCTCACAGCTGTCTCTCAGTGGATGCGCTATCAGCGTTTGAAACTCAACATGTCCAAGACGGAGCTTCTTGTCTTTCCTCCTAAGCCCACCCTTCAACACTCCTTTTCTGTCTCTGTGGACAACATTTCTATTCAACCAGTCCAGCAAGCCCGCAGTCTTGGCTTTATCTTTGACTCTTCTCTGTCGTGTATCCCTCAGATCCAGACCACAGCCAAGGCTTGTAGATTGCCAAAATCTGACCTTATCTCTCCGCCTCTTCTGCCGACTTGATTCCTGTAACGTCCTCCTGGCTGGGCTTCCTCTTTCTCACCTCCGTCCTTTAATCTCCGTCCAGCATTCAGCTGCACGCATTATCACTTCCACCCACCGCTGTGACCATCTCTCTCCTGTGTTGGCATCCCTTCACTGGCTCCCTCTCCCTTTCCGCATTCATTATAAGCTCCTGCTGTTGACATTCAAAGCCCTCCATGGACTGGCCCCTCCTTACATATCAGACCTTATTTCTCCTCACCTTCCCACTCCGTTGTTCGTTCTGGTAGTCAAGGTCTGCTGTCCCAGCCCAGGATTTCCTCTGCCCCATCCCGGATTCGCCCCTTTTCACTCGCTGCCGCTCACTCCTGGAACCTTCTTCCCCCGCGAGACACAAGGGCCCTGATCACTTCTTTAACCAGCTTCAAAATGGAGCTGAAGACCATCCTGTTCAGAGAAGCCTTCCCAGGCATTGCATAATTGTCGCTTACTATTTGATGTTCCTTTGTTGCCTGTTTTATTGAATCATGTCCTGTATTGCTATGTACTTTATATGTATTATCCTACTTGAGAGTATGTATTTTCCCTGGAAGAAGATTAACCATCCATGATGAAGCCAAGCCCTCCCTCCAGTCCATCTGCCTTGGTCCAGGCCTTGGAGGTAGAGAGGAACTGCTGGACCTCTGACCCTTTCCCTCCACCCCTCCCTTCTTCTCCTTCTGTGTCATCTTTTTAGATTGGAAGCCCGAGGGCAGGGATCCGTCTAACTAAAAAGATTGTACGTACAGCGCTGTGTAAATTTACAGCGCTTCATAAATAAAGGTTAATAATAATAATAATAATAATAATAAGGATTAGGAATTGGCTGACTGGCCGAACCCAAAGGGTGCTGAGCCATGGCTCCTTTTGATCTTTGAGAGGAGTGACCAGAGGGGTGTCCAGTGGGGCTCTGTCCTGGGCCCAGTTTGCTATTCAACATCTTTATAAATGATTTGGGTGAAGGAATAGAAGGCATACTTATCAAATTTGCAGATCAAATTACATAGAAAGAGATTCCAGCTCAGCAATAGGAGGAACTTCCTGACAGAAAGAGCTGTTTGACAGTGGAATATGCTGCTTTGGAGTCTGCCTCCTTGGAGGTCTTTAAAATGGGTCTGTATGGGCATCTGTCAATGGGGATGCTTAGATGGAGAATTCCTGCATTGCAGAAGAAGGGGCTTGGACTGGAGCAGGGCCCTTGGGATCCCTTCTGACTCTATGATTCTACATTTTCTTCCTGCATTCCCATGACATCCCTTTCTTGCCCTTTTCTGCCCACAGGAGAGCAGCCTTCCGGTGGGGGTCTTCGTCTGGGAGGCGGAGAACCAGCGGGACGAGGAGGTGGAGGTCTCCATCATGTTCACCTTCCAGAATGGGACAGAGAGCAAGGATGACCGTCGGGGCGGCCACTGGAATGAGCCCTTCAGCCTCCAGAAGGACGGCCACTGCGTCCGGGGCATCCTCCTGCACCACTGCCTGCCGGTCAACTCCTACACCTTGGCCATCGCAGGCCGGGAGAAGGTGGGCCAGGGGGTGAGGGGTCAGGAAAAGAAGGGAGGCGGCCATCTCTGGGGGTTGCTCTAGGCTTGGGAGAGGAAGAAGGGGACCATGGCTGTGAAGGCATTTGAGGCTGGGGGCCACGGCGAGGAACTGTGGGGTGGCACAAGACCCCCAGGATGCTGCGGTTGGGGGGCTCCAAGGTGAAGAAGCCTCAGACTTCGAGCAGCAGCAGGAGCCATATGGTCTTCTCTGCACACAGCTTTGGGAGACGTGGGGCACTGCGTCTTGACAGCTGGGGCCAGAGATGAGGGATGTGTGATACGGCAGCTAAAAAGGCCAATGTGATTCTAGGCTGCATCAATAGTAGTCTCTAGAGCAAGGGAAGTAATAGTGCCACTCTATTCTACTTTGGTCACCCTGTGATGTCTGCTGTTAGAATCCAATCTTGTAAGAATCCACACAGAGTCCAATCTTCATGTAAGAGCAGTAATTTTTTCATCCATGAGCAGCTACTGAGCACAGCCAGCCCCAGGAGAGTGAGAGGATGAGGAAGAGAGAGCAAGCAATCCCTCTCCAACCCTCTTAATAGTATAGATATACTGCAGCTGATATCACTAAGGGCTGTGTCTTAAAGGTACCTTACATCAAAATAACATTGTGTCCAGTTCTGGGCACCACAATTCATTTACAGGATGGAGTGTGTTCAAAGGAGGGTGACCAAAATGTTTAAGGGTCTGGAAACCATGAAGCCCTATGAGGAAAGACTTAGGGAGCTAGGGATGTTTAGCCTGGAGAAGAGAAGGTTAAGAGGGGATATGATATGAGCCCTGTTTAAATATTTGAAGGGATGTCATTGAGGAGGGAGCAAGCTTGTTTTCTGCTGCTCCAGAGAACAAGAGACAATGGAGCAATGGATGGAAGCTCCAGGAAAAGAGATTCCAACTCAACATTAGGAGGAACTTCCTGAGAGTAAGAGCTATTTGACAGTAGAAGATGCTGCCTTGGAGTATAACTGTTACATGGATTTGCAATTGACCGACTGACAGAACCCAAGCAATGCTCAGCAATGGCTCCTTTTTATCCTGGAGAGAAGTGACCAGTGGGGTCCCACAGGGCTCTGACCTGGGGCCAGTGCTATTCAACATCTTTATCAATGACCTGGATGACAGAATTGGGAGCATACTTATCAAATTTGCAGATGACCCCAAATTAGGAGGAATAGCTAATACTCCAGAGGACAGGATCAAGATCCAAAATGACCTGAATAGACTAGAAAGCTGGGCCACAGCTAACAAAATGAAATTCAACATGGAGAAATGTAAGGTACTGCACTTAGGGCAGAAAAATAAAATGCACAGATACAGGATTATGGGGGACACCTGGCTGAACAAGATTTATATGTGTGAAAGGGATCTGGGAGTCCAAGTAGACCACAAATTGAACATGAGTCAACAGTGTGATGCAGCAGCTTAAAAAGGCCAATGCAATTTTAGGCTGCATCAATAAAAGCATAGTGTCTAGATCAAGGGAAGTAATAGTGCCACTATATACTGCTCTGGTCAAGCCCCACCTGGAATATTGTGTCCAGTTCTGGGCGCCACAATTCAGAAAAGACATTGAGAAACTGGAGCCATGTGTCCAGGAGGGGGAGACCAAAATGGTGAAGGGTCTGGAAACCATTAAGTCCTATGAGGAGACACTTAGGGAGCTGGGGATGTTTAGCCTGGAGAAGAGAAGGTTAAGAGCAGTATGATAGCCCTCATATGTCATATTGAGGAGAGAGCTGACTTGTTTTCTGCTGCTGCAGAGAACAGGATCCGCAGCAATGGATGCAAGCTGCAGGAAAAGAGATTCCACCTCAACGTTAGGAGGAACCTCCTGAGAGTAAGGGCTATTCGACAGGGGAACAAACTCCCTCAATGGAGTACAATGGAGTCTCCTTCCTTGGAGGTCTTTAAGCAGAGGCTGGATGGCTTTCTGTTGGGGATGTTTTGATTTAGATTTCCTGCACAGCAGAATGGGGTTGGACTGGATGGCCCTTGGGGTCTCTTCTGACTATGATTTTGTGGTTTTTCTCTTCCTTCCAGGAAGGCACTACAGTCACCCACTTCACTTCTTTCAACCCTGCCGGCACCGGAGAGGAAGTGTGGCAAGACCTTCTGGCAGACGGCAAGCTGGCATCCCCACCAGGTGAGCTCCAGGAAGGGCGGGCCAGCCTGAGGTTGAGGGTCATGTCTCTGACCCAAGGGTGCTTTTTTGCATATGGGTATGTTGTGTTCTCTCTTTCAGGAAAAAGTCCCCCAACGGAGAAGGGGGCGGCCTGCGCTGCTGCCGTGTGCGCTACTTGCACTGTGCCGGCCCGTGGCCGTGGGACACTGGAGCTGGGCTTGGCCTGGGACATGCCGCGCATCCACTTCGGGTCCAAAGAGAAGGAGCACTACAGGTGGGTCTCTCCCAGGGCCAGCTTCCTAGAATCATAGAATCGTAAGAGTTGGAAGAGACCCCAACAAGGGCCCTGATCCTGTCCAAACCCCTTCTTTCGCTTGCAGGAACTCTCAGTCAAGGCATTCCCATTAACAGATGGCCATCCAGCCTCTGCTTAAAGACCTCCAAAGAGGGAGACTCCATTGAACTCCAAAGGAATATGTTCCACTGTCGAATAGCCCTTACTGTCCAGAAGTTCCTCTGAATGTTGACCTGGAATCTCGTTTCCTGGAGCTTGCATCTATTGCTCCATTGTGTCCTATTCTCTGGAACGGCAGAAAACAAGCTTGCTCCCTCCTCAATGTGACACCCCTTCAAATACTTAAACAGGGCTCTGTTGGCCAAGCAATTGACTGGCAACAGGGGCCTGGAGGCCGTTTTCTGCTCCAGGACCCTGTGCTGGCCACATGGATTGCCAGGACAGCCGGAAGATGACCAGAACAATGCCAGAGGGGGAGCCGAGAGAGACCTCTGGAGCTGGATCGATCCAAAGGCGCAGAGCAGAGAGGCTGGATGTCCATCTGTCAATGCAGATGCTTTGATGGAGAGTTCCTGCATAGTAGAATTTGGGTTGGACTGGATCAGGACCCTTTTGGGGGGTCTCTTCCAACTCTGGTTTTATGAGCAGCAGATTCTGCTTCACCAGCAGTGCGGTTTGCGCTCTCCCTTCATGTCCATTTCTCTCCCTTCCCCTTGACCTGTCCGCAGGTGGTACACGCGCTTCTTTGGCCGGGAAGGGGATGCCTGCCCTGCCCTTTGCCACCACATGCTGACCCATTACCCTGAATGGGAGGAGAAGATCGAGGCCTGGCAGAGGCCCATCTTGGAGGACAGGTATGGCCTGCGTTGGGTGCGGAACTCCATCTTGGGCAGAAGGGGCCACGGAGCAAGGGCCCTTGACCTTCTCAATGCCTGCTTCCTACTTTTGCAAATGTCTGGCTGCAGAAAAACAGGGATGCAGACACCTTACAAAGAACAGAATCCAGACACCACAAGCTAAAACCACGTTTTAAACTATTATAAATCCCATCATTCTTATTGTAAAGCTTAAACATACTAAATATTATCTGGCAGAAATTCCTTCCTGACAGTCAGGTGTGCCCAAAGCGCCCTGGGGTCTAAACATGGCTCCAAAATGCGGAAGGGGCATACGAAGGGGCAGGAGCTTTAGGCCATGTTTTGGGTTCTCCCTGGCAATTTCAGGTCAAAGAGAAAGCCCTTTTTTGCAAAACCGGAAGTAAACCTAAAGTGATTTTGAATAGCTGCCTACTTTGAAAAAAACACCTCTCCTGGGCTTAAAATGGCTGAAGGTGCCTTACAAAAATGGCCCCAGACCCATTTAGGGAGTGTGCCCCCCACATTCCTCCTAGGAGGCTAATGGGGCCTAGTTGCCCACCACTTGCTCTGGACCTCTGCCTTTGCTGAGGAAAGGGGGATACTTCATAGACTCAGAAATTTGGAAGAGACCCCAAAAAGGACCATCCAGTCCAACCCCGTTCTGCCTTGCAGGAACTCTCCATCAAAGCATACTTCTGTGTGCCAGGTTGTGTTCCTGGGCAAGAGGAGGTTCTTTGGGCCTGGCAAATGAGCCCCTTGGGGAGGGGGTCAGTTCCTGGTCAGTTTCCCTGGCATTGACCGAGGAAAAGGGGGACCCCCATTTAACCCCTTCCCGTCTGCCAGCTGTTGAACAGCTGCTTGCCTGTCTGCAGGTGAAGGACCCTCCTGGCATGAGAGAAGCCCCCATAAACACACAGTAGGACCCTGGGTTAATCTGGCTATACGGTGGCAGGGTCCATCCAACCTCCTCCTTGCAAAAATGCCACAACCCAGGGACGGGTGGGCGGGTGTGTGGTCAAGCGGCACGAATGGAGTATTGTCCGCCTTTCTTTCCCATTCCTCTTGCAGTGACCTGCCCGCCTGGTACAAGTCGGCCCTCTTCAACGAACTCTATTTCCTGGCGGACGGAGGGACGGTCTGGGTGGAGCTGCTGCCCGAGGACGGCCCTTCCTTGGACGCCTCCCAGGGACTCTCTGGGCTGCTGCCTGTTGTGGGGGAGTTTGGCCGCTTTGCCTACCTGGAAGGTCAGTCTCTTTGCAGAAATATAAGGTACAGCACTTAGAAAAATTGAAATGCATAGATAAAGGATGGGGGACACCTGGCTCAAGGGGACTTTTATGTGTGAAAGGGATCTGGGAGTCCTAGAAAACCACAAGTAGAACTTGAGTCAACAGTGTAATGTGGCAGCTAACAAGGCCAATGTGATTTTAGGCTGCATTAATAGAAGTATAGTGTCTAGATCAGGGGTCGGCAACCTCCGGGCCGCGGGCCGGATGCGGCCCCCGGAGGCCTGCCGACCGGCCCCTAGCTGCTGTTGCCGCTGCTGCCGCCACCGCAGCAGCCGCCCGTCACAGCTTTTCGTCGCTCTGGGCGCCGCCATTTTGGTTGGCAAAATGGCGGCGAAGTCTCGTGCGACCTTCCCCGCCATTTTGGGCGAAAAATGGCGGCGCCCATAGCAGCCTCTGGCGGCGCCCATAGCGGCGAAAAACTGCGATGGGCAGCTGCGGCGGCAGCTGCGGCAGGCCTCTAGGAGGCCCGCTGCCGTCGCTGGGGCCCTCCAGGAAAGCTCCAATGGTGGCAGGGGGCCTCTGGGTGGCCCTTTGCCGTCGCTGGGGCCCTCCAGGAGGGCTCTGACGGCGGCAGGGGGCCTCTGGGGGGCCCTTTGCCGTCGCTGGGGCCCTTCAGGAGGGCTCCGACGGCGGCAGGGGGCCTCTGGGGGGCCCTTTGCCATTGCTGGGGCCCTCTAGGAGGGGTCCGACAGCGGCAGGGGGCCTCTGGGGGGCCCTTTGCCGTCGCTGGGGCCCTCCAGGAGGGCTCCGACGGCAGCAGGGGGCCTCTGGGAGGCCTGGTGCCATCGCTGGGGCCCTCCAGGGGGCCCTCCAGCGCTGGTGGCCCCCACCAGCTTTTTGCTGGTCTCTGATGGGGCCTGGGGCCCCGTCAGGGGCCAGCAAAGATGGGGAGGACTGGCCCCCGGAGGGTGGAAGCTCCGCCCCGGGCGCGCGGCCCCGCCCCTGGAGGGTGGAAGCTCCACCCCTGGCACGCAGCCCCGCCCCAGAAGGTGGAAGCTCCACCCCCAGCACATGGCCCCGCCCCGGAGGGTTGAAGCTCCACCCCCCGGCTTCGGCCCCCCAGTCACCTGAGGGACAGCAACCCGGCCCCCGGCTCAAAAAGGTTGCCTACCCCTGGTCTAGATCAAGGGAAGTAATAGTGCCACTCTATTCTGCCCTGGTCAGGCCCCACCTGGAATATTGTGTCCAGTTCTGGGCATCTGGATATTGAGAAACTGGAACTGTGTCCAAAGGAGGGCCACCAAAATGGTGAAGGGTCTGGAAACCATGAAGTCCTTTGAGGAACAACTTGGGGATCTGGGGATGTTTAGCCTGGAGAAGAGAAGGTTAAGAGGTGATATGATGTGATGACCCCCAAAAGGGCCATCCAGTCCAACCCCTTTCTTCTGCCATGCAGGAACTCTCAATCAAAGCATCCCCAACAGATGGCCATCCAGCCTCTGTTTAAAGACCTCCAAAGAAGGAGACCCCACCAAAATCTCCAAGTATATTTCACTGTCAAACAGCCCTTATTGTCAGGAAGTTCCTCCTAATGTTCAGCTGGAATCTCTTTTCCTGGAGCTTGCATCCATTGCTCCATTGTGTCCTCTTCTCTGGAACAGCAGGAAACAAGCTTGCTTCCTCCTCAATATGACATCCCTTCAAATACTTAAACAGGGCTATTATCATATCACCTCTTAACCTTCTCTTCTCCAGGCTAAACATTCCCAGCTCCCTCAGTCATTCCTCATAGGGCTTGATGGTTTCCAGATGTAGAAGTTCCTCCTAATATTGAGCTGGAATCTGTTTTCCTGTACCTAGCATCCATTGCTCCATTGTGTCTGATTCTCTGGAGCATCAGAAAACAAGCTTGCTCCCTTCTCAAAATGACACCCCTTCAAACACGTTCCCTTCCTGGGGATGTCTGACCTATTCATGGTGGTGCGTACCTTAGTTGCATCCCATTCGGATGACTGTAACTGCCCTTCAGGCTGCCCTTCAGGCTGCCCCTGAGAAGTGTATGGAAACTCTGCTGGTCCAAAGAGCTGAAAGCCCGGCCATTAATTGGGACAGATTATAGAAACCACACTGTGCCCCTCTTGAAACAGCTCCAGCGGCTCCCAATTTGTTTCTGGGCACAATTCAAAGTGCTGGGTATGACCTAGAAAGCCCTCCGTGAGTTTTTCCATTTTCCTTCCTTCCTTCCTTCCTTCCTTCCTTCCTTCCTTCCTTCCTTCCTTCCTTCCAGGCCAGGAGTACCGGATGTACAACACTTATGACGTCCACTTCTATGCCTCCTTTGCTCTCGCCATGCTGTGGCCCAAGTTGGAGCTCAGCCTCCAGTATGACATGGGTAGGTGAGACCCCCCACTCCATCCCCCAAAATCCAGCCCCCTGCCCAGGCACCATCCTGCTTCTGGGCCCTTTCTCTCAGAGCACTGAAGCTGGTTTTGAATGATCTTGGTCTGTGGGCCTGAGCCCCTTCCTTCTCTGCCCCCAAACCCAATGGGAGTGAGGGGTTCAAGGGGTCTATGGGCCTGAGCCCTCTCTGCCCAGAACCCAATGGGAGTGAGGGATCTGAGGGGTCTGCAGGCCTGAGACCCTTCCCTCTCTGCCCCAACCCAATGGGAGTGCGGGGTCCGAGGGATCTGTGGGCCTGAGACCCTTCCCTCTCTGCCCCCAACCCAGTGGGCGTGAGGGGTCCGTGGGCCTCAGCCCATTCCCTCTCTGCCCCCAACCCAGTGGGCGTGAGGGGTCTGTGGGCCTGAGACCCTTCCCTCTCTGCTCCCAACCCAGTGGGCATGAGGGGCCCGAGGGGTATGTGGGCCTGAGACCCTTCCCTCTCTGCCCCCAACCCAGTGGGCATGAGGAGTCCGTGGGCCTGAGCCCCTTCCCTCTCTGCCCCCAACCAAGTGGGCGGGAGGGGTCTGTGGGCCTGAGACTCTTCCCTCTCTGCCCCCAACCCAATGGGAGTGAGGGATCCTTGGGCCTCAGCCCCTTCTCTCTCTGCCCCCAACCAAGTGAGCGTGAGGGGTCTGTGGGCCTGAGACCCTTCCCTCTCTGCCCCCAACCCAATGGGAGTGAGGGATCCTTGGACCTCAGCCCCTTCTCTCTCTGCCCCCAACCTGGTGGGCGTGAGGGGTCCAAGGAGTCTGTGGGCCTGAGCCCTTTCCCTCTCTGCCCCCAACCCAATGGGAGTGAGAGATCCGTGGGCCTGGAGTGAGGGGTCTAAATGGGTCCTGCCTTGGTCCCTCCCTTCCTTGCCCCTCTTGCCTTTTCTCTGCCAGGCATGTGATGCAGAGCTGTGGGTCTGGGGACTTTCTGGGCTGGGCTGCTGTCCCTCGGAGGCGGTGTTTCTGCCAGGAGACCCCCCCCCTGGACACAGCCATTAACCATCCTTCTCTTCTCCTCCAGCGGCGGCCGTGTTGCACGAGGACCTGCGCCCCCGGCTCTACCTGATGGACGGGCAGACGGCCCAGGTGAAACTGCGCAATGTGGTGCCCCACGACATCGGGGAGCCAGGTAAGCCCCACAGCTCTCCCCTCCTAAGCACTAGCCCCCTTTCCTTTTCTCCACGAGGGAGGAACGGAGCAGGAGGAGCATGGCCATAGAATCATAGAACCATAATGTTGGAAAGAACCACGAGGGCCATCCACTCCTATCCCATTCTGCGATATGCAATAGCTTCCCTGCAGGGTTGTGACCCTCCCTTGGGGGCAATGTGGATAGGACCCTCCCCACCCCAGCTAGAAAACGCTTTCTCACTTTGGTGGGAAATGACATTCCTTCTGAGCAGCTTTGTACCTGAGAGAGGCAAGATCAGGGCCCCCCCACCTCTGGCCTCATAGCCTTGGGATCTATTTAGTCGGGGGGGGGGGTCTGTTTGAGGCTTTCCACAAGGTCCTACCAGCAGCAGTACACTCATCCCTCCATATTTGCGGCCTTGATATTTGCCGATTTGATTATCCACAGAGTTGATTAATATATACCTCTCTAGGAATCTCTAGGTCTTCCAGCGCAACTCTATGGTCAACCTTAACTAAAAGTTGCACTACTTTAATATCTAGAGATTCAAAGAAAGAATACTCTAGTAGACCTTTGTAGCTCCTCCATTGCAGTTCTATGGTCATTGTATGTCAGACGTTGACCACAGAGTTGCCCTTGAGGACCTAGAGATTCCTAGAGAGAATACTCTGCTAGGCCTTTGTAGCTCCAGAGTTGCACTTCAGGACCTAGAGATTCCTAGAGAGGTGTCCTCTCAGGTAAGGAACATGGTGGTTTTTGTTATTTGCAGTTTTCCATATTCATGGTAAGGGTCTTGTGCCCCTAACCCTGGCGAATATGGAGGGACGATTGTAATTTGGAATGCATTGCTGATGGAATATGTAGTCCCTTGGGGAGGCCCATGCCTTGGAGGTAGGTGGGCAGGGGTCTCTCCCATGGCCTTGAGTGTCGCCCCCCCCCCCCATTTATGCCAGACGACGAACCCTGGCAGCGCGTCAATGCCTACCTGATCCACGACACGGCCAACTGGAAGGACCTCAACCTGAAGTTCGTGCTGCAGGTGTACCGCGACTACTACCTCACCAAAGACTCGACCTACCTGCAGGACATGTGGCCGGTCTGCCAGGTAGCTCTCGGGCAGGGGGAGCAAGGAATGGCCTGTCCTTTGGCCGTGGGTCAGCCTGGACCCCCAATGCCTCCACTTCGGCCTCCTCTCCCTCACAGGCTGTGATGGACTCGGAGCTGAAGTTCGACACAGATGGGGATGGCCTGATCGAGAACTCTGGCTTCGCAGACCAGACCTACGATGCCTGGGTGGTGACCGGTGCCAGGTGAGAGGGCAGCAGGGAGGAAGCCGGTTGGAGGGTAATGCCAAGGACATCGGGGCTTTCGCTCCTCTTGAGGGGACTATGGGTGAGACCCCTAGGTTGGCACCAGCCGGGGACTGTCCACTTCGGTGACTTTGGGTTCCCACCCAGGCAACCAAGTGTCCAGCCATCTTGTACTGTTTTCTCATTGGAGAAGCCCACCTGCAAAATTCCTCTGGTTTCTTGCCTGATCCGGGCAGCCCCCAACACACAGACCCCTTCCCAGTACTGCCAGTGCAAACCCAGCCCCTGGTCCAGTTCTGGGTCTGACCTCCAAGGGAGAGTGGTCTCTCTGCTTAGTTGGTGCCAATGGTTATCGGCTGCTGAGGGAAATAGAGGTCATTGGGAGGATTTAGAGGAGGTCAGCCCTGTGCCAAGAAGTTTGCCCAGCTGTGAGTCAGAGATGTGGGTCGTTTGAGGGGTCTGTTCTGTGGTTTTTCCTGGGAGAACCCCTGCCCCACATTAGACACAGAATGTGAAGGAGCCACAACACATAGTGCAATCCCACTCAATATACGCCTTCTCTTTAATAATTGAGTCTGGTCTCCTCTTCTCCCCGCCCCCCCAGTAAGTGGCAACTGGCTCCTAAAAGAGAGGGGGGTCCTGTGTCAGCCCCCCCCCTTGCCCTCCATCTTGCTTTCCCTCTGCCCAAAACGCCCTTCCCAGGCTTTGCAACTGTTAGTTGGATTAGTAAGTGGCTGACCAGCTGAACCCAAAGGGTGCGCAGCCATGGCTCCTCTTCTTCTTCCTCCTGGAGAGGAGTGACCAGTGGGGTGTCCAGTGGGGCTCTGTCCTGGGCCCAGTTTGCTATTCAACATCTTCATCAATGACTTGGGTGAAGGAATAGAGGGCATGCTTATCAAATTTGCAGATGATACCAAATTAGGAGGAATAGCTAATACTCCAGAGACTCAAGATTCAAAATGATCTTAACAGATTAGAAAGCTGGGCCAAAGCTAACAAAATGAAATTCAACATGGAGAAATGTAAGATAGGAAAAAAATTAAATCCATAGATCTAGGATGGAGGACACTTGGCTTAAGCAGACTTATACATGTGAAAGGGATCTGGGAGTCTAAGTAGACCACAAGCTGAACATGAGTCAAGAGTGCGATGCGGCAGCTAAAAAGGCCAATGCGATTGTAGGTTGCATCAATAGACGTATAGTGTCTAGATTAAGGGAAGTATTAGTGTCCTTCTATTCTGCTTTGATCAGGCCTCACCTGGAATATCCTGTGTCCAGTTCTGGACATTACAATTCAAAAAGAATGTTGAGAAACTGGAATGTGTCCAAAGAAGGGCTGCCAAAATGGTGAAGGGTCTGGAAACCACAAAGCCCTATGAGGAAAGACTTAGGGAGCTGGGAATGTTTAGCCTGGAAAAGAGATATGAGAGCCCTCTTTAAGTATTTGAACGGATGCCATATTGAGGAGGGAACAATCTTGTTTTCTGATGCTGCAGAGAATGGGACACAATGGAGCCATGGATACAAACAGCCCTCTGCCAAGAAAGCAGTTTGTTCTCCTCCTCCAGAACCAAACCAGAGCAGCCTGCTTTTCCTGCCTTAAGATGAGCTCTTCTGTGGGGCTGCCACATGGATCCTTGTGGCCATCAGGGGGTTGGAGGTGACTGCAGAACTTGTGGGTTCCACCTCCTCTTCCTCTCTCATTCTTCCCCGCATCCCTTTTGCAAAGGGTCTCCTGTAGCCCTGAGTGGCTCAGGAGGGGGGCACTGCCTCTCGCACCCACTTCACCCCCCAAGTGGACCTCCCTTTGCCACTTGGCAGGCCTGGCTGGGGCTTCTCTCTCTGGCTGCGTGGTTTATATGGGGGGAATGATCTAGTGTCTAGATCAAGGGTAGTCATAGCGCCATTCTATTCTGCTTTGGTCAGGAATAATCCTATGTCCAGTTCTGGGCAACACAATTCAGTTACAAGATGGAGCGTGTCCAGAGAAGGGTGACCAAAATGGTGGGAGGTCTGGAAACCGTGAAGCCCTAGACTTAGGGAGCTGGGGATGTTTAGCCTGGAGAAGAGAAGTTTAAGGGGATAGGATAGCCCTGTTTAAATACTTAAAAGGATAGGGAGCAAGCTTGTTTTCTGCTGCTTCAGAGAATAAGAGACAACGGAGCAATGGATTCAAATTACATGGAAAGAGATTCCACCTCATCATTAGGAGGAACCTCCTGACTGTAATGGCAGTTTGGCAGTGGAATATATTCCCTTGGAGATTTTGGCGGAGTCTGCCTCCTTGGAGGTCTTTAAACAGAGGCTGGGCAGCCATCTGTCTCACGGATGCTTTGATTGAGAGTTCCTGCATGGCAGAAGGGGGCTGGACAAGATGGCCCTTCTTGAGGTCTCTTCCAACTCTATGGTTCTGTGATTCTGGAAACTGCTTTGATGTGCCTGGTCCCTTCAGAAACTACAAGTCCCAGAATTCCTTGCACAAGGGCAGGAAGAAGGGGCTGTGGGGGGGAGCAAGGCAGGGCAAATAGTTTTCCAGTGGAAAGGGCCACTTCTTAAGATTGTTTCCCCCATACTTCTGGCAGGAGCTGAAAGAAGCCTGCGCAATTTGAGAGACAGCTAAACATAATATTATTGCCCAGCCTTGCCTATAGCAACCTCGCCAGGCGTGTGCGCGTGCCTTAAAATACGTGATTTTCCGGTCAAGCGAGCCAGAAAAGCAAAAGCTTGGCACTTGCAGCCATTTTGCTTCCTTAGAACCAAATGTTTTAACAACCAGGTCAAGAGGGCTGGCGCTGTTATGAAAGAGATGCAGCATTTCTTTGGTGGTTTTGCAATTTTAAAAAATCCAAAACTCTTCCACGTTCTGGATTTTCTGTCTATGGGGCGACGGGACTTTGTCGCTGCTGGTCCGGCTTGGGACACCCTTAAGCTTGGGCCAACACCCCTCTTCTCGCCTTCTTTCTTCCTCCTTTGCTTTGGCAGCGCCTACTGCGGCGGTCTCTGGCTGGCCGCTGTGTGCATGATGCGCCGCATGGCTGACATCTTGGGTGAGGGGGAAGCCCTGCAGAAATACTCCGCCATCCTGGCCAAAGGTACAGCGGCCTTTGAGAGACTGCTCTGGAATGGTAGGTTCAGGATCCGTGGCGGTGGGCTTCCTCTCCTGGGCCAGGGGCACCCAGCGGCAGTGCCCTTGGCCATGGCCTGGCTGACCCTTTGCTCTCTCTCCCCCTCGCACACCGGTCACTCGACTGCTCCAGGGAGGTACTACAACTATGACAGCAGCCGCAGCCCTTCGTCCAACAGCATCATGGCTGACCAGCTGGCCGGTCAGTGGTTCCTCCGGGCCTGCGGTCTGGGCGAGGGGGAGTATGAGGTGAGGAGGAGGAGGAGGAGGGTAGGGGGCCCACGATGGTCCATCCAGTGGCCTGAGCCTCTGAAACCCCTGCCACAAGTGCTCCCCAAATACGCGGCAGCTGTGGTGGGAGTGGGCTCGACGTTCCTGCCATGGATATGAGGGGTGGATTCCTGTGTCCCCCCACAAACACACGCAGGAGAAACACAACCACGGTACGGGGAGTTTGGAGGCACAGACCCCCTGGACCCCTCACTCCCTTTGGGTTGGGGGCAGAGAGGGAAGGGGCTGAGGGCCACGAATCCCTCGGACCCCTCACTCCCATTGGGTTGGGGACACAGAGGGAAGGGATTGAGGGCCACGGATCCCTGGGAGCCCTCATGTCCACTGGGTAGGGGGCAGAGAGGGAAGGGGCTGAGGGCCACGGATCCCTCGGACCCCTCACTCCCATTGGGTTGGGGACACCGAGGGAAGGGATTGAGGGCCACGGATCCCTAGGACCCCTCACTCCCATCGGGTTGGGGACAGAGAGGGAAGGGATTGAGGGCCACAGATCCCTGGGTCCCCTCACTCCCATTGGGTTGGGGACAGAGAGGGAAGGGATTGAGGGCCACGGATCCCTGGGACCCCTCACTCCCATCAGGTTGGGGACAGAGAGGGAAGGGGCTGAGGGCCACAGATCCCTAGGACCCTTCACTCCCATTGGTTTGGGGGCAGAGAAAGAAGGGGCTCAGGCCCACACATCCCTGGGTTCAGGACCACAGACCCCTCACTCCCATTGAGACTAACCGGATCCCAACCATTTCCTACAGGTCTTCCCCATGGAGCATGTACAGAGTGCACTGCGGAGCATTTATGAGGTGAACGTCTTGGGCTTCTCGGAGGGGACAATGGGGGCCGTGAATGGCATGCGGCCAGATGGGGTGCCGGACACCTCCAGCATCCAGTCGGACGAGGTCTGGGTGGGAGTGGTCTATTCCCTGGCAGCCACCATGATCCAAGAGGTAGGTGCAGGCCGCTGGGGTGGGGGGCGGCGGAGAATGGGCAGCCCTGACCCTTTTGTTTCCTCTTCACCTTTGCCACCCCAGGGCCTGGTCAAGGAGGGCTTCCGGACAGCTGAAGGGTGCTACCGGACGGTCTGGGAGCGCCTGGGCATGGCCTTCCAGACCCCTGAGGCCTACTGCCAGAAGAGAGTCTACCGCTCGCTTGCCTACATGCGGCCCCTCAGCATCTGGAGCATGCAGTTGGCCCTGGAGCGCCGGGCAGAAGCAGCGGGGACGGCGCAAGAGGGGATCCATGGAGCGCCCGCTGACCCTTGATTGGGCAGAAGGAGAGTGCCATGGGCGAGAAGGGAGTGCCTTTGCTGGACACAAGGCCATGCCCAGGTGCTGGGTCTGTTGCTGACCCTCTTGCCAGTCAGCCCTGGACGGCATCTGGCCTCGCGGGAGGGGAGGGAGCAGCGGCAGTGCTCTCGCACGATGGGCTTGTGTTTGGGGAGGGGGCTGCCTAACATAGCTTCCCTTGTTCTCCTGAGGGCCCCCTCCCTGCATGGTGTATATGAAGGATCTTCCCCCAGACCCCCCCTTTTGGGATGGGGGTTTGGGACCCTTCCACTGCATTCCTGCCCCCTCCAGTGCTGCCCAGGCCAAAAGGGGGCTCTTGGGGTCCAAATGGTTCCATGTCCCCCCCCTTCCCCAAATGGATTTGCACACAATCAAGCTGTACCCACAATCTGGACAGCGCCAGGATTAGTTTGAAGATGCTGGGTAATTTCAGTTTAAAAATAAATGGTTCCTGCTGAGGCCTTCTCTCTGTTTACTTAAAAAGTAAATGTTTACTCACAAATCTTGTGCATATTCATTCTCAGGCTCTGCTTTAAGCAGGCGCTGGATCGCCATCAGTCAAAATGGGGAGGCTTCGATTTAGAGTTCCTGCATGGCAAAAGAAGGGGGTTGGACTGGATCAGGGCCCTTTTTGGGGTCCCTTCCAGCTCTATGAATCATTTTGAGGATAAATGAGGTAGAAAAAGTTTTATCAGCATCCTAAAAGGACATGCTTGCGCAAAAACAGGAAATGGGAGTGTTAGTAGACATGGATCTGAATTCCAAGAAGATCTCAGCGTGCGAAGCAGTGAAATCCAACAGAGGCATCCCTCCAAGTCCCCAAACTGATTTTGGACTTCAATTCCCAGAAGCCTCAGCCATGTTGGCCAAGAGCCTGGAATTCTGGGAGCTGATGTCCCAAATTCCATTAAAAGGTGAAGTTTGGGGACCAAGTGTTCTTAAGTTTTGGGGGACTGGTCTTGGCTTTCCTGGGCTTCTGTGTTGGGAAGGGCTGCTGTGCCCCACTCTCTCTTTTGGGTCATAGACTGCTAGAGTTGGAAGGGACCCCAAGAAGGGCCCTGATCCAGTCAATCGCCATTCTTCTGTCATGCAGGAACTCTCCATCAAAGCATCCCCATTGACAGAGGGCCACCCAGCCTCTGTTTAAAGACCTCCAAGGAAGGAGACTCCCTTGATCAGCATGCCTCCGATTCCTTCCTCTGAGTCATTGATCAAGATGTTGAACAGCAGACTGGGCCCAGGACAGAGCCCCACTGGACACCCCACTGGTCACTCCTCTCCAGGACGAAGGAGAAGGCTGCTACTCCCAACAGCATGGAAAGCACTACAATTCCCAGCATGCTTCCCAACTCCATGCAGACTCTGGGCAGCGTTTGTCGTCTGCTGATGGGCTGCATCACTGTCACCTTGGCTAATTGCCCTTCTAATTACAACGCAGGGTGATTAGCAGAGTTTCACCTGCCCTTTACCACACCTTTATTCTGTCACAACATGACAATGCCAACTTGCATGCCCTGACACACAGAGGGCTATCCTATCACCTCTTAACCATGGCTTCTCTGTCATCCTCATGATGATCATCATAGAATCCTAGACTCGGAAGAGACCCCCAAAAGGTCCCTGGTCCAATCCAACCCCTTTATTCTGCCATGCAGGAACTCTCCATCAAAACGCCCCATTGACAGATGGCCATCCAGCCTCAGCCTAAAGGCCTCCAAGAAAGGAGACTCTCTCTAAGCAACATATTTCACTGTCGAACAGCCCTTACCCTCAAGAAGTTCCTCCTAATGTAAAGTCGAAGGCTTTTATGGCCGGCATCCATAGTTTTGGGGGTTTTTTTGGGCCATGTGGCCAGAAAGAAATTCTAGAACATGGCCACATAGCCCGAAAAACCCACAAAAAACTATAGTTCCTCCTAATGTTCAGCTGGAATCTCTTGGCATCCATTGCTCCATTGTCTCCCATTCTCTGGAGCAGCAGAAAACAAGCTTGCTCCCTCCTCAATATGACATCCCTCCAAGTATTTGAACAGGGCTATCATCATATCACCTCTCAACCTTCTCTTCTCCAGGCTAAATATCCCCAGATCCCCAAGTCTCTCCTCAAAGGGCTTCATGGTTTCCAGACCCTTCACCATTTTGGTCTCCCTCCTCTGGACACAGTTCGAGCTTCTCAGTGTCCTTTTTGAATTGTTTTGCCCAGAACTGGACACAGTATTATTCCAGGTGGGGCCTGCCCTGAGCAGAATAGAGTGGCACTATTACTTCCCTTGATCTAGACACTATACTTTTATTGATGCAGCCTAAAATCGCATTGGCCTGTTTAGCTGCTGCATTGCACTCTTCACTCATGTTCAACTTGTGGTCTATTAGGTCTCCTAGATCCCTTTCACATGTAGTTTCATTCAGCCAGGTGTCCCCCATTATCCTATGTCTATGCATTTTGTTTTCCTGTTCTTAATACAGTACCTTACATTTCTCTGTTGAATTTCATTTTGTTAAGTTTTGCCCCAGCTTTCCAGTCTATTTGGGTTGGGTCTGTTCACTGCTGTACTTTGAGGCATTACAAGGGGGCTATGGGGCTATCCCATGTTAGCACCCAACTCCCAGCATGGCTAGCCTCTCCTTTTGGGAAACACTGGCCCATAGGGAATCATTGGGGGATACTGGCCCATAGGGAGTCATTGGGGGATACTGGCCCATAGGGAGTCATTGGGGAAGACTGGCCCATAGGGAGTCATTGGGGAAGACTGGCCCATAGGGAATCCTTGGGGAAGACTGGCCCATGGGGAATCCTTGGGGAAGACTGGCCCATGGGGAATCCTTGGGGAAGACTGGCCCATGGGGAATCCTTGGGGAAGACTGGCCCTTGGGGAAGACTGGCCCATGGGGAATCCTTGGGGAAGACTGGCCCATGGGGAATCCTTGGGGAAGACTGGCCCATGGGGAATCCTTGGGGAATATTTGCCCATGGGGAATCCTTGGGGAATATTTGCCCATGGGGAATCCTTGGGGAATATTTGCCCATAGGGAATCCTTGGGGAAGACTGGCCCATAGGGAATCATTGGGGGGGACTTGAGGGGTGCCAGTCCCAGGGTCTTCTGACCAGAGAGACCCAGACCCCCTTCGTCATACCAGGGGATGACCCCTAGCAGTCCTCCAGCCCCGGTCACCTCGCCCCCTTTACCTGCCCCACATCCCACCCTCCAATGCCAGGCTCCAGCTAGTCCTCGGTTTGTTTTGCTGGGAATGAAGCCAACCTTGCAGGGAGAGCTGGCTAGGCCTTGGGCGTCACTCCAAGTCCCAGGGCGGCTCTGGGGGATACAGGCTCTGGGTGCCGCCCCGGGACTTGGCAGGAAGGAAACCGTGGGGCAGCTCCACTTGTGAAAGCAGGACCTCGTCTCCCAGTTGCATTCACACGAACATGTGTACAGGAGGAGGACAGGAAACTGGTTGGGGTGGTCTTTGATTCCAGCCCCATGTACTCCCCCTCATAGGGACCCCAGGGACTAAGGGTGGGGTGACTGTGAGCCCAAGGACCCCCCACTTCCAGTGAAGGTGGCTCAGGTGGCCACGACAGCAGCTCCATCATAGAATCCTAGCGTTGGAAATGACCCCCAAAAGGGCCACCTAGTCCAACCCTCGTCTGCCATGCAGGAATACATAGAACCCTAGAGTTGGAATAGACCTCAAGGACCCGGATCCAGTCTAACCCCTTTATTCTGCCCTGCAGGAATACATAGAACCCTAGCGTCACAAGACACGGACTTTTGGAACCCACCCCAAAAAATATGATTCCAGGGGGGCCCTGGGGTTGAAGGCGGCTTCCCAGCCCCTCCCTGCTCGATGGGGAGAAAAGAAAGGGAGCAGTGAAGCCCGAGGGCCCTACCCCAGTGAGCCCACCCCTCGAATGGAGGAGGAAGGGGTTGCAGGAGAGGAGAAAGACAAAGATGGGGGGCTGCCTAGCCCTACTCCCACCCCCTCCCAGGGTCCAGTTGCCAGGAGAGATGGAGCTGGCCAAGGACCCTCTTTGCCCCCCCACCTCCCCAATGGCCTAACTATACACCCACCCACTCAGTTGTGGCCCCAGGAGTCCCCTTTTTCTCCCTAAAAGAGAAGGGTCTGGATGTTGGTGTGGGGCTTCAAAAGCAGCTGTGGGTCCATAGGGAATACTGGGGAATACTGGCCCATAGGGAATCATTGGGGAAGACTGGCCCAAAGGGAATCATTGGGGAATCCTGGCCCATAGGGAATGATTAGGGAATATTGGCCCATAGGGAATCATGGAGAGATATTTGCCCATAGAGAATCATTGGGGAATACTGGTCCATAGTGTCGTCCACCTCCCAGAACCCCATCCAGGCCTTGGCCCTCACCAGTCTCTAGCACCCAGGGGGAGCGGGGCAGCCCACCTTCAGCCTCACCATTCAGTGGGCCTTCTCAGGTGGGCAGAGGATGCCAGGGGGCTTGGGGGAGAGACCCCTGGGGGGGGGATCAGGGGGCCCAGCTGGGTTGGGAAAACTAGAGGGAGTCCTTGTCTCCCCCAAAGCTACCCGCCTGACCCTTGACCTCTTGGCTGACCCCTGGAGACACTCTTTTTCTCTCCTTCCTTTCAGACTCGGCCACAGTCTCCTGGGGGAGGCCATCCAGTCCCATGGCCAGCAATGAAAGGCCACACGGTGAGACTCCCTCTGAGCTTGTAAACCAAATTTACAAAGCCACTTCTCATGTTGCGGATTTCTCCAAACCAGGGAGACCGAGGAGGTCTTCCTCTTGAAAAGGAAACATAGGCGATTTAAGTCGAAGGCTTTCATGGCCAGCATCCATTGATTTTTTGTGGGTTCTCCTGGGCTCTATGGCCATATTCTAAAACAGTTCATTCCTGACATCTCACCACCTTCTTTCTCAAAAACCTATTCCCCATTATTACCTTATGGGCAAGTATTCCCCAATGATTCCCTATGGGCCAATATTAATAATATAATAATATAGTTTATTTGTATCCCGCTTTTCCAAAACCTGATCAAAGCGGTGAACAACAGCATATAAAAACATTCCAATAAAATCAGTTACAAACAGTATTAAAAACAATACAACACTAACAGCAAAGGGCCAGAGAAAAGAGGGAAGTCAATATATACAATCCAGGGTCATCAATGAAAAGGGGTAAGGGAAAGAATGATTTTTCATGGTGGGAAGGCTTGGGAAAAGAAATATGTCTTCAAGTTCTTTTTAAAAAGACCTAAAGATGTGGTGGAGCGGAGCTTGTCTGGGAGACTATTCCAGGATTTTGGGGCCATGACAGAAAATGCCCTCTGTGAGGTCCTCACATAGTGTGTTGCTGGGACCTCCAACTATTTCATCCCTATTGACCAGAGTGTGCGGGGCAGATTATATGGGGAGAGGCGGTCCTCCAAGTACCCTGGGCCCAAGCCATTTAGGGCTTTAGAGGTCATTACCAACACCTTGTATTGAGCTCGGAAGCAAATAGGCAGCCAATGAAGATCTTTCAAGATGGGAGTTATATGGTCAGATCTGGAACAACCAGCGACCAATCTCGCTGCCATATTCTGCACCAACTGTAGCTTCCGGGTTTGGTACAAGGGTTGCCCCAAGTAGAGTGCTTTACAGAAATCCAACTGAGAGGTTACCAGAGCATGTACTACAGTTTCAAGGTCCCCCCGGTCCAGGTAGAGACGCAGCTGGCATATCAGCCGAAGCTGATAACAAGCGCTCCTGATGACTGCATCCACCTGAGATGACAACTGGAGCGAAGAGTCCAAGAGCACTCCCAAGCTGCAGACCGAGTCCTTCAAGGGGAGTGTGACCCCGTTCAGGACAGGATGGCAAATCTCACCACCCAGATCCGGGGAACCTATTGCCAGTACTTCCGTTTTCTCTGGATTCAAACTGAGTTTGTTTTCCCTCATCCAGCCCATTACCAACTCCAAGCAGGCATTTAGAGGAGAGATGCCATCCCTAGTCACTGCATCAATCGGAGACACAGAGAAAGATATTTGGGTGTCATCAGCGTACTGATAACACCGCACCCCGTGTCTGCGGATGATCTCTCCCAGCAGCTTCATGTAAATGTTGAATAGCATGGGGGACAAAATCACTCCCTGATTGTGTACACAGGATTGTGTACCTGATGTGAGGGCCCTCTTATCGGAGCGACAGTCCCCCAGCTGCACCATCTGGAATCTACCCGAGAGGTAGGATCGGAACCACTGGAGCGCAGTGCCCCCGATTCCCAACTCCCTCAGGCGTTCTGAAAGGATACCATGGTCAATGGTATCGAAGGCCGCTGAGATGTCCAAGAGCACCAACAGGGACACGCTACCCCTGTCCATGCCCAGATGGAGATCATCGACCAAGGCGACCATGGCAGTCTCAACTCCATAGCCCAACTGGAAGCCGGTTTGAAATGAGTCCAGAAAATCCGTTTCATCCAAGATCGATTGAAGCTGGAAGGCCACCGCTCTCTCGATCACCTTACCCAAAAATGGCAGCAGCGATATAGGCCGGTAGTTGTCATGAATCAGGGGGTCTAGAGAGGGCTTTTTTAGCAGGGGTTTGACCACAGCTAATTTTAATTTTGATGGAAATTGTCCCTCTCTTAGAGATGTATTAATTATGCGGTGCAACATAGTTAGCACCGCATCCCCCCCCCGAGCCGCCAGCCATGAGGGACAGGGATTAAGAGAGCATGTCATCTTCCTAATGCTTCGAAGGATCTTGTCCACTTCCTCGGTACTGACAAACTCAAGATTCCCCAATGATTCCCTATGGCCAGACATTCCCCATAGATGTGTTAAGGAAAAAGCAACATGGGACATACAGTGAATGAAATAAAACTTGTACGTGAGAGTCAGGGTGACTCAGCAGAAGCAATTAAGAGCCACACAGGTGTAAAAGGTAATACAATTAACAAGTCCTGAATGCCAAGGACAGAAATGCAAAGTGGATAATTGAACACACCTGAAAATTGTTAAGTGGTCAAGGCTGAGATGATGAAATCATTAATTGTGGGTTGAACCAAGAGAACCAATGAGAGTGGATGTACACGCCCACTGGGTGGAAACAGACAACAGTGGGTGGTATCTTGCAATGACTATAATAATGGCTATGAATCCTAATGTATTTTGTGGGTAGTAGCAGTGGATAGTAGTAGTGAGGAGTATTGTTGTATTGGAGTTGTGTTGGATAGTTTTGGAGCTGTATATAGTAGAATAAAGTAGATCTTTGATATAAGACTACTGAGTTGTCTGGTGTCTTGGGTGAAGATACAAGAGCCAGCTGGATCCTGAAGAAGTGGGAAGACTTCTGTGGAAGCAAGAGTGAGAAGGCTTGGAGAGTTTGTCAGGGTCTTCAGCCTATTCTCTGTAACTCTGCTGCTTTTGAAGCAAAGCTTTAACCACTGGCCAAAACTGGTCAGCGCCAGTGCATAACAAGGTGGTGAGTTCGAGCCAGAGGTGAAGAGCTACAACTCCCATCATCCCTGACAAGATGATCTGAATAGACATTCAAAATAACCTGAATAGACTAGAAAGCTGGGCCAAAGCTAACAAAATGAAATTCAACAGAGAAATGTAAGGTTCTGCACTTAGGGCAGAAAAATGAAATGCTAGATATAGGATTATGGGGGAGACCTGGCTGAATGAAACTACATGTGAAAGGGATCTGGGAGTCCAAGTAGACCACAAGTTGAACATGAGTCAACAGTGCGATGCGGCAGTCAAAAAGGCCAATGCGATTCTATACATCAATAGAAGTACAGTTGTCCCTCCATTTTCGCTAGGGTTAGGGGAACAAGACCCCTGTGGATATGGAAAAACCGCAAATAACAAAAGCACTGTTTTTACCTGAGAGGACAGCTCTCTAGGAATCTCTAGGTCCTCCAGTGCAACTCTGTGGTCAATGTCCAACAGACACTGACCATAGAATGGCACTGGAGTAGCTACAAAGGCCTAGTAGAGTGTCCTCTCTAGGAATCTCTAGGTCCTCCAGTGCAACTCTGTGGTCAATGTCCAACAGACACTGACCATAGAATGGCACTGGAGTAGCTACAAAGGCCTAGTAGAGTGTCCTCTCTAGGAATCTCTAGGTCCTCCAGTGCAACTCTGTGGTCAATGTCCAACATACACTGACCATAGAATGGCACTGGAGTAGCTACAAAGGCCTAGTAGAGTGTCCTCTCTAGGAATCTCTAGGTCCTCCAGTGCAACTCTGTGGTCAATGTCCAACATACACTGACCATAGAATGGCACTGGAGTAGCTACAAATGGTCTTTCAGTGCAACTTTTAGTTAAAGTTGATCACAGAGTTGCACTGGAGGACCTAGACATCTCTCCCCCCAACAGGGTCGGCCACAGCACCTTCCTGAGGGTCAAGTGAGAGGACAGCGGAGGGGGCTCTCCTCTGCTGCTGCTGCCCTCCAGACCAGACTGACCACACCAGACTGACCATCGCCTCTGGCCCCAGACCTCTACTGCTGACCTTCCTCTTCCAAAGTGGGACTCAGGCCCAAAAGGGACCCCTCTTCTGCCGACGCCCCTTCTCCAAGGGACCCCCCAACACACTTCTTGTCACCCGGTTCATTGAACCACATCAATGGGTCCCGATCCTCTTGTGCCCATAGACAGGGGCTGGGGCGGCCTTCCCCATTGCAGCATTGGTTTTTCCCTCTGGTCATTGGGTCAGTGTGACTGTGACCTCCTCGACTGAAGGCTAAGAGCTTTAGGACACTTTGGGTCCCCTATTCCTTTCCTTCCTTGCTCCAAGATGGACAGAAGAAGGCCCTTCTTTTGAGGATGCTTTTCCTTCTGTCTTGGACCCATAGGGGCCAGCTATAGGTATCTCTCTGCCTCAGTATAGCTTACTCTCTTTGATCCTGTATGGATCCTGGGTACCAATAAAGTAAGGGGATGTTCCCATTCGCCTATAAAGCGGATCATGATGCAAATTTAGGGGGTATCGTTTCCACTCAAGCCCGAATTCGACTTGCATTGCCCCTGAATCATAGAGATTCGAATCTGAATTGGATTATCTCAAATAATCCGGATTATATGCCTATAAAGCGGTTTTAAAAAAAACAGTAGGTTTTAAAGCGGATTGTTTTTGCTCCCGGGGTCCGATTTGCGGTATCCGAATGGGAACGAAAGGGTGTCTGATTCGGGAACCTGGAGATGGGAAGAGCAGCGCTCAAGGGGCTGGCCTGGGGCTGTCACCCTCCTTGGTCTCTTTCTGCATCGCCAGCACCATTTCCTTCCATTCGCATAATGGCCTTTCCCCTCTGCTCCTCATTCATAGACTGAAGTGGGAGGAGAGCCATTGAACACCATTTTAAACTGTGCTTTTCTCGCCTCTGCCTGAGCGCCTGAGCAGCAGATGGGCTTTGCAGTACATGCCTGCTTGGTCGCCCCCCAGACAGCCCAGGGAGCAATGGGGCAGGCAAAGGGATTTGGGGGAATGGAGGCTCCTTCCAGAGGAACTATGGGAAGACACAGATGGGCTTTGCAGTACATACCTGCTTGGTCGCCCCCCAGACAGCCCAGGGAGCAATGGGGCAGGCAAAGGGATTTGGGGGAATGGAGGCTCCTTCCAGAGGAACTATGGGAAGACACAGATGGGCTTTGCAGTACATACCTGCTTGGTCGCCACCCAGACAGCCCAGGGAGCAATGGGGCAGGCAAAGGGATTTGGGGGAATGGAGGCTCCTTCCAGAGGAACTATGGGAAGACACAGATGGGCTTTGCAGTACATGCCTGCTTGGTCGCCCCCCAGACAGCCCAGGGAGCAATGGGGCAGGCAAAGGGATTTGGGAGGATGGAGGCTCCTTCTCTCTTTCCCAGAGGAACTAGGCGAAGACACAGATGGGCTTTGCAGTACATGCCTGCTTGGTCGCCCCCCAGACAGCCCAGGGAGCAATGGGGCAGGCAAAGGGATTTGGGGGAAAGGAGGCTCCTTCCAGAGGAACTATGGGAAGACACAGATGGGCTTTGCAGTACATACCTGCTTGGTCGCCCCCCAGACAGCCCAGGGAGCAATGGGGCAGGCAAAGGGATTTGGGGGAATGGAGGCTCCTTCCAGAGGAACTATGGGAAGACACAGATGGGCTTTGCAGTACATGCCTGCTTGGTCGCCCCCCAGACAGCCCAGGGAGCAATGGGGCAGGCAAAGGGATTTTGGGGAAAGGAGGCTCCTTCCAGAGGAACTATGGGAAGACACAGATGGGCTTTGCAGTACATACCTGCTTGGTCGCCCCCCAGACAGCCCAGGGAGCAATGGGGCAGGCAAAGGGATTTGGGGGAATGGAGGCTCCTTCCAGAGGAACTATGGGAAGACACAGATGGGCTTTGCAGTACATACCTGCTTGGTCGCCCCCCAGACAGCCCAGGGAGCAATGGGGCAGGCAAAGGGATTTGGGGGAATGGAGGCTCCTTCCAGAGGAACTGTGGGAAGACACAGATGGGCTTTGCAGTACATGGCTGCTTGATCGCCCCCCAGACAGCCCAGGGAGCAATGGGGCAGGCAAAGGGATTTGGGGGAAAGGAGGCTCCTTCCAGAGGAACTATGGGAAGACACAGATGGGCTTTGCAGTACATGCCTGCTTGATCGCCCCCCAGACAGCCCAGGGAGCAATGGGGCAGGCAAAGGGATTTGGGGGAATGGAGGCTCCTTCTCTCTTTCCCAGAGGAACTAGGGGAAGACACAGATGGGCTTTGCAGTACATGCCTGCTTGGTCGCCCCCCAGACAGCCCAGGGAGCAATGGGGCAGGCAAAGGGATTTGGGGGGATGGAGGCTCCTTCCAGAGGAACTATGGGAAGACACAGGAGAGCCTGGATGCCTGAGCAGCAGATGGGCTTTGCAGTACATACCTGCTTGGTCGCCCCCCAGACAGCCCAGGGAGCAATGGGGCAGGCAAAGGGATTTGGGGGGATGGAGGCTCCTTCCAGAGGAACTGTGGGAAGACACAGATGGGCTTTGCAGTACATGGCTGTATTATCGCCCCCCAGACAGCCCAGGGAGCAATGGGGCAGGCAAAGGGATTTGGGGGAAAGGAGGCTCCTTCTCTCTTTCCCAGAGGAACTAGGGGAAGACACAGATGGGCTTTGCAGTACATGCCTGCTTGGTCGCCCCCCAGACAGCCCAGGGAGCAATGGGGCAGGCAAAGGGATTTGGGGGAATGGAAGCTCCTTCCAGAGGAACTATGGGAAGACACAGGAGAGCCTGGATGCCTGAGCAGCAGATGGGCTTTGCAGTACATGCCTGCTTGGTCGCCCCCCAGACAGCCCAGGGAGCAATGGGGCAGGCAAAGGGATTTGGGGGGATGGAGGCTCCTTCTCTCTTTCCCAGAGGAACTAGGGGAAGACACAGATGGGCTTTGCAGTACATGGCTGCTTGGTCGCCCCCCAGACAGCCCAGGGAGCAATGGGGCAGGCAAAGGGATTTGGGGGAATGGAGGCTCCTTCCAGAGGAACTGTGGGAAGACACAGATGGGCTTTGCAGTACATGGCTGCTTGATCGCCCCCCAGACAGCCCAGGGAGCAATGGGGCAGGCAAAGGGATTTGGGGGAAAGGAGGCTCCTTCCAGAGGAACTATGGGAAGACACAGATGGGCTTTGCAGTACATACCTGCTTGGTCGCCCCCCAGACAGCCCAGGGAGCAATGGGGCAGGCAAAGGGATTTGGGGGAATGGAGGCTCCTTCCAGAGGAACTATGGGAAGACACAGATGGGCTTTGCAGTACATACCTGCTTGTTCGCCCCCCAGACAGCCCAGGGAGCAATGGGGCAGGCAAAGGGATTTGGGGGAATGGAGGCTCCTTCCAGAGGAACTGTGGGAAGACACAGATGGGCTTTGCAGTACATGGCTGCTTGATCGCCCCCCAGACAGCCCAGGGAGCAATGGGGCAGGCAAAGGGATTTGGGGGGATGGAGGCTCCTTCCAGAGGAACTGTGGGAAGACACAGATGGGCTTTGCAGTACATGGCTGCTTGATCGCCCCCCAGACAGCCCAGGGAGCAATGGGGCAGGCAAAGGGATTTGGGGGAATGGAGGCTCCTTCCAGAGGAACTGTGGGAAGACACAGATGGGCTTTGCAGTACATGGCTGCTTGATCGCCCCCCAGACAGCCCAGGGAGCAATGGGGCAGGCAAAGGGATTTGGGGGGATGGAGGCTCCTTCCAGAGGAACTATGGGAAGACACAGGAGAGCCTGGATGCCTGAGCAGCAGATGGGCTTTGCAGTACATACCTGCTTGGTCGCCCCCCAGACAGCCCAGGGAGCAATGGGGCAGGCAAAGGGATTTGGGGGGATGGAGGCTCCTTCCAGAGGAACTGTGGGAAGACACAGATGGGCTTTGCAGTACATGGCTGTATTATCGCCCCCCAGACAGCCCAGGGAGCAATGGGGCAGGCAAAGGGATTTGGGGGAATGGAGGCTCCTTCCAGAGGAACTATGGGAAGACACAGGAGAGCCTGGATGCCTGAGCAGCAGATGGGCTTTGCAGTACATGGCTGTATTATCGCCCCCCAGACAGCCCAGGGAGCAATGGGGCAGGCAAAGGGATTTGGGGGAAAGGAGGCTCCTTCTCTCTTTCCCAGAGGAACTAGGGGAAGACACAGATGGGCTTTGCAGTACATGGCTGCTTGGTCGCCCCCCAGACAGCCCAGGGAGCAATGGGGCAGGCAAAGGGATTTGGGGGGATGGAGGCTCCTTCTCTCTTTCCCAGAGGAACTAGGGGAAGACACAGATGGGCTTTGCAGTACATGGCTGCTTGGTCGCCCCCCAGACAGCTCAGGGAGCAATGGGGCAGGCAAAGGGATTTGGGGGAATGGAGGCTCCTTCCAGAGTAACTATGGGGAGACACAGATGGGCTTTGCAGTACATGCCTGCTTGATCGCCCCCCCAGACAGCCCAGGGAGCAATGGGGCAGGCAAAGGGATTTGGGGGAATGGAGGCTCCTTCCAGAGGAACTAGGGCAAGACACAGATGGGCTTTGCAGTACATGGCTGCTTGGTCGCCCCCCAGACAGCCCAGGGAGCAATGGGGCAGGCAAAGGGATTTGGGGGAATGGAGGCTCCTTCCAGAGGAACTATGGGAAGACACAGATGGGCTTTGCAGTACATGCCTGCTTGGTCGCCCCCCAGACAGCCCAGGGAGCAATGGGGCAGGCAAAGGGATTTGGGGGAATGGAGGCTCCTTCTCTCTTTCCCAGAGGAACTAGGGGAAGACACAGATGGGCTTTGCAGTACATGGCTGCATTATCGGCCCCCAGACAGCCCAGGGAGCAATGGGGCAGGCAAAGGGATTTGGGGGAATGGAGGCTCCTTCTCTCTTTCCCAGAGGAACTAGGGGAAGACACAGATGGGCTTTGCAGTACATGCCTGCTTGGTCGCCCCCCAGACAGCCCAGGGAGCAATGGGGCAGGCAAAGGGATTTGGGGGGATGGAGGCTCCTTCTCTCTTTCCCAGAGGAACTAGGGGAAGACACAGATGGGCTTTGCAGTACATGCCTGTTTGATCGCCCCCCAGACAGCCCAGGGAGCAATGGGGCAGGCAAAGGGATTTGGGGGAATGGAGGCTCCTTCCAGAGGAACTATGGGAAGACACAGGAGAGCCTGGATGCCTGAGCAGCAGATGGGCTTTGCAGTACATGGCTGCATTATCGCCCCCCAGACAGCCCAGGGAGCAATGGGGCAGGCAAAGGGATTTGGGGGAATGGAGGCTCCTTCCAGAGGAACTATGGGGAGACACAGATGGGCTTTGCAGTACATGGCTGCTTGGTCGCCCCCCAGACAGCCCAGGGAGCAATGGGACAGGCAAAGGGATTTGGGGGAATGGAGGCTCCTTCCAGAGGAACTGTGGGAAGACACAGATGGGCTTTGCAGTACATGCCTGTTTGATCGCCCCCCAGACAGCCCAGGGAGCAATGGGACAGGCAAAGGGATTTGGGGGAATGGAGGCTCCTTCCAGAGGAACTGTGGGAAGACACAGATGGGCTTTGCAGTACATGCCTGTTTGATCGCCCCCCAGACAGCCCAGGGAGCAATGGGGCAGGCAAAGGGATTTGGGGGAATGGAGGCTCCTTCCAGAGGAACTATGGGAAGACACAGGAGAGCCTGGATGCCTGAGCAGCAGATGGGCTTTGCAGTACATGGCTGTATTATCGCCCCCCAGACAGCCCAGGGAGCAATGGGACAGGCAAAGGGATTTGGGGGAAAGGAGGCTCCTTCCAGAGGAACTATGGGAAGACACAAGAGAGATTGGAAGCCCAGGGATCTGAGGGGGGGATCGCCTTCTCTTCTCTCTGCCCCAAAGAGTCTCTCCCCACTGAACCCCACTGCCTTCTCCTCCTTGATCCAATTTGGCAAACACGCACACACTATATCTATATCTATATCTATATCTATATCTATATATATATATAGATATATATATATACACATGCATATGTTTATATATGAATACTCACACACACATGCATATATATATATATATATATATATATACACACACAAACATAGGTATATACACACATACATATTTGTGTGTGTGTTTGCACGCATGTATATATATGAATATGAATGTATATTTGTGTGTGTGTGTGTATCTAAAGTAAATTATAAAGTAACAACGAACAAGGACTCATCTCTAGTTCCAAACCCAGTGTAGAAATAACACCGTTTGAGACCCCTTAACCTTCCCTGGCTCAGTACTAAGGAATTATGGGAACGGTTGTGTTTGAGAGACATTGATCCTCCTCTGCAGAGAGTGCTGGTGCCATAATGAACTACCATTCCCAGGATTCCCTAGCACTGAGTCATGGCAGTTAATATGGGGAGACACAGAAGAGGACGAATAAGGGTCCTTCTTGTCTGGAGAAACACAACGGAAGAGCCTCGGATGCAGACCATTTTCATTGGCTGCCCCCCCCCAAAAAAACCCCAAGACTTGTGACGTCTGAAGCCTAGGCGCTTGATTGCCGACACGGCTTGCCGACACAAATGGGAACGGGGAGCAAGTTAATCCGCTTTAAAATAAAGCCATTTAAAATAAATGGGAACGAAAACGGGGTCTAAATGAATCGAGGTAATTTGCCCCTTTTCGTAACGGAAACGATGGGAAAAATTCAAATTATTCCCGAAACATAATCCGAATCAGAATCGCGCCAATATAATCCGTTTTATCTGCCAAGTGGGAACACCCCCTCTGTCTGATTTTTACCTTACCAGAAAGTAAAGGTTCATTTATATAGCCATACACACATTTCCCATTGGATCCCAAGATGCTGCTGCTGTTGCCCTTAATCTATAAACCCCAAATTAAGCAGAGGCTGGATGGCCATCTGTCAAAAAGGGGATGCTTCGACTGAGAGTTCCTGCATGGCAGAAGAAGGAGCTTGGTCTGGATCAGGGCCCTTCTTGGGTTCATGCTGAGGATAGAAGAGGTAGAAAAGGATTAATCAGCATCCTAAAAGGACATGCTTCTTGGCAGAAGAACGAAGGAGAGTGTGCGCAAAGAACAAGAAAATGGAGGTGTTAGTGAAGGAAGTAAATTACCATAGACATGCATCTGGCTTCCTAGAAGGTGTCAGCGTGCGAAGCTGCGAAACCCAAAAGTGGCATCCCTCCAAGTCAGTGGTACCCAAACTGTGTGCCCTTTATGGAATTGTGGACTACAGCTCCCAGAAGCCTCAGCTATGATGGCCAAGAGCCTGGGATTCTGGGAGCCAAAGTCCCAAATTCCATTAACAGGCGAATTTTGGGGTCCAACAGGTGTTCTTAAGTTTCTGGGGACTGGTCTTGGCTTTCCTGGCCTTCTGTGTTGGGAAGGGCAGACCTCCTTCACCCCACTCTCTCTCCCAAAGGCCATCCAGTGCAACCCCCCCTTCTGCCATGCAGGAACTCACAATCAAAAAGAATACCGGCCCATTGGGAATCATTGGGGAATACTGGCCCATAGGGAATCATGGGGGGGGGGGGACTTGGGGGGTGCCAATCCCAGGATCTTTTGACCTAGAGACACCCCCCCCCCCCGTTGTGCCGGTGGAAGACCCCTTGCAGATCTCTGGCCCCGGTCACCTTGCCCCCTTTACCTGCCCCACGTCCCGCCCTCCAAGGCCAGGCTGCAGCTGGCCCTGGGCTTGTTTTGCTGGGACTGGAGCCAACCTTGCAGGGCTGGAGCTTGGGCTGCCCAGCTGGTCCTTTGGGAGTTCAGCCAAGTCTCAGGGCGGCTCTTCTTCCTGTCAAAGCACTTCCCCAAAAGCTTTGACGGGAAGGCGGATGTGGGGCAGCCCCACTTGCGAAACAGGGAACACGCCCTCTTCCTGCATTCACACAAACACGTGTCCAGGGAGGAGGAACACGTGTCCAGGAGGGCTGCGGGAAAACTGGGGGTAGTGGTCTTTGATTCCAGCTGGGAACCTCAGGGACTAAGGGGAGGTGACTGTGACCCCGAGGACCCCCCTAAGGAAGGTGACTCAGGTGGCCACTAAAGGGGGCCCATCCCTTTTGGGGGTGGTCTGGACATCCTTTTGGGACCCCCCAAGAGATATGATTCCAGGGGTCCAAAGCAGCTTCCCAGCCCCCCCCCCCCCTTGCTCAGTGGGGAGGAAATAAGGGGGCAGAAACTCAAGGGGCCCCCACTCCACCCCAGTGAGTCCACTCTTCAAATGGAAGGGGAAGGGGTCGCAGGAGAGAGAGAAAGATGGGGGGCAGCCAAGCCCTACTCCTGCCCAAATGGTGCAGCTGCCAGGACATATGGGGCTGACCAAGGACCCCCTTTGCCCCCCACCTCCCCAATGGCCTAGCTACCCACCCAGCCAGAGGGTCCCCCTGCCCCCCCCAACCAGGACTTAGAGAGAGGGGTCTGTATTAGGGGTGGGGGCCTCAGTCTTCAGTCCAAGAGGGCCCCCTCCCCACATCACTGACTCACAACAGCCCCCCCCCCAACAAAGAGAGTCTCCCAGGATCCGGATCGGGCCCCTGGTGCCCCCCTCCCTCCCCATTGGGAAACTCCTGGGGGGGGGGAGGAGAAGAAGGGCCAGCCCCATGGATTGCGCCACTGGGTCCGGAGGAGCATAAAAGAGGGACCGCTGCCTCTCGGGACTAGAAGGAGAAGGAGAGGAATTCCAGATGCTGATGGCACTGATTTTGGGGGCCCTCCGGAGGGTCTCTGCCCCATTCCTTCTGGTCATCCTCCTCCTGAGGCTCTCCCCAGGCAGCCCTCGACCCTTGGACACCGAAGGGACCCAAGCCCCCCAGAAGGTAAGCCTTGGGGAATACTGGCCCATAGGGAATCATTGGGGAAGACTGGCCCATAGGGAATCATTGGGGAAGACTGGCCCATAGGGAATCATTCGGGAATATTGGCCCATACGGAATCATTGGGGAAGATTGGCCCATAGGGAATCATTGGGGAAGACTGGCCCATAGGGAATCATTGGGGAATATTGGCCCATAGGGAATCATTGGGGAAGACTGGCCCATAGGGAATCATTGGGGAATATTGGCCCTGATAGGGAATCAATGGGGAAGACTGGCCCATAGGGAATAAGTGGGGAAGACTGGCCCATAGGAAATCATTGGGGAAATCATTGTCGATGGCAGCGGCACGCCATAAAGCCTACCTGTGGGCAAACCTCCTCGTCCTGCCCCCTCCAAGGCCCTGAGGGACGCCGCTGTTTGTTGCTGTTGCCGGGCTGCTCCTTGGGCAGCGAGAGACCAGCGCAGGTGCGCATTTGTCCTGGGACTTGGCAGCCTACGGACTCTGTTTGCAGCTGTGCACCTGTGTACCTGCGCACCATCGCAGGAGGGTTTGGGGCAGGTCCTGAGTGGCTGTGTGCGCAGCAGAGGAATGACATGTAGGGTTGTCTTCTTCTGCTGCAGCCTCGTCACATTGTTGTGTGGAGATCATTGGGCCATGGATGATGGACAGTTGGGCGAGGGGATCGTGGATTGTCCTGTTTTGTATGGAGCTCCTGTTAGAGTAGTGTGGGGCAGGGGGAGATATAGTGGTAGGAGAGTGGAATTGTATTGGAAAGGAAGGCAGGATCGATGCGTAATACCTATCCCTCCCTCCATCCTCTCTCCTAGCCAAAGAGATCTGTGGGTCAGTCCAACTGTATCACAAACCCTGTCTCTGCTCCTATGCAATGCCAGGTCTGTAAGGAACAAGACCCATATCTTGTATGATCTGTTGGAGGAAAAGGGTTGTGACCTGGCATGCATTACTGAGACCTGGCTTGGGTCTGAAAGTGAAGCGGTGTGGGCTCAGGCCTTCCCAGCTGGGTTCTCAGTTAAGGACCACTGCAGGTTAGGTGGGCGGGGGGGGGGGGGTGTTGCCTTGATCCATAAGAACACTCTTTCCTTGACCAGGAACCATTTGCGTCAGATGAATTACATTGAGTGCATTTACCTGACCCTGAAGGCCAGGGACAGTCTGGGGATTTTGTTAGTCTACCGGCCACCCCATGCACTAACAGACTCCCTGACCGATCTGACACAGCTGGTCTCGGAACTGGTGCTGGAGTCTCCCAGGCTTCTTGTCCTGGGGGACCTCAACATCCCCTTTGAGGCCAGCCATAGTCCAACTGGTGCGGCTCGGGAGTTCAACTGGATCACTGAGTCTGTTTGTACCGAGGATGCAGACAAGATTCTTCGAAGCGTTAGGAAGACAACTTGCTCTCTCGATCCCTGCCCCTCATGGCTGACAGCTCAAGGGCAAACGGTTGTAATCGACATGTTACACTGTATTATTAATACATCCTTCAGGGATGGGCAGTTTCCATCAGCCTTGAAGACAGCCATAGTAAAACCTTTAATGAAAAAGCCCTCCCTTGACCCCCTAATTCGGAACAACCTTTGGCCTGTCTCACTGCTGCCATTTTTAGGGAAGGTGATCAAGAGGGCAGTTCCTTTCAGCTTCAGGGGATCTTGGATGAGACGGATTATCTGGACCCATTTCAAACCAGCTTCCGGGCGGGCTACGGAGTTGAGACTGCCATGGTCGCCTTAGTTGATGATCTCCGTCTGAGCATGGACAGGGGTAGCATGTCCCTGTTAGTGCTCTTGGACATCTCAGCGGCCTTCGATACCATCGACCATGGTATCCTTCTGTATCTCCTGAGGGAGTTGGGAATCGGGGGCACTGTGCTCCAGTGGTTCCGATCCTACCTCTCGGGTTGATTCCAGATGGTGCAGCTGGGGGACTGTCGCTCTGATAGGAGGGCCCTTACATCTGGGGTCCCTCAGGGAGCGATCTTGTCCCCCATGCTATTCAACATTTACATGAAACCGCTGGGAGAGATCATCCGGAGACACGGGGCACGGTGTTATCAGTACGCTGATGACACCCAAATATCTTTCTCTGTGTCTCCGACTGATGCAGTGACCAGGGATGGCATCTCACCTCTTAATGCCTGCTTGGAGTCGGTAATGGGCTGGATGAGGGAAAACAGACTCAGCCTGAATCCAGAGAAAACGGAAGTACTGGTGATAGGCTCTCCTGGCCCAGGGAAGGAAATTTGTCCACCTGTCCTGAATGGGGTCACGCTCCCCGTGAAGGACTCTGTTCGCAGTCTGGGGGTGCTCCTGAACTCGTCGCTTCTCCTTAGCTCTCAGGTGGATGCGATGGTCAAGAGCACTTGTTATCAGCTTCGGCTGATACGCCAGCTGCGTCCCTTCCTGGGCCGGGGGGACCTTGAAACCGTGGTACATGCCCTGGTAACCTCTCGATTGGATTTCTGTAATGTGCTTTACATGGGGCAACCCTTGTACCAAACCCGGAAGCTTCAATTAGTGCAGAATATGGCTGCTAGGCTGGTTACTGGATGTTCCAGGGCCAGCCATATAACACCTGTTCTAAAAGATCTCCATTGGCTGCCTATTCGCTTCTGGGCCGAATACAAGGTGTTGGTTATTACCTATAAAGCCCTAAATGGCTTGGGCCCAGGATACTTGGAGGACCGCCTCTCCCCACATAGTCCGCCCCGCACTCTCAGGTCGGGTGGGAAACATCTTTTAGGAGTTCCAGATGCTCAATATGTATCATCTCGGAGAGCCTTTTCTGTTGCAGCCCCACAGCTCTGGAACTCCCTCCCCAATGAGCTCCGTACTTCTACCTCCCTTGATGTCTTCAAGAAGAACCTGAAGACCTACTTATTCCGCCAGGCTTTCCCCCCCCCGTGAGCCTTGTTGTTATGTTCTTCCCCTTCACAATGTGTTTGTTGTATTCCATTCTACACAGCCATTTGTACGGGTTGTTTTTGGCTGTTATTGTTATTATTGTTTTTTGTAATACTGCTGGGGATGTGGAGTTGTAATGTTTTAACTGTTTTTATTCTTGCTGTGATTGTTGGAATAGCGGTATAAAAATAAAATTTTATTTTATATATTTTATTTAATACTGGCCCATATGGAATCAATGGGGAAGACTGGCTCATAGGAAATCATTGGGAATACTGGCCCATAGGGAATCATTGGGGCAAGTATGGCTTCTCTATGGGTAACTACTGTCATTTCTTCTAGTAAGTCCTGGCTGGAGTGTCCCCTAGGTCTGTGGACCTGGCCACTTTCTCTCTCTCTCTCTCCCTGCAGTGTGTCTTGGCAGGGGTCTGGGTGAACGATCTGGGCTCTCGGATGTCCATCTCTGGGCCGGACGCAAAGGGAGCCTTCTCAGGGTCCTACCTGACAGCAGTGTCGGCCTCCTCCCAGAACCCCATCCAGGCTTCGGTCATCACCGGACTCCAGCACCCGGCCACGGCAGCAGGAGGGCAGCCTACCTTCGGTTTCACCGTCCACTGGACCTTCTCAGGTGGGCAACAGCCAGGGGGCTTAGGGGGCACAGATCCCTGGGGGATGGCTAAGAGAGTCCAGCCAAGCTGATGAAAGCAGAGGGGTCCTCCTATCCCCCAACCCTACCCACCTGACCTCTGGCTGAACCCTTGGCTGACCCCTGCGGCCTCTTTCTTTCTCTCCTGCCTTTCAGACTCCACCACTGTCTTCGTGGGTCAGTGCTTCGTGGGTGCCGATGGCCAGGAGACCCTTGAGACGTCCTGGCTCCTGCGGGAGAAGGTCCCTTCCCATGCCGAAGACTGGAAGGCCACACGGTGAGACCCCTGACCCATAAGTTGAATATGCAAAGCCACTTCTACAATGTGAGACGTCCTAAAACCAAGGGCAGTACTTGCCTATAGGGAAACCATATTGGCCCATATGCAATCATGGGGAATATCTGGCCATAAAGGATCATGAAGATTGCTTGCCCATAGAGAATCGTGGGGATTAAATTCCCACGATTCTCTATGGGCCAGTATTACACAATGTTTCCCTATGGGCAAGTATTTCCCAATGATTCCTTATGGGTTAGTATTCCCCAATGATTCCCTATGGGCCAGTATTCCCCAATGATTCCCTATAGGCCAATATTCCCCAATGATTCCTTATGGGCAAGCATTCCCTAATGTTTCTCCAGGGTGCTCTATGGTCAGTATCATGGGTGGGAGTACTTGTGGGTGTGAGAGTGAAAACGGATCCCCTTGAAGCTTATGGGAAGGGGGTCCCATGGGTTTGGGCCCCATGGTTGTGAGCCTGCAAAAAAAACCTGACCCCCTCCCTTTCCATCTTTGCCCCTTTAGGGTTGGCCAGAACACCTTCCTGAGGGTCAAGTGAGAGGAGGGGGGCTCTCCCCCATTGTTACCACCGCTGCTGCCCTCTGGACCGGACTACATCAGACCAACTGTCACCCTTGACCCCAGGCCTCTTCTCTGCCAAAGCCCCTTCCCCAAGTGAATCCCATACCCAGCTCCTAGAACCAGATCAATGGTCCCCAGCCTTCCTCTGCATCAATGCTTGGCCCTATAGAGTCAGGGAGCTGGGGTTGCCTTCCCCATTGCGGCATTGGTGTTTCTCTCTGGTCATTGGGTCAGTGTGGCTGTGACCCCCTGGACTGAAGGCTAAGAGCTTTAGGACTTTTTGTTCTGCGTCCCCTTCTCCTTTCCTTCCTTGCTCCAAGATGGACACAAGACCCTCCTTTTGAGGATGCTTTTCCTTCAGACTTGCACATATAGGGGCCAGCCATAGGGATCCCTCTATTAACTTAGTTTCCTCGATCCTATATGTATCCTCTACAAATAAAGTAAGTGTTATTTTTACTTTACCCATGTGTCCTGTTCATTTACTAGAATATAAATGTTCTTTTCTATATCCATACTCACATTTACCATTGGATCCCAAGATGGTGATGCTGCACTTAATCTATAAATCCCAAATTCAGCAGAGGCTGGATGGCTATCTGTCACGCTTTGACTGAGAGTTCCTGCATGGAAATGGGATTTGGACTGGATCAGGATTTTCATGGGGTCTCTTCCAACTCTAGGACTCTATCATCCCACTACTCTTTTCCAACACTTTGTGCCCGAATGACCGGACCTGTGCCAAAGGGTCAGCTGGGGCGGCTTAACTGGACCTCCTTGGACAGAGACACACACCCCCAGTTTGTTATTGATGCATTTTTAGGGTTGTAACCTGCCTCGATCTTTTTGGGAGGTGGGCTATAAATAGAATTATTATTATTAAATTTATTATATACACGCACGCACCAGAGGGTCTAGGAAGAGGGTCATTCTGGTCTTTCGGACGCCCTCCTGGGAGCATCCCCTGACCTCTGCTTCATCGAAGGTTCCCAAAGAGTAGCCCTTTCTATTTTCATCTACATCAAGTGAAGTCATAGTGCCTCTATCCTACTTTGGTCAGGCCTCACATGAGTCAACAGTGTGATGCTGCAGCGAAAAAGACCAATGTGATTTTAGGCTGCATCAATAAAGTATAGTGTCTGGATCAAGGGAAGTAATAGAGCCACTATATTCTGCTTTGGTCAAGCCTCACCTGAAATAATCATGTGTCCAGTTCTGGGCACCACAATTCAAAAAGGACATTGAGAAATTGGAGCCTTGTGTCCAAAGGAGGGCAACTAAAATGGTGAAGGGCCTGGAAACCATGAAGCCCTATGAGGAAGGACTGAGGGAGCTGGGGATGTTTATCCTGGAAAAAAGAAGGTTAAGAGGGTGATAGCCCTGTTTAAATATTTGAAGGGATGTCATATTGAGGATGGAGCAAACTTGTTTTCTGCTGCTCCAGAGAATAGAATGTGGAACAATGTATGAAAAGAAATTCCAGCTCAACATTAGGAAGAACACCCTGAGAGTAAGGGGTGTTTGGGGAAGACATTGTTCCCTTGGATTTTGGTGGGGTCCCCTTCCTTGGAGGTCTTTAAACAGAGGCTGGATGGCCAAAGGGGATGCTTTGATTCAGAGTTCCTGCATGGCAGAAGGAGAGTTGGACTGGATCAAGGCCCTTCCTGAAGTCTCTTCCAACTGTAGGATTCTATGTTGAGTATCTTACACCTTGAAGATCCTCTGGATTCTTTTATGGCTGAAGGGGGCTGGACTGGATGACCCTTGGAGTCCCTTCCATCTCCAGAGCTCTATGTATTCCTGCATGGCAGAAGAAGGGGCTGGATTGGATGACCCTTGGGGGTCCCTTCCATCTCCAGGGTTCTATGTATTCCAGCATGGCAGAAGAAGGGGCTGGACTCGATGGCCCTTAGGAGTCCTTTCCATCTCCAGGGCTCTATGTATTCCTTCAGGGCAGAAGAAGGGGCTGGACTCGATGGCCCTTGGGAGTCCTTTCCATCTCCAGGGCTCTATGTATTCCTTCAGGGCAGAAGAAGGGGATGGACTGGATGGCCCTTGGGGGTCCCTTCCCTCTCCAGGGCTCTATGTATTCCTTCAGGGCAGAAGCAGGGGCTGGGCTGGATGGCCCTTGGGGGTCCCTTCCCTCTCCAGGGCTCTATGTATTCCTTCAGGGCAGAAGGAGGGGCTGGACTGGATGGCCCTTGGGGGTCCCTTCCATCTCCAGGGCTCTATGTATTCCTTTAGGGCAGAAGAAGGGGCTGGACTGGATGGCCCTTGGGGGACCCTCCCTCTCCAGGGCTCTATGTACTCCTGCATGGCAGAAGAAGGGGATGGACTGGATGGCCCTTGAGGGTCCCTTACATCTCTAGGGCTCTATGTATTCCTTCAGGGCAGAAGAAGGGGATGGACTGGATGGCCCTTGGGGGTCCCTTCCCTCTCCAGGGGTCTATGTACTCCTGCATGGCAGAAGAAGGGGCTGGACTGGATGGCCCTTGAGGGTCCCTTACATCTCTAGGGCTCTATGTATTCCTTCAGGGCAGAAGCAGGGGCTGGGCTGGATGGCCCTTGGGGTCCCTTCCATCTCCAGGGCTCTATGTATTCCTTTAGGGCAGAAGAAGGGGCTGGACTGGATGGCCCTTGGGGGTCCCTTCCCTCTCCAGGGCTCTATGTACTCCTGCATGGCAGAAGAAGGGGATGGACTGGATGGCCCTTGAGGGTCTCTTACATCTCTAGGGCTGTATGTATTCCTTCAGGGCAGAAGAAGGGGATGGACTGGATGGCCCTTGAGGGTCCCTTACATCTCTAGGGCTCTATGTATTCCTTCAGGGCAGAAGAAGGGGATGGACTGGATGGCCCTTGAGGGTCCCTTCCCTCTCCAGGGCTCTATGTATTCCTTCAGGGCAGAAGAAGGGGATGGACTGGATGGCCCTTGAGGGTCCCTTCCCTCTCCAGGGCTCTATGTATTCCTTCAGGGCAGAAGAAGGGGATGGCCTGGATGGCCCTTGAGGGTCCCTTACATCTCTAGGGCTCTATGTATTCCTTCAGGGCAGAAGAAGGGGATGGACTGGATGGCCCTTGGGGGTCCCTTCCCTCTCCAGGGCTCTATGTACTCCTGCATGGCAGAAGAAGGGCATGGACTGGATGGCCCTTGAGGGTCCCTTCCCTCTCCAGGGCTCTATGTATTCCTTCAGGGCAGAAGAAGGGGATGGACTGGATGGCCCTTGGGGGTCCCTTCCCTCTCCAGGGCTCTATGTACTCCTGCATGGCAGAAGAAGGGCATGGACTGGATGGCCCTTGAGGGTCCCTTACATCTCCAGGGCTCTATGTATTCCTTCAGGGCAGAAGAAGGGGATGGACTGGATGGCCCTTGAGGGTCCCTTCCCTCTCCAGGGCTCTATGTATTCCTTCAGGGCAGAAGAAGGGGATGGACTGGATGGCCCTTGGGGGTCCCTTCCCTCTCCAGGGCTCTATGTACTCCTGCATGGCAGAAGAAGGGCATGGACTGGATGGCCCTTGAGGGTTCCTTACATCTCTAGGGCTCTATGTATTCCTTCAGGGCAGAAGAAGGGGATGGACTGGATGGCCCTTGAGGGTCCCTTACATCTCTAGGGCTCTATGTATTCCTTCAGGGCAGAAGAAGGGGATGGACTGGATGGCCCTTGAGGGTCCCTTCCCTCTCCAGGGCTCTATGTATTCCTTCAGGGCAGAAGAAGGGGATGGACTGGATGTCCCTTGGGGGTCCCTTCCCTCTCCAGGGCTCTATGTACTCCTGCATGGCAGAAGAAGGGCATGGACTGAATGGCCCTTGAGGGTCCCTTACATCTCTAGGGCTCTATGTATTCCTTCAGGGCAGAAGAAGGGGATGGACTGGATGGCCCTTGGGGGTCCCTTCCCTCTCCAGGGCTCTATGTATTCCTTCAGGGCAGAAGCAGGGGCTGGGCTGGATGGCCCTTGGGGGTCCCTTCCATCTCCAGGGCTCTATGTATTCCTTCAGGGCAGAAGGAGGGGCTGGACTGGATGGCCCTTAGGGGTCCCTTCCCTCTCCAGGGTTCTATGTAGTCCTTCAGGGCAGAAGAAGGGGCTGGACTGGATGGCCCTTGGGGGTCCCTTCCCTCTCCAGGGCTCTATGTATTCCTTCAGGGCAGAAGAAGGGGCTGGACTGGATGGCCCTTGGGGGTCCCTTCCATCTCCAGGGCTCTATGTATTCCTTCAGGGCAGAAGAAGGGGCTGGACTGGATGGCCCTTGAGGGTCCCTTACATCTCTAGGGCTCTATGTATTCCTTCAGGGCAGAAGAAGGGGCTGGACTGGATGGCCCTTGGGGGTCCCTTCCCTCTCCAGGGCTCTATGTATTCCTTCAGGGCAGAAGAAGGGGATGGACTGGATGGCCCTTGAGGGTCCCTTCCCTCTCCAGGGCTCTATGTATTCCTTCAGGGCAGAAGAAGGGGATGGACTGGATGGCCCTTGGGGGTCCCTTCCCTCTCCAGGGCTCTATGTACTCCTGCATGGCAGAAGAAGGGCATGGACTGGATGGCCCTTGAGGGTCCCTTACATCACTAGGGCTCTATGTATTCCTTCAGGGCAGAAGAAGGGGATGGACTGGATGGCCCTTGAGGGTCCCTTACATCTCTAGGGCTCTATGTATTCCTTCAGGGCAGAAGAAGGGGATGGACTGGATGGCCCTTGAGGGTCCCTTCCCTCTCCAGGGCTCTATGTATTCCTTCAGGGCAGAAGAAGGGGATTGCCTGGATGTCCCTTGGGGGTCCCTTCCCTCTCCAGGGCTCTATGTACTCCTGCATGGCAGAAGAAGGGCATGGACTGGATGGCCCTTGAGGGTCCCTTACATCACTAGGGCTCTATGTATTCCTTCAGGGCAGAAGAAGGGGATGGACTGGATGGCCCTTGAGGGTCCCTTACATCTCTAGGGCTCTATGTATTCCTTCAGGGCAGAAGAAGGGGATGGACTGGATGGCCCTTGAGGGTCCCTTCCCTCTCCAGGGCTCTATGTATTCCTTCAGGGCAGAAGAAGGGGATGGACTGGATGGCCCTTGGGGGACCCTCCCTCTCCAGGGCTCTATGTACTCCTGCATGGCAGAAGAAGGGGATGGACTGGATGGCCCTTGAGGGTCCCTTACATCTCTAGGGCTCTATGTATTCCTTCAGGGCAGAAGAAGGGGATGGACTGGATGGCCCTTGGGGGTCCCTTCCCTCTCCAGGGCTCTATGTATTCCTTCAGGGCAGAAGAAGGGGATGGACTGGATGGCCCTTGAGGGTCCCTTCCCTCTCCAGGGCTCTATGTATTCCTTCAGGGCAGAAGAAGGGGATGGCCTGGATGGCCCTTGAGGGTCCCTTACATCTCTAGGGCTCTATGTATTCCTTCAGGGCAGAAGAAGGGGATGGACTGGATGGCCCTTGGGGGTCCCTTCCCTCTCCAGGGCTCTATGTACTCCTGCATGGCAGAAGAAGGGCATGGACTGGATGGCCCTTGAGGGTCCCTTCCCTCTCCAGGGCTCTATGTATTCCTTCAGGGCAGAAGAAGGGGATGGACTGGATGGCCCTTGGGGGTCCCTTCCCTCTCCAGGGCTCTATGTACTCCAGCATGGCAGAAGAAGGGCATGGACTGGATGGCCCTTGAGGGTCCCTTACATCTCCAGGGCTCTATGTATTCCTTCAGGGCAGAAGAAGGGGATGGACTGGATGGCCCTTGAGGGTCCCTTCCCTCTCCAGGGCTCTATGTATTCCTTCAGGGCAGAAGAAGGGGATGGACTGGATGGCCCTTGAGGGTCCCTTACATCTCTAGGGCTCTATGTATTCCTTCAGGGCAGAAGAAGGGGATGGACTGGATGGCCCTTGAGGGTCCCTTCCCTCTCCAGGGCTCTATGTATTCCTTCAGGGCAGAAGAAGGGGATGGACTGGATGTCCCTTGGGGGTCCCTTCCCTCTCCAGGGCTCTATGTACTCCTGCATGGCAGAAGAAGGGCATGGACTGAATGGCCCTTGAGGGTCCCTTACATCTCTAGGGCTCTATGTATTCCTTCAGGGCAGAAGAAGGGGATGGACTGGATGGCCCTTGGGGGTCCCTTCCCTCTCCAGGGCTCTATGTATTCCTTCAGGGCAGAAGCAGGGGCTGGGCTGGATGGCCCTTGGGGGTCCCTTCCCTCTCCAGGGCTCTATGTATTCCTTCAGGGCAGAAGGAGGGGCTGGACTGGATGGCCCTTGGGGGTCCCTTCCCTCTCCAGGGTTCTATGTAGTCCTTCAGGGCAGAAGAAGGGGCTGGACTGGATGGCCCTTGGGGGTCCCTTCCCTCTCCAGGGCTCTATGTATTCCTTCAGGGCAGAAGAAGGGGCTGGACTGGATGGCCCTTGGGGGTCCCTTCCATCTCCAGGGCTCTATGTATTCCTTCAGGGCAGAAGAAGGGGCTGGACTGGATGGCCCTTGAGGGTCCCTTACATCTCTAGGGCTCTATGTATTCCTTCAGGGCAGAAGAAGGGGCTGGACTGGATGGCCCTTGGGGGTCCCTTCCCTCTCCAGGGCTCTATGTATTCCTTCAGGGCAGAAGAAGGGGATGGACTGGATGGCCCTTGAGGGTCCCTTCCCTCTCCAGGGCTCTATGTATTCCTTCAGGGCAGAAGAAGGGGCTGGACTGGATGGCCCTTGAGGGTCCCTTCCCTCTCCAGGGCTCTATGTATTCCTTCAGGGCAGAAGAAGGGGATGGACTGGATGTCCCTTGGGGGTCCCTTCCCTCTCCAGGGCTCTATGTACTCCTGCATGGCAGAAGAAGGGCATGGACTGGATGGCCCTTGAGGGTCCCTTACATCACTAGGGCTCTATGTATTCCTTCAGGGCAGAAGAAGGGGATGGACTGGATGGCCCTTGAGGGTCCCTTACATCTCTAGGGCTCTATGTATTCCTTCAGGGCAGAAGAAGGGGATGGACTGGATGGCCCTTGAGGGTCCCTTCCCTCTCCAGGGCTCTATGTATTCCTTCAGGGCAGAAGAAGGTGATTGCCTGGATGTCCCTTGGGGGTCCCTTCCCTCTCCAGGGCTCTATGTACTCCTGCATGGCAGAAGAAGGGCATGGACTGGATGGCCCTTGAGGGTCCCTTACATCACTAGGGCTCTATGTATTCCTTCAGGGCAGAAGAAGGGGATGGACTGGATGGCCCTTGAGGGTCCCTTACATCTCTAGGGCTCTATGTATTCCTTCAGGGCAGAAGAAGGGGATGGACTGGATGGCCCTTGAGGGTCCCTTCCCTCTCCAGGGCTCTATGTATTCCTTCAGGGCAGAAGAAGGGGATGGACTGGATGGCCCTTGGGGGTCCCTTCCCTCTCCAGGGCTCTATGTATTCCTTCAGGGCAGAAGAAGGGGATGGACTGGATGGCCCTTGGGGGTCCCTTCCCTCTCCAGGGCTCTATGTACTCCTGCATGGCAGAAGAAGGGCATGGACTGGATGGCCCTTGAGGGTCCCTTACATCTCTAGGGCTCTATGTATTCCTTCAGGGCAGAAGAAGGGGATGGACTGGATGGCCCTTGAGGGTCCCTTCCCTCTCCGGGGCTCTATGTATTCCTTCAGGGCAGAAGAAGGGGATGGACTGGATGGCCCTTGAGGGTCCCTTACATCTCTAGGGCTCTATGTATTCCTTCAGGGCAGAAGAAGGGGATGGACTGGATGGCCCTTGGGGGTCCCTTCCCTCTCCAGGGCTCTATGTATTCCTTCAGGGCAGAAGCAGGGGCTGGGCTGGATGGCCCTTGGGGGTCCCTTCCCTCTCCAGGGCTCTATGTATTCCTTCAGGGCAGAAGGAGGGGCTGGACTGGATGGCCCTTGGGGGTCCCTTCCCTCTCCAGGGTTCTATGTATTCCTTCAGGGCAGAAGAAGGGGCTGGACTGGATGGCCCTTGGGGGTCCCTTCCCTCTCCAGGGCTCTATGTATTCCTTCAGGGCAGAAGAAGGGGATGGACTGGATGGCCCTTGGGGGTCCCTTCCCTCTCCAGGGCTCTATGTACTCCTGCATGGCAGAAGAAGGGCATGGACTGGATGGCCCTTGAGGGTCCCTTACATCTCTAGGGCTCTATGTATTCCTTCAGGGCAGAAGAAGGGGATGGACTGGATGGCCCTTGAGGATCCCTTCCCTCTCCAGGGCTCTATGTATTCCTTCAGGGCAGAAGAAGGGGCTGGACTGGATGGCCCTTGGGGGTCCCTTCCCTCTCCAGGGCTCTATGTATTCCTTCAGGGCAGAAGAAGGGGATGGACTGGATGGCCCTTGGGGGTCCCTTCCCTCTCCAGGGCTCTATGTACTCCTGCATGGCAGAAGAAGGGCATGGACTGGATGGCCCTTGAGGGTCCCTTACATCTCTAGGGCTCTATGTATTCCTTCAGGGCAGAAGAAGGGGATGGACTGGATGGCCCTTGTTGGGGTCTCTTCCAGCTCTGTGTCCCTATGTCCCTTTCAGTCCTTTCAAGAGTGGTGGGGTCTCCCTCTTTGGCTGCTGTCCTTTGAGTCTGGGGGAGGGAGAATTGGGGTTCCGAGGCCCTGTGGCCCCTTGGGGCCCCTCCCCTGGCTTCAGTGGGCAGTTTGGGCCCAGGCCCAGTCGGGGGTCAGGCAAGGGCCCCTTTTCCCTTCCAGACAAAGGGAGAGCCAGGAGTGTCCATTGCGGGAGTCTGTTCCACTCTCGGACAGTTCCCTTCGGTTCGGCTGGAGCTCTCTTTCTTCCGCTTTGCTCTTCTGAGGGGGGGCGGGGGGGTTGAGGGGGTGTCTTTGTCCGGAGCCGCTTTCGGTCTCAGTTTCGCGAATCCAGGAACCCAGGCGCCTTCCGAGAAAAGGGCGGAGGGAGGCTATAAAGAGGGGAAGCCCAGGCCCTTCTTAGTGGCCCTTTAAGCCAGACTCTCCCGCTGGAGATGTGGGGCAAAGCCTTGCGGGGCTCGGCTCTGGCCCTCCTCTGCGCCGCCGCCGGCGCCTCGGGGGCCAGCCTTTCCTCCTCCTCCCCCGGGAGACCTCGCTCGGCCATGCCCCTGGTTTGGGCGGATGCGTCCAAGGGAAGGAAGGTAGGAAGCAGGGTCCGGGGGGCCTCGGAGACCCCTTCCCCCAGGAAGGCTGCCGAGAGAAAAGGGGCAGGAGGGCAGGGCAGGGACGCAGCCAGCTTTTGGGGAAGGCCTAAGGTCCAGCCGAAGTGCCACCATTTTGAGAGGCTAAGAGCCCCCCCCCCCCCCCGCCAAGGCACAGAAAGAGGGTCAGCGTCATTTCCAAGGGTTAGAATCATAGAATCCTGGATTCTTAGAGTTGGAAGAGACCCCCAAAAGGGCCCTGATCCAGTCCATCCCCTTTATTCTGCCATGCAGGAAATCCAAACCGAAGCCTCTCCAATGACAGATGGCCATCCAGCCTCTGCTTAAAGACCTACAAAGAAGGAGGCTCCATTACAATCTCTTCCTCTGTCAAAGAGCCCTTACTCTCAGGAGGTTCTTCCTAAGGTTCAGCTGGAATCTCTTTTCCTGGAGCTTGCATCCATGGCTCCGTTGGGTCCTAGTCTCTGGAGCAGCAGAAAACAAGTTTGCTCCCTCCTCAATATGGCATCCTTTCAAATATTTAAACAGGGCTATCATCATATCCCCTCTTAACCTTCTCTTCTCCAGGCTAAACATCCCCAGCAATTCCCTCAGTCCTTCCTCAAAGGGCTTCATGGTTTCCAGACCTTTCACCATTTTGGTCTCCCTCCTTTGGACACAGGGCTCCAGTTTCTCAATGTCCTTTTTGAACTGTGGGCCCAGAACTGGACACAATATTATTCCAGGTGGGGCCTGACCAGAGCAGAATACAATGGCACTATGACTTCTCTTGATCTAGACACTAGACTTCTATTGACGCAGCTTAAAATTGCATTGGCCTTGTTAGCTGCCGCATCACACTGTTGACTCATGTTCAACTTGTGGTCTACTTGGACTCCAAGATCCCTTTCACACGTAGTTTCATTCAGCCATGTGTCCCCCCATAATCCTCTATCTGTGCATTTTATTTTTCCGCCCTAAGTGCAATACCTTACATTTCTCTGTGTTGAAGTTCATTTTGTTAGCTCTGGCCCAGCTTTCTAGTCTATTCAGGCCATTTTGAATCTTGATCCTGTCCTCTGGAGTATTAGCTATTCCTCCTAATTTGGGGTCATCTGCAAATGTTCCCCCAATTCCTTCACCCAAGTCATTGATAAAGATGTTGACTAGCAAACCGGGCCCAGGACAGAGCCCCACTGGACACCCCACTGGTCACTCCTCTCCAGGAGGAAGAAGAAGAGGAGCCATGGCTGCGCACCCTTTGGCTTCAGCTGGTCAGCCACTGACTAATCCCTGTCATAGAGGCTGGTGAAACGGAGGGCTGGGCGTCCTTTCGGGGGTCGCAAACGCAAAGACTGAGGAAAGCCTGCCTTGTGAAAGGGGGCTTCTTCCTCTCCTGAATGTGGGCTGCACCTTTGGGCTCTCTGGCTGGGGGGGGGTCTCCTGGGGGGAACAAGCTCAGTCCAGCCCCTTCCTTCCTTCCCTCCTTCGTTCGTTCGTTCGTTCGTTCTTTCTTTCTTTCTTTCCCTCCCTCCTTTATCCATCCATCCTTCCTTCTTTCCATTGTTCCTTTCTTCCCTCCCTCCTTCCTTCCTTCCATCCTTGATTCCATTGTTCCTTCCTAATCTCCTTCTCCTTCTTTCATCCTTCCATTCATTCTTCCATCCATCCATCCACCTATCCTTCCTTCCTGCCCTGCCATCACTTCCTATCTCTTCTTTCCTTCCATCCACCCATCCTGCCATGCATCCATTCTTCCTTCCTTCCCTCCTTCCATCCATGCTTCTCCTTCCTTCCTTCCTTTCCATTGTTCCTTCCTAATCACCTTCTCCTTCCTTCATCCTTCCATTCATTTTTCCATCCACCTATCCTTCCTTCCTGCCCTGCCATCACTTCATTTCTCACTTCCTTCTTTCCTTCCATTCTTCCTTCCTTCCCTCCATCCATTCATGCTTCTCCTTCCTTCCTTCCTTCCTTCCTTCCTTCCTTCCTTCCTTCCTTCAACCCTGGGGCTTTGTGTCGGGTGTGTCTCTGGTCTTCGGGGCCCCTGGGGCCCTGATCCGTGGTCCCTGCTGACCCTTCCTGCCTCCTCTCCTTGGGTCCAGTATTATCTTCATGTTGCAAAGAAATCGAGGTAGAAAAAAGCTGACCACACGATTCCAAAGAAAAGTTTCATAGGATCATAGAAGTCTACAAAACGTTTTGTAAGAAGCGAATGTTTCTATGAAACCTTTCTTAAGAATCATGCGGTCAGCTTTCGTATTTCCGCATGCAATCATAGACTCATGGGCTCATAGAGTCAGAAGAGACCCCCCAAAAGGGCCCTCATCCAGTTTGGCCATGCAGGAACTCTCAATCAAAGCATCCCCATTTTGACAGGTGGCCATTTCAGCCTCTCAGTGAGCAGGAAACGAGGTCCAGGCAGTTGCTATATACCCCAATATTTTCTTCAGTCCTGGGGCTTGGGGGGGCGGTTCCCTGGGGGCTTGACCCACCCCTTTAGTCCCTGCTGACCCTCCCTTCCTTCCGTCCGACCTTCTTCATCCGTGGGGCTTTGGAGGGGTCCCTGGGGGGCTGGACCTTCCCCTTCAGTCCCCACTGACCCTTCCTTCCTTCCTTCCTTCTTTATTTCCTCCCTCCTTCCTTCTTTCCTTCCTTTCTTCTTTCCTTCCTTCCCTCCCTCCTTCCTTTCCTTCCTTCCTTACCTCCCTCCCTCCTTCTTTCCTTGCTTCCTTGCTTCCTTCCTTCCTTCTTTCCTTCCCTCCCTCCCTCCTTCCTTCTTTCCTTCCTTCCTTCCTTCCTTATTTCCTCCTTCCTTCCTTCTTTATTTCCTCCCTCCTTCCTTCTTTCCTTCCTTTCTTCTTTCCTTCCTTCCCTCCCTCCTTCCTTTCCTTCCTTCCCTCCCTCCTCCTTTCCTTGCTTCCTTCCTTCTTTCCTTCCCTCCCTCCTTCCTTCTTTCCTTCCTTCCTTCTTTATTTCTTCCTTCCTTCCTTCCTTCCTTCCTTCCTTCCTTTTTTCTTTCCTTCCTGCCCTCCCTCCCTCCCTCCTTCCTTTCCTTCCTTCCTTTCTTCCTTACCTCCCTCCCTCCTTCTTTCCTTCCTTCCTTCCTTCCTTCCCTCCCTCCTTCCTTCTTTCCTTCCTTCCCTCCCTCCCTCCTTCCTTCTTTTTGTCCTTCTTCATCTGTGGGGCTTTGGAGGGGTCCCTGGGGGGGCTGGACCTTCCCCTTCAGTCCCCACTGACCCTTCCTTACTTCCTCCCTCCTTCCCTCCCCCCTCCTTCCTTCTTTCCTTGCTTCCTTCCTTCCTTCTTTCCATTCTTTCTTCTCTCCCTCCTTTCCTTCCTTCCTTCCCTCCCTCCCTCCTTCCTTTTTTTGTTTCCTTCCCTCTCTCCCTCCCTCCCTCCTTCTTTCCTTCCATCCATCCAATCACCTACCTTCTTTTCTTCCTTTCTTAATTCCCTCCCTCCCTCCTTCTTTCCTTCCCTCCCTCCCTCCCTCCCTTCCTCCCTCCCTCCTTCCTTCCTTCCCTCCCTCTTTCCTTCCCTCCTTCTTTCCTTCCTTCCTTCCCTCCCTCCCTCCCTCCCTCCCTCTTTCTTTCCTTCCAGCCATCCATTCACCTACCTATCCTTCCTTCCTTCCATTCTTCCTTATTCCCTCCCTCCTTCCATCCATCCTTCCTTCCTTCCTTCATCCATCCACCCACCCTTCCTCACTTCCTTCTCTTTCTTTCTTTCTTTCTTTTTCTTTCCTTCTTTCCCTCCATCCTTCCCTTACTCCTTCTTTCCATCCATCCATCCTTCTCTCCTTCCATCCTTCCTTATTCCCTCCCTCCCTCCCTCCTTCCATCCATCCTTCCTTCCTTCCTTCCTTCCTTCCTTCATCCATCCACCCACCCTTCCTTCTTTCTTTCCTTCCTTCCATCCTTCCAACCTTCCTTATTTTCTTCCATCCATCCATCCTTCATCCATCCACCCACCCACCCTTCCTTCCATCCGTTTTCCTTCCTTCCTTCCTTCCTTCCTTCCTTCCTTCCTTCTTTTCTTCCCTCCATCCTTCCCTTCCTCCTTTTTTCCATCCATCCACCCTTCCTACCTTCCTTCTTTCCATCCATCCACCCTTCCTTCTTTCCTCCCTTCCCTTCCTCCCTCCCTCAGTCCCCGCTGACCCTTCTCCTTGCCTTGTCCAGGGCTCTCTGGCCGGCAAGTGGCGCAATGACTTGGGCTCGGAGATGGTCCTGGAGCTGCCGGACGCCAAGGGCTTCTTCCGTGGCACTTACCTGACCAAGGTCTCCTCCGCCGAGAAGCCCATCCAGATCTCGCCCCTCTCTGGCGTCCAAAACATCACCGACGGAGAAGAGGAGCAGCCCACCTTCGGCTTCACAGTCGGATGGACCTTCTCAGGTAGAATCACCATAGAACCATAATAGACCGCATTCCCACTTACAAATAAATCATTTTGTAATCTGAATTGATGGATCGGTTTGGCGGTGGAGCGCGGTTCACGCTACGTTTCTCCCAGTCGCGTTCTCTTGCCATGAAATAAAACAAAATAACCCGCTTGGCAAAGGAATCGATTCACTCCAGCCGGATGAAGGCAAATTTAAGTCGATTCCAATCCGCATCTGGTTCACACTTGCGCAGATTTATCGATTTATCCAAAAAGATGCTGGAACCTTACGCCCGGAAAAAAAATATATCCAAAATGAGCAAAAATACCAAAAATTAATGTTGGAATTGTGTAAATAATAAAGGTACATGTATGCATAAGTCTTGGGAATGTACAAGAGCAAAAAAGTATTGGAATCAGATACATAACGAAACAGGAAATATATATATATATATATATATATATATATATATATGAAAATGGACCCCACCATGTATCTCTTAGGAATTATCAATAACAATTGGGGGGGATGGATAGATAGATGATAGATAGATAGATAGATAGATAGATAGATAGGAAACTATTGCTGCAAGGAAAGTTACGTATATATAGCAATGTATAGGAATGGAATCAGAAAAGAAAGATGATAAATGAAATGATTATAGAATATGGTACCAATTGAATTTATTTACTATTATGCAGAAATCCTGTATTTCTAAAATCGAATGATTTAACGGTTCATAACCGAAAGCCAAGAAAGAGAGTTCAAAGTAAATATGCAAAATAAAGGAGAAGAGGTCATTTTATGTTATGTCTTACTTGTTATCTGCAGATATGTTTGTATTGTGTGGATATATATATATATATATATATATATATATATATATATAAAATAATAAAGACGCTGGAAGAAAAAAAACAGCATCAAAAATGCAGGTTAAACAGGTCTAGTGTGTGGCCTCCCTCCTCTCCTCTCCAAATTGCTTCAGAGATTCGGTCCAAGCGCTAACCATGGTCATTTAAACTGATTTGCGACCGGGTTTAAAAGGTAGTGGGAAGGAGGCCATAATAGAGTTGGAAGAGACCCCCGAGGGTCATCCGGTCCAGAGGGTCAGAAAGGAAGGTGGGTCCCATGACGTGGGAATTGGGCCAGAGAGTGTCCTGCCGCCAGACCCCCCCCCCCCGGGAAAGTCTCGGACCATCACTCCTATACCCTGGATGCCTTTGCCGGCCTTTCTCCGTATCCCCTTGCCTGACCTACTTCTTTTCTGTCCCTGCGCAGATTCGACAGCGGTCTTCGTGGGTCAGCGCTTTGTGGATGCAGATGGACAGGAGACGCTGAAGACGGTCTGGCTTCTCCGGGAAAAAGCGGAGGACGCAAAGGACGACTGGAGCGCCACTCGGTAAGGAAGGGTCAGCAAGGGAGGACTCCTGGGGTTTGTCCCCCAATGTCCTCTAGGGAGTGGTCAGTTCTTGCTGGACTTTCCGGCGGAGGGAGGGGGCGCCTTTTCAGGGAAGGTGATTTCACAGATATTTTGGGAAGACCCAAGAAGTGAATGAAAAGTCCAGCAGTTTTACTGGCTTTGGAGGAGTCATCTCATACTTATCAAATTTGCAGATGACCCCAAATTAGGAGGAATAGCTAATACTCCAGAGGACAGGATCAAGATCCAAAATGATCTGAATAGACCAGAAAGCTGGGCCAAAACTAACAAAATGAAATTCAACTGGGAGGAATGTAAGGTACTGCACTTAGGGCAGAAAAATGAAATGCACAGATATAGGATTATGGGGGACACCTGGCTGAATGAAACTATGTATGAAAGGGATCTAGGAGTCCAAGTAGACCACAAGTTGAACGTGAGTCAACAGTGCGATGCGGCAGCTAAAAAGGCCAATGCAATTTTAGGCTGCATTAATAAAAGTATAGTGTCTTCTAGATCAAGAGAAGTAATAGTGCCACTGTATTCTGCTTTGGTCAGGCCCCACCTAGAATATTGTGTCCAGTTCTGGGCCCACAGTTCAAAAAGGACATTGAGAAACTGGAGCCATGTGTCCAAAGAAGGGCGACCAAAATGCTGAAGGGTCTGGAAACCATGGAGCCCTATGAGGAAGGACTGAGGGAATTGCTGGGGATGTTTAGCCTGGAGAAAAGAAGGTTAAGAGGTGATATGATAGCCCTGTTTAAATATTTGAAAGGATGTCATATTGAGGAGGGAGCAAGCTTGTTTTCTGATGCTCCAGAGAATAGGAGACAATGGAGCAATGGATGCAAGCTCCAGGAAAACAGATTCCACCTCAACATTAGGAGGACCTTCCTAAGAGTAAGGGCTGTTCGACAGTGGAACAAACTCCTTCCTCGGAGTGTAGTGGATTCTCCTTCCTTGGAGGTCTTTAAGCAGAGGCTGGATGGCCATCTGTCAATGGGGAAGCTTTGATTTGGATTTCCTGCATGGCAGAATGGGGTTGGACTGGATCAGGGCCCTTGCGATCTCTTCCAACTCTATGATTCTATGATCTCCCCAGAGGTCCCCTGTGCAATTGGCGGCAACACCTTTTCTGATAGGGATCCCAGCAAAAGGACTTGCAATCCATACATTGATTGCATACATAGGATACAAACACTTAACACCCCTTTTCAGTCACTGGATATGAAACATATATATTTGTCCCGCCATATTTGCTATGGTTTGGGGCACCAGATCTCTAGTTCCACCAGCGCAACTCTGTGGCCAACGTCTAACAGACACTGACCATAGAGTTGCCTTGAGGAGCTACAAAGGCCTATCACACCGGAAGGCCTAGTAGAGTATTCTATATTGGAATCTCTAGGTCCTTCAGTTAAAGTTGACCATAGAGTTGCACTGGAGGACCTAGAGATTCCTAGAGAGGAACATATTATCCAAATCCATGAATAATCAAATCCACAAATATCAAAGCAGCAACTATGAAACCTTTCTTAATATAATAATATAGTTGGACCCTCCGTGATGGACATCTCAGGACTGTTTTCAATCCCTGTCCTTCATACTCCCAGCCTGGCATTCATTATTTTGGGGAGAAGGAGACATTGAATCACCATTTAAGAGCCATAAAAAGGCCCTGAATACCAGAAGGAGGCCTCTCTGACCCCTTTGGCGGGACGCATGTGGCCCTCGGGCCGTATGTTGTGCAGCCCTGAACTGAAGACATTTCTCTAACTCATCCTGATCTATTTTTCTCTTCTAGTACTGTTTTGCCATTTTGTTAATTTCTGTCATCTTCTTTGGGAGAAGCGGACCTGACTCCCCTTTCGTGGTTCTCTTTCAGAGTCGGCCAGAACGTCTTCAAGCGCATCAGCAGCGCATGAGAAACTGCATGGTTTCGCTCCCATCCCTCCCCTTCCGAAGGGCCAGAGAGGGGTTATCTGCCTTGGGGGCATGGGGGGCACAAAGGCGCATGACTCCCCCTCCCACGGCAGCAAAGACCCCCCCCCACACTGCTCCTCAGCCTCTCCCTAAACAGCCTAGATGGCCATCAGTCAATTATGTTTCGACTGAGAGTTCTTGCATGGCAGAATGGGCTTGGACTGGGTCAGGGCCATCTTGGGGTCCCTTCCAACTCTTTGAGTCTATGATTCCCCCCCTACGGTGTGTGTGTTGGGGGGGGTTGTACATTGTCAGACAGACTGCTGCACCCTATCCCCCCCCCCACAAGAGCCACTTCATTAGCCCCCCTATCCCTCTGCCCTTTGCCGGCCCTACTGCCAAATTCGGTTTGGCCGACCCCGCAGGGTTGTTGTCAGAAGAGGATGGGAAGGGGTGGAATAAAGTATACCCCTCACTGAAGGGGGGAAGGAGAATGTAATGCATGAACGCAGGCTCTGAGGTGAGGGAGGACCCCCATTTGAATCCCCTTGCATGAATCCACAAAGGCCCCCCCCCACCCCTTCAGCATCCCTGACCCCTTCCCCCCAGCCAGAAAACCTTTATGTCCAGAGAAAGGTGGCCTAGAGGGGGAAGGGGGTCATCCTGGGGGGCCAGGTAGAAGACCCCCCCATGAAGTGGACATGAGTGACCCCCTGAATTTGGGGGGGGGGGCAAGCAGAGTCAAGTGAGGTGAGCCAGGTGGATCCTACTCTGCGGATCCTATCCATTGCAGAGAGGGAAGACCCCAACCCATAGCCCCCTCTAGGCCCCCAGTATAGCTTCCTCTACTCATTGATTACTCTCTTCAGTCCTATATGAACCTTCCCTACTAATAAATTAGGTCTTACTCTTACCAGTGTGTCCTGTTGATTTACGAGAATGTAAAGGTTTGCTTATATACACTCGTCCCTCCGTATTCCTGGGGTTAGGGGCACAAGACCCCCGCGGATATAGGAAGAACCGCATATAATAAAAACGCCATGTTTTTACCTGAGAAGATAATCACTAGGTCCTCCAGGGCAACGCTGTGGTCAACGTCCGACAGACACTGACCACAGAACTGCGCTGGAGGAGCTACAAAGGCTTAGTAGAGTATCCTCTCTAGGAATCTCTAGGTCCTCCAGGGCAACTCTGTGGTCAACGTCCGACAGACACTAACGTAACACTGCGCTGAAGGAGCTACAAAGGCCTAATATAGTATCCTCTCTAGTGATCTCTAGGTACTCCAGGGCAACTCTGTAGCCAGCGTCCGACAGACACTGACCACAGAACTGCAATGGAGGAGCTACAAAGGACTAGTAGAGTATCCTCTCTAGGAATCTCTAGTCCTCCAGGGCAACTCTGTGGCCAGCATCCGACAGACACTGACCACAGAACTGCGATGGAGGAGCTACAAAGGCCTAGTAGAGTGTTCTCTCTAGGAATCTCTAGGTCCTCCAGGGCAACTCTATGGCCAACGTCCGACAGACACTGACCATTTAACTGCGCTGGAGGAGCTACAAATGCCTAGTACAGTATCCTCTTTAGGAATCTTGAGGTCCTTCAGTGCAACTTTTAGTTTCAGTTGACCATAGAGTTGCACTGGAGGACCTAGATATTGCAAATATCAAAGCCGCAAAAATGGAGGAATGAGTGTAGTTTTCTCTACTTACTTACTTTCTTCGATCCTATATGAATCCTCTCTACCAAAAAGGGGGCTTATTTTTAATTACTAATTTGCCTTGTTCATTTACCATGAATGCATTTATGTATGTGGATATATGTATATATATATAACATGGGCTGGACGGACTTGTGATGAACTGACTGAAAAACAGCCAATCAGAAGCCAGAGACCCTCAGCCAATCAGGTGCTGGCTGAGGAGTGACAGTTGGTTTGGTCAATGAGGGTTGGGAATCCTGAGGGATGAGGCTGGTGTTGAGGAGGGAACAGTAGGGTCCAAGAGAGGACTGAGTTCCAGGGGTTCCTGGGGGAACAGTATTTTAGGGGTGCAGAGGTCCGTTACAGACCACGAAAGGTTCTGTTGCTGCCAGAGAGAGAAAGAGAGAGAGGGGACAGTATAAGTCTTGAGAGTCTTGAGAGTGTGCTTTAACAACGAATCCACCTTATATTTTACAATTCTATGTTAAAATAAATCTTTGTTGCTGTTGTAAACATAGCCTTGTTCTGTGTGTTGGACATTTAACCTACGCTACCAAAACTTTAGACATGGCGAGGGGTGGGCCATATTAAAGAGTTGTCACATAAATTTGAACTGACTCACAGGACTCAATGGGAAAAAGCAGTAACACTGGTAAAGATGGATGGAAGCAGAAAGAGAGGAAGGCCGCATGCCAGATGGATGATGGACTCTATTAAGGAGGACATGGGAATGGATTTGTAGGACCTGAGCAGAGCAATGGAGGTCAGAGGGTCTTGGAGATGTCTCATCTATAGGGTCGCCATGGGTCCAGATCGACTCTGGGGTGGAAAACAACAACAAATCACTTATATACTGCTGCGGTCAATCTATAAATCCCAAATTTGACTGCTACCATTTTCCAGTGCTTTGTGCCTGAGTGACCAGAGCTGGGCCCAAGGGGGCGAAGGGTCAGCAGGGGGCAGGAGGGCTTAACCTTGTCCAGAGACCCTCCCTACACACCCCAGAAAGCCTGGGAAGGGGGTTGTTCTGCCATCTTTAGACCCGCTGATGAAGAGGAAGAGCCTTCCCCAGATTTATCCAGGGAGGGCCTCTCCTCCTCCACTTTCCTCCCACTCCTTTGCCCCCCATGTCTTTTAGGGTAACCAAGCAGCCCCCTAATTGGATCCTCTGGAGCACTGGAGGGCAAGGACATCTCTTGGGGGGCTCCCCTGTGGCCCTGGATGAGGAGGGGGCAAGGTGACCATCAGGGCTAGCCCCCTCCCCACTCCTCCACTGGGGGGCTATGTTTGTATCCTCCTGTTTGGCAGAATGGGGTCTGACAGATGACCCTCAACGCTAAGGTCCTATGAAAAGAGACCCACCTCAGCATTAGCAAGGAAGCCCCCTCCCCTTATAGGAACTGTTCCAGGGAAGGCTGCCTCGGAGGGTGGGGAGGGGGCTCTCCTTCGCCGGAGATCTGGATAAATAATATAATAAAACTTTAATGTATATCCCGCTTTTTGTTTCCACAATCAACCTTAAAGTACAACCTTTAAAAAAAATACAATATATATAATTCCTCCCCCCCTTAAAAAAGGATTAAACAATTCCATCCATTAAAATTACAGACGATAAAATCTAAAAACAATACAACAATAATAAAATAATGGTGGGCAGAGTCTTTGCTTATATATGTCTGTCGGGGGGGATCTCTACGTGGCCGGGGTCTATTCCAGGAAGGCCTGCCAGAAGAGATCCGTCTTGACAGCTTTCTTGAAGCTCTCTAGGTTGGCAATCTGACGGATCTCGTCCGGAAGGCCATTCCATAAAGTGGGAGCGATCGCGGGAAAAGTCCTCTGGGAGGTTGCCGTCAATCTGGTCTTTGTGGACTGCAACAAATTGCTCCCGGAGCATCTGAGGGCGTGGGGCGGATTGTATGGAAGGAGGCGATCCCTTCAGTAGGTTGGGCCATCTGTCAATGGGGGTGATTTGATTGAGAGTTCCTGCATGGCAGAATGGGGTTGGACTGTATCAGGGCCCTTAGTAGTCCCTTCCGACTCTATGATCCTATGGATTCCTGCATGGCAGAAGAGGATCAGACTATACGACCTTTAGTAGCCCCTTCTGACTCTATGATTCCATGATTTGTCTAAATAAACAGGATGCGTTCGTAGGAAAAAAGGAACTTAACTTTATTGCTCCATCTAGGTTCAGCAACAACAACTTACTCAGGATAGTAGAGCATAACTACCCTTGGTACAAGTGTCCCTAGTAGAGCTGACTCTCCTGCATGGAAGTCAGAAGAAGAAAGCATCTTTAGGAGCATAACCTGGTTTCTGTTTCTAGGAAGAGGACAGAGAACAAAGGGCAGTGCCTTTTATTGACCCCTAGGATGGGCAGTGACCTTTTTGCAAGCCTCACTGACCAAGTGACCATCAGTGTTCCTGCTAAAAGACACACACACACACACACACACACACACACACCCTTCTCAAGGAAAGAAAACCTAGATCTTCAAAACTAAGCCTTGATGCTAATACTCCCAACACTGGACTGGATGGCCCCTTGCGGCTGCCCCCAACTCCACAGAAAGAGAAGCCAAACCAATGGGAGCAAGACCCTTCCCCTCTACTCTTTTTGGAAGGTCACACTTCCTTGGAGATTGTGTTGGGGTCTCCTTCCGTGGAGGACTTTAAGCAGAGGCTGGATGTCCACCTGTCAATTGAGATGCCTTGATTGAGAGTTCCTGCATGGCAGAAGAAAGGGGTTGCGCTGGATCAGGGACCTTCTTGGGGGTCTCTTCCAACTCTATGGTCCTATGACTGTACGGAAGAAAGAACCTGGCAGCATGAGCTTTCCTAGACTCCGGTCTACTTCCTCAGATGCATTTAGATACAACAACAATAATAATAAGTAGATCGATCTTGTGGCACCTTTGAGAGTCACAGAAAGAAAGAACTTGGCAGCACGATCTTTCCTAGACTCTGGTCCACTTCCTCAGATGCATTCGGTCAGAAGATGAACACGGCTATAGCTTTGAATTCCACACTTAGCTTTGACACTTTTAATAATAATAATAATAATAATAATAATATCTTTATTTCTATACCGCTTTTCCTGGGAGATCAAAGCGGTTTACAAGTTCAAGACAGATGTACATTACGACATATTACAATATAAAATACAATCAGAAATACATTTCATTAGAACATCATATAAAAACAGTTTAAAATATCACAACCACAGATTAAACATCTTGAAGTACACTTCAAATTAGAGGATAGGAGGATATCTTTCTCTATAAAGGGTCAGGAGGGTGTGCCAAGCGGAACAGATGAGTTTTCAACGCTTTCTGGAAGACATCTAGGAGGAACTGAGACGAATCTCTTCAGGGGGTTTATTCCAGCAAACAGGAGCTATAGCTGTAAATGCTCCTTGGTGAGTTACAGACAATCTCACCCTAAGATATTCAAGTAAGTATTTGCCTGTTGTTCTGAGAGTGAAGGCGGATTATGTAAGGAGAGGCGTTCCCTCAAGTAACTCAGGCCCAAGCCATGTCAGGCTTTATAGGTAACAACCTACACTTGGTACTGAGCCCAGAAGCTAATAGGCAGCCAGTGAAGACATTTTAATACAGGAGTTATATGGTCTGACCTTGAGGTCCCAGTGACCAATCTGGCTGCAGCTAGGCTTGCCATATCCCACCTGGGGGCGGGACTTTCCCAGTTTGGGGCGGGGCCACATGGTCCCACCCCAGTTTGGCCCCTCCCCCAGGACCTCCCCCCCCAGCAAGGCCCTGGAGGCAGCTCCAGCCCTCCCTCCCCATCCTCCCTGCCTGACTTAAGCCTAGAGAGCAGGTCTTCAAGACATCTGCCACTCAGAGCTATTGCCAGCCCACTTGGTATATATACCCTGCAAGAGGCATTACTTTCAGGTTACAGTGAGCAAAGAAAAAAAGGCCATCAATCGTTCCTGTTTCCCTGGGAGTCTAAATGCCTCCTCATCTTTTAAATGTCTACCACTCAGTATTCTTGTAATTCTTTATCACAGGATCGTTTTTGAGGCCCTAAACACCTTTCCTTGGAATATGCAAATTTCTCCCGAAGCTGACCAATGGGAAAGAAGCAATCAGCCCCCCTCCCCTTGGGTTGGTTTTCAAGGGCTTGGAAGGAAGAGATTTTGCCTTGTAAGTTGCTGGTAAATAATAGAAGGCTTTGGGGTAGCAAAGGCTGCAGAAATAGTTTGACCCCCCCCCTTAAACATCCATGGCTCAGTGCCATGGGATTCTGGGAATTGTAGTTTCTTGTGGCACCAGAGCTCTTTTGACAAAAGGAGACTGAATGGAGGCGTTGCCTGGCTGGGGGCAGAGCCTCTTGCCAGCAGTGAGAAGGCTGCGATGATGAGGAAAAGCAGGGGCTCCTCTGGTGGTCCTGGCCACTTCCCTTGCCTCCCTCCCTCCTCCTCCTCCTCCTCCTCCTCCTCCTCCTCCTCCTCTCAGAGCTCATTCACACTCCCTGGCTTTTCTCTCCCCCCCCCCCCCTGCACTTTGAGACCCCTTTAACTGCCAAAGCTCAATGCTCTGGAATTCTGGGGTCTGTGAAGCATTTGGCCTTCTCTGTCAGAGAGCTCTGGTGCCACAATAAACTACCATTCCCAGGATTCCATAGCACTGAGCCCCTGGGAGTCCAAGCAGTGTGTTTTGGACACAGAGATCCTCCAAATGAATCCAGTCCCTAGCTTTTATATCTCTCTCACACACTGCAGGAATAATAATCCTGGGAATGCTAGTGTTTGGGAGACATTGAGACTTCTCTGTCAGAGATGGCTCTGAGGCCACAATAGACTACAATTCCCAGGATTCCCCAGCACTGAGCAGTCTCAAACTGGACCATTTCCTCAGTGTGGATGCACCTGGGGAGGAATTCTGGGCACTGCAGTTCAACTAGGTTTGGAGGGTTATGGGACTCCCTGTCAGAGATAGCTCTGGGGCCACAATGTACCACAATTCCCAGCATTCCCCAGCACTAACCCAGGACAGTTAAGTCACTCTCAAACTGGATTATTTCCTCAGTGTGGATGCAGCTTTGGTGAGGAACTCTGGGCATTTCAGTCCAGCATTGTTTTATTTCTGCAGTGTATTTTGGACCAGAGACAAGGTGACCAGGCATCCTCCTTCTTTTCCAGGACATGTCCTCTTCTGTCACATTTCAAAATGTCCTCCATTTGGATCATGGCTAAGAAGCATGGATTTATAAGTACATGGGTGTTTTTAGCTTTTATTTACATTTTTTTGCTTGGGTGCCCTACATTTTGGGGTGAGGGCATTGGTCACCTTGGTCAGAGAGCTTTCCAGGGGTTAACTGCCATTCTGCTGTGGTGCTGGAACAAACCACCATTCCCAGAATTCCATAGCATTCAGGCAAGACAGTTAAAGTGGTCTCAAACCAGATTATTTCTCCAGTGTAGATGCAGCCCAAGCCTTTTGCCTCTCTTATGCCTGAGATTTCAAAGCCCAGCCTTGGCACCACAACAAACTACAAATCCCAGGATTCCATAGGATGGAGTGATGAGTGTGAAAGCAGTGTGGCAGCAGCCTAAGTGTGCTTAATGCAGTTCTTAACATGGTGCACCTCTTGCCTACAGAGTCTCACAAGACTTTTTTGTTGAACAACTTGTACCCATTGACTCCATTTCATGTCTCCTTTATTTAGTGGGGAGGAATACAGACAAAACAAGTCAAAATGAAGAAAAACCAAAGTCCCTTGACCAAAGGGTTTGGTTGTGGAATAAGCCCCTGAAATATGCAAGAGGCAATGTTAAAATAAAGCCATGTTCAATGCTCAAATGTGCTGTTTGGAATGGGGAGAGGGGGGTGGCCAGAAAAGGAAGTACATTTCCGTGATCTGTCTACGAATAATGTCAAAATGTCCTCCATTTTGATCATGCCTAAGAAACATGGATTTATATTAACATTTCTAAAAAAGCCTCAATTTTTTTGCGTGTCCTCCATTTTTTAAAAATGTGTCCTACATTTGAAAATGTTGTCCTGCATTTGTCCTACATTTGTCCCGGTTTGGAGGTCCTCACTTATGGCAACCCTAGCTGCAGCATTTGACTGTTTAAAGATTTTATTCTTTCCTTAACAAGGGTCTTAGGAGACTTGAAGCATCCATACGTCCTACATTCTGCGGTGCCTTGTCTTCCTTTGTGATCAGGGCATCTGGTCACTCTGTTCAGGGCTGCGAGGAGGAAGGAGGTTGTGAGGCCACTGGACAATGAAACTGGGAAACGGCTGGAGCCGAGGCAAGGCCATACACAGATGCACTGCATCCAGCTTTCAGCTTACAATGAAGCAGTGCAGTAAAAGAATGAATGGCACGGCTGCCCTTGGCATGTGCGCACATCCGCATCACCACACCTGACACCCTTTATATTCAATGGGGTGCAAGCATATGCTCTTACATGGGGGAGGGCAACAGATCCCCCTTGTTAGGTAAGGGCCTACAGTATTCCACAATGTTGCCCCATTGGCAAGTATGATGTCCCTATGGGCAAGTATTCCCCAGTGCTTCTCTATGGCCAAGTATGGTTTCCCTTAGGGGAAATATTTCCCAATGATTTCCTATAGGCACATATTCCCCAATCATTCTCTATGGGCAAGTATTCCCCAATGATTCCCTATGGGCAAGTATGGTTTCTTTATGGGTAAGTATTCCTCAATAATCATCTATGGGCAAGTATGGGTTCTCTATGGGCAAGTATCCTTTTCTGTCTCTGTGAGCAACACTTCTATTCAACCAGTCCAGCAAGCCCTTAGTCTTGGTTTTATCTTTGACTCTTCTCTGTCGTGGATCCCTCAGATCCAGACCACAGCCAAGGCTTGTAGATTGCCAAAATCCAACCTTATCTCTCCGCCTCTTCTGCCAAGATCCTGGTCCATGCCCTAGTGATCTCACGACTGGATTCCTGTAACGTCCTCCTGGCTGGGCTTCCTCTTTCTCACCTCTGTCCTTTAATCTCTGTCCAGCATTCAGCTGCACGCATTATCACTTCCACCCACCGCTCTGACCACATCTCTCCTGTCTTGGCATCCCTTCACTGGCTCCCTCTCCCTTTCTGCATTCAGTATAAGCTCCTGCTGTCGACGTTTAAAGCCCTCCATGGACTGGCCCTCCTTACTTATCAGACCTTCTTTCTCCTCACCTTCCCACCAGGGCCCTCCGTTCTGGTAGTCAAGGGTTCCTGTCTCAGCCCAGGATTTCCTCTGCCCCATCCCGGATTCACCCCTTTTCACTTGCTGCCCCTCACTCCTGGAACCTTCTTCCCCCACAAGCAAGAGCCATCACTTCTTTAACCAGCTTCAAAACGGAGTTGAAAACCATCCTGTTCAGAGAAGCCTTCCCAGGCATTGCATAATTGTCGCTTACTATTTGATGTTCTTTTGGTGCCTGTTTATCAAACCATTTCCTATATTGCTATGTGTTTTATTTGTATTATCCTATTATTTCTTAGATTGTACACAATAGGCAGGTTTACTCTGTTATATTTGTTGTTTTTATGTACAGCGCTGTGCAAATCTACAGCGCTAAATAAATGAATAAATAGTATTCCCCAATGATTCTCTATGAGCAAGTATGGGTTCTTTATGAGTAAACATTCCCCAATGATTCTCTATGGGCAAGTATGGGTTCTCTATGAGTAAATATTCCCCAATGATTCTCTATGGGCAAGTATGGGTTCTCTATGGGTAAATATTCCCCAATGATTCTCTATGGGCAAGTATTCCCCAATGATTCTCTATGAGCAAGTATTCCCCAATGATTCTCGATGGGCAAGTATTCCCCAATGATTCTCTATGGGCAAGAATTCCCCAATGATTCTCTATGAGCAAGTATTCCCCAATGATTCTCTATGGGCAAGTATTCCCCAATGATTCTCTATGGGCAAGTATTCCCCAATGATTCTCTATGGGCAAGTATTCCCCAATGATTCTCTATGGGCAAATATTCCCCAATGATTCTCTATGGGCAAGTATTCCCCAATGATTCTCTATGGGCAAGTATTCCCCAATGATTCTCGATGGGCAAGTATTCCCCAATGATTCTCTATGAGCAAGTATTCCCCAATGATTCTCTATGGGCAAGTATTCCCCAATGATTCTCTATGGGCAAGTATTCCCCAATGATTCTCTATGGGCAAGTATGGGTTTTCTATGAGTAAATATTCCCCAATGATTCTCTATGGGCAAGTATGGGTTCTCTGGGTAAATATTCCCCAATGATTCTCTAAGGGCAAGTATGGGTTCTCTATGGCTAAATATTCCCCAATGATTCTCTATGAGCAAGTATGGGTTCTCTGGGTAAATATTCCCCAATGATTCTCTATGGGCAAGTATGGGTTCTCTATGGCTAAATATTCCCCAATGATTCTCTATGAGCAAGTATTCCCCAATGATTCTCTATGAGCAAGTATTCCCCAATGATTCTCTATGGGCAAGTATTCCCCAATGATTCTTTATGGGCAAGTATTCCCCAATGATTCTTTATGGGCAAGTATTCCCCAATGATTCTCTATGGGCAAGTATTCCCCAATGATTCTCTATGGGCAAGTATTCCCCAATGATTCTCTATGGGCAAGTATTCCCCAATGATTCTCTATGGGCAAGTATTCCCCAATGATTCTCTATGGGCAAGTATTCCCCAATGATTCTCTATGGGCAAGTATTCCCCAATGATTCTCTATGGGCAAGTATTCCCCAATGATTCTCTATGGGCAAGTATTCCCCAATGATTCTCTATGGGCAAGTATTCCCCAATGATTCTCTATGGGCAAGTATTCCCCAATGATTCTCTATGGGCAAGTATTCCCCAATGATTCTTTATGGGCAAGTATTCCCCAATGATTCTCTATGGGCAAGTATTCCCCAATGATTCTCTATGGGCAAGTATTCCCCAATGATTCTCTATGGGCAAGTATTCCCCAATGAGTCTCTATGGGCAAGTATTCCCCAATGATTCTCTATGGGCAAGTATTCCCCAATGATTCTCTATGGGCAAGTATTCCCCAATGATTCTCTATGAGCAAGCATTCCCCAATGATTCTCTATGGGCAAGTATTCCCCAATGATTCTCTATGGGCAAGTATTCCCCAATGATTCTCTATGGGCAAGTATTCCCCAATGATTCTTTATGGGCAAGTATTCCCCAATGATTCTCTATGGGCAAGTATTCCCCAATGATTCTCTATGGGCAAGTATTCCCCAATGATTCTCTATGGGCAAGTATTCCCCAATGATTCTCTATGGGCAAGTATTCCCCAATGATTCTTTATGGGCAACTATTCCCCAATGATTCTCTATGGGCAAGTATTCCCCAATGATTCTCTATGGGCAAGTATTCCCCAATGATTCTCTATGGGCAAGTATGGGTTTTCTATGAGTAAATATTCCCCAATGATTCTCTATGGGCAAGTATGGGTTCTCTATGGGTAAATATTCCCCAATGATTCTCTATGGGCAAGTATGGGTTCTCTATGGGTAAATATTCCCCAATGATTCTCTATGGGCAAGTATGGGTTCTCTGGGTAAATATTCCCCAATGATTCTCTATGGGCAAGTATGGGTTCTCTATGGGCAAGTATGGGTTCTCTATGGCTAAATATTCCCCAATGATTCTCTATGAGCAAGTATTCCCCAATGATTCTCTATGAGCAAGTATTCCCCAATGATTCTCTATGAGCAAGTATTCCCCAATGATTCTCTATGGGCAAGTATTCCGCAATGATTCTCTATGGGCAAGTATTCCCCAATGATTCTTTATGGGCAAGTATTCCCCAATGATTCTCTATGGGCAAGTATTCCCCAATGATTCTCTATGGGCAAGTATTCCCCAATGATTCTCTATGGGCAAGTATTCCCCAATGATTCTCTATGGGCAAGTATTCCCCAATGATTCTCTATGGGCAAGTATTCCCCAATGATTCTCTATGGGCAAGTATTCCCCAATGATTCTCTATGGGCAAGTATTCCCCAATGATTCTCTATGGGCAAGAATTCCCCAATGATTCTCTATGGGCAAGTATTCCCCAATGATTCTCTATGAGCAAGCATTCCCCAATGATTCTCTATGGGCAAGTATTCCCCAATGATTCTCTATGGGCAAGCATTCCCCAATGATTCTCTATGGGCAAGTATTCCCCAATGATTCTCTATGGGCAAGTATTCCCCAATGATTCTCTATGGGCAAGTATTCCCCAATGATTCTCTATGGGCAAGTATTCCCCAATGATTCTCTATGGGCAAGTATTCCCCAATGATTCTCTATGGGCAAGTATTCCCCAATGATTCTCTATGAGCAAGTATTCCCCAATGATTCTTTATGGGCAAGTATTCCCCAATGATTCTCTATGGGTAAATATTCCCCAATGATTCTCTATGGACAAGTATTCCCCAATGATTCTCTATGGGCAAGTATTCCCCAATGATTCTCTATGAGCAAGTATTCCCCAATGATTCTCTATGGGCAAGTATTCCCCAATGATTCTCTATGGGCAAGTATTCCCCAATGATTCTCTATGGGCAAGTATTCCCCAATGATTCTCTATGGGCAAGTATGGGTTCTCTATGGGTAAATATTCCCCAATGATTCTCTATGGGCAAGTATTCCCCAATGATTCTCTATGGGCAAGTATTCCCCAATGATTCTCTATGGGCAAGTATTCCCCAATGATTCTTTATGGGCAAGTATTCCCCAATGATTCTCTATGGGCAAGTATTCCCCAATGATTCTCTATGGGCAAGTATTCCCCAATGATTCTCTATGGGCAAGTATTCCCCAATGATTCTCTATGGGCAAGTATGGGTTCTCTATGGGTAAATATTCCCCAATGATTCTCTATGGGCAAGTATGGGTTCTCTGGGTAAATATTCCCCAATGATTCTCTATGGGCAAGTATGGGTTCTCTATGGGCAAGTATGGGTTCTCTATGGCTAAATATTCCCCAATGATTCTCTATGAGCAAGCATTCCCCAATGATTCTCTATGGGCAAGTATTCCCCAATGATTCTCTATGGGCAAGTATTCCCCAATGATTCTCTATGGGCAAGTATTCCCCAATGATTCTCTATGGGCAAATATTCCCCAATGATTCTCTATGGGCAAGTATTCCCCAATGATTCTCTATGGGCAAGTATTCCCCAATGATTCTCTATGGGCAAGTATTCCCCAATGATTCTCTATGGGCAAGTATTCCCCAATGATTCTCTATGGGCAAGTATTCCCCAATGATTCTCTATGGGCAAGTATTCCCCAATGATTCTCTATGGGCAAATATTCCCCAATGATTCTCTATGGGCAAGTATTCCCCAATGATTCTCTATGGGCAAGTATTCCCCAATGATTCTCTATGGGCAAGTATTCCCCAATGATTCTCTATGGGCAAGTATTCCCCAATGATTCTCTATGGGCAAGTATTCCCCAATGATTCTCTATGGGCAAGTATTCCCCAATGATTCTCTATGGGCAAGTATTCCCCAATGATTCTCTATGGGCAAGTATTCCCCAATGATTCTCTATGAGCAAGCATTCCCCAATGATTCTCTATGGGCAAGTATTCCCCAATGATTCTCTATGGGCAAGTATTCCCCAATGATTCTCTATGGGCAAGCATTCCCCAATGATTCTCTATGAGCAAGCATTCCCCAATGATTCTCTATGGGCAAGTATTCCCCAATGATTCTCTATGGGCAAGCATTCCCCAATGATTCTCTATGGGCAAGTATTCCCCAATGATTCTCTATGGGCAAATATTCCCCAATGATTCTCTATGGGCAAGCATTCCCCAATGATTCTCTATGGGCAAGTATTCCCCAATGATTCTCTATGGGCAAGTATTCCCCAATGATTCTCTATGGGCAAGTATTCCCCAATGATTCTCTATGGGCAAGTATTCCCCAATGATTCTCTATGGGCAAGTATTCCCCAATGATTCTCTATGGGCAAGTATTCCCCAATGATTCTCTATGGGCAAGTATTCCCCAATGATTCTCTATGGGCAAGTATTCCCCAATGATTCTCTATGGGCAAGTATTCCCCAATGATTCTCTATGAGCAAGCATTCCCCAATGATTCTCTATGGGCAAGTATTCCCCAATGATTCTCTATGGGCAAGTATTCCCCAATGATTCTCTATGGGCAAGTATTCCCCAATGATTCTCTATGGGCAAGTATTCCCCAATGATTCTCTATGGGCAAGTATTCCCCAATGATTCTCTATGGGCAAGTATTCCCCAATGATTCTCTATGGGCAAGTATTCCCCAATGATTCTCTATGGGCAAGTATTCCCCAATGATTCTCTATGAGCAAGCATTCCCCAATGATTCTCTATGGGCAAGTATTCCCCAATGATTCTCTATGGGCAAGTATTCCCCAATGATTCTCTATGGGCAAGTATTCCCCAATGATTCTCTATGGGCAAGTATTCCCCAATGATTCTCTATGGGCAAGTATTCCCCAATGATTCTCTATGGGCAAGTATTCCCCAATGATTCTCTATGAGCAAGCATTCCCCAATGATTCTCTATGGGCAAGTATTCCCCAATGATTATGGGCAAGTATTCCCCAATGATTCTCTATGGGCAAGTATTCCCCAATGATTCTCTATGGGCAAGTATTCCCCAATGATTCTCTATGGGCAAGTATTCCCCAATGATTCTCTATGGGCAAGTATTCCCCAATGATTCTCTATGGGCAAGTATTCCCCAATGATTCTCTATGGGCAAGTATTCCCCAATGATTCTCTATGGGCAAGTATTCCCCAATGATTCTCTATGGGCAAGTATTCCCCAATGATTCTCTATGAGCAAGCATTCCCCAATGATTCCCCGATGATTCTCTATGGCAGGGATAGGCAACCTTTTTGAGCCGGGGGCCGGGTTGCTGTCCCTCAGACAACTGGGGGGCCGAAGCCAATAAATAAATAAATAAATAAATAAATAAATAAATAATATAAGACATTTTCAAATGTAGGACACATTTTTTAAAAATGGAGGGCATGTGAAAAAATTTGATGATTTTCAAAAAATGTTAATACAGTGGACCCTTGTTCTACGCTGGGGTTTGGTTCCAAGATCCCCCGTGTATAACAAAATCCGTGTATGCTCAAGTCCCATTAAGTATAATGACATAGGAAAATGGTGTCCCTAATAAAAAATGGAACATCAAGGTAAATTTATACTTTTTTGGAACATTTTCAAACTGTGTATGCTTAAATCCGTGTATAAAAAATCCGTGTATAAGAAGGGCCGACTGTATAAATGCATGTTTCTTAGGCATGATCAAAATGGAGGGCATTTGGGCCTCAGAAGCTGGCTGATATCAATATCACCACCATCATCATCATCATCATCATCATCATCATCATCATCATCATCACTATCATTGTTAAAACAGACCTTTTAGCATTAAAAGCATTGAAAATTCATAGAAATGCACTTTGGAAAGTCACACTGTCTCACCTTCAGAAAGAGTGAGTGCATGTCTCAGAAACTGACTGATATCATCATCATCATCACCATTATCATTGTTAAAACAGAGCAGACCTGTACAAATGGAATGGAAATCCTCCTCCTCCTCCTCCTGCTACTCTTCTTCTTCTTCCTCCTCCTCCTCCTCCTTTCCCCCCTCCTCCTCCTCCTTCTTCCTCCTGCTCCTTCCTCCTCCTCTTCCTCCTTCCTCCCTCTCTCCTCCTCCTGCTCCTCCCTCCCTCCTCCCTCCCTCCCTCCCTCCCTCCCTCCTCCTCCTCTTCCCTCACCCTCTTCCTTCCCTCCTCGTGGCTGTCTGGCAGCCGCGGGAAGGGAAGGATGGGAAGGAAGAGGAGAACCCCCACCCTCCCTTCCTTCCCTGCCCACAGCTGCCTGGCAGCCGTAGGGAGGGAGGAAAGGAGGAGGAGGACCCCCACCCCCTTCCTGCCCTGCCTGGAGGGGAACAGGCAGGGCGAAGGAGCCTTGCTGAAGTGGGACTCCTTGGCCCTGCCTGTCCGCCGGCTGAGGGCCGCTCGCGCAAGAGGCCAAAGGCCCCGCGTGAGAGGCTCGGTCCTGTTGCTGATTGCCGCCGGTGCGGGGCCTTTGGCCTCTTGCACGAGTGGCCTTTGGCCCTGTGCCAGCGGCAATTAGCGGCAGGGATCGGGCCGGTCCCAAGGCCTTATGGGGCTGGATCCGGCCCATGGGCCGGGGGTTGCCGACCCCTGCTCTATGGGCAAGTATTCCCCAATTATACTCTATGGGCAAGTATTCCCTAATGATTCTCTATGAGCAAGTATGGGTTCTGTATGGGCAAGTATGGGTTCTCTATGGCTAAATATTCCCCAATGATCCTCTATGGGCAAGGATGGGTTCTCTATGGGCATATATTCCCCAATGATCCTCTATGGGCAAGTATTCCCCAATGATTCTCTATGGGCAAGGATGGGTTCTCTATGGGCATATATTCCCCAATGACCCTCTATGGGCAAGGATGGGTTCTCTATGGGCATATATTCCCCAATGATCCTCTATGGGCAAGTATTCCCCAATGATTCTCTATGGGCAAGGATGGGTTCTCTATGGGCATATATTCCCCAATGATCCTCTATGGGCAAGTATTCCCCAATGATTCTCTATGGGCAAGGATGGGTTCTCTATGGGCATATATTCCCCAATGATCCTCTATGGGCAAGGATGGGTTCTCTATGGGCATATATTCCCCAATGATCCTCTATGGGCAAGTATTCCCCAATGATTCTCTATGGGCAAGGATGGGTTCTCTATGGGCATATATTCCCCAATGATCCTCTATGGGCAAGTATTCCCCAATGATTCTCTATGGGCAAGGATGGGTTCTCTATGGGCATATATTCCCCAATGATCCTCTATGGGCAAGGATGGGTTCTCTATGGGCATATATTCCCCAATGATCCTCTATGGGCAAGTATTCCCCAATGATTCTCTATGGGCAAGGATGGGTTGCTATGGGCATATATTCCCCAATGATTCTCTATGGGCAAGGATGGGTTCTCTACGGGCATATATTCGCCAATGATCCTCTATGGGTAAGGATGGGTTCTCTATGGGCATATATTCCCCAATGATCCTCTATGGGCAAGGATGGGTTCTCTATGGGCATATATTCCCCAATGATCCTCTATGGGTAAGGATGGGTTCTCTATGGGCATATGGGCATAACAGTCCGGCCAGAGAGAGGAGAAGGAGAGGAGCTGCTTGGCAGCCATTTTGAGACCGTGTGCTTGAGACCGTGTGCTCGTTGCTGAAGGGGCGGAGCTTCTGTGAGTCACATCTGTGAGTCACAAGGGGGCGGAGCTAGCAGACTAGCTTTACATACCACCTTCCAGAGCCTTCCAGAACAGTCCGGCCAGAGAGAGAAGGAGCGGAGCTGCTTGGCAGCCATTTTGAGACCGCGTGCTTGAGACCGTGTGCTCGTTGCTGAAGGGGCGGAGCTTCTGTGAGTCACATCTGTGAGTCACAAGGGGGCGGAGCTAGCAGACTAGCTTTACATACCACCTTCCAGAGCCTTCCAGAACAGTCCGGCCAGAGAGAGGAGAAGGACCGGAGCTGCTTGGCAGCCATTTTGAGACCGTGTGCTTGAGACTGTATGCTCGTTGCTGAAGGGGCGGAGCTTCTGTGAGTCACATCTGTGAGTCACAAGGGGGCGGAGCTAGCAGACTAGCTTTATATACCAACTTCCAGAGCCTTCCTGAACAGACCGGCCAGAGAGAGGAGAAGGAGAGGAGCTGCTTGGCAGCCATTTTGAGACCGTGTGCTCGAGACCGTGTGCTTGTTGCTGAAGGGGCGGAGCTTCTGTGAGTCACATCTGTGAGTCACAAGGGGGCGGAGCTAGCAGACTAGCTTTACATACCACCTTCCAGAGCCTTCCAGAACAGTCCGGCCAGAGAGAGAAGAAGGAGCGGAGCTGCTTGGCAGCCATTTTGAGACCGTGTGCTTGAGACCGTGTGCTCGTTGCTGAAGGGGCGGAGCTTCTGTGAGTCACATCTGTGAGTCACAAGGGGGCGGAGCTAGCAGACTAGCTTTACATACCACCTTCCAGAGCCTTCCAGAACAGTCCGGCCAGAGAGAGGAGAAGGAGAGGAGCTGCTTGGCAGCCATTTTGAGACCGTGTGCTTGAGACCGTGTGCTCGTTGCTGAAGGGGCGGAGCTTCTGTGAGTCACATCTGTGAGCCACAAGGGGGCGGAGCTAGCAGACTAACTTTATATACCACCTTCCAGAGCCTTCCAGAACAGTCCGGCCAGAGAGAGGAGAAGGAGAGGAGCTGCTTGGCAGCCATTTTGAGACCGTGTGCTTGAGACCGTGTGCTCGTTGCTGAAGGGGAGGAGCTTCTGTGAGTCACATCTGTGAGTCACAAGGGGGCGGAGCTAGCAGACTAGCTTTATATACCACCTTCCAGAATTTTAATTTTCTTTAACTCAACAACTCTGCTCAAGTGGCATCAGGTTAGAATCAGATATTGAAACAGAACCTTCCCTTTAAGTGTAAGATAGCAGCCAGTACATTCCTTTAAAGAAGTATTCCCAGTAGATTGACTGTTATACTCATTACTAAAGACTTTGCAGTATGGACAACGAGGGATCTGCTGCAGTCACCTGCAACTCTTGTGGGATGTTTCTCTTCTTGCCTACAGAAGTGGAGAACTTCACATGCACCAAGTGCAAGTTGGTAGCACTCTTGGAGGAGAAAGTGCAGCAGCTGGAGTCCAGAGTAGCTACACTTCAGCAGATTAGGGAACAAGAGGATTTCCTGGACACAATAGAACTAACCATCTTGGATGAGTACCACGCAGAGGAAGATGCTCGGGTGGAAGAGGTCACTTGCCAAAGAGAGGAGGCAGACAGCTGGAGGAATGTCACAAAGAAAAGTAAGCCAAGAAGGAATTGTTCGGGGAGCTTGCAGCTAGAGAATCGATTCGAAGCTCTTTCCCCTATCAAGGAGGATGAAGAAGAGCAGCATGGACAGGCTTCGGGGACGGAACAGGGGAGCCTGAGAGTCCCACCCGAGGGAACAGTCGCTGCTAAGCCTTGGAGGAGGCGTGTGGTCGTAGTGGGGGACTCCATGCTCAGGGGTACAGAAGCAGTGATTTGTAGGCCTGACAAGATGTCTCGAGAGGTGTGTTGTCTTCCAGGTGCAAAGATCCGTGATGTGACAGAGAGGCTGACAAGACTGGTCAAGCCTACTGACCAATACCCCTTCCTTTTGGTCCACGTGGGAACTAATGATACTGCAAGACACAGCATTCAGAACGTCAAAAGGGATTACGAGGCGCTTGGTAGGAAGCTGAAAGGAATGGATGTACAGGTTGTCATCTCGTCTCTTCTGCCAGTTGAAGGGCATGGTCCAGGAAGGGAGAGGAAAATAGCAGATGTGAACAACTGGCTTCGCAGATGGTGCCGCCGAGAAGGATTTGGATTCTTGGATCATGGGCTGCGGTTCCATGAGGAGGGACTTCTTGCAACAGACGGGTTGCATCTCACGCCAGTTGGAAGAAATGTTTTTGCCAACAGTCTCAAGAACTTGATCAGGAGAGCTTTAAACTGAGTTCCGAGGGGAAGGGAGACAATATTAAGGAAGGCGCAAGGGCTGGAGAAGATAGTCAAACTGACATAGAGAAACAAGGCAAACAGTGCAAGGACCCAACAGTGGGAGGCAAAAAAACTTGCACAGGCAGCAAGTAAAAGGGAACCATGGTCTGCGATGTCTCTACACTAATGCACAGAGCATGGGAAATAAGCAAGATGAACTCGAACTCCTAGTACAACAAAGCAAATATGATATAATAGGCATCACTGAAACCTGGTGGGATGAGTCTCATGATTGGAATGTGGAAATAGAGGGGTATAACCTTTTTAAGAGAAATAGGCCAAACAAGAAAGGAGGAGGAATAGCACTATATGTCAGAGATATTTACAACAGAGAAGAGATCCTGGACATCAATCCTGGAAGCCAGGAGGAGAGCATCTGGATAAGAATCAAAGGGGAGGGAAACAACAAGGATGTTACGGTGGGAGTCTACTACAGACCCCCAAGTCAGACTGAGGAATTGGATGATATCTTTCTAGAACAGATGACCACACAGTCAGAAAGGAGAGATGTAGTAGTGATGGGCGACTTCAACTATCCTGATATTTGCTGGAAGTCAAACTCAGCAAAATCCTCAAGGTCTAGCAAATTCCTCACTTGCCTGGAAGACAATTTCATGGTCCAAAAGGTGGAAGAGGCAACAAGGGGGTCAGCTATTTTAGATCTGATCCTAACCAACAAGGATGACTTGGTTAATGGGGTGCAAGTGGTGGGATCCTTAGGTGGAAGCGACCATGTTCTCCTGGAGTTTGTAATACAGTGGAAAGGAGAAGCCAGGCAGAGTCAGACACGCATCCTAGACTTTAGGAGAGCGGATTTCAGTAAACTTAGAGAAGTATTGAGGGCGATTCCATGGTCAGAAATACTAAAAGATAAAGGAGTTCAGGACGGATGGGACTTTCTCAAAAGGGAGATACTGAAGGCACAATTTCAAACAGTTCCAGTGAGAAAGAAAAATGGGAGGTGTCTCAAGAAACCAGGATGGATGACTAAGGAACTTTCAACGGAGATGAGTTCGAAACGGAAGATGTATAAGAAACGGAAAAAGGGGGAAATCACGAAAAAGGAATTCAAAGAAATAGCAGGCATTTGTGGGGTAAAGTCAGAAAAGCTAAAGCGCAGAATGAACTCAGGCTTGCTAGAGAGGTTAAGAACAATAAAAAGGGCTTTTTTGGATATGTCCGCAGCAAAAGGAAGAAGAAGGAAACGGTAGGGCCACTGCGTGGAGAAGATGGCAAAATGCTAACAGGAGATAGAGAAAAGGCAGAATTACTCAAGACCTTCTTTGCCTCAGTCTTCTCAGAAAAGGCAAAGGGGCTCAACCTGAGGATAATGGAGCAGAGGACAGAATAGGGGAATTTCAGCACAGAATAAGTAAAGAGATAGTAGAGGAACACCTGGTTAATCTAAATGAATTTAAGTCTCCGGGACCAGATGAACTCCATCCAAGGGTATTAAAAGAACTGGCAAAAGTAATATTGGAGCCATTGGCAATCATATTTGAAAACTCCTGGAGAACAGGAGAGATCCCAGCAGACTGGAGAAGGGCAAACGTTGTCCCCATCTTCAAAAAGGGGAAAAAAGAGGATCCCAACAATTATCGTCCAGTTAGTCTGACATCAATCCCAGGAAAGATTCTGGAGCAGATCATTAAAGAGAGAGTCTGTGAACATCTAGAAGGCAATGCCATCATCACCAAAAGTCAACATGGGTTTCAGAGAAACAAGTCATGCCAGACAAATCTAATCTCTTTCTTTGATAAAATTACCATCTTGGTAGATGAAGGGAATGCTGTGGATATAGTATATCTTGATTTCAGTAAGGCCTTTGACAAGGTTTCCCATGACATTCTTGCAAACAAGCTTGTAAAATGTGGGCTAGACAAAGGAACTGTTAAATGGATCTGTAATTGGTTGACCGGCCGAACCCAAAGGGTGCTCAACAATGGCTCCTTTTCATCCTGAAGAGAAGTGACCAGTGGGGTGTCCAGTGGGGCTCTGTCCTGGGCCCAGTGCTATTCAACATCTTTTTCAAGGACTTGGAAGACAGAATTGGGAGCATACTTATCAAATTTGCAGATGACCCCAAATTAGGAGGAATAGCTAATACACTGAATGAAACTACGTGTGAAAGGGATCTAGGAGTCCAAGTAGACCACAAGTTGAACATGAGTCAACAGTGTGATGCGGCAGCTAACAAGGCCAATGCAATTTTAGGCTGCATCAATAAAAGTATAGTGTCTAGATCAAGAGAAGTAATAGTGCCACTGTATTCTGCTTCAGTCAGGCCCCACCTAGAATATTGTGTCCAGTTCTGGGCACCACAATTTAAAAAGGATGTGGAGAAACTGGAGCATGTCCAAAGGAGGGCGACCAAAATGGTGAAGGGTCTGGAAACCATGCCCTATGAGGAACGACTTAGGGAGCTGGGGATGTTTAGCCTGGAGAAAAGAAGGTTAAGAGGTGATATGATAGCCCTGTTTAAATATTTGAAAGGATGTCATATTGAGGAGGGAGCAAGCTTGTTTTCTGCTGCTCCAGAGAACAGGACCCAATGGAACAATGGATGCAAGCTACAGGAAAAGAGATTCCACCTGAACATTAGGAGGAACTTCCTGACAGTAAGGGCTGTTCGACAGTGGAATGCACTCCCTCGGAAGGTGATAGAGTCTCCTTCCTTGGAGGTCTTTAAACAGAGGCTGGATGGCCATCTGTCAGGGATGCTTTGATTTGGATTTCCTGCATGGCAGGGGGTTGGACTGGATGGCCCTGGTGGTCTCCTCCAACTCTACGATTCTATGATTCTATATATTCCCCAATGATCCTCTATGGGCAAGTATTCCCCAATGATTCTCTATGGGCAAGGATGAGTTCTCTATGGGCATATATTCCCCAATGATCCTCTATGGGCAAGGATGGGTTCTCTATGGGCATATATTCCCCAATGATCCTCTATGGGCAAGTATTCCCCAATGATTCTGTGGGGTGCAGTTTTCGTTTCCCAGGGTATTAACCCTTTTAAAGGTAAACTAAAATATGCAGATACGAAAGTCAACTTGTTAGAATTCAGCTTTCTTTAGCAGAGCACCAAAAAAAGTGAGTCTATTTTAGTCTATGGGCAAATATAGTCTATCAATAACTACTTTAATAAATATTTACACAATAGACTAGATCCTAATCTAACTGGAATTAATAAACCAAGGAGAGAGAAGAGACTGTGAAGCTCACTCAGATGAGAAGGTTACAGACATACAGCTTACTCACCGCCTCTTTGGCCCTTTCCAATGTTTGGAGGGTCAGTTAAAATTGAGTCCAAGAGAGAGAGAACGAGAGTGAGGCGGGGTCCCTGCCTAACTAGAGAGAGACAGGAGAAGGCAAATATACCCCAAAAATCCCCTTGTCATTCTATGGGACCGATTTTGAAGATCTCCAGTCCTTCACGCAGCCTCTGGAAACCATCTTTTGGTAGAGGTTTAGTGAGGATGTCCGTAATCATCACTTCGGTGTTGCAGGATTCTAGTTGGACACGTCCACTTTTGCACATCCCTTGCACTTTGTGAAATGCAGTGTCAATGTCCTTCTTAAGTGGCTTTTCACTTTCAGAAATCTTGATGCAGCTCTGATTATCTTGCATCAGAACGGATGCTTTGGGTTCTGTGATTCCCAAAGTCCATGAGTAAGTTATGCAGCCATTTGATCTCGTCACATGCTGCTTTCAATGAAATGCACTCAGCTCCAGCAGAAGAATCCGTAATTGTAGATTGCTTCTTATTTGTCCAACTTACAGCTCCTCCACCATAAAAGATCGGGTTTCCGGTGGTAGACTTTCTTTCTGCCAGATCTGCATCCCAGTCTGCATCCACATAAGCGGTCAGAAATGGATGGTGACAGGCTGGCAGCATCCGTTTGTATCTGATGTTCCTTTTAAGTATTTGGCAAGTCTCTTTAATGCAGTAAAATCTCTTTCTGTAAGAGAGTTGACCGGTCTGCATAGGATGCCAACATCATTTGCTATGCCAGACCTGGGAGTTTTCCAACTGCAGTCCTATACTTGTCTCCATTTGTCAAAGGTTCGGACTTCTTAATGTCCCTTAAGAATCCTACTTCCATTGGAGTTGGCATAACATTTGCATCTTTCAGGCCAAGACAGTCCAGAAGATCCAGTATCTTCTGTTTTTCATTCAGGAAGAAACTTCCATCCCTGCCTCTTTCTATTTAGTGTGAGATGTCTCCTAAATTCTTGACATCAATCTCTTTCTTGAGATTTTGGATTATCTGTTCACTATCTGCTTTGTCCTCACTGCACAGGATCAGATCATCCACATAACTTTTGATGTAAGTCCATTTATTGTTTCTGAATCGTGTGTATACACATCTGTCAACAGTGACTGGAGTGAATCCCTCTTTGACAAGAAGCTGATTCACTTTCTGGTGGCTTGCTTTAAACCATAAATGCTCTTTTGTAATTAGCATTACCAAGATGTTTGCAATCCTGGGGGTCGCTCCATATAAAGTTGTTCAGTGAGATCTCCATATACAGAAGCTGTGCAAACATCCAGGTGTTGAATATTCATTTTCTTGTGAGCTGCAACAGCTAGGAGAGTTCTGATGGTTGCATGAGTAACTACTCCACCAAAACTTGTTTTCAGTATTGCCTTTAGCAACAAGTCTTGCTTTGTACCTCTGAATCCAACCTTTTGCATCTAGCTTTGTGGTAAAGACCCATCTACAGCCAATTCCTCTTTTTCCTTCTGGCAATTCGGACAAAGTCCCTGTCTTGTTTTTATAAAGGATTGCATTTCCACACTAACAGCTTGCACCCACTTCTCAGGATCTGTCTTTGGCATTCCCTTGATATTTTTCCAGTCAGAGGGTTTGGGAGTTAAGTCCTCTGTGGCTTGATAAGAGAATCTGTCAGGTGGCATACCTTTATTGGAGCGGTCTTCTCACCTGGATTTGGATACCTGGCTCCGTTTCTTGCTCATCATCCAGTTCCTCATTGTTAGGCTGCTCCATTGCAGGCGAAGCTCTTTCTGGATGCAAGAGTCTTGGAGGATGGAAGAACTCCACTTGCTTTGGTTGCTGGTGGGAGTCTTCTTCTTTTTCTGCAAATAAATCTGCATAGACATCTTGGTTTGGATTAGATTCAGGCTGTGGCTTTTAATAAATAGAAACAGCACTTTATAGTTGAAGCCATTCTGTATTCTTTGGGGGGGGGGGGATTCTTTCTTGAAGTAAGTATCTTCAGGAGAAGCAGTTTAAACTAGTCTGGGATCTCTTCTGAGACCTCACTGAGTCTAAACTGGGACCCCTTCTAAGAATTAGACTGGAACCTCTTCTGGGCCCATAACCCAATCAAAATGTGGGGTGCAATTTTAGTTTGCCAGGCTGTTAACCCTTTTAAAGATAAGACTAAAATATGCAGGCATGAGAGTAAAACTTGTTGGAGTTTAACTTTCGTCAGCAGAGCAGCAAAAACATGGGTCAGACTATCTAACTAAAGAGGAACAGGAGGATGCAGAAACTATTTTTTCCAAAAGGTTGAGTAACCTCCTGGATCCTCCTCTTTTAGCTCATATCTGGCAAGGCCCCAGCTGGTTTCCCACCGGCCTCTTTCACCCTTCGAGGACCGAGAAGAGGAATGCATCTCTGTCTCTCCCAAACCCACCTCTGTCTTACCTGCAAACCTTTTACCTGGCCCCCTTCGGACCTTACAGGATCCCATGAAAGACCTTGGGACAGCAATGAAGGGATGCCTGGAAACTAACACTTTCTCTTCCTAATCCTGCCAGCTTTGAGAAATGTTATGAAACTCTCTGGATTGCTGTCACCATTGTAAACATTCCCCTTGGTCCCAATAGATAATATTAAAAGGTTTTAGGATTGTTCAGCAAATGAAAGAGACGGTTGACAGACCTTCAGAGCTGATATCTAGTGTCTTGCTGACTGGAAATGGCTTCTCTCCTGTGTGGGTCCTGTGATAATAAATAATAATAATAAAATTTTTATTTATATGCCGCCCTTCCTCCGATCAGGGCGGCTTACAACATATAAAAAATACATCAAATTAAAATACACACTGAATAAAATACACACATAAACAAACCAACAGTAAAAAGCCCCATAGCCCAACCTCTTGGCCACGAAAGAGGAGGGAGGCCCACAGGATATTTATTCGGGGGATGCCTGTTGGAATAGGAAGGTTTTAAGGTCCTTCCTAAATTGGGCCAGGGTAGTAGACGAGCGGAGCTCTGTGGGCAGCGCATTCCAAAGGGCTGGGGCAGCTATGGAAAACGTCCTCCGAGAAGTGGAGGCTAACCTAGCCCCAGGCACCTTCAGTAGCTGCTGCCCAGTCGTTCTGAGGGTGCGAGGCGGAATGTACGGGGAGAGGCGGTCCTTTAGGTATCCTGGGCCCAAGCCATTTAGGGCTTTATAGGTAATTACCAACACCTTATATTGAGCTCGGAAGCGAATGGGCAGCCAATGGAGATCTTTTAAAACCGGTGTTATATGGCTGGTCCTGGGAACACCAGTGACCAGCCGGGCTGCCATGTTCTGCACCATTTGCAGCTTCCGAGTTTGGTATAAGGGTTGCCCCATGTAGAGTGCATTGCAGAAATCCAGTCTCAAAGTTACCAGAGCATGTACAACAGTTTCTAGGTCCCTCTGGGCCAGGTATGGGCGCAGCTGGCGAATCAGCCGGAGCTGATAACAGGTGCTCTTGACCGTCGCATTCACCTGAGCAGTCAGGCGAAGGGATGAGTCAAGAAGCACCCCCAGACTGCGCACGGAGTCCTTCACAGGGAGCGTGACCCCATTCAGGACAGGTGGAACCACCGCCATTCCTGGACCAGGGGAACCTATCACGAGTACCTCCGTTTTCTCTGGATTCAGCTTGAGTCGGTTTTCCCTCATCCAGCCCATTACTGACTCCAGACAGGCCACGAGAGGAGAGACGCCATCCCCAGTCACTGCGTCAGTCGGAGACATAGAGAAAATAATCTGGGTGTCATCAGCGTACTGATAACCCCGCGCCCCATGTCTCCGGATGATCTCTCCCAGCGGTTTCATGTAGATGTTAAATAGCATGGGAGACAGAATGGCTCCTTGAGGGACCCCAGTTTTAAGGGCCCTCTCGTCGGAGCACACGTCTCCCAGCTGCACCATCTGGGACCTCCCGGAGAGGTAGGACCGGAACCACTGGAGCGCAGTGCCCCCGATCCCCACCTCTGCCAGGCGTCCCAGAAGGATACCATGGTCTATGGTGATGACTGTTTAGATGTCGACTGTGACTGAAGCTCTTTCTACATTCCATGCATTTATAGGGCTTCTCTCCTGTGTGGGTCCTATAATGTGAGTTCAGATTTCCACGCTCACTGAAGCTCTTTCCACATTCCATGCATTTATAAGGCTTCTCCTCTGTGTGGGTCCTTAGATGTGAGTTGAAATGTCCACTTTGACAGAAGCTCTTTCCACATTCCAAGCATTGATATGGCTTCTCCCCTGTGTGGGTCCTTTGATGTGCGTTTAGATTTCCACTCCGACTGAAGCTCTTTCCACATTCTGTGCATTGATATGGCTTCTCCCCTGTGTGCATCCTTTGATGTGAGTTTAGATCTCCACTCTGACTGAAGCTCTTTCCACATTCCATGCATTTATAGGGCTTCTCCCCCGTATGAGTCCTTTGATGTTTGTTTAATTTTCCACTGTCGCTGAAGCTCTTTCCACATTCCATGCATTTATATGGCTTCTCCTCTGTATGAGTCTTTTGATGTCTGTTTAGTTTTCCCATCTCACGGTAACTGTTTCCACATTCCATGCATTTATATGGCTTCTCCCCTGTGTGGATCTTTCGATGTCTGTTTAGTCTTCCAATCTGACAGAAGGTCTTTCCACATTCCATGCATTTATATGGCTTCTCCCCTCTGTGTGTCATTAGATGTATGTTTAGACTTGCACTTTCACTGAAGCTCTTTCCACATTCCATGCATTTATAGGGCTTCTCTCCTGTGTGGGTCCTTTGATGTATGTTTAGATTTCCATTCTCACGGAAGCTCTTTCCACATTCCATGCATTTATAGGGCTTCTCTCCTGTGTGGGTCCTTTGATGTGAATTTAGATGTCCACTCCGGCTGAAACTCTTTCCACACCCCATGCATTTATAGGGCTTCTCTCCTCTGTGAGGTCTTTGGAGTACAGTGCAGGCCTTTCTATCTCTGAAGCTCTTTTCAGGTTCCATGCATCCGTGTGGCTTTTCTCCTGTGTGGGTCCTTCGATGAGATGCCTGATGTCCAATATGGGAGTCCTGTTATTGGGGGCGGGGGTGGGGGGTGGGAGATAAATAAGTATAATAATGATGATGTAATCCATTCTTTTTATTTAATTTAAAATAGTACACACACACACATATATATATAAACATACTGCCAATAATGATGATGTAATCCATTCTGAGAGTCATTGTCGATAAAGAGCGGGGAAGACATACTTTAAATAAAATTGTCCTAATGCAGAAAATATTAAACAATGCAACCTTGGCCGCCTTGCAAGGAAGCCTGATCCAAATATTGGTGACCAGATTGTTTTGGGCACCACAATTCAAAAAGGTGTTGACAAATTGGAGCATGTCTAGAGAGGGGCGACTAAAATGGCGAAGGGTCTGGAAACCATTCCTTACGAGGAAAGACCTAGGGAACTGGAGATGTTTAGCTTGGAGGTGAGATGGTTAAGGGGTGATATGATAGCCCTGTTTAAGTATTTGAAGTGGTGTCACATTGAGGAGGGAGAAAGCTTGTTTTCTGCTGCTCCAGAGATCAGGACGCAATGGAACAATGGATGCAAGCTCCAGGAAAAGAGATTCCAGCTCAACATTAGGAGGAACTTCCTGACAGTAAGTACCCTTTGAAAGTGGAACATGTTCCGACTTCTGGCAAGATAGCGGGGCAGTAAGGACAGGTTGCATACCTGTAACGGTATTTCTTCGAGTGGTCATCTGCGAATACATACAAATTCTGCCCATCCTCCCCTCAGTGTCTGCTCTTCATTGGTTCACTCTCATGTCGCTTACGTGGCGTCAATTGCGGAACAGGGAAAAGAGCGGGAACGCAGGGGCTTTATAAGGGATTGGTGGAACTACCACCCAAAAGTTGCTAAAAGTTGCAAAGTTAACTTTGCCCAGTGATTCCAGAAGTTTCCGAGCAGCACTGCGCAGGTGCAGTACAACCCATTTGTATGATTCGCAGAGGCCACGAAGAAGCAGCTTATTGCAGTAGCAGGTAATAGGGGCGGCATTTTGTGTCCAAGTAGCCAAGTTAACAGGTAATCTTCCCAAAGGAAGAAGTCTAAAAAACCCCTAGATAAAGGGGAACCAGACAGGCCCATAGGGGTCCTCCTAGAGGGTGGTTGCAACCGATTAACAAGAGCAGTGATCAGTGCAGAATCCCTAGAGGATGAGGGCAAACCGTGGATGCGAAGTGAGGCTTTTAAAGCAAAACCCTGCCGGCCTGTTTTAAAATAACTTCCCTAACTCAAGAAAATCGGGAGAAGAGGTAGGAACGGAGAGAAAGAACATTAAAAAAGGAATATCCTCTCAAAACGCTCCTTATCAGAAGGGTGTTATTAAGATGCCAGTTGGAAGAAATGTTTTTGCCAACAGTCTCAAGAACTTGATCAGGAGAGCTTTAAACTGAGTTCCGTGGGGAAGGGAGACAATATTAAGGAAGGCGAAAGGGATGGCGAAAATAGTCAAACTGACATAGAGGAAACAAGAAGAAAAGTGCAAGGACCCAGCAGTGGGAGGCAAATAAACTTGCACAAGCAAAAAGTAAATGGGACCTGTGGTCTGCGATGCGTCTATACTAATGCACAGAGCATGGGAAATAAGCAAGATGAACTCGAACTCCTAGTACAAGAAAGCAAATATGATATAATAGGCATCACTGAAACCTGGTGGGATGAGTCTCATGATTGGAATGTGGAAATAGAGGGGTATAACCTTATTAAGAGAAATAGGCCAAACAGGAAAGGAGGAGGAATAGCACTATATGTCAGAGATATTTACAACAGAGAAGAGATCCTGGACATCAATCCTGGAAGCCAGGTGGAGAGCATCTGGATAAGAATCAAAGGGGAGGGAAACAACAAGGATGTTATGGTGGGAGTCTACTACAGACCCCCAAATCAGACTGAGGAATTGGATGATGCCTTTCTAGAACAGATGACCACACAGTCAGAAAGGAGAGATATAGTAGTGATGGGCGACTTCAACTACCCTGATATTTGCTGGATGTCAAAGTCAGCAAAATCCTCAAGGCCTAGCAAATTCCTCACTTGCCTGGAAGACAATTTCATGGTCCAAAAGGTGGAAGAGGCAACAAGGGGGTCAGCTATTTTGGATCTGATCCTAACCAACAAGGATGACTTGGTTAATGGGGTGCAAGTGGTGGGATCCTTAGGTGGAAGTGACCATGTTCTCCTGGAGTTTGTAATACAGTGGAAAGGAGAAGCCAGGCAGAGTCAGACACGCATCCTAGACTTTAGGAGAGCGGACTTCAGTAAACTTAGAGAAGTAATGAGGGCGATTCCATGGTCAGAAATACTAAAAGATAAAGGAGTTCAGGACGGATGGGACTTTCTCAAAAGGGAGATACTGAAGGCACAATTTCAAACAGTTCCAGTGAGAAAGAAAAATGGGAGGTGTCTCAAGAAACCAGGATGGATGACTAAGGAACTTCCAACCGAGATGAGTTTGAAACGGAAGAGGTATAAGAAATGGAAAAAGGGGGAAATCACAAAAAAGGAATTCAAAGAAATGGCAGGCATTTGTAGGGTAAAGTCAGAAAAGCTAAAGCGCAGAATGAACTCAGGCTTGCTAGAGAGGTTAAGAACAATAAAAAGGGCTTTTTTGGATATGTCCGCAGCAAAAGGAAGAAGAAGGAAACGGTAGGGTCACTGCGTGGAGAAGATGGCAAAATGCTAACAGGAGATAGAGAAAAGGCAGAATTACTCAAGACCTTCTTTGCCTCAGTCTTCTCAGAAAAGGAAAAGGGGCTCAACCTGAGGATAATGGAGCAGAGGACAGAATAAGTAAAGAGATAGTAGAGGAACACCTTGTTAATCTAAATGAATTTAAGTCTCCGGGACCAGATGAACTCCATCCAAGAGTATTAAAAGAACTGGCAAAAGTAATATCGGAGCCATTGGCAATAATCTTTGAAAACTCCTGGAGAAGAGGAGAGATCCCAGCCGACTGGAGGAGGGCAAACGTTGTCCCCATCTTCAAAAAGGGGAAAAAAGAGGATCCCAACAATTATCGTCCAGTTAGTCTGACATCAGTTCTAGGAAAGATTCTGGAGCAGATCATTAAACAGAGAGTCTGTGAACATCTAGAAGGCAATGCCATAATCACAAAGAGTCAACATGGGTTCCAGAGAAAGAAGTCATGCCAGACAAACCTAATCTCTTTCTTTGATAAAATTACCAGTTTGGTAGATGAAGGGAATGCTGTGGATATAGTATATCTTGATTTCAGTAAGGCCTTTGACAAGGTTTCCCATGACATTCTTGCAAACAAGCTTGTAAAATGTGGGCTAGACAAAGGAACTGTTACATGGATCTGTAATTGGTTGACCGGCCGAACCCAAAGGGTGCTCAACAATGGCACTTTTTCATCCTGAAGAGAAGTGACCAGTGGGGTGTCCAGTGGGGCTCTGTCCTGGGCCCAGGGCTATTCAACATCTTTTTCAAGGACTTGGATGACAGAATTGGGAGCATACTTATCAAATTTGCAGATGACCCCAAATTAGGAGGAATAGCTAATACACTGAATGAAACTACGTGTGAAAGGGATCTAGGAGTCCAAGTAGACCACAAGTTGAACATGTGATGCAGCGGCTAAAAAGGCCAATGCAATTTTAGGCTGCATCAATAAAAGTATAGTGTCTAGATCAAGAGAAGTAATAGTGCCACTGTATTCTGCTTCAGTCAGGCCCCACCTAGAATATTGTGTCCAGTTCTGGGTGCCACAATTCAAAAAGGACATTGAGAAACTGGAGCCATGTGTCCAAAGGAGGGCAACTAAAATGGTGAAGGGTCTGGAAACCATGCCCTATGAGGAACGACTTAGGGAGCTGGGGATGTTTAGCCTGGAGATAAGAAGGTTAAGAGGTGATATGATGGCCCTGTTTAAATATTTGAAAGGATGTCATGTTGAAGAGGGAGCAAGCTTGTTTTCTGCTGCTCCAGAGAACAGGACCCAGAACATTGGATGCAAGCTACAGGAAAAGAGATTCCACCTGAACATTAGGAGGAACTTCCTGACAGTAAGGGCTGTTCGACAGTGGAATGCACTCCCTCGGAAGGTGATAGAGTCTCCTTCCTTGGAGGTCTTTAAACAGAGGCTGGATGGCCATCTGTCGGGGATGCTTTGATTTGGATTTCCTGCATGGAGGGGGTTGGACTGGATGGCCCTTGCTGTCTCTTCCAACTCTATGATTCTATGATTCTATGAAATCTGATCTCTTTCTTTGATAAAATTACTAGCTTGGTAGATGAAGGGAATGTTGTGGATGTAGTATATCTTGATTTCAGTAAGGCCTTTGACAAGGTTTCCCATGACATTCTTGCAAACAAGCTTGTAAAATGTGGGCTAGACAAAGGAACTGTTACATGGATCTGTAATTGGTTGACCGGCCGAACCCAAAGGGTGCTCAACAATGGCACTTTTTCATCCTGAAGAGAAGTGACCAGTGGGGTGTCCAGTGGGGCTCTGTCCTGGGCCCAGGGCTATTCAACATCTTTTTCAAGGACTTGGATGACAGAATTGGGAGCATACTTATCAAATTTGCAGATGACCCCAAATTAGGAGGAATAGCTAATACACTGAATGAAACTACGTGTGAAAGGGATCTAGGAGTCCAAGTAGACCACAAGTTGAACATGTGATGCAGCGGCTAAAAAGGCCAATGCAATTTTAGGCTGCATCAATAAAAGTATAGTGTCTAGATCAAGAGAAGTAATAGTGCCACTGTATTCTGCTTCAGTCAGGCCCCACCTAGAATATTGTGTCCAGTTCTGGGTGCCACAATTCAAAAAGGACATTGAGAAACTGGAGCCATGTGTCCAAAGGAGGGCAACTAAAATGGTGAAGGGTCTGGAAACCATGCCCTATGAGGAACGACTTAGGGAGCTGGGGATGTTTAGCCTGGAGATAAGAAGGTTAAGAGGTGATATGATGGCCCTGTTTAAATATTTGAAAGGATGTCACGTTGAAGAGGGAGCAAGCTTGTTTTCTGCTGCTCCAGAGAACAGGACCCAGAACATTGGATGCAAGCTACAGGAAAAGAGATTCCACCTGAACATTAGGAGGAACTTCCTGACAGTAAGGGCTGTTCGGCAGTGGAATGCACTTCCTCGGAAGGTGATAGAGTCTCCTTCCTTGGAGGTCTTTAAACAGAGGCTGGATGGCCATCTGTCAGGGATGCTTTGATTTGGATTTCCTGCATGGCAGGGGGTTGGACTGGATGGCCCTAGTGGTCTCTTCCAACTCTACGATTCTATGATTCTATGATTCCAGAGGACAGGATCAAGATTCAAAATGATCTGAATAGACCAGAAAGCTGGGCCAAAGCTAACAAAATGAAATTCAACACGGAGAAATGTAAGGTACTGCACTTAGCAAGAAAGAAAGAATGAAATGCACAGATATAGGATTTTGGGGGACACCTGGCTGAATGAAACTACGTGTGAAAGGGATCTAGGAGTCCAAGTAGACCACAAATTGAACATGAGTCAACAGTGCGATGCGGCAGCTAAAAAGGCCAATGCGATTCTCGGCTGCATCAATAAAAGCGTAGCGTCTAGATCAAGAGAAGTAATAGTGCCACTCTATTCTGCTTTGGTCAGGCCCCACCTGGAATACTGTGTCCAGTTTTCTAGTCCAATTGTATAACGAGAGATTTTTATGTTCCTTTAAATAGCTAATCTTTTTGGCTGAAAATTCAAACTTGATTTGAAATAAGAAAGGAGTACTTAAGATTTCACATTTATATCTCTTATATTAAAATAAAGAATCTCGGTGTTAAAAGTTTAGGTAGAGGCCAGAAGCAAGGAAGACGAAAGAACCTGAGACACACACAAAAACCAGTCAAGAGGATGGAACTGATTGTAGTTTTATTTGTATATTATAACATTTCAATAAAGACCATTTTTAAAAATAAAGAATTGCATAAATAAATAAAGGCCATGCAGGAACTCTGAATCAAAGGCAGTCGGCTGCCCAGCCTCTGCTTAAAGACCTCCAAGGAATGGGACTCCAAGGGAACTTGTTCCAGTTCCAAACAGCTTTTCCTGGAGCTTGCACCCGCTGCTCCTTTGTCTCCTGTTCTCTGGAGCAGCAGAAAACATGATTGCTCCCTCCTGACATCCCTTAAAATACTTAAACTGGGTTGTCATGTCACCCCTAAACCTTCTCCAGATTAGAATCATAGAATCCCAGAGTTGGAAGAGAACCCCAAGAAGGGCCCTGATCCAGCCCAACCCCCCTTTTCCTGCCATGCAGGAACTCTCCATCAAAGCATCCCCAATTTGACAGTTTCTGTTTAAAAGCCTCCAAGGAAGGAGACTCCACCAAGATCTCCATCGAACAGCCCTTACTGTCTGGAGGTTCCTCCTAATGTTCAGCTGGAATCTCTTTTCCTGCCGTTTGCATCCATCGTTCTGCGTTAGGGGTGATATGATAGCCCTGTTTAAGTATTGGAAGGGATGTCATACTGAGGATGGAGTGAGCTTGTTTCCTGCTGCTCCAGAGAATAGGAGACAATGGAGCAATGGCTGCAAACTGCAGCAAAAGAGATTCCACCTAAACATTAACTCATATTTGCCTTCCTAGGTTAAGAGAGTTCAAGTTCATCTTCTTCCCAAGCTCTGTGAAGCTTGAGGATGGAGTGAGCTTGTTTTCTGCTGCTCCAGAGAACAGGATTATTATTATTATTATTATTATTATTATTATTATGCTTTATTTCTATAGCGCTGTAGATTGCACAGCACTGTACATACAAACAATGCAATAGATAAGAGTAAACCTTCCTATGGCACACCATCTAAGAAATAGCCGCATAATACATATGAATAATACATAACAATACAGGAAAGGGTTCAATAAAACAGGCAACAAATTAAAAGCCTCAAATAGCACATAATAGTCAGGCAATGCCTGGGAAGGCTTCTCTGAACAGGATGGTCTTCAACTCAGCTTTGAATCTGGTCAAAGAAGTGATGGGGAGCCTTGCGTCTCGCGGGGGAAGGAGGTTCCAGGAGTGAGGGGCAGCAAGTCAAAAGGCACGGATCCGGGACGCGGCGGAGAAAACCCTGAGCTGGGACAGCAGGCAGCAGGATACAGCCGGATACAATGGAGGAATGGATGCAAACCACAGGAAAGGAGATTGTAATTAAACATTAGGAGGAACTTCCTGACAGTAAGAGCTGTTCAGTAGTGAAATATATCTGCTTTGGAACCTCCTCCTTTGGAGGTCTTTAAAGGGAGGCTTGATGGCCATCTGTCCCAGGGACTGCTCTGACTGGGAGTTCCTGCATGGCAGACATTGGGGTGGGACTCGTTGTGGGGGGTTCATGTCCAACTCTAGGAGTCTGTGAAATCAAAGGCTATGGCTACCTGGCGCACAAAGCTCTTGATGGCTATCTTTGGTCTAAGCTGAAACCTACACAATGGATACTCAAAGAAGAGCTCTGGCACCTTTCAGGGGAAGGCAAACATCTCAATGGCAGAGCTGTTAATTCAATCCCTCGCTCATGAGGAGAGAGGCTACTTCTTTGTCCTCTTCTCTTTGGGATGCCTGCAAAGCTTGTAGGGCAACTCCCAGAACTGGTTTCTTGAGGTTTAAATCTACCTCTTTCTATGACCAAGTCCAGGCAAGGCTGCTGGCTGCGGGGTCGGCTCGCTTTTAGGGTCATGGCGGCTAGCCATGGGGTCATGATTTTAGATCGCTTGGCACCCAAAATTGACATAAAACCAAACTCGGTAACACCAGCATCTGTAGCATTGGCATCTTCAGAGAATGCTGGCATGGAAGAGAATGGGATACACACACACACACAAACTCCTCACTCCATATTTGCAGATTTTGTTATTCATGTATTTGATTAATATGTTCTCTCTAGGAATCTCTAGGTCCTCCAGTGCAACTCTGTGGTCAACTTTAACTAAAAGTTGCACTGAAACACCTAGAGATTCCTAGAGAGAATACTCCACTAGGCCTTTGTAGCTCCTCCAGCGTAGTTCCATGGTCAGTGTCTGTCGGACGTTGGCCATAGAGTTGCCCTGGAGGACCTACAGATTACCAGAGAGAACACTCTACTAGGCCTTTGTAGCTCCTCCAGCGCAGTTTATGGTCAGTGTCTGTTGGACGTTGGCCACAGAGTTGCCCTGGAGGACCCAGAGATTCCTAGAGAGAAGACTCTACTAGGCCTTTGTAGCTCCTCCAGCGCAGTTCTATGGTCAGTGTCTGTCAGACGTTGGCCACAGAGTTGCCCTGGAAGACCTAGAGATTCCTAGAGAGGTGTCCTCTCAGTTAAAAACATGGTGTTTTTGTTATTTGCATTTTTTCCATATTCACGGGAATCTTGTGCCCCTGGCCCTAACAGATATGGAGGGACAAGTGTGTGTGTGTGTGTGTGTGTGTGTGTGTGTGTGTGTGTGTGTATAAAACCTAACTTTCTTCCATGCCAACAATTTCTGAAGATGCCAAAGCCACAGATGCTGAGGAAACGTTAGGAATAAACTCTTCTAGAACTTGGCGACAGAGACTGAAAGGCCCACCAGAAACCCTCTAAGGACCTCTTTCGGCCCCTCTGCAGCAGAGTCGGCTGTGGCGGTGGCAGTCTTTGTGGGCAGCACTTTGTAAATGCCAAGGGCCCCCAGGACGAATGGAAATGATCGGAATGGGCACAAGGAAGCAGACCCCCCACTGCACTCACTGAAGGAAGGGAGAGAGATGTTCCTCATTGTGCCCCCCAACAATCTTCCTGCAAAGGCCCCCGCCCCACCCCTCTCTTGGTGCCCCTCATGATCAGAAAACTTTGGTGGGCATCAAGGGTCTTTTCAAAGCAGAAGTGTGCGTCTTGTGTCGTCCAGAGTAAAGTGGCCCAGAGGGGTCAGGGGTCAACCCAGGGGGCAGTTGGAGGACCCCAACCTAAAGAGGACAAGAGAGTCCCCTGAATTGGGGACTGGAAAGCAGAGACCAGTGGGATGAACCAGGTGGGCCCCAGGGTTTGCTCCTACTCTGTGGATCCTGTCCATTGCAGAAGGGCAGACCCCAGCATACAGGAGCCTCCCCCCCCCCCCGAACCACATTCCTAATAGCCCCTTTCCATGCGACAAAGGGGGCACCTAAAACAAAGGACAGTACTTGACCATAGGGAAACTGTACTTGCCAATAGAGAATCATTGGGGAATCCTGGCCCATAGGGAATCATTGGGGGATACTGGCCCATAGGGAATTATTGAGGAATATTGGCCCATAAGGAATCATTGGGGAATCCTGGACCATAGGGAATCAAGGGGAATACTGGCCCATGGGGAATAATTGGGGAATATTGGCCCATAGGGAATCACTGGGGAATCATGGTCCATAGGGAATCATTAAGGAATCCTGGACCATAGGGAATCATTAAGGAATCCTGGCCCATAGGGAATCATTGGGGAATCCTGGACCATAGGGAATCAAGGGGAATACTGGCCCATGGGGAATCATTGGGGAATATTGGCCCATAGGGAATCATTGGGGAATCATGGTCCATAGGGAATCACTGGGGAATCATGGTCCATAGGGAATCATTAAGGAATCCTGGCCCATAGGGAATCATTGGGGAATCCTGGACCATAGGGAATCAAGGGGAATACTGGCCCATGGGGAATCATTGGGGAATATTGGCCCATAGGGAATCATTGGGGAATCATGGCCCATAGGGAATCATTGGGGAATCATGGCCCATAGGGAATCATTAAGGAATCATGGCCCATAGGGAATCATTGAGGAATCCTGGCCCATAGGGAATCATTGAGGAATCCTGGCCCATAGGGAATCATTAAGGAATCATGGCCCATAGGGAATCATTAAGGAATCATGGCCCATAGGGAATCATTGGGGAATCATGGCCCATAGGGAATCACTGGGGAATCATGGCCCATAGGGAATCATTAAGGAATCATGGCCCATAGGGAATCATTGGGGAATCATGGCCCATAGGGAATCATTAAGGAATCATGGCCCATAGGGAATCATTGGGGAATCATGGCCCATAGGGAATCATTAAGGAATCATGGCCCATAGGGAATCATTGAGGAATCATGGCCCATAGGGAATCATTGAGGAATCATGGCCCATAGGGAATCATTGGGGAATCATGGCCCATAGGGAATCATTAAGGAATCATGGCCCATAGGGAATCATTGAGGAATCATGGCCCATAGGGAATCATTGGGGAATCATGGCCCATAGGGAATCATTAAGGAATCATGGCCCATAGGGAATCATTGGGGAATCATGGCCCATAGGGAATCATGGCCCATAGGGAATCATTGGGGAATCATGGCCCATAGGGAATCATTGGGGAATCATGGCCCATAGGGAATCATTGGGGAATCATGGCCCATAGGGAATCATTAAGGAATCATGGCCCATAGAGAATCATGGGGATCATAGAATCATAGTTGGAAGAGGCCACAAGGGCCATCCAGTCCAACCTCCTGCCATGCAGGAAATTTAAATCAAAGCATCCCTGACAGATAGCCATCCAGGCTCTGTTTAAAGACTTCTAAGGAAGGAGACTCCACTACACTCCGAGGAAGGAGTGTGTTCCACATCGAACAGCCCTTATTGTCAGGAAGTTCCTCCTAATGTTGAGGTGGAATAGAGAATAATTGGGGAATACTTTCCCATAGAGTCTCTTGGAGCTCACTTGCCCATAGGGAATAATTGGGGAATACTTGCCCATAGAGAATCATGGAGATCACTTGCCCATAGGGAATAATTGGGGAATACTTGCCCATAGAGAATCATAGAGATCACTTGCCCATAGGGAATAATTGGGGAATACTTGCCCATAGAGAATCATGGAGATCACTTGCCCATAGGGGCAATAGCATGTCACTTGCTGTTTGATGTTCTTTTGTTGCCTGTTTTATTGAACCATTTCTTGTATTGCTCTGTATTTTATATGTATTATCCTACTAGAGAGGCCCCTTCCCCACCACCACTCCCTTTGTGTCGTGTCTTTCTAGATTGTAAGCCTGCGGGCAGGGAACCGTCCAATTAAAAAGATTGTATGTACAGCGCTGTGTAAATTTACAGCGCTTTATAAATAAAGGTTAATAATAATAATCTTCCTAATGCCGTGACCCTTTAATACAGTTCCTCATGTTGTGGTGACCCCCAACCATAAAATTATTTTCATTGCTACATGCAAATATGTGTTTTCCGACGGTTTTAGGTGACCCCTGTGAAAGGGTCATTCAAGCCCCAAAGGGGTCCCGACCCACAGGTTGGGAACCACTGCCATAGGGAATAATTTAGGAATACTTGCCCATGGGGAATACTTGGGAATTACTTGCCCATAGGGAATCAAGGGGATTTCTTGCCCATAGGGAATCTTGGGGATCGCTTGCCCATAGGCAAACATTGGGGATCACTTGCCCATAGAGAACCATTGAGATCGCTTGCCCTTAGAGAATTATGGGGCAACCTATCCAGCAAAAGAAGTTTGGGGAAAGGGAGGGGGGCTCTCTGCCCCTGTTCCCCCCCCCCCCTTCAAAAATGGTTGAAAACTAGAGTCTGGCAGATGCCCAAGAAGAGCACAAGAAGGGCCATCATGGAGGTAGGCAACCCCTCCCCTGCAGAAATTAATGTCTGTTGGAGGGGAATGAAGACATCAGTGGTAACAGGAGTCCCCCACCCCCATAACTGTACAGTACTCCCCCCCCAAAAAAAAATAGCACATTCCTGGTGCCCCCATCCTTGGAGTGGGAGGCAGCCTTGGCCAGAGAAAAAGAGAGGTCCTCTGTGCTGCCCCCCCCCCCAAAAAAAAAATAAAAGAGGCTGCAGGCAAACCCAAAAGCTGAGGGACTCATGTGTGAAGAGGGGGCTGTTTGGGCGGTTTCCAGGCAAACAAGAGGCAGACAGACCCCTTTCTCTTTCCCCCAAGGTGGGCTCCAGGTGTGTGTGGGACAGGGAAGATGTAGCTGGCAAGGGAGAAGACCCCCCCCCCCCATAAAAACCCACAAAAGGAGCAGACGAGCCGGTGAGGGGCTCTATTGTGGAGATGTTTATTCTTTGCATTTGCACTTAAGCCTTTGGCCAGAGGCAGAGAAATCACAGAATCGTAGAATTGGAAGAGACCCCCAAAAAGGGCCATCCAGTCCAACCCCATTGTGCTATGCAGGAACTCTCAATCAAAGCATCCACATTGACAGATGGTCGTCTAGCCTCTGTTTAAATAGTCATTCTGGGAGTCTTTGGCCCAGGAAGAGGAGCAACAACCTCTTCTCTCCCCCCACAACCCAAAGGGAAAAGAGAAAGCCCTTTTCTATCCCCCTACACACACCTTTGGACCCCCAAAGTAGGCAACGGAAGGGGCACATTCCAGGTGGCCCCACTGAAGGGCCAAAGGCCAAGGAGCTCTGGGGTAGAAGCTGGAATGGTCTAGCTTGAACACTGGAGGATGGGAGAATGGGGTTGGAGTGGATGGCCCTTCTTGGGGTCTCTTTCAACTCTATGAAGACCCCCCCCATGCAGCTTGGATGGATTTGGGGGGGCTTCCAGGGGAGTCTTCCAGGGCAGGAGAGGAGGGCTGCTTTTGCCCTAGAAGGAGTCGGGGAGGGGGATGCAGAGCCTGATCCCTCACCCCAGTCCAGCCCCACCAAGTGACCAGCCAGAGAGGGCCAGGAGTGGGTGGGGGCTCAGACCAGCTGCAGGCATGCAAGGACTCCGATCTCACCACCTTCAAGGAAAGGTCAGCGGGGCAACTCAGGCAAAGGACTAGCCCTCCATTGTGGCGCAAATTCTGGCCCAACCAGAACCAACACTGGGCCTGAAAGGCCGACTTGCCTCCCCCAGTCCAAAAGTCTCACTGGTGCCAACACTTCCCAGATGGGTTGGACTACAATTCCCATCCCCAGCCAGGGGGATGTCTTGATTCCAGTTCTTGACTAGGGTAAATATTCCCTGCAGTGTCCAACAAGGAGAGGCCACCAGAGCCATTGCATTGCTGCTGAAGCTTCCATCCATCTGTCCCTCTGGCCCCAGGAGACCTCACATCTCATCTGAGCGGCGCGGCTGGATGACCACGGTGGTGGTAGTATGGTCCACCCAGCTGCGTTTCTGGTCAATGGTGGCTGGAGGGAGGGTCCCTTCCTTCCCTGGGGGCTGTTGGGTGGCTGGGAGGACAGGAGACGCCCCTGGCTGGTGGGAGGAGGAAGAGTTGCCCCCGGCACTGCTGGCGCTGACTGAGGGGGTGGCCGAGGGGGTCCGGTGGCCCTCCAGGGAGTGGTTGAGGGCCCCCGCATTGGGCTGCAGGCCTCTTTTGGGCGCCATCTTCTCCAGTGGCTGCATGTGGGACGCCGCCGGGCCTTTCAGTGGTATTTTCACGGCCTGAGGGGCATCGGTCAGTCCCAGGGCACCCCCACTCTGGTACTCACGCAGCCTCCGGGAGAGCACTGAAAAGTGGTGAGCAAAGTGGTGAGGGGATGGAAGGGAGCGGGGCACCCCCACACTTGACTACCCAGCACTCGCCAGATCCCAAGGCCAGCCTGGATGAGGCTCGCTCCCCTCCCTTGTTTTTACCTGAGAGGACACCTCTCCAACAGATGTCTAACAGACACTGACCATAGAACTGCCCTGGAGGAGCAACAAAGGCATAGTAGAGCGTTCTCTCTAGGAATCTCTAGGTCCTCCAGGGCAACTCTGTGGTCAACGTCCGACAGACACTGACCACAGAACTGCGCTGGAGGAGCTACAAAGGCCTAGTAGAATATTCTTTCTAGGAATCTCTAGGTCTTTCATTGCAACCTTTAATTAAGGTTGACCATAGAGTTGCACTGCAGGACCTAGATATTAATAGATAGAACATATTAATCAAATCTGTCAATAATCAAATCTGCAAATATCAAAGCTGCAAATATGGAGGGATGACTGTACAGTGTGGCAGCACACATAATTTTGGATTTCATTCAGAACTGAATCGAGAGCCATCCCTACATGCAGCTCTGCAACAAGTCCCTGCAACAACTTGTTCCGGAAGGAGGATGGCCCGTGACGCCACTCCCCATCTTTTCTGGGCTATATTCTGGCTCAGCTCCATCAGGGCCAGCCTGAAGATAGAGGGCCCTCCCTCTGTAACTGTCATCTTTCGGCCTCTGAGGGAGAGAATAGGCTGGCCCAGCTCCATCAGGGCCAGCCTGAAGATAGAGCGCCCTCCCTCCGTAACTGTCATCTTTTGGCCTGTGAGGGAGAGAATAGGCTGGCCCAGCTCCATCAGGGCTAGCCTGAAGATAGAGAGCCCTCCCTCCATAACTGTCATCTTTCGGCCTGTGAGGGAGAGAATAGGCTGGCTCAGCTCCATCGGGGCCAGCCTGAAGATAGAGCGCCCTCCCTCCGTAACTGGTCATCTTTCGGCCTCTTGAGGGAGAGAATAAGCTGGCTCAGCTCCATCAGGGCTAGCCTGAAGATAGAGAGCCCTCCCTCCGGTCCATCCACCTTGGTCCAGGCCTCAGAGGGAGAGAAGAACTGCTGGGCCTGATCCCCTTCCCCCTCACCATTCCCTTCTCCTTTTGCGTCGTGTCTTTTAGATTGTAAGCCTGAGGGCAGGGAACTGTCTGTTATCCCCTCTGTTGTAAGCCGCCTGGATTCCCCATGATTGGGCAGCATATAAATAAATCCTATTATTATTATTATTATTATTATTATTATTATTATTATTATATTCCCTGGCTCTCCCCAGCCCCACTGCACCCTGGCCACCAGTCCATTGCCCCCCTGCCCTCCATGGGACTCACCTCCCTGCAGCTCCAGCTGACGTTCCTGGCTGCCAAAGGGGAACAGGTTGGGCGAGAGGATCAGGCAGAAGGACAGGAGCAGGACCTGGGCAGGAAGAAATGGCATAGTGGTGGTCAGAGTCCAGCTGCAGGTGGGGCAGGAGCCATTGGCCTTGACCATTTAAACGTGGGCCAGCGTCACACTGCCCCTCCGCTGCCCCCCAGAGGAAAGAGACCCATGCTGGGCCTGGGCAGTGCGCATCCCATGAGAGGGACTGCCCAGGAACCGGTCACTCACTAGGACGCAGGTGCCAGCCGTGGTGGTCTTGGTGGACGACTGCTGGACCATGGCCTGAAGCTTCCTCAGTTGTTCCAGCAAAGACCTAGAATCATAGAATCATAGAATCATAAAGTTGGAAGAGACCAAAAGGGCCATCCAGTCTGACCCCATTCTGCCATGCAGGAACTCTCAGTCATGATCCTCCCAGTGAGTTCTGGGCACCACGATTCAAAAAGGATGTTGACAAGCTGGAATCGTGTCTAGAGAAGGGTGATCAAAATGGCGGAAGATCTGGAAACCAAGAATCATAGAGTTGGAAGAGATCACAAGGGCCATCCAGTCCAACCCCCTTCTGACATGCAGGAACTCTCAACGAAAGCATGCCCTATGAGGAAAGACTTAGGGAGTTGGGGATGTTTAGCCAGGAGAAGAGAAGGTTAAGATATGATAGCCTTGTTTAAATACTTGAAGGGATGTCATATTGAGGAGGGAGCAAGCTTGTTTTCTGCTGCTCCAAAGACTAGGACCCAGAGCAATGGATGCAAGCTCCAGGAAAAGAGATTCCAGCTCAACATTCGGAGGAACTTTCTAAGAGCTTTTTGACAGTGGAACACACTCCCTCAGAGAGTGATGGAGGTCTTTAAACAGAGGGTGGATGGCCAACTGTCAATGAGGATGCTTTGATTGAGAGTTCCTGCATGGCAGAACAGGGTTAGACTGGATGGCCCCTTTTGGGGTCTCTTCCAACTCTAGGATTCTATGAAAGACAGCCATCTTGCCTCTGCTTAGAAGACCCCTCCTCACTCTGGGCCACTGGCTCCTGGCAGCGGAGACCCTCGGGAGACCCCTGGGGACCCCAAAGGCGGAATGATCTGCAGAGGGGAGGGTGCCCCCTCACCATACAGAAACCTCTCCTCCCTGGGACTCACAGGTTCTGCTTCTGCAGCTGCTGCACCTTCTTCTGGAGCTCGTTGTTTTGGGCCGTGCAAGCCACCACTCTGTGGGGAAAGCAAGGGGTCAGGAGGGAGTCCCACTGTGTGTGTTGTAGGGGTGCAACTACTAGGATCGCGGGAACAACTCCACCACTCCGAAGAGAGCCAGAAGGGCAGTTGGGGCCCATGGACCCCAGGGGACTCAGCCCCCTCCCCACCTCGCAAGGGCCACTCACTCCCTTGCCCCACACCTGCTCTCCAAGCCGTCCACGTAAACCTTCTTCCGCCGCCGGCTCTCCTGTGCAGAATGCTTGTTGCGGATCTTCCGCCGGACCCTCTTGAGGACCCGCTCTTCTGCCTGCAGTGCAAAGTGCTTGGGAGTCATTCAGGGCCCCATTGCTGGGGGGCCACAGAGGACCCCCTCCAACCTTTTCCTGTCCCACTATGGGCCAAAGACCTGCCCTTGATCCGGCTGCCAAGGCTTGGCATTGGAATCAGGCCCTCAGCCCATTTACAGAGAAGCCCCTGGCCCAGGAATTGGGGAGACGTTCCTCCAGAACTGGGGCCCCATCAGGGTCTGCTTTGCATAGCCCCTCCAGCCCCATGGTTTTGGGGGTCAAGGCTGTTCCCAGAACCCACCTTGGTGAGGGGCAGGTCACAGGGGAGGGTGGTCCCCTCCTTCTCCAGGAGCCTCTTCTCTTCCTCGGTCAGCATCAGCGGAGGGAAGCCATCACACTGGAAGGGCCACAGAAGGGGAAGGGGCAGAGGTTAGGGGTCCAGGCTCAGCCTCACAGGGAGAAGCCCCCAAGGGAACCCTTAGGGAGCCTGGTGGTGGCATTGGGAAGAGGGGGCAGAGGCGCAAGGGGCCTTACCTGTAAGTTGGCGGGCAAAGGCTCCTCTTCAATGGACACAGAAACAGGGAGCCCAGAACCCTCTGGGCTGCTGCCCCCAAAGCAGGAGAGTCCCTCGGAGGCTTCTGAGGTGTCCACCCATAGCTCTGGAAAAGGGGGAGGAGGAGGTGAGGGTCACACCGGTGGGGTTCAGAAGGGGTCAGCATCCCCACTTTCTTCCCTCCACATTGTCCAGCCCCTACTGGCTCAAGAGGGACTTCTGCTGGACTAATCTGCAGGAGCTGCTGGGGGGCTGGGAAGATGCTGCCCTGGTCGCCCCCTCCATCCATCGTTTGCTGGTGGGTCATAGAATCACAGGGTTGGAAGGGACCCCCAAAGGCCATCTAGCCCAACTCCATTATGCCAGGAAGGAATACATAGGATCCTAAAGATGGAAGAGATCCCCAAGGGCCATCCAGTCCAACCCCCTTCTGCCATGAAGGAATACATAGGACACTAGGGTTGGAAGGGACCCTCAAAAAGAGCTATCCAATCCAATCCCATTCTGCCATGGCCATCCAGCCTCTGTTTAAAGATCCCCAAGGAATGAAACGCCACCAAAATCTCCATTGAGGGAGTGTCTTCCACAGAGGAGCAGTGGGGGACTCCTTCTTTGGAGGTCTTTAAACAGAGGCTGGAGGACCATCTGTTGGAGATTGGGAGTTCCTGCATGGCAGGATGGGGTTGGAATGAATCAGGGCCCTTTTGGGGATCTCTTCCAACTCTTCTAGGATTCTATGATCCTTCCTTGGAGGCCTTTAAGCAGAGGCTGGAGGGCCATCTGTCAATGGGGATGCTTTGGTTATGTGGGTCATCATTCAGATCCAGGTGGGAGTCATCCCAGAAAGGTATGGGGTATTTGGGGGGGAGGAGTTGGTTGTAGAAGGAGGAGCAGGGACCCCCCCTTAGCCTCCCTATCTTTGGTTGGGGGTCTCTCTTTTACTCACCAAGGTCGATGGCCACCTGGCCCCCATTGTCCATGCTGCTGCTGCTGCTGCTGCTGCTATCGGTGGGCTCTGGGTTCGAGAGAGAGGAGTAGTTGTGCTCGGAGTGGACGCCGGGGCTGGAGGGCGAGGGGCTGCTCCTGGGCAGAGGGTCCTCCGTCCAGAGGCTCCGCAGCAGCTCCTCCTCCTCCTCCTCCTGGAAGACCTGCAAAGGGGTCAAGGGGTCAAGAGAGGGGTTAGGGGGTCACCCTTTGGCCCGGGAGGGAGGGAGGGAGGGAGGGAGGCTGACCTCTGGCAGGAGAGTCCAGCTGTCCTCTAGAGGCGCCAAGGAGTCCTGGGCGCCCCCCATCAAGAAGTCCAGCAGGTCCTCCTCCTGGTCGCTCAGGTCATCGGGTGACCCCCACATCCTGGCCACTCTCCGGCCACCAAGGGGCCACCGAGGTTCACTCCCGATCAGCTGCTCTGGCCTCGCCCTCCTCTGCTCCTTCCAACAAGGCAAATATGACGTCATCCCAATCTCCGGGCCACGCCCCTCCCGCTCTCCCATTGGCTTAGCTTGCGCCCACCCCGGCGCCCCATTGGCCCACGCCACTGCCGCTCTTCTGTCGGGGAATCCCCCGCCCTGGAGGTCCCCCTATGACGTCACAAAGGGCGGGCCCGAGACTTCCTCCCAAATGCTCTCCCTTCCGCCCCTCCCCCCGACGCCGTCCTCCAAAAGGAGGACTGTCCGGAGAAAAAGGAAAGAGGCGACCAATTGAAAGCTAAAACCACTATTGTTGTTGTTATTGTTATTATTATTTATCTATTTAAGGTATTTCTACCCCTCCCAACTGGGATTCAATAAAAATAAGTGGATTTCTCCAAACTGGGAGTCAAAGTATTACATTCCCGGTTGGCGTCTATGGGATCCCTGCTGGGCAGAAGGCTGGAGGATAGCTTCATTTGTTAGATTACTATTACTATTATTATTATTAACCTTGATTTATGAAGCGCTGTAAATTTACACAGCGCTGTAGATGCCATCTTTTTAGTTCGAGGGTTCCCTGCCCTCGGGCTTCCAATCTAAAAAGACACGACACAAAAGGAGAGGAAGGGAGGGGTGGAGGGAGAGGGTCAGAGGCCCAGCAGTTCCTCTCTGCCTCCGAGGCCTGGACCAAGGCAGAGGGACTGGAGGGATAGGGCTTGGCTTCATAGCGGATGGTTAATCTTCTTCCAGGGAAAATACTTACTCTCAAGTAGGATAATACATATACAGTACATAGCAATACAGGACATGATTCAATAAAACAGGCAACAAAGGAACATCAAATAGTAAGCAACAATTATGCAATGCCTGGGAAGGCTTCTCTGAACAGGATGGTCTTCAGCTCCATTTTGAAGCTGGTTAAAGAAGTGATCAGGGCCCTTGTGTCTCGCGGGGGAAGAAGGTTCCAGGAGTGAGCGGCATTATATTGATATAATTATAAATGATATAATATAATTTATGTTATACAAAATATAGAAATTACATTATATATATAAATTATATACTAAAACAAGTATATCTATAGTATAATTATGTTATCTAATGTAAATTAAATTATATATATTTATATAAATTTATATAAATATATTTGATATATAATTTATAATATATATATATAATATACAATACATATTACATATCATATAATTTATAATTTTTGAAATTATATAATAACCAATTTATATGTATGATATAATTATATCATGTAAAACAAATTAAATTATATATTTATATAAATTTATATAAATCAAATTTATTCTATATTTTATCATTTATATAAATATATTTGTGTATTAAAGTATATTATATAATTTATAATATATATAGTTATATGAATTATTATATGTAATATACATGCTTATATTATTTCATAATGTCCCCCATGCTCTTTAACATTTCCATGACGCCGGGGGAGAGACCATCCGGAGACATGGGCCGCAGGGTCCTCAGTGCGCTGGTGACACCCAGACTTCTCTCTCCAGGCCTCCGACTGCTGCAGTGACTACTAGGGACTGCATCTCTCCTCTGGATGCCTTCCTGGGGTCAGTAATGGGCTGGATGAGGGAAAACAGACTCAGGCTGAATCCAGAGAAAACAGAGGAACTATCGATAGGTTCCCCAAGGTCAGGGATGGAGATTTTTCAATGAGTCCTGGATGGGGTCACATTTCCCCTAAACAGGGGTAGGCCACCTTTTTGAGCCGGGGGCCGGGTTGCTGTCCCTCAGACAACTGGGGGGCCGAAGCCAAAAAATAAATAATCAAATAATTTTTGAAAGATTTAAATAAATAAATAAACCGGGACAAATGACAACATTTTCAAATAGTGGACACTTTTTTTAAAAAAGTGGAGGACACGCAAAAAAATTTGCTGATTTTTTAAAAAATGTGAATATAAATGCATGTTTCTGAGGCGTCTATAGAAATTGCCCCCCTTGCCCCTGCGTGTGAGAGGCCAAAGGCCCCGGCGGCAATCAGCGGCAGGACCAGGCTGGGGCCGGTCCCAAGGCCTCGCCGGGCCAAATTCGGCCCGCGGGCCGCAGGTTGCCTACCCCTGCCCCTAAAGGACGAAGTTCACAGTTTGGGAGTACTCCTGGATCCATCTTTACAGTTATCATCTCAAGTGGATGCGATGGCAGGAGTGCTTGGCACCAGCTTCGGCTGATACGCCAACTGCGTCCCTGTCTGGACTGAAAGGACCTTGAAATGGTGGTACTTGCGCTGGTAACCTCTCGCTTAGGCTTCTGCAATGCGCTCTACATGGGGCTACCTTTGTACCAGGTTCGGAAGCTTCAACTAATTCAAAATGCAGCAGCCAGACTGATCACTGGGACCCCAATACAAAGTGTTGGTTGTTGTTGTTATTATTATTAACCTTTATTTATAAAGCGCTGTAGATTTACACAGCACTGTACATACAATCTTTTAATTAGACGGATCCCTGCCCTCAGGCTTACAATCTAAGAAGACAGGACACAAAAGGGGAAGGGAGTGGAGGATGCAGCCAAATGCTTTCTGGGAAGAGCTCAGTTCCTTTGGGGAGGCCTGGTGGGATACCTGGAAAGCCCTACATGGCTTGGGCCCGAGTTACATGAGGGAACGCCTCTCCCGACACAATCCGCCCCGGAGCCTCAGGACAATAGGGAAGAATCTGTTAGACTACCCCAGGGTCAGACTAACAGCTGCTTCCAAAAGAGCATTCACAGCTATGGCCCCCAAATGATGGAACAAGCTGCCGGAAGAGATCCATCTCATCACGACTTTAGATGCCTTTAAGAAGGCACTCAAGACGGATCTCTTCCGGTGGGCATCCGCCCTGACCTTCGGTAAAGAACTCTAGAAAACCCGGCTTCCGGTCATAATAGCATAATTCGACCGATGCTTTGTTGTTGTTGTTGTTGTTGTAATGAAATTTTTATATAGCTTGATGTTTATATGATATGTATTTTACATACGATTGCCATTGTATGGAGATTTTCTGGATGTCATCCCGCTTCGATCCATTGGGAGAAGAAGCAGGAAAATATAAATAAACTTTATTCACTTTATATAAATATATGTTAACATATATTTCATAATTTATATAAATACATTTATATAATAATAATAATTATATAGTGTATAAATTTATACATATACATATTTATACACACACACATATATAACATATAAAACATAAGTAATAATATAACATCATATATCTTATCCTTTATTTATATGTTTATAATTTATTTGTTTATTTAAAATACATATAAATTATATATATAATATATTAATTTTAATATACATTTTATATGAAATATTTTGATGTATATTTTAATATATAATATATTTTAATATATTAATATCAATATATTATACCTTACATTTATAACATTTAAAAATATACTTATGTATTGTTTTTAAATTAATCATAGACGCATAGACTCACAGAGTGGGAAGGGACCACAAGAGCCATCCAGTCCAACCCCATGAGGCCATGCAGGAACTCACCATCAAAGCAAATGGTATTGTTTTATACTTGTTCGCCGCCCTGAGCCCCTACCTTGGGAGAAAGGCAGGATATAAGAAAATAATAACAATAATAATAATAATAATAAATGTAAGATATCTCCAGCAGAAGGAGGACATGCCTGGTCACCTCCCTCAAGATGACATCCCTTAAAATATTTAAACAGGGCTATCATTTCACCTCTTAACCTTCTCTTCTCTTTCTTTGGATGCTGCTTTTAAAGAGAGGCTGGAAGGCGATCTGTTGGGTAGGCTTTGAATGAGAGTTCCTGCATGGCAGGATGGGCTTGGACTGCATGGCCCCTGGGTTCTTTTCCAGTTTTAGGATTCTATTATTCTTTTATTCTGGAAACCACCAAACCTTTTGAGGGAGCTGGGCATGTTTAGTCTGGAGAAGAGATGATTAAGGAGTGGTATGAAAGCTTAAGTATTTGAAGGTGTGTCATAATGAAGATGGAGCAAGCTTAAATTCTATGAATTTAAAAACAAAGAGGGAATAGGACACAATGGAACAATGTGAGGGAGAGAATAGGCCGGCCCAGCTCCATCAGGGCTAGCCTGAAGATAGAGCGCCCTCCCTCCATAACTGTCATCCTTCAGCCTGTGAGGGAGAGAATAGGCAGGCCCAGCTCCATCAGGGCTAGCCTGAAGATAGAGCGCCCTCCCTCCATAACTGTCATCCTTCGGCCTGTGAGGGAGAGAATAGGCAGGCCCAGCTCCATCAGGGCTAGCCTGAAGATAGAGCGCCCTCCCTCCATAACTGTCATCCTTCGGCCTGTGAGGGAGAGAATAGGCAGGCCCAGCTCCATCAGGGCTAGCCTGAAGATAGAGCGCCCTCCCTCCATAACTGTCATCCTTCGGCCTGTGAGGGAGAGAATAGGCAGGCCCAGCTCCATCAGGGCTAGCCTGAAGATAGAGCGCTCTCCCTCCATAACTGTCATCCTTCGGCCTGTGAGGGAGAGAATAGGCCGGCCCAGCTCCATCAGGGCCAGCCTGAAGATAGAGCGCCCTCCCTCCATAACTGTCATCCTTCGGCCTGTGAGGGAGAGAATAGGCCGGCCCAGCTCCATCAGGGCTAGCCTGAAGATAGAGCGCTCTCCCTCCATAACTGTCATCCTTCGGCCTGTGAGGGAGAGAATAGGCCGGCCCAGCTCCATCAGGGCCAGCCTGAAGATAGAGCGCCCTCCCTCCATAACTGTCATCCTTCGGCCTGTGAGGGAGAGAATAGGCAGGCCCAGCTCCATCAGGGCCAGCCTGAAGATAGAGCGCCCTCCCTCCATAACTGTCATCCTTCAGCCTGTGAGGGAGAGAATAGGCAGGCCCAGCTCCATCAGGGCCAGCCTGAAGATAGAGCGCCCTCCCTCCATAACTGTCATCCTTCGGCCTGTGAGGGAGAGAATAGGCCAGCCCAGCTCCATCAGGGCTAGCCTGAAGATAGAGCGCTCTCCCTCCATAACTGTCATCCTTCGGCCTGTGAGGGAGAGAATAGGCCGGCCCAGCTCCATCAGGGCCAGCCTGAAGATAGAGCGCCCTCCCTCCATAACTGTCATCCTTCGGCCTGTGAGGGAGAGAATAGGCCGGCCCAGCTCCATCAGGGCTAGCCTGAAGATAGAGCGCTCTCCCTCCATAACTGTCATCCTTCGGCCTGTGAGGGAGAGAATAGGCCGGCCCAGCTCCATCAGGGCCAGCCTGAAGATAGAGCGCCCTCCCTCCATAACTGTCATCCTTCGGCCTGTGAGGGAGAGAATAGGCAGGCCCAGCTCCATCAGGGCTAGCCTGAAGATAGAGTGCCCTCCCTCCATAACTGTCATCCTTCGGGCTGTGAGGGAGAGAATAGGCAGGCCCAGCTCCATCAGGGCTAGCCTGAAGATAGAGCGCTCTCCCTCCATAACTGTCATCCTTCGGCCTGTGAGGGAGAGAATAGGCAGGCCCAGCTCCATCAGGGCCAGCCTGAAGATAGAGCGCCCTCCATAACTGTCATCCTTCGGCCTGTGAGGGAGAGAATAGGCAGGCCCAGCTCCATCAGGGCTAGCCTGAAGATAGAGCGCCCTCCCTCCATAACTGTCATCCTTCGGGCTGTGAGGGAGAGAATAGGCAGGCCCAGCTCCATCAGGGCCAGCCTGAAGATAGAGCGCCCTCCCTCCATAACTGTCATCCTTCGGCCTGTGAGGGAGAGAATAGGCAGGCCCAGCTCCATCAGGGCTAGCCTGAAGATAGAGTGCCCTCCCTCCATAACTGTCATCCTTCGGGCTGTGAGGGAGAGAATAGGCAGGCCCAGCTCCATCAGGGCCAGCCTGAAGATAGAGCGCCCTCCCTCCATAACTGTCATCCTTCGGCCTGTGAGGGAGAGAATAGGCCGGCCCAGCTCCATCAGGGCCAGCCTGAAGATAGAGCGCCCTCCCTCCATAACTGTCATCCTTCGGTCTGTGAGGGAGAGAATAGGCAGGCCCAGCTCCATCAGAAGAAGAGCCCTCCCTCCAGTCCATCTGCCTTCATCCCGGCCTGAAAAGGAGAGAAGACTGCTGGACCTGATCCCCTCCCCCCTCACCATTCCCTTCTCCTTTTGTGTCGTGTCTTTTACATTGTAAGCCTGACGCAGGGAACCGTCTCTTACCCCTCTGTTGTAAGCCGCTCTGATTCCCAGTGATTGGGTGGCATATAAATAAATCCTATTATTATTATTATTATTATTATTGCAAGCTCCAGGAAAAGGGACTCCTCCTCATTGTGAAGAATAAGTTCCTGACAATAAGAGCTGTTCGACAGTGGAAGACCCTCCCTCAGAGATTAAGGTGGAGTCTCCGTCCTTGTAGTCTGCCAATGGGGGTGCTTTGATTGGGAGTTCCTGCATGGCAGAATGGAGCTGGGCCCTTGGGGTCCCTTCCAACTCTAGGATTCTATCATTCTATGATGTATGGCTTTGATGGAGAGTTCCTGCATGGCAGAATGGGGTTGGTCTGGATGGCCTTTGAGAATGCCTTCCAACTCCATGATTCTATTATTCCCTGAGCATAATTCAAGGGCTTCCAAGTTATTATTCATAATGTTTGCCTCAAAAATGTATTTAAAACCGTACAAAAGCCGGACGCGTTATAAAAATGGCATTAACTTGTACCACGTTAAAAACTCCGCTCGTGCCCAAACCCAAGATGGCGGCTCCTGCCTCAACTACTTGCCCTTCTTCAAAATGGCCGCCAGAAACGGCTGGCCGCAGGGGCTGATGGGAGAAGCCTAGCCCTCGGTCCGCTCCCAAGATGGCGGGCATGCGGCGCGCATGCGCAGTGGGCGCGGGCGGCGGAAGAGTAGGTGGGGCGGCCAAAGGGAGGGAAGTCGCGCCCCTCAGGCCCCACAAGCAGCGTCCACCGAGGCCCCCCGACGCCGCGTCCCCAGGTAGGCCCCAGGAGATGTGGGTCTGCCCCTCATAGCTACCCCTCGAGACTGTGGGGAGGGTCTTTGGTCAGCCTTTGGGGCGAGCTGGGCACCCCTGCCCTATAGATTGACCCTTGGGTCATCCTTGCCCCCTTCATGAGACCCCATTTGGGGCGATGGGGGTCTGGGCACCCCTGCCCCATAGATTGACCTTTGGGTCATCCTTGCCCCCTTCATGAGACCCCTCTTGGGAGGCAGAGGAGTTTGGGGGAGTCTGGTGCTATGGGTCCAGCTGGGGATTAGTTTCTGTGGGGCCTTTCCTCAGACTGTGGGGTCTCCTGCCCCATAGACTGACCTTTGGGCCCTTCATGGGACTCTTCTTGGCGGGCAGAGGAGTTTAGGGGGGTGTCTGGTGCTCTAAGTCCACTTTCTGTGGGGCAGGGGGGTACCTTTCTTTAAACCCCCCCCCATTTGTGTGTGTGGAAGACCCTGAAATGGTGTTCATTTTCTAAGGACTTTGGGGTGGGGGCACTACTTCAGGACCAGCCCACCCTCTGCCTAATTTGGGGGGGCATAGATGGGGGTTGCTTGATCCCACTTTATGACTCCACTTTGCAGTGGCAGGAAGGGGGGACTCACGTGGAGGACCCCAGCCCCAATTGGTCTGGATTGGAAGCTAAGCAGGGACCCCCCCCCCACAGTGTGGGTCATTGGGTGGGGGGGCTCCTCTGCTCTGGGCCCACAACAAGCTCCTATTCCCAGAATGCCATAGCTTTGAGCCAGGGCGGTAAAAGCGGTGCCAAACCGGGTCATTTCTCCAGTGTGGACGCAACCTAGGTGGCCTCCCCTTGACCACCCTGCCATTGAATGTTCTTCCTTGCCCTCTCCCCTGTGCCCTTTGCCCCCATGGGCTGGGGGTTTCCTGCCCCACAGAGCCAGGCATTGAGGGGCACAGTGATGCCCAGCAGTGTCTGAGGAGGAGAGGACCCCGTGGGCACTCCTTGACTGCTGCCCTCGTGCCCCGTGGGCTGAAGCCAACGCCTCTGTGGGCTCCCAGGCTGCAGAATCTGGGGCGTGGGACTCTCATGCTCTTGCCCTTCCAGTCGCATGAGCCCAGTTCTGTGTGCCCCCCACCCGTATGTCAGTGGGGGGGGGGATAAAGAGGGGGTAGGGGGGCTCTGGAAGTAAGAAAGGGGATCCATGTCTGCGGAGGAGGCCCATCTGTGGTTGTCTTTAGTAAGTTGTCCAAGTGGGAGATGGAGGGTGCTTTGAGTGTGGGGTCTCCTGTGTTGGATCCCAAAACAGGACCCCCATCTCAGACGCCTGTCACTGGACTGCCATTTCCATCATCCCTGAACTAGCCACTTCCCCAGTCCCTTTCCAGCCCCTCAGATCCACAGATTCTCTGCACAGATTCAAGCATCCGCAGCTTGGAGATGTTTTAAAAATACATATACTACCCCCCCCCCCAAAAAAAAAGCGAACCTTGAATTTGCTTTCTTATATAAGGAACACTATTTCACTAATAGTGAAATTGCATTTAGTGCAGCGGTTCTCAACCTATGGGTCCCAAGACCATCAAAAAAACATATTTATTAATATAATAAAAATAAAAACTTTATTTTTACTCCACCTTTCCATCAGAATTGAGACTGTTTACAATAAAAATCCATACAATACGACAATAATCCCAATTATTCAGATTAAAATAATCCATTAAAATAATCAGAGGTGGGCAAATGGCGTTACAGGGTATTCAGTATTCAATATTTCCGATGGTCTTAGGAACCAAGACGTAAAATAATTTTATGGTTGGGGGCCACTGCAACATGAGAACTGCATTAAAATGTCGCGACATTAGGAAGGTGGTGAATCACTGGTTTAGTAGGACTCCACCGATTTTGGTATCCACGGGGGGGGGGGGGGGCAGGGGATGTCCTGGAACTGACCACTAGTGGATGTCAGTGGCCCACTGTCATTGCCAGAGGAGCTTCATGATGCCCAGCGCCAAATTATGCCAGGATGGAGGAGCCTTGGTGCCCCCAGCCACGGCCCCTTCCTCTCTTGATCAGAGGCTTCCTTGGTCTTCTGGCCAGCCAGGCTCTTGGGTCTGCTCTGGCCAGCTCTGAGAGGGACGGGACGGGACGGAGGGGGGCCTGAGTACCGCCGGTCTCTGTGGCTGTCTGCAAATTCCATATTTGGTAGCAGCCATTGTTTAATCCTCCTAAGCAGAAGCGCTGACTGCTCCTTTGCGCGCCACAGTTCTTGAAGGCTGCTGGAATCTGCCGCTGGATGACAGGCAGCTGGAGAAGGAGGATGAAGAAGAGGAAGCTGGCGACAGAGAGGGATGGAGAGCACTGAGTGTTAACGCACATGTGGGTGGCGCTTGACCCTCTGGAGGGTTCTGGTTCAGGGATGATTGGAGTGGCAGTCCAGGAGGCGTCCTCATGTCCACCACCCCTGAGCTGGAGGTCCTGGCTTTGTTGCTGGTGGCGATGGCGGGGGTGGGTGGGTGTAAGAAAGGCCTATCAGTTGTTTGCAAAGATAATCCCTCAGCTTTCGCTGCCAATACCCCCACACTCATGGCACCAGAAGGACACCAACGTCTCTGTAACCACCACCTTCCAGCTGCCATTGCTGTGTCTTTTCTGGCTTTGGGCATGCCCCACGGCAAGATTTCCTTCCCTTGTGAAGAGTTGTGTTGCATTGCTTGCCTGCGCATGTTTTGGCAGAGGTATCAGTGCGCAACAGGACCTTGCAGCATGGTTGAGGCCAACTGGGCAAAAGGAGTCATAGTGGAAGCTTTCGTACACTTGGTTTACCAACAACTTTGTTGCTGCCCAGTTGCAGTCCCCTAACCTGGGTTTAACACAGCGATGTATTTGAATTCTGACTTGTGCACAGCACGATTTGCTCGGAGGAAAGTCCGGCTGAGTCCAGAGGCGATTTACTCCCTGTCGAGGGTCAGGGACATTTGCCTGCTCCTTTCTCCCCATGTTGCCCTGGTGCAGGGTAGGGATCTCTCAACAGTTTGTGGGGGGGGGGGGGGGCAATCTGGGCAGGAGCAACTCTTGGATGTGGCCAGTGCAATACAGCTCACGGTGTGCTTTTTCAGGTGGGGAGGAGACCCCTCTACTGCAAGGTGAGGGGGATGATGCACGTCTTTGCTCTGGAAAGCTCTGGTTTGGTCCCAGGTGAGGTTCTGCCCCAACCTGTGTCCCTAACCCCATGTGCCTGTTTGAGGAGGGGTCTGGTGCAGTCTGACCTGCAGGAGTGGGATCCTCTCCTGACCAGCACTGTGGCCTCCAGGACAAGCTACTTTGAATGGGACCCATCCCCAGGGGACTGTGCCCCCTTCCATGGGACACAAAGGGCTCTTGGCAGTGATGGGGAGCGTGAGGAGCCCTCTTTGCTGGTCCTGCCCCAAGCCTCTCTCTGTTCAGGCAGAGAGGGAGAAAAGGGCCACTTTGGGGGGTGGGCTGTGGTTGCTGGCCAGGAGGACTAAGTTATAGAATCATGGAGTTGGAAGAGACCCCAAGGGCCATCTAGTCCAACCCCATTCTGCCATGCAGGAACTCTCAATCAAAGCATCCTTGACAGATGGCCATCCAGCCTCTGCTTAAAGACCTCCAAGGAAGGAGACTACACCACAAACTCCAAGGGAGTGTGTTCCACTGTTGAACATCCCTTACTGTCAGGAAGTTCCTCCTAATGTTGAAGTGGAATCTCTTTTGCTGTAACTTGCATCCATTGCTCCATTGTGTCCTATTCTCTGGAGCAGCAGAAAACAAGCTTGCTCCATCCTCAATGTGACACCCTTCAGATACTTAAACAGCCCTATTATATCATCTCTTAACCTTCTCATAGCATCATAGAGTTGGAAGAGACCACAAGAGCCACCCAGTCTAACCCCCTGCCATGCAGGAACCTTCAATCAATCTTTTCTGGGTGCTGGCCTGGCCCTCTTTGGCTGCGTTCGCACTATATAATTAATCCACCTTGATGCACCACTGGCTCAATGCTATGGTATTCTGGGAATTGTAGTTTTGTGCGATTTTGACAGCTGTCAGAGAGCTCTTGTGCCACAAGAAACTCAGTAGCATTCAGCCACAGCAATTAAAAGAGTGTCAGCCTGGATTATTCCTGCAGTAAGGATGCAGACCCAGTCCCGGTGGGCTCCCCCATTGCAGGGTGGCATGCCAGCTTGGTCCATAGCAGCTGGAATGGAGTAGAGGTGGAGGAAGGTGATGAAAGCGACTGATTAGTTCTGGGCACCACAATTCAAAAAGGACATTGAGAAACTGGAGTGTGTCCTAAGGAGGGCGACTAAAATGGAGAAGGGTCTGGAAACCATGCCCTATGAGGAAAGACTCAGGGAGCTGGGGATATTTAGCCTGGAGAAAAGAAGGTTAAGAGGTGATATGATAGCCCTGTTTCAATATTTGAAGGGATGTCATATTGAGGAGGGAGCCTGCTTGTTTTCTGCTGCTCCAGAGACTTAATACATGGAGGAATGGATCCAAGTTCCAGGCAAAGGGATTCCAGCTCAACATTAGGAGGAACTTCCTGACACTAAGGACTGTTCGACAGTAGAACAAACTCTCTTGGAGTGTAGTGGAGTCTCCCTCCTTGGATGTCTTCAAGCAGAGGCTGGATGGCCATCTGTTGGGGATGCTTTGATTGAGATTTCCTGCATGGCAGAATGGGGTTGGACTGGATGGCCCTTGTGGTCTCTTCCAACTCTACGATTCTATGATCAGTTGCCACCTGAAGCCTGTTGTGTGAAGCTGGCACCTGTGGGGTGTGTGGCCTGTGCCTCTGCCAGTCTACTTGCCCAAAGTTGTGCATCCCCCTCCTCACAGGTCTGGGCCTGTGAGAACTCCCTTGCTGTCTCTTGCAGAGCACTCGCAGAGGCTCAGTCCAGGCGACAGAAATCCTTTTCTAGCATGACTCCTAAAGAGCCCCTGGAACTCGGTGCCATCAGAAAGTCCCTCTCCTCTAAGCATAGGTAGCATAGCTCCTCTGAAAATGGCTCCTCTGAAGAACTGGGCTCAGAGGTGGGAGGGTGGCAGTGCTCCTTGTGGTGAGACAAGCTCATGGGGGGCCCATGGGGCAGTGCTGCAAAGGGAGCAGAAGGAGGAAGTCATGGTGGGGAGACAGTCAGGAGGCAGGCGTCTAGAATCTTTGATCTTGATTCTCCCCTCCCCCCCACTTCTGCCACCGCTGTCAACAAGGAACCCCCGGAACAACCCTTTAGCTGGCCTTGGACACCCACCCACACCATCTTCTTCTCACCTAGCTTTGCTTTACACTCATCCCTCCATATTTGCAGCTTTGATATCTGTGGATTTGATTATTTACGGATTTGATTAATATGTTCTCTAGAAATCTCTAGGTCCTCCAGTATGACTCTATGGTCAACTTTAACTAAAAGTTGCATTGAAAGACCTAGAGATTCCTAGAGAGAACACTCTACTAGGCATTATGTAGCTCCTCCAGCACAGTTCTGTGGTCAGTGTCTGTCGGACATTGACCACAGAGTTGCACTGGAGGACCTAGAGATTCCTAGATAGGTATCCTCTCAGATAAAAACATGGTGTTTTTGTTATTTGTAGTTTTTCTATATTCACGGGGGTCTTGTGCCCCTAACCCTAACGAATATGGAGGGACAAGTGTATAAGCAAATTGGAGGCATCTTACCCCACAACTAAAAGGCCTAAAAAGATGGTAAGCAGCCCTCCAAAATGGCCGGAAGCAGAATCCTCCATTAAAACCAAGGAGAGCCCTAGAAAGCCATACTCAATGGAGAGGTGGAAGTGCAGTGATTCCCAAACTTTGGTCCTCCAGGTGTTTTAGACTTCAACTCCCAGAAGCCCCAGGCAGCTTGGCCAACATTCAGGAATTCTGGGAGTTGAAGTCCATAACACCCGGAGGACCAAAGTTTGGGAACCACTAATCTAGACCAAGACCAAAACTGACAGGATGGAAAGGTCTATGGCCCCATCTTGTTGTAGGGGGAGGCAATATTGCAACCCAGGTGGGGTCAGGAAGGGGTGATACACACCCAAAAAAACCCTCCCACCCGCCTGGAGTTTTGCATGAGAACAGGAAGGAGCCAGCCCTCCCTCACACCTTACACCAGAAACGTCTCAGGTTTGGCTTGGCGTGGGTCTTGTTGCGACTCAGAGTCGCAGAGTTGCTGCTGGAGCAAACACTCCTCTTCCGTTCCAAAGGGTTGCATTTCCTCTCTCTCTCTCTCTCTCTCTCTCTCTCTCTCAGTCTCTGCACTATGTTTCCCAAAGGCCTTTGGCCGCTCTGTGAATTCTGCAGTATCCTGGAGAAAAAACCCTCTGCCCAAAAGTTCCCCAGAGGGTTTGCTCACAGAAAGAGGAAGAGGCTCTGCCTGGCACTTTAGCCTTCCGGTTCTCTTATGGGTTCCTCTTCATTTTAGAATCATAGAATCATAGAGTTGGAAGAGACCCCAAGGGCCATCCAGTCCAACCCCATTCTGCCATGAAGGAATACATAGGACCCTAAAGTTGGAAGATTCCCCCAAAGGCCATCCAGTCCAACCCTCTTCTGCCATGAAGGAATACATAGGATCATAAAGTTGGAAGAGACCCCCAAGGGCCATCCAGTCAAACCCCCTAGATCCCATAAAAGTCTGAGAAGACCCCAAAAGAGATCTCTTTCTCTTTCCCAAGAGCAGGCAGCCCAGTCTTCCTAATTCTTCAAGGGTTTGGGTAGCCTGGGTGGCTGGCAGTGCCATGCTCAAGGGACACAGATGTCCACCTGAAGCCCAGCATTCCCACTTTCGGGCATCACTCTTGGGCACCTGCTTCCCACTGTGTCACCCCTCTCTAAGGTTGTACTCTTCTGCTGCTGTGGTCATCTTGTTTCTGGCCCTTCGTCTGTTCCCCATGGAAGCCCACCTTGTGGTGGTCAGTAGGGCCCTTCAGACCCTGATGTGTGCAGTCACAAGGGGGGTAGGATGGGGGGACACAGTGCCCAGGAGGGGGTTGTGCTTCTAGGCCAGAAGAATGACCTTACAAGGAGCTGGACACCAAGAAAACTGCAGGAACCTCGGGGGGGGGGGGAGGTGCAGGGCTGCCCCTCTTCCCTGATCTGGACCCAAAGGAGCAGAGGAAAATGTGCACCCACCGTGGGTGGAAATGCACGAGGATGGGGTGGATTGCGTGGCAGTGCCTCAGCTGAGACTAGGTCCCACCCAAGCCCTCCTGCTCAATGACGGGGTAGTGGTCTTTCTTAGGAGAAGGGGGAGGAGGTCAGTTGACATACAGGGCAGGGGTCCCTTTCTCTCTCTCACCTCTCTGCTGCTGTGACCCCTTCCCCGGGTGTTGTGTTGGCACATTGCCTCTTCCAGGGAGGCTACATGACCTTGTGCGCTGATGGTGGTTCTTGGAGGCGCCGCACTCTACTTCATGAGCGGCTCTGTGTCACCATCCCAGGCCCCCTTTTTGTGTGCCCACGAGGCACCAAAACAATCTTGGCCCGCCCGCTTGCCTGCCTGCGCTTGTTCGTTCCTTCGGCTGTGGGACTGACAAACCACCCTCTTGCCCTTAGCCTCCACCCTGGCATATTTGTTCCTAAGACTTAATAGTCCCTGTTTTACAGCCTGTGACGGGGCAACGTGTGCCGCTAAACAGAAGCGAAATCTTGAGGAGTCAAACTATGAGATGACATTAAACTATCAGTGAAGACAACAATCAGCTCCACAAGAGAATCTAGATAAGGTGAAACTCCTTAAGGGCAACCTTGTGGTGGAAATGCCAGAAAATTAAAAAACCAGAGAGAGCCTCAGCCCACAAGAGGAGAACCAGGATTGATCAATCCCTTGGACGGTGGCTGCAAAGCCACTGTGACTGCTCAGTCCCAAGAGCTGGGAAGCCCAGTGGGTTGGTCCTGGCTAGTCCTTCGGCATAATCTCAGGGATCCTCAGGAGCCCATGACTAGGAAAGAGGCCTCCCCCCCTGAACCGTTCCCCTTTCTCTGCAGTGGCCAGACAGGCGGCCTTGATGCTGGTGGTAAGACTGGGTCCTTGCCTTATGGAAGTGGCTAGATGAAACTCGCTGGACTTTGAGGTGCCACAGTTTGCCATTGTTGTTTTTGCTGTGCAAAAGTGGATCCTTAAGGGTGAGGGTGGGCCAGAGGCAGCCACCCAGATGTTGCTGGGCAGCCGCTCTGCTAGACAGGTTGGCTAGGAGAAAAGAGAGGAAATGAAGGGACCTCTCTGTGTGGGCGCAGCGTGTGGGGTGGCAGGGACGGTCCCCTCCCTGCACTACATCCCCCTCCCCGCTTTGTGCTTTCTGCCTCTCCCATTGATAAACATCTTTATCAATGACCTGAGTGACAGAATTGGGGGCATAGTTATCAAATTTGCAGATGACACCAAATTAGGAGGAGCAGCTAATACCCCAGAGGACAGGATCAAAATTCAAAATGACTTGAATAGACTAGAAAGCTGGGCCAAAGCTAACAAAATGGACTTCAATAAGAAGAAATGTAAGGTACTGCACTTAGGGAGGAAAAATGAAATGCACAGATATAGGATGGGCGACACCTGGATTAAGGAGATTTGTAAGTGTGAAAGAGATCTAGGACTCCAAGTAGACCACAAGTTGAAGATGAGCCCGAGGGCAGGGAACCGTCTAACTAAAAAGATTGTATGTACAGCGCTGTGTAAATTTACAGCGCTTCATAAATAAAGGTTAATAATAATAATAATAATAATAATAAATAATAATGAGTCAAGAGTGTGATATGGCAGCTAAAAAGGCCAATGCGATTCTAGGCTGCATCCATAGAAGTATGGTGTCCAAATCAAGAGAAGTCATAGTGTCACTCTATTCTGCTTTGGTCAGGCCTCACCTGGAATAATCCTGTGTCCAATTCTAGGCACCACAATTCAAAAGGATGTTGAGAAACTGGAGCATGTCCAGAGGAGGGCCACCAAAATGGGGAAGGATCTGGAAACTGTGCCCTATGAGGAATCACTTTGGGAGCTGGGTATGTTTAGCCTGGAAAAGAGATGGTTAAGGGGTGATATTGATAGCCCTGTTTAAGTGTTTGAAGGGGTGTCATATTGAGGAGGGAGCAAGCTTGTTTTCTGCTGCTCCAGAGACTAAATACATGGAGCAATGGATTCATACTACAGGAAAAGAGATTCCTCCTAAACATTAGGAGTAACTTCCTGACAGTAAGAGCTGTTTGACAGTCGAATGCACACCTTGCAGATTATGGTGGGGTCTCCTTCTTTGGAAGTCTTTAAGCAGAATTGTGAGTTCCTGTATGACAGAATGGGGTTGGACTGGAAGGCCCTTGTAGTCTCTTCCAACTCTGTAATTCTATGATTGGGCCCTCTGGCCTCTCAGAGAGGAAGCTGGGAGTCAGTGGGGCAGGAGAAGTGCGCTGCCCACATGGATGGCCACACTCCCTTTTCCTCTGGGAGCCAGGAGTGGGGCATGTAGACTGCCAAATCCCTGGCTTCCTTGTGCACGAACAGCTGCTGTGACCGGTCTAGTGCCTTTGAGTCCCTGCCACTCTCCCTGCAGGGCAGCACTGGGGCAAGGGCCACTGCGGGCGGAGGGCAGGATCACCTGCCTGCCTTTACCAAGGAAGCTCTGCTGCTGGGGAGATGCTTGCTCTGGGCTCTGCCCCAACCAGGCTGCTTTGCACAACTGCCTTGCACAAGTCCCTTGCACAACTTCCTCCCTTGGTGGCCAAGGCCTGGAAGGGGGGCGCTCTTTGCTAGCAACTTTTTGGGAGGCACCTCGGGCCCAAATGACACTGGTCATATAATACCTGAAGGCTTGTCTGGTCACATCATAATTGAAGAGGACACCTGGGCTGGGCAGAGCAGACCCTCCTCTCTGGTCAAGCAGTAGCCAGTGGAGGCTGCTGGTCCTGTGGACATCCCCGCCACCGCTGTCCTTTCTGTTGGATTTTCAGAGTCTGCATCAAGCTGGAGGTCCCTTTCTTTTGTGTTTATTAGTGTCTTCCTTCGCTCTTTCTCCCTGGCTGTCTGTTATTGCAAAGGGTCTTTGGGACCCTGGGAAAGTACTGACTCTGGGCAAAGGATTGACCCTTGGGCACTGGAGAGGGGACCCCAGCCATTGGCCCCCATCTGCTCCCCCTTGACTTCAACCCTCTCCTCCATTCCTTACAGTCCCAGTAGTGGCCAAAGACACTACTTCCCTTGACCAGCCCTCTCTGCTCTGCGTGGCGTCTTAGTCCTACTAGTTCATTGATCTTCTTCCTTAAAAGTATTTATAATTCAGGTTTCGGATTTTTTTTATTTAAAAAAAGCAGCCTCTCGGGGAAGCTCTTGGCCCAGCAGAAAACAAGAAGAGGACCTTGCGGGATGTCTTCCCAGTCCTGGGCTTGGGGCCTCTGGAGAGGAATGAGTGCTGCTTGTGGTCTCCTTGGACTCCCAGATCCTTTTCACACGGATAATTCTCCTTAAGCCAGGTGTCCCCCATCCTAGATCTATTCATTTCCTTTTTTTTCTACCTAAGTGCAGTATTACATTTCTCCATACTGGAGTTCATTTTGTTAGCTCTGGCCCAGCTGTCTAGCCTATTCAGGTCATTTTGAATTTTGATCCTGTCCTCTGGAGTATTAACTTCTCCTCCTAATTTTGTGTCATCTGCAAATTTGATAAGCATGCCCTCTATTCCTTTGTCTAAGTAACTGATAAAGATGTTGACTAGCAAACTGGGCCCAGGACAGAACCCGACTGGACACCCCACTGGTCACTTCTCCCTCCCACCGCCTTGCCTTCTCTGCTCTGTGGCTCTTCACGCTTCTCCCAAAGCTGGAGCAAGGATGTGCCAGCTGGTGGATTTGGTGCTTGCGGGGAATAGAGTAAGAACTGTTGTCGCTGAAGGAGGCAGTGGTGGCAATCTGGAATGCTTGCAGGAGACCCCGCTCAGAAAGTACTGAATTTATGTAAGATTGAATATTTATTTGAGGCATTTCTGTATGGTTTCCCAGCCCAGAAGGGCTTCTGGCTTCTCTTTTCCCTGCCCCAATGGAAGGGAGTGGGGCTCAGCCATGAGGGGCAGGGGCTTGTGTGGAGTGGGCGCGTGTGCATGCGTGTGCTCATTCTGGCAGCCTCGGGTGCTGGACACTTAACTTTCTGCTGGCGGTTATCTAAACTGGAATCCAGTGACTCAGACTTAACTCACTTCAGTGACTGGGCTTGGGCTTGGCAAAAATGACACACTGACTCAACTTGAGACTTACATATTTTTAATGGCTGCACTTGCAGGTGCCACTCGTTTCGAGCAGCAGGCAACTCCTGCCCCCAAAGAATGGCGATCATTACTTGGAAGGGATTTAGCAAATGCATTTGGCAATGGGCTTGAGGCAGAGGGGTCCTTGTAAAGCAGTGGTTCCCAACCTGTGGGTCGGGACCCCTGTGGGGGTCGAACGACCCTTTCACAGGGGTCGCCTAAGACCATCGGAAAACACATACAGTGGACCCTTGTTATACGCTGGGGTTTGGTTCCAAGATCCCCCGTGTATAACAAAATCCATGTATGCTCAAGTCCTGTTAAATATAATGACATAGCAAAATTGTGTCCCTTATACAAAATGGAAAATCAAGGTAAATTTATACTTTTTTGGAACATTTTGAAACAGTGGATGCTTGAATCCGTGTATAAAAAATCCGCTTGTAAGAAGGGCTGACTGTATTTGCATGTAGCAATGAAAATAATTGTATGGTCGGGGGTCGCCACAACATGAGGAACTATATTAAAGGGTCGCGGCATTAGAAAGGTTGGGAACCACTGTTCTAAAGCTTTGCAAGCACTCAATAAGCCTCCTCTGAGGTGCAGAAGGGACGGGTTGCCAAGCATAGCTCAAGTCCAGGGTCTAACTTGTTTGCAGTTCCCAATAAATGCACCTCCCCACCCCTTTTCCTGTTAAAAGTTAGCTCCCAGACTTGAGACTGTGACTTGAAAATGACTTTCAAGGACTTGGAGGTCTTTAAGCAGAGCCTGGATGGCCATCTGTCATCAGGGTTGCTTTGATTAAGAGTTCCTGCATGGCAGAATGGGGTTGGACTGGATGACCCTTTTTGGGATCTCTTCCAACTCTATGATTCTGGACTTGAGACTTACGGGTGAAACAGACTGGCCTGAAGGAGCGGCATCATGCGTCCCCTTTGATCACCAGATTGGGGGTCCAGCAACTGCACGCTACAGCCCTGATTTGGCGTTTTTCCAGCCTAAAAAAGGTTGGGAAAAAGCCACCTTTTCTGCCATGGCAGTGGGTTTTCGGTGTTCGTGCAGCATGGCAGGGTGTTGGACTGGATGGCCCTTGTGGTCTCTTCCAATTCTATGATTCTATGGCATGTGCAAATGCTGCGCCGCCAAAACGTCATGAAGCCAGCGCACGTACGGTCAGTTGTGCGGCTTCCCAGTGGCATGGGGGAGGCATCGGAGTGTGCTTAAAGTCTAAAAGACTTTCAAACATCACTGCCTGCTGGCCTCAGGAGATCTTTTCCTTCCTGGCCCCAGTACGGCCAGGTCAACCTGCTTGGTACCTTTGGATGGATGGACAGATGGGTAGACGGCTCATGGCACGGAAGATGTTTCTGGAAGGTCTACAGATGGGCAGAGGTCGGGTCAGGCTGGGTATATGTCCATCCTAATGCTATTTGTAATTGGTTGACTGACCGAAGGCAAAGGGTGCTCAGCAATGACTCCTTTTCATCCTGGAGAGAAGTGACCAGTGGAGTCCCACAGGGCTCTGTCCTGGGCCCAGTGTTATTCAACATCTTTATCAATGACTTGGAGGACAAAATTTGGGGTATACTTATCAAATTTGCAGATGACACCAAATTAGGAGGAATAGCTAATACTCCAGAGGACAGGATCAGAATTCAAAATGACCTGAATAGACTAGAAAGCTGGGCCAAAACTAACAAAATGAATTTCAACACGGAGAAATGTAAGGTTCTGCACTTAAAGCAGAAAAATGAAATGTACAGATATAGGATTGGGGACACCTGGCTGAACAAAAGACTTACACATGTGAAAGGGATCTAGGAGTCCAAGTAGACCACAAGTTGAACATGAGTCAAGAGTGTGATGTGGCAGCTAACAAGGCCAATGCAATTTTAGGCTGTATCAATAGAAGTATAGTGTCTGGATCAAGGGAAGTAATAGGGCCACCCTATTCTGCCTAGGTCAGGCCTCACCTGGAATAATCCTGTGTCTGGTTCTGGGCACCACAGTTCAAAAAGGATGCTGAAAAACTGGAGCGTGTCCAGAGGAGGGCGACTAAAATGGTGAAGGGCCTGGAAACTATAAAGCCCTATAAGGAACGTCTTAAGGAGCTGGGTATGTTTATCCTGGAGAAGAGAAGATTAAGAGGTGATATGAAAGCCCTGTTTAAATACTTAAAGGGATACCATATTGAGGTGGGAGCAAGCTTGTTTTCTGATGCTCCAGAGACTTAATACATGGAGCAATGGATGCAAACTACAGTACAGGAAAAGAGATTCCACTTGAACATTAGGAGGGACTTCCTGACAATAAGAGCCGTTTGACAGTGAAACACACTCCCTCAAAGGAGAATAGTAGAGTCGTCTGGATGGCCATCTCTCAGTGGGGATGCTTTGATTGTGAGTTCCTGCATGGCAGAAGAGGATTGGACTTGATGGTCCTTGTTGTCTCTTCCATCTCTGTGATTCTGTTCTATGAAAACTGTGACCCACACATGTTAGGGGCAGCCTGACCCGCTCTCAATCTCAGTTTCCCCCGCTACCCAGTCCCATTTATGGATGACCAGCTGTAATCTCTTGAAATGCTGCAAAATAACAAGTGAAGGTTTAAGTACTCATGTTCAGCTTTGCGCAGAACGAGGAGTGGAGAGGACGCCCTGAGAAATATCAGAGACAAGAGTGACTGTCCCCCCATTTTTGGCAAGTATAGAGTCCCTTAAGAGCTCCCTAAGCCTCCCTCTGATGGGAAGTCACACATCTTGTGTGCGCGAGAGAGAAAGAGAATGAGTAAGAGGGATAGGGAATGTGGGTCTGCTTTTAACACTGGCAAATGGGAGATTAATTTTAGCCGGTGCATGAAAAAGAGTGACAGCGGAAGCCAAATTAGGCAGTGTTATCTAGTGGTTGCAGACTCTGTGACTAAGCCCCCAGAAACGCAGACCCGCCACTGTCAAGACGTCTGTTCCACAAACATTTCCCTCCCCGTCTTTGGCTTAATTTCTGGCCTGGAGGAGTTTTGGAGAAGTCGGAGTGTTGACGCATATTTTTGTCTGGCCTTTTAGCTGCTTCCGAGGGCATTGCACGCAGGCATTTGTGTATATGCATACGTGTACAAATGCATATAACCAAGCAGAGAATCATCTCCAGCTTTTCTCGTTCATCTGGCATATATTCCACCATATTCCACTGTCAAACTGTTCTTACTGTCAGGAACTTGTTCCTAATGTTGAGGTGGAATCTCTTTTCCTGCAGTTTACATCCATTGCTCCATTGGGTCGTATTCTCTGGAGCAGCAGAAAACAAAGGGCTATAATATCACCTCTTAACTATCTCTTCTCCTGGATAAACATCCCCAGCTCCCTAAGACATTTCTCATAGGGCTCCATGGTTTCCAAACCCTTCACCATTTTGGTGGCCCTCCTCTGGACACGCTCCCGCTTCTCAACATCGTTTTTGAATTGTGGTCCCCAAAACTGGACCCAGCTCTCTGACCCTTCACCATTTTTACTCCTTTGGACATGCTCCAGTTTCTCAACATCCTTTCTGAATTCTGGTGCCTAGAACTGGACACAGTATTCCAGGTGGGGCCTGACCAGAACAGAATAGAGTGGCACTGTTACTTCTCTCGATCGAGCCACTATACCGCTATTGATGCAGCCTAGAATCACATTGGCCTTGTTAGCTGCCGCATCACTCGGTTGACCAATGTTCAACCTGTGGTCTAATTTGGACTCCTAGATCCCTTTCATGCCTATAAATCTCCTTAATTTAACTGTCATCTTTCGGCCTCTGAGGGGGAGAGAAGGCTGGCCCAGTACCATCAGGGCTAGCCTGAAGAAGAAGAGCCCTCCCTCCGGTCCATCTGCCTTGGTCCAGGCCTCAGAGGGAGAGAAGAATGCTGGACCTGATTCCCTCCCTCCCTCACCATTCCCTTCTCCTTTTGTGTCGTGTCTTTTAGATTGTAAGCCTGTGGGCAGGGAAGTCTGTTATCCCCTCTATTGTAAACCGCTCGGATTCCCAGTGATTGGGCAGTATATAAATAAAACCTATTATTATTATTATTATTATTATTAATCCAGGTGCCCCCCCATCCCATATCTATGCATTTCATTTTTTCTCTCTAAGTGCAGTATTTTACATTTCTCTCTGTTGAAGTTCATTTTGTTAGTTTTTGGCCTAGCTTTCCGTGGATCTTTTCTGGTGTGGGGCTTGTGCTGAAGGAACCAAAGAGGCCCCAGAGGCAGCCAGTGCCAGCATTTGGCTGTGGGGTTGCCCCCTTTCCTGGATCAGAGAGTAGATGGCTATCTGTCAGGGATGCTTTGATTGTGATTTTCTGCATGGCAGAATAAGGTTGGACTGGATGGCCCTTGTGGTCTCTTCCAACTCTGCCATTCTATGATACTATGATTCATGCCATCCCAGGATGGGCAGAGATGTCCAGGTGGGCACTGCTTGGAGAGGAGGGTTTGGCTACTGTGGATCATGGCCAGGAGGGCACACTGTCTCTCTCATCGGTTGGATGGGTCTCCTTGTGGTCTGCAATCCCTCCCACTTGACTGGCAATCCCCCCAAGGGAGGCCATCTGGGGGGGACAGAGTGTGCCTGTTGCCCCTTGGCAGACTGGGGCTGGAGCCACTGAGGCGTGCATGCATGAGTGTTGGCACTCACAGGTTGTGCAGTTGTGCAAGTGCCCCCTTTCCCGTTGCTGAGCCGTGGGTTCAGGGGCATTGCTTGCTCATTCCTGGCTTGCTCTGCTGTGCCGTGGGCGGCCGAGGCCTCATTGCATGCCCAGCTGGCACTCTGGCCAGAAAAGGGAGAGCATTCAAGTTTGTTGCAGGAATGCCCTGGAGGAATGCAGCTCTGGAAAGCCTCCCAGGCAGGCGGGGAATGGAGAGCTGCTGCCGCCACCACCGCAGCCACTGCCTCCTCCCTCCTCCTGGGTCCTGGCCAGGAGCCATAGGATCAGAGAACCATAGAGTCGGAAGAGACCCCAAGAAGGCCCCTGATCCAGTCCAGCCCCCTTCTGCCATGCAGGAACTCACAATTCAAGCATCCCCATTGACAAATGGCCATCCAGCCTCTGCTTTAAAGACCTCCAAGGAAGGAGATTCCATCACTTTAAGGGAGTGTGTTCCACTGCCTTTGCCTGGCATTGAGTTTGGACCCCAGCCAGGGCTTGAGAGAGGGAGCGGGGTGGGGGATGCCAGTCCCCTTGGCAAAGTCCCCCTTGCTAAGTCCCCTTTTGCTGTGGCTTGCAATGAACCCAAAGTCCATTCCTGACCCCGGTGGCAGCCTGGGCTGCCCCTTCACTTGCCCTGGGCACAGCATGGGCAGAAGCTGGTCCTGCTGACCAATAGCTGTTTGGGGAAGAGGGTGCCTAAGACTGGGTTCTTGTTCATGGTGTATGTGGGGTGTGTGTGTGTGTGTGTGAGAGAGAGAGAGAGAGAGAGAGAGAGCTTTGCAGGATCTGGGTCCTGAGCTGTGTCATTTGCATCAGGGGCCCATTCCTGGCTTGCCTTCTGTTGTTTGTCCTGCTTTTCAGAAGGGCAAACGAAGGTAAAGCAACAAGAGATCTTGCAGCACATTTGAGACAAACTGAAAGAAAATAGTTGGCAACAGGAGCTTGCCTAGACTGGAGCCTCCTTTCTCTGATGCATTTGCATCTCAAAGGTGCTACAGTCAATAGAATCATAGAATCCTAGAGTTGGAAGATACCTCAAAAAGGGCCCTGATCCAGTCCAACCTCAATTCTCCCATGCAGGAACTCTCAATCAAAGCATCCCCATTTTGACAGATGGCCATCCAGCCTTAAAGACCCCCAAGGAAGGAGATCCACCAGACTCTCTTTAATTTTAGAGACTAACATGGCTAGATCTTTGAAAGTAAAACAAGCAGCCCATGATCCAGACAAGGGAGAAAAATAGAAGCCCTGGACCAGGGACGTAGGCAAGGGGGGGTGTCCTTGGGGTTCGGACTCCCCCTTCCGTTGGATACAATGAATGGTGTGTGCTGCTGTGCCGCTGCACCCAGGCCCCATTATAATGGTGGCACTTAGTCTGGACCCCCCCCCCCCCTTTCCAAAAATCCTGGCTACATCTCTGCCTGGACAGGAAGCACACAAAAATAAAAAAGCAAAGGAGCCATCCTGTAAGATGAGGATGTTTAGCTTGGATAAGACATGGTTAAGGGGTGATATGATAGCCCTGTCTATGTATTTGAAGGGACTTCATCTTTCTAGGACAAAGACACGATTCAAATATAAAATATGAAATCACAAAACCAAGACAAACCGCTGACCAGGTATTCAAATTACAGGATGTCGATTAGAAGCAGCATTTTGCAAGATAAAGCTAGTTACCTAAAACTCTCTCTAATAATTAGACCTACGGTGGAGTGTAATTCCAAGGGCCACTGTCAGATTGCAGAAGCATTCATTTCTTTTTATTATTGTTAATATAATCAATAAATGGAAATCTGAAAGGATGCCAGACTGAGGAGGGAGCAAGCTTGTTTTCTGCTGCTACAGAAAATAGGACACAGTGGAGCAATGGATGCAAGCTGCAGGAAAGGAGATTCCAGCTCAACATGAGGAGGAACCTCCTGAAGGTAAGGGCTGTTCGACAGTGGAATATGTTTCCTTGGAGTGTAGTGGAATCTCCCTCCTTGGAGGTCTTTAAACAGAGGCTGGATGGCCATCTGTCAATGGGGATTGAGAGTTCCTGCATGGAACTCTGCATGGAAGAGGGTCTCTTCCAACTCTTTGATTCTATGAAGTCTGGGATTTATAGTTTAGGAAGGCACTAGAAGACTCCTGCCTCAACTGCAAACCCATAGATTCTGTAGGATGAAGCCATCATGGCAGTTAAAGTGGAATTGTAGTGCTGCAACTGTACAGTGTGAATTGTGAGGCAAAGGGTTTGTTTTGAAGTGGCAAAGAGTTTCTTCCTTCTTCCCCAAGAAGTCATGAGTCATTTTTTTTTTGTTAACAAAGGAAGTAGTAGCAGATAAACACATACACACAGAGACACACATACACACATTTGGCATCCTGTCCCTTTGGTATCTTATGCACACATACGTTCCCTTGTGCATGCACTTGTATTTTCTCGGTCATTGCGTAATGTTCATTTTCAGATGCAGGTTAAGGAATTGGGAGTTGCACATATGGGGCTACAACACATTGTTGTGCTTCTCCAAAGACATTTGTGTCTATTTGGTGAGGGCCTGGCCTCCTGTGACCTTCCTGGCTTCCCTGCACACTGCCTGCTCTGTCCAGTCCAGGGTCATCAGGAAAGGCTTCTGGGACCCAAGGGGTGCGGGGAATGTTCCCTCACCAACTATGTGCCAATGACGCCTGGTACCCTCCTTTCAGGCCTTCAGTGCTGTTGGAAGTCCTCAAAGGAACATTCTGCTTTTGCCCTTTTGTTATAAAAAGGGTCTGCTAAAAAGGTTTACTGGACTCTTTTCCCATGGACTTCACTTCAAAGCCAGAGCTTGTGCACCGAAGAAGCAGAGCTAGGCAAGGAAAAGGGAGGCCATTGGCTTCTCTGGGGTCAAGCAAGAGGAAACAGGCCCCAGCTGCCAGGAAAGTGATAGTGGGGAATGAGGGGGGTGCCAACAGCCCTGCCACAACACCGGAAGGGTATCCGGGAGGGGGCCCCCTTGGGGCAGATGTCTTTCCTTGACCAGCTGCCTTCACCACCGCCTGGAGTGCCTGACCGCTGCTCAGGTGGGGTTCTGAGACCCAAGGACAGCTGGGTAGGAGGCTGTGGGGTGCCAGTGGGGTGGAGTGTGTGTCTGTGGTGATGCTGAGGGTAGGGGGTTGCTTGTTTGGGGCCGCGGGTCCTTTGGGGTGAAGTGATTAGGATACTTCAAACAAGGGCATGAGACAAACAAATAGCAGGCGCCTGGGGCTGTTGCTCCCAGATGTGGATATCACGGCTCTTGTGGGGTGGGAGTGATGGCTGCGCTCTTGCCTTTGCCCTTCTTCCATCCTGGATGGCCATGATAAACTGACTGTGACTCCAGAGATGCTGATGGTCCCTGCCATAGGGCTTGGGGTAGCAGGTACACCAGGACCAGAGGGGCTCCTCTGGTGCCAGCCATGACTGCCTGGGGTCTTTCAGGGGGTCCGGTGCTCCCTCTCTGCTCTGGCTCCTTGTGGTGCTGCCCTTGTAGATTTCTTCTGCTCCAACAAACTTCCACTGGTGGGTTCTGCCTCCCATTTTTCCTGGCAACTGGACCCTCACCCTAGTTCTGCATCCCAGAAGGGGCCTCACCATGCTCCGCCATCTGCACTTTTGCAGCATTGCCCTGGTCCACTTTGTGGTGGCCCCTGTCCAAAGAGAGCACTCCTCCCACCAGATGTGGCCTGGGGAGGCGACACCGGGGAGATAGGACGGGGACGATGGTCTTGCCAGTTGGGTATCTGCCTTAGGATGGGGTATTGATGGGGGGGCTTTCAATGCGAGTTATTTGGGTGTATGAGGAGCAGCAGGGCTTAGCTGAATGTGGGGCCCTGAAGGAGGTGGGACTGTTCCTGGTCCTTTTGGGGGGTTTCGGGTGACTGGCATAGAGTTGGAAGAGACCTCATGGGCCATCCAGTCCAACCCCCTTCTGCCATGCAGGAATTCACAAGGACTTGGTGATGGAAGAGCACGGGGGGGGGGGTCTCTGGGGAAGGAAGGTAAACATTAGCCCCCTCTGCCTTGCAGGGGTCCTGGGGGCAGAGAAGGTTAGGAGGGTATAGGCGGAGCAGGGGAGGCAGTGGAGGGCATCTGGGGCGGGGAGTGGGGCTTGATGGGCCTTCCTCCTTGGGTGGCTTCCTTGTTCTCAGTGGTTGTGCCTCCCACGTATCATCTGATGGATCTCCCTGCCTTCCTCTTGAGCATGGCACCCTCAGAGGAGTGATTCGGTCACTTTCCCTTCCCTGTCCTGGGCGTCTCCTTCCCTGCCCTTCTTGCCAGGCTCAGGAAGACAGGAAGGGGCTGCCACAACTTGGCTACTGGGCTTTGGCTGCTGAGCCCTTCCGCACTGCCCCCTCCAGCCCCATGTGTGCCTGGCTCCCCCTTGCACCATATCCAGGCTGTGCCAAGCCAGTCTTGCACATTAGCCCCTGCGCACGCCTGCGCCTCAGGATGGGTCATGAGACCCCTGGCTCTTTCAAGATGGGCCCCTCTACTGGCCCTTTCCAGATCCTTCTGCTCTTTGAGCCTCATGGTTCCAGATGTCTGGATGTGCCCCACAGTGGGCTGAGCACAATGTGGCCAGTGATCAGAAGCCCTGTGTCCAGCCTGTCTTGAGACCCCCCTGGAGTTGGGGGCAGGAGGGGCTGGGGGCCTTAAGAAGAGTCATTCAAAGCCCTCCCCAGAACATGTGATGGATGGCAAAAATGGTCTCTGGCTCCCTTCTTCTTTACTTCAGGGTCTGACCCACAGCTGTCCTCTTCCCCTTCCTGTGCTGAGTAACATGGTCCTTTCATCCATCCATCCATCCATCTTGTTATCTTTCTCCCTGCCAGGTGAAGCACGAGAGGGGACTCACCAGCTGCCATCATGGTTGCCCTGTCGCTCAAGATCAGCATTGGCAATGTGGTGAAGACGATGCAGTTCGAGCCCTCCACCATGGTGTACGATGCTTGCCGGATCATCCGAGAGCGAGTGCCCGAGGCACAGATGGGCCAGCGTGAGTCCTCTGCCAGCTTTTGGGGGGGGGGGGGGGGTTGGACACCATGTGTATGGGGGGGTAATTACACACTTGACCACGTACCAGAAAAGCTGCCTCTTCCCTGCTCAGACTCAGCCACAGAGCTGTAAGAGACCCCCAAGAGCCCTGATCCAGTCCAACCCCATCCTGCCATGCAGGAACTCACATCCCTGACAGATGGCCATTCGGTCTCTGCTTAAAGACCTCCAAGGAAGGAGATCTGTAGGCAGGGTTCCTTCATGAGTAAATAGAAAGCAGAAGCTCCTCGTGCCAGTCCAGGAGCCATGCCAGGGGCCAGCCTAGGGTGGGAAGGAGGGCACGTTTCCTTGGCGTTGTTTGTTCCTACCCTGGAATAGCCCCTGTACAGTGGTACCCCGGGATACGAATTGATCGCGTTACGAAATTTCCGGGGTACGAAAAAGTTAGATTGGAAAAAACTGTTCCGGGTAACGAAAGATTTTTCGGGTTACGAAATTCATTTCGGCGCGTTTCGGTGCGAAATTCAAATCCGAAGCGCGGCTAGCGGCTTTCCAGCGCTAACGGAAAGCCTTTTCGGGTTGCGAAATGTATCGGGTTACGAACGGCGCCGCGGAACGAATTAATTTCGTAACCCGAGGTAGCACTGTGCTCTCTTCACAGTTATGGAGGAGGAGGAGGAGGAGGAGGAGGAGGAGGAGGAGGAGGAGTGGGGTGCATCTGAGGGGTGACCTGGGGCACAGTTACCCTCTGCAGGGACAGTTCTGTGGCATGGGAGTGGAGCCCCAGTGGCTTTGGCTGGATACCTTGCATGACTGGTGCTGGGAAAGTCTGGTGGTCTGCTTCTGTTTTCCAGCCAATGATTTTGGCCTCTTCCTGTCGGACGAAGACCCGAAGAAGGGGATTTGGCTGGAGGCCGGGAAGGCGCTGGACTACTACATGCTCCGCAATGGGGTGAGTCCCTCCCTCTGCCCCCTTCCCTAAACGGGGGCCATGGCTGCCAGTGCCGGTGTCCCCCTCACCTCCACTCAGTGTGACCCCCCCCCCAGATTTCGATTGCTCTGAGGCTGCTGCCTGCTGACCTCCCACCTCTGTTCCCTCCCCCCCGTCCCCCCCGATTTCTCAGGACACCATGGAATACAAGAAGAAGCAGCGGCCGCTGAAGATCCGCATGCTGGATGGGACGGTCAAGACGGTCATGGTGGATGACTCCAAGACCGTGACAGATATGCTCATGACCATTTGTGCCAGAATTGGTGAGAGGGAGGGGAGGAAGGGGGACCATTCTTGCTTCCATGAAAGCTGGTTGAGGGGTGTAAGAGAACACGGATCCTCCAGGTGGCCTGGCAGGTTGACCACTTGACCTCACCCTGACCACCCAGTCCAGTTGTCATGGCTGTGGCCATGGCCACCCCTTCCTCCTCATTTCCAGCCCCTCTCAGCAAGCGTTGCTCCCCCTTGCCCCACAGGCATCACCAACTATGATGAGTACTCTCTGGTGCGGGAGATGGCAGAGGAGAAGAAGGAGGAGCAGATGGGGACCCTCAAGAAGGACAAGACCCTCCTGCGCGACGAGAAGAAGATGGAGAAGCTGAAGCAGAAGTTGCACACTGATGATGAGCGTGAGTTGGGGGGGCAAGGAGGGTTGGGCAAGGGGTGAGTAGACGGGCGGTTTGGCTGCGTCTCTCCTGTCCCTCTCAGGCCCTGAAAGCGCCCTGACAGCCCTCCCACTCCTTAACAGTCAACTGGCTGGATCATGGCCGCACACTGAGGGAACAGGGCATTGACGACAGCGAGACGCTCCTGCTCCGACGCAAGTTCTTTTACTCTGACCAAAACGTGGATTCGCGGGACCCCGTGCAGCTCAACCTCCTCTATGTCCAGGTGGGCTTCCTCCCCCTGCGCATGTATGTGCTTCTCCAGGGTTGCCTGGGTTCCCTTGTGTTTGGTCTAAAATACATCTGGCTGGCAAAATACCCAAAACATTGGGCACCAGCCATAGTGGTGGGTGGGAAGAGTGTCCTGGCATGTCTCCTGGCTGGAGCTGGTGAGGAGGCACACCAATGGCTAACTGCTTCCCTTTACCCCCGCAGGCCCGCGATGACATCCTGAATGGCTCCCACCCCGTTTCCTTCGACAAGGCCTGTGAGTTTGCTGGATACCAGTGCCAGGTCCAGTTCGGGTCCCACAACGAACAGAAGCACAAACCAGGATTCCTGGAGTGAGTGTCTCCCATCCCAGCCTGTTGCTCTGTACCACTCTGGGTCTACCCACAAACCCCCCCACCTGCAGAGGCCCTTGCATTTTGGCCATTCCCCATTCTGTCCTGTCCTACCTCCAAGCCATCTGGACTTGGGTCTCTGTGTGCTGGGCTTTCGTCTGTTCACCTGGCCCCCGAAGCCCCCCACCAATAACAGCTGCCTAACATCTCCAACTCCATTTCTCTTCTCTTCCAGCCTGAAGGACTTTCTGCCCAAGGAGTACATCAAACAGAAGGGTGAGCGCAAGATTTTCATGGTGAGTGGAAGGTGGGAGACACCCGGCGCCAACTCCTTGGGACCTCTTGAGATGCTCTAGCCAAATACCCCCCTCACACACAGACAGACCCCACGCATTATAGTCCAGAAGAGAGTCATCTTCACTTCACTTTGCTTATTATGTTTAGCACGTTCATCTGATTGTGGGAACAGAGTATCCAGGTTGTTCAAGTCTCTTCCAATGCACCTTCCTCAGAGGCCCCAGACGGAGCCATGCGGCTTAGTTCTTTTTTAAAAAAAAATTATTATTAAAATCCCTATGACATCAACAAACAACAGAAACACATAAACTTCCTCGGCTTCCATGTTCCCTGTTTCTCCTTTCTATATCTTACTTCAGATGGTGTGAACAAATAAAGTTTATTCCCCATAATTAATCATCACTAACTGTAGTTATTCCTCATTTGTGTAGATAAAATAAACTCCCTTGTCTATTTTGGCACCTCATATAACGATATATAATTACTAATCATACAATATAATTGATGTAGTTTATACCTAGTCAATCAATTCCTTAACCAAATCCTATTACAAAATTACTACCCCCGTCATGTTGCATATAAGATAATAGATGTCTCCACTCTGATTTAAAGTCATCCAAGATTTTACCTTTAATTAAATACGTTAACTTATCCATTTCCATAAGGTCATATAATTTCATTAACCAAATTCTAGTCGATGGACCTTTTTTTGTTTTTGCAGTTAGATGCATGTACAATTCTTCCTGCTGTACTCATATAAAATAATAACTTTCCAAAAAAAATTTTCCACGTACTTCTTTGTAACAATAGCTAACAAAAACAATTTAGGTCCCATAGGTAGCGGTGTTTGTACAATTTCTTCCATTTGAAAATAAATCTTTTGCCAATATTTTTTTGCTAATTTACTACCCCACCATAAATGGTAAAAAGTACCTACTTTATTTCGCATTTCCAACTGTTGGAAATGTGGCCTAGTTCTGCCCGCACTACAACAGGGCCAGAAAACCTTGGGGTGGGGGGCTGAAGAGGGGAGACCCCCATCACTTTGGGGTTCATGGGCTTTTTGTCTCCCATCTCCTCTTAGGCTCACAAGAACTGCGGCAACATGAGTGAGATAGAGGCCAAGGTTCGTTACGTGAAGCTCGCCCGCTCCCTCAAGACGTACGGGGTCTCCTTCTTTTTGGTCAAGGTAAGGCACGGGGATGCCCCACTTGGCCAGGATGATGTCAAAGCTACCCCGCTTGTGTTTTGCCCTATGGGTGTGTGGGGTAGGGCAGACACTGGCTTGCTGGAGACTGGCTGGGTCTTTGGCCCAGAGCATGGTCCAGTCCTATCCCATGATGTGGCCTGTAACTTTCCCCCTGTTCTACCTGCAGGAGAAAATGAAAGGCAAGAACAAGCTGGTCCCACGGCTGCTGGGCATCACCAAGGAATGCGTCATGCGGGTGGACGAGAAGACCAAAGAGGTCATTCAGGAGTGGAGCCTCACCAACATCAAGCGCTGGGCCGCTTCGCCCAAGAGCTTCACCCTGGTCAGTCCCATGTGCCCACCTGTCTGCCTGCCCACCTACCTTTCCACCTTTTCTGGTTCTTCTTTTCTTCCTGGTGCCCTCCACCTCTTCCTCCCCACACCTCGAGCCCCGTTTGGCTCCTCACTCTCAATACGAATTGGTGGTGGCTTTCCTCTCTTAGGACAGCAGTTCTTAACCTGTGGGTTGCAACTCTTTCCCGGGGTCGCCTAATACCATCGGAAAACACATATTTCCAATGGTCTTAAGAACTGAGACATGGTTGGGGTCACCAAAACATGAGGAACTGTATTATAGGGTTGCGACATTAGGAAGGCTGAGGACCACTGTCTTAGGGACTTAAGAGGGGAGCAAGGTGTCTCTTGGTTGGTCACTGTGACTTCCTGTGGGGCTCCTGCCATGCCACACCACCCCTGCTGTCCCTTGCCTCCTCCCGTGTACCAATCCACTGCTTCTGCTTTGCTGCGGCAGGATTTTGGGGACTACCAGGATGGCTACTACTCGGTGCAGACCACCGAGGGGGAGCAGATCGCCCAGTTGATTGCCGGCTACATTGACATCATCCTGAAGAAGGTGAGGTTCTTGTAGAGATATGGGGTCAGGGGGGCAGATCCACCTGGGAGTGGTGGGGAGCCACCAGGCAACCGTGGATCAAAGGTCCAAGCCACCTCTGGAGGATACTGGGTGGGGAGGGAGGGACGTAGGAATGGCCAGAAGGACTAGCCTTGTTGCCTTTCTGCCTCTGGCCGCCTTGGTCCAGAGTGGCCCTTTCTGCCTCCTTTGACTCTAACACTCAGGCCCTGGAGAGCAAGGACGGCCCATCCGTGGGCCATTTATTTATATTCTGGCCAAATAGGTCCATTCAAAATGGAGGGAAATGTCTGTTGTGACCACTGGCAGGGCATGTGGCAGCCTCTACTCCATAGTGAAAATTCTCATGAGCAAAGCAGCCCCTGTGGGAGGGCTCCCATCACCACCATCACTACCAGTACAGCAAATGAACTGGGAATTTCTGGCATTCTGTTGGTGGGGGGAATATAGTGTGGAACCTGCTATTCTGGGGTCTCTCTGCTGAGCTGGCAGAAACCTCGTGGCCACGTGGATTGGGGGTCTTGTCCCACAGTGGGCTAATGGACTGGTGGCCTGCCTGGTTCTTTCTTTGTCTTCAGAAAAAGAGCAAAGATCACTTTGGCCTGGAAGGTGACGAGGAATCCACCATGCTAGAGGACTCTGTCTCCCCAAAAAAGTAAGGCACCATTGGGGGGCATCCTGGCATGCTGAGGAGCACAGAGGTGAAGGTCAGCGGGCAACATGGCCGGCCTTTGGGGATGGAGAAACACTTGGTCTTCAGGGAGGGCCAAAAGCAGCGGCAGGGCTCCTCCGATTTCCCCTTTCACCCCATCTCTGCCACTTGCCTTGCAGGTCAACGGTCCTACAACAGCAATTCAACCAGATGAACAAGGCTGAGCATGGGTCAGTGGCTCTCCCGGCCATCATCCGCCCAGGAACCGGGGGCCCTGAGAACTTCCAGATGGGCACAATGCCCCAGGCCCAGCAACAAGTCACAAGTGGCCAGATGCACCGTGGGCACATGCCCCCTCTGGTAAGAAGCCCAATCATGCTAGGTGGTAGGTGTGTGAGCATGACGCAAGGAAGGGGTGTGTAACTGTGTAGATCTCTAGCTCTTCCCCACTACTCCTACTTTTGTTCTTTGGAGTCCTAGAGCCCCCCACTCCATCTGTTGCCACCCTTTTCACCCAGGACTTCTGGGACTCTGACCCATCTCCTGTGGCCTCCTCTGATTGTGGCCTCTGGGCACAGGTGCAGAACCAGGCTCTACATCCTCCTTCCCTTTCCCCACACACCCCGAGTGCCTGTACCCCAAAGTCATCTTCGCTCCCCCTTCAGGTGCACCTGTTATCAGCCCCTCACAGCCTCTTTTCCCCACTCCCTATGCCCAGTCTGTACCACAGGATTCTGTCCTGGGCCCAGTGCTATTCAACATCTTTATCAGTGACTTGGATGACAGAATTAAAATAATAATAATAATAAAATTTATTTATATCCCGCCCCTTTGAGGTCAATCAGGGCGGCTAACAGCAATAAAATACAATACATTATACATCAAAATTCCCTCCCCCCCCCCTAAAAAATTATTAAATCACTTATAATTAAAACCAACAAATTAAACAACATTAACACATACACATTACAAGACAAAAACAAGCCAAGCCAAAACAAAACAAAACAATAAACTACGGTGGCATTTCCAGGGAGGATAAGAAGAGAGTTCCTGAGGCCAGGGTTATCTATCCCGGAAAGGCCTGCCGGAAGAGATCCGTCTTGACAGCCTTTTTAAAGCTGTCTAAAGATGTCAATTGACAGATCTCATCCGGCAGGTCATTCCATAATCTGGGGGCGACAACAGAAAAAGCCCTCTGGGAGGTAGCTGAAAGCCTAGATCTTTGAGGCTGCAGCAAATTCCTCCCAGAGGACCGGAGTGTGCGGGGAGGATTATATGGGAGGAGGCGGTCCCTGAGATAGTTTGGACCCAAGCCATTTAGGGCTTTAAAGGTGATAACCAACACCTTGTACTGGGCCCGGAAACTAATAGGCAGCCAGTGGAGGGACTTTAATACTGGAGTAATATGGTCCCTCCTTGATGTTCCTCACACTACTCTGGCCGCCACGTTCTGCACTAATTGCAGTTTCCGAATCAAGCACAAGGGTAGCCCCATGTAGAGTGCATTACAGAAATCTAGACGTGAGGTTACCAGTGTAACAGAAATTTCAGGAAACTTAAATTTCTAGGATTGGCAGAGCAATAGGATTGGCAAGAGGACCTAGTAATTGAAAATCCATAAGTTTATTTCCAATTGTCGACAAAGGAAAACAATGAACTCAGTGGAATTCAAGTTCCAAAAGCTGAGACCCCGAACAAGACAAAATGGCTCTTTTTATATTATTCAAGACAAAGAAGCTTCTTCAATACACCTGATTGGCTAATTACAATTTAAACATACAGAATTCTTACAATCAGAACAGAAATACATGCATACATTAAAACTGCATCATCACTCCTTACCCCCTCCTGTAGGAATTCAGTGGCTTTCCTCCTAACCTTGCTTCTGAATGTCCTTATCTCAGTATGTTATGTCTTTTTACTGGTGCCAGCTTCCATCCAGGTCAAGATGCACTCCTTATTCCTTTGCTCTAGTTTTTCTAAACTCCAAGCCTTTATTTCAAAAACCATCTCTCTGGCTGACAAAGGTGACTCCATCTTTCTATAGTTTTTTATTTCAACAAGGAATATTTCCACCACACCAGCGCGTGTACAATAGTCTCGAGATCCCTTACTTCCAGAAAAGGGTGCAGCTGGCGTATCAGCCGAAGCTGATAACAGGCGCTCCTGACCGTCGCATTCACCTGATTTGTCATCAGGAGTGACGAGTCAAGGAGCACCCCCAGACTGCGAACACAGTCACTAGAAGAGAGTGTGACCCCCATCCAGGACTGGAGGTTGCAACCCAATTCTTGGTTTTGGGGCCGCTACCATGAGCACCTCTGTCTTGTCCGTATTCAGTTTCAATCTGTTTTCCCTCATCCAGCCCATTACTGCTTGGAGACATTCACTGAGAGAGGAGATGCCATTAGAATTCGAGGCTGACAAACGAGACACGGAGAAATAGATCTGGGTGTCAACTGCCTACTGATAACACCCAGCTCCATAACTCTGAATAATCACACCCAGCAGCTTCATATAGATATTAAATAACATTGGGAATAGTATAGCACTCTGTGGAACCCCACAGGTGAGCTCCCTTTTACTGGAGCAGCTGTCCCCGAGCAGCACCCTCTGGGACCTGCCCGAGAGGAAGGACCGGAACCACTGCAGTGCAGTGCCTCCGATACCTAACCCCCTCAGGCGGTCCAAGAGGATGCCGTGATCTATCGTGTCGAAAGCTGCTGAGAGGTCTAGGAGCACCAACAAGGTCACACTAGCCCTGTCGATGCTCAGACGCAGATCGTCGGTCAAGGCAACCATGGCAGTGTCAACCCCAAAGCCTGTCCTGAAGCCAGTTTGAAATGGGTCTAGAATTGGGGGCATAGTTATCAAATCTGCAGATGTTACCAAACTAGGAGGAGTAGCTAATACTCCAGAGGACAGGATCAAAATTCAAAATAACCTGAATAGACTAGAAAGCTGGGGCAAAGCTAACAAAATGAAATTCAACACAGAGAAATGTAAGACACTGCACATAAGGCGGAAAAATGAAATGCACAGATATAGGATGGGGGACACCTGGCTGAACGAGAGACTTATACATACAAAAGGGATCTAGGAGTCCAAGTAGACCACAAGTTGAACATGAGTCAACAGTACGATGCAGCAGCTAAAAAGGCCCATGCAGTTTTAGGCTGCATCTATAGATGTATAGTGTCTAGATCAAGGGAAGTAATAGTGCCACTGTATTCTGCTTTGGTCAGGCCTCACCTGGAATAATGCTGTGTCCAGTTGTGGACACCACAGTTTAAAAAGGATGTTGAGAAACTGGAGCGTGTCCAAAAGAGTAAAAATGGTGAAGGGTCAGGGAGCTGTGTATGTTTAGCCTGGAGAAGAGAGGCTTAAGAGGTGATATGATAGCACTGTTTAAATAGTTGAAGGGATGTTATATTGAGGAGGGAGCAAGTTTGTTTTCTGCTGTTCCAGAGAACAGGACACAATGGAGCAATGGATACAAGCTCCAGGAAAAACAATTTCAGCTCAACATTAGGAGGAACTCCTTGAGAGTAAGGGCTGTTTGACAGTGGAACATGCTCCCTCAATGGAGTATAATGGAGTTGCCTTCCTTGGAGGTCTTTAAACAGAGGCTGAACGGCTGTATGTCAATGGGGTTGCTTTGATTGAGAGTTCCTGCATGGCAGGTTTGGATCAGATGGCCCTTGTGGTCTCTTCCAACTCTATGGTTGTATGATTCTATGGTTCATCCGCCTCCTCCTTGCCCCACAGACATCGGCACAGCAGGCCCTGACTGGCACCATCAACTCCAGCATGCAGGCTGTGCATGCAGCCCAGTCCAACCTGGATGAATTTGAGACGCTACCCCCGCTGGGACAGGATGCGGTGAGTACGGCATGGGAGCATGGCTGGTGGTAGGATTGGCTCCTGGGGTGTACCCAGGGGGACCCTGAATGCCGTTTTTCCTCCTCCACTGAGTTTCTCCTCCTCTTCCTCAAACTCCTTTCAGGCCTCCAAGGCCTGGCGCAAGAACAAAATGGATGAGTCCAAGCACGAGATCCACTCCCAAGTGGACGCCATCACGGCCGGGACAGCCTCCGTGGTGAACTTGACTGCTGGGGACCCCGCGGAGACTGATTACACGGCCGTCGGCTGCGCGGTGACAACCATCTCCTCCAACCTGACCGAAATGTCAAAGGGGGTCAAGCTGCTGGCTGCCCTGATGGAGGACGAGGGGGGCAACGGGCGGCAGCTCCTGCAGGCGGCCAAGAACCTGGCTGGAGCCGTCTCGGAGCTCCTGAAAACAGCCCAGCCTTCCAGTGCTGAGGTGAGAGGCAGTGATGGAGGGGAGGCAGATGTGGGGAGGCTGGGGGATATGGGGCAGGACAAGCGGGCAGCTCAATCCCAGAGTGACCCACAAAGTGGCCTTCCATATAGATATTTTAAGGGCTGTGGGGTTCCCCTGGATTTTGGGATGGACGTGAAGAAGGGTTGGGGTGCCAGAGCTCCTCTATTGTCCATATCCTGCCCGTTTGCAGCAGGCAGAGGGTCAGCTTGGTTTCAGGAAGTGGAGGGGGACAGGGACTATGTTAAGTAGCATGAGCTCTGAATGCCCTCTGGGGCAGATGTCAGTCTAGAACAGGCCTGCACAACATACGGCTAACTGGGCTTCCTCTTTCTCATCCTGCCCCCTTGATTTCAGTGCAACACACTGCCGCTAGGATAATTTTTTCCGCCCGCCATTATGAACGTGTCACTCCAATATTGTCATCCCTTCACTGGCTCCCGATCCCGTTCAGAATCCGTTATAAGTTGTTATTACTAACTTTCAAAGCCCTTCACGGTTTGGCCCCCACCTATTTGTCAGCACTTGTTTCCCCCTATCTTCCTGTTCGCTCTCTGCGCTCTAGTGATTCGGGGCTGCTGATTCAGCCAAGGATTTCCTCCGTTCTTTCTCCCACGCTGCCCTCTGTTTTTGGAATCTTTGTCCCATGAATTCACAGACCACCACCTCTCTAGACTACTTTAAGTCTAAATTAAAGACTATGCTATTCAGGGAAGTGTTCCAACTTTCATTTTTATTTTTTGTCCATATTATTTGTATTAATTTATAATTTTATAGTATTGTTTTAACCTTGTTATAATAATATTTTATTAACTTTATAATCTTGTTTGTGGCTTTAGATTGCGCTGTTGGCAGGCTTTTTTTATTTTGAATTGTTTTTCTCCTTTGTAAAGCGCCATGTAAAGCCTATGGCACTATATAAATAAGCATAATAATAATAATAAGGCCTGGAGGCCGCACATGGCCCACCTAGCAATTTCCAGCGGCCCAGGAGGAGGTGGCACAAGGTCCTGTGAGATGTGTGGTAGCTAATGGCCAGCCAACATCTCAGGTAAGGTTCACAAGCCTCCTCCACGGTCTAGCCTTACTCCCAAGCTCTTCTTCACCATCCATCCTTCCAATGCCAGTGCTGCTAAAAAATAATGCCCAGCTAAATGGACGACAAAGAAGGAGAAAAAGAAGCTAAGCAAGCATTTAAAAACCCTTGTAAAAGGAACTTTGCTGGCAGAGGCCATGTACATTGCGCCCGCGGCATATGCAGGTGCATTATATGCGGCTTTCAACTTACGCTTAAGCCATGCAGCAATGCAATAAATGGCACGCGCATCGCCATGGCCGAGCCCCATTATATTCAGTGGGGCTTGAGCATATGCATAATTTAAAAAGTTAGTTATAGGAGTCTACTTTAATTTTCTACTATCTGCACTTTAAGGGGAAATGTCCCATGTGCTCATATGAGAAACAGTCACATTTCAAACATGATTTTGGTGTACGATAAACTGATTGCTGACAAGAACTGTAATACATCTCATTAAGTAAATGCTGGAAACAGTATGAGAACCTTTAAAATGTATTCAAACTTGTACCACATAGCAAAGTAATTTTTTAAAATGTTAATGTGATTTCATGATAACTAAAAATCATAATAAGCATTATTTATTAATATTATTATATTAATTAAAATTCCTTTTTTATAATCTAGTTTATTTGCAAAATAGTTTAACCATTCATTATACCTTTACTTGGAAAGCAAGTCGCTAAAAACCTATTTGCGACCTGAAAAACTTTAACCTATTTTAATTTTTGGCCCTTGCCTACTTCCAAGTTGTGCAGGTCTGGTCTAGAAATTGTGGGCTGGGGACTGGGCTGGGCTCTCCTCTGTTGGAGCAGCCTAGAAAAAAAGATGCATTTCCTTAATCTCAAGCTCTGACCTTTGTGGAAATGTAGGGCTGACCCCACCCGACCCCATCCCCACATGGCTTCTGTCCCCTTCGGAGGCCCTGTGCAGCCATGATGCTCCCATGGTGGATGTAACCCCTTTGCTGTCCCAGAGCCTTTGCCTCAGAGACGGAAGGAGAGCTACGCTGCATTAGGCCCAAGCAGACTTCTCCCTTGTCCAGTGCTGGGCCAACTGTTTGGCCAGTGGGAGGATTTGGGAATCATAGAATCATATAGAGTTGGAAGAGACCCCAAGGGCCATCCAGTCCAACCCCATTCTGCCATGCAGGAAATCACAATCAAAGCATCCCCATTGACTGATGGACATCCAGCCTCTGCTTAAAGACCTCCAAGGAAGGAGACTCAACCAAAATCTCAGAGGAAAGAGTCGGTTCCACTGTCAAACAGCTCTTACTGTCAAGAAGTTCCTCCTAATGTTGAGCTGAAATCTCTTTCCCTGTAGCTTGAATCCATTGCTCCATTGTGTCCTATCCTCTCAAGCAGCAGGAAATAAGTTTGCTCTTTCCTCAGTATGACATCCCTTCAAATGTTTAAACAGGGCTGTCACATCACCTCTTAACCTTCTCTTCTCCAGACTAAACATCCTCAGCTCCCAAACTCTCTCCTCATAGGGCTTCATGGTTTCCAGACCCTTCACTATTTTGGTGGCCCTCCTCTGGACATGCTTCAGGTTTTCAACATCCTTTTTGAATTTTGGATTCCAGAACTAGAAACAATATTCCAAATGAAGCCTGACCAAAGCAGAATAGAGTGGGACTATTACTTCCTTTGATCTAGACACTATACTACTATTGATGCAGCCTAAAATAGCATTGGCCTTTTTAGCTACTGCATCGCACTGTTGGCTCATGTTCAACTTGTGGTCTACTTGGACTATTTGTTCGGTCCCTTCCTCCTCATCCTCCTCCAGGGATGTGGGCCTGTTTGGTTCTGAGTCCAAGGATGAGAACAATGGGCAAAGCGCTTCCCCCCAACATGTGCCCCTTAGCCATTAGCCAGTAGCCTTGAGCTGTGCCAGGAGCTGGTCAGCTCCACCATGTGGCTCTGATCAGCTTTTTGGGGGGTGACCAAAGGGAGAAGAAGAACAGCTGGGAAAAGTGCAGGCAGAGAGAGGGAATGCCAAGGGAAGGTGGTGCTGGGACCCCTGCAAAATCCCACCTGCAAAGTAGGGTGGTTGCACAGATGACACCCTGAAGTGCATGTGTGTGTATACGTCCAAGAGAAGGGTCTTTTCCTCCATCCGTAATACCCCTCTCTCTTCCTTCCAGCCTCGGCAGAACCTGCTGCAAGCAGCGGGGGCAGTGGGGCAGACTAGTGGGGAGTTGCTCCAGCAGATCGGGGAGAGTGACACGGACCCCCATTTCCAGGTGAGCCATGGCTATCGGGTGAGGGGCTGATGCTGGACGGGCAGGGACCCTCCTGGGACCCTGAGCACTGTTGCTGACCAAGGCATTTGCCGTCGTGGGATTGTATGGGACGGAGGTGGGCATGGGCGGAAGAGGGACCTGGGCCCCATAATCACTCTTGTGTTGCGGATTCACGTGCAGATGGTGGAGAGCCGGCGCCTTCAGACTCTGTACACTCCTGACCCAAAGACGGTAAAGGGCCCTGTGGCTCTACACCTGGCCTCAAATCAATGGCTCGCTGGCCATGGGGCTTGGGCTGTGCTTTCTTCTCTCGGGTTGGGCTCCCTCTGATGTGCCGGCTCTATCTTGCCCAGTTTGGAGGCTCTCAGAGGATGCCATCTTCGAAAGGGCTCGGTCCCTGGGGTACAGCCAGTCCAGGGATGTCCCTTCTCTCACCTGTGGCAGCAATGGCCAAAGACTAGCAACAAAGTGGACATTTGCCAGCCTCTGGTGGGGGACCTCTCAAGGGTGCTTGCTTGTAGGACTCCATGCCACCTGATGCAAAATCCTTTTGGGAAACTTTTGTGTAGACAGACCGCCACATCTCTAACTTTGCCCCCCAACTCCAGAGTATAACTTGGAACAGTTGCTTTTTTGGATGATAACTGCCAGCATCCCTCTCACTTGTCATCCAATAAAGTACACTTGTTCCTCTATATTCGCTAGAGTTAGGGGCACCAGACCCCTGTAAATATGGAAAAACTGCATATAATAAAAACACCACGTTTTTACCTGAACTGACACCTTTCTAGGTCCTCCAGGGCAACTCTGTGGTTAACGTCCAACAGACACTGACCATACAACTGCACTGGAGGAGCTACAAATGCCTCTATAGGAATCTCTAGGTCCTCCAGTGCAACTCTGTGGTCAACGTCCGAAAGACACTGAATGTCGAACTGCATTGGATGCCTAGTGGAGTATTCCCTCGAAGAATCTCTAGGTCTTTCACTGCAACTTTTAGTTAAAGTTGACCATAGAGTTGCAGTGGAGGACCTAGATATCTTAGAGAGAACATGTTAATCAACTCCACAAATATCAAAGCCGCAAATATGGAGGGATGAGTATAACTTCTTAGCTCTGCTTCAGAGGTCCTGTTGTGTTCCACATCTCCACCAAAGCAGGCAAATGTCCCCGCAAACTGACTGACCACTCACCTCTCCTCACCTTTTCTGGCCGCATGGGCTCTGGACCTGTGGGCTCTTGGTGTTGGGCTTGGCGCATGGCACTCTGGGCCTGTGATTGAGGCCAGAGACTTGGTGATGGTGGGGTGAAGCCTTCCCAGGGGCAGAAGAGGGCGTGTTGTTGATGATGTAGGGGGTGTTGGTGGCTTGAGAGTTATGGGGTGTTGTGGCAGAACCAACTGGACAATGTGCGTCTTCATGTGTGTGCGAGTTGAGGTAGCTTGGAAGGGGTGGCCGAGTGGCTATCACCCAACCAGGGTGGGTGCCCTTGTGTGTGTGAGAGTGTGGCAGGGAGGCAAGATTGGGCTCCCCCTGGGATGGAGCAGGTTCTCATGAGTGCTGCCACTACTATCGCTGCTGCTACCACTGCCCTTGTCACTGTCCTTCCTCCCCTGCTCCACAGGACATGCTGATGCAGCTGGCCAAAGCAGTGGCCAGCGCTGCCGCCGCCTTGGTCCTGAAGGCGAAGAACGTAGCCCAGAAGACAGAGGACTCAGCGCTGCAGACTCAGGTGATTGCGGCGGCCACCCAGTGCGCCCTCTCCACCTCCCAGCTGGTGGCCTGCACCAAGGTGAGTGGCGTTGGTTCCTCGTGGTTCTTCGTGGCATGGCGGGGCTGGGCATGAACACACATACCTTCTGGTTGCGGCTTTGCCACTGTTTGGGATCAGAGATCCCTGGCACAGTGGCACCGCTTTCCTAGGGATGGTTTCCCTGTCTGCCTTCCACTAGGAAGGGTACATGTGTGTTGCATGTATGCTTGTGAAGGCCTTTCTCCTCCTCTTCCTCCTTCTCCCAATCTCTGCTGGGAATTGCAGTTGCCACCCCGCTAATTTCATAGAATCATAGAGTTGGAAGAGACCGCAAGGGCCATCCAGTCCAACCCCATTCTGCCATGCAGGAAATCACAATCAAAGCATCCCCATTGACAGATGGCCATCCAGCCTCTGTTTAAAGATCTCCAAGGAAGGAGATTCCATCAAAATCTCCAAGGGAGTGTGTTCCACTGTCGAACAGCCCTGTCAAGATGTTTTTCCTAATGTACTGGTGGAATCTCTTTCCCTGGAGCTTGCATTCATTGCTCCATTGTGTCCTATTCTCTGGAGCAGCAGAAAACAATCTCGCTCCATCCTCAGTATGAGATCCCTTCAAATATTTAAACAGGGCTCTCATATCACCCCTTAACCATCTCTTCTCCAGGACCTGCATTACTTGAAAGAACACCTCTCCCTACATAATCCTCTCCACACTCTCAGAATAACTGGGAAGAACCAACTAGAATTATAAACAACTAGATTAGTTTCAACTTCCCAAAGAACCTTTATCACAGCAGCTCCAAAATTATGGAAAAGCCTCCCAGAAGAGACACATCTTATTACCTCCTTCGATGCTTTTAGAAAGGCAGTTAAGATGGATCTCTTCTGGCGAGCTTACCCCCCTGACCTCATATAAGAAATACTGTTCCTTCCTTCCTTGAATCTGAATATTTCCACTATTGACTTTGATAGAACTCTTTTTAACAAAATTAATAGTTAATTCTTATTGTAATTTATTGTTGTGTCTTGTGTATTTCATTGGGTTGTAATCCCGCCTTGATCCACCTGAGAGAGGCGGGAAAATATAAATAATTTTATTATTATTTTTATTATTAACATCCCCAGCTCCCTAGGTCTCTGGTCATAGGGGTTGGTGGTTTCCAGACCCTTCACCATTTTAGTGGCCTTCCTTTGGACACACTCCCATTTCTCAACATCCTTTTTGAATTGCCCAGAACTGGACACAGTATTCCAGGTGGGGCCTGAACAAAGCAGAATAGAGTGGCACTATTACTTCCCTTCATCTAGACACTATACTTCTATTGATGAAGCCTAAATTGCATTGGCCTTTTTAGCTACCGTATCACACTATTGACTCATGATCATTTTGTGGTCTACTTGGAGTACTAGATCCCTTTCACACGTAGTTTCATTCAGGCAGGTGTCCCCCATCCTGTGTCTATGCATTTCACTTTTCCTCCCTAAGTGCAGTACCTTACATTTCTCTGTGTTGAATTTCATTTTGTTAGCTTTGGCCCAGCTTTCTAGTCTATTCAGGTCATTTTGAATTTTGATCCTATCCTCTCTCCCTCTTCCATGACAGGTAGTAGCTCCCACCATCAGCTCTCCCGTCTGCCAGGAGCAGCTGGTGGAGGCTGGGAAGCTCGTGGCCAAGTCTGTGGAAGGCTGTGTGGACGCCTCCCATGCAGCCACCACCGATGACCAGCTCCTGAAGCAAGTGGGGGTGGCTGCCACGGCCGTGACGCAGGCCCTCAATGACCTGCTGGAGCACATAAAGCAACACGCCACAGGCGGGCAGCCGATCGGGCGCTATGACCAGGCCACCGACACCATCCTCAACGTCACAGAGAACATTTTCAGCTCCATGGGTGATGCGGGTGAGGAACTGATGGGTGACAGGAGGGTAGGAGACATACATACATGGGCAAGCTGCAAGATGCTGTGGCGCAGGGAGGGGGCCAGCCATGGTACAGAACCTGGAACAGTAGAATGGGATTTGCCTTCCCCAGAAAGCCCTATCTTACAACAGAGCTTCCTTCTGAGATTTTGATGGATCTCCTTCTTTGAAGGTCTTTTAAGCAGAGGCTGGATGGCCATCTGTCAGTGGGGATGCTTTGATTGTGAGTTCCTGCATGGCAGAATGTGGTTGGTATGAATGGCCCTAACGGTCTCTTCCAACTGTATGATTCTAAGTATTCCCCAGTGTTTCTCTATAGGCAACTATGGTTTCCCTAAGGGGAAATATTCCCCAGTGTTCCCTATTGGCAACTATCATTTCTCTATGGCCAAGTATTCCCCAGTGCTTCTCTATGGGCAAGTATGGTTTCCTGAAGGAGAAATATTCCCCAATGTTTTCTGTGGCCAACTATAGTTTCTCTATGGGCAAAGTATTCCCCAATGTTTCTCTATGGGCAAGTATGGTTTCTCTGGGGGCAAATTCCTGACAGTAAAAGATGTTAGACAGTGGAACACACTCTCTCAATGGAGTCTTGTGGAGTCTCCTCCTTTGGAGGTCTTTAAACACAGACTAGATGGCCATCTGTCAGGGATGCTTTGACTTGAGAATTCCTGCATGGCAGTATAGGTTTGGACTGGATGGCCTTTGAGGTCTCTTCGCACTCTGTTTCTCTACTATTCTGAGCTCAATTTGCTCTCTTCCCCCAGGGGAGATGGTCCGTCAGGCCCGGATCTTGGCCCAGGCGACCTCCGACCTGGTGAACGCCATCAAGGCTGATGCTGAGGGAGAGACGGACCTGGAGAACTCGCGCAAGCTGCTCAGTGCGGCCAAGATTCTGGCGGATGCCACGGCCAAGATGGTGGAGGCGGCCAAGGTCTGTCCCAGGGGAGGGAGGGAAGGAGTGTCAGGGTAATAGCGGTGGCTGGGGGCTGTGCATGGGTCCCTGTCCTGTGAGCCTCAGGCACCCCTGGCCAGATGTATGGGCTGGGGCCAGCAAGGTGGCATCTCAGCAGACCTGATGTTTTCTCCCTGGTCCTGATGCTGGCTGCAGTCTGGGGGTGGGATGGGAAAATGGAGCAGCGCAACGGTGGCAGAGGCAGTGGGCGCATAGAGATACAGGAGAGGATTTTCTGACGGCCTCCCTCGATGTCCGCCAGGGGGCTGCTGCCCACCCAGACAGCGAGGAACAGCAGCAGAGGCTGCGGGAGGCGGCTGAGGGGCTCCGGATGGCCACCAACGCCGCGGCCCAGAATGCCATCAAGAAGAAGCTGGTCCACAGACTGGAGGTCAGTGGCAGGGGGAGACCAGGGCAGTTCACATTGCCTGAGACTGCTCCCTTGGCTTCCAGAGCCCTGCCAGGCTGAGCCAGGAGCGGAAATGGCCCCTACAAAACTGGCCTGACACCACCTCTTCTTTTTCCCCAGCATGCAGCCAAATTGGCCGCTGCAGCCGCCACTCAGACCATTGCTGCTGCCCAGCATGCCGCCACGACCAACAAGAACCCATCTGCCCATCAGCAGCTGGCGCAGAGCTGCAAAGTAAATGGGAGAATGAGAGGGAAGGTGGGGTGGGGTGGGAGAGGTTATCCTCCCTTCTCTTCTTGGTGATGCCAGGTTAATCACAGGCCTGTTTTAGCTGTTTGTTGCATACTGCGATGGTTTTAGCAAGGCAGGGCAGCCCTGCAAAGCAGTCTTCCTTGATGGTGGTGGGGTAGTCCAGGGTCACTTTACACTCTCTGCCCCAGTTTGTGAATTTGGTTCTCTGTGGGAAGGGCTGCTTGGGCTGAGGGGCAGTGCCAGGACCAGGTTCTGCTTGGTTCCCGCTAGCAGACGCACCGTGGGATTGTAGGCACCTGGCCCCAAACCTGACTGAAGCCTATGCATCTGTCCATGCCCCTTCTTTGCCAAATCTTCCCTGTGGGGCTCTGCATAGGCTCAGTGCAGGACAGATGCCAGTGGAGCCCAGAGGGAGCCAGAGGCCCAGGGAGCAACTGTCTGATCCCAATCCCTTGAGGGCTGCTGGGCCCCTTCATAATCTGTGTGTTCAGTGTTTTGGGCAGAGAAGGGTCTAAGCAGCCTGGAGTGGCAGGCCATGCCTGATGTCCAGCTGCATCCAGCTGGTGGGTTGACTTTTATCTCCTCCTCCTCCTTCCGGGGAGAAACGGAGCACCCTTCCTTCCTCTGAATGCCTTCCCATGGTGTTGCCTCTTCCTCCCACAGGTCGTGGCTGAGCAGATCCCGATGCTGGTGCAAGGCGTGCGTGGCAGCCAGGCCCAGCCGGACAGCCCCAGCGCCCAGCTCTCCCTCATCGCCGCCAGCCAGAATTTTTTGCAGGTGAGCAGCCCTGGCATTGAGAAAAGAGCTCCTACCTCACAGTGATGGTGGTGTGTGACTTCAGCACATGTCCTTCTGAGTTGTGCCACCCCAGGCAGGAGTTGGGGACACCTTTTGGAAGAGTCTTCCTTACTGCTTCCATTTTCTGTTTTTTCTGCAGCCTGGCGGAAAGATGGTGGCAGCTGCCAAGGCCACCGTGCCCACCATTGCAGACCAAGCGTCCGCTATGCAGCTCAGTCAGTGCGCCAAGAACCTGGCTGGGGCGCTAGCCGAGCTGCGCACTGCGGCTCAAAAGGTAAGGGGAGCCTGCTGCATCCCGTGCCTGGCCCGTCCCCACTTTGCCCAGCAGGTGGTCACCTCCATACCATCCCCACTGGTCATGCTGGACAATAGCCACTAGCTCTGCTCCCCCTAGCCATAAATGGGTCCTTACAGGAAGACAGCCTTTGGCCTGGAGGGCCCAGAGGGCTGTTGACCGTTGGTAGACTTTTCCTCCTCCTGAGAAGGAATCCCTGTTTAGACCCATTCAGGGCCAGTGGCCCCCATTGCCCCCTCCCTTGTGTGGCTAAAGCCCATCCAGTTGCTGCCTGAAGGGCATTCGTTTGTCCGCCTGGCCAGTCCGATCAAGTGGGCACAGTGGATGGAAAGGCTTCTTAGAAGAGGGGTGCATGGGGGAAAGGGGGTCCTTTCAACACATGTACACATTTTGCACCAGGCACAGGAAGCCTGTGGCCCCCTAGAGATCAATTCGGCCCTCAGCCTGGTGCAGAGCCTGGAAAGAGACCTTCAGGAAGCAAAGACAGCCTCCCGGGAAGGCAAGCTGAAGCCCCTTCCAGGAGAGACGGTGAGTGGACAGGAGGCAAGAGTGGGAGGGGGACGTTGGTAAACAGAGGGGACCAGTGGGGGTTCAGGGAGGGTGATGGAGTCTTGCTAACTGGGGATGGGATTCCAGGAGAACCACTGGAGCTGAACAGGCCTCTTTCCGACCCTTTCTGCCCCAGATGGAGAAATGTGCCCAGGATCTGGGAAACAGCACCAAAGCCGTCAGCTCTGCCATTGCCCAGCTGCTGGGGGAGGTGGCCCAGGGCAACGAGAACTACACAGGTATGTATGGCATGGCACATGTGGGTACCTATTCCCCCCCAGTACTTGCCAAGTACCTTTCGGTTACCAAAGGGGATTGATAGTGTTGTCATGGGCAGCTGAGCTCAGGAGCTGGGCTCAGATCCTCAGCCAGCCCCTTTCTTCCTCTTCCTACTGCCCCAGTACACATATTCCTCCTTGCCGTCTGGGAATCCTTTTCCTGCGGTGGGCTGCCCCAGCCCCAGCCTGGCCTCTTCTCATTTTCCTGCCATCACAGGGATCGCGGCCCGGGACGTAGCGCATGCACTGCGCTCCCTCAGCCAGGCGGCGCGGGGTGTGGCAGCCAACACGGATGACCCCTTGGTACAGGCAGCCATGCTGGACTGCGCCGGTGACGTCATGGACAAGGCTGGCAACCTGATCGAAGAGGCCCGCAAGGCAGTGGCCAAACCAGGAGACCCAGAGAGCCAGCAGCGCTTGGCACAGGTGGGTCCCCAGGGCAGCCCAGCTCCTCGCCACCCTGCCTGCCAGGCCACATCAAGATGACCCTTGCATGAGAGACCATGCCCCCCCCCAGGCATTAGTCCATCTTTGCTGGGTTGCCCAGCAAGGGTCCGATCCTTCCCACCCAGAATAGGAGGCTGAGCCCTGTGGTTTTTTTTTCCTGGCAGGTGGCCAAGGCCGTCTCACAGGCCCTGAACCGTTGCGTGAACTGCTTGCCTGGGCAGCGGGATGTGGATGCCGCCATTCGCACCATTGGCGAGGCCAGCAAGAGACTCCTGGCAGATTCAGTGAGTAGTTCCCTTCTTGTGGAGAAGAGAGATGGCATGCTGAAGCGGGGCAGGAGGCTGCAAAGAGATTGGTGGAGTTTGGGTCACTCCCCTTGAGGAATAGCGCCAGGTTAAAGTTGTCTGCCCTCTGCCTCAGTCATGGGTTTTGCCTGGCAGGCCTCAGAGGTTGCTTCCTGCTCTCCCATGGAGGGTTTTCTCTTACAACTCTATCATTCTATGATTCCTTCTACTTCTTGTGGCATGCACAGACTTGCATTCTTGGCCAGCTAGCGTCCCCCCCCTTCCACTCACATGTCTCCCCTTGAATACCAGCACGCTTTTCTTACCTTCTTCCTCTCCCATCTTGCTCACCAGTTCCCACCGAGCGCCAAAAACTTCCAGGAGGCTCAGAGCCAGCTGAACCAAGCGGCAGCCGGTCTCAACCAGTCCGCCAACGAGCTGGTGCAGGCCTCGCGGGGCACGGCCCAGGACCTGGGCAAGGCCTCGGGCAAGTTCGGCCAGGACTTCAATGAGTTTCTGCAGGCCGGCGTGGAGATGGCCGGCCAGTCTCCAGTGAGAGCTGCTCTTTTGTGGTGGTGGTGGTGGGGCCTTTAAATGGGGTCTCTCTGGTTGGGGCCTATTGGTGGCAGTGGGGATGGTCGGAAGGGTATTGGAAGTTGTGTGTGTGTACTCATAAGGCCCTTTCTGCCCCTCATAGTCCAAGGAGGCCCAGGCCCAGGTGGTGTCCAACCTGAAGAGCATCTCCATGTCATCCAGCAAGCTGCTGCTGGCCGCCAAGGCCCTCTCGGCCGACCCTGCTGCGCCCAACCTCAAGAACCAGTTGGCAGCCGCTGCCCGGTACTGTACACGTGTCCCTCCATGTTCGCAAGGGTTAGGGGCACAAACACCTCGTGAATATGGAAAAACCACAAATAACAAAAACCCCATGTTTTTACCCGAGAGGACACCTCTCTAGGAATCTCTAGGTCCTCCAGGGCAACTCTGTGGTCAACATGCGACATCGACACTGACAATAGAACTGCACTGGAGGAGCTACAATTGCCTAATAGAGTGTTCTCTCTAGGAATCTCTAGGTCTTTCAGTGCAACTTTTAGTTAAAGTTGACCATAGAGTTGTGCTGGAGACCTAGAGATTCCCAAAGAGAACATATTAAGCAAATCACTGAATAATCAAATCCGCAAATATCAAAGCCACAAATATAGAGGGATGAGTATACTCTACTCAGGTATTTGGGATGATAGGAATCTGGCACTGAGGCCTTGTATGGGATACTGGGTGAAGGAAGGAGGCTTTCCCTGCCTGAAGGAGGCCTCTCCAGCCCTTCTGTCCACTTGGACTCATGTTAATAAATTAAATTAAAGTTTTATTTTTACCCCAAAGACAATCGAAGCAGCTTATAATTAAAACAAGAACATACATACCCCATATTCCAGTCATTCCCTCCCTCTCCTAAAACATCAATTAAACAGAAGAAAACGTTAAAAGCAATACAGTTAAAATAATCAGAGACAGGCAGATGGGGTGCAAGTAGTGGGGTTATGAATTCAGCTGGTGGTTTGCTATTCAGTGAAAGGCCTGCCAGAAGAGATCCATCTTCATGGCCTTTTTAAAGCTGTTTAAGTTGGTAATATGATGGATCTCCTTTGGCAGGCCATTCTATAATCTAAAGTAAAGGTTCTCTGGGACGTTGCCATTAACCTGGTCTTTATAGGTTGCAATAAATTCTTCCCAGACCTGAGTTCATGGGGTGGATTGTACGGAAGGCGGCGATCCCTTAGATAGGTTGGACCTAAGCTATGTAGAGCTTTAAAGGTCATTACCAACACCTTGTACTGCGCCTGGAAACTAACAGGCAGCCAGTGAAGCTATGTTAGGATGGATATTACGTGGTCACTTCTAGGTCTCCCAGTGACCAACCTGGCTGCCATGTTTTTAACTAACTGAAGTTTCTGGCTAGGCACAAGGGTAGCCCCATGTAGAGCGCATTGCAGAAGTTGAGTCATGAGGTTACTGGCGTATGTGCCACAGTTTCCATGTCCCCCAGTTCAAGGAAAGGGTGCAGCTGGCGTATTGGCTGAAGCTGATAACAGGCGCTCCTGACTATTGCATTTACCTTTTCTGCCCACTCTTCTTGTAGCGCTGTGACGGACAGCATCAACCAGCTGATCACCATGTGCACCCAGCAAGCGCCAGGCCAGAAGGAGTGCGACAATGCCCTGAGGGAGCTGGAGGTGAGGTGAAGCGGCAGGGGACATGCCACGCCGTTTGTCCAGATGGGCTGGACCTGGTCGTGGCAGTCAGGGGTCTTGGGGGTGGCACGCTGCTCTAGCTCTTTCCTCTCCTGTTGCCCTCCAGACTGTCCGAGAACTCCTGGAGAATCCCACCCAGGCGGTCAATGACATGTCCTACTTCAACTGTCTGGATAGCGTTATGGAGAACTCCAAGGTGAGCCAGACTGGACTAGGATTTAGGTCTGATTTTCAAGCTTCCCCATGACTCAGAGAGTGGTGGCGTCTCCTTCCTTGGAAGTCTTGAAATAGAGGCTGGATGGCCTTCTGTCAATGGGGATGCTTTGATTGAGAGTTCCTGCATGTCAGAAGGGGGTTGGATTGAGTGGCCCTTGAATTCTCTTCCAACTCTAGGATTCTGTGATTCTATGATCCTATAACTACTGCTTACTTGTTGAAAACAAACCATGAAAGAACTCAGTACACTTGTCCCTCCGTATTCGCTAGAGTTAGGGGCACAAAACCCCCATGAATATGGAAAAATGCAAATAACAAAAAACACCATGTTTTCATGCTTTTACCTGAGAGAACACCTCTCCAGGAATCTCTAGGTCCTCCAGGGCAACTCTGTTGTTGATGTCCAACAGACACTGACCATAGGAAGCGCTACAATGGCCTAGCAGAGTGTTCTCTCTTGGAATCTCTAGGTCTTTCATGTCAGGGATGATGGGAGTTGTTGCTCTTCACCTCAGGCTGTAACTCACCACCTTGTTAATGAAGCTGAGCTGACCAGCTTTGGTCAGTGGTTATTGCTTTCTCCCAAAGCAGCAGAGTTTTCTGAGAATAGGCTGAAGACCCTGACAAACTTCTCCAAGCCTTCTCACTCTTCTTCTTCTTCAGATGTCTCCAAACACCATCAGGATTCTGTTGGTTCTTGTATCTTCACTCAAGACACCAACACAACTCAGTAGTCTTAGATAAAAGATCTACTTTATTCTACTATATACAGTTACTATCTCTATATGCCCAACAATCCACAATATCTCTACACTCTACCAATACTCCTCAACTACCCACAAGTTACATTAGCAAAACTGGCAATTATTATAGCAAATGTTTGTTACCACCCACTAGACAATTACCACCCAGTGGGTGTGTACATTCACAATGATTGGTTGACTTTGTTCATCCCATACTCAAGTCCAACCCATGAACATCATCTGATCACCTTGTACATGTAACAAGTCTCAGGTGTTACCAATGTACATTCCTTAATTTTGTCCTTGGCTCCCAAGACTTCTAAATTATATCATCCTTTACAGCTGTGTGATTTCTTAATTGTTCATGCTTAGTCATTCTGACTCTCACATACATATTTTATTTCTATAACTGCATGTCCCATGTTGCATTTCCTTGACATTTCAGTGCAACCTTTAGTTAAAGTTGACCATAGAATTGCACTGCAGGACCTAGATATTCCTAGAGAGAACATATTAATCAAATTCGTGAATAATCAAATCCGCAAATATGGAGGGGTGAGTATTTGCAAATGCTTCTCTTCGCCTCACTGAAAAGCACATTTACCAAATTATTCTATTAATTTTTATGTATTTTGCTTTGTTAACTTTACTGTTGTTATAGTTGCCATGTATTTTTTGTTGCGATTTGAACCTGTGTTGGGGGACTGGGAATTCATTGGATTGCAATGTTTTTCTTTTCTTTGTTGATTGCTGTTGTATTTGTTACATTTGTATTGTACTGTTAAATTGCTATTGTATTTGTTAAATTTGCTTGATTGCTTACTGTAATTTTTATATTGTATTTCCCCACTGCTGTTAGCCGTTCGGATTCCCCTTGATTGGTCGGGATACAAATAAATTATATTATTATTATTATTAACATCTTTCTTGAAAGAAAGACGCAGGCATGATCACAAAGGTTTGTGGCCCTGTATTTGTGGTGAGGGAAAGGCAGCGAATCTCTCATGCTGCTCTTTTGGCTGCTGCATCTGTCATAGGAAGAGATTTTTAGAATCAAAGGATCTTAAAGAGTAGGAAGGAGGGACCCCAAGGTCCATCTGCCAGAGACATACAAAATGTCCCTGGATACCCATCTCTTTGTTGTTGTGTGATCATATTACAGATGAGATGTACTTTATTGCTGGAAGGGAATTTTAAATTGTTATGTTGGTGGGAGAGATATTTGTTATTTTTTGTTATATAGTTGCCCCTCTTAACTCTCCGGGAATCCATTCCGGATCCCCCTCCCCACAAGTTAGGAAGCTTGCAGATAAACAAGCCCCATTGAAATGAATGGGGTGCGCTCTTACACATTGCGCATGCAGGAGCATGTCCTATTCACCTCAGTGGCAGGGTCGCCCCTCTGCAGATTGCCAAGTCTGCCAATTTCATGTCCGCAGACTTGGAAGGGCAACTGTATTCTGTATTGTTATATTTGGCTTTTACCATTGTATCATTGCATTAAGTTTCACCATGATTGTAAACCACCTCGATCCTACAGGAAGAGACAGGATGTAAATAAAAATTTACTATTTATTATTATTGATTAACTGAAGCACTCTTGAGTAATGCCCATCCAGTATCTGCAAAGGAAGGGACAGATCTTGGCCTTGCTGCAGAGCGAGAGTCCTTTTGTGAAGACTGTTTACTGTCAGATTGGGATTCCTTTGTCACACATAAAGCAGCTCTGTTTGGGCTGCAAAAGGTACTTGTGTCATTGCTCTGGATGCTATTGTAGAATCATAGAGTTGGAAGAGACCACAAGGGTCATCCAGTCCAATCCCATCCTGCCATGCAGGAACTCTCCATTAAAGCATGCCCAACAGTATGTGGTGAGCCCTGCAGGGAATTTGCTAAGCTGGCTTTTCTGTGTGCTTTGTCACTGTGAAATACATGTCCTTAGGAGGCTCTGAGTAGTTGAAACATCCTGACCGGTTGGCTCCTCTTTTCTCCCGCAGGTCCTGGGGGAGGCAATGGCAGGCATTTCCCAGAATGCCAAGAACAGCAAGCTGCCCGAATTTGGCGAGTCCATCAGCACCGCCTCCAAGGCCCTCTGCGGTTTCACCGAAGCCGCCGCTCAGGTAGGGTAGTGCGGGAAGAGGGGGCTCTTTATTACCCTCAGGCTGCCATGCTGTTTTCTGTTTGGAGCCCCACAATGGAGGTGGAATGTGGCCAAGAACGTGGGGGTTCCCTAGAGTCCCTCCCCACCGGTTACCATGCCCCACCTTTGTTGGGCTTATCTCACCTTTCCTCTGACCAACCTTTGCTCCCAGGCAGCCTACCTGGTTGGCGTCTCTGATCCAAACAGCCAGGCCGGGCAGCAAGGCCTAGTGGACCCCACCCAGTTTGCCCGAGCCAACCAAGCCATCCAGATGGCCTGCCAGAACCTGATTGACCCGGCTTGCACCCAATCCCAGGTAAGGGGCAGCTTTTGAGCAGGGAGGGTCAACACTGGCATGACCTGCTGAGCAGGAGGGACTTGCAAGTCACATTGCGGAGAGTGGGGGGTACCCTGCAGACATGGATGGGCTGCAGCCCAAGAAATGCCACACGGTCCATGGGTTGTTGGCCGGCGACCAGAAGGGAAAGAAGGGGTCCCAGAAAGGGAGAAGGGAAGTGTGTCCTTCCTGCCTTCTGTCTAGATGGGGTAAAGGAGGGCAGTCGTAGATCCAGATGGTTGGCTGGCCGAGACGAGTGACCCTTCCTTGCCCCGCAGGTCCTGTCAGCAGCCACCATTGTGGCCAAGCACACATCCGCCCTTTGCAACACCTGCCGCCTGGCCTCCTCCCGCACGGCCAACCCTGTGGCCAAGCGCCAGTTTGTCCAGTCGGCCAAGGAGGTGGCCAACAGTACTGCCAACCTCGTCAAGACCATCAAGGTACCCGGCATCCTGGGCAAGGGTGGGAGGTGGTGGGCAGCGTGTCTGGAGGAGGCTCATCAGTCTGTAATGGTGGGATTTGAACCTGTGGACCACCAGCCCCTGGGCAATAAAGCTGGCACCTGGCACTTGAATAATGATGGAGGGGGCAACAGCTGGGATCCAGAACTACCTCCTTCTGCACGCAAAGGATGGGAAGGAGATGCTCCTACTGTTTGTTTCCTTGATGTGAGAAGGCATTGGGTTTTCCATCTCAGGCCACAGCCAAGGCCAACCAACAGGTCATTAGTAAATGGTGCTGAGTCCTGGGTGCAGGGCAGACAGTTTTCAGTTCAGCAGGATTTTCAAAATTGTCCAAAAGAATTTTTAAAAATGAGGCTTCTAAGTTGCACCTCTTTCTTCCAACACACAATTCCATGTTAGCCCTGTCTGTCAGTGTCCATCGCAAGGAGCCAGTGCAGGATTCCCCCCCCCCCCCAATATGGCCTTTTTAACGTTAAAGAAGGCTTCTTTGGCTAATGGGGTGAAGCCTATCATTCCCAGGGGCCCTAACCACTGTTGCGCTGTTGGGAACTGCAGTCTAGCAATTTTTGGAGGGGTGCAGGATGCCTGCCCTGCCGGGGGTAGAAAGTTATCAGATTCTGCATCAAAGGCAGGTTAGATCCTTTTCCTAGCAGCTCCAGCAGCACAGTCAGTGCTTAGGGATGATGGGACTAGGAGTCAAAAGATATTTCGCCAGCAAGAGGTTTACTGTCCACCTTCCAGGTGCCATTTACAGCGTTCTGCTTTCCCGCCATGGGTCAGGCTGAAGGGTGGCTGTCCAGAGGAGTGGGGACGGGGTGGTGTGGGTGGGGGTCTACTTCAGCTTCTCCACCATGAAGAGGGAACTGAAGACCCTGCCTGGCTGTGTCTCTCCCCCCCCCCAGGCCCTGGACGGTGCGTTCACCCCAGAGAACCGGGAGCGCTGCCGCGAAGCCACCGCCCCCCTGATCGAGGCTGTGGACAACCTCAGCGCCTTTGCCGCCAACCCTGAGTTTGCCACTGTTCCAGCTCAGATCAGCCCAGAGGTATCGCTCTGCAACCACAAGGGTGGCGGGAAGGAGGGGTTGGGGTACCAGGACCTCTGCTGACCCTCAGGTGCCAGGGGCAGCCTCCTTTAGAGGAGGGGGTCTTTGTGGAGGCACAGCCAGGCAGCCTTGATGACTTTCTCCGTTCCCGCCAGGGCCGCCGAGCCATGGAGCCCATCGTCTCCTCGGCCAAAACCATGCTGGAAAGCTCCGCTGGCCTCATCCAGACGGCACGCTCGCTGGCCGTCAACCCAAAGGACCCCCCCAAATGGTCTGTCCTGGCTGGACACTCCCGGACTGTTTCGGATTCCATCAAGAAGCTCATCACCAACATGAGGTGAGTTTGGTCCATTTGGCGCCGGACAAGAGTTGGGATTGGGGAGACTAGCTGGTGGGGAGACTGGACTTTCTGGTGATCTCTGCTGGGGTCAGTACTGTGAGGGCCAGAGAAGGGCTACACCTGAGTCAGGGCCCCCAGACACCCAACCCAGAAGTGCATAATTCAGCATCCAGAAGGAGTTGTAGGAAAGAGTTAGACCTCTACCCCATAACATTTTAAATGAAAGAATGGGGAACAGGCAGCTTGGCAGGTTGGTTTTCTGACCCAGCAGCGACAAGAGATTTTTAATATGCTAGTGCTGGCTACCTCTGGATACTCCTGTGCCATGCAGGGCTTGGGAGGGGGCACTGCTTGTGGCTGGCGTGGGCAGGCTGGTTGGCTGATTGACCAACCACTTGCGGCCGTTCCCTCAGGGACAAGGCACCTGGGCAGCGGGAATGTGACGAGGCCATTGAGCAAGTGACCAAGAGCATCCGGGATGTGGACCAGGCCTCTCTGGCTGCCATTAGCCAGCAGTTGGCCCCTCGCGAGGGCATCTCCCAGGAGGTGAGTGTGGGCACTGGGCCAGTTTGCATGAAGAGGAGGTCTCTGTTGCTGGTATGTCTCTGAGATGCGCAGGAGAATGGCATGTGGCATGTGGGGTCTGGTCAGCCAGAGGGGTCCTCTCCCTCGGCAGAGGGGTCCTGCGCAAGGGGATGGTGGTGGCATTGCCAGCCTTGTATAATCTTCTGATGCTGCTAGTGGTGGGTCACCCTCGCCTCCACCCTGGCTGTCAGTCTGTTTGTCCATCCGTTCATCAGAAGAGGCAATGATGACCCTCTGCTTCCTTGGGGCAGCCCTTCTAAGAGCAGAGTTCTCTCCCCCCCCCCCCCCCCCCCGCTTCTGCTTCCAGGCCTTGCACAACCAGATGCTGACGGCTGTCCAGGAGATCAGCAACCTCATTGAGCCAGTGGCCGGAGCCGCACGGTCCGAAGCCTCCCAGCTTGGGCACAAGGTAGGAGCAAGCCAGTGCATGGTGGGTGCGGCGAGAAGTGTGGGGGGCTTTCCCCAGAGCCTTTTGGGGGGATGCATCTGAAGGACGGAGGGCAGCACCCCACAAGTATTGCAAGGAGGGTTTGGGAATTGGGGGGAACAAAGGAGGGAGAACCACACAGCTAAGCACCGTGAGCCAAGCCAGAAGGCCACCTGCCTCCTGCCCCTGGGAGAATGGGAAGGGGAGACCCTCAATTCAAGGAGGAAGGGGTCAGCTGTCCCTCCAGTTCCTATGAGCTGAAGGGTCCTCTTTCTGTCTTAGCCAGGAGCTGCCCATGGGCTGCCCTGGAGGGCACTCAAATGCCACCTTACAAGGATGTTGCTTATGGATGTGGATGATTGTGCAGCTCTTAAGATTGACGTCAGGGTGGCCTGTATGTGGGGCCCCCAGAGGGTGCCCTGGTGGCACACTGGTTAAATGCCTGTACTGCAGCCACTCACTCAAAACCATAAGGTTGCGAGTTCAAGACCAGCAAAAGGGCTCAAGCTTGACTCAGGCTTGCATCCTTCCGAGGAGGTTGCTAAAATGAGTACCCAGATTGTTGGGGGCAAATTGGCTTACAGTTGTAAACCGCTTAGACACTGCTTCAGCGGTATGAAGCAGTATATAAATGAAGCTTGTTTGTTTGTTTTGTTTTGCTGCCATGGGGTCTGCTGGACCTTCCTCCCTACACACATACCTCCACATAGGAAGCATGAGGAGAGCATGCCTTTTTCCCCTGAAATCTTCTGCCCCACAACTGGACCAGGGAAGAGGGTGCCTGGTACCATAGTTGTGCCCATTTGCCCACCTTCTTTTTCCAAGCTCAGTCCCCGGGGGAAAGGAGGTTGTGGCCTCTGCCATTCCCTGCCAAACGTAAAACTCAACCACTCCCCTTAGTTGCATGAGGACCCACCAAAGTCACCCCCCAACTTTTGGGGTGGTTGGGTGCTCAAGAGATATGGAAAGGGAGTCTTTGTAATGTGGGACTCCCAAAACGCTCCACCTTGTAGAGGAGGAGTTTGCTGCCCCTTTAAGCAAAAGCCAGCTGGTTGAACAGAATAGTCTGTGCCCATTTCATGGAATCATAGAGTTGGAAGGGACCTCAAGGGCCATCTAGTCCAACCCCTTTCTGCCATGCAAGAACTCTCAATCAAAACATCCCCAACAGATGGACATCCATCCTCTGTTTAAGACCTCCAAGGAGGAAGACTCCCTGAACTCCATTGAAGGAGTGTGTTCCACTGTTGAACAGCCCTTACTATCAGGAAATTCCTCAAAATATTAAGCTGGAATTTCTTTTTCTGTAGTTTGAATCCATTGTGTCCTATTTTCTGGAGCAGCATCCTTAATATGAAATCCCTTCAAATATTTAAACAGGGCTATCATATCATCTCTTAACCATCTCTTTTCCAGGCTAAACATCTCCAGCTCCCTAAGTCTTTCCTCATAAGGCATGGTTTCCAGACCCTTCACCATTTTATTCGCCCTCTTTTGGACATGCTCCAGTTTTATAATTTTTTGTGGGTTTTTCAGGCTATGTGGCCATGTTCTAGAAGAGTTTATTCCTGACATTTTGCCAGCATCTGGTCAGCCACAGATGCTGGCGAAATGGCAGGAATAAACTCTTCTAGAACATGGCCACATAGCCTGAAAAACTTTCACAAAAACTATGGATGCCGACTATGAAAGCCTTCAACTTCACACGCTCCAGTTTCTCAACATCATTTTTGAATTGTGGTGCCCAGAACTGGACACAATATTATTCCAAGTGAGGCTTGACCAAAGCAGAATAGAGATACACTATGACTTCCCTTGAGCTAGAGACTACACTTCTATTGATGCAGCCTGAAATGGCATTGGCCTTTTTAGCTGCTGCATCACACTGTTGACTTGTGGTCTACTTGGACTCCTAGATACCTTTCATACATTTAAGTCTCCTTTAGCCAGGTGTCCCCCATCCTATATCTGTGCATTTCATTTTTCCTCCCTAAGTGCAGTACCTTACATTTCTCTGTGTTGAATTTCATTTTGTTAGTTTTGGCCCAGCTTTCTATTCTGTTCAGGTCATTTTGAATTTTGGTCCTGTCCTCTGGGGTATTAGCTACTCCTCCCAATTTGGTGTCATCTGCAAATTCAATAAGTATGCCCCCAATTTTGTCATCCAAGTCATTGATAAAGATGTTGAATAGCACTGGGCCCTAGAAAGAACCCCACTGGACACCTCACTGGTCACTTATCTCCAGGGTGGAAAAAAAGAGGAGCCATGGCTGAGCACTGATTACTATGTCCCCAATTCTGTCATCCAAGTCATTGATAAAGATGTTGATGTTTGTGTCCCTGGCTCTGCTATCTGCCGCCCAAGCCCTTCTGGCTCTAGCTGACCCCTGCCCTCCCCAAGGACCCTTTAGGGAACTCTTTGCTTGGGGGCCAGTGGGGGGGACCTCTTGGCCTTGCTCTGGAGTCTGATTGCTTTGCTGCCGCAGGCGAAGTTGTTGCAGAGGCTGATGGCAGCCACACATGCATGCCCCTCTGGCGCAAGAGCCAGCCCCCGAGTCCCTTCTTCGACACCAGGACTACAGTTCTATGTTTCCCCTTCTCAAGGTGTCGCAGCTGGCTCAGTACTTTGAGCCACTGGTGTTGGCGTCCGTGGGTGCAGCCTCCAAGATGCTCAACCATCAGCAGCAGATGAACCTCCTGGACCAGACCAAGACGTTGGCCGAGTCGGCTCTTCAGATGCTCTACACAGCCAAGGAGGCCGGCGGCAACCCTAAGGTCCGGATGGTTGGGGTGGTTGCCTGGCAAGCATGGGTTCTGTGCCATTTGGGGAGACTGATGTAAGGTTGGGGGGTTGGAGCAACTGGACTGTGCTTCCCCGTGACGGACAGAGTACACTTGACCCTCCATATTGGCTAGGGTTAGGGACAGAACCCCCATGAATATGGAAAACCCGCAAATAACAAAAGGTCCATGTTTTGACCTGAGAGGACACCTCTTTAGGAATCTCCAGGTCTTCCAAGGCAACTCTGTGGTCAACATCTGACAGACACTGACCATAGGACTGTGCTGGAAGAGCTACAAATGCCTAGTAGAGTATTCTCTGTAGGAATCTCTACGTCTTTCAGTGCAGCTTTTAGTTAACGTTGACTATAGAGTTCTGCTGGAGGAGCCATAAATGCCTAGTAGAGTCTTTTCTTTAGGTATCTCTAGGTCCTGCAGTGCAACTTTGGGTTGAAGCTGACCATAGAGTTGCGCTGGAGGAGCTACAAGTGCATAGTAGAGCATTTCTCTCTAGGAATCTCTAGGTTCTCTCTGCAACTTTTGGTTAAAGTTGACCATAGAGTTGAGCTGGGGGAGCTATAAATGCCTAGTGGAGTATTCTCTTTAGAAATCTCTAGGTCTTTTAAAGCAACTTTTAGTTAAAGTTGACCATAGAGCTGCACTGGAGGACCTAGATATTCCTAGAGAGAACATATTAATCAAATCTGTGAATAATCAGATCTGCAGATATCAAAGCCGCAAATATGGAGGGATGAGTGTAGTTGGAATTGTCCTCATTGACACCTGTCTACTCACTTGCCGAGTGACCAACCATCACCAGTGTGCCCTTATGCCCCCCAAACACCACCACCCCTACCCCAAATTCTTACCTGTGTCCCCTCTCCCCACAGCAAGCACCTCACACCCAGGAGGCCCTCGATGAGGCTGTGCAAATGATGAAGGAGGCTGTGGAGGACCTCACCGCCACCCTGAACGAGGCTGCCAGCGCCGCAGGTGTAGTGGGCGGCATGGTGGACTCCATCACCCAAGCCATCAACCAGGTGCGCCAGGGAGCGAGTGGGCTGATGGACAGCCAGGGTGGGCTGGTGGGTGGACACTACCCTGAGGATGGTGGGCATCATACTGGAGTGCAGGGTGTTCTTGGGTGAGGTTCATTCCACTGGGCTGCTGGCAGCCTCAGGTAATGGAGTGTGGGGTGGGGTTTTGAGAGGGGTGTGAAGACCCCAGTAATCTTGGCGGCTACAGCCCACCACAAAGGCAGAGCTCACTTGCGCAGTCTCCCTCCGCCCTCTCTTGCGAATGCAGCGCCAAGATCTGCCTGGGAGGCCACAGAGGGTCTGTGGAGGTCAGAGTGACCCCTCCAATTGAGCCCAGTGCCACTAGGAGTGGCCCTTCACACAATCAAGGCCGAGAGTGGGAAGCGCAACAGACTCCTTGGAGCTCCCGCGGCCTTTGGCAGAGCTGAGAGCTGCATCATGCAAAGATAGCACAGCCAGCCAGCTGACTGACCGACGTACCTCTTAGTTATCTGTTAATGAAAAATAAAAGATGATAAAGGTGTAACAATTTAGGAAGGACTTAAAAACCTTCCTATTCCAACAGGCATTCCCCGAATAGATATCCTGCGGGCCTCCCTCCTCTTTTCGTGGCCAAGAGGTTGGGTCATGGGGTTTTTCTTTTGACTTTTTTCTATTGTTGGATTTGAGCTGTATAATTGTGTATTGGATATTTTTATTGTACTTTTACGGTAATTTTTATTGTGCTGTATTTTAAAATTGTTTGTTTTTACTGTTGTGAGCCGCCCTGATCGAAGGAAGGGCGGCATACAAATAAAATTTATTATTATTATTATTATTATTAACAAGGTAATTAATAGAACTGGTATAGATAGAGATAGACACAAATATAAAAAAATAATTGATGGATCTTAGGGGTTTAGTTATAATTTGATAAGAGTTAGTGATTTTTAAATGTTAGTATATGATGGGAAAATTAAGTAACCTCAGGAGGTACTGTAATGTGGTTAAAATAACAGTTGGAGATTTTTATAGATGGTGATTAGTGATAAGTGACTGTTGATGTTTGTTAGACAAAAGGTGATTTTATATTTGTTCTGTTTTTTTAACAATAAAATTTATAATAATAATAATAAAATGTGGGGGTGGTCCATGTTCTGTCTTAGCATCCTGTGGAAAGAGTGTGGCTCTTTCTTCTCTCTGCAGCTGGACGAGGGCCCCGTGGGAGAACCAGAGGGGACCTTTGTGGACTATCAGACCACCATGGTGAAGACGGCCAAAGCCATTGCTGTGACTGTCCAAGAGATGGTGAGTAAGGGGGCTGTGGGCAGCTATGAGGGAGGCCATCTGGGTTGGGGGGGTGGGGGGGGGAAACAGGTTCCTCTGTGTCCAGGATGGAGCCGAAGGGCCCCTTGCAAATCCCCTACATTGGGGGGAATCCCCCCTGCTCTCCATAGCATCCCTTCACTCCCTACTCTCCTTTTTGCAGGTCACTAAATCTACCACCAACCCAGACGAACTGGGCACGCTGGCCAACCAGCTTACGAGCGACTATGGGCAGCTGGCCCAACAGGCCAAGCCAGCAGCCATGACCGCCGAAAATGAGGAAGTGAGTGGAAGGAGTGACTCTGTGTGTGTGGGGGGGTCTTCTCTCTGTGGACCAGTTGCACATTTTGGCCTGCCACCGAACAGGTTTGTACCAGAGGAGGAGATGCCTTTAAGGCACAGATCTTGGAGTGTCTTTTCCAGGAGCATATCTCAATGCCTGGGACTATGGAGGTGCAGGAGGGGAGCATCAAGGTTGACTTTGGGGGGTGACTTTGGAATGGGAAAGAGGCAGGCCATTGGTGCCTGGCCAAACTTCCAGGGCTCTTCTTGCAATTGTCCCCATTTTCCTCCCGCCCAGATCGGCTCCCACATCAAGAACCGGGTTCAGGAACTGGGACACGGCTGCGCCGCCCTGGTGACCAAAGCCGGCGCCCTCCAGTGCAGCCCCAGTGATGGCTACACCAAGAAGGAGCTGATTGAGTGTGCGCGCAGGGTCTCTGAAAAGGTATTGGGGGCTGGGAAGGGAGGCAGAGGGGCCAGTCATGGCTGTGGGGTTAAGGAGCAGAGATATGTAAGCCTAGTGATCATCCACGTTTCCTTCTCCTGCGCAGGTGTCTCATGTGTTGGCAGCCCTGCAGGCTGGCAACCGGGGCACCCAAGCCTGCATCACCGCTGCCAGTGCTGTCTCTGGCATCATTGCTGACCTGGATACCACCATCATGTTTGCCACGGCTGGCACCCTCAACCGGGAGAACGCTGAGACTTTTGCTGACCACAGGTATGGGGTGAGAGGTGGCCAAGAGAGGAGGGCGCCTATGGGTCTTTGGCGACTCTAGGCTGCATCAATAGAAGTACACTCATCCCTCCATATTTGTGGCTTTGATATTTGCGGATTTGATTATTCATGGATATGATTAATATGTTCTCTCGGGGAGTATCTAAGGCACGTTATAGACGGGCCTTTAATACGCCCCCGTCACTTGCTAGGGGTTGGCCAAGGACCTAGCCTCCACACCGGCCTCACCCCTAGCACGTGACGAGGGCGTAAAGATGGCGGCACCCTATACACACGGGCACTGCCATCTTTACGTGTTGGATGCGTTGCGTCCGCACGTGTTGCCCCGGAAATGACGCCGCAAATGCGCCCCGCGCGCTTTGCGGTGCCTCTTCCGGGGCCTCAGAAGGAGCGCAATTTCCGCGCTCCTTCTCGGCAGCGTCCGGGAGCCGCGCCATTTAAAGGCTGTGGCTCCCGGACGGTGCAAGTGGCGGCGGCAGCAGACCGCCACAATCCGGCGGTCTGTAATGCGCCTAAGTCCTCCAGAGCAACTCAGTGGTCAACTTTAACTAAAAGTTGCACTGAAGGACCTAGAGATTCCTAGAGAGAAGACTCTACTAGGCATTTATAGCTCCTCCAGCGCAGTTCTATGGTCAGTGTCTGTCGTACGTTGACCACAGAGTTGCACTGGAGGATGTAGAGATTCCTAGAGAGAATACTCTACTAGGCATTGGTAGCTCCTCCGGCGCAATTCTATGGTCTGTTGGATATTGACTACAGAGTTGCCCTGGAGGACCTAGGGATTCCTAGAGAGCTGTCCTCTACATGGCGTTTTTGTTATTTGTGGTTTTTCCATATTCACAGGGATCTTGTGCCCCCCACCCTACCGAACATGGGGGGGACATGTGTAGTTTCTGGGTCAAGGGAAGTAATAGGGCCACTCTGTTATGCTTTGGTCAGGCCCCATCTGGAATAATTCTGTGTCTAGTTCTGGGCAAAACAATTCAAAAATGTTGAGAAACTGGAGCCATGTGTCCAAAGGAGGGCAACTAAAATGGGGAAGGGTCTGGAAACCATGCCTTATGAGGAAAGACTTAGGAAGCTGGGGATGTTTAGCCTGGAGAAGAAACAGTTAAGGGGTGATATGATAGCTCTCTTTAAGTATTTGAAGGGGTGTCACATTGAGAATGGAGGAAGTTGTTTTCTGCTGCTCCAGAGAGAAGGATCTGGAACAATGGATGGAAGCTACAGGGAAAAGAGATTCTACCTCAACATTAGGAAGAACCTCCCAACAATAAGTATTCTTCAACAGTGACATATGCTGCCTCAATGGCGAGTGGTAGAGTCTCCTTTTTCGGAGGTCTTTAAACAGAGGCTGGATGGCCATCTGTCGGGGATCCTTTGCATGGCAGAAGGGGGTTGGACTGGATGGCCCTAGTGGTCTCTTCCAACTCTACGGTTCTATGTCTCCTACGGCCAAGTGCCTCTGAATGACTCTTTGTTGGCAGGGAGGGCATCCTGAAGACGGCAAAGGCACTGGTGGAGGACACCAAGGTGCTGGTCCAGAATGCCACTGCCAGCCAGGAGAAGCTGGCCCAAGCGGCCCAGTCCTCTGTCGCCACCATCACACGCCTAGCGGAGGTGGTGAAGCTTGGCGCTGCCAGTTTGGGCTCAGAAGACCCAGAGACTCAGGTAAGGAGCAGGCTGAGAGCTGGGGTGGCATGCATATGAGGCAGCGGCCGCTGGCACACCTGTCCCCTCCCTCTGCAAACCCCTGCCTTCCCAACCTGGCTCCTCTCTGCCCTCAGGTGGTCTTGATCAATGCCGTGAAGGATGTGGCCAAGGCGCTGGGGGATCTGATCAGCGCCACAAAGGCTGCAGCTGGCAAGTCTGGGGATGACCCAGCTGTCTACCAGCTGAAGAACTCCGCAAAGGTAAGAGCAGTTCGAAAAGGAGCCCTTTGGGGCCACGGTGACATCTGTGGGGAGCCATGGGTGGGCTGGAGGAGCTTCTCAGAGGGCAAGGAGAGCTGGTGAGGAGTCAGGCCTCCCCTGCAAAGGGTAGGAAAGGGTTGAGGGGCAGAGCCATGCAACCTTTTTCTGGAACCAGTGCCTCTCAGTCTGTTCATGCACCCTCTGCTTGGCTGAGAGAAACAAGGGGACTGAGTTGGCCGTGACCCCAAATATATTGTCTAAGGGGATTGTGAGGGGCTCCAGAGAGATTGCTACAAGTGTGGGTGGAATGCCTCTAGAGCCCTTAAATCTTAGCAGCCGTGCGTTAGGGGATTTGAGCCGGCAGCAGATGATAGAATCATATAATTGGGAGAGCACAAGGGCCTTCCAGTCCAATCCCATACTACCATGCAGTAACTCTCAATCAAAGCATACCCAAAAGTTGGCCATCCAGCCTATGTTTAAAGACCTCCAGGGAAGGAGACTCCACTACACTCCAAGGAATGAGTGTGTTCCACTGTCGAAGAGCTCTTATTGTCGGGAAGCTCCTCCAAATCTTTAGGTAGAATCTCTTTTCCTGTAGCTTCCATCCATTGTTCTGGGTCCTGTTCTCTGGAGCAGCAGAAAACAAGCTTGCTCCATCCTCAGTATGATGTCCCTTCAAATACTTAAACAGGGCTACCATATCACCTCTTAACTTTCTCTTCTCCAGGCTAAATATACTTAGCTCCCAAAGTCTCTCCTCATAGGGCTTCATGGTTTCCAGATCCTTGACGATTTTAGTAGCCCTTCTTTGGACACGATCCAGGTTCTAAACATTTTTTTTGAGTTGTGGTGTCCAGAACTGGACACAGGATTATTCCAAGTGAGGCCTGACCAAAGCAGAATAGCGGGGCACTATTATTTCCCTTGATCCATACACTATACTTCTATTGGTGCAGCCTAGAATCACATTGGCCTTTTTAGCTGCCACATTGCACTGTTGACTGATGTTCAATTTGTGGTCTACTTGGACTCCCAGATCCCTTTCACATGTAGTTTCATTCAGTCAGGTGTCCCCCATCCTATATCTATGCATTTCAATTTTCCACCCTAAGTGCATCCGTATCCAATTTCATTTATGTGGATGTGGGGCATACTTGGAGGATAGAACCATCAGTTGTTGCCAGTACAGTGGACCATTCCCTTATGCAGGGGATCTGGAAACAATGGGGCGTGTGCTTGCAGTGCGGCACAGTGCACATGCCATTTGCCCAATTGCCACGTGGCTTCAGTGTGCACCTACGTATGGCATGGGTGCAGTGTACTTACTGGCCAGGTTGTCTTCTTCTGTTGGTGGCAGGGGCTCTTCTGTGCCTCGGTTGCTGGGTTGCCTAAGTTGGTGACCCTCCTCTCTACCAATGGGTTTCTTCTCCTCACCTTCCCACTCTGTTGTTCCCTCTGTTCTGGTAGTCAAGGTCTGCTGTCCCAGCCCAGGATTTCCTCTGCCCCATCTCGGATTCGCCCCTTTTCACTCGCTGCCCCTCACTCCTGGAACCTTTTAACCCCGCGAACAATAGCCATCACTTCTTTAACCAGCTTCAAAACGGAGTTGAAGACCATCCTGTTCAGGGCAGCGTTCCCAGGCATTGCATAATTGTCACTTGCTGTTTGATGTTCTTTTGTTGCCTGCTTTATTGAATCATTTCCTATATTGCTCTGTATTTTATATGTATTATCCTACTAGAGAGGCCCCTTCCCCACCACCACTCCCTTTGTGTCGTGTCTTTCTAGATTGTAAGCCTGCGGGCAGGGAACCGTCCAATTAAAAAGATTGTATGTACAGCGCTGTGTAAATTTACAGCGCTTTATAAATAAAGGTTTATTATTATTATTATTGTTGTTGTTGTTGTTGGTGGTGGTGGTGGTGGTGGTGGTGGGGCAGAATCTGCCGCCAGAGCTCCCTCCAGGTTCTCACAGGAACAGGTTCATTTCCCCCTGGGGTTCCCTCTTTCCTCCCTGCTGCCCATGATTGAGCTGCTTTCTGTCCGGTTCCTCGGCAGGTGATGGTCACCAATGTCACCTCGCTGTTGAAGACGGTCAAGGCCGTGGAGGACGAGGCCACCAAGGGGACACGCGCACTAGAGGCCACCATCGAACACATCCGCCAGGAGCTCGCTGTGAGTGCCACTGCTACCACCGTTGGAACGCTGCGCTAACAATGCTGACCTTTTCCTGACCCTCTTTCCTCCGCCCCACAGGTCTTTTGCTCCCAGGTGCCTCCAGCCAAGACATCAACGCCCGAGGACTTCATCCGCATGACCAAGGGCATCACCATGGCGACTGCCAAGGCAGTAGCGGCCGGCAACTCGTGCCGGCAGGAGGATGTGATCGCCACTGCCAACCTCAGCCGCCGCGCCATCGCCGACATGCTGCGCTCTTGCAAGGTGGGGGGCCTTGTGGGGGCAAAGCCAGCAGGACTGCACATTTTAGGTCAGGTGCTGAGGGCACCGGCTGTTCCTTGAGGGTCCCCAGGGCACATTGGGAAGAACAAAGTGCAGGCCAGTTTGCCATGAGCAAGTGGGAGGGTTGTGATGGTATCGAGGGGCAGGTGGGGCATAGAGGGGCACTGGCCCCGGCAGAGTTTGCATCTGCTGCTTACCTATTAGAGGTGGATTTGGTGCTCTGTTGGGTCCCTGATGGCCCTCAAGAGCTAGCACAGTGGAGGGACAGAGGGACAATTTGGGAAGGTGGACTGGAGAGGACTTCCTGGCTTCTGACCTCACCCCACCCCTTTCCTTGCCCCTGATCAATGTCCAGAAAGGCTGGTGTCTAGGCTGTGTCCAGGGTCGCTGGTCCCAGAGGAGCTCAGGTTGTGCCATGTGGGGCATGGCCCTTCTCCCTCATGGGATCTGCTTCTCTCTCATGAGTGTCTTATCACCAGGAGGCTGCCTACCATCCAGACGTGAGCGGGGAGGTGCGCCACCGGGCGCTGCGGTTTGGCCAGGAGTGTGCCAGCGGCTATCTACAGCTTTTGGAGCATGTGCTGGTGGTAAGAGCTCCCCCATTCTTTCCTTCAATCCCTCCCCTGTGGCCCCCAGCCCTCTTTTGGGGTGTGCTCCCTCATTCCCCCCAAGTGCATTCTCCTCTTCTTTTCTGTCATTTCTCCCTCCTCACTTCTTCCTTCTTTCATCCTCTCGTCTGGGCAGCCGGTGAGTATGGCGTGTGCACTGCACGAGAGTATGCCGTGTGGCATGGTGTGGTATGTGTGCACGGTGTGGGATGAGAGACCACAGAGCACAGGACACTAAGCCGAGGACTACAGTGAGACTGGGCCTGGTCTGAGCCCCTCACTCAACCTCTGGCCCACTTGATGTCTGCACCGGCCGCTCGTGGTATGCAGTGCTGTTGCTGTGTCGCGTGGGATTGCTGTGAGCCCTTGACCAGGCAGAGCGGCAAGCGGACCCCGGCTCCTTTCTGGGACGGGTGGCCAGGAAGACATGAGGGCACAACTTGTGTGTGTGTGTGTGTGTGTGTGTCAGACCACGTGCTTTGTGCCATTCTGGTTAGCAAACCTCAAGGAGCTGTATGGATTAGAGCCCTCGGCTAGCTGGTAGACCCAGGGACCTGGCTATGGGCATCATCTTCGGCCGTCTGGTGGTCCAAGGGGAGACTGACAGAGCAGGCCTGGTGGGGAAGAGCATTCCCAGGCCCTTTGGTCCAGGCCAGCATGCCCTGTAGTAGCCAGGGAGGACCTCCCAGATGCGCTTGTTGGATTATGTGCCACCAGCAGCCCTAGTGAATGTGGAGGGAACTACCATCCCAGAAACTTGGGGGAGCTGCATTTTTCCATCCCCTGCCAAGAGGGCCCCCTCCCATCATGGTGCAAAGGATGACCACCACCACTGCCCATGCGCAAAGCCTTGATCCAACTCACCTCCCAGGACATCATTTCCCATGGACAAGAGACAGAGGCCTGTTACAGACTGCCAAAATAAAGCTGCTTCGGGTCTCTTTGGAGGTATGCTGTTTAAATGATGCATGCATCCTAAGAATCCGGAAGCTGCACCAAAAGTTGCACTCCAGTGCTTAGGAATGGAGTGGGGCTTTGGCGTGACCTCCGGACTCTTAGAACCCATGCATTATTTAAATGGCATACTTCCAAAGAGACTCAAAGCAGCTTTATTTTGGCAGTCTGTAACAGGCCAGAGAAACCTGCTTCCCTTTTTCTCTTTCCTCTTTTCCTCTGGCTTCTTTCTGTCTCATGGGGGGCTCCCTTAAACCATGCGCTCCTGCTGGGTCTCTAAGGGTGAGCCACATCCCGGGTCGGCCCCCTCTCCACAGTCTCCCCCAAGGGGGCCTGGGGGCAGCACTGAGCAGGAGGGTGTCCTGGGCTTCCGTCGGTGGTCCAGCCAGGCGCTAAGCCCCTCCTTCCCTGTTCTCCTCCTCGTTGGTCAGGTCCTACAGAAGCCGAGTCATGACTTGAAGCAGCAGCTGGCTGGCTACTCCAAGCGAGTGGCTGGCTCTGTCACGGAGCTCATCCAGGCCGCTGAAGCCATGAAAGGTGGGTGGAGGTCCTTCCCCCCTCTCTGCACTCCTTTGCTGCAGAGAGAGGCATCAAGAGGGCATCAGAATGGGCAAGGAGGGCAGGGAAGGACCATAGAGTCACAGAACCATAGAATTGAGGTCTGTCCCTGCTCAGTGGAGGAATGCTGGTTAGAGCTCCCTTGTGAGAGGACTTCGCTGGCAATGGCTGCTGCGGGAGCGGCATGTGTCTGTGGGTATGGGGGCTGTTCACGTTCTCGCCTCCTCCTCCTCCAGGCACGGAGTGGGTAGACCCCGAGGACCCCACCGTAATTGCAGAAAACGAGCTGCTGGGGGCAGCGGCGGCAATCGAGGCGGCGGCCAAGAAGCTGGAGCAGCTGAAGCCGCGGGCCAAGCCCAAGGTGGGTCTCAGAGTCACCCCCCTCGAGGGCTTTTCCCTTGCAGGGGGTCCGGTTCCAGTGGGAAGTGGGAGCCCCATGGCTGCCGGGTCACCATCATCCCTGTTGCTTGACTAATGAAGAGGTGGCAAAGGGGCTGGGGGAGCCAGCCGGTGAGCCCACCCGTGCCCAGAATCTCCTCATCCCACTCCTCACCTATGCCATGCCTGTCTGTGTGCACACCCCAACACTCACACAATGAGCAGACGGAAGTTTATTCTCTTTTGGTAATAATACAATATTTGCTTGTGCCCATGTTTCAGGTAGGTTACCCTTCAATATCCCATTCATCACTTGTTAAAATACACTTGTCCCTCCATATTCGCTAGGTTTAGGGACACAAGATCCCCATGAATATGGAAAAACCACAAATAGCAAAAACACCATGTTTTTACTTGAGAGGACACCTCTCTCAGAATCTCTAGGTCCTCCAGGGCAACTCTGTGGCCAACGTCCAACAGACACTGAGCATAGAACTGCGCTGGAGGAGCTACAAAGGCCAAGTAGAGTCTTCTCTCTAGGAATCTCTAGGTCCTCCAGGACAACTCTGTGGCCAATGCCAACAGACACTGACCATAGAACTGCGCTGGAGGAGCTACAAAGGCCTAGTAGAGTATGCTCTCTAGGAATCTCTAGGTCTTTCAGTGCAACCTTTAGTTAAAGTTGATGATAGAGTTGCACTGGAGGACCTCCTAGACAGTCCTAGAGATAACATATTAATCAAATCTGTGAATAATCAAATCTGCAAATATCAAAACCGTAAATATGGAGGGATGACTGTAGTGTATATACAGTGGACCCTTGTTATACGCTGGGGTTTGGTTCCAAGATCTCCCGTGTATAACAAAATCCGTGTATGCATATTTAGGTCATTAAATATAATGACCTAGCAAAATGGTGTCCCTTATAAAAAATGGAAAATCAAGTTTTTATATTTGAAATTTATACTTTTTTTGGACATTTTCAAACCGTGTATGCTTGAATCTGTGTATAAAAAATCCATGTATAATAAGAAGGACCGACTGTACTCAACTATAAGTCGACCTCATGTATAAGTCGAGGGCAAGTTTTTGGCATTGTTCAAAACTGGGGAAAAATTGGAAACACATACATACATGTATTGATAAGGCTCTCCTTGTAAAGTTTGAATTAAGACCAGAAATTTACCTTTTGAACATGTTAAATAAAATCCCAACTCAAGTTGAAAGAAAGTATTGGCACATACTAATGTATTTGATAATTGCAGCGAGATTGATATTAGCTCAAAACTGGAAAAATACAAATACACCAAGAATAAATGATTGGTTGATGCATGTTTTGGAGATGATAGAAATGGACAAACTCTCACCCCTCTTCAATAATAAGGACATAAGACAAATAAAGGAAGAATGGTCACCGGTAATAAGAGCTTGTACATTGAGATGGAACTAAGGTGTAAAAATGCAAGGATGGAAACGTCTAATTAATCTTGTATGCTCCAAGAGAACTTGTTGAAGGAGAGAAATTGCTGTCTTGTTATCTTGTGATAAGTATTCTGTGTGTGTATGTATCTATTTGGGTAGAAAATAAGGCATTTATTATCCACCCAAATAGATGTAACGATACGTTAAAGATTAGTTTAAGGATTATGGAATATGATAATCCTTTTGAGCATCCTTTGTTTTATAATTTGTTATATTAAATTTTTTTTAAAAAGTCAAGGGCAGGTTTTGGGTCCAAAATGATGGGTTCTGATACGACCCATGGATAAGCTGAAGGTAAAATGTAGGGGCATCTAACAAAGGACATAAAGGACGAAGCCAAGGAAAACAATGCCAAAGAATTTACAAAATCCCAGCAGCTGTAACTGTTTGTGCTCATACTAAAGTCTGGATAAATGAGAAAATAGAGGAGGTTCAGTGATTTCAGGGCAGATGACACTCTTGCCTTTAATGAGAGTTAAAGTACCGTACTTAATGTCAACCCATGGATAAGCCGACTCAGGTTTTTTGGGTCAATGTTTTGACCTAAATTTCTAGACTTATACATCAGTAAATACAATTAGCGAAGTAAATAAATACAATGGGACCTTGTTATCTGCGGGGGTTTGGTGCCAGGATTCCCCCGTGGATAACAAAATCCGTGGATGATGCCCAAGTTCCACTAAACATAATGGCAGAGCAAAATGGTGTCCCTTATATAAAATGGCAAAAATCAAGGTTTGCTGTTTGGAATTTGTACTTTTTTGAAATATTTTCAAGCCATGGATGCTTGAATCCGTGGATAAAAAATTCCCTGTAAATAGTAAATAAAAGAATCCCCAGCGTTGCCCTCCCCAGTCCGGTCTGGGGAATGGGGCTGGGAGGTGGGTCAGGGGCTATTCCCACGCTGGGCAGAGGTGCCCCCCAGCCCTGGAGGTCACCTCTGAGAAACAGTGCCCTCCCTACTTCTTCTGGCTGACGGGGGTCCCAATGGACTCTTCCTCTCCCCCCAAACAGCAAGCAGATGAGAGCCTGAACTTTGAGGAGCAGATTCTGGAGGCGGCCAAGTCCATCGCAGCAGCAACCAGCGCTTTGGTGAAGGCAGCCTCGGCGGCCCAGAGAGAGCTGGTGGCCCAAGGGAAGGTGAGTGGTAGCCGTGGGGGGCCTGGGAAGTGGCAGGGGGCTTCTCCAGGGAGCGCTTAGGCCTCACCCACCCCTCCCCATTGTTTGTTTATTTTCTTCCCCCTTCCCTGCCAGGTGGGTGCCATCCCAGCCAACGCCCTCGATGACGGTCAGTGGTCCCAAGGCCTCATTTCAGCGGTAAGTACCAAGGGAGGGAAGACGGGTGGCTGGGTGAGGAAGAGTCTTTGATGGAGGAGAAGGAGGAGGATGAGACAGCCCCAAGTCACCTCTGGGGATTTTCTGTTGTAAAGAAATCAGACAGGGCCAGCCATCTGGTCTGGAGAATTTAATTGACACCCGGTCAACTCAGTTGACATTTGGCCAGTTGGATTGATACCTGTGGCCAATGCAATTGACAACTGAAACCATATGAGTCTCTTTTCTTTTATAGGCAGAAAGCAGGTAGGAAGAATTAGCAGGTTAATCCTAGCATGGCTGGTTAACCATCTGTGCCTCGACTTTTGGATTTAGAGTACTGGTAATAGTTAACGTGGTAATTTCCTAGAGGACGAGCCACATTCATTTTATGTCTAACTATTAGGAAATTCTTCCATTTAACCTGACAGACAAACACTCCTCGTGTTTGCATGGGTGCGCAAGCGATGTCTCTTGGTATGCAGGAAGACTTTCCCTATGCTCTGTAGCGAAGTCTGCCCTGCTTGGCATTCCCTTGTGACCTGGACCCCAAGATCATTTGAGGAAGAGGCACCATTGGTGGCAACCCCCAAGGCCTGCAGTGGGACAGAATTCAGGTCCCTCTTGGAAGTGTCCTGATCCCACCCTCCGGAGAGCCACGCAGCATTAATCCCACTGCCACAAGGTTCCTACATGTCGACCAGCGATTGTAGTCCCTCCCTCCTTTTTTCTTGCGTGGCGTCCGGCCATTTTGCCCTCTCCCCTTCCTTCTCCTCCTCTCACGCTCTCTTTCTCTCTTCTCGTTTCTCCCTCTGCATACAAGGCCCGGATGGTGGCTGCGGCTACCAACAACCTCTGCGAGGCGGCCAATGCGGCAGTCCAGGGCCACGCCAGCGAGGAGAAGCTCATCTCCTCAGCCAAGCAGGTGGCGGCTTCCACAGCCCAGCTCCTGGTGGCCTGCAAGGTGAAGGCGGACCAGGATTCGGAGGCCATGAGGCGCCTGCAGGTGAGCGAACGAGAGCCGGGATGGGGAAGGGAAAGGGAGGGTCCCCCCAAGCCCACCATTCACATACCCCCACTACCTCCGCCTTCCCTTCATGCCCACGGGACCCCAACTCTGCAAACGTCTGAGTGTGCCTGCTTTGCCAGCCTACAGGGAAGCTGCCAACCAGCATTATCTATTATTTATTTATTTACAGTATGTATATCCTGCCCTTCAGCCCTAAAGACTCTCAGAGCAGCTTACAATTATTATTATTTTTAATTAGCATTGGTAATTAGCCTTGGAGGTCACCTCTGAGGAACAGTGCCCTCCCTACTTCTTCTGGCTGACGGGGGTCCCAATGAATTCCTCCTCTCCCCCCAACAGCAAGCAGATGAGAGCCTGAACTATGAGGAGAAATTTACATTAAAAAACCCCGTACTAACCCTACAGTCCCACTGCTTCACCTTACATCCAAACTCCCCTTCGTTTCTCCCTTTCTCTATCTCCAATCCCAATCTCTCTATACACTCATCCCTCCATGTTTGTTTGTGGCTTTGATTTATTCACGGATTTGATTCACATGTTCTCTCTAGGAATATCTAGATCCTCCAATGCTACTCTATGGGCAACTTTAACTAAAGGTTGCACTAGCTTTTGACAGGCTTCCCCATGACATTCTTGCAAACAAACTAGTAGAATGTGGGCTAGACAACGTAAGTGTTACATGGATTTGTAATTGGTTGACCGGCCGAAGCCAAAGGGTGCTCAACAATGGCTCCCTTTCATCCTGGAGAGAAGTGACCAGTGAGGTGTCCATTGGGGCTCTGTCCTGGGCCCAGGGCTATTCAACATCTTTATCAATGACCTGGATGACAGAATTGGGAGCATACTTATCAAATTTGCAGATGACACCAAATTAAGAGGAGTAGTTAATACCCCAGAGGACAGGATCAAGATTCAAAATGACTTGAACAGACTAGAAAGCTAACAAAATGAAATTCAACACAGAGAAATGTAAGGTACTGCACTTAGGGCAGAAAAATGAAATGCACAGATACAGGATTATGGGGGACACCTGGCTGAATGAGACTATTTGTGAAAGGAATCTGGGAGTTCAAGTAGACCACAAGTTGAACATGAGTCAACAGTGTGATGCAACAGCTAACAAGGCCAATGCGATTTTAGGCTCCATTAATAGAAGTATACTGTCTAGATCAGTGTTTCCCAAACGTTGGTCTTCCAGGTGTTTTGGACTTCAGCTCCCAGAAGCCATAGCCAGTTTGTCCAACAGTCAGGAATTCTGGGAGTTGAAGTCCAAAACATATGCAGGACCAAAGTTTGGGAACCACTGGTCTAGATCAAGGGAAGACATAGTTCCACTCTCTTTTGCTCTGGTCAGGCCCCACCTGGAATATTGTGCCCAGTTCTGGGCACCACAATTCAAAAAGAACATTGAGAAACTGGAGTGTGTCCAAGGGTGACTAAAATGGTGATGGGTCTGGAAACCATGTCCTATGAGGAACGAATTAAGGAGCTGGGGATGTTTAGCCTGGAGAAAAGAACATTCAGAGGTGATATGATAGCCCTGTTTAAATATTTGAAGGGATGCCATATTGAGGAGGAAGCAAGCTTGTTTTCTGCTGCTCCAGAGACTAGGACCCGCAGCAATGGATGCAAGCTCCAGGAAAAGAGATTCCACCTCAACATTAGGAGGAACTTCCTGAGAGTAAGGGCTGTTCGACAGTGGAACAAACTCCTCGGAGTGTAGTGGAGTCTCCTTCCTTTGAGGTCTTTAAACAGAGGCTGGATGGCCATCTGTCAATGGGGATGCTTTGGTTTGGATTTCCTGCATGGCAGAAGGGGGCTGGACTGGGTGGCTCTTGCGGTCTCTTCCAACTCTGATTCTATGATTCTATTATTCTGTTCCTAGAAAGAACACTCTACTAGGCATTTGTAGCTCCTCCAGCACAGTTCTATGGTCAATGTCTGCTGGACGTTGACCTAGAGATTCCTAGAGAGAACACTCCATTAGGCCTTTGTAGCTCCTCCAGCGCATTCTGTGGTCAGTGTCTGTTGCACTGGAGGAGCTACAAATACCTAGTAGAGTATTCTCTCTAGGAATCTCTAGGAGGTGTTTCAGTGCAAATTTTAGCTAAAGTTGACAATGGAGTTGCACTAGAGGACCTAAATATCCTTAGAGAGAACAAATCAATCAAATCCGTGAATAATCAAATCCGCAAATATCAAAGTCGCAAATATGGAGGGTTGAGTGTAATACAATATTTTCTCATATTTATTTTCCAAAAGTTCATCTTCCATTATTCCCAATAGGGAACTTTCTGGAGACACCCGCATTTTAATGTTAAGTGTGGAATTTATCACCTTGTTAATTGTCTTCCGATATGCGTTTGTCAAGTGTATTAGAAGCGCATTTGTGGGTTCCCCCCCCCCAATTGTGAGATGTTTAAATGTGATGTATATAAAGATTAAACTTGCTCTCCCTCTCCAGGCGGCCGGCAACGCAGTGAAGAGAGCCTCTGACAATCTGGTGAAGGCGGCGCAGAAGGCGGCCGCTTTCCAAGACCATGAGAATGAGACGGTGGTGGTCAAGGAGAAGATGGTGGGGGGGATCGCGCAGGTAAGTGTCGCCAAAGGAAGGGGGGTCTGGGAGCAGCATCCCTCCAATTGTGACCCCACTGGCTCTGATCTCCATCCCTTCCCCAGATCATTGCTGCGCAGGAGGAGATGTTGCGCAAAGAGCGGGAGCTGGAGGAAGCGCGCAAGAAGCTGGCCATGATCCGGCAGCAGCAGTACAAGTTCCTGCCTTCGGAGCTGCGGGACGAGGGGCAGAACTGAGGGGCTGAGATCCCCCCCCCTTAGGCCTCTGCTGCCGCCGCCCCCTATTTAATGCCACCCCTGCCTCAGCAACAATGGCGAGTGGGACCTCCTTCCTGCACCCAAGAACTGCTCCCTGTTGCTCACGGCTGCCGCACAGCCCACGCCCGCTCGCTGCACAAGCCCCGAAGTCCTGCTGTCTCATCCTGGGGGGCCACGTAGATCCGGACTGCCTTTTTTTTGGGGGGGGGGAGTCAGGTATGCAAAGGCTCCCCCTTCCCCTGCCTTTGTGTTTCTGCCTTTTCTTTCCTTGTGCCTTGGCTGCTCGCTCGGCCTACTAATCTTTGGGAGGCTCCTCTCTTTTCCAGAGGACCGTGCAATGAGGAGGGGGCTGCCCCTCTCCCCCAACATCCTCTCTAACCCAGTGTGGTTTTGCCTTAAAATCGGGAACCTTGAGGAACCCCTCGCCTTGTGTGCCTTCTGCCACCGCCACTGGCGCCGCTGCTCTTTATTCCTAAGTGCCTCTGCTCCCCAAGGGGGTCTGCCCCACTCCCCAAACCATCGTCCTGGCCTCCCTCAGCAGCCCCCTTCGCTCTGCGCTGCAAGTGTCCCCCCACCTCCTCACGCTTCACCCCTTTCCAATACCCTTCCCCAATCTACTGAGGCTTTTCACCTTTTGTAATTTTGATACCGCAGTTAAGCTGCCTCTGAAAATCTCTTGCCAGGGAATCTAGGAAGGGATGATGGTCATCGTGATGATGAGGATGGTGGTGTTGGTGGTGTTGATGGTGGTCAGCTCAGAAGGGCGGGAGGAAGAATAAACTGGTTTCCCTGCAGCTTCTGTGTCACTGTGGTGGATCAAGCGGGAACCCCCACTCTTCAAACGTCTGTATATGCCCACTTTGCCATCCGACAGGGAGGCCACTGCCCAGGGAGCCTCCTCCCAACTGACACTACTGTGATGGACACCTAGCCTGCTCTGCTGTCACCCTCTGGTCAGTCGGAGGGGTCAGTGGGACAGGGGAGGCAGAACAGCTGGGCAGGTGGGTGTCTCTGAGCCACTCCTTCCTGCACCGAGTCAGTGGCTGCTGCTCCTCTTTTCATTCAGCTGTGAAAGAGAAATGTGGCACCAGCCACCAAGCAGGAAGCATAACCTGTCCAAAGCCCTGGTCCCAACCACACACCCCATGCATACCCCCATGCCTCTTCCTCAGAGGACTGGGACTGGGTGGGGGGCTTTGTGGCCACGTCTGAAAGGGCCTCAAGTTCCGGTCCAGTGCACCCAGATAGTCCATTCCTCCTCTGGAAGGGTAGGTAATGGGCTTCCGTGCCAAATCTGCAGAAGGGACAAAGCTGCCCCCTTCCTCCCAAGGCAACTGGGTGTGGGGCAGGTATGACTGGGGGGGGGGTCAGACATGTCGTAAAGGCTCCTCTAAATCAGATTGGGGCTCAGTAGAGAAAACCTTCAAGTGGGATGTGCCTAGAGAACAGCCTGCCAGCTAGAACCATAGAATCATAGAGTTAGAAGAGACCACAAGGGCCCTGATCCAGTCCAACCCGATTCTGCCATGCAAGGACTCTCAATCAAAGCATCCCCATTGACAGATGGTCACCCAGCCTCTGCTTAAAGACCTCCAAAGAAGGAGACCACCAAAATCTCTGAGGGAGTGTGTTCAACTGACAAACAGCTCTTACTGTCAGGAAGTTCCTCCTAATGTTGAGCTGGAATTTCTTTTCCTGGAGCTTGCATCCATTACTCTGGGTTCTATTCTCTGGAGCATCCTCGGTAAGACATATATTTCAAATACTTAAACAGGGCTATCATATCACTTCTTAACCTTCTCTTCTCCAGGCTATACATGTAAAGAAGCAAAGAGTTTTCTCCTCCTCCATGGCTGGACTGTCGTCTCCTTCCTTCTAGAAACTGGAGAGAGAGAGAGAGATGGCAATTCCTCATTCTCTGTCCCTCGTTTGGATGAAACCCTGAGAAGAGCTCTATCCACCAGCTAACCCAAGAGTGGAGGTTTATATGTCCCTGGATACCAAATTAAGCTCTTAGCTACTCCATGCCTGAATGCCAGGATAACTCTCCTCTTCGAGATTGAAAAACAACTCTCAAGTGGCCTAGGGCTTATTTTGGGGAGCAATGCCTCAGGCCCTTGTTCTTCTGCACCTATTTTTATAATAGTCGCCACGGCTTGGTGGCATGCCGTGACCAAATCCCTCTCTCTTGCAAAAGGCTTTGGGTCTTGCTTGGGGTTTCTTAAAGGATTTCATTGACCCAGCTGCAAGGTTATATGGTTTGGATGATGGACTCCCCCCCCCCCCGCTGATTTGGGGGTCGAGGTGGGCAGTGACCATTTGAGGTGGTTACACAGGAACTGACATTGCACCAAAATGACTGGATTGACCAGAAAGAATATTTACTTTTACCTTCCTTGGAGGCCTTTAAGCATAGATTGGACGGCCATCTGTCAAAATGGGGATACTTTGATTGAGAGTTCCTGCATGGCAGAATGGGGTTGGACTGACTGATTCTGAGATAGATGGCTCGCAAACATGGCCAGACCTAAGATCCTGACAGGTGGCTGGGCTCACCCTCGCTGGCATCTTCTGAGTGGCAGAGGCAGGACTCAGTCTGCTTGATGCCCTTCCCTTGGCATTGACCTTTAAAGCCCCCCTCAAAGCCCTTCTGTTGCTGGCAGAGGGCCGAGGGGACCAGAGGAGTGTCCAGCCATGCTCTAATAGCCAGAGATAGACCGAGGATGGCCTCGTCCACTGAAGTGTCCTTCAGTTGCACATGGTAGTACTGCAATGGAAAGACTGGTGTGGGTGGCAACTATCCCAGTGGCACAGTCCTGGGGGTGGCGGTGGGGGGCCCATAGCCAAGCCCTGCAAATGGGACTATAACAGTTGCACTTTAGCCATGTGGGGTCCTGACCTTCTGTTCCTGGGAACACTTGAGCATCAACCCCTCTGGCCCTGGTCTGGTGTGCAACTGGGTTCTTGGGTGCTCCAAACCTTCCTGGGGCCTTCCAATGTCTCTCCCTCTGCCCGCCCCCCATAGGAGACACAAGGGCTCCTGTCTGCTCCCACGGACACCGCCCCACACCGTACTCTGGAGGTTCATTTATAACTCTTATGGGAGACTCTCCTTGGCAGCAGGCATGCTTATTGCGCATGGAAAGAATGCCAGGCACGGCGGGGAGCTGCAAATGTGGTGGGCAGAGGAGCAGCTGCCACCAAGTCTGGACACTGAGAGGGAAGAAGAGATGGGACCTGGCTTTGGGGGGCTTTGGGGTTTGTGGGGACCCCTGCCCCCCCCCTCCATATGGTGGACTCGTTTCTTCTTGAAACTGCCTGAGCCATCTCTAGCCAGAGCCCACTTGGGACCACTTGACCCTTGACTGGGCCTGTGGGATTGGAAGGAAGGGGGCTGAGTGGTCCTCTGCTCCACAGCCAACTCTCATCTCTGTCTGCCCCTCTACGCCAGGGCCACACAAGATGGACTCTGACGTGATCCCCAGCTCCACAGCCGCTACCAATCAGCCGGGCAGCCCCGTATCTATCTGCTTTTCCTACCTTTGGAGCCTGGCGCATGTCCAAGGGGAGCAGCACCGGCCCGATCAGTGGGAGTGCTGGTCCACTTAGGGCAGTGGTTCTCAACCTTCCTAATGCCACAACCCTTTAATACAGTTCCTCACGTTGTGGTAACCCCCAAGCCGACGGTCCCAGTTCTTAAGACCATCGCAAATATGTGTTTTCTGATGGTCTTAGGCGACCCTTGTAAAAGGGTCGTTCAAACCCCAAAAAGGTTGCAATCCACAGGTTGGGAAATGCTGACTTAGGGCTTTACTTGGAACTTCGAAGGAGGTGCCCATGAGGCTGGGCCTACTTTGAGGATAGGGTTGGCATATACTGGGTGGCTCCTTTAATGTTTGGGCCTTCTGCCCATTGTTCGGGGGCTGATGTGGCTCACTGATGTCTCCATCCACAGGGTTGGACCCTTTTGGAGAGGTGGCCCCCATCTCACCTGTAGAGCCAAACGGAGGTGGCTACTTGGGTGGGCACACGGTTGCAGAGGCCGCCGTCCTGAGGTCACAAGAGATGGGGGTCAGCCCTGGCCCTTTGGAGAGGCCGGCCATACCCAAGTCTGCCCCACATGCTTGACCCCATCACCTGGTCTGTTGTGGCCTGGCCTGTGGGCTTCAACAAGAGGGCTACCAGAAGAAGCCCAGGCCACGCTTACTGGTCCGCGAGGCAAGCAGGGAGCCAGAGGCTGGACCCCTGTCCTTGTGAGCCAGACCAGCAGCTACCAGCATGGCAGCCCAGTGGGTCCCTGGTGCCCACAAGGGATGTGCTGGGGCAGCAACATCAAGGCTATGGAAGGGGCAGCATGGCTTTCAAATGCTCTGCCAGCCAAGCAAGACCCCTGGCCCAGCGGGGTGTCTCTGCCTTGCTCCTGCTTTCAGGGTAGCAGTTCCTGGAGGGCCATATGGGAGGCCACATTCCTGGTCCTTGGCCTACAGAGCTGGAGCCCCTAATCCCCAGATGCCTGCGCTGAGCCCAGGGCCAGAAATAGCCCCCGGGGGCCGTTTCTGAGAGGCTGCCAGGCAAAAGCACCCCTTCCCCTTTCCACACCTGTTCCTGACCCATCACTCAAGGGGAATTAGTGGGGCGGCAGGAGGCCACCGGCCAGTGTGCCACTCAGGGCCCACTCAGCAGGCAGGCCATGCGCACCCTCCCACTCCCCCCAAGCACCTGCCATGGGTCAGCATCCCCCCCCCCCGAAGTTGCTGCTCTGCTGCTCCTGGCTAGGAAGGTGTTGCCAGGGTGTGCGCGTGTATGCCTGCATGTGTGCATGTGGGCAAATTCAGGCTACTGACAGGCAATGATGGAGAAGGAAGCCATGGTGGTGGTGGGGGGTAACTTGGATGGCTAGCAGGCCCCTCTTGGCCTCAGGCCCCACAGCACTTGGCCAGTGGCCAGCTTGCTGGTGCAGTTAGCAAGCTGACAGTTCCTTTCCATGTAATGGACATGGCCATCTGTCAATGGGGGTGCTTTGATTGAGAGTTTCTGCATGGCAGAATGGGGTTGGACTGGATCAGGGCCCTTCTTAGGGTCTCTCCCAACTCTAGGATTCTATGATTCTGTAATTCTATTAAAAAAAAGAGAAAGAATCCTAGAATCCTAGAGTTGGCAAAGACCCCAAGGGCCATCCATTCCGACCTGCTTCTGCCATGCAGGAACTCTCAATCAAAGCATCCCCGTTTTGACAGATGGTCCTTCAGCCTCTGCTTAAAGACCCCCAAGGAAGGAGACCCCACCAAAATCTCTGAGGGACTGTCTTCCACCATCAAACAGCCTTTACTGTCAGAAGGTTCCTCCTAATGTTCAGCTGGAATCTCTTTTCCTGCAGCTTGCATCCATTGCTCCGGGTCCTAGTCTCTGGAGCAGCAGGAAACAAACTGGCTACCTCCTCGATAGGACACCCCTTCAAATGCTTAAACAGCACTAACATATCACCTCTTAACCTTCTCTTCTCCAGGCTAAACATACCCAGTTCCCTAAATCTTTCCTCATAGGGCTTCATAGTTTCCAGACCCTTCACCATTTTGGTCGCCCTCCTTTGGACACATGGCTCCAGTTACTCTACATCCTTTTTAAATTGTGGTGCCCAGAACTGGACACAATATTCCAGGTGAGGCCTGACCAAAGCAGAATAGAATGGAACTATTCTCTTGATCTAGACACTATACTTCTATTAATGCAGCCTAGAATCGCATTGGTCTTTTTAGCTGCTGCATCACACTGTTGACTCATGTTCAACTTGTGGTCTCCTTGGACTCCTAGACCCCTTTTACACGTCTAAGTATCCTTAATCCAGGTGCCCCCCCATAATCCTATATTTGTGCATTTCATTTTCCTGCCTTCAGTGCAGTACCTTACATTTCTCCGTGTTGAAGTTCATTTTATTAGCTTTGGCCCAGCTTTCTAGTCTATTGAGGTCATTTTGAATTTTGATCCTGTCCTCTGGAGTATTAGCTATTCCTCCTCATTTGGCGTCATCTGCAAATTTGGATAGCAAACTGGGCCCAGGGCAGAGCCCTGAGTGACCCCTGTGTCCCTCACTGACCAGTAAGTGTGGCCTGAGCTTCTGGTAGCCTTCTCAAGGCAGAAGGGTTGGAGGAGGAGGCCTTTGCTGGAAGTGGGGCATGAGGAGGTGGGAGGGCGGTCAGGTTTCCCCCAGGATCCTCCTGGAGAAGGCAGGTTGTCAGCCTCCAGCTAAGCCCAGCTTAAGAGGGGAGAATTGGTGGGCTTCCTTGGTCATGACTCGGTTTCTAAAAGGATGCCTGGTTGCTGCTGATCCCACTGGGCAAAGAAGGAGGGACAGGGAGGGGGTCCTTGGCCAAGGTCAACAGCCCAGTGAAGGGGCAGCCAAGGAACAAGGCCAGTGGCCACATGCGCAAGGAAGCCGCACCACACTGCCTTTGGCATGAAATCCATAGAATCCTAGAGTTGGAAGAGACCCCAAGAAAGGCCCTGATCCAGTCCAATCCCATTCTTCTGCCATGCAGGAACTCTCCATCAAAGCATCCCCTGAGACAGATGGCCATCTAGCCTCTGTTTAAAGACCTCTAAGGAAGGAGACTCCACTACACTCTGAGGGATTCTGTTCCACTGTCGAACAGCCCTTACTCTCAGGAAGTTCCTCCTCATGTTGAGGTGGAATCTCCCCTATAATTTAAACCCACTGCTCTGGAGTCCTAGTTTCTGGAGCATCAGAAAGCAAGCTTGTTCCATCCTCTCAATGTGACACCCTTTCAAATATTTAAACATGGATATCATATCCACCCTTAGCCTTCTATTTTCCAGGCTAAACATCCCCAGCTCCCTGAGTCCTTCCTCATAGGGCTTCATGGTTTCCAGACCCTTCGCCATTTCAGTTACCCTCCTTTGGACACATGGCTCCGGTTTCTCAATGTCCTTTTTGAATTGTGGGGCCCAGAACTGGACACAATATTCCAGGTGGGGCCTGACCAAAGCAGAGTACAGTGGCACTATTACTTCTCTTGATCTAGACACTATACTTCTATTGATGCAGCCTAAAATAGCATTGGCCTTTTTAGCTGCCGCATCACACTGTTCACTCATGTTCAACTTGTGGTCTACTTGGACTCCTAGATCCCTTTCACACGTAGTTTCATTCAGCCAGGTGTCATCCATCCTATATCTGTGCATTTTATTTTTCCGCCCTAAGTGCAATACCTTACATTTCTCTGTGTTGAATTTCATTTTGTTAGCTTTGGCCCAGCTTTCTAGTCTATTCAGGTCATTTTGAATCTTGATCCTGTCCTCTGGAGTATTAGCTATTCCCCCTAATTTGGTGTCATCTGCAAATTTGATAAGTATGCTCCCAATTCTGTCATCCAGGTCATTGATAAAGATGTTGAATAGCACTGGGCCCAGGACAGAGCCCCACTGGACACCCCAGTGGTCACTTCTCTCCAGGCTGAAAAAAGCCATGGCTGACCATCCTTTGGCTTCAGCCGGTCAACCATTTACAGATCCATGTAACAGTTACCTTGTCTAGCCCACATTTTACAAGCTTGTTTGGAAGAATGCCATGGGGAACCTTGTCAAAGGCCTTCCTGAAATCAAGATATACTATATCCACAGCATTCCCTTCATCTACCAAGATGGTCATTTTATCAAAGAAAGAGATCAGATTTGTCTGGCATGACTTCTTTCTCTGGAACCCGTGTTGACTCTGTGATTATGGCATTGCCTTCTAGATGTTCAGAGACTCTGTTTAATGATCTGCCCCAGAATCTTTCCTGGTGTGTGTGTGTGTGTGTGTGTGTATACACACACACACACACACACATATACACATACACACACACACACACACACCCCTCTACCTGTCTCTAACCACTGGAGTCTTCCCGCTTTCCTGTCTTTTTCTTCTGCATCTCAGTCTCTGTGAGAGAGATCGTAGAGTCATAGAGTTGGAAGAGACCCCAGCGGCCATCCAGCCCAACCCTGTGCCATGCAGGAACTCACAGACATAAAAGACATAGACATATACACACCAAGCATACACACACACATATACATATACTCATAAACATATATTCAGAGTCTCCCCCAAAAAGTGCTTACACCCTTTAACAGCTTATAGTGGGTATGCTAATGACTTGGAGGCTATGTAATGACACATATATTACAGAATAATTGTTATAAGAATGGTTGTAATAGAGTGACTGTAGGGCAATTAAAGTTTTGTAAGATATCAGCCTTTGCGAAGGAAAGAGAAATATTTAAATATCAAAAATATCAAAGCTAGCCTCATAAGATCTAACTTTAAATCAGCAGAAGAGCAGAAACATCTCCTTATCTAGCTATGTTTCTGTAAAGACTAACTCAAGAGCAGCATTCCCTTCATCTACCAAGCAGGTGATTTGATCAAAAAGGGGGCTTTGATCTGGGCTGCAAGGCCTCTTGGCCGCAGTCTCCTCTCCTTTGCCGAACCTTAACTGGCCTGGAAGAGGGCCAGAATCCCTCGCACCCGCAGCCCCAGCTCCAGCTGCCCTCTTCTGATCCGAGTTCTGGGTTCTGATCCAGATGGGGATAATCACCCGGAGGATTTGCTGCTGCTTAAATTGAGGCCCAGGAGCAGGTGAATCTTGGAGGCAGATGCCAATGGAGCTTTTCCCTCCTGGGGAAACCAAGGATGCCCTTCACGGCACCCAGGAGACCAGGGGAGCCGGGCAGTGGGTCAAGAGAGGGATGGGGGTCCCAGCCCCAGCCTCTGAGCAATAGACCACACACACACACACACACTTGTGTCATCGGCAAATGTATGGTGTGCATGCATGCACACAGAGCCATGGAGGAGCTCAGACTTGTGGCCCAGGGCTCACTTGCAACCCCACCACATGGCCTTCACTGCAAGAGGCCACCCCAGAAATGCATGGGGGGGTCATAAGTCCAGCTGACTAGCCATCCCCTTGAAGGTCCAGAAGTATTGAGGGCTCCAACGCAACCTGAGTCAATGGCAAGAAAGTGCTCCAGGCCTTTGAGGGCCCTTGGCCAGCCCCCTCCTCAGAAAGGCAGCTCCAGCTGAAATTCAGTATGGAGAAATGTAAGCTACTGAACTTACAGCAGAAAAATGAAATGCATAGATATAGGATGGAGGACACTTAGAATCATAGAATCATAGCATTGGAAGGGACCCCAAGGGCCATCCAGTCCAACCCCATTCTGCCATGCAGCAACTCACAATCAAAGCATTCTCATTGACAGATGAAAATCCAGCCTCTGCTTAAAGACCTCCAAAGAAGGAGAATCCATTACAATCCAAGGACGTTTGTTCCACTGTCGCTTAAGGAGACTTGTATGTGTGAAAGGGATCTAGGAGTATAGCACAAGTTGAACATGAGGCAACAGTGTGATGTGGCAGCTAACAAGGCCAATGCAATATTAGGGTGCATCAATAGAAGTATAACGTCTAGGTCAAGGGAAGTAATAGTGCCACTCTATTCTGCTCTGGTCAGGCCCCACCTGGAATACTGTGTCCAGTTCTGGGCACCACAATTCAAAAAGAACATTGAGAAACTGGAGCCTTGTGTCCAAAGGAGGGCAACTAAAATGGTGAAGGGTCTGGAAACCATGAATCCCTATGAGGAAGCACTGAGGGAGCTGGGGATGTTTTTCCTGGAGAAGAGAAGTTTAAGAGGTGATATGATGATAGCCCTGTTTAAATATTTGAAAAGATGTCATGTTGAAGAGGGAGCAAGCTTGTTTTCTGCTGCTCCAGAGAACAGAACCCGGAACAATGGATGCAAGCTGCAGGAAAAGAGATTCCACCTCAACATCAGGAGGAACTTCCTGAGAGAAAGGGCTGTTCGACAGAGGAACACACTCCTTCAATGGAGTGTAATGGAGTCTCTTTCTTTGGAGGTCGTTAAGCAGAGGCTGGGTGGCCATCTGTCAATGAGGATGCTTTGATTGAGAGTTCCTGCATGGCAGAATGGTCTTCCAACTCCATGACTTTATGATTCTGTGATTCTAGGGGGACTTCTGGCTCGATCTGTTCCTGGACCCATTTCTTTTTCTTCTTGGCCTCGGCAGTCACATCTCCAGCGCCTTGTTTTTCTTTGCAGTCCAGGCCTTGCCTCCATACATGGTCACAGGGAATGCAGTGGGTTGCACTAATCTCACTTTCATGCTCACTTGTATACATCTTTACATTTTTCTGTTTCTTTCATAGCTGCTCTTCTTAAGTCTTTCTGATTTGTCCAACACAGTCCCTGTTCTGGTCAGTTCAAAGATATAGTCCTGTTATGTCTGTAGAATCGGTATGTAGAGAGATCTTGCGGCACCTTTGAGAATCACTGGAAGAAAGAAGTTGGCAGCATGAGCTTTCCTAGACTAAAGTCTACTTCCTCAGATGCATTTAGATGCAATAATAATAAGTCGAGAGATCTTTCCCTGTTTCTCTTTCTCCTTTGTCCAGGTTGAATTCCAGGGACTCCAAGGCAGCGATGCAAAGGGCCCTGTAGTCCTCCAACCCCATCCTGCCATGCAGGAATACCCGGCTCCAGTGTTCCCGAAAGGTGCCCCTCCATCCCAAGTCCTCCAAAGAAGGGGTGCCCCAAACTCCTCCCTCCTTTGCCCTCCTGCCCCAGGGACAGGGGCTGTGGGTGGCAGAGAGCCCCCCGTCGGACTCCCGCCCCATCCTGCCTCTGTAGGGCAACCGACCCCTCTTCCCGCTCTGATCATCCTTGGGGTGAACCCTCCAAGGGCCCCCACCAAAGCCCCTCTCCCCCCACAGGACCCAAAAGGGTGGAGGAAGGAGACACTCCTGGATGGGGGCCTCCAAGACTGCCCCCCTCCCCCTGGCTCCAGACCACAAGTTGAACATGAGCCAACATGTTCAACTTGTGCTTTGACTGGATTTCCTGCATGGCAGAATGGGCTTGGACTGGATCAGGGCCCCTGCGGTCTCTTCCAACTCTATGATTCTATGATTCTAACAGTGAGATGCTGCAGCGAAAAAGGCCAATGCGATGCTAGGCTGCATCAATATAAGTACAGTCCTAGTGCCACTCTCTTCTGCTTTGCTCAGGCCTCACCTGGAGTAATCCCCTCTCCAGTTCTGGGCAGCACAATTCAGTTACAAGATGGAGCATGGCCAGAGGAAGGGGCCCAAATGCTGATGGCCTGGAAAGCAGGAAGGCCTCTGAGGAGGGAGAGCCCCAGGGAACTGCTGGGGGCCTTGAGTTTGGGGAAGAGGAGATAGGAGGAGAGCCCTGTTTGGCGCGAGCTTGTCTTCTGCTGCTCCAGAGAAGAAGAAGGAGGAAAGAGGGGCGGGAGGGCCCTGGGTCCAAGTGGGGCTGCTTTGACGGAGAGTTCCTGCAGGGCAGAAGAAGGGACTTGGGCTGGAGCCTTTCGGGGGGGCCTCCTCCTCCTCCTCCTCCTCCTCCTCGGGTGCCTCTTCTGTCGCTTCATCCCTAAAAGGCGCTGCTCGGGTGGCTTCGGGGGGAGGTCCCTGGGGCCCCTCCCCGGCTTTTAGGCCGGGCTCCGTCCCCGAGGCCCCGCCAGAGCGAGCCTCCTCCTTCTCCGCTCCTCTCCTCCTTCGCCTTCGCCTTCGCCTTCTCCTTCTCTTCTCGTCCGCCCCGTCGGCTCTCCCTCCGCCGCCGCCGCCATGGAAGCCATCAAGAAGAAGATGCAGATGCTGAAGCTGGACAAGGAGAACGCCATCGACCGCGCCGAACAGGCCGAGGGCGACAAGAAGCAGGCCGAGGACCGCTGCAAGCAGGTAGGACCCCCCTCCGCCCCAGGCACAGCCCCCCGGAGCCCCCGGAGACTCCCAGCGCCCCCCTGGCAGAGCAGCCCTTGAGCCCCACTAAGCCCCGCTGGCCCTTCTTTCCTTCCTTCCTTGCAGCTGGAAGAGGAGCAGCAGGGTCTGCAGAAGAAGCTGAAGGGCACCGAGGACGAGGTGGAGAAGTACTCGGAGGCCGTCAAGGAGGCCCAGGAGAAGCTGGAGCTGGCCGAGAAGAAGGCCGCCGACGTGAGTAGCCCTGCCGGGGCAGCCTCCTCCCCTTCAGACGCCTTAGAGGGAGGGCTCTTAGGGCCACAGCAGCAGCATCCAGGGAGGGATGCCAGCCACGCGCCGAGGGCACTTGGCACCCTATAAATACCCTCCGCTCGCCAGCCCTGAAACCCGACGCCCCCAGGAGCCTCCGTATGCCCACCTGGCAGAGCCGGAGCAGGGGCAGCTACAGACCCCAGAGAGCCCCAGACTCCCCCCCGACCCAGAGACCCCAGGCTCCTAGACTCCCCAGACCACCGGAGAATGGGGGTCCCAGGGTGCCGGCTCCATGGATGGCTGTGGGGCCGGAGGGTGGGCTGGGGAGAGCCTTGCCCCCTGGGAGCCTGGCCCCTGCCTCCCTCCTTCCCTGGCGGCCGCTTTTGCTCTTATTTGGTGACTCTTGGAGGCTGCGGAGGAGGAGGAGGAGACTGGGAAGGTGGGGCTGGAGCAGAGGGGGGGGAAGGGGGGAGAAGGAGCCTGGCAAGGCAAGCCCCCCTCCCCCTCCCCCTCCCCCTCTCCTGTCTCACTTTCCTCCCCAGCCCCTCTCTTCAGGCTGCCTCTCCATGGGGTGGAAAAGCCCTACAGCATCCAGGACAGTGGGGCAGGCAGCGGGCAGATGGCCTGTTAGCCCCGCTAAGGGGGGAAAGTGATGGCCAAAGGACAGTGGAACACACTCCCTCAATGGAGGTTTTGAGGAGTCTCCTTCTCCGGAGGTCTTTAAACAGAGGCTGGGCAGCCATCTGTCAAAATGGGGATGCTTTGAAGGAGAGTTTCTGCATGGCGGGAGTTGGACTGGATGGTCCTTGGGGTCTCTTCCAGCTCCATGATTCTATGACGGGGAGTTCCTGCATGGCAGGGGTTTGGACTGGACGACTCTTGGGGGTCTCTTCCATATGATTTCTATGAGAGCCCTGTGCCTCATTTGGAAAAGGCTTTGGCCCAAGAGCAGCAGAGAGGCTGCCCTTGATCTTTTGGCTTCAAAGCCAGCTTAGGAGGCCAGCCTGGGCCCCTTTGTGAGCTTCAAGGCAGCTCAGAGGGCATCAGAGACCCCAGCTGCCCTTGCAATGGATCTGAAATCACACGCCTCTGAATGACAAGCAGAAGAACAAGAGAGTCCAGGCTCCCATCAAAAGTCTGAGTAAGCCGGCAAAGGTCTGGAAACCACCCAGGAGCTGCTTACGGAGCTGGAGGCAACCTGAGAGCCATGTATAAATATTTGAAGGGGCCTCATCTTGAGCCTGGAGCAAGCTGGCTTTCTCTGCGCCAGAGAACGGGGCCCAATGGAGCCATGGAGGCAAGCGGCAGGAAGAGAGATCCCAGCTCAACATTAGGAGGAACCTCCTGAGGGTCAGGGCTGCCGCACGCACGGCGGAGGACACATGGACTCTCCTTCTTTGGAGGTCTTTAAACAGAGGCTGGATGGCCATTTGTTGGATGGTGTATTCCTGCATGGCTAAAGGGCTGGCTCTTCTGGACTCTTCCAAAGCTGGGATTCTATGAAAAACCCACTGGGACAGAAAGGTCATTGCTGCTGGTGGACAGAAGACAGGGGCTCCCTTTGGAGAACATCCAGAGGTTGTTGTTCAGCCGGGCGCATGCTACTCCGTCAAGAAAACCCTGAAAGTTGGCTTTGTTCGGGGTGGAGGTCCTAACCTTGCCACGTTTGGGAATTTAGAGCCATGGCCATGCTTTCCTGGAGTTCCAGTATGCCGAGGGATCTTGAGAAAGGCCTTGGGAGCTTTGATTGAGAGTTCCTGCATGGCAGAATGGATGGCCCTCGGGGTCTCTTCCAACTCTATGATTCTATGATTCACTCTGACCTGCGTCTGAGGTTTAGGAGGGCTGCAGTTCAGAGATGAATCCTCCCATTGTGCCACTGTTTCTTCTGGAGATAAATCTCAGAACCTTATGGACATCAAGGGCTGGCAGTGAAGAAGTGGACCTTGTGGCTTATGGCCCTGGGCAGAGGACATGGCTGGACCCAGCGGGAGTGAACCACCCTTCATCCCTCCATCTGCCTTCAGCATGAAAGCCCTCAGAGCTGAGCTGTGGGTCAGCATGGCTTGGTCCTCCTTGGAGAGCTGGCTGCAGGTTTGTGGTGCCCCAGAAGAAGGCCCTCTCATCTGGTTTGGTGATCCAGAGGAAACTGCGTCTGGCAAGCCAGCCCCATGGAGAGCAGCCAGGTCCCAGCCGCTCCAGGCCCTGTGGCCATCAGGCCCTGCTGGCCATGCTGAGCGCAAACCGCCAGAGACCATCCTGAGCACCTTCTTGCTCTCAGGCTCCCCGCGCATGACCTGACCACCACCAGCCCTGCTGGCAGCAGGGTCGGCTTCTGGGGCAGAGTCCGAGGCCAGAGAGGCCTGGCCTGGGGGAGACGGTCACTGCGGTCGCTGCTTCAGACCCAGCAGCTCAGAGGCGTTCCTAGGGCTGCGCCAGAGGGAAGCGCAGAGGAAAGGCTTTGGCAGAAGTGTAGGCCCAAAGCCACTTGGTCAGTTGCGCCATGGCAAACACCACCGACGCAGTGGCTCTACTCCAGCCAGGACTGGTGAAGGGGTTTAGGGCCATCGCCATTTTGTCAAAGGGAAGCAGTGGAGAGCTTCCCTGTGACTGTCAGGGATGCTTTGATTGGGAGTTCCTGCATGGCAGAATGGGGTTAGACTGGATGGCCCTTGGGTCTCTTCCAGCTCTAGGATTCTTTGAAGCCCTTCCCTGCCCCATTGCTTGTGCTGATGAAGGAGTCCCAAGGAAGCGAAGCAGGATCAGCCCTGGCTAGTCGTGGGGTGGGAGACCCCTAAGGTACCCCATGTGCTGGAGGCGCTGTTTTGGAGGGTGGCAACTCCCCCAGCCCCAGAGGATGCCTTGCCTATAGAGAAGAGAAGGTTAAGAGGTGATATGGGAGCCCTGTTTAAATATTTGAAAGGATGTCATATTGAGGAGGGAGCAAGCTTGTTTTCTGCTGCTCCAGAGAATAGGAGACAATGGAGCAATGGATGCAAGCTCCAGGCAAAGAGATTCCAGCTCAACATTAGGAGGAACCTCCTGAGAGCAAGGGCTCTTTGACAGTGGAAGATGATGCCTTTGAGCTTCCTTCTTTGGAGGTCTTTAAGCAGAGGTTGGAGGGCCATCTGTCCAAATGAGGATGTTTTGATGGAGAGTTCCTGCATGGCAGAAGAAGGGGGTTGGACTAGATGACCTTTGGGGGTCTCTTCCAAGTCTAGGATTGCATCCTTCTATGGTTCTAGGCTGGATGGCCATCTGTCAGGGATGCTTTGCTGGAGAGTTCCTGCACGGCCGGCAGGAGAGGGTTGGCGTGGACCAGGGCCCTTTGGGGGCCACTGGGGGTCCCAGACTCGGTCTCTTTAAGGCCGGTCCGGCCCCAGAGGAAGAGGAGGAGGAGGAGGAGGAGGAGGAGGCAAGGCGCGATGGGCAGGGACCCAGCAGCAGGGACGGAGGGCGGGAGGAAGGAAGCCAGCGAAAGAAAGGAAGGAAGGAAGGAAGGAAGGAAGGAAGGAAGGAAGAGGGCTCCGCTGCCTTTCTCCCCTTCTTTCCTGAGCGAGCCTTTCCTCCAGACCAAGGAAGGGAGGAAGGGAGGAAGGGAGGGAGGGAGGGGAAGAGCCCCTTCCTGAGTCCAGCCGGGAGGGAAGATGGCCGGGAGCAGCTCCATCGAGGCGGTGAAGAAGAAGATCCAGACCCTGCAGCAAGTGGCCGACGAGGCCGAAGAGAGGGCCGAGCTCCTGCAGCGGGAGGCCGACGCCGAGAGACAGGCCCGGGAGCGGGTAGGAGGAGGAGAAGGGCCCCCGGGGCTGCCATGCAGACTGCCCCCTTGGCCCCCTTGGCCCCCTTGGCCACCGGGACTCTCTCTCGGGGGGGGGGTCCCCGGGGGGCCGGGCGGGGGGCTGCCCCCGATCTTTGCCAGGGACCTGGCTGGACCCCCCAGGCCTCATCCCTCCCCCCCGGCCAAGGGGAGGGGGCTGCGGGTCAGTTGGGGGACTTGGGGTGGGTTCAAGGGGATGCCTGCATTTTATAGGGGGCACAGGAGCCTGGGGGGTTGGTTGCTTAAACAGAGGGGGGGGGGCTTCCTGGCCATGTGGGGGTTTTTTGGCCTTCCTGTACAGATGGGGGGCTTGGGGCTCATGGCCCTTAGGGGGTGGGTGGGGTGGGGGAGATGCCAGTCCCCTTGAGCCCCCCTGCTTTTCATATGGGGGGGGTTGTCCAGACAGAGGGGGTCTTCCTGGTGGGTAGGTTTCCTGCAAAAGGAAAGAAAGAGGTGTGTGTGTGTGGGGGGGGGGGGTCCTGCCAGGCCTGACTGCATCCCCCGCCTCCAAGCCCTTGAGCAGATAAATGGGGGGGGGGGCTGAGGAAATAAAGGGCAGGATGTGGGGGGTGGGTGGGTGGCATGTGCTTCATGCAAGGCTCTCTTTGCCAGGAGGCTGGGAAGCCACCCCCCAGGAAATGAGGGAGGGTCTCTCTCCCCCTTTGAAGGGGTGCCTTTTTGGTGGGGAAGAGGGCCTTTGGGGGGCCCCTGGACTCTAACCCCCAGCCTCCCTCTCCCTCTGGCTGTGCTGGCTGAAAGCCCCCAACATCTGGAGGGCCACATCTGGCCCAATGGCCCTTCACCTCCAGGAGGGAGGCCTAGGTGTGGTTGGATGGAGGCAGGTCAGGGCCCTGGGGTCCAAAAAGCATCCTGGGCCCCCCAGCTCCCCCTCCAAGGATCCAAGAGGAGGGGGCTGTGTAGGGGCCACTTTCCTGGCAGAGGCCTTTCCAGGACCCAGAGGAACCAGGCCAAAGAGGGCACCTGGTCTCCGTCTGGGGCTCCAAAGTGGATCCTCTGGTGGCTCTCAGCCCCCGCCCCCCTTCAGTAGGAGATGTGGCCATTGGGATCCAGAGTATGGTGCCAATGGCGGGCAGGAACGTGAGGGTCTTGCCCTCTGGTAAGTGGCCCACAAGGAGAGGGGCATTGGCAGGCCCCTTGAGAGACTCTCTGGACATCTGGGGGGACTTTTTATCTGGGGCTGGTGGGGGGCAGAGGTCAGTTGCCCTTGCTGCTGGAGAGGGCAAGTGGGGTGGGGAAGCCCCATTGCCAGCTGTTAAGAGCTCAGAAGCACCCCACCCCACCCTCCCAGAGGCCTGGCCCCCCTTTGCTTTAGATGGGGCTGTATTTGGAGAGGGGGGCAGATCCCAAGCCCTTCTGCAGAGGGCTTGGCTGACCCCCAAGAGCTAGCCTTAGGTCTCCCCCATCCCTTCCTCCTAGGGCCATCATTTGGGGCCTCCTTGCCTTCCCTGCGACGAGAGCCTGGGAAGAGGAGGGCCAGCCCTGACCTTTGGGCATTTTAGGGGGGCAAGGAAGGAAGGCAAGGAGGCAGGAAGGGAGGCAAGCAGGCAGAAGGCGCTCCACCCCATGGCTGTGGGGAGGAGGCCTTGGGCTGGCCCTCCCAGGCCTGGAATGCAGTGGGGCCTGCTGTATGTGTGCAAGAGTGTGCAAGTGTGTGTGTGGTGTGTGAAGGGCTCCCATGGCTCCTCCTTTATGGGGGGGATCCCACTCCCTCATACTCTGGCTCTGCAATAAACAGGAAATTCACCTCTCCCCCCCCCCCCCCCCCAGAACAGTCCCATCCGCAACAGCAGCAGTGTCTCCTTTTTGGGAGCGAATCTGCTGGGCTTGGAGGCATTCCTGCTGCTTTAGTCATGGCAGGCAGAGGAGGCGGAGGAGGGCGATTCCTACTCCCTTGGGGGTTTGGGTCCATACTGGGGGGGGGGGGGCTGCCGCTTCTCTTCCTGGGCCAGCTGACCCACTGATTTTCCCCTCTGCCCGACAAGGGAGGCCCCCACTCAGGGGGACACAGCCATGGTGGGGTGGCTCTTTCCATTGCCCAGGCTTTAACCGGATGTAGGCCAGGAACGGGAGGGGGCCACTATAGTCACCCCACTTCTGTAATGGAAGAGATGTGACCGGGCTTCACACTCCAAATCCATGCCCTCTGTAGCAGTGTAGAATCAGAGAATTGAAAGAGACCCCAAGGGCCATCCAGTCCAACCTGCCATGCAGGAACTCTCAGTCAAAGCATCCCCACTGACAGATGGCCATCCAGCCTCTGTTTAAAGACAACCAAAGAAGGAGACTCCACCAAAACCTCCAACGGAATGTCCTCCACTGTCAAAAAGCTCTTAGGAAATTTCAAATACAATCTGTTTTCCTGCAGCTTGCATCCATTGCTCCATTGTATCCTATTCTCTGGGGCAGCAGAAAACAAGCTTGCTCCAACCTCAATGGGACAATGTGTTCTCCTTCTCTCCCCATGGATTTCTTTCCAAGAGCCTGGAATGGGGCTTGAAGGGAGACCATGAAATGTTCACACACAGAGAGGACATGGCAAAGACTGCTCAAAGGCAGAGGGACTTTTGAGGGACCCCCCCCCATGCCCATCCTATGAACTGGGAAGTTACACTCGTCCCTCCACATTCACTGGGGTTAAGGGCACGGGACCCCCATAAATGTGGGAGAACCGTAAATGACAAAAACACTCTAGGAATAGCTAGGTCTTCTCAGGGCAACCCTGAGGTCGACGTCCAACAGACACTGACCATAGAATTGCACTGAAGGAGCTACAAATGCCTAGTAGAGTATTCTCTCTAGGAATCTCTAGGTCCTCCAGGGCAACTGTGTGGCCAACGCCCGACAGACACTAACCATAGTACTGCGCTGGAGGAGCTACAAAGGCCAAGTAGAGTCTTCTCTCTAGGAATCTCTGGGTCCTTCAGTGCAACCTTTAGTTAAAATTGACCATACAGTTGCGCTGGAGGTATTCCTAGAGAGAACATATTAATACTTTTGTGAATAATCAAAACTGCAAGGATCCCAAGGATCACTTCTCTGTTGTCTGTGGGGTGTTGGTGGTTTGTGGTCTGACCCTGATGGGTGGTTGTGCACTGGGAGGGCCGCAATGCCATATCAGCCAGCCGGACATCTTAGCTGGACAGAATGGTGAGTGGTCTTGGTTTGGTGGTAGTGATGGGGAGGGGGATGGTGTCTCTCTCGTCTTCTGACTGACTGCGTACGCTCTTCCCCCCTCCCTCTTCGCAGGCTGAGTCTGATGTGGCCTCCTTGAACCGGCGCATCCAACTGGTGGAAGAGGAGTTGGACCGGGCCCAGGAGCGCCTGGCCACCGCTCTGCAGAAGCTGGAAGAGACGGAGAAGATGGCAGACGAGAGCGAGAGGTAGTGTGTCGGGGAGGGGGCTGCTGGCAAGTCCTTTGTGGGCATGGCCTGAGGCGGCTGCCCTCAACAACGTAGCTAGGATTTTAGGAAGGGGGGGTCCAGACTAAGTGCCACCATTATAATGAGGCTTGGGTGCAGCAGCGCAGCAGCACACACCATTCATTTTTCTAATGGAAGGGGGGGTCCGGACCCCAACCCCCCCCCCCCTTGGCTACGTCCCTGCTGCCCTCCTCCTTGCCACCTGTTTCCAGAGCTGTGCCACACTTTTGTGATGTTTCACTAGAAATTCACCCCTCCCACCAGTTTGCCTTTAAGCAGGTGCCATGTCAGTGTGGGCATCCTTGTAGTCCCAAGGTGGTCATTCCCAGCCAGTGCAGCGCTGAGAATTTTGACAAGGGATCATGGGAGCTATGGTCCAACATGTCCTGGGCTGGGGAAGCGTTGTTGTCTCCTAATTTGGGGTCGCGTGTCATGTTATGAAAGGAAAACATTTTGCTATGGAGCACCCCATTCCCAGTGGGTTCCCCTCACTTGTAGAGGGCATGGGGGACTCTCTGCCCCATCATCCCCCCAGTTGTATCCCCAGAATCAGTTTAAAGGAGAGTAGAGGGAAAGACTAAGGAAGCTGGGTATGTTTAGCCTGGAAAAGAGAAGGTTAAGAGGTGATATGATAGCCCTGTTTAAGTATTTGAAGGGGTGTCACACTGAGGATGGAGCAAGCTTGATTGCTGCTGCTCCAGAGAATAGGACACAGAACAGTGGATGCAAGCTAAAGGAAAAGAGATTCCACTTAAAGCTTAGGAGGAACTTCCTAATGGTCAGAGTTGTTGTGATAGTGGAACACACTCCCTCAATGGAGTCTGGTGGAGTCTCCTTCTTTGGAGGTCTTTACACAGCGGCTAGATGGCCCTCAGCTGGGGATGCTTTGATTGAGAGTTCCTGCATGGCAGAAGGGGGTTGGACTGGATGGCCCTTCGGTCCCTTCCAACTCTATGATTCTATGATTCTCAGCTGTTTGACAAATCAAGCTGAATTGGGGGCAGAGAGGTCTGGGGCTGCCCTACAACCCAGGGCCTGAGGGCTTTAGGCCTTTTCTGAGGGACCCCCACTGGTCCCCACCTCTTTAGTTAGAAGAGTGGGACAGACTTGGTAGAGAACGGGGGTGGAGGTTCCCAGGCGGCAGGCTGTGAGCAGACCATTTTCGGATTGGGAAAAACACGGGGGGAGAGGGGGCTCTGGTTAGAAAAAGGCACATGTGTGGAAGTGGCCCCTCCCCAATAATGTGGTACCTGCCCCCCATTTGCTTGGAGTCTCCCATGGCTGGGGTCTGGCCCAAGAGCGCTGAATAGCCAGAGCGGTTTGGGAGGCAGAGAAAAGGACATAAGGAGACCTTGGTGCTGGATCAGACCTCAGCTGGTCTTGCTGGACCTGCCCCCCCCCCAGCGGTCAATTGGGTGGTGGTGCTAGAGTACCCTTACGCCAACGCTGACCCATTGGGGGTGTTTGGGGCTAGGCTACTTGTCCTGCGCCAATCACCCTGGGGATCGATTTCTGTGCCACAGAAGCCCCATCCTCTCTCCTGGGGGTTCAGGAAGGAGGAGTGGCCATTGAGAGAGATCTAGCCTTGCATGGGGCACCCCATCTTCTAGATGAGGAACCTCAAGTGGAGGGAAGACCACTGGAGCATTTTCGGGGTCCCCCCGATTTATCGGCTTTTGAGACACGTTTACGGCAACTGGGCAAATGGGGGACTGCAGCTTTTTGCAGACCCCACCCCATGCTTTTTGGGGGACAAAAAGAGGGGGCACAGGTGTGACGGGGTTAACAACCAGGAACTCCTGAAATCTTATCAGGAGAAGGAAACATTGTTCCATTACTTGGTTGTTTGCTGATAACAAGTCACAACAGTGTTACTAGCTGGGACACAACGTAAATACTTTTTGGGAAACGCAGCACGTTTCGCCTTCAACGCCACCGGGTCCCTCTCTTGAGACACTTTGTGTGTGGGTGAGGGTCTCCTGGGAGGGGTTTTTGTGGGAGAACCCCCTCGGCCCATTCCCCACACTCAGAGCACCACTGGGCTCCCTGCCCCCTGGCCTTGCCCTGCCTCTGGACCTGTCAGCATGGCTCTGCCAGCCAAAGGCCCCTGCTGGACATGGCGTCTCCCCTTCCTCCCCCCCAATAGAGGCATGAAGGTGATTGAGAACCGTGCCATGAAGGACGAAGAGAAGATGGAGCTCCAGGAGATGCAGCTGAAGGAGGCCAAACACATTGCAGAGGAGGCCGACCGCAAGTACGAGGAGGTGAGTCGGGGGGCAAGGGAAGGCAGGAGACCCCCATCCAGAGGGGAACGTTGCTGCCATGGCCATCTGTGGGGCTCTTGGCTGACTGGGGTCTCTGCTTGCCTTGGCAGGTCGCCCGAAAACTGGTGATCCTGGAGGGAGATCTGGAGCGCTCAGAGGAGAGGGCAGAGGTCGCCGAGAGGTGAGTGACCCCTGACCCCCACCCTGAAGGGCACCCTACATCTGCCTTCCCTCTCAGTGGGGTCACAGCCTTTGACCCCGTAGTGCTACTGGGATCTCCCTAGCAACTCCCCCTGACCCAGCAATGAAGGAAGTGGGCCAGGGCCCATTGTCCCTGGCCTGAGGTCCCTAGGGTTCCTCTGGTTGGGAGTCTCAACAGTTTCAGGAAGCCCCTCTCCCCTCCATGTTTTAAGGAAAGAGATTATAGGCATCCCACTTGCTCACTCAGCATCCTGACTATGTCAGCTTCTGTGGCTGAAAAAGAGAGGTGGCTGGCTGACTGCTTCCTCTGTCCAGAGGACATGCAGATGGTTGGGCACTTTGGGTGATGGAGAGTAGGGGTAAATAAATGGAATAATTGGGGTGCTGCCCCATTTGCATTTTGGGGTCCACCTGACCCTTGGAGATGGCTTTGCCACTGGACTGGAATATCTGGCCTGCTTCTTCAGCCCATTTCTGGCCCCACTTTGAAGGACAGCCTCCCCCTAAACTGGATTGGATGGAGCCCAGGAGGATCCAGAGGGTCCCCTAGATTGCTTTCCTCCCCAATATCTCCCCATTCTTTTTAATTCAGCTCTCTGGAGCTTAGCCCTACACTTTTTTGGTGGTGGTGGTGGGGGGTGATACTGGCCAGGCCTGGGGCCCACAGCTCTTGCTGACCCTCTGAATGTTGCCTGCCCCCCACTTGCCTCCCCAGCCGCGTCAGGCAGCTTGAAGAGGAACTCCGCACTATGGATCAGGCCCTCAAATCCCTGATGGCGGCAGAGGAAGAGGTACCACTTGGGGGGGGCATGGAGCCCCTCCCAAACTGCCTCTGTCTCTCTCTCTCTCTCTCTCTCCTTCTTTCCTTCTTACTCCACCTGAGCTGCTGCACTGCCTCTGGCCCGCATCGTCCATCTGTGGTTTCCCCCCAACTCTGTTTTTGGCAGTTCCTCGTTCCTGTCCCTAGCTCAGAGGCCATGTGCATGCATGCACGCACACACGCATCCAACACACCTTGACCCCTTAGGCCATGGATGGCCCTGCCATATGTGTGTGGGGTGAGTGGGTTGATGAGAGGGAACCAAGGCGGTCCCTGGGCAAAGGGGGGGCTCTGCCCCCCCCAGATATGGGGGGAGGCAGGGAAGAGCTAGGGGGAGCTGTGTGGAAAGATGGGGGGACTTGGTTCTTTCCCCCTATGAAACCCCCTTTCTATGCTCAATGGGCTCCTGAAGGCCACCCCATGCGATGCCACCCAAGAGGTGCCAAGTGTACGAAGAGAGGCCACTGAGGAGTGGGAGGGCGAGTAGGTATCTCCCTTGTGGCTGACCCTTCCTTTGCAGGTTGCAAAGAAAGAGGTGAAGGGGTCTGTCAGTCAATGCACCTCCCAAATCCATGGGTCCCCAAATTAAATACAGTTCAGTACATCCCCAAAATCCATGGGTCCTCCAATTAAATACAGTTCAGTGCACCCCTAAAATCTATGGGTCCCCAAATTAAATACAGTTCAATGCACCCCCAAAATCCATGGGTCCTCAAATTAAATACAATTCAATGCACCCTTAAAATCCATGCGTCCCCAAATTAAATACAGTTCAATGCGCCCCCAAAGTTCATGGGTCCTCAAATTAAATAGAGTTCAATGCCCCCCAAAATTCATGGATCCTCCAATCCCATTGAATACAGTTCAGTGCACCCCCAATATCCATGGGTCCTCAAATCCCATTGAATAGTTCAGTGCACCCCCAAAATCCATGGGTCCTCAAATCCCATTGAATACAGTTCAATGCACCCCCAAAATCCATGAGTCCTCAAATGCCACTGAATACAGTGAAATGCACCTCCAAAATCCATGGGTCCTCCAGTCCCACTGAATACAGAAACGCTCCCCCAAAATCCATGGGTCCCTCCGACAGTTTGCAAAGGGCTGCATCTTCCTCCCCACTACCCAACATGAGGAGCACTAGCCTCTGCAAGGAAGCCCCCCAGCAAACCATGCCCCCTAGGGCATGAAATGTGGGGCTCAAGCCCCCCAGAAAACCAGCCCTAAGAGCCTATGGAAGCCTAGGACAGGTGCCATGCTCCAAGTGCCGGGCAGCCCTGCTTTTCCTCCGAAGGAGCCTCAGGATTGGGAGCACTTTCCTTCTTTGGGGGCTGTTGCTCTGTTCTCTCAACTGGTTCTTCCCCTCTCTTTCCTCCTTCCCTTCTCCTTCCTTCCTTCCTTCCTTCCTTCCTTCCTTCCTTCCTTCCTTCTTCTCGCTTATTCTCTGGCTGGGATGCAGCAAATGCGGGGACCTTGAGGAAGAGCTGAAAATTGTCACCAACAACCTCAAGTCCCTGGAGGCCCAGGCCGACAAGGTAGGGGACCAGGACCCTTGGGGGGCAGCGCAGGTGACCAGTGGGCTTGGGGAGGGATTGAGGGATTCCCCTTCTGTATGTAGAAAGGGGATGAAGGCTGGGTCTGCTCCGGCAGGGGTCCTGACCCTGGAGGAGTCACATTATGGGGGGCTGACTGTTGTCCTTTCTTTCCCCCCAGTACTCCACCAAGGAAGATAAGTACGAGGAAGAGATCAGGCTGCTGACAGACAAGCTCAAGGAGGTAAGTCGGAGACTAGCGGCCCTTTGGATGCTCCCCCCTTTGCTGGAGGGTGGGCAGTGGGAGAAGGGGCCACATGGAGGAGAGAACAGAGAAAAATGTAAGGTACTGCACTTAGGGCGGAAAAATGAAATGCATAGATATAGGATCATGGGGGACACCTGGCTGAATGACTGGATTTGCAGTTGGTTGACCGGCTAAACCCAAAGCAGTGGCTCCTTTTCTTCATCATCCTGGAGAGAAGTGACCAGTGGGGTGTCCAGTGGGGTCCTGTCCTAGGCCCAGTTTGCTATTCAACACCTTTATCAATGACTTGGGTGAAGGAATGGAAGGAATACTTATCAAATTTGTGGATGACACCAAATTAGGAGGAGTAGCTAATACCTTGGAGAACAGGATCAAAATTCAAAATGACCTGAACAGACTAGAAAGCTGGGAGACATGTAAGGTACTGCATTTAGGGCCATCACACCTCATCCATGGGCTTTAGCCCCACTTCTCCTGAAATAACGATTGGTCCCCGGTGCCAGTTATGGGTCTGGGCCTCTCCACCAGATAAAGGTGGACAAAGCAGAGCCAGTTCAGGGCCCTTTGCTGTTAGTGTTGTTGTATTGTTTTTAATACTGTTTTTAACTGATTTTATTGGAATGTTTTTATATGCTGTTGTTCGCCGCTTTGATCAGGTTTTGGAAAAGCAGGATACAAATAAACTATATTATTATTATTATTATTATTATTATTATTAATGCAGGAAGGGGTGAACTCAAAACATTTTCCCATATTTTTAAGTGATTCATAGAATCATAGAATAATAGAGTTGGAAGAGACCGCAAGTCATCCAGTCCAACCCCATTCTGCCATGCAGGAAATCTCAATCAAAGCATCCCTGAGAGATGGCCGTCCAGCCTCTATTTAAAGATCTCCAGGGAAGGAGACTCCACTACACTCCAAGGGAGTGCGTTCCACTGTCGACCAGCCCTTACTGTCAGGAAGTCCCTCCTAATGTTGAAGTGGAATCTCTTTTCCTGTAGCTTGCATCCATTGTTCCAGGTCCTGTTCTCTGGAGCAGCAGAAAACAAGCTTGCTCCCTCCTCAATATGACTTCCCTTCAAATATTTAAACAGGGCTCTCATGTCACCTCTTAACCTTCTCTTCTCCAGGCTAAACATCTCCAGCCCCCCTTCTCAAGACTGAACATCCCCACCTCCCTAAGTTGTTCCTCATAGGGCTTTATGGTTTCCAGACCCTTCACCATTTTAGTCACCCTCCTTTGGACACATGGCTCCAGTTTCTCCACATCCTTTTTAAATTGTGGTGCCCAGGACTGGACACAATATTCCAGTTGGGACCTGACCAGAGCAGAATATAGTGGCACCATTACTTCCCTTGTTCTAGTCTAGACACTATACTTTTATTGATGCAATGTGGTCGCACCTCTGAGATCCCCCCCGGGGGGGGCTAATATGACCCCCAAATCCTCAACAGTAGTCCATCCATGTCTCAGAGAAGTCTTAAGGCTGTTTTAATAATAATAATAATAATAATTATTATTATTATTATTATTATTATTATTTGTATTTTCCCACCTCTCCCAGGTGGATCGAGGCGGGATTACAACATAATATAAAATATGACAGAATAATTACAAATCACACAAACAATTCATAAAATCCAAAATAAGCAATTAAAACCAAATTTCACAAGCGACAATGGGGCAGAGTGCACACATCCTGTACAAGGAGCAGATCTATGGTTCACATAAGATCAGGTGGATATGCTCGCCGGAAGCGATGGTAGGGCAGGGTGCTCTCATCTTGTACAGGGAACAGATCTATATTTCACATAAAGTCAGGTGGATATGCTCGCCGGAAGAGCTCCATCTTAACTACCCTCCTGAAGGTTTCCAGGGAGCTGGTAAGATAGATCTCTTCCGAGAGACTATTCCACAGTCTTGGGGCAACTATACTAAACGCTCTTTGGGAAGTTGAGATGTATTTAGTTGTTGATTACTCTAGCAAATTCATCCCTATTGTTCTAAGGGTGTGGGGTGGATTGTATAGGGAGATGCATTCCCCTAAGTAACTCAGGCCCAAGCCATACAGGGCTTTAAAGGTAATAACCAACAGCTTGTATTGTGCCTGGAAGCAACTAGGAAGCCAGTGAAGATCTTTCAAAATTGGTGTTATATGGTAAACCTCGAAGATCCGGTGACCAGTCTGGCTGCCATGTTTTGCACTAGTTGAAGCTTCCGAACTTGATACAAGGGTAGCCCAATGTAGAGTGCATTACAGAAATCGAGACGTTACCAGAACATGTACCACCACCTCTAGGTCCTTTCGGTCTAGGTAGGGACGCAGTTGGCGTATCAACCGAAGTTGGTACCAAGCACTTCTGGCCGTCGCATTCACTTGAGATGACAACTGTAGAGACAGATCCAGAAGTACTCCCAGACTGTGCACTTCATCCTTCAGGGGAAGTGTGACCCCGTCCAGGACAGGTTGGCAAATTTCCTTCTCCAGACCTGAGGTGCCTATTGCAAGGACCTCTGTTTTTCTCTGGATTCATCCTGAGTTTGTTTCCCCTCATCCAGCCCATTACTGACTCAAGGCAGGGGTTCAGAGGAGAGCTGCCATCCTTAATCACTGTAGCAGTCGGAGACATAGAGAAACATACAGTGGTACCCCGGGTTACGAAATTAATTCGTTCCGCCGCCGCTTTCGTAACCCGGAAAACTTTCGCTAGCCGAAAAGCCCATAGGCTTTAATAGCGAAAGCCGCGATTTCGTGTGAAATCGCGCCGAAAAGCACCAAAATTTGTTTCGTAACCCGGAATAACCTTCGTAACCCGGAAACAATTAATTTAAAGGATTTTTTTCGTAACCCGGAAATTTCGTAAGGCGGCGCATTCGTATCCCGGGGTACCACTGTATTTGAGTGTCATCAGCGTACTGATAACACCGTGCCCCATGTCTCTGGATTATCTCTCCCAGTGGTTTCATGTAAATGTTAAACAGCATGGGGGACAGAATGGTGCCCTGAGAGACGCCAGATGTCAGCTCTATTTTACGAGAGCAACTCTCCTCCAGCCTCAACATCTGGAACATTCCTGAGAGGTAGGACCGGAGCCACTGGAGCGTAGTGCCCCCAATTCCTAGCTCCCTCAGGCGTTCCAGAAGGATATCATGATCGATGGTTTCGAAGGCTGCTGAGATGTCCAGGAGCACCAACAAGGTCACACTTCCCCTGTCGATGCCCAGATGGAGATCATTGACTAAGGCGACCATGGCCGTCTCAACTTCATATCCCACCCTGAAGCCAGTTTGAAATGGGTCCAGATAATCGGTTTCATCCAAGACAGCTTGGAGTTGGAAGGCCACCGCCCTCTCGATCACTTTGCCCAGGAATGGTAATAAGGAGACCGATCTGTAGTTGTTTCTTACCAGGGGGTCAAGGGAGGGTTTTTTAAAGAGTGGTTTAACCCCCGCTGATTTTAATTTTGATGGAAATTTGCCCTCCCTGAAGGATGCATTAATTATGGATTGCAATAATGCAATCGTAGCGTCTCCACCCTGAGCGGTCAGCCAAGATGGGCAAGGATCGAGGGGGCACATCGTCTTCCTTACGCTTCCAAGGAGCTTGTCCACTTCATCAGTATTTACAAACTCAAAATGATCCAGTTTAATGGGGTCCATGGAGTCTCTGGACACCTCTCTTATTGTTTCTGTTATAATGCTGGCATCAAGATCAGCCCTTATCCGAGAGATTTTGTCTGCAAAGAAGTTGTTAAAAGTGTCACAGCAGGCCTTAGTTAGTTGCAATAAAGGGTTCAGTGTGGGAGACAGTTGGGTTAGCTCTTTAACCACCCTGAACAGCTCTGCTGGACGAGACTCTGCAGACGCAATATGTGCTGCATAGAAAGAGTTCTTTGCAGCACCTATTGCCACTCCATAAGAATTCAATAGGTTCTCATGGAGTGTCTTGTCAGATAAGCGCTGATGTTTCTGCTAGCGGCGCTCTAGTCGTTGCGCAGCCCGCTTCATCTGTCAAAGATATTCCGCATACCAAGGTTTTTTATTTGAAGCGGCCGGAAAGGACACTCAGGAACGATACTGTCTATAGCCCTGGTAAGGTCGCTGTTCCAGGTATCGACCAGGCCATCAACAGGATTGCCGTCAGTCCCAACCATAAGATCCTCTAGAGCTTCTTGGAACCTTTTGGGTTTCATCAGCTTTTGAGGGCGGACCATTTTAATAGGTCCTCCACCCCTGAGGGGAGTATGGGTAGTTGCCTTCAGTTTCACTTTGACTAGAAAATGGTCCGTCCATGACAGAGCAGAGGTATGAATTACCTCTACCCACGGCTGTTCCTGGTCTGTACTAAAAACCACATCGAGTGTATTACCTGCACAATGTGTTGTACCCGAGACCAATTGGGACAGGCTCATGGCTGTCATGGACTCCATGAACAACCGAGCTGCACCTTATAGATCTAATGAGCCGGCCTCAAAGGGGATGTTGAGGTCCTCCAGGACAAGAAGCCTGGGGGACTCCAGCACCAGCTCCAAGACCAGTTGTGTCAGATCAGCCGGGCCAGGGAATCTGTTAGGCAACGGGGACAGTAGACCAACAGAATCTGGCGCTTGTTGACCCTCACCAGAATTGGAGTCCAGGTCCCAGCCCCCTTGCTCTGCGGCTGACAGGGAATATGGGGAGGGGGCTGGCTTGGGGGATCCCTGACATTTGCAACAAATCCCTACCCCAAAGTGTTGCTGTCTCTTTTCTCCCCCTGCCAGGCTGAGACCAGAGCGGAGTTTGCCGAGAGGTCTGTGGCGAAATTGGAGAAAACCATTGATGACCTGGAAGGTAAGAGGGTCCCTCTGCCCTTGTAAGGGCTGGGGGCATTGCTGCCTCGGGGGCAGGGGGGGTCCATGGGGGGAGAGGGGAGGAATGCCCCCTACCATGAGAAAGCCCCTCTCTTCCTCCTCAACCCCTTCCTCCTTCCTTCCTCTTTCACTCCCTTCACATTCGCTCTTTTCTCATCTCATCCCCTCCACACACCTTGCCCCACTCTGCTCTGGCGCACCTTCGCCCCCCCCCCCACCCCACAGACGAGGTCTATGCTCAGAAGATGAAGTACAAAGCCATCAGTGAGGAGCTGGACAATGCCTTGAACGACATCACCTCCCTCTGAGACCCCCCCACCCCACGGCTGCAGCACCCCCTCCCCACTTTATCCTCCTCTCTGTCTGTCTGTCTGTCTTGCTGTCCTGCCCCACTGCCCCCCATGGCTGCTGTCCTTCTTGCACCAATCCCCCTTCCTCTCCTTGTCCCCCTTCCTTTGGCCATAAGACCCCCAAGTGCTTCGTTCTGGAGCTGTGGGGGCCTAGTCTTATCCAGCCTGGGGGCCCCTGGAAGTTTCCTGTTCCCCCAATTTGGGGAGGGGGTGTTTTCCATGCCGCAGGTGCCTTTGTCGGTGGACAGCTGAACTGGGGGGCTGCCAGCATTTGCCCTTGGGGGGTGGGCTTGGAGGGTTGGGGGTCCAGGGACAGCCCAGCTTAGACTCCGGCCCCTGCTGTGCCCCACCGCCCGTCCATCCGTCTGTCTGTCCATCTGTCTGTCCTTCCGCTGTGCATTTCATGATTCTGTTCTTGTCTCTTCAGACTCTGGTTCAATAAACGGTCTTTGCAAACAGCGTCTCTCTCTCTCTTCTCTTTCTGTCTCCGCCTTGTTCTCTCGCCTCCATTTCTTTCTCTTCTCCTCCTTCATCGCCTCTGCCAAGTGGTGTCCGGTCAGTCGCTGCGGTCACCTTGACAGCAGTCCTAGGGCCCTTTCCCTAGGGCTGGGGCTGCCCCCCTTCTGGGGGCATCTGTACCCCTTCCACACCACAAGTCCCCCCCAATTTCAGGCAGATTTGAGATGGGTCGTTTCTTGGGGGGGGAGGTTCTGCAGCGAACCACCATTTCCTGACCAGTCTGTTGAGGCCAGATTTGGAGGGGTGTGTGACCTGTGGCCCCTCCTGCAACTGGCCACTTGCCTCGGTCTGAGATCAGCATGGAAGGCCATAGGATTCTTGGGGCAGTGAGGGTGCAGCGAACCCCCATTTGCTGACCAGCCCGCTGGAGGCAGATTTGGGGAGGGATGCGTGTAGCTTGTGGCCCCCTCCTGCAACTGACCACTTGGCTCTGTCCTAGATCAACATGGAAGGTCATTCAGTGAGATTCATGGGGCAGTGGGGGTGCAGCAAACCCCCATTTGCTGACTAGCCTGCTGGGGCCAGATCTGGGTGGGTGGGCGCATGTGGCCTGTGGTCAACTTTGGGGTCTCCTTTGCTCAAGGGAGGGAAGGGGAGCAGGTACAAGGAGGAGAAAAATGGAGTGGGGGGATGCTCTTATTGGGGTTGCCTGAAGGCTGGCTATGGGGCAGGGGAGAGGGGACTTTGTCTCCCAAGGGGACTGCAACTGGAAATGCCTGGCAAGCTGGGGTCTCGGGGGGGTGTGTCTTTTTTCCTCTCCACTGATGTCTCTTCCTCCTTCTCTTTTTTCCTCCTGCTGCCGCGGATGCCTATCTTTCTCTGTTCCCCCCCAACGCCACCCCTTCAGAGCGGTCCCAGCAGGAGGCCGAGAAAAACCGTCTCCTCACAAACGAGTTGCGCCTCGTCCTCAATGGCCTCCACAGCTAAGCAGGAAAGACCTGCCTGAGCCCCCTTTGTCCCGCCATGTGGGGGGGGGGGCTTCCAAGGAGGTCTTCCCCCTTTCCTGTGACCCATGTTTCCTCACTCCTTTGTCCTCCCAGCTGGGGGGCAGAGGTAGTAACATGGGGGACTACTTGTTGGAGAGGCATGTCCATTCCCCGCCTGGCCCCATGGAAAGAGTAAAGCTTGCTGGGAAAGGACCCCTTCTCCCCACAACCACAGACCAGTCTGCCAGTGGAGCCTTTGCATGGTGGCCTCACTGACATCAATGGCAGGGGTCACCATCCTCCCCTCTTCCTCTTCTCTGCTATTCTGCACTGCTGCTGTTCCTGCTGCCCTTTTTGCTCCTCTTCGGTGACTTGGTCCCATTGCAGTCGGTCAGTGCCAGGCGGCTTCTGAATTGGGGCCTGACCACCCCCCAAAGGGGACATGTTGGGGGGAGGACACCCTGCTTCCATTCCCCAACCAGCAGGGAAATGGGGGGCACCTGATTCCTCTGGACCAGTTGTTCTCAACCGTCCTAATGCCAGGACCCCTTAATATAGCTCCTCATGTTGTGGTGACCCCCAACCGATGGTCTCTAAAATGATCAGAAACATGTGTTTTCCGATGGTCTTAGGCAATTCCTGACCCCCAAATGGGTTGTGATCCATAGGTTGAGAACCGTTGCATCTGGACTGAGCTCCCTCAACCATAAAAAAGTGATGTCTCAGTCCCTAAGATCATTGGAAATACGTGTTTTCCAATGGTCTTTGGTGACCCCCGTAAAAGGGTCATTTGACCCCCAAAGGGGTCGCAACCCATAGGTTGGGAAGCGCTGCATCTGGACTGAGCTCCCCCTCGGTGTGTGTGCGTGCGTGCGTGCCTGTGTCTTTTCCTCCTCTTCTTCAACTTCTTGGGGTGCACCTTGCCCCCCACTTTCTGGCTGTGGGTGTTGTGCCTGTGTGCCTGCCTTTGTGTCCTGCAGAGAACCTGGCCAGCGCCAAAGAGGAGAATGTCAACATCCACCAAGTCCTGGACCAGACGCTGCTGGAGCTCAACAACCTCTGAGGGGCTCGGGGGGCCCGCCGTGGCCTCCGCCATCCCCTTGCCCACTGACCCACACCATTGCCCGGCCAGCGCCTCCGGGAGGAGGGAGCCCCTCTCGCCTGCCCACCCACTCGTCCGCACTGCCCTCCAGCCTAGACATTAAAAGCAAGCTGAACAGAGCTCTCTCTCTTTGTGTGTGTGTACCTTTGGTTTGGTCTGGTGGGGGGGACCCCCAAAAGACCCTTCCTCTCCTTGGGACACCTGTGGTGGGGGACTGACTTCTTGCTTAGCTCCTGGTTGAATGAAACTACGTGTGAAAGGGATCTAGGAGTCCAAGTAGACCACAAGTTGAACATGAGTCAACAGTGCGATGCGGCAGCTAAAAAGGCCAATGCGATTTTAGGCTGCATTAATAGAAGCATAGTGTCTAGATCAAGGGAAGTCATAGTGCCATTGTATTCTGCTCTGGTCAGGCCCCACCTGGAAGACTGTGTCCAGTTCTGGGCGCCACAATTCAAAAAGGACATTGAGAAACTGGAGCGTGTCCAAAGGAGGGCGACTAAAATGGTGAAAGGTCTGGAAACCATGCCCTACGAGGAACGACTCAGGGAGCTGGGGATGTTTAGCCTGGAGAAGAGAAGATCAAGAGGTGATATGATAGCCCTGTTCAAATATTTAAAGGGATGTCATATTGAGGAGGGAACAAGTTTGTTTTCTGCTGCCCCAGAGACTAAGACCCAGAGCAATGGATGCAAACTGCAGGAAAAGAGATTCCACCTCAACATTAGGAGGAACTTCCTGACAGAAAGGGCTGTTCGACAGTGGAACAAACTCCTCGGAGTGTAGTGGAGTCTCCTTCCTTGGAAGTCTTTAAACAGAGGCTGGACAGCCATCTGTCAGGATGCTTTGATTGTGATTTCCTGCATGGCAGAATGGGGTTGGACTGGATGGCCCTTGGGGTCTCTTCCAACTCTATGATTCTATGGTTTCAGGGGGTTCCCTGGGTAGGTGGGTTTCTTTGGAGGGCAGATGTGGTGCCCCATGGGTTTGGGGTGCAGTGTTCACGCAGGGGTTGGAGGGGGTCAAGGACTCAGGAACAAGTGGGGAGGCCTCTTCTTGAGACTGTGAAAGAGGGGCTTTAGGCCCAGAAATCCCCTTCCTTGGGGGTTAGTAACACCTGATCTCTAGCCTGGTGACCACTCCACCCCCCACTCCCAAAGGCAGCTGCCCCCAGATCAGCTCCAGTCTCCTTTGCCCCTCCCCACAGCCCCACCCAGGCTGCCCCACTCTTTGGCAGGGTCTGGAGAAGACTGCAAGAAACCCTATAGTTTACTTACACCCCAGTGGTCACAGGTGCTGCAACCCCACAACTTGGCTCCTGTGCAAACCCTGTTGGGGGGGGGTGTCACCGAGGAGAGCCCTTTCACTGCCCTCACCCCACAAAATCACACACACCTCATCAGGCAAGGGCCCCTCCAGAAAGCCCTATATTGCAACAGAGCTTCCCTCGGAGAGTGGTGGGGTCTCCTTCTTTGGAGGTCTTTAAGCAGAGGCTGGATGTGGCCATCTGTCAATGGGGATGCTTTGATTGAGAGTTCCTGCATGGCAGAAGATGGTTGGACTGGACCAGGGCTCTTGGGGTACCTTCCAACTCTATGATTCTAATTATCCCCCAATATTTCCCCATGGGCAGGTATTCCCCAACCATCAAATTATTTTTGTCTCGGTTCCTAAGACCATCGGAAATATGTGTTTTCTCATGGTCTTAGGTGACCCCTGTAAAAAGGTTGTCGTGACCACTGCTCTAAGGGGAAATAGCTCCCAATATTTCTCTATGAGCAAATATGATTTCCCTATGGGTATGTATTCCCCCATGTTTCTCTATAGGCAAGTATGCTCTTTCTTTGAATTCCTTTTTCGTGATTGCCCCCCTTTTTTCACATCAGGGACACCATTTCAGCAAATCCAATCGCATCCAAGCAATGATACCTTTATGAGACCAATCAAAATGCACAATTCCATGTTGCAAGCTTTCGTAGTCATACTGGCTTCTTCTTCCTCAGGGAAAGAGGAGGGAAAAACACTGGAGGTGGGAGTCCTAGGCTGGATTTTGCTGTGTGTGTTCTGAGTCCAGAAGGCAGGGAGGGCTCTCTGGAGGGAGGACCCAGGGATTTTGGAGCTGCATTAAACTGTATTCAGTGAGACGAAGACCCATGGATTTTGGGTGCACTGAACTGTATTTAATTTGAGGACACATGGATTAAATAAATAATGATTTAATAATAAATAAATATTTAATAATTATTATAAATAATGAAATAAACAATAATATTTAATTTTGGGACCTATGGATTTTGGGGGGTGCATTGGAAAGTATTTAATTTGGGGACCCATGGGTTTTGGGGGGCATGCACTGAACAGTCTGCATTGACAAAGGCAGAAGAGGAGGAGCTTCTGGTGAAGGGGCGTGTCTGCTCTGGACCCCGCCCCCCGGGGCGCCTGCAGAGCGCTCCTTCTCCTCCCGAAAGTGGGCGGAGCCTCGAGTAGGAGGAGTAGAAAATGACAGCCGCGTCGCTCCAGGCCATGACGTCAGTGCAGTGCCCCGGAAGTGGGGCGTTCAGGGCCTCGGAGGGTCTCCTAGGAGAGGCTCGAGCTGTGACGTCAGTGCAGCACGCCGGAAGTGGGTGTGTTGTCGGCTTCCGAGGGGGTTTCTTCGGGCGGCCATGACGCTGGCGGTGTTCTTCGGGTGCGCCTTGGTGGCCTTCGGCCCGGCGCTGGCCCTCTTCCTGCTGACGGTGGTTTCCGACCCGCTCCGGGTCATCATCCTGGTGGCAGGGTGAGTGGCTAAGGCCCCGCGTCCGGGGAGGAAGGTGGGCAAGGGCGGCAGCCCAAGGGACTGACCCCCGTCTTGGCATTGCTCTCCATTGCAGGGCCTTCTTCTGGCTGGCGTCGCTCCTTCTCTCCTCGCTGACCTGGTTCGTGGCGTCCAAGGCGAGCGGAGGCCCCCAGGCGGAGCAGGCCCTCCAGGCGGGGCTCTTGGCCGCCGGCGTCGCCCTCTCCGTCCTCCTCCAGGAGGCCTTCCGCTTCCTCTACTACAAGCTCCTCAGGTCAGGACGGGAGGGAGCAGGACGGGAGCCAAGGCGATCCCAGGCTGCATCCTTAGAAGCATAGGAGGGAGGCAAGCCAGGCCCTGGCACAAACATGAGCCAAGAGTGTGACGCAGCAGCTGAAAGGGCCAAGGCGATCCCAGGCTGCATCCTTAGAAGCATAGGAGGGAGGCAAGCCAAGCCCTGGCACAAACATGAGCCAAGAGTGTGACGCAGCAGCTGAAAGGGCCAAGGCGATCCCAGGCTGCATCCCTGGAAGCATAGGAGGGAGGCAAGCCAAGCCCTGGCACAAACATGAGCCAAGAGTGTGACGCAGCAGCTGAAAGGGCCAAGGCGATCCCAGGCTGCATCCCTAGAAGCATAGGAGGGAGGCAAGCCAGGCCCTGGCACAAACAGGAGCCAAGAGTGTGACGCAGCAGCTGAAAGGGCCAAGGCAATCCCAGGCTGCATCCCTAGAAGCATAGGAGGGAGGCAAGCCAGGCCCTGGCACAAACATGAGCCAAGAGTGTGACGCAGCAGCTGAAAGGGCCAAGGCGATCCCAGGCTGCATCCCTGGAAGCATAGGAGGGAGGCAAGCCAAGCCCTGGCACAAACAGGAGCCAAGAGTGTGACGCAGCAGCTGAAAGGGCCAAGGCGATCCCAGGCTGCATCCCTAGAAGCATAGGAGGGAGGCAACCCAAGCCCTGGCACAAACATGAGCCAAGAGTGTGACGCAGCAGCTGAAAGGGCCAAGGCGATCCCAGGCTGCATCCCTAGAAGCATAGGAGGGAGGCAAGCCAGGCCCTGGCACAAACAGGAGCCAAGAGTGTGACGCAGCAGCTGAAAGGGCCAAGGCAATCCCAGGCTGCATCCCTAGAAGCATAGGAGGGAGGCAAGCCAGGCCCTGGCACAAACATGAGCCAAGAGTGTGACGCAGCAGCTGAAAGGGCCAAGGCGATCCCAGGCTGCATCCCTGGAAGCATAGGAGGGAGGCAAGCCAAGCCCTGGCACAAACAGGAGCCAAGAGTGTGACGCAGCAGCTGAAAGGGCCAAGGCGATCCCAGGCTGCATCCCTAGAAGCATAGGAGGGAGGCAACCCAAGCCCTGGCACAAACATGAGCCAAGAGTGTGACGCAGCAGCTGAAAGGGCCAAGGCGATCCCAGGCTGCATCCCTAGAAGCATAGGAGGGAGGCAAGCCAGGCCCTGGCACAAACAGGAGCCAAGAGTGTGACGCAGCAGCTGAAAGGGCCAAGGCAATCCCAGGCTGCATCCCTAGAAGCATAGGAGGGAGGCAAGCCAGGCCCTGGCACAAACATGAGCCAAGAGTGTGACGCAGCAGCTGAAAGGGCCAAGGCGATCCCAGGCTGCATCCCTGGAAGCATAGGAGGGAGGCAAGCCAAGCCCTGGCACAAACAGGAGCCAAGAGTGTGACGCAGCAGCTGAAAGGGCCAAGGCGATCCCAGGCTGCATCCCTAGAAGCATAGGAGGGAGGCAAGCCAGGCCCTGGCACAAACAGGAGCCAAGAGTGTGACGCAGCAGCTGAAAGGGCCAAGGCGATCCCAGGCTGCATCCCTAGAAGCATAGGAGGGAGGCAACCCAAGCCCTGGCACAAACAGGAGCCAAGAGTGTGACGCAGCAGCTGAAAGGGCCAAGGCGATCCCAGGCTGCATCCCTAGAAGCATAGGAGGGAGGCAAGCCAGGCCCTGGCACAAACATGAGCCAAGAGTGTGACGCAGCAGCTGAAAGGGCCAAGGCGATCCCAGGCTGCATCCCTGGAAGCATAGGAGGGAGGCAAGCCAAGCCCTGGCACAAACAGGAGCCAAGAGTGTGACGCAGCAGCTGAAAGGGCCAAGGCGATCCCAGGCTGCATCCCTAGAAGCATAGGAGGGAGGCAAGCCAGGCCCTGGCACAAACAGGAGCCAAGAGTGTGACGCAGCAGCTGAAAGGGCCAAGGCGATCCCAGGCTGCATCCCTAGAAGCATAGGAGGGAGGCAACCCAAGCCCTGGCACAAACAGGAGCCAAGAGTGTGACGCAGCAGCTGAAAGGGCCAAGGCGATCCCAGGCTGCATCCCTAGAAGCATAGGAGGGAGGCAAGCCAGGCCCTGGCACAAACATGAGCCAAGAGTGTGACGCAGCAGCTGAAAGGGCCAAGGCGATCCCAGGCTGCATCCCTAGAAGCATAGGAGGGAGGCAAGCCAGGCCCTGGCACAAACAGGAGCCAAGAGTGTGACGCAGCAGCTGAAAGGGCCAAGGCGATCCCAGGCTGCATCCCTAGAAGCATAGGAGGGAGGCAACCCAAGCCCTGGCACAAACAGGAGCCAAGAGTGTGACGCAGCAGCTGAAAGGGCCAAGGCGATCCCAGGCTGCATCCCTAGAAGCATAGGAGGGAGGCAAGCCAGGCCCTGGCACAAACAGGAGCCAAGAGTGTGACGCAGCAGCTGAAAGGGCCAAGGCGATCCCAGGCTGCATCCCTAGAAGCATAGGAGGGAGACAAGCCAGGCCCTGGCACAAACAGGAGTCTCCTACTTTGGAGGCTGTCTTTAAGCAGAGGCTGGGTGGCCATCTGCCCATGGGGTGCTTTGATGGAGTGTTCCTGCGTGGCCGAAGGGGGTTGGATTGGGTGGCCTTTGAGGTCTCTTCCAACTCTATGATTCTAGGAGACAAAAGATGGTGGCTGATGGACACCAGTCCAATCCCAGTCCCTGGCATCCCCGTCGGGGGGATGATTTCCACCCCTCTCCCCCCCTCAGAGGGCCCAATCTGCGAGGAGCCTGAGAGCGAGCCTCTCCCTTGGTGCAGGAAGAGGGCACCTCTGGGGGCCCCAGACACTGCCATCTGCCCCCAAAAGAGGGGCTGAACTGGAGGCCTCCACAGCAATCGGCCTCTTTTCAAATTGGGTTCAGGGGCTCCTCGCCCTTCAGATAGAATTCATAGAGTCACAGATTTAGAAGAGTCCAAGACCGCTGTTATTGTTGTCGCTTCTGACTTATGGCCTGTGATGAGGGTTGCTTGGCAAGGTTTCTTCAGAGGGGTCTTTGCCATGCTCCTCCCCTGAGGCTGAGAGAGTGTGACTTGGAGGGTGCTGTGAGCCTTTGTTTCCAAGTTATGGCAACCCGAAGGTCAATGTTAGTCATGGCGAAGCTTCTTCAGAGGGGCTTTGCCATTGCCTTGTCCTGAAAGGGCAAGACCACCACCCCTGCCCTTGGAGGGAATAAGGCCTTGGAGGGAATAAGGCCTTGGAGGGAATAAGGGGGGCTTATAGTTCATAGAACCATAGAGTTGGAAGAGACCCCAAGGACCATCCAGTCTCTCAAGCAAAGCATCCCTGAGACCGGTGCTGTATTACATCCAAAACAGAATAAACCCTAGTACCAGAAATGATAAAAGACTCCATTAAACTGGCCGGAGTGGCTGTTAATCATCAGGGAAATGTCTGGACAAAGAGAGAATCGTAGCATCACAGATTTGGAAGAGACCCTCGAGGGCCATCTAGTCCAACCCGAATTTGGGTAGGTTCTCGGGGTCATTCTTTTTGTTTCCTTTATGTTCCACAGAAGCCCTGCTTTTGCACTTCCTTCCTTGGTCTTCCTGGCCAGGTTTTCTGCTAGGACTAAGGTGTCATGTGCACATTTTTGATTAGAATAATAGAATCCTAGAGTTGGAAGAGACCCCAAGAAGGGTCCTGATCCAGTCCAACCCCCTTCTTGTGCCAAGCAGGAACTCTCAGCCAAAGCATCTCCATTGACAGGTGGCCATCCAGTCTCTGCTTAAAAACCTCCAAAGAAGGAGACTCCACCAAAATCTCAATTGAGGGATTATGTCCTCCTAATGCTGAGGTGGAATCTCTTTTCTTCCAATGTGAATCCATTGATTCACGGAATCTTACAGTTGGAAGAGACTCCAAGGGCTCATCTATTCCAGCCCCCTTCTGCCATGGAGGAAGACAGAATGCAATCTTCCTGGGACAGATGACCATCCAGCCTCTGTTTAAATTCCATTGCACTCCAAAGGGGTGTCTTCCGCTATTGAGCAGCTCTTACTGTTGTTACGGTTTTCCTCATATTAAGGTGGAATGTTTTTTTCCTGTAGCTTGCATCCAATGTTCCGCATCCTAGTCTCTGGAGCTGCAGAAAACAAGCTTCTTCCTGAGAGTAAGATATATTTGATAGTGGAACACAATCCCTCAATGGAGAGTGGTAGAGTCTCCTTCTTCTCGGGTCTTTAAACAGAGGCTGGATGGCCATCTGTCAGTGGGGATGCTTTGATTGAGTGTTCCTGCATGGCAGGATGGGGGCCCTTGTGGTCTCTTCAGACTCAATGATTTATGATTCTAGGACTAGGTTTTTACTTTCCCTCCATGGAATGGGGGCTCTTCTGCCCAGTGAACTCTTCCCCCCCCCCCCGCTCTGTTGAGCCCCTTTCTGTCTCTGTCTCCCTGCCAGCGCCACTCGCACCCAGGGCCAGAGCTCAAAGAACAACCTTGCAGGCAGACCTTGGCATGTGCTGCCAGTGGTGGGGTGGGGGGTTTGCTCAGATGCCAAGGCCTTTAGGGGAAGGGGCTTAGAGGGGGGTTCAGCCTTTCATCCTTGACCAGGGGAGGTTGGTGTGGGTCTGTTACCTGTGGGTTTGGATGACTCCAGGTGCCAAGCTCTGTTTTGCCTCTTCCCTCTGCCCAGGAAGGCGATTGAAGGACTCCTGGCCCTGAGCGATGATGGTTGCTCCCCAATCTCCATCCAGCAAATGGCCTATGGTGAGTTTCTAGAGGGGGGCTTATTTTTTGGGTGGGTGGGTAGGGGTCTCTTGCAGGGCCAGGCCCTTGCCCCACCTCTTCCGAGATTAATTAAGATCCTCTGGGCTTGTGGGGGGTGACTGTGGCAGCACTGGGTGGGCATGGGTGGTGGGTGCCCCTCTCAAAGGGAGGTGTGAAGAGTGGGGAGGGACTCTCTTTCTGGTCTTCTTAGTCCCACAGTACAGGCCAATAGCTGGAAGAGAGGGTCTGAATGGCTAACTGTCAAGCCACCTGCCTCCTTGCTGCCAGGGATCTCCAGTGGAGAAGCTTATTTATTTATTTATTAAAATTATTACTATTATTATTAATCATTTAACATACAGACATAAAATATGCAAACACTTTCTTTCTTTTTTAAAGTTTATTGAAAATTCATATAAAAAAGACAGAAAAATCAAACTAACAGTGAAACTAACAGCTTCTTGTCTTTCCTCCTAAGCCCACCCTTCAACACTCCTTTTCTCTCTCTGTGGACAACATTTCTATTCAACCAGTCCAGCAAGCCCACAGTCTTGGTTTTATCTTTGACTCTTCTCTGTCGTGGATCCCTCAGATCCAGACCACAGCCAAGGCTTGTAGATTGCCAAAATCTGACCTTATCTCTCCGCCTCTTCTGCCAAGATCCTGGTCCATGCCCTAGTGATCTCACGACTGGATTCCTGTAACGTCCTCCTGGCTGGGCTTCCTCTTTCTCACCTCCGTCCTTTAACCTCTGTCCAGCATTCAGCTGCACGCATTATCACTTCCACCCACCGCTGTGACCACATCTCTCCTGTCTTGGCATCCCTTCACTGGCTCCCTCTCCCTTTCCGCATTCAGTATAAGCTCCTGCTGTTGACGTTTAAAGCCCTCCATGGACTGGCCCCTCCTTACTTATCAGACCTTCTTTCTCCTCACCTTCCCACTCCGTTGTTCCCTCCATTCTGGTAGTCAAGGCCTGCTGTCTCAGCCCAGGATTTCCTCTGCCCCATCCCGGATTCGCCCCTTTTCACTCGCTGCCGCTCACTCCTGGAACCTTCTTCCCCCGCGAGACACAAGGGCCCTGATCACTTCTTTAACCAGCTTCAAAACGGAGCTGAAGACCATCCTGTTCAGAGAAGCCTTCCCAGGCATTGCATAATTGTCGCTTACTATTTGATGTTCCTTTGTTGCCTGTTTTATTGAATCATGTCCTGTATTGCTATGTACTGTAAATGTATTATCCTACTTGAGAGTATGTATTTTCCCTGGAAGAAGATTAACCATCCATGATGAAGCCAAGCCCTCCCTCCAGTCCCTCTGCCTTGGTCCAGGCCTCGGAGGTAGAGAGGAACTGCTGGACCTCTGACCCTTCCCCTGCATCTTTCCCTTCTTCTCCTTTTGTGTCGTGTCTTTTTAGATTGGAAGCCCGAGGGCAGGGAACCCTCGAACTAAAAAGATGGCATCTACAGCGCTGTGTAAATTTACAGCGCTTCATAAATAAAGGTTAATAATAATAATAACAATAAGACAAAAACATATACATTAGACAAAGGACCTTTACATACATTCCACATAAGACTAACAATAAAATCTAAAAGTTACGACTTCCAAAAATCATAAATACTGGCTAGATTTGCTATATCTTATATTCCGCATAGCCAATAATGTATATTACTTTTTCTGTAATTATGTCCCATTAATCTTTTTCTTAAAAGTAGAAAGGAAAGTTCTTCATATAGGATCAATAAATTCTGAAATTCATCTCTACACATCCCTAAACCCTTCTCTTTTTTCCTTTTATTTTTTAAAATTTCTGGTTAACTAAAGAATAAAAACATACATTAAGCAATGGCTTATTTTCAAACAAAGATATACAAACCAAGTTCTAGCACATGACTCGGTCTAAGCATGTTTACAAAGTGAATGACGTATTTTCTTCGATTTAAATCAATCACTTCATTGAAGATCAGCATAGGGGTCAACCTGCTTTGAGTTTCAAGTCCAGGACTTTTTCTATAGCTTCTAAAACCAGGATCCAGTCTTCAGAGAATTTCTGTAATGAATTACATTTAATCAAATGCGTCAATTTATCATTTGCAATCAGATCATAACGTTTCCACATCCAATGAAGAGTGGACAGGATATCTTGCCCTTTCCATTGCCTTGCATAGACTATTCTGGCTGCCACTAACATATAGAATAAGACTTTACCATGTTTCTTCAAATGCTTTCATAACATACACTTTCATACATTAACATTCTCTTCTTTGCTTTATAGTCTTCTTTAGGCGCTTTTTCTCCTTCTCTAATCTTCTCCTCACATTCTTCTTCCATCTTCATTCCTTCCCTTCTTCTTAATTCTATCACTCTCTCATTCTCTCCTCCTTCTTCTTACCCTTTTCCCTTTCCCACCTTCTCCTTAACTTATCTACCTACCTACCTGCTCATACCTTAATCCTACATACTCATATCTTCCGTTATTAAACGGTTACTCCTTTTCTGTGTAGCCGGCATCCCCAGAACTGTTGTGCCCCCTCAAAATCATAGAATCCTAATAATAATAGTAATAATAATAGTAATAGTAATAGTAATAATGTGTTATTTACATCCCGCCTCTCTGGAAGGATCTAGGTGGGTTACAATAAGAATGCATAATTAAAATACATAATACATAACAAATTAAAAAATTACATAACCCCCACATCCCCCTACTCTAAACTAAAATAACAACACTGTAAAATGCAAATTAAAATTAATTGAAATAGACGTGATTGAGGCGAGACATCTTAGGGTTGGAAGAGATCCCAAGAAGGACCCAGATCCAGTCCAACCCCATTCTGCCATGCAGGAACTCTGAGTCAGAGCATCCCCAGTGACAGATGGCCATTCAGCCTCTGTTTAAAGACCTCAGAAGGAGACTCTACCAAACTCTGAGGGAGCATCTTCCACTGTCGAACAGCTCTTACTGTCAGGAGTTCCTCCTATTGTTTAGCTGGAAACTCTTTTCCTATAGTTTGAACTCATTGCTCTGGATCCTAGTCTCTGGAGCAGCAGAAAACAAGCTTGCTCCCTCCTCAATATGACATAACTTCAAATATTTAAACAGGGCTATCATCATATCACCTCTTAACCTTCACTTCTCCAGGCAAAACATCCCCAGTTCCCTCAGTCCTTCCTCATAGGGATTCATGGTTTCCAGACTCTTCACCATTTTGTTGGCCCTCCTTTGGATACATGGATCCAGTTTCTCAATGTTCTTTTTGAATTGTGGTGCCCAGAACTGGACACAATATTCCAGATGGGGCCTGACCAGAGCAGAATAGAGTGGTACTATTACTTCCCTTAATCTAGACACTATGCTTTTATTGATGCAGCCTAAAATCGCATTGGCCTTTTTAGCTGCTGCATCGCACTGTTGACACATGTTCAACTTGTGGTCTACTAGGACTCCCAAATCCCTTTCACACATAGAAGTCTCCTTAAGCCAGGTGTCCCCCATAATCCTATATCTGTGCATTTCATTTTTCTGCCCTAAACTCAATACCTTACATTTCTTCGTATTGAAATGCCTCTAGAGGGGCCAGTTTCCCCCTTTTCTGCATTCCTTTTTTAGGCTTTAGAGAAGACATTTTTTAAAAAGCCAGGATGTGACATGCATGCAGTGAGGGAGGCATGGCTCTATAGGATCTCCAGGGGGGGTTAGTGTGCCCCCTTTGCCTCCTATAGTTGCCCACACATTGTCTAGAATGAAGGTTTCCATCTGCTGCTGCTGCTGACCCTGCTTGCCTGAAGTGGCCAAGCAGGTACCCCTGTGGGGCCAGCTAGCCAGCTGACCCTCTGGCCAGTACCCCCCTCCTGCCCTTGCTTGCCAGCTGCTGAAGGTGGTGATGAAAGGAGGGACCCAAGATGGGTGGCAGAGCTCCTGGCTTTGGCTCCAGCTGGACCCAGGTTCAAGTTATGGAAACTGCAGAGTAGGAGTGGGAATGCCTTCCCCAGGTGAATTCCTGGAGAGCCATGACCTTCTACCTGGTCTGGGGCCAGCCAGATGGACCCCCCCTTCCCAGTCTGACAGCAGAAGGCAACTTGCTGCATTTTCCTAAACTGATTCCTTATTTGGGGTCTTAAAGCAACACTCGGGAAGGGCCCTGGCTCTCTAGGAAAGGGGTGCTTTGCACGCTAGAAATACCTAACTCACTTGCCAGGGGGATGTTTTGGGGTGGGGGTCCCAGAGAATGGTGAGCATTTGGCAATGCTGGAAGGGGGGCACTCAGAGGTATGCTTTCTCTCCCCACAGTGGCCGGACTGGGCTTTGGGCTCATGAGCGGTGCCTTCTCCATGGTCAACCTGCTGTCGGATTCCTTGGGCCCTGGCACAGTGGGCATCCATGGGGACTCACAGCTCTACTTTCTGACTTCAGGTGAGGCTGCCCCCTCCTTCTGCCCCTTTGCCTGCCTCCCCCTGTCCAATTTCCTCCCCTGACAGCAGTGTGTCTGCCCACAGCCTTCATGACCCTGGTCCTGATCCTGCTGCACACCTTCTGGGGAGTCGTCTTCTTCCACGGCTGTGAGACCCAGCGCTGGTGGGAGGTGGCAGTGGTTGTGCTGAGCCACCTCATCGTTTCTGGACTGGTGAGTAGCTGCAGGTGTTGTGCCATGGGGAGGGGCCGGATGGCAGAGAGCCTCCCACCCCTCCTGCCTTCACCCAAGAGGTGAGTCAGTGAAAGTCCTCCCACGGACAGGAAACCCACCCACCCCACTGGTCAGGGCCTCAGGACAGGACAATGAGTGGCCATGGGGAAGTCATTCTGTTAGCAATGCTCTGGGGGTTGTCCCCCCCAATAGACTCATAGAGCTGGAATAGCCCACATGGGCCATCCAGTCCAACCCCATTCTACCATGCAGGAACTCAAAATCATAGAATCATAGAGTTGGAAGAGACCACAAGGGCCATCCAGTCCAACCTCATTCTCTTCCGTCCTTGCAGCTGTGGGCCATTGGCCTGTCATTTCTGGCCACAGAGGAAGATTGATGACCACCCAAAGACACAAGCGACTACTTTGACCCCCTTCGCATAGGCAGACTGGGGTGGGAAGCTCTTTGAAAGACCCCCAAGGACAGCCCTGGGGTGAGATGGCATTTCTCTGGCTGAAAAGGGGGCAACCCAAGAGGAAGGCCATCTTCCAAAGAAGACCACGAGAGTCATGGCCCACCAACCTCCCCTTCCCTTCTGGTGGCTTGAGGGTGGACCTGGGAAGGAACCCACGCGGAGGAGAGAGAGCCCACGGACCCTTGAAAGAACCGGGGTGAGGCTGGTGGGATGCTGTGCCTTAGAATCATAGGGCCTGTACGGACAGGCCAAAATAAAGCTGCTTTGGCTCACTTTGGAGGTATGCTGTTTAAATTATGCATGCGTCCTAAGAGGCCGGAAGCCGCGCCAAAGGACTGGGGTGTGGCTTTCGCGTGGCTTCCAGAATCTTAGGATGTATGTATCATTTAAACAGCATACCTCCAAAGTGACCCGGAGCAGTTTTATTTTGGCCTGTTGTACAGGGTCATAGAATCTTAGAATTGGAAGAGGCCCCAAGGGCCCTGACCCAATCCAACCCCTCTCTGTCATGCAGGAACTCTCAATCACAGCATCCTCATTGACAGGTGGCCATCCAGCCTCTGTTTAAAGAACTCCAAAGAAGGAGACTCTAAAGCAGCATCTTCCACTTTCAAACAGCTCTTACTGTCAGGAAGTTCTTCCTAATGTTGAGGTGGAGTCTCATTTCCTGGAGCATGCTTCCATTGCTCCATTGTGTCCTATTTTCTGGAGCAGCAGAAAACAAGCTTGCTTCCTCCTCAATATGACACCCCTTCAAATGTTTAAACAGGGCTATCATATCACCTCTTAAACGTCTCTTCTCCAGGCTAAAAATACCCAGCTCCCTAAGCCTTTCCTCATAGAGATTCATGGTTTTCAGACCCTTCACCATTTTAGTTGCCCTCCTTTGGACATGCTCCAGTTTCTCACCACACCTTTTGAAATTTTCTACCCAGACCTGAACACAGTATTCCAGGTGGGGCCTGACTAATGCAGTATAGAGTGCCGCTATTACTTCCCTTGATCTAGACACTATACTTCTATTGATGCAGCCTAAAATTGCATTGGCCTTTTTAGCTGCCACATCACACTGTTGACTCATGTTCAACTTGTGGTCTACCTGGACTCCTAGATCTCTTTCACATGTATAAATCTCCTTAAGTCAGGTGTCCCCCATCCTATATCTGTGCATTTCATTTTTCCGTTCTAAGTGCAGTATCTTACATTTCTCCATATTGAATTTTATTTTATTAGCTTTGGCCCAGCTTTCTAATTTATTCAGGTCATTTTGAATTTGGATCCTGTCCTCTGGAGTATTAGCTATTCCTCCTATTTTGGTGTCATCTGCAAATTTGATAGGTATGCCCCCAATTTCTTCATCCAAGTCATTGATAAAGATGTTGAATAGTACTGGGCCCAGGACAGAGCCCCACTGGACACCCCATTGGTCACTTCCCTCCAGGATGAAGAAGAGGAGCCATTGTTGATGGCCGGTCAACCAATTACAAATCCATGTAACAGTTACCTTGTCTAGTCCGCATTTTACAAGCTTGTTTGCAAGAATGTCATGGGGAGCCTTGTCAAAGGCCTTACTGAAATCCTACTGCCACCTGTGCCCCTTCACTCCCACAGACCTTCTGGAATCCGCTGTATGTGGCTAGCCTCCTCCCTGCTTACATGCTGATGGCAGCCATGGCCGTCTGGGCCTACATCGTCTCGGGGGGCTCCAAGCAGAACCTGCGCCACTTCCTTCTGTGTGAGTATCGATAGCTAGTGTCCCTCTTCCCTTCCCCACCAAAAACTCCCCGTTGCTTTCCTGGCACTTGATTCAGAAAAGCCCTGAGAGGTCGCAGTTTCTCCCCACACTCAAGCTCCCGGCTCCTTGACCGCTCCACTCTTCCATTTCCACAGGCCTGCGGAGTGGGACGACCCCCCAGCCGGGATCCTGAGCCCGCCCACCCTGCAGCCTGCTCTGGTCCCGGATGGTTTTGTGATGCAGCCACTGTGTCTTCAGGAGCATTGCTGTGGGACATTTTTTTTGGGGGGGGGGAAGAAGGACTTGCACCCCCTCCTCTGAACTAAAATGGGAGGGAGGGACAATACACGGTGCTGGCAACTCCTGGCTGTGCATTTCCGAACCAGAGAAGACTCTGTGGCTTTTCTGCATCTGGAGCAATGCAGCGGGTGAGGATCACACCAGGAACTCTTGTGGTAGAATGGTTCTTCTCACTCACCCACCCACCATACAAGAAAAAGGGGAAGCCCCAATGACAAAGATATGTTTGCAGGGGTGGATTAGCCAAGGAGCCCTGAGGGTGTGTTTCCTTCCTGGGGTGGGCAGAGACCCCGCAATATGCATTTGTACCAATAAAGAATGATGATGGACAAGGTGGCACCTGGCCTGTGTGCATGGTCCCCAGGAAGATGGGGAACGGGTAGGCGCTTATGGCTTTGGGGCTATATCAAGTGCCCCGTGCCCTGCCAGACAGTGCTGGGATTGGTACTTCAGCCCCAGTTGGAGGACCTTGCCATGTTCAGTGTGTGTGACTGTGGTGGCCATGGCCATGGCATTGCTTGCAGTAGCACAGAAGGTGGCACTGGTGCCCAGTGGCAACCCCAGGAATGTGTTGTTGTTGGGAAGCAATGGACACCGCCCTCAGACAGACTGACCTTCCCCCTGGAGGTACCACAGCCCTACTCTGCAAGCATGGAGCAGTCCCATGGTCATACCCATGGTCAGACCCTGACCTCGGGCTGGTTGTGTGCCAAGCAAGTCCTATATGGGGACTGGCAGAGGGATGCCATGCTTGTGGGGGTGGGGGTGGCCACCCCATCTCTAAGGAGGGCAGCATTTGGGGAGTGGTTGCTCATCCCGTCTTAGGCCAATGCAGCCGAATGGCATCCTACCTGACAGCAACACCCGAGACTGCAGGTGGCATTCTAACTGATAGCAAGACCTGAGACTTCAGGTGCCATCCTACCTGGCAGCATCACCTGAGACGTCAGATGGCATCCTACCTGGCAACATCACCAAGACTTCAGGTGGCATCCTACCTGCAGCATCACCTGAGACGTCAGGTGGCATCCTACCTGGCAGCATCAGCTGAGACTTCAAGTGGCATTCTACCTGGCGGCATCACCAAGACTTCAGGTAGCATCCTACCTGGCGGCATCACCGAAACTTCAGGTGGCATCCTACCTGGCAGTATCACCGAGACCTCAGTTGGCATCCTACCTGGCAGCAGCACTTGAGACTTCAGGTGGTATCTTACTTAGTAGCAAGACCTGAGACTTCAAGTGGCATTCTACCTGGTGGCATCACCTGAGACTTCCTTCCTTTGAGCAGCAGCTTCTAGATCCAACTCGGGTGTCCCATGTTATGAAAGTGAATGGTCTCCTGGACTTGTTGAAAGGCCTCCTTGACTGACCTTTGCCCCTGCAGAAGCCATGGGGGCACCTCAGGATAGGTGCTGGGAGCAAGGACGGCTCAGGTGGGGCCTACAGGTGTGTATCGGGGGCAAATGCTGTGGGCCTTGGGGGATGGAGTGGCCCAGAGACCCATGGCTCATGTTGCAGGGCATTCCCAATGGGTCCAGTCGCTGAGCTCTCCGGATGGGTGTCCTCTACCAAATCTTGTCAGAATCATGTGTACCTGCCCAGCAGCAGAGAAGGGGGTGCATGTCACACACCAGACAACCAGCTTGCCTCCCACCCCCTTGTGCCAACTGCAGGAGGCCACTTGCCCACTCCTGCCCACGGATCCTGCTGGACAATGGACCTGGACAAGAGGGGCACCGCCTGATCCTCCAATGCCAGGCTCAAAGATGGCAGGGCAGGGGTCCAGCACTAGTCCAAGTGGGCACTTGCTGGTCCAGGTGGGCTCTTACTGGCGGAGTCTCTGCAGCAGCAGCGGCAGGAGCAGCTCTTCCAGGCAGAGGCCCCAAAACTCTGGCCAACTCCTGGAGTTTCTTGAAATGGATGAAGGCCATTCTTCCTCACCTGTCTCTGCAGGTACAAGAGGGGTGGCTATGGGCACTGAACAGACTAGTGGGGGGCAGCCAAGGGCCCAGCAAACAGCCCCAGAGAGTGACCCCAGAGAGGCAGGTGGGACAAGCTGGCGTTTACGTCACTGGACTCTTTCCTTTTAGGGTCAGACCAAATCTCAGGTTTCTAGTGACTCGCACTCAGAACTCTATGACACCCAAATGTCAAGCACACTTCCAGCCACCAGATTTTTTGGATTCCGGAACTGCCACCAGTGTATGTGACTGGGCTATTCTTCTGGATTACACCCCTCCCTACAGTTTATGGGGGCTGTTTATGGGATCTTGTCCAAAAGAGTCTTCTTCCCTGAAGGATGGAGGAGGGTCCGGATGCCCTTTGGGGCTCCCCTGCCCCATTGAGGTGATCCAGTCCTCCAAAGGCAAGGAAGGCTTTCAGGGAGGTCAAATTGGATTAAAGCCCCCCAGCCTATGGATGTCTCTGTGTTGGCGGGTGTCTGTGGTTTGGGGGTCCTTTTGGCTACGGGTGGGATCTCTGAGGGAGGACCCCCCCATTTTCCTCCCGGGAGGAACTCCAAGAGATGGGGGCTTCCTTGGGGGAGACCCTTTGAGACCAGGAAGGTCGGGGGTTTCTCCTGGGGGTGGCAAAGAAGAAAGGGGCAGGGGGCTCTTGGCTGCCAATGATGCTCCCCATTCTCCTGGAGCCCCCTTCGGCCAAAGGAAGAGGGCTGGGGGGGGCAATAGAGGTCTCCCTAGTTTTCTTCTTGGGGGACTCTGGGGGGGGCTTGGTGTCCTAGGCAGTGTTCCCCAAACCTTGGTCCTGCTCCAGCTCTTTCCAGCCAGGAGTCCAGTCAGACCCCAAAAGTGAAGCCTGCAAGGTCCAAGGGGGGGAGCCCCTCCAAGGAGGCCAGTCTCCCCCCCCCAAGAGATGGGGATCCTAATCCCCCATAGACACACAGCCCCCTCCCAGGCCCTGGGTCCCCTCCCTCCAAGATCTCCTCCCCCAAAGCCCCCCCCCCAGGATGCTCCCCAGACGGAGGGACGGACCCCCAAAGACCCCCCCTTACCAGACACAGGGTTATTCCAAGTGAGGCCTGACCAAAGCAGAAGAGAGTGGCCCTGTTCCTTCCCTTGATCTAGACACTATACTTCTATTGATGCAGCCTAGAATCGCCTTGGCCTTTTTAGAAGCAGCATCGCACTGTTGGCACATGTTCAACGTGGAGGTCTACACGGACTCCTAGAGGCTGGTGCCCCCCACCCACCTTATAAAAGGAGGGAAGCAAACCTTCCTTGGGGCAGCCAGGGGAGTCTTGGCCAGGGAGCGACCCCTGATGGTCTTCCAGGAGGAAGAGGAGAGGCTCCGGGGGACTTGAGGAGGGGGTCTTTGTGTGGGTTAGGGTTGGGGAGGCAACCCCGCCCGCCCCAAGGAAGTGGGGCGGGAATTCCCTCCAGGGGCCTCCCTCCCTCCCACTTGTTCTCCTCCTCCTCCTCTTTTGCTCACACCTTCCCTCCTTTCCTTCCTTCTCTCCTTCCTCGACGGCTGTTTCGGGGCCCCTTCCTTTCTTTCCTCTGGAGCATAGAAAGGCCGAGGGAGATGATGCCCCTGTTCCTGGGGGGCCGCCTTTGGGGGTGCCTCCGGCCCCAGACCCCCACTTTCTTCCTCCTCCTCTTCCTCGGAGGGGAGGCTTCGCAAACGACTGCAGTGATGGAGAGGAGCAGCCAAGGTGGGTTGCAGGGAGGCAGGCAGGCAGGCAGGGGGGTCCTCTGGGGGCAGCCCCAGGCCTTGCCCCTCCGCTGGGCCTTGGAGGGTTTGGAGGGCAGCGAGGGAGAGAGAACCCCCAGAGGCAAGGAAGGGGCTCGGGCTGGGACCTTTGCAGGTGGGCGCCCCAGAAAAAGGAGCCGGGGGGGGGGTCTAGGGACGAAAGGGGCCCAGAAACCTCTCCTCGGAGCCCCACCGAAGAAGGCCCCCCACCTCTCCCTTCCCTGCTTTCGGGAATGTATGCTTTTAAATTGTTAACAGTTTATGTTTTTAGGGGATGTTGGGACATAGGGTTCTGTATGGAGTTTTTAACTGGTAAGCTCCCTCGATTGTCATGGATATCAATAAAAGTTTATTATTATTATTATTATTATTATTCCCTGAGAGGGGTCTTGCCCCATTCCTTCTGTCAGGAGGGAGAGGGAGGAGGAGAGGGGCAGCCTCTCTCTGCCCCACTCCTTGCAGGGTCTTGCCTCATCCGGGCATTTCTTGCCAGAAGCTGGGGCTCTGGGGCAGTTTTGGGAATGTCTGAGTTTGACTTTGAGCTGCAGGAGCAGCAGCAGCAAGGACCACCCTCACAGAGTCCCAGAGTTGGAAGAGACCCCAAGAAGGGCCCTGATCCAGACCAACCCCATTCTTCTGCCCTGCAGGAACTCTCCATCGAAGCATCCCCACTGACAGATGGCCATCCAGCCTCTGCTTAAAGACCTCCAAAGAAGGAGACTCCACTGCACTCCGAGGAAGGAGTGGGTTCCACTGTCGAACAGCCCTGACTCTCAGGAAGTTCCTCCTAATGTTGAGCTGGAGTCTCTCGCTGGAGTTTGCATCCATTGTTCTGAGTCCTATTCTCTGGAGCAGCAGGAAAAAAGCTTGCTCCCTCCTCAATATGACATGCCTTCAAATGTTTAAACAGGGCTCTCATATCACCTCTTAATTGTCTCGTCTCCAGGATAAATGTACCCAGCTCCACAGTGGAACACACTCCTTCCTCGGAGTGTAGTGGAATCTCCCTCCTTGGAGGTCTTTAAACAGAGGCTGGATGGCCATCTGTCAATGGGGATGCTTTGACTGGGAGTTCCTGCATGGCAGAAGGGCCCTTGCGGCCTCTTCCAACTCTATGATTCTATGAAAATCCTTCCTACTGTTTAGGTGGAATCTCTTTTCTTGGAGCTTGAATCCAGTGTTCCATTTTGTGCTATTCTCTGGAGCAGCAGAAAACAAGCTTGCTCCATCCTCAATCGCATCAAGTATTTAAACAGGGCTCTCATATCACCTCTTAACCTTCTCTTCTCCAGGCCAAACATCCCCAGCTGGCTGAGTCTCTCCTCATAGGGCTTCATGGTTTCCAGACCCTCCACCATTTTAGGCATCTTCCCGCTCTCCAGGGAAGGGATTGTGGGAAAAGAGCAGGGATGGGGGGCATGGATCTGGGGCCTGCTTTTGTGCCCCTCTGAAAGGGGGTCGCCCCACTCCAGCCAACCCCTGGCTTTGGCTTTCTTGCTCCTCTGCCCTCTCTTTCTTTCTTTCTCTCTCTCTCTCTCTCTCTCTCTCTGTCTTTGTCTCTGTCTCTCCCCATGGAAGAGTCAGGAGGATCCCCCTCCCCTCCAGCCCCAAAGGACATGGGGGGGGGGTTTGCTGAGGCCAGAGAAAGAGGGACAATGAAGGGGGGAAATAGGACCCCCTTCTCGGTTGGTTGGTTGGTTGGTTGGTTGGGGGAAGGGAGGGCCATGTGGGTCCCAGGGCTGACTGGTCAAGCTGGCCATTGTCTGGGAGGGAGAGGCCAGGTGTTTGTCTTTCCATCGGCAGCCCTTGGATGGAAAAGCCTCCCAGAGAAAGAAGGGATGTTAGTAGTGGGGTTAGGCCAGGATCTGGGGTAGGGGCTTGGCATCTTCTTTCAGGGAGTAAGGGTTATCCAACCTTCTTTTCAGGCAACCAGGGCTGGGCTGAGACCTTTAGAGGCCCTGAGCACTGAAGAGATTTTGTATAGATCTAATTCCAAACAAATAAAACAATAAAATCAAAATGAACCAAAACCTACCAAAGTGGGAGCCATTGGTGCCCAAAGGGATTTGGTCCAAATCTGTGGATGCTCCGGTCCCATCAAATACAATGGCAGAGTAAGATGGGGTCCAGGTTTGCTTTAAACCTATATGGCTCTGGAGGGCTTGTTGTGTCCGTATCTCATATTTTGACTTGTTGTGGGAGTCTTTCTTTTTCTGTGGGACCTGGTCCAGCGGCACCATTTGCCCTGGTCCATGGGAAATCTGGATATGGAAAATCCCTTAATGGGTTTATTTTGCTTAATGGTTAACCCATCCCTGCAGGGGAACAGCTCTCTCTGCCCAGAAGGGCCCCTTCTCCCTGGAAGTGGTCCATTTGTCTGGGATATGTGTGTCCATTGAGACCTGAGGGCCAGTGCAATGTGGGGCAGGGGCCTGGGCAGGAGACCCCCAACCAAATTAAAAACCTTGACTCAGCTGGAGCCTCGGGGGGGGGGGTCCCAGGGGGCAAACCCCCATAAAATACACACCCCTGACCCTCCAAACCTGGGCCTTTGGGCCTGCAGTTACTTCTGGGGAGGGATGAAGATGTGCGCATGAAAGTCTGATGGGGGAGAATCCAACAAGACCCCAAAACCCACCAAACAGGGATACCTTCCCCCAAAATGCACTATACACACGCTGCAAACTTTCGAAACATCACTGTATTCTTCATCAGGAAAGGTTTAAAAGCCATAGAGGAGAGGAAAAATGAAGATGTTAGAAAATAAAATAATTAGTCCCAGGCCTGCATTTGGCTGCTCTAGTTCTTAGTTCAGGTGATATGGAGGGGTGTCTCTTGCAACTGGGGGACCCTCAAAGTCCAGGGAATTTAGCACCCATTTGCAAGACCCAAAGGTCCTTTCTTTGCAATCTCCATCATGATGGGGGAAAGACAGGGATGGGGGGTGTTGAAGGTCCCTCTGACCTCTTGTGTTTGTTGGCTGGGTCCCCCCTGCTCTCCCTCCAAGTCTGGGGCTCAGGACTCTGGCAATGCAATGCAATGACCCCCCCTTGCAGGGCTCTTGGGAAGCTTTGCTGGGACTCTTCTGCAGCCTCCTCCCTCACCTGATGCGCTCCCTGCCCTGCTGGCCCTGGCAATGCCCCCCTCCATCCCCATGGCAACCTGTGGGCAAGGCCAGGTGTGGGAGGGAAGGCACCTGGAGGGAAGGGAGGGGCAGCCCCACCCCCTTTGCCAGCAAGGACCTTTGTCTCACCTTGGCAGGTGAGGCAGGCCCATGTGCCAAGGGGCAGAGGGAGGGAAAGGAGGCTGGGAGGACTCAGTTCTGGGGAGGGGGGCTCCCTCCTTCCTAGGGGAAGAAAAAACCACTTTGCACATGCCCCAGGTCCACTGGGCCAACTCCGACATTATGGAATGATTCTATGGAAGTCTTTAAGCAGAGACTGGATGGCCACCTGTCAAAATGGAGTTGCTTTGATTGACAGTTCCTGCATGGCAGAAGATGGGGGTTGGACTGGATCAGGGCCTTTTTGGGGGTCTCTTCCAACTCTAGGGTTCTATGGCTCTATGTCAGGCATTGCTTGGGGGTCTAGGGTGAAGCTGGGGGGACTCCATTGTTCACAAAGCACAGAGTTGCGGGGCAGGCAGGCTGATGCTCCAGGTAATTGGGGGGGGGTCTCTGCTTCACTTTGCCCCCTCCCCTTCTAGGGACCCTGGCACTCCCCCCACCGCACCTCAAAGGCTCCCAGGGATCATGTGGGGTTGGGGTGACTCAGCTGGGGTGGGGAGGGGGTCACTTGGATGGCCTTATGTGTCCCCCCCAAATGCACAAACATGCAGGTATCCTACTCACAGCAGGTATCCTACTCACATTTGATTGAGAGTTCCTGCATGGCAGAAGGGGGGTTGGACTGGATCAGGGCCCTTCTTGGGGTCCCTTCCAACTCTAGGATTCTATGATTCTTTCTTTTCCCAGGCTCCCTCCGCCATGGAGACCCCCACCACTGGAGCTACACAGGTAAGGTCCCACTTCAGGGCACCCTCTTCTTTCTCTCACTCTCTCTCTATGCTTTGGACCTCATCCAGGTAGGTTGCAGCACCACAGGTGAGGCCTTAAGGTTTGACCTTCCCACCCCACAGGCCTCTATTCTCCAGGGACATCCCTGGGTCCCCCGCCTGAGAAACTACAGGGCCATGAGTCCCCTCCTTGCCCCTTTCTTGCCCCCAGGGACACCCAACCCCCCCCCCTCAACTCTGTCTCCTCGGGCAGATACACAAGGGGGGCTATCCTTGCCCTGGGGCCCTCCTGCAGGCATGGCAATGGCGGGGGGGGGGGGACACTTCCTGGCCACTGCCCCTCTCTGGGTCACCCCTGCAGGGTTATTGCTCTCTGGCACAGCACCAGCCATGGAAGTAGTATAAAGGGCATACTTCTCATCAAACTCAAAAGCGACAGGTGCCCCGCCTCCCTTTGGGTGTTAGTCCCACTTCCTTGATGTGTGGGTTCTAGGTTTGGGGGGGTGTCAACATTTTTAGGGTGCTAACTTTGGGGGGTTCTAGGTTTTTAGGGAGTGCTGACTTTGAGAGTTTCTAGATTTGGGGGTGCTAACTTTTGGGTTCCATAGGAATCTCCTCTGAACCCCAAGAGGTTGGTCATTTTGGTTTGTGTCTTTTGGGGGTGCTTGTGACTCCTCTCCGAACTTGTCTCAAAACGGCCGACCACTAGGAACAAGTTCCATCCCTGTCAGATCAACAGTGTAGCATCAGTGCATGTTTGAAGGTCAACCGGTGGCCATTTTGATTGTGCAAAAGAAAGATTTCAGGGTATGTATGACCCCTCTCTGAACTCGACTCAGGACCCGTTCTTGTCAGATCAATGCCGTAGCTTCGACATGGGTTTGTAGGTGACAAGTGGCAGCCATTTTATTTGCACAAAAGAAATGGGACCTGTTCCTAGTGGTCGGCCCCCACCTGTCACTTTTGATTTTGATGAGAAGTATGCCCTTGATACTACTCAGGGAGGCCAGGTGGCCTTCTGCCCTGCTGGGAACTTTCTACAAGAGCCAGACAGTCACCTTGGAGGGGGGGGATCCAGGGGGGCAGAAGGTGATGGTCAAGACCTGGGCCACACTGTTGGACAGGTGGGAAAGTGTGTGTGGACCCCTCCTTGGGGGTCTTTTCCCTCCTGCCCCCCACCTGTGTCCAATGGACCCCCGTCCTTCAGCAGGTGCTCTCCCATTACCCTTTCTGCTTCCAGACAAAGCCGAGTGGAGCTCCGGGTTCCCCCTTTGCGGGGGGCACATGCAGTCCCCCATTGACATTGAGACGGGGGCCACCCTCTACAGCCCCCACCTGACCCCTGTCCAGCTGTCCGGCTACGACTTGCCCCATGGAGAAAGGTTGCGCCTGAAGAACAACGGCCACACAAGTGAGTCACATGCCATGAAATTTGCCATTGGGCGGGAGGGGATGATGGGCTAGACCACTGGTTCTCGACCTTCTTTATGCCACGACCTTTTAATACAGTTCCTCATGTTGTGGTGATTCTCAACCACAAAATGTGGCTGGCCCTGCCAGGAGATACGTGTTTTCTGATGGTCTTAGGTGACCACTGTGAAAGGGTTGTTCGACCCCCAAAGGGGTCGCGACCCACAGGTTGAGAATTGCTGTGCTGGACAGAAGGAGTGCCCCCTTGATCAATGACTTGGAGGGGGGGAGAGAATGGTCCCCCAAGTGCTCAAGGGGCTGCAGTGGGAATGCAGTAGCCCTACATGCTGCTTCACCCCAATGCAAAAAAGAAATCATCACACACACCCCAATGTCATTGTGGATGTGGGGGGGGGGATAGTTCCATGGTTTTGAACACCCCTCCCCCCCAGAGAATAGCTGCCTTGTAGAGTGGCACTACTACTTCCCTTGATCTAGACACTATACTTCTATTGATGCAGCCTTGAATTGCATTGGCCTTTTTAGCTGCCGCATTGCACTGTTGACTCATGTTCAACTTGTGGTCTGCTTGGACTCCCAGATCCCTTTCACATGTAGTTTCATTCAGCCAGGTGTCCCCCACCCTATATCTGTGCTTTTCGTTTTTCCGCCCTAAGTGCAGTACCTTACATTTCTCTGTGAATTTCCTGGCCACATAGCCTGAAAAACCCACAAACAAAAAGTATAGGCTCTCTTTTCTCTCACATGTACAAACGCATCTGAGGAAAGGTTCAAATTATGAAAGGGTGCGCTACCAACGTCTTCCTTTTCATTGGTATCAAAGATGTTACCTGCGCCCATTCTGCAAACACACACACATATATATACACATACACACAATAGGCTCTTCCAGTTGCTGGTTATCCTTTCCATGACCCTGGGGCTCTGCACCAGGCCTCCCTTCTCCAAACAGATCCTGCCTGGACCAAAAATTGGCCACAGCCCACGCGCACATGCATGCACATGTGTGGCCATGCAGGAATGCTCTTGTGCGCCTGCAGGGACTTTGCCAGTGCAGTCTGGTGCCCTCTGGCTGACTGGGAATATCCCCTGAGAGGATTGGTCTGGAAGGAGAGGCCCAGGCCACTCGCTGACCACTTTCAGAACTGGACATGTTGGTGAGGAGTGGCCAGAGTTCTGTCACCTCAACCTCCTTCTGTCTTTAAACAGGGAGACCTATTTCATGCCGCATGTGTTTGGTTTTTGGAAGTGATTTCTGTCTGTTGGCCCTGGTTTCCAGCAATTAAGAGGGTGAGGGAGGCAGGAAGAACCACTTCTGGGGAGCAACTGTTCTTAAAACAAAGCATACATAACTAATTGGTTGACTGGCTGAATGCAAACACTGCTCAGCAATGGCTCATCTTCTTCATCCTGGAGAGAAGTGACTGGTGGGGTGTCCAGTGGGGTTCTGTCCTGGGCCCAGTTTGCTATTCAACATCTTTATCAACGACTTGCATGGCAGAATTGGGGGCATAGTTATCAAATTTGCAGATGACACCAAATTAGGAGGAATAGCTAATACTCCACAGAGGACAGGATCAACATTCAAAATGATCTGAACAGACTAGAAAGTTGGGTCACAGCTAACAGAATGAACTTCAACACGGAGAAATGTAAGGTAATGCACTTAGGGCGGAAAAATGAAATGCACAGATATAGGACTGGGGACACCTGGCTGAACAAGAGACTTATACGAGTGAAAGACATCTAGCAGTCCAAGGAGACCACAAGTTGAACATGAGTCAAGAGTGTGATGTGGCAGCTAACAAGGCCAATGCAATTTTAGGCTGCATCAATAAAAATATAGTGTCCAGATTGAGGGAACTAATAGTGCCACTCTATTTTGCTTTGGTCAGGCCTCACCTGGAATATTGTGTCCAGTTCTGGGCACCAAAATTTAAAAATGATCTTGAGAAACTGGAGCATGTCCAAAGGAGAGCAACCAAAAATGGTGAAGGGTCTGGAAACCATCAAGCCCTATGAGGAATGATTTAGGGAGCTGGGGGTGTTTAGTCTGGATAAGAAAAGGTTAAGAGGTGATATGATAGCCCTGTTTGAATACAGTGGAGCCTTGCCTTACGCGGGAGATCTGTTCCCCCCCCCCCCCGCGTAAGGCAAATCCCACATAAGCTCAAGCCTCATTCAATAGAATGGGGCTTGTGCTTGCGGTGATGCAGCAGCTGCACACGCCATTCATTTAATGGTGATGCAGCCTCTGCATACACAGGAAGCTGCATATGGTGCACCTGCATATGGAGCGGGCGCACTGTACTTGAAGGGATGTCACATTGAGGAGGGAGCAAGGGTCCGGAGCAATGGATGCAAGCTCCAGGAAAAGAGATTCCACCTAAACATTAGGAAGAATTTCCTGACAGTCAGGGCTGTGCGACAGAAGAACATATTTCCTCAGAATGCAGTGGAGTCTCCTTCCTTAGAGGTCTTTAAACACAGGCTGGATGGCCATCTGTCATTGAGGATGCTTTGCATGGCAGAATGGGGTTAGACTGGATGGCCCTTGGATGCCCCTTCCAACTGTGATTCTATTATTCTAATGACAGAGTCATAAAACCATAACCCTGTCGCCCTTTGCCCTCCTGCCATTTGCCCACTGCTTCTATTTCCCATATGCAGAGCCCAACCATGATGCGCAAATTTCAGTATTCAACACCTGATTGTATTCTATATTTGATTGAGAGTTCCTGCATGGCAGAAGGGGGTTGGACTGGATGGCTACTGCAGTCTCTTCCAACTCTATGCTTCTACCCTTCAATGTTCGAAGTATACATCCTTCCCAGTAAACCGTGTCAATCGTGGCAGAACCATGCCCATGGATCCTGAGAAGAAGCTCAAGTGTGACCCCCACCCACCCATCTCTCTCTCTCTGTGTCTCTCTCTACTCCCTCCCCAGTCGTCCTAGACCTTCCTGGGAACATGTCGGTGTCCGGCGGAGGCTTCCCGTTTCCGTACCAGGCGGCCCAGCTGCATCTGCACTGGGGGTCCCAGCATGCCCTGGAGGGCTCTGAGCACACGGTGGACGGCCATCGCTTTGCCGGGGAGGTCAGTCCCTCTCTTGCTCTCTCTATTCTCCACCCCACATTTACACTCATCCCTTCATATTTGCAACTTTGATATTTGTGGATTTGATTGTTCACAGATTTGATTAACATGTCCTCTAGGAATCTCTAGGTCCTCCAGTGCAACTCTATGGTCAACTTTAACTAAAAGTGGCACGCAAAGACCTAGAGATTATTCCTAGAGAGAATACTCTACTGGCCCTTTGTAGCTCCTCCAGTGCAGTTCTATGGTCAGTGTCTGTCGGACGTTGACCACAGAGTTGCGCCGGAGGACCTAGATATTCCTAGAGAGGTATCCTCTCATGTTAAAACATGGTGTTTTTGTTATTTGCGTTTTTTCCATATTCGCGGGGTTCTTGTGTGCCTAACCCTAGCAAATATGGAGGGAAAAGTGTATATGAGTATTTTTAGCTTGTATGTCTTCGTGTCCTCCATTTTTCTTGAACATTCTCCTCCTTTGCAGTCTAGAGCCTCCTTTGGGGGCAAAGCAATGCCTCCAGGACCTTCCTTTCTTCTATGTCTGGACTGGCAAAGGGCTTCAAAGAGAGGGCAGGGGGGTTTGATTGAGATTTCCTGCATGGCAGTGGGTCCGACTGGATGGCCCCTGGGGACTCTTCCAACTCTATCATTCTATGATTCTATGGTTGGGGCCAGATCTTAAGGCATTGACCCTCATCACCTATCCTTAGGGTGAAGAGGAGAATCTCAGGGCGAGGGGGCTGCCTTGAAAGCAGGGTGTGGATATGGGGGTGTTTTTCTCATTTGTTGGGCTTGGCATTTTTATTCTGAATGGCATCCTCCCAGCAGCTGTGGGGTTGAGATCCAGGGGTCTCAGGGGGTCCTCAGCCCCACAGTCTCAAGGCCTAATAGAGAACAGGAAAGGTGGCCCATGAGGCACAGAACAAAAGACCTTCTTTGACTGAGAGTTCCTGCATGGCAGAATGGGGTCGGACTGGATGGCCCTTGGGGTCTCTTTCAATTCTATGATTCCTCTGCTCCTCTCATCCCTCCTTAAAGCTATGTTGGCTAGATTGTGATAAGTGGTTTTTTTGCAAATCCTTTTCAAAGAAAAAGTTTCTATCCTTACTTCTTGTATGCTTCTTGGATAGAAAGGTGATAGAGGAAATCCTTTTAGTAACAAACACATTAGTAAATGAGATTGAATCCAGTAGTAACCATCACCCCTTACCTGGTTGCAGCACATACCATTAATGGATGCCGTAGGGAGAGGTGGGATATAAATAAATAAATGATGATGATGATGATGATGATGATCTGACTCTGGGAGCCCAGGGTGCCACTCTCTGCAGACGCATATGCAGATCCACATGCATGCCCATAGAGAGGGCATCCAGTCCAGCGCCCAACAGATCATTCTGAGGTTCTTTGGTAGTTTTTTGTGGATGCAGGACAAAAAGGTCATGGCCACTGGACAGGAGGGTAAGATGTGTGGTCAGGCAGGCAAACAGTTGAGTGCTCTGGAGAGTTTAAGCAACCTTTCCCTTGCCCACGAAACACACATGGTCTGGTGGGACTGTGCTTCAGAATGGCCGTCTGTGTCCCTTGCCCAGAATCCAGCATCCCCCTCTGGTCCCTGGTCAGAGGGGGCACCTGGTCCTTTTGCCCATTGGTCATTGTCTGTGTTCTTGGCTTCCTTGGAGAAGTGACCAAGGATCACGGGGGTTGGGCAGGAATCCCACCATGCCGAGGTTGTTGCCGGGGGGGAGGGGGGAGGAAGGAAGACATGCTCATGCTCTGCTGAATAGCCATCTGTTAATGGGGATGCTTTGATTGAGAGTTCCTGCATGGCAGAATGGGGTTGACTGGATCTTGGGGTCTCTTCCAACTCTATGGTTCTATCATCGAGAGTTCCTGCATGGCAGAAGGGGCTTGGACTGGACCAGGGCCCTTGAGGTCTCTTCCAACTCTATAATTTTATGATTCTTCTCACTCCATCTCTGATTTCAGCTCCATGTGGTCCACTACAACACCCACTTTGGCACCATCAAGGAAGCCGCCCGGGAGCCCGGAGGTTTGGCAGTGCTAGCTGCATTTCTTCAGGTGAGAGGTTGTAGGGATTGGCACCAAGGGCAACTGGGGCAGGCTGGGCCCAGATGGGGCAGCGTGAAGGACCACTGGTACGTGCGTGGTGTGCACGTGGCTCCCCTTGGGCTCACGGGCTCTTCCTCCCACGGTTCCAGGTTGGGTCGGAGGAGAACGAGCCCTACCAGCACATCCTGGAGCACTTAGAGGACATCCGTGAGGAAGGTAATGAGAGCAATGAGGTGCACATGGATGGCACCCTGCAAGCCACAGATGTCTTTCCTCTGGATCAGCCTCCATGCGCACAGCGGAGGCCACAGCTTCTGCCATATCCCTGCCATGGGATCCAGAAGTGCTTCTTGGTCATTTGGCAAAGTGGAGTGAACTACGAGTAGCCCTCTGGGTGGCCTTGGACTGCAGTTCCCACTGTCCTTGACCACTGGTTACACTGGCCGGGGTTGATGGGACTTGTTGCCCAGCCCATATCCAGGCTGTTGCTTTACGTTCTGACTCTCGGGGAGACTTTTGTTGAAGCTTTCCTTCTGGGTCTTTGGGGGAACTGAGACATTGGAGGCTCACCGCTGTGCCTTGCCTTTGTCCAGCATCCATCCCTTTCCTTCTCTGGTGGAAGTAGGGCTACTTGCACCTTCTGTGTGGGGCGTCCTCCTCTGACCCATCTCTTCCTAGGGGAGGAAACGTTCATCAATGGCTTTGACATCGCCCAGCTGCTCCCCCAGGACCTCGGGCGCTTCTTCCGCTACAACGGCTCCCTGACCACTCCGCCTTGCTTCCAGACCGTCAACTGGACTATCTTCAACCAGACTCTCCGACTCTCCCTGGAGCAGGTCTCTTGGTGGGAATGGGCTTACTTGAGGGGGTCTCTGGAAGGAAGGGGGCTCTCTGCCCACTGGGGAGGCTTTTCCCATACCAGGGATTTTGTATTTGTTCTATTTGGCAATTTCCTTCTTCTGGAAAGGTCTGTCCAGATGACCTCTCCTGCCCCTTCTGCCTCCTCAGATCTCGGTCCTGGAGGACACCATCCGAGGAGATGAGGACCAGCCCCTCCAGAGCAACTTCCGCCTCCCACAAAGTCTCCACGGCCGGACTGTCCTGGCCAGCTTCCCTTTGGCCCCGACGGCCAGAAGGGCCCCGCTGCCTGGTAAGCCCCATTCCTCTTCCTGGTGTCCCTGGGCATTGGCAGCATCCCATCCACGGCAGAAGGGATGCTTTGATCTTGCTTCTTCCCCTCTGAGACCCCCACCTCTGCAAAACCCTCGGCCTCCTTGGCTCTGAGACCACCTCCTCCTCCTCCTTCTCCCAGAAAGCCCCCCATCTTCCCTGCCCCTGGCTTTTCTTGTCCCTTTCCTCTGTTATTGTTGAGCCTGGCCAAGGCTGGGGAAGGGTCCTACAGAGGCCAATGGGCCCCTTTAATCTTGGTAGAGTTTGTAGCCAAAACTCTATGTAGGGCAATTTCTAATTAGCTCAAAAGCTAATTAGATCAGTTATCTACAAAGACCCAGTGAGATTTCTTCCCGATATCTTATACCAACAGACTGGGGAAATTCTAAGAAATGAGCCTTATTTTTATTAAAAGAATTGGCGTATGATGGGGTTGGCATGAGACTCAGTCGTGGAGTGAATGACTGGCTCAGAGCTAGACCAGAGATCAGAGTGACATAAAGTCCCCTTGCATCTAGACTAGCACACTGAAGGAAGAAATAAATAAAAGATTATTAATTTAAGGGTTTTTGAAGGGCAAAAACTAGCCTCTGGCAATAGGTGTGAAATTGCTTGGGCGACCCCTGGACAGAGGTGTTTGACTCCTTCCCTGGAGGTCTTTAAACAGTGGCTGGATGGCCATCTGTCAGGGATGCTTTGATTGAGTGTTCCTGCATGGCAGAATGGGGTTGGACTGGATGGCCCTTGTGGTCTCTTCCAACTCTATGATTCTATGACAATCTGGTCTGACAACAGTCAAGCGAAGGAGCTGAGTTGATCAACTTGGACAAATGTCACACATCCTCCTGATTATTTGGATAGGATGATAGTCTCATTAGGCCAAAATAAAGTGCTGTATAAATTTACAGCCCTGTATAAATAAAGCTTAATAATAATAATAATAATAATAATAATAATAATATAAAGCTGCCTCGGGTCACTTTGGAGGTATACTGTTTAAATGATGCATGCATCCTAAGAGGCCAGAAGCTGCGCCAAAGCTATGCTGCAGTCCTTAGGACTGGAGCAGGGGTAGGCAACCTGTGGCCCGCGGGCCGAATGTGGCCCGGCAAGGCCTTGGGACCGGCCCCAGCCCGCTCCTGCTGCCGATTGCCACCGGGGCCTTTGGTGTCTCACATGAGGGGCATGGTGGGGCAATTGTCTATAGAAGCCTCAGAAACATGCATTTATCTTAACATTTTTTAAAAAATCAGCAAATTTTTTCGCATGTCCTCTATTTTTTATTAAAAAGTGCCCTCCATTTGAAAATTTTGTCCTACATTTGTCCCGGTTTATTTATTTATTTAATTTTTTTTTAAAAAATTATTTAATTATTTATTTTTTGGCTTTGGCCCCCCAGTTGTCTGAGGGACAGCAACCCGGCCCCCGGCTCAAAAGGGTTGCCTACCCCTGGACTGGAGTGTGGCTTTGGCATAGCTTCCAGCCTCTTAGGACGTATACAGTATTTAAATAGCATTCCTCCAAAGTGACCCGAAGCAGCTTTATTTTGGCCTGTCTGTATGGGCCCTACCTGAAAGGTATTGTTTTGTGAGGCTGACCTCACCTGGGTGCAATGTGTACATGTCCCCTTGTTCTGGGATAATGGCGGACAGTCCATCTGGGGCCATGTGGAATATCATACATACCAAAATTTTAGAGAGATGCATTATCGCTAAACAAGGTTGTGGCTACTTGGATTGGCCACAGCCAACGGCCGTGCTGTGGGGTAAAGAATCTGCCCTCTTGCCCCAAAAAAGCACCCAGGAAAGGGAGAAGGACAGAAAGGGCCCCCGGCTGCTGACCAGGAGGGCTGGTGGGGGGCCACAGGCTTCCCACCTCTATGCCTGGAACTGGGAGAAAGCATGTCTGCGTGTGGGTCTGTGAGAGAACCCACACGGAGCAGGAGGAGATGAATCCCCTCTCCATTTGAGCCACCCCACCTTCCTTGAGGGTGAAGAGATGTTTTTTTTGGGGGGGGTGAAGGTGAACCCCACAATGCTGGGGAGGAGGAGGAAGTTGGTCAGATCCAAACTCAGCCCAGAGAGACCAAAGGGCCTCTTGCTTCCAAAGAGAACGGAAGGATGAGCAGCAGTAGCAGAGGGAGCGGTCAGTGGTCAGTGCCTCCCTTCTGCTCTGGGAGTCCAGTAATAGGAGAATGTGATGTCCATGGCGGAGCTGGGACCACGGCTGGCTGGCAACCCTCCTAGGGCAAGAGGGTGAAAACTGGCTCCACAGTGAGTTGGAAGAGACCTCAAGGGCCATCCAGTCCAGCCCCATTCTGTCATACAGGAACTGTCAGTCAAAGCATCCCCATTGACAGATGGCCATCCAGCCTCCTCTTAAATACTTCCAAAGGAGATGCCTCCAAAATCTCTGAGGAAGGAGTGTGTTCCTCTGTCGAACAGCCCTTACTCTCAGGAAGTTCCTCCTAATGTTGAGCTGGAATCTCTTTTCCTGGAGCTTTCATCCATTCTCCATTGTGTCCTATTCTCTGGAGCAGCAGAAAAAAGCTGGCTCCATCCTCAATATGACATCCCTTCAAATAATAATAATAATAATAATAATAATAATAATTTATTTATATTCCACTTAATCACTTGGAATCTAAGCGGATTACAATAAAACAAGATACGGTTAAAAATTCTAATAACCCCTATCCCTCCCCCCTCCCCCAGTATAAAAACATAGTAATACTAAAAATAGATTAAACCAGAAAGACATGAAAACAATAGTATAAAATAACAATTAAAATCAATAGATTTGTAAGAAATTTATTATTATTATTATTATTCACCTTGATTTATGAAGCGCTGTAAATTTACACAGCGCTGTAGATGCCATCTTTTTAGTTCGAGGGTTCCCTGCCCTCGGGCTTCCAATCTAAAAAGACACGACACAAAAGGAGAAGAAGGGAGGGGTGGAGGGAAAGGGTCAGAGGTCCAGCAGTTCCTCTCTGCCTCCAAGGCCTGGACCAAGGCAGAGGGACTGGAGGGAGAAAGTGGGAAGGTGAGGAGAAAGAAGCAAGGTCTAGATGGGATGGAAAAGGGGATGGAAGAGGGGGGAAAAGGGAGGGGGGAGGCAGGTAAATAGAGGTGGACCTAGTCTGGAAAGGCCTAATAGCCTTCTTAAATAGGGCTATCATGTCACCTTTTAACCGTTTCTTCTCCAGGCTAAACATAAGGACTATTTCTCAGTCCCTCCTTCACTCCTTTCCTTTCTTTCTTCTTCTTTTCCTTTCTCTCTATTTCTCCTTCTAGTTTCCTCCCTTCCTGTCATTCATTCATTCGTTCGTTCTCTCTTTCCTATTATTTTTGCTTTCCTATCTAGTTTTCTTTCCTTTGTCTCCCTTTGCTTCCTATTCTTCTTCCCTCCCTGCCCCACTGGGAGTAGGACTTTTGGCACGGGAAAAGGCCACGCCGCCCTGGGCAAAGTTTGCCTCACACAAAGAAGAAGGCAGGGCTGTGCCAGGCATGGCTGGGGTGCGACAACACAGCGATACTAGGGTTGTTTGCCCAGGGCGGTCACAGTGCCTTGGCCCAGCCACTGGGAATGTTGGCTCCTTAGAATCATAGAGTTGGAAGAGACCCCAAGAAGGACCACCCAGTCCAACCCCATTATGCCATTTAGGAACTCTCAACCAAAGCATCCCCATTGACAGATGGCCATTCAGCCTCTGCTTAAAGACCTCAAAAGAAGGAGACTCCACAACACTTTAAGGCATTATCTTCCACAGCCCAATAGCTCTGACCATCAGGAAGTTCCTCCTGATTTTAGATAGAATTCTTTTCCTGTAGCTTGCATCCATTGCTCCATGTTTTATTCTCTGGAGCAGCAGAAAACAAGCTTGCTCCATCCTCACTATGCTCCATCTTCAATATGACATCCCTCCAAATCTTTAAACAGGGCTGTCGTCATATCACCTCTTAACCTTTTCTTCTTCATCTGGGAAGAATGAAGAATCTGCAATCTCTTTTCCTGGAGCTTGCATCCACTGCTTTCTGTCCTATTCTCTGGAGCAGCAGAAAACAAGCTTGCTCCCTCCTCAATATGACATCCCTTCAAATATTTAAACAGGGCTATTAGATCACCTCTTAACTGCTTCTTCTCCAGGCTAAACATCCCCAGCTCCCAAAGTCATTCCTCGTAAAGTTTCATGGTTTACAGACCCTTCACCATTTTGGTGGCCCTCCTTTGGACACGCATCAACATTTCTCATCATCCTTTTTTGAATTGTGGTGCCCAAAACTGGACACAGGATTCCTGTGTTGTAGCAGTCACTGGTCACTTTGCTGGTGGGCTTCTGACCTTACAGTGATGCTCGGGGGCCATGTGGTGGTGGCACTGACCATAGCATATGTGTGTGTGTCTTTCTTCTCAAGTAGGGCAGCTGGGGCATCATCCCACTTGTCTCACCTTCTGTGAGGTCACCCATGAGGCAACCCAGTGGTTATTCCCTTGGCTGGAGCAGCAGCCAGGACTCTGTGATGTTGGCAGTGCCCTCTTGGAAAGGGGACAGAGGCTGGATGGCCATCTGCCAATGGAGATGCTTTGATTGAGAGTTCCTGCGTGGCAGAAGGGAGTTGGACTGGATCAGGGTCCTTTTGGGGGTCTCTCCCAAGTTTAGGGGTCTATGATTTCAGTAAACTTAGAGAAGTATTGAGGGCGATTCCATGGTCAGAGGTACTAAAGGATAAAGGCGTTCAGGATGGATGGGAATTTCTCAAAAGGGAGATACTGAAGGCACAATTTCAAACAGTTCCAGTGAGAAAGAAAAACGGGAGGTGTCTCAAGAAACCAGGATGGATGACTAAGGAACTTTCAACCGAGATGAGTTTGAAACGGAAGATGTATAAGAAATGGAAAAAGGGGGAAATCACGAAAAAGGAATTCAAAGAAATAGCAGGCATTTGTAGGGTAAAGTCAGGAAAGCTAAAGCACAGAATGAACTCAGTCTTGCTAGAGAGGTTAAAGACAACAAAAAGGGCTTTTTTGGATATGTCCGCAGCAAGAGGAAGAAGAAGGAAACGGTAGGGTCACTGCGTGGAGAAGATGGCAAAATGCTAACAGGAGACAGAGAAAAGGCAGAATTACTCAACACCTTCTTTGCCTCAGTCTTCTCAGAAAAGGCAAAGGGGCTCAACCTGAGGATAATGGAGCAGAGGACAGAATAGGGGAATTTCAGTACAGAATAAGTAAAGAGATAGTAGAGGAACACCTTATTAATCTAAATGAATTTAAGTCTCCAGGACCAGATGAACTCCATCCAAGGGTATTAAAAGAACTGGCAAAAGTAATATCGGAGCCATTGGCAATCATATTTGAAAACTCCTGGAGAACAGGAGAGATCCCAGCCGACTGGAGGAGGGCAAACGTTGTCCCCTTCTTCAAAAAGGGGAAGAAAGAGGATCCCAACAATTATCGTCCAGTTAGTCTGACATCAGTTCTAGGAAAGATTCTGGAGCAGATCATTAAACAGAGAGTCTGTGAACATCTAGAAGGCAATGCCATAATCACAAAAAGTCAACATGGGTTTCAGAGAAACAAGTCATGCCAGACAAACCTAATCTCTTTCTTTGATAAAATCACCAGCTTGGTAGATGAAGGGAATGCTGTGGATATAGTAGATCTTGATTTCAGTAAGGCCTTTGACAAGGTTTCCCATGACATTCTTGCAAACAAGCTTGTAAAATGTGGGCTAGACAAAGGAACTGTTAAATGGATCTGTAATTGGTTGACCGGCCGAACCCAAAGGGTGCTCAACAATGGCTCCTTTTCATCCTGGAGAGAAGTGACCAGTGGGGTCCCACAGGGCTCTGTCCTGGGCCCAGGGCTATTCAACATCTTTATCAATGACCTGGATGACAGAATTGGGAGCATACTTATCAAATTTGCAGATGACACCAAATTAGGGGGAATAGCTAATACTCCAGAGGACAGGATCAAGATTCAAAATGACCTGAATAGACTAGAAAGCTGGGCCAAAGCTAACAAAATGAAATTCAACACGGAGAAATGTAAGGTATTGCACTTAGGGCGGAAAAATAAAATGCACAGATATAGGATGGATGACACCTGGCTGAATGAAACTACGTGTGAAAGGGATCTAGGAGTCCAAGTAGACCACAAGTTGAACATGAGTCAACAGTGTGATGCAGCGGCTAAAAAGGCCAATGCAATTTTAGGCTGCATCAATAAAAGTATAGTGTCTAGATCAAGAGAAGTAATAGTGCCACTGTATTCTGCTTCAGTCAGGCCCCACCTAGAATATTGTGTCCAGTTCTGGGTGCCACAATTCAAAAAGGACATTGAGAAACTGGAGCCATGTGTCCAAAGGAGGGCAACTAAAATGGTGAAGGGTCTGGAGACCATGCCCTATGAGGAACGACTGAGGGAGCTGGGGATGCTTAGCCTGGAGAAAAGAAGGTTAAGAGGTGATATGATAGCCCTGTTTAAATATTTGAAAAGATGTCATGTTGAAGAGGGAGCAAGCTTGTTTTCTGCTGCTCCAGAGAACAGGACCCAGAACATTGGATGCAAGCTACAGGAAAAGAGATTCCACCTGAACATTAGGAGGAACTTCTTGACAGTAAGGGCTGTTTGACAGTGGAATGCACTTCCTGGGAAGGTGATAGAGTCTCCTTCCTTGGAGGTCTTTAAACAGAGGCTGGATGGCCATCTGTCGGGGATGCTTTGATTTGGATTTCCTGCATGGAGGGGGTTGGACTGGATGGCCCTGGTGGTCTCTTCCAACTCTATGATTCTATGATTCTATGGCAGAGGTGGTCCTTGCCATGGTATAGGTCTCTGCCCTCTTTGCCACCTCCCTATGCTGCCTCTTGAGCATCAGCCAAGGAGTCATTGGGGTCCCTGTGACCATCATCTCTGCAGGTCAGGGGGCTCCCCCCAGCACCCCAATTCCCCATGGACCCCCGGAGGAGGGAGACAGAGGACCACCCCCTGGAGAAGGTAAGGCCCACCTGGGTCTCCTCTGCAGGGTTGTCCTTTCTCGGTGGGAACGGGGCTGGGTTCTCTTGGGGAATCATCCAGGCTGGTCGGGCCACTGAGTCTGGCCAAGCCAATGGGGCTTCCCTGCCGGATGTCTTGTGGAGGATGGGAGGACTAGTGAGAGGTCCCTGGGGCCCTCTCGCACCTCTTGGGCCACTGTGGGGTTTCTCACTTTTAGGGAGGCTGTTTATAATGAGGGTCCCATTCTTGTTGCAGGTGAAGAACAGCCCCCCAGCCCCCCAGAAGAGGCAACAGGGGGAGACCCCGGTCCTGCATCGGAGGAAGGTATGACCCTGGCAGACGGGCTGTTCTCTTCTTCTTCTCTTTTATTCATGGGAGGTGGCCATATCTGGCCATTGAGACTGAGGGGGGTCTCAGCTGACCCCAACAGGGGTTCGCCTTGTCTCCATCCCCCCCCTCCGGCCTCCATCCACTTTGGGCTTTCCATCCATCTGCTTGAGTCGAGGGCTGTATTGTGCAGAGCTAAATCACACACAGTGCTGTGGGAGTATCTGCTTAGCTGCTGCACATGTTTGGGATGGGAGATCCCCACCCGTTTTTCTGTTACCTTCACCCCCACCCTCTCCTCCTATGGCAAGTGCAGGAGAGTGTTGCTGCTTGGGTCTGGGGGTCCCTTGGGAGACTGCAAGGCATTCGGGGTCCCTTAGTACCTCTATTAGCACCTATGTTTTCTTGGGGGGCAAGGGGGGGATAGTGGGGTCAGCTGTCTCTGGAGAAACCCTCAGAGTGAATCCTGGGGCCCTTTGGCGCCATTTATTCGCTGGCGGTACCCTTGGAGGACAACACAGGTCAAAACCATTTAACCTCTTTGAGCCCCTTGAAGGTGGGGGGGCATGCTTTGCCAGAGACCTCAACATGGCAGAAGAGGTGCATCCCACTGCTTGCTTGGTCTGCACAACCCCATAGCTGCCCCACTCCCCACAATATTGGGTCCTGAGTGCCATCTGTACATTTCAGGTGCGAACCACTCCTTGGGTTCAGGTAAGAGATGAATTTGTGTCTCTCTTCTCCCACTTAACATACCAGGACCTTCTCCCTGCCCCATGGTTGGCTCCTGAGCCTGGCAAAAGGCAGGGCTTGGTGGAGGGGGTCAACGGGTAGCTCGTCTGTGCCAATACCGGCCATTGACCCTCGCTTGCCCCATTCCCACTCTGCTTCACTTCCAGGGGCTGCTGAGCAGATGACGGGGTCCTCACTTCAAAGAGGTAAGTGGCCTCCCCCCAGCCTCAAATCCTTTGGCCCAGTGCCTGGTTGGTACATGCCCAGATGGGAGCATGGGGTGGCTGGACCAGGTGCCCCTCTTACCACTGGTCAGCCAGGCCACTCCTCCTCCTCCTCCAGCCCCCTGGCCAGTGACCAATGCCAAGGGGCTGGCTGGAGACCCCCATCTGCATTCCCCAGCATTTGGGCAAGGAGGAGGAAAGGCCTGAGGGTCCCAGTTGCCCCCCATCCCATGCCATCCCAATGTGCCTCTTTTTCCCATTGTGTGGCTTTCTCCCAAGGAGACATCCTGGCCATCCTCTTCGGATGCCTCTTTGGCCTCACGGCGCTGGCCTTCCTCTGCTACATCCGCAAGCACCCCAAGAACCAGGAGAAGCAAAGGTAGGGGCACGCAGGTGACCTCCCCCAACACACCTCTCCTATTGCTTTGCTTGGGAGGGAGTGCTGGCAGTGGTCCAGACAGTGGTCCCTGCGTCTCCAGAGCTGTGAGAAGTCTCACCTTGGAGGCCAGGTTGGGCTCCCCACATTTTAGCATCGCTCACCATGCGTAACAGAACTGAGGGTCCCCCTGCCTTCTAACCCACCCACCCTTTTTCCCTGCAGGCTGGCCACTCCACCTGGGAAGTCCAGAGCCATTTACACTCCAGCCGCCTCCACAGAGGAGAATGCCGTTTAGGCCGCGGGGAGTGACGCCTGACACTGGTGGCATCCTGCCGTGTCCCGTCCTTCTTCCCCCAAGACCCCCCCTCAAGACAAGAGTGGCATGGCCAGGGCCCAGCTGTTCCCACACAGGCCTTGAGGAGCTGGCATGGCCTTCAGGACCCCCCCCCCCAACTCTTCCCCCCAACGAGCAGAATGCCAGTGGTCAGCAGGGGCCAAAGGCGGAGACCCTCTCTTTGACATCACTGTTGGGATTGGGGGTGGGAATGGTGACCGTGAGATGGCTTCGGAGGTAGCCTCCCACCCCACCCCCAGGCAGGCGCTTTCTCATTGGGAACCCTCCTTCCCTTCCCACTTGAGGGTCAGCCTTGTGTGCCGAGACGTGAGGGGTGGAGATTCCAGAAAACCATCTGGCTCCCTTGGGGCCAAAAGCAGTGCCTGACTGCTCTGTTGGCAAACTGACTCCAAAGCCCCCCTCCTCACTGGTCTCCTGGCCAGGGATATTTTGATGGAAAATTCCTGCATGGCAGAAAGGGGGGTTGGAGTGGATGTCCCTTAGGATCTCTTCCAACCTCATCATTCTCTATGAGTTCCTGCATGGCAGAAGGGGGTTGGACTGGATGGCTTTTCTTGTGGTCTTTGCCAATTCTATGATCCTATGATTCCTGGTTCTGGATCAGTCTGGCTGGCTCTGAATGGGAAAGGGAGCTGCTACCAATTCACTACAATAAGGGGTTCAAGGGATGCCAGTCCCACAGGGGGGCTCACCAACAACCCTGCAATCATAGAACCATAGAGTTGGAAGAGACCCCCAAGGGCCATGCATTCTGCCATGCAAGAACTCTCAACCAAAGCATCCCCATTTTGACAGATGACCATCCAGCCTCTAGCAGGGAAGGAAATACTCACAGAGAAAGGAGTTCGTGGTGCATGGGAGTTTATTGATACTCAAGGCCAGTGCCACGAACTCTTTTCGAGGAGCCATGTCCAGCCAGAGACACCCCCCTTGCCCTGCCTCCTGGGCTGCCCCCCGGTTAATGGTGGTGGGTCCTGGGGGGCAAGAGTGCAGGGCTAAAGGTGAGATGTACGGCTGGGTCTTTTGGGTAGCAACAGGTGGGAACACCTCCCCCCCAGGCTTGGTCAGGTCCAGAAATTGGGGTTTTTCCCATGGATCTGCTCCATGACTCTTGTCTAAACCTGACTGGCTTCTCATGCACAAACTGGAATGCCTTCTGCACATACGCATATATGCTTCTGTTTGTGATTCGAACACAAAGGGTCCTATTGAACTCCGCTGGCACGGAGCCCCAACCTAAACAGACCCATTCAATCAATGGGGTTTATCCACCGGCTGAGTCACCGCTCCACCTTTCATTCAACCGCTCTGTTCTAGATGGGACTTGCACCTTTCAATAGGGATCCTACAGGAACAGGCCTTGTGGCAGAGTTTGCCGTTGTGTCCTCTGGGTCACAAGGACTTTCTGCAGATTTCAAAGATGTTTATCCCATCCACCGACCCAGAAAGGACTGACTGGTGGCTGCTAGACTCAAATTTTAGATCCCCCCCTAAGGGACCCTTTGTTTGGAGGGAGGTTGCCCTTCTCTAGCAAACAGAATAAACCCAACAGGGATAAAAGGTAAGGTACCACACCTAGGCAGCACAAATGCACAAACATACAACACCTGGCTGCGTGAAAAGGATCCAAGGGCCTTAGGAGCTGGACATGAGCCAACCTTGTGACGGGGCAGCAAAAAAGCCTATACTTTCCTTTTGTTGCTGGTTGCTTTGTGCTTTTGTGTTGCTTCTGCCTTTCGCTGGCCCTGTCATGGGGTTTTCTTGGCAAGGTTTGTCTGGAGGAGGTTTTGCCATTGCCTTCCCCAGAGGCTCAGAGAGTGTCGTCCAGCGGGTTTCATGGCCAAGCGAGGAATTGATCCCTGGTCTCCAGAGTCGTAGTCTTAACACTCGAACCACTGTGCCATGCTGGGTCACTCAGTGCATTTCTATGACTATTGTGTCCAGATCGGGGGAAAGAATAGCACCACTCTGTTCTGCATTGGTCAGTGGTCAACTGGAATCCTTCGTCCAGTTCTGGACACGACACTTGGAGAAGGACATTACTAAGCTGGGAGGTGTCCAGGGAAAATAAAGCGATGGAGGCACAGAATTGGATGTGACCAGAAGGCCTTGAAGAACGACAGACTGACCGGTCCAGGAGGGCTGGCAATGGCCGCAGAAGGCCTTCCAGATGGCAGCTGATCCTGGAGAAGAGGAGCATGCCTCTCTGCAAAAGAGCCAGAGCTGCTTCAGGAAACCTGATGGATGTGTGCCTTTAATATTTTAGGAAGCTTGACTTTGTTAACTCGGCATCATTAAAAACAAAGCAAAAAGCAAGACAGTGCTTGTGGCTCAGTCACTGATGGATTGGGAATTGGTTGACCACCCGAACCCAAAGGGTGCTCAATGACTCCTCTTCGTCTATGTCCTGGAGAGGAGTGACCAGTGGAGTGTCCAGTGGGGTTCTGTCCTGGGCCCAGTTTGCTATTCAACATCTTTATCAATGACTCCGATGACAGAATTGGGGATATTCTTATCAAATTTGCATATGACACCAAACTAGGAGGAGTAGGACAGGGTCGAGACCTGAATAGACTAGAAATCTGGGCCAAAGCTAACAAAATGATATTCAACACAGAGAAATGTAAGGCACTACACTTGGGTAGAAAAAGCAAAATGCACAGATATAGGATTATGGGGGACACCTGTCTTAAGGAGACTTCTACGTGTGAAAGAGATCTACGAGTCCTAATAGACCACAAATTGAACATGAGTCAACAGTGTGATGCAGCAACTAAAAAGGCCAATGCAATTCTTGGCTGCATCAATAGAAGTATAGTGTCTAGATCAAGGGAAGCAAAAGTGCTACTGTATTCTGCTTTGGTCAGGCCTCACTTGGAAAAAATCCTGTGTCCAGTTCTGGACACCACAATTCAAAAGGATGTTGACAAACTGGAGCCATGTGTCCAAAGGAGGGCGAGTAAAATGGTGAAGGGCCTGGAAACCATGAAGCCCTTTGAGGAGCCGCCATTTTGTGTGTGTGTGTGTGTATTTTTTCTGGGGGGGGGGCAAGTTTGCCTTAATCCTTGCTCTTCTTGCATGTTTCCAGAACCAAAACTCTCTCTGTGTATAGAATCACAGAATCGTAAAGTCGGAAGAGACCCCAGGGGTCCTGATCCAGTCCAACCCCATTCTGCCATGCAGGAACTCTCAATCAAAGCTTCCTGACAAGATGGCCATCCAGCCTCTGTTTAAAGACCTCTAAGGAAGGAGATCCTATGGGCCTCTCAGCCTTGAAGGTTGCCATTGGAGGGTCTCGCTTTCTCTCTCCCCTCAGAAGGCGCTTATAGGGTCCCTCTCCCTCTTCTTCCCAGGACCCTTAAGGCCAAAGGGGAGTTCCTGGTCAGTCCCAATGTCTCCCCAAAATGCCTTTGGGTCTCCCTCCTCTGCCCCTCTTTCCAGGGGAGAAGAGGGGGCTCTGCAAGGGGAGTTGGGGGGAGGAGAGGGGCACTTCTGCCTCAGGATAAAGCCCCCTTTGGCCCTCCTTGGGAAACAGCCTCCTCCTCCCCCTCCTTTTCCTGTTGAAAAAGGGCAACACTGAGAGTGAGTGCGCATGCGCAGAGGCGGACATCTTCCTTCCTGGTAGGCAGTGAGGGCAGCAGCGGCTTCAGGGGCTGAGACTGAGCATGCTCAGAGGCGGACACACACACACACACACACACACACACACACACGCACGCGAGCCCTGCCTTGCTGTGTCTTACTCGAGGGAGGCCTCCTTCCCTCACTCTCTGCTCTTCGGGGAAGAACCTCTTTCAGCGGAGCAGAGACCCCTCTCTGCTGCCGCTCCAGAGACCGGGAAAGCTCCCCGGAGAAATCCGCCCAAGAGCCTCCTTAAAGGCCTCTCTTCGGGCTCCGATCCAGAGTGACTGGGCCACGGAGGACTGCTGCTAGGTCTTGGTGTCACCCAGGAATGATGTCTTATGATGTTGTCTTCCTTGATCTCATTCTACAAACTGATCATCTTTTAAGGGGGGTGGGAGGGAGGGAGGGAGGGAGGGGGGCCTTGTTGACCTTGACTTGTATGTTAAACTCTCTTGTCACCCGCCTCGATCCCCCAAAAGGAAGAGAGAGGCGGGACATAAATAAATCTTTGGCGGGATACATACCGCCATCTAGTACGTATTGTATATGTACTAGGGTTAGGAAGGGGCGGTGCTTCCGCACCCCCCTAACCCTAGTACTTATACAATACATACAAGATGGCGGCGCCCCTTCCACATGGGCGCCGCCATCTTTACGTACTGGACGCATAGCGTCCAGATGTGTCGCGGCGCCTATGACGTTGCGAGTCCGTGCCAGGCGCCTCGCGACGTCATAGAGGCGCCGCAAGAAGAAGCTCCGAAATGGAGCTTCTTTTTTGCTCCGCGCGGGAGCCGCGCGGTTTGACTGCTGCAGCTCCCGCGCGGAGCAAACGGTGGCGGCGGGGAAGCGCCGCAAAGCAGCGGTTTGTATCCTGCCTTTCATTATTATTATAGTATTATTAAATGGAAAAGAAAGAAAAGAGAAAGAACACATTTTCACCCTATTTAGTTTCACAGTGTTTACCATTCTCTGTGTAGAGATATTCTTCCCCAATGATTCCCTATGAGCAAATATTCCCTAATGATTCCCTATTGTTGAAACAATGGATTTGAAAAGAGACTAATTGAGAGAAGGTGCTATAGAAGGCTTTATCTATAAATGCTAAAAAGGGCAACAAACGAAACAATGTATATATATATATAACAGAATCATACAAAACCCATACATACAAAGCATAATAGTAATGGCACACATAATAATAACAAACAGCAAATAATAATACAAACTATATAATACAATCAAATAGCAGAGGAATAACGCAACAGACAAGAAGGCTGAGAACAGAGTGAGCCAAAGAGGGAGAGAGAGGGCTGACTACAAAGCTAGCCTTAGTAAGGCTCAACAGTTGTCTTCTCCCAGTCGCTCTGCATTAACCCTCTAATGGCTCAAGTGTAGAGCTTGTTGCTATTCCCACACCCTTAACTTCCTTTTCTCCAGGTTCATATCATCAGGAGGTTCCTCCTAATCATGGAATCTCTTTTCCTGGAGCTTCCATCCATTGCTCCATTGTCCCTTATTCTCTGGAGCAGAAGAAAACAAGCTAGCTCCATCCTCAATATGAAACCCTTCAAAGACCTCCCCTCTTAACCTTCTCTTCTCCAGGACAAACATCCCCAGCATCTCCCTAAGCTTTTCCTCATAGGGCTTCATTGTTTGCAGACCCTGCCACCATTTTGGTGGCCCTCCTTTGGACACATGGCTCCAGTTTCTGTGATATGATAGTCCTCTCAGTATTTGAAGGGATGTCACACTGAGGATGGAGCAAGCTTGTTTTGTGCTCCTCCAGAGACTACTAGAACATGGAACAGTGGCTGCAAGGGACATGAACAGAGATTTCGCCTCAACATTAGGAGGAACCTCCTGAGAGTAAGGGCTCTTGGCCAGCAAAAGAGGCTCCCTTGGATTTTGGTGGAGGACTTTAACGCCCCATTCATACTGAGCTATTTGTGCCGGATGGAGCCAGATAGATCCGGATGCCCTCCCCCCGAATCTCTCTGGAAGCAAGTGTAACAACCTTTCTTCTCTATGATGAGGTAACGAAATTACAAATCTCTAGCCTCAAATATATATCTGGGAGCGTGTGCAAAAACTCATCACTTAGGCCAAACAGACTGATTATAAATCAATAAAATAAGTTTATTTTATAAACAAAACAGAATAACAGATTGTCAATAATAAACTGTTGTAAACTTGTCTCTTAATCAATCAATTGCAGAGGTTTATAGAAACTCTTACATCAGATGTGACCCTTTTCCTAACCTTTAGGCCTTCCTTTGGTCTAAAAGATCAAATTCACTCATTTTAGCACCCTGCCCTCAGGGACTTCAAGACTAGCCCTCCCCGGGGCCAGTCTTCTCCCAGCCTCACTCAACCAACCCCTTCGACTTCTCAACTGCCTCCGAATCTTTATAGCCCCAGCCGGCCTCTGATTGGTTCAGAGTCTCTGGCTCCTGATTGGCTGACTCAAGATTCCGAGCACCACAGCAAGTGCCCACTCTTTGCGCATAGTCTGCCAAAAATACCTTTTAAGAAATAAGCCAGAGAGAGGAAGCTGCCTGGTGTGAGAGGGAGGCTTGTTCCGTTCCCTGCCCTCCCTCTGCCCTGCCTTGAATTGACCCTTCATCCTGCTCCTTCCTTCTCCTCCTCCTGCTCCATGGCCCCCTTCTTCCCCCCGGCTCCTTCATCCTCTTTCTCCTCCTCTTGGCACCCTTTCTCCAGTTTCCCCCCTGCCCTCCCTCTGACTGCCCTTTGCATCCCCCGTCAGTCACCCCAATTGCCCTTTGCATCCTGTCACCCCAATTGCCCTTTTCTGCATCCCTCCTCCTCCTCCTTCACCCCAATGAAGGGGAGGGAACGCTCTGCCCACTGCCCTCCCTCTGACCTAAATCCCTCCCCTGAACTTGCCCCAATCATCATTGGGGGCAAGTTCATATTTGTAGAACCTGTTTTTCCCCCAAAGATACAGCTTTTACTCCCGATTCCAAATGTCCTGTGCTAAGTGGCATTTGCCCCAAAATGGTTGTGCAAGCCTCTGATTCGCTTGTGGGAGATTCGGGGCAAATATGAACTTCACATGCATAATTCAGTTCCTGATCCGGGGTAAAAGGTAGTCTGAATGGCCCCTAAGCAGAGGCTGAATATACACCTTGGACTGGATTGAATTTATCAGGGGAATAGACAGATCTGTGGACCACAAAGGGGCAAATCGGAGAGGGATCTGGTGCTAGAACTTGCCTCCATCTTGACGATATTTTTGCTGATGTTTACAGCCAAGAGTTTTCAATGTTTTTAATGACTTGCGGAGTGAGTTTGTTAAAGGACAAAGCAAGATGGATGGATGGTGGGCCATTCATTTCCATGTTAACCAGTGTATGCTCTGATCTTTCTTAATTAAATTGCAATGCTGGAAAATGTAGTCCAAGATCAGGCATTGCTATCCCCCTTTTTGGGAAGAGAGGTGTCCTATGGGTTTCCTGGATCTGGGCCTCAGATGGTTAAAAGCAAATGTACTGATGAGGTTTTATCAAGTGAATTGATTTCTTTAACTCAGAAATTAACTGAAAATAATATTAGTATACGTTCCTTTTTCTTCATTCAGATCATTTATCCATGGTTTCCATTCTTGTTCAAATTTTTTTATCAATCTCTTATTTATATAGCAAGTCTATTTCCATACAATCATACATTTTTAATATCCACATATCTATATCTGGGATTTGTTCTGTTTGCAGAGTTGATAGCTGCAACCATTCTTTTTTATGCTTCTGTTTTGCTAATCTAGGTAGCAATTTAGAGTTCCTATTAATGCTTGCATAGACCCAGGCTTTTGTTTATTGCAATTAGTTTGAACTGAGTGTAGGTCTCATTAGTTTTTAATCTGTCTGAGTTTTGGGTCTTCTTGTGGGAGCGTCTTACAGTTATTATTTCTAATAGACAGTTCCCTGCCCTCAGGCTTACAATTTAAAAAGACGTGAAACAAGAGGAGAAGAAAGGGATGATGGTTGGGAAGAAGGGGATCAAGTCCAGCAGTTATTCTCTCCCTCTGAGGCTTGGACTAAGGCAGATGGAGGGAGGGAGAGCTCCTCTTCTTAATCAAGGCCAGTCAAAGCATCCCCATTTTGACAGATGGACACCCAGCCTGTGTTTAAAGACCTCCAAACATGGAAACTCCCCCCAAACCGCTGAAGAATGAGAGTGTTCCACTGTTGAACAGCCCTGACTCTCATAAAGTTCCTCCTAATATTGAGGTGGGATCTCTATTCCTGCAGCTTGCAACCATTGTTCTGGGTCCTATTCTCTGGAGCAACAGAAAATAAGCATGCTCCCTCCTCAATGTGACATCCCTTCAAATACTTAAACAGGGCTAACATATCACCCCATAACCATCTCTTCTCCAGGCTAAACATCCCCAGCTACCTAGGTCTTTCCTCGTAATGCATAGTTTCAAGACTCTTCGCCATTTTAGTCACCCTTTTCTAGACATCCTCCAATTTGTCAACACCTTTTTGAATTGTGGTGCCCAGAACAATGTGATCACCAGCATTTGGATCAGGCTTCCTTGCAAGGTGGCCAAGGTTGCATTAGGACAATTTTATGTATTTTAAGTATGTCTACCCCGCTCTTTAGTGACTATGACTCTCAGAATGGATTACATCATCATTATATTTATTTATCTCCCACCCACCCACCCTTGCCCCCAATAACAGGACTCCCATATTGGACATCAGCCTTCCCATCAAAGGATCCACACAGGAAAGAAGCCACACGGATGCATGGAACCTGAAAAGAACTTCAGAGGCAGTACAAGTCTAAACAGACAACAAAAGACCCACACAGGAGAGAAGCCCTATAAATGCATTGAATGTGGAAAGAGCTTCAGTTGGAGTGGACATTTAAATTCACATCAAAGGACCCACACTGGGGAGAAGCCATATCAATGCATGGAATGTGGAAAGAGCTTCAGTATGAGTGGAACTCTAAATGACCCACACAGGGGAGAAGCCATACAAATGCATGGAATGTGGAAAGAGCTTCAGTGAAAATACAAGTCTAAACATACATCACAAGACCCACACAGGAGAGAAGCCATTTTCAACCAGCAGGGCACTAGATGTCAGCTCTGAAAGTCTGTCGACCATCTCTTTTATTTCATAGAATCATAGAATCGTAGAGTTGGAAGAGACCACTAGGGCCATCCAGTCCACCCCCATTCTGCCATGCAGGAAATCCAAATCAAAGCATCCCCGACAGATGGCCATCCAGCCTCTGTTTAAAGACCTCCAAGGAAGGAGACTCTATCACCCTCCGAGGAAGGAGTGCATTCCACTGTCGAACAGCCCTTACTGTCAGGAAGTTCCTCCTAATGTTCAGGTGGAATCTCTTTTCCTGTAGCTTGCATCCATTGTTCTGGGTCCTGTTCTCTGGAGCAGCAGAAAACAAGCTTGCTCCCTCCTCAATATGACATCCTTTCAAATATTTAAACAGGGCTATCATATCCCCTCTTAACCTTCTTTTCTCCAGGCTAAACATCCCCAGCTCCCTCAGTCGTTCCTCATAGGGCTTTATGGTTTCCATACCCTTCACCATTTTTGTCGCCCTCCTTTGGACACGCTCCAGTTTCTCAATGTCCTTTTTGAATTGTGGCACCCAGAACTGGACACAGTATTCCAGGTGGGGCCTGACAAAAGCAGAATACAGTGGCACTATTACTTCTCTTGATCTAGACACTATACTTCTATTGATGCAGCCTAAAATAGCATTGGCCTTTTTAGCTGCCGCATCACACTGTTCACTCATGTTCAACTTGTGGTCTACTTGGACTCCTAGATCCCTTTCACACGTAGTTTCATTCAACCAGGTGTCCCCCATAATCCTATATCTGTGCACTTTATTTTTCCGCCCTAAGTGCAATACCTTACATTTCTCTGTGTTGAATTTCATTTTGTTAGCTTTGGCCCAGCTTTCTAGTCTATTCAGGTCATTTTGAATCTTGATCCTGTCCTCTGGGGTATTAGCTATTCCCCCTAATTTGGTGTCATCTGCAAATTTGATAAGTATGCTCCCAATTCTGTCATCCAGGTCATTGATAAAGATGTTGAATAGCAAACTGGGCCCAGGTCAGAGCCCTGTGGGACCCCACTGGTCACTTCCCTCCAGGATGAAAAGGAGCCATGGCTGACCATCCTTTGGGTTCGGCCGGTCAGCCAATTACAGATCCATTTAACAGTTACCTTGTCTAGCCCACATTTTACAAGCTTGTTTGCAAGAATGTCATGGGAAACCTTGTCAAATGCCTTACTGAAATCAAGATATACTGTATCCACAGCATTCCCTTCATCTAACAAGCTGGTCATTTTATCAAAAGAAGAGATAAGGTTTTTCTGGCATGACTTGTTTCTCTGAAACCCATGTTGACTCTGTGATTATGGCATTGCTTTCTAGATGTTTACAGACTCTTTGTTTAATGATCTGCTCCAGAATCTTTCCTGGGATTGATCTCAGACTAACTGGCCGATAATTGTTGGGATCCTCTTTTTTATGCTTCTGTTTTGCTAATCTATTTGCTAAAGAAACCTAAAACTTTCAAAGATTATCTATTGGGACCAAGGCAAATGTTTACAATGATGGGAGCAATCCTGAGAGTTTCACAAAATTGCTCATCAGGTTGCATATCAGGCAAAGTAGGCAGTATTGGGGAGAGAAATCGCTAGTCTCAAAGCATCCCTTCATTGATGTCCCAAGGTCTTTTCATGGGATCCTGTGAGGTCCGAAGGGGGACAGCTTAAACTTTGCAGGTAAGTCAGAGGTGGGGTTGGGGGGAGAGAGATGCATCAATCCTCTCGGTCCTCGAAGAGTGAAAGTGGTCAGTAGTCAACATCCTAAAGGCAGGGATGTTAATGAGTGATGACCCCCTTCCCTTCACACTTCTGCTGTATGGAGAAAAGGGGGCAAAGAGGTGAGAGAGCGCAATATTTGCAGAGAAGGTGTGGAAGGGAGTGAGAAATCAGGTGTGATAGCATTTGCGAAGAACCCTCTGGTTGGTGTCATGGCAGGGAAGAACTGGTCTTGACTCATGATTTCTTGATTTCCTCCATTCCCCTTCATTGACTCTGGAAGGGGATCAGGTACCAGGTGAAGAAGTAAAGCTATAGCATTGTGGATAGGGGAGTTTTGGTGGGGCAGCTCTGCCTTGCCTGCAAAGCTAGTAGATGGAGGTCTTGGTGATGGTGGGGGGCCTTCTTTGATTTTCCAAAAGATTGACTAACCTCCTGGATCCTCTCTTTTTAGCTCATGTCAACCTTTTGGGGGGGGGGAATTAGTCTTTGCATCGTCCTGTTTCTCTTTAGTTAGTCTGACCTACATTTTTGCGGCTCTGCTGATGGAAGTTAAACTCCAACAAGTTTTACTCTCATGCCTGCATATTTTAGTTTACCTTTAAAATGGCTAACAGCTTGACCAACTAAAACTGCACCCCACTTTTTGGGTTATGGGCCCAGAAGAGGTTCCAGTCTAATTCTTAGAAGGGGTCCCAGTTTAGACTCAGTGAGGTCTCAGAAGAGATCCCAGACTAGTTTAAACTGCTTCTCCTGAAGATACTTACTTCAAGAAAGAACCCCCCCCCCCCAAAGAATACAGAATGGCTTCAACTATAAAGTGCTGTTTCTGTTTATTAAAGGCCACAGCCTGAATCTAATCCAAACCAAGATGTCTATGCAGATTTATTTGTAGAAGAAGAGGAAGACTCCCACCAGCAACCAAAGCAAGTGGAGTTCTTCCGTCCTCCAAGACTCTTGCATCCAGAAAGAGCTTCGCCTGCAATGGAGCAGCCTAACAATGAGGAACTGGATGATGAGCAAGAAACGGAGCCAGGTATCCAAATCCAGGTGAGAAGACCGCTCCAATAAAGGTATGCCACCTGACAGATTCTCTTATCAAGCCACAGAGGACTTAATTCCAAAACCTTCTGATTGGAAAAAGATAAAGAGAATGACAAAGACAGATCCTGAGAAGTGGGTGCAAGCTGTTAGTGTGGAAATACAATCCTTTATAAAAACAAGACAGGGACTTTGTCCGAATTGCCAGAAGGAAAAAGAGGAATTGGCTGTAGATGGGTCTTTACCACAAAGCTAGATGCAAAAGGTTGGATTCAGAGGTACAAAGCAAGACTTGTTGCTAAAGCCAATACTGAAAACAAGTTTTGGTGGAGTAGTTACTCATGCAACCATCAGAACTCTCCTAGCTGTTGTAGCTCACAAGAAAATGAATATTCAACACCTGGATGTTTGCACAGCTTCTGTATATGGAGATCTCACTGAACAACTTTATATGGAGCGACCCCCAGGATTGCAAACATCTTGGTAATGCTAATTACAAAAGAGCATTTATGGTTTAAAGCAAGCCACCAGAAAGTGAATCAGCTTCTTGTCAAAGAGGGATTCACTCCAGTCACTGTTGACAGATGTGTATACACACGATTCAGAAACAATAAATGGACTTACATCAAAAGTTATGTGGATGATCTGATCCTGTGCAGTGAGGACAAAGCAGATAGTGAACAGATAATCCAAAATCTCAAGAAAGAGATTGATGTCAAGAATTTAGGAGACATCTCACACTAAATAGAAAGAGGCAGGGATGGAAGTTTCTTCCTGAATGAAAAACAGAAGATACTGGATCTTCTGGACTGTCTTGGCCTGAAAGATGCAAATGTTATGCCAACTCCAATGGAAGTAGGATTCTTAAGGGACATTAAGAAGTCCGAACCTTTGACAAATGGAGACAAGTATAGGACTGCAGTTGGAAAACTCCCAGGTCTGGCATAGCAAATGATGTTGGCATCCTATGCAGACCGGTCAACTCTCTTACAGAAAGAGATTTTACTGCATTAAAGAGACTTGCCAAATACTTAAAAGGAACATCAGATACAAACGGATGCTGCCAGCCTGTCACCATCCATTTCTGACCGCTTATGTGGATGCAGACTGGGATGCAGATCTGGCAGAAAGAAAGTCTACCACCGGAAACCCGATCTTTTATGGTGGAGGAGCTGTAAGTTGGACAAATAAGAAGCAATCTACAATTACGGATTCTTCTGCTGGAGCTGAGTGCATTTCATTGAAAGCAGCATGTGACGAGATCAAATGGCTGCATAACTTACTCATGGACTTTGGGAATCACAGAACCCAAAGCATCCGTTCTGATGCAAGATAATCAGAGCTGCATCAAGATTTCTGAAAGTGAAAAGCCACTTAAGAAGGACATTGACACTGCATTTCACAAAGTGCAAGGGATGTGCAAAAGTGGACGTGTCCAACTAGAATCCTGCAACACCGAAGTGATGATTACGGACATCCTCACTAAACCTCTACCAAAAGATGGTTTCCAGAGGCTGCGTGAAGGACTGGAGATCTTCAAAATCGGTCCCATAGAATGACAAGGGGATTTTTGGGGTATATTTGCCTTCTCCTGTCTCTCTCTAGTTAGGCAGAGACCCCTCCTCACTCTCGTTCTCTCTCTCTTGGACTCAATTTTAACTGACCCTCCAAACATTGGAAAGGGCCAAAGAGGTGGTGAGTAAGCTGTAAATCTACACGGCGCTGTACAAAACCAGGTAAAATCAAGAATATACTGTAAAAGCCTGCCTATGGCGTACAATCTAAAAGTTAAAGCAACAAATTTAACTTTTAAAGTTGAAGCAACAAATGTAATATTCACCTCTGAGTGAGCTTCAGAGTCCCTTCTCTCTTGCTTTATTAATGCCAGTTAGATGAGTCTTTAGTTTATTGTGTAAATATTTACTAAGGTCATTCTTGTTTGTTTTTCAAACTACAAACTGTAAGTCTGTCATTTTGGGGTTAATCTTTATTCTTTGGGAAAGCAGATTAAAATAGACTATATTTGCCCATAGACTCACGTTTTTGGTGCTCTGCTAATGAAAGTTGAACTCTAACAAGTTAACTTTCATACCTGCATATTTTAGTTTACTGCTCCCATGCGTCCTTTCCAACCCGCTCCTAATCGCTTATCATCTGAGGAAAATGAAGCGGGTTGAACAATGACTAGAGCGTGACTGGCATGACATTCGACTCTTATCTGACAGAACTCGTCACAGGAAATTTTTTCTCCTGTTGATCTAAACCCATGCTTCTTATCCACGTCTTCCGACATTTTGGAATCCCTCCTAGACAGAAGGCTGGATAGCCATCTGTCAATGGGTACACTTTGATTGAGAGTTCCCGCATGGCAGAATGGGGTTGGACTGGATCAGGGCCCTTGGTTGGAGTCTACAATTCTATGGAAATGAGGACATGTCCTGGAAAAGGAGGACGTCTGCTTGTGGAGAGAAAAGGGCTCTTATGGTCATGAATAAGAGAGGGCCTAGTTATTGTCAGTTGAAAATAACAACGCTGGCTATTTGCCATAATAAATGGAATGAATGAATGAAATGAAAATGACAGAGAACTGGTCCCTTGGCATTTCTCCTGCTGCCCCCCCCCCCCGACTGCAGCCCTTCCTGCAAGGCATCCCTTCTGGCCGCTTGAGGTCAAGGACCAGGTGCAAGGCCCACCTGACCTTCATCCACTCCAGAAGGACATTTTGTCTGATGGGGAATATCCTGAGCAGAAGGAGCCAAGCATAGTCACGGCAGGCACCCTGAGCTACGAAAAAGCTGGTTTTGGCAAGCTGAAGGCAATCTGGTGAGATCCCATGGTCAGAAGTCACAGAAGCAGAGAGCTGAAAGAGGCCCCAAGGGATCCACTCTGCCATGCAGGAACTCTCAATCAAAGCATCCCCATTGACAAGTCTCTCCAAAGAAGGAGACTCCACAAAACCTCAGAGGAAGGCGTGTGTTCCATTGTCAAACAGCTCTTACTGTCAGGAAGTTCCTCCTAATGTTGGCTGGAATCTCTTATCCTGCAGCTTCCACCCATTGCTCCATTGTGTCCTGTTCTCTGGAGCAGCAGAAAACAACCTTGCTCCATCCTCAATATCTGACATCCCTTCAAATACTTATAAATGTCTATCCTATCCCATCTTGTCCTTCTCTGCTCCAGGCTAAACATACCCAGCTCCCTGAGTCTCTCCTCATGTGGCTTGATAGTTTCCAGACCCTTCACCATTTTGGTGGCTCTCCTTTGGCCACATGGCTCCAGTTTTTCAACATTCTTCTTGAATAGTGGGGCCCAAAACTGAACACAGGATTATTCCTGGATGGGGCAAGTTTGTTTTCTGCTTTATGGGCAAGAATCATAGAACCATAGAGTTGGAAGTGGGCCCTGATCCAGTCCAACCCTCTTCTTGTGCCAAGCAGGAACTCTCAGTCGTAGCATCCCCATTGACAGGTGGCCATCCAGCCTCTGCTTAAAGACCTCCAAAGAAGGAGACTCCGCCACTCTCTGAATGAACATTAGGAGGAACTTCTTGACAGCAAGAGCTCTCTCAGTGGAATGTAATGCAGTCTCCTTCTTTGGAGGTCTTTAAGCAGAGGCTGGAGATCCTTCTCTGCTTTGGTTGTGAGTTCCTGCAGGGCAAGTTGGGGTTGGACTGGATCAGGGCCCTTCTTGGGGTCTTTTCCAACTCTATGGTTCTATAAACTTCAAGAGAGTAAGGGTTGTTCGACAGTGTACCACACTCCTTTGGCTGGGATTTTGGTGGATTTTCCCTCCTTTATAGGGTTGCCATAAGGCAGGACCTCCAAACCGGGACAAATGTAGGACATGTTTTTTTATGGAGGACACACACAAAAAAATGATGATTTTTTAAAAAAATGTTAATATAAACACGTTTCTTACGTATGATCAAAATGGACAGATGGCAGAAATGTTCTTCCCTTTCTGGCCAAACCACCCCCCCACACACACAAATTCCAAAACATACACAACAGCACATTTTGGCATTGAACACGGCTTTACTTAACATGGCCTCTTGCATATTTCAGAGGCTTATTCCATAGCACCCACTCCATACCCAAGCCCCTTTACCTTATCTTCTGGGGCTTCTGCCAATGCCTCCCCGCTGGTTGAGGCTTCGGCGGAGGTGCTGAGCGCAGCACCACCGCCAAGGCCCCCCAGTGCTGGTGGAGGCCTCCCTGGCGCTGGCCTCCTTGGCGCTGGCCTCGCCAAGGCCGGAGGAGCCCACGGCCGGAGCCCTGACCATGGAGAGCCCTCCCAGGCCTCGCTGAGGCCAGAGGAGCAGCTGCATTGGTGGCGGTGGCCGCTGCAAGAGCGGCCGCAACAACAGTCAAAGGCACCACTGGAGCAGCGCCCTAACAAAGCCCAGGGGTGGGGACAAACCCAGGACAAAGGCCCAACCAGGGTGGGACCATGCAGACCGGTCCAAGCCCGCGAAAGTCCCACCCCCCGGAGGGATATGGCAACTCTATCCTTGGAGTCCGTCTTTAAACAGAGGCTGGATGGCCATCTGTCCTTGGGGATGCTTTGACTGAGTTCCTGCATGGCAAATGGCCATCTCTCTCAGGGGGTGCTTTGAGGATTATGCTGATGCTGATGTGAAAAGGGCATTTTCCCCACACTTGGGGCCTTCCTCTCCATTGTGGTCTTATGCCTTCTCTTCCCTTAGCACTTTCCTTCCTTCCTTCCTGTGGCAAGTCACAGTGGCCCCCAGTCACTCCTTAATATTGTGGCAACTCTTGGGATTTTATCTCTACCCTTGCCACCAATTTACGTGACGCACACACTAACTGCCACCAATGTATTTGTGTGAAGGAGCCACACTGTTCTTTAGTATGATGTCCCACACGCTAAGGTTTTGAAGATAAGTAGCGTGTTTTATTCTCACGACAAGTGGATTTCCACAAAGCCCAAACCAGAGTAAAAGTTTATTTGAATAACAGAAGTATATTAAGTATCTTTGATGTACAGTTGTTATTGTATCTTTACTTGGCAATTTAGTTACAGGTATCTCCCTACTCTCTCTCTCTCAGTAGTAAACCAAAGTCAGCCACTCAGGCTATGAAATCCCTCAGGATCCTAATAACCCCCAAACTCCCTTCCTGGAGTTGGGTTACCTCCGAGTCTCTTGATTCCAGACTCTCCCCAAAGATTGTGGATCTCTCTGGACTTAATAAAACCTTCTCTCTTAAGGTTTCCTGCAACCCTCCAACTGTCAGCCTCCCAACCAGCTAACTCTTCGTTCCAACTGTCAGTTGGGAATTTCAAAGCTCCCCGCTCACATGCTGCCGGATGGACTTTAGCTGCCTTCTGCTTGGTCAGCCGGGAGTTCTATGCACCACACTTCCTTATTGCCTTCTCCTCCTTTAAGCTCCCTCCATCCCTTCAAGGGGCTCCCAGGCAGAGACTGGGGGCTCTGTGTGTGTTTCTCTGTGGGGAGAACCACCATTTTGTGTGTCTGTGTGGTTTTTTTTGGGAAAGGGGAGGACCAGGTGTGCCTTAATCCTTGCCCTTTCTGTTTGTTCCCAGAACCAGGACCCTCTCTGTTGGGCCTCCTCTTCAGGGTTGTTGTGAGGGAAAAGGTCTCTCTCTGTGTATGTATGGATCCTATGGGCCTCTCAGCCTTGAAGGTTGCCATTGGGCGCTCTCTCTCTCTCTCTTTCCACCAGAAGGTGCCTTGGGGGTCCCCCCTTTTCCTCCTCTTGACTTCCCAGGACTCCAGCCCCCCTCCCCTAAACCCAGCCCTCCAAAGAGGATTCCTTAAAGCCAAAGAGAGGGGGGCCTTTGGGGTCTCCTTCCTCTGCCCCTCTTTTTCCAGGAGAGAAAGAGGGGGCTCTGGAAGAGGAATTTGGAGAGGAGGAGAGGGGCATTTCTGCTGTCTCTGGATTAAAGCCCTTGGCCCTATTTGGGAAGGAGTGTGCATGCTCTGAGAGGCAGAAATCTTCCTTCCTGGCAGGAACTGATGGCAGCAGTGGCTTCAGGGGCTGAGACTGAGCATGCACAGTGTTCCCAAAGCCTATCCTCTATCTTCTCCTTTTTCTTCTGGTGTTTGGCCTTTGAGGGGATCCCTGAGGAGAGAAGAAGAAGAAGGAAAAGACTTGCTGGGGCACCAAGGCACTGGGACTCCTCTCTTTCCTTCCTTCCTTCCTTGGTTTGAGGAGACTTTGAAAAGGAGGCCAAGGTAAGGAGCTGGACTCAGGAGGGAAGCCTCTGCATTGGAAATAGAGAGGACTCTGTGTGTATATACTATGCGTGTGTTTGTGTGTGTGTGTGTGTATACAGTGACCCTTGTTATACGCTGGGGTTTGGTTTCAAAATCCCCCATGGAAAACAAAATCCGTGGATGCTCAAGTCCCATTAAATATAATGACATAGCAAAATGGTGTCCCTTATAAAAAATGGGAAATCAAGGTTTGATATTTATTATTATTTATTTACGTTATTTATACCCCGCTCTTCATCCCTAATGGCTCTCAGAGTGGTTTACAATTATTATTTTTAATAAGAAGGTTCCCTGTCCTCAGGCTTACAATCTAAAAGACACGACACAAAAGGAGAAGTGAATGGTGGTGTGGAAGGTGATGAAGTCCAGTGGTTCTCTCCCTCTGAGGCCTGGACCAAAGCAGATGGACTAGAGGGAGGGCTCTTCTTATTCAGGCTAGCCCTAGTGGAGCTGAGCCAGCCTATTCACTCCCTCCCAGGCCGAAGGATGACAGTTATGGAGGGAGGAGCCTCTTTCTTCAGGCTAGCCCTGGTGTAGCTGGGCCAGCCTATTCACTCCCTCAAAGGCTGAAGGATGACAGTTATGGAGGGAGGAGCCTCTTTCTTCAGGCTAGCCCTGGTGGAGCTGAGCCAGCCTATTCACTCCCTCAAAGGCCGAGGGATGACAGTTATGGAGGGAGGAGCCTCTTTCTTCAGGCTAGCCCTGGTGGAGCTGAGCCAGCCTATTCACTCCCTCAAAGGCCGAGGGATGACAGTTATGGAGGGAGGAGCCTCTTTCTTCAGGCTAGCCCTGGTGTAGCTGGGCCAGCCTATTCACTCCCTCAAAGGCCGAGGGATGACAGTTATGGAGGGAGGAGCCTCTTTCTTCAGGCTAGCCCTGGTGGAGCTGGGCCAGCCTATTCACTCCCTCAAAGGCCAAAGGATGACAGTTATGGAGGGAGGAGCCTCTTTCTTCAGGCTAGCCCTGGTGGAGCTGAGCCAGCCTATTCACTCCCTCAAAGGCTGAGGGATGACAGTTATGGAGGGAGGAGCCTCTTTCTTCAGGCTAGCCCTGGTGGAGCTGGGCCAGCCTATTCACTCCCTCAAAGGCCGAACCCAAGGGGTGCTCAACAATGGCTCCTTTTCATCCAGAAGTTTATTGTCAAAAGCTAAAAGCTGTCACAGTATAAAATAGATCCAATCAGTAAATACAAAAACAGTATTAAAAGATCAAGGCACAAAAACCATAAATAGAACAACATTGTAAAATTAATAAGAGAGGCCCATCAATGAAAAACAATAATACAGTGCGCCTGTGTTATACGCGGCTTTGAGCTTATGTGCAAAGCTGTGTGGGAATGCGTGGGGCTCAAGGGGATGTCGTGTGGCGCCTCACTGCCGCATGCACGAGCCTCATTCACTTGAATGGGGCTCAAGCATAGGTGGAATTTGGCTTTTGTGGGGGGTTCTGGAAGGGATCCTCTGCATAAGCCAAGGTTGCACTGTACACCATTAATGATAAAATAGTAGAAACATAAAACTAGAATGGTTCAAGCCGTCATTCCGATTGAGAAAACTGACTGATTCTGATCTTGCCAGCAGAGAAGCCAAATTTTGCTCCCATAGAAGTAACAAATAAATTGTTGCCGGCCAGAAGAACACAAATCTGCTGAAAGCAAGATCTGTTGGAAAAGGAATGTAAAATACATTCAAGAAACCTTTGTTTAGGAGATAAATACAGAGGACAATGTATAATAATAATAATAAATTTATTTCTAGCCCGCCCAATCACGAAGAATCCGGGGGGGGGGGGGGGGTTACAACAATAAAATACAACAAATTACAATAGAGTTAAAAAACCAAACCCTAGACCTACCACCCCCCCCCCCCCCCCAACATGTAAAAGGTAATGTTTGGCATTCTCCACTTCCCTGGTTTTGCAGAAACATAATCTTAGAGCTATGAGTTTAAAGTGGACTCACTTCCAAATGATTTCACCCGGAGAGTCAAGCAACTGGTGAAAGAGAAAATTCATCTTGTTTCCAAATGGGCCGATCTCCTTTCTCTCTTGAACTCTTCTGTTCTTTTTGGCCCCCATTGTACAAGACATCCTTTGGGTTAGAGCATTCCTTTATTAGCCTTACTCTGGCCCCTGCTAGGAAAGCATTTACTGCTCTAAGAGACCAATGTATGCCTTCTGCCTATTTGACGGGAAGATATAATAACACTCCTGTCCATCTAGCTCCAGAATATCATCTCTGTTTCTACGAAGGTTGATGGAATAGAGAAGCAGCAGAGACAAAATTCTTCCAATGAATTGTACTTTTATTTAGGGGAAACCAGTCACGCAAAGGCACAGACCAGGCTATTTGGGGCAAAATCAATCCACTATGCAAACACACAATTCATACTCACAAGGGCTAGGGATTTTCTAAGGAAGGCTTCCTATATAGTTACCATCGCATGGTGCTCCTTCCATGATGCAGATGTATACTCAGCTGCTCAGAGTAGCAGCGCATGGGAGAGACTAGTAGAAGGTTCAGAGAGACCTAAAGTCTCTCTCTATACTCCAAACTAATTCAGAGAACAAAGGATTTTAGTTCCTTAAATGGAGCTCTGAAAAGCGAAAGCTGTTGCTATATTTCAGAAGGTTAACGATCTCTTTGATATAGATTTAGGGTTGATAATTGTGGCTTTGAGCCCTGCCAGGAAACATCTGGGGCCATAAATCTCCTGGGGAAGCTGTGGATGTTTCCTGGTTGCGACTGGTATCTCTCTGCTTTGATCTTCCTTTTACTGGTCTCTCTGCCTTGCTCTATGGCTGCCATGGAGGCTCTCACCTACAGCTCCGCATAGGGCCATAAAAGAGAAACATGCACACCCCAAATCATGGACGTTTCGCATAACATTTCCCCTCCTATCTATGACAAAAGTAATCATGTTACAGAGATGGATTTGCAAGTGACCTTCACCAAGAAAACAAATTTGGGGTGTGACTTTAGAGCATATAATCTGGGCTTTGAGAACTATCTCATGAGTGAAACCCATTTGTGGCATCATCAAACACGAGGGAAAACCCTATCATGGGGCTATGATACACACATTCACAATGATACAACAGTAACATTGTGAACACACCAATGAGCACATGTGAATGTATACATCAACTATCAAGCAATTGTGAAGTAGTCAAAAATGAGCATTTTAAATGCCAATAGAGTTCAATTGTGGCTGGCCTCAATAGACCAGTGTGGACTTTGATAAACCAAGTTTGTAAGTCCAAGGTGAGGTAACAAACAATATCCAAATGTCCAGAGAGCTTGCGCATTGGTCAGCAATGTCCACAATGTCCAACCTGTAACTTTGAGCAATTATATATACACACACACACATTATGTGTATGTCTCTTATTTAAAACAATGACAGTCAGATGGCACTCTTTATTACATAGAAGGAGAAAGCCAAGAGCTGCTATCTGGAATTTATACCACTTTTCAATATTCTGAATATATATATGTGTCTCATTGAAAATAATGGCAGAGCCAGATGCCCCCCCCCCCTTATTATACAAAAGTGCAAAGCCAAGGGTTGCCAGCTGAAATTTATACTACTTTTGGATAACTTGAATATATGTGTATGTATAGTATTTGTACACACAGAGACACAGACACAGACACAGACTGCTGCTGCTGCTTCCTCAGCGCAGAGGACTGAAGGTGGCTTTCAAAATCCAAAATAGCAATTCTGTTTTAAAAGTGGAGAATGCAAAGGTAAAGGGAATTCAGTATCAATCTGTTTAAAACACACAGCTAACAGCAGCCTTAAAAATACAAGGAGAAGAATAGATTCAACACATTCAGGAGAAGAAAGTGTTAGCCACAGAACAAAATCCCAAACCCAGAGACTGGACTCTGTGTGTGTTTCTGTGGGGAGGACCACAATTTTGTGTGTCTGTTTTCTTTTTTCTTTTGAGGGGGGGGGGGAATTTAGTGTGCTTTCCTTGTCCTTTCTGCTTGTTTCCAGAACCAGGACCCTCTCTACTGGCCTCCTCTGCAGGGTTGTTGTGATGGCAAAGGTCTGTGTGTGTGTGTGTGGGGAGGCATCCTTTGGGCCTCTTAGCCTAGTTTCCAGGTTGCCATGGGGAGGGGGAGGGGAAATATATTCTATTTCTCCCCCCAGAGATAAAGAATGGTAGAAAAAATAGGTAGAAAAAATGAAATGCACAGATACAGGTATAGGATTATGGGGGACACCTGGCTTAAGGGGACTTATAGGTGTGAAAGGGATCTAGGAGTCCAAGTTGACCATTAGTTTAACAGGAGCCAATAGTGTGACACAGCAGCTAAAAAGGCCAATGCAATTCTAGGCTGCATAATAATAACAATAACAATAACATTTATTTATATACCGCTTTTCCAAAACTGATCAAAGCGGTGCACAACAAAGAATACAAAATGCAATAATCAAAAATAACAACAATACATAACATTAAAACTTGACAATAAAAATTCAATCACAATTTAAAACCATAAAATCCATATCAAAGCCAGCTGAGTTGATAATCAATGGTACAAGAGACATATTGGGGGGGTGGGGGGGAACCACACACCTATCAAGGCACATGGAGGAAAGCTTGAGTCTCTTTTCAAAGAGATCCAGGGAGGCGATGGAGCGGAGCTCATTGGGAAGAGTGTTCCGCATTTGTGGGGCCGAGATGGAAAAGGCCCTTTGCATCCATTGAAGTATAGTGTCTAGATCAGACCTGCACAACTTGGCAGTAGGTAGGGGCCAAAATTAAAATAGGGCAAACTTCTAAGGGCTGCAACTAGGTTTTAATTAAATATTTGTTTATGAATATTATTAATTAATGTTAATTAGATTAATGAATATTAATTCAATCCTGCTCTTCCTCTGGCTGGAGAAAGCAGAGAGGCGGAGGAGCCTTTCCTATCCTTCTCCTCCTTGGTAGAAGGCCGCATGATGGAGGAGCCTGGAGGAGTAAGCTTTGGCTCCTCTTCCTCCTCCTTGGAGCAGCCTTGCAGGGTGAGGGTTTGCCTGATGTCCTCCTCCTTTGCAGGGCCATCTCCTCAGGAGGAGGCTGAGCAGCAGAGGAGCCTTCCTCTCTTATCAGGAGGAGCCTTGACATCCCACATCCTCATGGGCTGCTCAAAGGCCTTTGGAGGGCCGCATGGGGCCCCTGCGCGCCTGATCTAGATCAAGGGAAGAAGCCATGGGTCCACCTTGTTCTGCTTTGGCCAGGCCCCACCTGGAATAATCCTGTCTCCAGTTCTGGGCCCACAATTCAAAAGGGATGTGGGGAAACTGGAGCCATGTGTCCAAAGGCGAGTGAGTGACTAAAATGGTGAAGGGTCTGGAAACCATGAAGCCCGGCTATGAGGAAAGACTTAGGGAATTGCTGGGGATGTTTAGCTTGGAGAAGAGAATAGACCAATAGTAAATAACACTTTTATTTTTATCCTGCTGTTCTGTGACAAGAAGAGAGGTAAAGAGGTGATAGGAGAGCCCTGTTTAAAGACTTGAAGGGAGGTTTCAGTGAGGAGGGAGCAAGCTTGTTTTCTGCTGCTGCAGAGAATAGGAGTCAAGGGAGCAATGGATGGAAGCTGCATCTCTCTCAGGGGGCTTTGAGGAGGAGGAGGATGGGATGAAAAGGGCACTTTCCCCAGACTCTCCATTGAGGTCCAGGGAGCGGAGGGAGGCTCAGCCCCAAGATGGAGCCCCTCCTTCCTCAGCCTCCTCCTCTTCCCTTGGCGCTTACTTTCCTTCCTTCCTTCCTTCCCCCTCTTTAAGGCCAAGGGGGGGGGGTCCTGGTCAGTCCCAAGATCGCCCCCCCAAACTGAGGGCTTTGGATCTCCCTCCTCTGCCTCTCTTTCCAGGAGAGAAGGAGGGGGCTCTGGAAGATGAGAGGGGCGCTTCCGCCTCAAGAGAAAGCCCCCCCTCCTCCCCCCCCAAATAGCCCCTCCTGCTTTTCCTGCTGCTGCTGCTGCGGCGACCCCTGAGAAGGAAGGAGTGCGCATGCGCAGAGGCTGCTGGAGGAGGCCTTTGAAGGAAGGGACCCCTCGGGGGAGAAGGGAAGGACTTGGCTGCTGGGGCTCCCAGGCCCTCGGCCTCCTCTCCCTCCTTCCTTCCTTCCTTGGAGGAAGCTGCCATGGAGCCCAAAGTAAGGAGCTGGGCTGAGCCTGAGGAGGAGGGAAAGGAGGCAGGGAAGGCACAGCTGTGTGTCTGTATATCGAGAGAGATGTGTAGATAGATGCTGTGCTTGCCTCTATGTGTGCATTTAGGGAAGGGAATGGGGGAGGACTGGAGGGAGGGAGGGAGGGGAAGGGCAGGGTCTCCTTCCTTAGAGGTCTTCAAGCAGAGGCTGGGTGGCCCTGTGTCCATGGGGATGCTTTGGCTGGGAGTTCCTGCATGGCAGAAGAAGGGGCTTGGACTGGATCAGGGCCCTTCTTGGGGTCTCTTCCAACTCTAGGATTCTATGATTCTAAGGGAAGGGAGTGTGTCTCATTTCAAACAATGGCTGGCGTTTCTACTACTACTTTTGGATAGAGATAGAGATGTGTGTGTCTGTGTGTATCTATATCTCTATCTCTAATGGGTGTGTGTCCCTCTAGGCGAGCCTTCGAGGCCAGAGAGAGAGAGAAGGGCTGCGCAGGCGCAGAGGAGGCTGGGGCTGGGGCTGGGAGGCCCCCGAGGAGAGCAACGGGAAGAAAGAGCCTCTTCTCTTCTCTTGCTCCGGCTTTGGCCCTGGAAGGCAGGCAGGCAGGGGAGGGACGGAGGAGCCCAGGCAGAATGCAGCCGAGGGAGCTTCCCTTGAGAGGCCAGGGCCCTCCTTTCCTCCCCAAGACTCCTCCTCCGCCTCCTCCATCGCAGCCTTCCCTCCAGGAGCAGGTCCCAAATGGAGGAGGAGGAGGAGGAGGAGGCGCAAGGGGGCAGCCCTGGGGCTACAATGCTGGGCCGGCCCTTGCTTACTTTGGCTGCTGCTGCTGCTCTCCTCCTCCTCCTCCTTCTTCTTCTTCTTGTTGGTCTCTTGATAGGAACCAGGGCAGTTAAAGCCTCTCCAACGGGATGATTTCTGCAGGGTCTTTTGGGCCCAAGGAGCCTCAGAACTGTGTCTGTGTCTATAGACACAGAGATGTCTATCACACTAGACTCTGATAGTGCTACTATTCCACTTTGACTGCTCTAGCTGCCTCCTGTTGCATTCTGGGATTGGCAGTTTTAAGGAGCTGAACTTCTCTGCCTGAGAATTCTAAATACTCCTCCTTAAAACTGCCAATCCCAGAATGCAACAGGAGGCAGCTAGAGCAGTCAAAGTGGAATAGTAGCACTATAAGAGTCTAGTGTGATAGACATCACAGACACAGACACAGACTGGGCCCTTGTTCTACGCGGAGGTCGCTGCCAAGATCCCTGTGGATCACAGAATCCCATGGGATCTCTCTCTCTCTCTCTCTCTCTGGCTTTGCTCCGCCAACGGAGATCCGGGAAGGACTCCCGACGCAGCGCCGATCCGGGAGAATTCAAGAGAAGGGCAGCAAAAGGGGCCCCTGATAAAGAAGGGAAAATCAAGGTTTGATCGTTGAAATGGATACTTTCATGGAACGTTTTCAGACTCCGTGGATAAAAATCCATTAATAAGAAGGGTCGACTGTGTCTGTCTGTGTGTAATATATATATATATATATATATATATATACACACACACACATATACACACACACACGCACAATATACTGTGTGTATATATATATATATATACACACACACACACACACACACACATATACACAGAGTCCTATCAGCAAGGATTTCAGACTCCTATAGCACATAAAGCCAAGGTTCAAAACACACTGCAGAAACAGTCCAGTTTGAGACTGCTTTAACTGTCCTCAGTGCTAGGGAGTTCTGGGATTTGTAGTTTATTGAGGCACCAGAAGTCTCTGACAGAGAAGGCTCAATGTCTCACAGAACTACAGTTCCCAGAATTCCCCAGCAATGAGCCAGGGCAGTTAAAGTAGTCTCAAATGGGATACTTTCTGCTGTGCACTTTGGACCTTGGCTGCTTTCTCACGTTGTGCTTGTTGCTCTTGTGTGCCTCCAAGTCATTTCCAACTTATGGCGACCTCATCCTGGGGTTTTCTTGGCAAGATTTCTTCAGAGGGGGTTTGCCCTTGCTATCCTCTGAGGCTGAGAGAGTGTGACTTCACCAAGGTCACCCAGTGGGTTGGCATGGCTCAGCCAGGATTCGAACCCTGGTCTCAGAGATGCTCAGAATGCGCCACGGTTGTTTTTCTCTCCCATTTTCTATTCCCAATGAATGAGTAGTTGTGAGTTTGGGTCTTGGAGTTGTGCTGATAGGCATGTCAAAATGTCCTCCATTTTGAGAATGACTGAGAAATATGAACTTCTATTGTTTTTTATTAATGTCTTTGGTTTTTTTAATTGATGAAAGACAAACATACATAGTCATAATAACATAACACAACAAATACAACATCCACCATCACATCCTACTACAAATAAATCCTAATCACTAACCACATCTAACATAAAACCAATAATGAGGTTCTTTGAGATATCGAACACTCTCTATTCGTCTTCTTCCAGTTTTCGTTCTTTCATCCTTGTCATAGTCATTGATGACTCTAGTCCCCGGCTACATCATTTACCAGTAATTAAAGCTTCTGTATATTTGTCTTGAATTTACGGTGCTAATTATAAACATGTTTCCTGCCAGATATTCTGTTTGCTTTAAATACATTATTACTACAAAGGGAAAGAATGAAAAATGAAAGCGTGACTTTTACGATTACTATCATCTTTTCTAAGACAGTCATGTTTTTAACCACTTAGCAAATTACATTACATCAAAGGTCCATCCTTGCTTCTTATAGAATTCCTTTACACAATCCCAATCCCTTATTGTGTCTTTTGAGGATCCATTGTTCATCAATGACGTAAGTATATCCATGTCCATCTTCTCTCTCGCTTTCAATAGCCATTCCTCTATAGAAGGTGTTTGTGCTTTTTTCCACTATTTGGCATATAAGATTCTTGCGGAGGTGACCAAGTACATTAGGATTTTATCCTATTTTTTATTATGGGTATTTTTCTTAGGTTTTATATCTATCATATTAAGAAGAAACAATTCAGGGTTTAAGGGAATGATTATCTGTAATATATCACTCATTGTTTCTTGTATTGATTTCCAATATTCCTTTGCTTTATTACATTCCCACCAACAATGGTAAAAGTCCCCTTCCTGAGTGTCACATTTCCAGCACTTTTTTGTTCCTGTGTTGTATAATTTGTTTATTTTGCTCGGTGTCATATACCACCGATAGAACATCTTTGAATAATTTTCTTTTAGATTTTGACATAATGAGAGTTTATTTGTAATCGTCAGGCTCCCGCTTGCAGTCTCCTTTCCAAGAAGAGGCTGGACTGTGAAAGTACCAACTTTATTGAAATTAGTGCACATGCAAGAGAAGTGACTTCTTTGTCAGGAATGAAGATGCATAGTTACAGATGGGTTATATAGTCCCACCAGCATACCCACCCCCATAAAGCAATAAAGGAAATTAATTGGATCAGTGAGGAGTCTCCTCCCCAACGATGGAATGTCCTCCAGTCCGGGATCTCAGGCAGACTCTCAAAACAGTTAAGTTCTCACAAGGCGTTATCTCTTCCTTGCACCTGTGGCCTTGAAGCACAAACATCCTTCACCACTAGACTAAGTAATAATGAACCTTAACAGCCTATAAGTATAATCAAGCATGGTTATATATCCCATCATCCCACAACATATATGGCAGCATTTAAAACTTAACAGCAACCTATATAAACATCATGAACATATTACCATAAGATCATATAAGCAATAGCATTAACTCTTAAGGTTTAACTGCCCTCCCAACACAGCAGCAGTCTCTGCCTGGATAAGTAACTCCCTAACATTGCAGCATGCCAATCCTAATAAGCAAGCACAGAAGCTAACCATCAATCTATCTCCTTCTAGTACATTCTAATATATATATCAAACCCATTATTCTAATAATATCTAAACAAAACCCTAAACTTATAATCCCTCTGACAGAAACCCCAAATGAATATATGAATGTAATAATAGTCCAAGATTTTTCCCAGGACTCGAGGTCTATCGTTCTTCCTATATCTCTAGCCCATAATATCGTTGTGTGTTTTGTCGTCTCTGATTCTAAATCCCTTTCTTTAAGTGTTTTATCAAATTTTGCTAAATGATGTCCCTTCTTGTCAAAGAAAATTTCATCCAGCTCATTAGATCTTTGAGTTATTCCTTGTTCCTTCCTGCCTTGTTTAAATCGTACATAAAGCTGGTTATATACAAACCAGTTTATATTTACCTTTTCTTTTTGTAGTTGTTCCATAGATTTCATGCTATATTCTTTCTTATCCTCCATCATTAGTAAATCTTTCTATTTCAACCAGGGCTCTTTCTCTTTTCTAGTTCTGTATAGAAATGCTTCTTGTGCTGATGCCCAGCCAGGGATTTCTTTATAAAATTGCTTTTTCATTTTTGTCCATCCGTTAAATAGGGAGCGTCTTATAAAGTGATCTTTAGCTTTTCCATACTACATATAGCTGTGGTATCCATATCGCATATGATCACCTTCCAAACAGAGTAAACGATCATTGTCTAGTTTTACCCATTCGTCTGTCCCTAACAGACAAGATGCCTGAAAATAGAGTGTAAGGTTTGGCCGGGTCCATCCCCGCTTCTTTTCTCGTCTGTGAGTATCTTCCGTTTGATCCCAGCCCTTTTGCCATATAAATTGCATTTTTCTAAGTATTTTTCTCTGGAAATTATAGGTAGATTCTGGAATAGAAACAAGCTTCTAGGCAAAATATTCATCTTGATGACAGAGGCTCTTCCCATTAATGATAACCATAAGCTAGACCATCTCTCTAAATCATGTTTAACTTCTTTCCATAGCTTTTCATAATTATTTGTAGATAAGTCAATATTCCTTTTGGTTATTATTACTCCTAAATATTTTGCTTTACTTTCTATTTTGAACCCTGTTTTCAATTGTATTTCTCTTTCTTCTGATGCATTCATATTCTTCAAAATGACCGATGTTTTTTCTTGATTTATCATAAAACCTGAATGTTTACCAAAATCTGTTATCCCAGAGATTAAATGATCCAGGCTTCTTTGTGGATCTTCTACATAACAGATTAAATCATTGTTTAATTTCCACTGATGATCTTTTATTTTGACACCTTTCATATTTGGATTTAGTCTTATCCTGTTATTCAGGATTTCTAAGATTAATAGAAATAGGAGCGGTGATAATGGGTCTGGTGCCTTTCTCTATACATATCGATCCCGATCTTTCTTGGTTCATTATAAGTTGTGCCTTTTGTTCTCTATAGATAGCCTTTATCCAAGATAGAAATCTCTCCCATGTTCATCTTTTCTATAGTTTTCAAAACTGTCGAATGCCTTCTCTGCCTCCACCATGACTATTGCCAATTTCCCCCCGATATGATGTCCATAATATTCTGTTATATTAATCGCTGTTCTAATATTGCTCTTTATTTGGCGGTTCGGCAGAAAGCCATTCTGGTCTTCATGGATAATGTGTACTAGAATCTTTTTTAGTCGTTCAGCCATAATTGTTGCGAATATCTTATAATCCATGTTTATCAAAGAAATAGGTCTGTAATTTTTGGCTTCCCAACTATCTCTTCCTTCTTTATGGATCAGTGTGATAAACGCATGCTTCCAAGAATCTGGAATCCCTTCTTTTTGTATATCATTTAAAGTCTCTTTTAATGGACTCATTAGAATCTCTTCTGTTTTTTTATAATAGGCGGCTGATAGACCGTCCGGTCCTGGTCTTTTCCCAAGTTTCAATTTCTTTATTGCTTCTGAGATTTCTTTATCTGTGCTGATAGGCATGTCAAAATGTCCTCCATGTCTGAGAAACATGAATGTAGATTGTTTTTTTATTAATGTCTTTGGCTTTTAGAAGGTCGTGTCCTCCATTTTTCTTGAACATCCTACCGTTCGTCCTACGTGTCCTACATTTTCCCTATACTTTGAGGGGCAATGGAAGGGTGCCAAAATATTTCTTGCCTAGGTGGCCAAATACCTAGAGCCGGCCCTGTGTGTTTGCCTCTTTGTCTGAATGGGAATGGAGGGGAAGACTCAGGAGGGAAAGGGAGGCAGGGAAGGCACTGCTTTGGAAATAGAGAGGACTGGGAGGCCCGTTGCCTTTGCTGGGGCCCTCCAGGAGGGCTCCGATGGCGGCAGCGGGCCCCTGGGAGGCCAGTTGCCTTTGCTGGGGTCCTCCAGGAGGGCTCCGGCGGTGGCAGCGGGCCTCTGGCATCACGGGCCAGCAAAGACGGGGAGGCCTCCAGTGCTGGTGGTCCCCGCCGGCTCTTTCCTGGCCTCTGACAGGGCCTGGGGCCCCGTCAGGGGCCGGCAAAGAGGAGTTGGCCTGGCCCTGGGGGATGGAAGCTCCACCCCCCTGGCTTCGGCCCCCAGTTGTCTGAGGGACAGCAACCCAGCCCCCGGCTCAAAAAGGTTGCCTACCCCTGATCTAGACGCTATACTTTTATTGATGCAGCCTAAAATCGCATTGGCCTTGTTAGTTTCCGCATTGCACTGTTGACTCATGTTCAATTTCTGGTCTACTTGGACTCCCTGATCCCTTTCATATGTAGTTTCCTTAAGCCAGGTCTCCCCCATAATCCTATATCTGTGCATTTCATTCTTTCTTTCTTGCTAAGTGCAATACCTTACATTTCTCCGTGTTGAATTTCATTTTGTTAGCTTTGGCCCAGCTTTCTAGTCTATTCAGGTCATTTTGAATCTTGATCCTGTCCTCTGGAGTATTAGCTATTCCCCCTAATTCGGTGTCATCTGCAAATTTGATAAGTATGCTCCCAATTCTGTCATCCAGGTCATTGATAAAGATGTTGAATAGCCCTGGGCTCAGGACAGAGCCCTGTGGGACCCCACTGGTCACTTCTCTCCAGGATGAAAAGGAGCCATTGTTGAGCACGCTTTGGCTTCGGTCAGTCAACCAATTACAAATCCATGTAACAGTTGCCTTGTCTAGCCCACATTTTAAAAGTTTGTTTGCAAGAATGTTATAGGAAACCTTGTCAAAGTCCTTACTGAAGTCAAGATATTCCCATTCGCTTCTGGGCACAGTACAAGGCGTTGGTTATTACCTTTAAAGCCCTATATGCCTTGGGCCCAGGTTACTTGCGGGACTGCATCTCCCTATATAATCTGCCCTGCACCCTCGGATCATCGGGGAAGAACTTAATGGGAACAGTGTCTACTAAATATGTGTCAACCTTGCAAAGGGCCTTTACTACAGCGGCTCTGAGATTGTGGAATAGCCTCCCAGAGGAGATTCGCTTGATAACCTCCCTGGAGTCATTCAGAAAGGCAGTTAAAATGGAACTTTTCTGTCGAGCAAACCCCCCCCCCCCCCGATATGACATGACCAAGAGTTTTCTGCCGCCTTATGTCTGTTGAATTTATTAATTGTTAATTGGTGATGTTTTTAAGGAATTAATGGTTTTAATGGTTTACATGTGTATGAATTGTATTGTATGTTTTGTACATTTCCCAGCAGACAGGGTCCTAACCTCCTGTATTCTGGGTTTAGCTCCTCCTATTCACTCCTGTAGGCAGGGACAATAAACAAAAGACCGGCCCCTATATAGGGAGGAGCTAGCCCCCCTGAGCCCCAGTCTTGTTCCTGCCTATGCTCCTAGCAGGATGTGTCTCTTCGAGCCACCAAGGTTTTTCCTTTTCCGAAAGCGGTTTGTGAGTTTTCTTGGCCTTCGCTTCTCCTCTCTCCTGCCTTTCCCCCCTTCTTTGGTGGTGGCTATGGCAGAGGACCCCAGGAGCACTGGCTGAGGGTCATCCTTAGTGGTTTACATGTGTATGAATTGTATGTTTTGTACAATTTCAAGTAACCCCGCTTCGATCCATTGGGAGAGGCAGGGAAATATAAATAATAATAATAATAATAATAATAATAATAATAGGATTTATTTATATACCGCCCAATCACTGGGAATCCTCTGGCTTACAATCTAAAAGACAAGACACAAAAGGAGAAGGGAATGGTGAGGGGGAGGGGATCAGGTCCAGCATTCTTCTCTCCCTCTGAGGCCTGGACCAAGGCAGGTGGACAGGGGGGGAGGGCTCTTTTTCTTCCCAGCCTGTTGGAGCTGGCTTGCCTCTCTCTCCCTCAAGATGGTGGATGAAGAGAGGGCTTGTCTTCTCCCAGGAGAAGATACTTCTCTAAGTTTACTGAAATCCGCTCTCCTAAAGTCTAGGATGCGTGTCTGACTCTGCCTGGCTTCTCCTTTCCACTGTATTACAAACTCCAGGAGAACATGGTCGCTTCCACCTAAGGATCCCACCACTTGCACCCCATTAACCAAGTCATCCTTGTTGGTTAGGATCAGATCTAAAATAGCTGTCCCCCTTGTTGCCTCTTCCACCTTTTGGACCATGAAATTGTCTTCCAGGCAAGTGAGGAATTTGCTAGGCCTTGAGGATTTTGCTGACTTTGACATCCAGCAAATATCAGGGTAGTTGAAGTCGCCCATCACTACTATATCTCTCCTTTCTGACTGTGTGGTCATCTGTTCTAGAAAGGCATCATCCAATTCCTCAGTCTGACTTGGGGGTCTGTAGTAGACTCCCACCGTAACATCCTTGTTGTTTCCCTGCCCTTTGATTCTTATCCAGATGCTCTCCACCTGGTTTTGACTGAGAGTTCCTGCATGGCAGAATGGGTTTGGACTGGATGGCCCTTGGGATCTCTTCCAAGTCTACAATTCTATGATTCTAACTATACCTCTCTAAGAACTGAGACCAACTCAGAAAGAACACAAGTAGATTGCATTTTAACAAAGTTTACTAATGGCTTTAATCTACATAGAGGCTATATCCTATATAGGCTACATATCAGCAGATGTGGTGGCCTAGTGGTTAAGATGCCAGTTCTGATGATTGGATGTTTGAGGCCCTGGTGCTATATGAATGGGTGAGCTCCTGTCACTGGTCCCAGCTTCTGCCAACCTAGCAGTTTGAAAGCATGCAAATACAAGCAGATAGATAGGTGCTACTTCTCAGTAGGTTGTTAATGGGGTTTGTTGGAGTCATGCTGGCCAAATAACCACCGGAGCAGTCCTCAGACAACACTGGCTCTTCGGCTTAGAAACGGAGATGAGCAGAGTCAGTTACGATTAGACACTCTTCTAACGGCACTAGCTTTTCCTTTATCTTTTATATCAATCTATCTAAGGAATAGTTTAGGTAAAGAATAGATCTTTGTCTCACCATCTTTCCAAAGAAAGCTGAGAGAGGAGGAAGATGAAGGACCCAGCAGAGACAAGAAACATATTTTCCATGAGAGAGCTTCCCAAAAGTGGGAGTGATGTGAATCACTTGGTTAGTTTACCACTTTGCAAAGTTATTGCCCTCTGGTTCAGTAGAAACAATTGAGATGTTGAAAACAGGGGAGAGAGAGCAGAGTTTGCATGCAGCATACTAAAAGCTTCCAAGAGTTATAAGTCCCAGCCCTAGGACAGCAAGGCTGGTATAGCGTACATTGCTGTGGTAAGAAGAGAGGCCACCTAATAAAAGTAAATCAATACAACGTTTATTTATATCCCGCTTTTTGTTAAAAACAATCAAAGTGGCTTACAAAAGTTAAAATACACCCATATATACAAAATAACCCCCCTTAAAAGACAATTAAACAACATAGAATTTAAAATTAAATAACAATTAAAACCGATAAAGGTGGCAGAGTCATAATATATATGGGGGGGGGGGGGGGGACAATCACCACATGGCCCAGTAGTTTATTCTGGAAAGGCCTGCCGGAAGAGATCTGTCTTAATAGCTTTCTTGAAGCTGTCTAAGTTGGTGATTTGATGGATCTCGTCTGGCAGGCTGGGAGGGGTTGCAGAAAAGGCCCTCTGGGAAGTTGCAGTCAGGCTGGTTTTTATAGGCTGCAACCTGGATGGCCCTTCTGCTCTCTTCCAACTTTACGATTCTATGGATTCAGCTTGAGTTTGTTTTCCCTCATCCAGTCCATTACTGCCTCAAGACACTGACTGAGGGGAGAAATGCCATCTGTCATCGTCGCTGATGTCCTAGACATGGAGAAATATATTTGGGTGTCATCAGCATACTGATAACACCCCGCCCCATGTCTACGGATGATTTCTCCCAGCGGCTTCATATGAATGTTAAATAGTCTCGGGGACAGGATGGCACCCTGAGGGATGCCGCAATTAAGCTCCATTTTCAAGGAGCAACTGTCCCCGAGGATCATCCTCTGGAACCTGCCCGAGAGGAAGGAATGGAACCTCTGCAGTGCAGTGCCTCCAATTGCTAGCTCTTTCAGGCGCTCCAAGAGGATGTCGTGATCTATTGTGTCGAATGCCGCTGAGAGGTCTAGGAGCACCAATAGGGTCACGCTCCCTCTGTCGATGCCTAGATGAAGGCCATCAGTTAAGGCGACCATGGCAGTCTCCACCTGGCCTGGGATTCAGGATAACGTGACTGGTTTCTAATTGCTTTAATTGTAATTTGAACCATGAAGTGCATAAGCATGAATAATTAAGATGGCAGAGTCAGAGAGGGACAGCGGTCACTTAGGCAACATTTGGATCAGGCTTCCCTGCAAGCTGGCCAAGATTGCATTTTTAATTTATTCTGCATCATTATTTATTTATTTATTCAAAATATTTCTACCCTGTTTTTTAACTGCAAAGACTCTCAGAATGGCTTACATCACAATTAGTCTATTTATTTACCTCCCCTCCAAATTATAGGACTCAACTTCCCATCAAAGGACTCACACAGGGGAGAAGCCCTATAAATGCATGGAGTGTGGAAAGAGCTTCAGTGAGAGTAGAAATCTAAACTCACATCAAAGGACCCACACAGGGGAGAAGCCCTATAAATGCATGGAGTGTGGAAAGAGCTTCAGTGAGAGTAGAAATCTAAACTCACATCAAAGGACCCACACAGGGGAGAAGCCCTATAAATGCATGGAGTGTGGAAAGAGCTTCAGTGAGAGTAGAAATCTAAACTCACATCAAAGGACCCACACAGGGGAGAAGCCATATAAATGCATGGAATGTGGAAAGAGCTTCAGTAGGAGTGATAGCCTAAACTCACATGAAAGGACCCACACGGCGGAGAAGCCATACAAATGCATGGAATGTGGAAAGAGCTTCAGTGAGAGCAGAAGTCTAAACAGACATGAAAGGACCCATACGGGGGAGAAGCCCTATAAATGCATGGAATGTGGAAAGAGCTTCAGTGAGAGTGGAAGTCTAAACTTACATCAAAGGATCCACACAGGAGAGAAGCCATATCAATGCATGGAATGTGGAAAGAGCTTCAGTCAGAGTGCACATCTCAATTCACATCAAAGGACCCATACGGGGGAGAAGCCATATAAATGCATGGAATGTGGACAGAGCTTCAGTCAGAATGGAGATCTAAATTCACATCAAAGGACCCACACTGGGGAGAAGCCATATAAATGCATGGAATGCGGAAAGAGCTTCAATCAGAGTGGAAGTCTAAACTCCCATCAAAGAACCCACACAGGAGAGAAGCCATATAAATGCATGGAATGTGGACAGAGCTTCAGTAGGAGTGATAGCCTAAACTCACATGAAAGGACCCATACGGGGGAGAAGCCATATAAATGCATGGAATGCGGAAAGAGCTTCAGTCAGAATGGAGATCTAAACTCACATCAAAGGACCCACACTGGAGAGAAGCCATATCAATGCATGGAATGTGGACAGAGCTTCAGTCAGAGTGGAAACCTAAACAAACATCAAAGGACCCACACAGGGGAGAAGCCATATCAATGCATGGAATGTGGACAGAGCTTCAGTCAGAGTGAATATCTAAACTCACATCAAAGGACCCACATGGGAGAGAAGCCATTTCCAGCCAGCAGGGATCTAGGTGTCAGCTCTGAAGGTCTGTCTATCATCTCTTGTTGCTAAACATAAAGTTTTTTTAAAAGTCACTATTGGGACAAAGAAGAATGTTTTGTTGTGGGAAGAATCCTGAGAGTTTCACAAAATTGCTCATCAGGCTGCATATCAGACAAAGCAGGCAGGAATTGGGAGAGAAAGTGTTAGTTTCCAAGGGCCTGTACAGACAGGCCAAAATAAAGCTGCTCAGGTCACTTTGGAGGTATGCTGTTTAAATGATGCATGCATCCTAAGAGTCCAGAAGTCTTGCCAAACCTATGCTCCAGTCCTAAGGACTGGAGCGCAGGTTTGGTGAAGCTTCTGGCCTCTTTAGATGTATGTATCATTTAAACAGCATACCTCCAAAGTGGCCCGAAGCAGCTTTATTTTGGCCTGTCTGTACGGGGCCCATGCATCCCTTCATTTCCATCCCAAGGTCTTTTCCTGGGATTCTCTTTAAGGTGCAAAGGGTTAGGGGTTGGGGTGAGACAAAGATGCCCTCCTCCTCTTAGCCCTCGAAGGGTGAAAGATGCCAGTGGTCATCTTCCTAGAGAGGCAGGGATGTTAATGAGGGAGGAGACTCCTCCCTTCACACTTCTGCTGTATGGAGCAAAAGGGGGAAAGAGGCGAGAGGGTGCAACATTTGGGAAGATAATGGGGTCGGGAGTGAGACACCACATGTGATATCATGGTGGGGAAAGAGCCTTCCAGTTGGTGTCATGACTGGCAAGGACTGGTCCTGATTCCTGCAGCCCCCATTAGAAATACCCCTCTGCTTCACTGAGACTGGAAGGGGAAGAGGCGGCAGGTAAAGGAGGTAAAGCTGCAAGATTGTGGATAGCGAAGTTTTGTGGGGTGGCTGTGTCATGCCTGTAAAGCTGGAAGATCGGGGGCTTGGTGCTGGTGCCGGGCTGGTGCATGCACCCCCCTCCCTATCGGAAAAGCTTTGTGGGAAACCAACTGGGGTCTTGCCTGATATGAGCTAAAAGGGGACAGATCAGGGAGGATCCAGGAGGCTAGTCAGCCTCAACCAGAGTAGACCCACTAAACCAGAAGCGGAATGGTTGGGTGGCTTGGGTAAATCCTATTGACTCCAGTCACACTTAAGTTCTGTGTTCTGCTCCCACAAGAGAGACCTTCCCTCCTTCCCTTTTTCTTGGAGAGGCTGCAAAAATTCCAGGCTCTTTTTGCCATCTCTTGATACCTTTGGCGGAAAGGAGCTCAGTTTTTCTTTAGGGTAAATATTACTAACCAACTCTTTGCAAAAATTCTAGAATTGCCTGGGTTCTTTCCTTTTGTCCCAGAGATCTCTTGCAAAAGGGGCCTCATAAAAGAGTGTCACTTTTGAGATGCAAAGGATTACTTAGATCCAAGTTTCAAGTAAAGTAAAATCAATATTTTCCTTTAATCCAAGTACTGGGCCAGCATGGGACGCTGGTTTGAGTGTTGAACTGCAACTCTGGAAACCAGGTTTGATTCCCAGATAAACCATGAAGCGCACTTAGTGACCTTGGGCAAGTCACATGCTCTCAGCCTCAGGGAAAGGGAATGGCAAACCTCCTCGGAAATCTTGCCAAGAAAATCCCACCATTTTCACCTTGGAGTTGCCATAAGTCAGAAATGGCTTAAAAGCACACAACAGGCTCAAGCTCTATTTTTCATTCTCAGATCAAGGTGAAATCGGAGAAGCAACCTTGAGCTTCTGGGGTCACTGTGAAATCTCCACACAGATTATGGTTTTAAATTGTTTTTTCTGGAGTAAACCCTCTTGTTTTAACTGGTCAACTTTATAAAGGTTAAACTGTTTAACTGATTGTGTTATTCCCCCCCCCCCCCCACCACCACCAATATCCTCTAACACAGGTTAGGATATAAATATATCGGTATATGAATAAATAGAGATTGAACTGGCCTAGATCCATCCCTTAGTTGTCAGTCCTATAGATCCACATTCTTAGATATAAACCCGAGCAACTGATGTTAATGTTTGAAGATGCCCCAACAGTCTTCACACTTTTTAGTACAAGAGACAAAACCTAACCATTTTTCATAATCTTTTCCATACAATACAATATCTACGGAGTGTGTTAGACATCGGAGTGTGGTGGAGTCTCTTTCCTTAGAGGTCTTCAAACAGATGGTATCAAAAGCTGCTGAGAGGTCCAGGAGAACCAACAGGGACACACTCCCCTTGTCCAGTTCCCTGCGTAGGTCATCCACCAAGGCGGTCAAGGCTGGCTCTGTCCCATAGCCAGGCCTGAAACCAGATTTAAATGGATCTAGATAATCTGTTTCATCCTGAATCCCTGGAGTTGGGAAGCCACCACACGTTCCAAAACCTTGCCCAGAAATGGTAGGTTAGACACTGGCTGATAGCTTTTCATTATTGTGTGATCCAAGGATGGCTTTTTTAACAGAGACCTCACCACAGATGTATGCCGGGGTGTTTCTTGCTCAGGTCCTGGCAGAAAGGGTGCAGGGAGCTACTCTTGTGAAGGCTTTACCTGTTGTTGGAGGACCGTCTGGACCATGAGAGAACTGTGAATTGTGAATTATTATCCTCTCTCTCTCTCTCTCTATATATATATATATATATATATTGCTTACCTCTTAATGGGATCTTCTTTTTTCATCAACAGATAATGTTTCTCCTTCTCAAGAAGAAAGAGATATTCCAGAAGCCACCTAAGGCATCCGGGAATACACCGTTGTGAAAAAGAGGAGTTTGGAAATCAAACAATACCACAGTCCAAAAGGAAAACCAACTGAATAATTCCATGTTTTTTTAAACCTTTGAACTCTTACAAGGGAGAAACCATACAGATGGATCTGTTGCAGTAGACAGACGTCTACATTCCCATCAAAGAACCCACACAGGAGAGAAGCCATATCAGTGTATAGAATGTAAGAATTCATACCTGCTTTCCTTCAGGCGTTGCTTCACTAACCCTGTTTGATGGATTCCAGTCTATATTGAAACAAACAGTGATGACTAAAATGTCTTTACTGGGCTTCTCTCTGTATCTCCTGCTCAGCATGTGATACACTGTAATAAGGCTAAAGCAACCATCAAGCAACAGATGGTAGATACAGAGCAAGAGTTAGACCTAGCTAGCACCCCAAATTTTATTGCTAGTGACTCCGAGAGATATTTGGCATCAGCTATGGCATACTTAGCAAAACTCAAAAGTACCTAAACCCCAGAGAGCCTTTACTTTGGCACAATGTCATGCCCTTCTCCCAGCTGTCCTTGAAGGCCGATATGAGAAGATCCCTTTCTGAGATAGACTATGCCCCTGTGATTCTGGCCAAATAGAGACGACAGAGCATGTACTACTCCAGCGTTCACACTTCAGGAACATCCGCCTCAGCCTTATTTCTCCTCTAAACATGAAGGACACACCAGTCAGTTTTATGCTTCTCTGCTGCTTTCGGACATCAACCCTGATACAAGAGATAACGTTGCCAGACTTTGTGCAGCTGCGGTTCAAATTTGTCAGGCACTGACCTCTGCAATAGACTAGTACCAATCTTGTCTTGCTATGCTGGAATCTGAAAGGATATTTTATTTCCACTTTATATACATAAGCAGTAGACAATTAAGGTACATTAACCCTCATTATTAACTATTATAAATATATTCTATTTTATCTTCCATTAGAACTTCCAGTAGTCCCTCTGAATTGTTTGTTGTATTTGTTTTGCTTAGCTGCTACCTTGCGTTTGAAAGCCATTGCCACATTGCTTCAGTATCTTATGCTTTTCAGTTGAGATTTTCTGTTTGTTATTCTGTAACTGATAATGTTTTGACTATTTCCTGATTTATATCCTTTTCATCTGGTTTTGTAGTATTCTGTTAATAGTTTCCACTCTTTCTCCACTTCCTCTGTCGTTTTTCCATCTAGCGATAGCATTAATTGATCCATTTTGATCCCATCCAGTAGGTCTAACAACCATTCCTCAATCTTTAGTGTGTTTACTTTTCCACTTTTTTGCTAAGTTGATTCTAGCTATTGCTGTTATATGTAAGATTTGTCTCCGTTTTCTTTTTGCTTGATGATTTGTTATTTTATCTGTTGCGTTTAGCAAATAAATTTCTGGGATCATCCTAGACTTTATTTTCCAGATGTTATATGTATTTTGGTGAATGTTTATCCAGAATTGTTGCATTTGTGGACAGTGTCACAGGGGCTAAGACTGAGCATGCGCAGGACCCTTCAACCCCCCTCTGAGCCTGCGCAGTATTCCCAGGGCGCCTCCATCTCCTCCTCCTCCTCCTTCCTTTTCTTTGGCTGAAGGCCTTTGAGGGGATCCCTGAAGAGGGACAGGAAGGGAAGGGAAGGGAAGGGAAGGCGGCTGGGGCTTCAAAGGCCTCCTCTTCCACTTTCCTTCCTTCCTTCCTTCCTTCCTTTTTTTGAGGAGACTTGGAAGAGGCTGGAATGGAGCCCAAGGTAAAGAGCTGGACTCAGGAGGGAAAGGGAGGGAAGTTAATATAGATGAGTATGTATAGTATATGTATAGAGAGAGCGTCTCTCATTTAAAACGATGGAATTTATGCCACTTGGGAATATTTTGAACATATCTCTCTGTGTCTGTCTCATTTAAGACAATGGCAGAGTCAGATGGCATCCCTTATTATACAAAAGGGCAAAGCCAAGGATTCCCAGCTGGAAGTTGTAGTACTTTTGAATATTTTGAACATAATCTCCCCTTACGAACCACCCAGAGCCTTAAGATCCTCAGGAGAAGGCTTTCTTTTGGTGCCACCACCATCCCAGGCTCACCTGGTGAGGACCCAAGAGAGAGCCTTCTCAGTGGCTGCTCCCACCCTCCGGGACCCCCTTCCTTCCTTCCTTCCTTCCTTCCTTCCTTCCTTCCTTCCTTCCATGGGAAACAGGGCTGGCCCCCTCACTGCTGGTCTTTCGCAGGCAGGCAAAGACATTTTTGTTCAAACAGGCCTTTTTAGGTCTGGCAGGGTTGGTTTTGTTGGGGGCTGAGAGGGTTAGTCTTAGATTAATAATTTTAACTTTGTATATTTTAAATTTTATATTTGCAACTTTTATATTTTTATGATTTTAATTGTACAGTTTTAATTGTTGTGTTAGCCTCCTCGGGTCCCACTTTGGGAAAAAGGCGGGATAAAAATAAAACAAACATGTGTCTCATTTAAAACAATGGTAGATGGCTTCCCATCCAGTGTGTCTTTCGAGGGATGGATCAGAGCTTCTTCCAGTTGCTTATAATAAGCTGCCGGTAGCCATCTGGGCCGAGGTTTTTGTTGGATCGCAGACTTTTTATAGCTTCTGATATTTTGGGAATAGTGACATTTTTGTTTAAGTTATTTTTTTCTGTATCATTCAGCTTAATTAAATCTTGTTTTTCCCAATATTTCAGTATCCTTTCTCTATCATCTTCTTTTCCCTTTGTTCCTTTGTATAATTCTTGAAAGAATTCTCTAAAGATCTCCTTAATTCTGTTACTTTCAGTTGTTCTTTCATCCTTATATTTCAATTCTGTAATTATTTTCCTATCTTCATGTTTTCTCAGCTTGCTTACTAATAATTTCCCAGATTTGTTTCCAGATTCAAAGTGGACCCGTTTGACCTTTTTAAATGTCTTTTCTATTTCCCGTAAAGCTATTATTCTCAGTTGGTGTTGTAAATCTTCCACTTCGTGTTTTCATTTCTTATCACCTGTTCTTTTCCATTCTCTTCCTTTGTATTTCAATTTTTCTATTATATTTTTTCCCTTTCTAGTTCCTTCCTCTTTAACTCAGACTGTATCTTAATGAATAACCCTCTAAATACTGCTTTACTGGCATCCTAAATGCTTTACTGGCATCCTAAATGGTTTTATTTAACATCCCTTCTGTTTTGTTTTGTTTCTCTCTCACTCGCTCTCCGCAGAGCTTCCTTGCCCTTTAGCTTTCGGTGCTGGGGCCCTGTTTCCCTTCCCTTTGGAATCTTTTACTCTCCTCTGAGACAGCATCTTGACCTCCTGCTGAATGGCCTCCGCCTCTCCAGCCAATCTGATCCACTCCATCGCGGTGGGGGGTTGCCTCTGGTGAGAGCCCATCTCACAATCTCCGGACGCAGTCCCTCTTTAAAATACTGAATCTTCATGCCCTCTGTGCAGTCAGGCACTTGGGCTACTAAGCTCCTGAACTCCATTGCATATTCAGACACCGACCTGGATCCCTGATCCAAAGCCTTAAGTTCAGCCAGGGCAATGCTAGCCCGAAAGGGATCTTCAAATCTGGCCCTTAGAGCTCTCATAAACTCTGCTAGGCTTCTCAGCTCAGCGGCCTGGCAGTCGTATAGCTGCACCAGCCAGTTCGCAGCCTCCCCCTTGAGGTGTCTAGCCACACACTTTACTTTGGCTGTTTTGTTGGGGAAGGTGGGTCCCCACTCATCCATGTGGTCTGCCACTTGCGATAGGAAGTAAGGCAGTGTTTGGGGATCCCCATCAAACTTGACTCCCAGCCTCCTGGCTTGGGCCTCCTGCGCTCTGTCTTTGGGGGGTGCCGCCGGTGGGGGACTCTTCCTCCCCAGCTCCCGCGCCAGCTCCAGCCCCTGGGGGCAGCACTGCTGCGGCAGGGGCCGGTCCTGCACCTGCTCCTGCTCCCCCTCCTCCTTCACCCGTGAGCCGTTGGAGGACCTCTAGGATCGTGGCCAGGGTGCCCTGGACCCCCTCCATGTCCACCGTCAGCTGTTGTACCTGCGTTTCCAAGTCGGCTTCTTCCCCAGGAGGCAGTTGCAGCGGCTGCGTGAAGCCTGTGTTCCAGTCCGACCAGCGTGTAGCACGTCTTCGCTCCTTCGTTCGGGGTGGCGCCACTGGCAGGCCAAACCACTGCCCAGGTGCCAGTGGGGTCTTTGCATGCTAAAGTGCAAACTGTATTAGATTGGGCGCCACCAAGGAACCGCAAAGATGTTCAAAAGTTATTGGGCTTTGCCAACTTTTACAGACAATTCATTCCTGATTTTGCCAAAACTGCCTTGCCCATAACTGACCTGCTTAAAACTAAGTCTTTGGAGAAGAAAGGGGGGGAGGTGGCGCCAAAAGGAGGCAAAGTGCCCAAACCTTCTGCTCCAATTCTGTGGTCAGAGGAGTGCCAGTGGGCCTTTGACCAGTTAAAGCTGTTGTTCAGTACTGAACCCATTTTGCTTCACCCAGACCCAGATAAACCTTTTGTTGTACAAGTAGATGCCAGTGACTTTGCTATGGGCGCTGTATTGTTGCAAAGGGACAATGAGGACAAACTTAGGCCATGTGCTTACCTGTCTAGGAGGTTCCAGAAGGCTGAAATAACTTGGCCTTGTTGGGAGAAGGAGGCCTATGCCATTAAACACGCCTTAGAAAGTTGGCGACAATTCTTAGAGGGGGCGCCACAACCTTTCGAAGTGTGGACTGACCACAGGAACCTGGAGGCATTGCAAACTCCTCGAAAGCTGACCCCCAAACAGAGGAGGTGGGCCAAGGACTTTTATAAATACAAGTTCAAGCTGAAATTCTTCCCTGGGCGCCAAAACATTTCGGCTGATGCACTGTCTAGATTGCCACAACATGAGGGGAAGGATGCAATCCCGCTGGAAACTATCTTTTCCCCTGAACAGTTGGGCTTGGCTGTGATTACTCGCAGCAAAGCCAAAGCTTCGACTTCTCCTCCTACACAGACTAAGTCTGAAGTTCAGTTGGATGACATGCTGCTACGAATCCAGCAGGTGGCAGATGCCGATGACTGGCTCCTGCACCACAAGGACTTGTTGTCTCGTAATGCTCAGGGCCTGTGGGTAAAAGGTTCTAAGGTCTATGTTCCAGCTTCCATGAGAGAGGACATTTTGATGCTGTGCCATAATTCTAAAGCTGCTGGACATTGGGGTTATCTAAAAACTTGGCACAAGCTGCACAACACCTATTGGTGGGAGGGTGTGCGTGCTGATGTTGATGCCTATGTAAAGAGTTGCCCTGTTTGTGCCAGGGCCAAGCCTGTGGTGGGCAAGCCTAGGGGTTTACTTCACCCTTTGCCCACGCCTGATACACCATGGAAACACATTGCTATGGACTTTATAACTGATTTGCCACCAAGTAAAGGCAGAGACACCATTTGGGTGGTGGTGGACTTATTTTCTAAACAGACGCATTATGTGGCTTGTAAAGGGATGCCCTCGGCTTCTAAACTGGCTGACCTGTTTATTTCCCATATATACAAATATCACGGTTTGCCGGATAGAATAATCTCAGATAGAGGCAGTACCTTCACCTCTAAGTTTTGGAGGGTGTTACAGAAGAAATTGGGGGTTCAGTTAGCGCTTAGCACGGCCTATCACCAATGATAGGGAACCAATGATACTGCAAGGCATAGCCTTCAGAATATCATAAGGGATTATGAGGCTTTGGGTAGGAAGTTGAAAGAGGTGGATGCCCAGGTTGTCATCTCGTCTCTTCTGCCAGTCGAAGGGCATGGTCCAGGAAGGGAGAAGAAAATAGCGGATGTAAACAACTGGCTCCGCAGATGGTGCCGCCAAGAACGGTTTGGATTCTTGGATCATGGGCTGCGGTTCCATGAGGAGGGACTTCTTGCAACAGACGGGTTGCATCTCACGCCAGTTGGAAGAAATGTCTTTGCCAACAGTCTCAAGAACTTGATCAGGAGAGCTTTAAACTGAATTCCGAGGGGAAGGGAGACAATAATAAGGAAGGCGAAAGGGATGGCGAAAATAGTCAAACTGACATAGAGGAAACAAGGCAAACAGTGCAAGGACCCAGCAGTGGGAGGCAAAAAAACTTGCACAGGCAGCAAGTAAAAGGGAACCATGGTCTGCGATGTATCTACACTAATGCACAGAGCATGGGAAATAAGCAAGATGAACTCGAACTCCTAGTACAACAAAGCAAATATGATATAATAGGCATCACTGAAACCTGGTGGGATGAGTCTCATGATTGGAATGTGGAAATAGAGGGGTATAACCTTATTAAGAGAAATAGGCCAAACAGGAAAGGAGGAGGAATAGCACTATATGTCAGAGATATTTACACCAGTGAAGAGATCCTGGACATCAATCATGGAAGCCAGGTGGAGAGCATCTGGATAAGAATCAAAGGGGAGGGAAACAACAAGGGTGTTATGGTGGGAGTCTACTACAGACCCCCAAGTCAGACGGAGGAATTGGATGATGCCTTTCTAGAACAGATGACCACACAGTCAGAAAGGAGAGATGTAGTAGTGATGGGCGACTTCAACTACCCTGATATTTGCTGGAAGTCAAACTCAGCAAAATCCTCAAGGTCTAGCAAATTCCTCACTTGCCTGGAAGACAATTTCATGGTCCAAAAGGTGGAAGAGGCAACAAGGGGGTCAGCTATTTTAGATCTGATCCTAACCAACAAGGATGACTTGGTTAATGGGGTGCAAGTGGTGGGATCCTTAGGTGGAAGCGACCATGTTCTCCTGGAGTTTGTAATACAGTGGAAAGGAGAAGCCAGGCAGAGTCAGACACGCATCCTAGACTTTAGGAGAGCGGATTTCAGTAAACTTAGAGAAGTATTGAGGGCGATTCCATGGTCAGAAATACTAAAAGATAAAAGAGTTCAGGATGGATGGGAGTTTCTCAAAAGAGAGATACTGAAGGCACAATTTCAAACAGTTCCAGTGAGAAAGAAAAACGGGAGGTGTCTCAAGAAACCAGGATGGATGACTAAGGAACTTTCAACCGAGCAAAGTTTGAAACGGAACATGTATAAGAAATGGAAAAAGGGGGAAATCACGAAAAAGGAATTCAAAGAAATAGCAGGCATTTGTAGGGTAAAGTCAGAAAAGCTAAAGCGCAGAATGAACTCAGGCTTGCTAGAGAGGTTAAGAACAACAAAAAGGGCTTTTTTGGATATGTCCGCAGCAAGAGGAAGAAGAAGGAAACGGTAGGGTCACTGCGTGGAGAAGATGGCAAAATGCTAACAGGAGATAGAGAAAAGGCAGAATTACTCAACACCTTCTTTGCCTCAGTCTTCTCAGAAAAGGCAAAGGGTGCTCAACCTGAGGATAATGGAGCAGAGGACAGAATAGGGGAATTTCAGCACAGAATAAGTAAAGAGATAGTAGAGGAACACCTTGTTAATCTGAACGAATATACGTCTCCAGGACCAGATGAACTCCATCCAAGGGTATTAAAAGAACTGGCAAAAGTAATATCGGAGCCATTGGCAATCATATTTGAAAACTCCTGGAGAACAGGAGAGATCCCAGCAGACTGGAGGAGGGCAAACGTTGTCCCCATCTTCAAAAAGGGGAAGAAGGAGGATCCCAACAATTATGATCCAGTTAGTCTGAGATCAATCCCAGGAAAGATTCTGGAGCAGATCATTAAACAGAGAGTCTGTGAACATCTAGAAGGCAATGCCATAATCACAAAAAGTCAACATGGGTTTCAGAGAAACAAGTCATGCCAGACAAATCTAATCTCTTTCTTTGACAAAATGACCATCTTGGTAGATGAAGGGAATGCTGTGGATATAGTAGATCTTGATTTCAGTAAGGCCTTTGACAAGGTTTCCCATGACATACTTGCAAACAAGCTTGTAAAATGTGGGCTAGACAAGGTAACTGTTACATGGATCTGTAATTGGTTGACCGGCCGAACCCAAAGGATGGTCAGCCATGGCTCCTTTTCATCCTGGAGAGAAGTGACCAGTGGGGTGTCCAGTGGGGCTCTGTCCTGGGCCCAGGGCTATTCAACATCTTTATCAATGACCTGGATGACAGAATTGGGAGCATACTTATCAAATTTGCAGATGACACCAAATTAGGAGGAACAGCTAATACTCCAGAGGACAGGATCAAGATTCAAAATGTCCTGAATAGACTAGAAAGCTGGGCCAAAGCTAACAAAATGAAATTCAACACAGAGAAATGTAAGGTATTGCACTTAGGGCGGAAAAATAAAATGCACAGATATAGGATGGGTGACACCTGGCTGAATGAAACTACGTGTGAAAGGGATCTAGGAGTCCAAGTAGACCACAAGTTGAACATGAGTGAACAGTGTGATGCGGCAGCTAAAAAGGCCAATGCGATTTTAGGCTGCATCAATAGAAGTATAGTGTCTAGATCAAGAGAAGTAATAGTGCCACTGTATTCTGCTTTGGTCAGGCCCCACCTGGAATACTGTGTCCAGTTCTGGGCGCCACAATTCAGAAAGGACACTGAGAAACTGGAGCGTGTCCAAAGGAGGGCGACAAAAATGGTGAAGGGTCTGGAAACCATGCCCTATGAGGAACGACTTAGGGAGCTGGGGATGTTTAGCCTGGAGATAAGAAGGTTAAGAGGTGATATGATGGCCCTGTTTAAATATTTGAAAGGATGTCATGTTGAAGAGGGAGCAAGCTTGTTTTCTGCTGCTCCAGAGAACAGGACCCGGAACAATGGATGCAAGCTCCAGGAAAAGAGATTCCACCTGAACATTAGGAGGAACTTCCTGAGAGTAAGGGCTGTTCGACAGTGGAATGCACTTCCTCGGAGGGTGATAGAGTCTCCTTCCTTGGAGGTCTTTAAACAGAGGCTGGATGGCCATCTGTCAGGGATGCTTTGAATTGGATTTCCTGCATGGCAGGGGGTTGGACTGGATGGCCCTAGTGGTCTCTTCCAGCTCTACGATTCTATGATTCTATGATTAAAGAAACATACGACATATATCACACACAGAATCCAGTCCAGCCCCCTTCTTCTGCCATGCAGGAATACACAGAATCCTAGAGTAGGAAGGGACCCCCAAGGGCCATCCAGTCCAGACCCCTTCTGCCATGCAGAGATAGAGAGAATCCTAGAGTAGGAAGGGACCCCAAGGGTCATCCAGGCCAGCCCCCTTCTTCTGCCATGCAGGAATACACAGAATCCTAGCGTTGGAAGGGATCCCAAGGGCCATCCAGCGCTTGGTAGTTGGCAGTTTGAGGACTTCAGGGAATCCCTAATGGAGGATGAAAGATCCCCAAAGTGGGAAGAGACCCAAACAGGATTTCCGAACCTTAACAACACCTATAGTTCTTTCTGATGCTATAATAGATAGTCCCTGATATAGTCAGTGTTTGCCCGCAAAGAAGGGGTCCTTGGGAGATATAGAGTCTTCCTGAGATATTTGCTGTTCGCTTTCTAACAAAGTGGTTTGTGTCCTTAGTGAAACTGGATCCAAAAGCCAGTAGTAGCCTTTTATCTTGCAAATGGGATTTAATGTTTATTTCCTGGAATGAAACTCCCATCATCCACATGGCCAGAAAGAGGAGGGGGCCCTGTCCTTCAGCAAGGCACCTCTAAGCCATCTGAACTGAGGACTACAACTCCACGTCTTCTTGACTCTTCAGCAATATCTTTCTCTTTCTCCCTTTCTCTCTCTCTCTCTCTTTCTTTCTCTCTCTCTTTCTCCTGCACCATTTTTAACTCCTTCACCTGAAGACAAAGAAGCCAGTGGAGCTTGGAAGGCTTGCAATTTGTATAATATGTGTCTTGTTTGACCCAAGGAAAGCATCCATCCCAGAGTCGAGAAGGAAAGCAACCCATGGATGTCCTGAGCTCATCATTTCAGAGAAACAATGGAGGACTGGTGCCTGAGAGTCCAAAGGGAAGGGAGCCTTTCTCTGGGGCTGAGCAGGACTCCATTTGCCCAGGGAGACCTTCCTCTCTTTCCAGGGCTCCATCCCAGGAACCAAGTCTCAAGGCAAGATGGGGCTCCTGACTGGCCATGAAAGCCACTGGGTGACCTTGGGCAAGTCACATACTTCAGCCTCAGGGGAAGAAGGAGGCCATGGAAGACCCCCTCTGAAGAGGAAACCTGCCAAGAAACCCCCAGGCTTGGAAAATACATGAAGGCACATAACAGCAGGTCTAGATGTGCTGGAGACAAGCTGGTTGAGGTAGTCCTTTTATCGGAGGGGCTATGGAGGGGTTTGACTTGTCCCCGTCCCTCCAAGAACCATCATTGCGCAGGTGAAAGTCACAAGCTCTTTGTTCCTGCTGCCTCCTCAGGAGCCAATAGGCTGGAAGTCCACATTGGGAAAGGTTCCCAGGAGAACTTTTCTAAGATCAATAAAAAGAAGATAGTCTCTACCCACAAGCTTAGAATCTAAACCGCAAAACAAATGGAGAAAGGGGTTTACAGGGAAGCCTTGTTCCACTTGGAAGAGAAGCAATCCAAGGAGAGACGATTCATTTTCATCTGTTTTAAAGGTTTGCATTGGTTTTAATGCCCAAGGCATTTGTTGTTTTGGAAGTCTTTTTCCTTTATCTTCTAGAAGGCAGCCGAGTTTTGTCTCTTGCACTAAAGAATGAGAGGAATCTTGTGGCATCTGAAAGGCTAACATCATTCTCTGGAGTTATCTCTGATAATATGTATATATAGGACTGCAAGACTTGTTCATTGATTTATTAAAATATTTGTAGTGCACCCCATTTCATAGCATCTCATAACTATACCTTAATATCTGTTAACCAGAATATAAAACAAAATCATGAAACAATTGGGGAAATTAAAACAAGGAACTTCAACTCAGCGAGGAGAGCTTATACTAGGAATTGAATAGCATTACAGTACAGACTTTTGCAGGTTGGGCTAAAATCATGTAGGTCCCAAAGGTCTTGGGAAAAGCCAGAATGAAAGAGACAACCATGAGAAACTGATTTCATCACATTTCCACTAAGGAATCTTGGGGAAGAACAGAATAACAGCCAAATGATAGCACTGGAAGAGACCCCCAAGGGGCCATCCAGTCCAAGCCTGTTCTTCTGCCATGCAGGAAAGCACCTTCCAAGTCCTCCCTCTGAAAAGATGGCCATCCAGCCTCTGCTCAAAAACAGCCACAAAAGAAGGAGCCTCCACCAGAGTCTCGGAGGTGGAGATGTCAAGAAGTTCCTCCTAATGTTGAGCTGGAATCTCTTTTCCTGTCGCTTGCATCCGTTGCTCCGTGTTCTAGTTTCTGGAGCAGCAGAAAATAAGTTTGCTCCATCCTCAAAGTGACACCGCTTCAAACACTTAAACAGGGCTATCCTATCACCTCTTAACTGTGTCTTCTCCATAATCCTGATGATGATGGTGATGATGATGTATAAAGGGCAGTCTCCCCGCACTTGGGGCCATCCTCTCCACTGTGCTCCAAATTAAACAGCATATAAATCCAAAATATGAAACAATTTAAAAGGGGACCTTGGTCCCATTGAGCCCCACTGCTTCCCCTCCTCAGCAAAGGTCTCCCCTCTGCAGCCCCTCCATCTTGAAAAGGGGGAGAGAAGGAGGGAAGGAAAGAGGAGGGGAGGGGGGTCTCCAGCCTCGACCTTGCAGGGAGGGGGCCTCTTTTCCTGGAAAGGGCAAGAACTAGACCTTCCTTCCATCTATGGAGCCTGTGAAGGGAGGGGGCTTCCTATCCTGGGGGAGGGCAAGAACTAGATCTTCTCTCCAGCTATGGGGCTTTCAAAAGAAGGGGTCAAGGCAGAGGTTCCTGTGGGCCAAGAGAGGGACCCTGACCTTTCCCCAAATGAGCAGATTCTCCATCTCTCTGTCCAGAAGCAGAGCCCTCTTTCCCAAAATGGCTGCTGAGGGATCCCTATCCCTATCCATCCCCCCCCTTCAGCAGTCCCTTTATGCCTTTTCTTCCCTTGGTACTTTCACTTCCTTCCTTCCTTCCTTCCTTCCTTCCTTCCTTCCTTCCTTCCTTCCTTCCATCCTTCTCCTCTTTTAACCTATGTCCCTTCCAGGGGGTCCAAGGCCCTTTCAGCGTGTTCCCAGAAATGGAAGGGGGGTCTATTCCAGTGCAATTGAAGCTTATACTGTGTGGTACTTTTTGACACAAAAATCTTTTGACTGGGGGGCTCCCCAGAGATGAAGAGGGTGCCCCCCTCCTGGAAGGCCAAAGGGGGGCCTGGCCAGCCCCAATCTGCCTCCAAAAGAGGCATCAGAGGGAGGGTCTCTCCTCTGGGCAGGAGAACCAGCAGAGAAACCTACGGCCCCAGAAGAGAGCAAAGTGCAGCGGCCCCTTTTCCCTCCTCCATTTTCTTTCGGTGCAGAGGGGCTGGGCAGAGAGGCAAAACCATTAACACACTGAAGCAATAGCCTTGTTTGTTAATGTTCTATTAAACTCTCTTGGCTAATCTTGCTTGGCCTTTGGGCCTTGCTTTCACCCGCAGAGACAGGCTGGACAAAGACCCCTCCAGGCCTGGTCGGGAGGGCAGCAGCGTTCCTTCTCTCCCCTTCTTCCTCCTCCTCCTCCTCTGGGGCTGTGATTCAGTATTGCTCCTCTCTGTACTCAATGGTTAAGTAGTCCATGCAGAAGCGGGCAAGGAACAGGCCAAAGTTCAAGGCTGGATGGAAAGAAGGAGGAAGACAGTTAATTTTAGCGCAAACAGAAGAAGGGGTTCCTTCTTAAATTCTAAAATCTTCCAGGTTGACCATGCAGGTTGAGCTTGTCCATGTTCGCTTGTTAGCTGGCCTCTTTCAGGCGTAAAAGTGACCTGTTCATATCTTCCTCTGATGGCAAACCTCCTTTAGAAGTCTGGCCAAAAAACCTATGACAGGATTAGCATAAACCAGAGCTGATGTGAAGGCCCTTAACAACAGCCAATGCTAGCTTAAACCAAGGCATTGTAGTTCAATGAGAACCCCCTCAATGGGAGTTGCCCAAGTTCCCCAAGGAGAGGGAAGGACTATTCCAGTGACGAGACAATTTCCAATGACTTCCAACCAGGATGACTAGTGGTCACAGGGCTGATGGGAATCTCTGCTTGGGAGCAGCAAAGTCAGGAGGGCTTTAGCTATGGCCTAGATGACCCTTGTGGGTCTTACAGCTTCTAAGATTCTACGATCCCAAGCTACCTTGAGTCCCAAACAGGGGGAAAGGTGAGGTATGAATATTTATTTATTTATTTATTTATTTATTTATTTATTTATTTATAAATCCCACAATGATCATCATCACCACTCCAGGCTAATTCAGCAAACTGGAAGCACTTCCCCTTTATTCCTAGCAGGCAGGCATGACCCAATATTTGGAGGCCCACCATTTCTCCATCTCTGGGATAAAGGCCAGAACCCGGCAAAGAGGGCATCTTTCCTAGTTAGCTAGGCTTCCTTTCTCCAGCAGCCTGTGGGAACTTACTAAAAGATGTCAAAGCGAAGCACATCAGGACGTTGTCTTCAGCTTGTAAGGTGTAGATGGTTGCCAGAAGGGCCAAGTAAAAGCTGGTCACATGGGAGAACTGCAGAGACCCAACAGAAGAGGAACAGAAATTGGTTTCTCAGAGGCAAAGCAATGGTATTGGAAAGGACTTTCCAGAGCCCTGAAAGTTGCTTTCAAAAAGCAAAATGGCAACCTCTCCAAGCCCTTTACCACACTGAATCCCATACAGGGAGAAGGATGGTGTAGCGGACACAGTCCCTGACCTATCATGGCAAATTCCTTTCCTGGCAGGATATAAATTAAATATATGAATTTACCAACAGCACTAGCGTATAATGGAAGCTCATGAGGTCTCCCCTTTGGGAGATGAGGAAGTGATACATGTCGCCGATGATGACGCCCGTGTGGATGAGGAAGAGGACCAGCGAGCCGATGGTCAGGATGACTTTGTTTGGAAAGGTGACCGTTATGAAGGGATCCTTCCATCTCATCCTCTGTCAGCTTCTTGGCTGGAGAAGATCTGGGAGCATGAGGCAGATGCTTCGTGAGGCGGTGAAAGAGAGCCACCAACTCAGAGAGAATGCAGGATGCTGCCCCAATGAAGTCACAAGGTTCCGAGGTTCTAGAAGGTTGGGAGGACTGGCTTACTCTGGTTAGCCTTTCCTAATACTTGGAACAGGACTGGCATCTCTCTGTTTACAACTGACCCTCCATATTTGCCAGTTTGACTTTTGCAGATTTGATTATTTGCAGATTAGGTTAATTTGTTCTCTTTAGGAATCTCTAGGTCCTCCAGTGCAGCTCTGCTAGAAGATGACCACAAAATCACGCTGGAGAACCTAGAGATTCCTAGAGAAAAGTGGCATAGAGGTTTGAGTGTTGGACTACGACTCTGAAGAGCAGGGTTCGATCCCCAGTTTGGCCATGAAACCCAATGGGTGACTTTGGGCAAGTCATACTCTCTCAGATTCAGGGGAAGGCAATGGCTTTCAGCGTTCCTCAATGCTTGACCACTCTAGGACTTCCAGCTTCCTTCACAAACCAAGGAACTGCCGCTCCAGAACGTTCAGGTTCCCTCTCAAAGCAAAGAACAACCACTTTAGCACTTTCAGCAGACTTCAACACTTGATTGCTCTAGAACAGCAGTTCTCAATCTGTGGGTCACAGCCTCTTGGGGGGTCAAACGACCCTTTCACAGGGGTCACCTAATACCATCAGAAAACATAACAGTAGCAAAATTACAGTTATGAAGTGCCAACGAAAATAATTTTATGGTTGGGGGTCACCATAACATGAGGAACTGTATTAAATGGTCGCAGCATTAGGAAAATTGAGAATCACTTACCTGGAGGTTCCTAGAGAGAACATATTACTCAAATCTGCAAATCATCCAATTTGCAAACGTCTAAGCTGCAAATGTGGACAGCTGACTGTAATGGAAAACATGCAGGGAAGAAAAAGGCACCCTATTTTCAAGGCAGCTCAAATGCTGGCCAATGAGTCCAAGGCCTGTGTAAGTCAAAAGGCCTTAGCTGGATGTCAGAAAGAAAGCAGGGCCTGTGGCAGGGAGTTCCCTGGTCCAGGAGCAGCCACCTAGAAGGCCCTGCCTCCCTTGTCCTCCTCAAGCCCAGCCATACCGATGGAGGGACAGAGAGGTTTATCAAACGGGGTTTTTCTAGCTCAGAACCAGGGTGAGTGTGAATTGAGCGATGCAGATTCACGTCATAACGTTCATGTATTTTCACACCTGGTTGCTTTCAATGGGAGCCCCTTCTGCGGTGCTTCTGTGGGGCTTCCAAACTGAATCTTTCATGGCTCCTCATTTTGGCGAGTTCACTAAATAAGTGGATTGACGGGATTCGCCTTGAGGGTGGGTTCGAACTCACTGTGGATTGGTCTGGTGTGGAATTCCAATCTGCTGGTGCTCTGGAACACCATCGCAAGACTTCCAGGTTGCAAATCTCCCATGATGCCCTGCTGGAATTTTGCCCCTTTTCCTTCCAGTGGCCCTTTCGGCTTTCAGGGCAACTGGGCTCCATTGGAGCTCTCTCTCTCCTTCCGTCTCCTTCCCCGCTGCACCTTCTGCAGAGGAGCCTGGCCAGCGAGCGCTCTCTCCCTCCCTCCCTCCCTCCCTCTCTCTCTCTCTCTCTCTCTCACACACACACATATACACATACGCACACACAGACACACACACACATATATACACACACATACACACACTCACATATGTACAGTACATACACACACACATATATACACATATATATACACACATAAACACAGACACACTGACATACATACAGACACACACTCACATATATACATACACACATATGTATACACACACACACACACACAAACACACACACAGCTTCTTTTTTGGTGGTGGTAGTGATGTGTGTATGTGTGTGTGTCATCTATAGTGCAAAAATCGGGGGAAATTGTAAAAATGGGGGGAGGGGGTTTGAAAAAGGTGGAAAATCAATGATGGAATATTGTACTTTATCGTGATTCAGGAAAACCAGAGCCCAAAATGGTCTTTATGCTATTTCTTTTCGTGGGCCTTCACATCTCTAGTCTGCGCTCAAGTCATTTCCGGATTTATGGCAACCCTAGTCAGAGAGGGTTTGATTTTGCCATCCTCTGAGGCTGAGAGAGTGTGAGTTGCCCGAGGGGTTTCCTGGGGAGGACAGTTAAACTGGATTATCTCCCCAGTGTGGATGCAACCTAAGAGAAGGCAACAGCTATAAAGGGAAGGAGAGATGTAGATGGAATAGATGAGGAGAATGACAGGAGAATAGATGTAGATCTATCCAAGACGGAGCTACTTGTCTTCCCTCCTAAGCCCACCCTTCAACACTCCTTTTCTGTCTCTGCGGACGCCTCCTCCTTCTCCCTTCCTTCTCGCGGGTGCAGCCACCGCGGGGAGGAAGGGACGGGGGGCCTTTCCTCCTCATCTCCCCGGGGCTGCCAGGCAATCGCGGGGAGAAGGGGATGGGACTACAAACCCCAGCGGGCTTTGCGGCTGGAAGTCCCGCCCCTTTTCCCTCAGCGGCCTCCCTAATTGGCTGGGAGGCCGGGAAGGGGCGGGACTTCCGACTGAAAAGCCCGCTGGGGCTTGTAGGCGGCCAAAATTCCCGCCCCTTCCCCGCCTCCCAACTGATCAGGGAGGCCGCGGGCAGGACTTTCGTCCCCAATGGGGGGGGGGGGTCGCGGCCCAACAAAGGTTGGGAACCACAGATTTAATGGATCTGTGTTAAACACCAAAGACAAAAAACAGCAAAACTGTATGCCATTAAAAGAGTAAATGGTTCATTGCCATTGGAATCCATTCCCCAATTCCACCTGTGGGAACCGAGGAGGGATTTCTCCTTGCAAGCAGAACAAGGGCAGCAAGTGGGGAGCCAGGATAGCCTCCTTGAGGAGGAGGAGGAGGAAGGGGCTTCCAAAACCTGGGAGCAGCCACCAAGAAGGCCCATGTTCTCCCCTCCAACTGGACCTGTGGCTTTTCCCAGCTGGGGATGATGGGATTCCCCAGCACAGGGCTCCTGCAAGAGCAGCAAAAGAGGCCCCAGGGAAAAGCCCAGCCTTTGTGCCTTCCTCCCTGGAGACAGCGGGAGAGCAGCCCTCCTCTTGCACTCCTCTTCTGCAGAAGGAGTGTCTCTGTGACTGTTGTGTGTGTTGTGTACCTTCAAGGTCACTTAGGGCAGCACTCGGGTAAAGCAAAGGAGAGCCAGCGAAGGGAAAAAGTGGATCCAGGGTTGGACTCCTAGTAGCCACTTTCCCCCATTTCCTTTCCTTGTTTATCGATACCTTTTCCCAACTTTTCCTCCATTTAGGCTTATTTTCATTTTTCAGTTTAGATGATAATCAATCTAATTCCATCATTTCATACAATCTGACTAGCCATTTGTCCAGTTCTGTTATTTTATCAACCTTCCAATAACTAGCAAACACCAGCCTAGCAGCTGTTAACATGTAAAAGATGGTTTTACTGTGACTTGATTCTTCTTCATTCCCCAACATATTTAATAACCTCATTTCAGCTTTGGGCTTTATCTTGATTCCCAAAATATTTTGGATTTCCCTTTGTATTTGTTTCCAAAATGATTTAGCCCTATCACAGGACCACCATAGATTATAGTAAGTTCCTATTTCCTTTTGGCATTTCCAACAAGTTCTGGCTATTTTATCTGGCAAGAGATGTCATCTGTACAGTATTTTATAATAATTCTCTTTAACATTTTTGGACAGAGTATTTCAGTCTTTTATTCCAAGTTTTCTCCCATTGTTCCAATTCTATCACCCTCCCAGTTTTGTGCCCATTTAATAATGGCCTCCTTTATTAATTCATCCTCAGTATATCATTCTAGAAGCTTTTTATGGAGTTTAGATAGTGTCTTCTGCTCCGAATGCCATATGAGATCTTCAACATCAGTATTAGAGTTGGAAAAACCTATTTGTTTCTTATCTAGATGATACCTCATATCACTGTCTGTAGAGGAACCAATTTATGTTCCAATTTTCCTCTTTTAAAATTTCGTATGTCTTTATTCTGTTTTCTTTATCTATTAGATCTTTATATCTTATCCAAGTTGCTCCTCTTTTGGGATCCACACTATATAGGGCCTCGTGGGGTGATATCCTTTTTAAATATTCATTCCATAGATGGAAAATCCAGGCTCGGATGTAGTGCTTATTGACCTTTCGGTTTGCTTTCAATTTATCGTAAAATACAACGCCATCCAAACCTGATGTCCGTACTGTCCAGGTTTAATAGTTTTTTTATCCTGTAAGGCTATCCAATCTTTTAAACACATAACAGCACTAACAATAATAATAATAACAACAACTTTGGTGTGACCATTATCTTCACGGCTGCTATTCTCCCCAATAGTGAGAGTTTAAGATCTTGCCAATTATTTTATTTCATTTTTAATTTCTAACCATTTCTTTTGATAATTATTTTTAAACAAATTTGAATTTTTATTTGTCAAGATAATCCCTATATATTTTACTTTGTTGCTCATACTGATACTTGTACTGTTTATCAAACTATTTTGCTCCATGCGGTTCATATTTTTTCTGATGGCTGCTGATTTATATACGTTTATTTTTAGTCCTGAGCTTTGTTCAAAATCTTTTAAGTGTGTTATTAAGCTTTCAATACTTATCGGTAGGTCTTCCAATGTAATCACAATGTCATCCGCATATGCTCTAACTTCCAGACATTCTCCCTTAAATTTAACACCCGGCAAGAAGGAGGTTCCTCCTCCCTCCCTCCCTCCCTCCAGCCCCTCTGCCCTGGTCCAGGCCTCCCAGGGAGAGAAGCTCTGCAGACTTTCCCCCTTCCTTCCCCACTGCCATTCCCTTCTCCTTTTGTGTCTTGTCTCTTTAGACTGTAAGCCAATTAACAATTTGCAAGCCACTCTGACAGCCTTTTGGCTGAAGAGCAGGGTCTAAGTAAATAAATATTATTATATATTATTATGTTGTTTTCATTGCTTAAGCTAATTGAAAGAACCTCTAAGACCAATATAAACAAAAGAGGCAATAGTGGACAGCTCTGTCTGGTACCTGTATATAAAGAAATAGATTCTGTTATTTGTTCATTAACCACAACTCTTGCTGATTGTGTAGTATAGAATAGATGGATTTTTCCCAATCTATAAATCTTTTGCCTGCTTTCATACAAGTCAATGTTCTTATTATAATGTACCAGTCAAGGCTGTCAAATGCCTTTTCAAGATCCAGAAAGATCAGTGCGATCTTTCTCTCACTGTGTAGATCAAAATGTTCAATAATATTTAATCTATATCGTAGGTTTCTTTTAGATGTCTACATATTAGGAAGGAAGCGCACTGATCTCTCTGGATTATTAGTTGTAAAACCTTTTTTCAATCTATTAGCCATGATATCTGCAAACAGTTTGTAGTCTGTATTGAGCAAGGATATCTGTCTGTAGTTCGGTATCAGTATAATGTTGGCTTCTTCCCAAGTTGATGACTCTATCCTTAACTTCTCAAGTTGTTGTTGCTGATGATGTCTTGGAGTCAGACCAGGAACTCCATCAGGGCTCATCTGGAAGAATAGACACCTCCCTTCATAACTGTCATCTTCTGGACTATGAGGGAGTTCACCAGGCAGGCCCAGCTCCATCAGGGCTAGCCTGGAAGAAGAGACTCTTCCCTCCATAACTGTCATCTTCCGTCCTGCGAGGGAGTTGACCAGGCAGGCCCAGCTCCATCAGGGCTAGCCTGGAAGAAGAGACTCCTCCCTTCATAACTGTCATCTTCTGGCCTATCAGGGAGTTGACCAGACAGGCCCAGCTCCATCAGGACTAGCCTGGAAGAAGAGACTCTTCCCTCCATAACTGTCATCTTCCGTCCTGCGAGGGAGTTGACCAGGCAGGCCCAGCTCCATCAGGACTAGCCTGGAAGAAGAGACTCTTCCCTCCATAACTGTCATCTTCTGGCCTGCGAGGGAGCCTGAAGAAGAAGAGCCCTCCCTCTGGTCCATCTGCCTTGGTCCAGGCCTCAGAGGGAGAGAAGAATGCTGGACCTGATCCCCTCCCCACCACCATTCCCTTCTCCTTTTGTGTCGTGTCTTTTTAGATTGTAAGGCTGAGGGCAGGGAACCGTCTATTATCCCCTCTGTTGTAAACTGCCCGGATTCCCATTGATTGGGTGGTATATAAATAAATCCTATTATTATTATTAGACAAAGTAACTGATACGTGGATTTGTAATTGGTTGACCGGCCGAAGCCAAAGGGTGCTCAACAATGGCTCTTTTTCATCCTGGAGAAAAGTGACCAGTGGGGTGTCCAGTGGGGCTCTGTCCTGGGCCCAGTGCTATTCAATATCTTTATCAATGACTTGGATGACAGCATTAAGAGCATACTTATCAAATTTGCAGATGACACCAAATTAGGAGGAATAGCTAATACTCCAGAGGACAGGATCAAGATTCAAAATGATCTGAATAGACTTGAAAGCTGGACCAAAGCAAACAAAATGAAATTCAACTGGGAGAAGTGGAAGGTACTGCACTTAGGGCAGAAAAATGAAATGCACAGATATAGGATCATGGGGGACACATGGCTGAATGAAAGTACATGTGAAAGTGATCTAGGAGTCCAAGTAGACCACAGGTTGAACATGAGTGAACAGTTTGATGAAGCAGCTAAAAAGGCCAATGTGATTTTAGGCTGCATCAATAAAAGTATAGTGTCTAGATCAAGAGAAGTCATAGTTCCACTCTATTCTGCTCTGATCAGGCCCCACCTGGAATATTGTGTCCAGTTCTGGGCAGCACAATTTAAAAAGGATGTGGAGAAACTGGAGCCATGTTTCCAAGGGAGGGCAACTAAAAAGGTGAAGAGTCTGGAAACCATGCCTTATGAGGAACGACTGAGGGAGCTGGAGATGTTTAGCCTGGAGAAGAGAAGGTTAAGAGGTGATATGAGAGCCCTGTTTAAATAGAATCATAGAATCATAGAGTTGGAAGAGACCGCAAGGGCCACCCAGTACAACCCCCTTCTGCCATGCAGGAAATCCAAATCAAAGCATCCTTGACAGATGGCCATCCAGCCTCTGTTTAAAGACCTCCAAGGAAGGAGACTCCATCACCCTCCGAGGAAGGAGTGCATTCCACTGTCGAACAGCCCTTACTGTCAGGAAGTTCCTCCTAATGTTCAGGTGGAATCTCTTTTCCTGGAGCTTGCATCCCTTGCTCCGGGTCCTATTCTCTGGAGCAGCAGAAAACAATCTTGCTCCCTCCTCAATATGACATCCCTTCAAATATTTAAACAGGGCTATCATATTACCTCTTAACCTTCTCTTCTCCCAGCTCTCTTCCAAATCTATGATTCTATGATTCTAGGCGGAGGACGGGGGCTCGTCTAGGTCTGACAGACCCTGAAGGGTTTTTGTGAAGAGAAAGGAGGTGGCAGGAGGGGCTTCTCATAAGAAGAGAGGGATGAAGCTGGAAAAGGGGTGCAAGGAGGGAAGGATGGTGGGTGGGAGAGAGAGGGGCTTTCCCACTTCTAGGGTTAAAGGAACAGTGGAGCAAAGGAAGATGGGAAAGAGGGAAGGGATGAGAAGGAGAGATGAAGGAGAGAAAGGGGGAATGAGAGACAGACACCCTAAAGGGAGGTGAAAAGCATTTGGGGCTTTTGAGTTGGCCCAAAAAGTGTGTTGTTGTTTTGTGGGTTTGGGATTTTGGTCTGTTTTACTCCTCTCCCTGAATGTGCTTAATTTTTTCCCCTATTTTTAAACTATGTATTTTAAGCAGAATTGACAGTAATCATCTTTACCTTCGTAAGGTACGCTCTTAAAACCATTTTGTAGAAGTAGCACCATCTGACTCTACGATTGTTTTAAATGAGAAATACTCTCTCTCTCTCTCTCTCTCTCTCTATATATATATATATATATATATTCAAATTATTATTATTATTATTATTAACCGTTATTTATAAAGCGCTGTACATTTACACAGCGCTGTACATACAATCTTTTTAATTGGATGGTTCCCTGCCCTCAGGCTTACAATCTAAAGACACGACACAAAAGGAGAAGGGAAAGGTGGTGGAGAAGGGGATGAGGTCCAGCAGTTCCTCTCTCCCTCCAAGGCCTGGACCAATGCAGATGGACTGGAGGGCAAACACATGATGTATACACACAGGCATATAGCCTTCCCTCCCTTCTTCTCCCTTTCCCTCCGGAGTCCAACTCCTTACCTTGGGCTCCATTCTGGCCTCCTCCAAGTCTCCTCAGACCAAGGGAGGGAGGGAGGGAGTCCCAGTGCCTTGGAGCCCAAGCAGCAAAGTCCTTCCCTTCTTGCTCCATTGTCTCCTATTCTCTGGAGCAGCAGAAAACAAGCTTGATCCTTCCTCAATATGACATCCCTTCAAGTATTTAAACAGGGCTATCATCATATCACCTCTTAACCTTTTCTTCTCCAGGCAAAACATCCCCAGCTCCCTAAGTCTCTCCTCATAGGGCTTCATGGTTTCGAGACCCTTCACCATTTTAGTCACCCTCCTTTGGACACGTTCCAGTTTCTCAATGTCCTTTCTGAATTGTGATGCCCAGACACAGGGTTATTCCAAGTGAGGACAAACCAATGCAGAATAAAGCGGCACTATTATTTCTTTTGATCTGACACTAAACTTCTGTTGATGCAGGCTAGAATTGCATTGGCCTTTTTAGCTGCTGCATCACATTACTGACCCATGTTCAACAGTTGTGGATGATGGGTTCAGCAAGATAGAGTGACGTAGGCAAGAGGACCCAAGATAACGCTGAGAATTCAGTGTTTCTTTAAGCCGGCCGTCCCCAGTGGAATTCCTATTCCAAAAGTCAAACTGGGGCCCAAAACAAAAGGCAATGGTTACCTTCATAGGGGTTCAAAGAGACTCTAGTCTAATACATCTCATTGGTCACAGGAAATGTAACCATACTGAACTTTCTTACAATCATATCAAAGATATATGAATACATTAAAATATACTTAAGGCACATTTGGTTGCATTCCTTCCTCTTGGCACCTATGTGTTACTTTGCCCCCCTTCCCCTGCCAGGGATGCTGCTCTCTTATCTCTTTAACATATTATGGCTCTTTAGAAGAATACCAGGAGCCAAATGAAGCCTTGAAGAACAAGGGGTCATTCCGTTCTGTAAACATCCCTGCATCCTTGCTGGGGCCCTAATTTAAATTCCTTTTCCTGTATACAGTCAGAGCAAACGCTTTTGTTAATAGCTTCTAAAATGGCTTTTCACATTCTTTATAGAGTTCTAAGCTACTCATTGATTACTGAAATATCTCCATCTCATTCCCCCCTTTGATGGTTTATCCATTTTTATATTGCATAATACCATCATTTATCGTGCCTGTACAAAGTATTGTGATTCTAGCATCATTTCCGGTGTCTGTAAGTTGGACACAGCACACTCTTGGGAAGCGGCATTGCTTGATTTATAGTCTGCCTCTTCGATCAGACGGCTATGATTTCGGAATAGCTTGTGTCTGCTAAACATCTCAAAAGTTACAAATCTGTCCCAAAGGTGTTGAAGCATCTTTCCTGTTTGCAACTCCTAAGTAGGCTTCCCTGTGTACGTAGTGTCCTCACCTGAAGCCTATGGAAGCCTATGGACATATCCCATCATGCCATCTGTTAGGGTCAGAAGGAAAAATGCCAGCACACGGAGGACATTCTGTCCCAAAGTCTGAAACAACACACAAAACCCAAACACATCTTAGATCTCAAAGCACTTTATCATCTCAGGTCTGAAAACACTTCTCAGATCTGGTGGTATCATAGAAGCATAGAATCATAGAGTTGGAAGAGACCCCAATGGCCATCCAGTCCAACCCCATTCTGCCATGCAGGAAATCACAATCAAAGCATCCCCAACAGATGGCCATCCAGCCTCTGCTTAAAGACCTCCAAGGAAGGAGACTACACCACAAACTCCAAGGGAGTGTGTTCCACTGTTGAACAGCCCTTACTCTCAGGAAGTTCCACCTAATGTTGAGGTGGAATCTCTTTTCCTGTAGTTTGCATCCGTTGCTCCGGGTCCTAGTCTCTGGAGCAGCAGAAAACAAGCTTGCTCCCTCCTCAATATGACATCCTTTCAAATATTTAAACAGGGCTATCATATCACCTCTTAACCTTCTCTTCTCCAGGCTAAACATCCCCAGCTCCCTAAGTCATTCCTCATAGGGCATGGTTTCCAGACCTTTCACCATTTTAGTCGCCCTCCTTTGGACACATGGCTCCAGTTTCTCAATGTCCTTTTTGAATTGTGGGCCCAGAACTGGACATAATATTATTCCAGGTGAGGCCTGACCAGAGCAGAATACAGTGGCACTATTACTTCTCTTGATCTAGACACTATACTTTTATTGATGCAGCCTAGAATTGCATTGGCCTTTTTAGCTGCCGCATCACACTGTTGACTCATGTTCAACTTATGGTCTACTTGGACTCCTAGATGTCTTTCACATGTACTTTCATTCAGCAATGTGTCTCCCATCCTATATCTCTGCATTTCATTTTTCTGCCCTAAGTGCAGTACCTTACATTTCTCTGTGTTGAATTTCATTTTGTTAGCTTTGGCCCACCTTTCGAGTCTATTCAGATCATTTTGAATGTTGATAATAAATAATAATAATAATAAAAGCTTTATTTATATACCGCCCTTCGAAACATCAGGGCGGTTTACAACAGTGCAAAATACAATTACATAAAATAACAAAGCAAAAAACCACAAACAACAGTGCAATTAAAATAAAACTCCTGCCAAGTCTTCAGTGCTGCTGGTAGAAGGACAAGGGGGGGGGGGGGGGAGAAACGCATTCAAAAGGGAGGAATCAGGGGTATGCCTGCCTGAAGAGGAATGTTTTTAACCCCTTCTTAAAATGGGCCAAGGAGGTGGCCGAGCGGAGCTCAGCAGGCAGCGAGTTCCAGAGGGTGGGGGCCGAGGTGGAAAAGGCCCTTCTAGAGGTGTTAACTAATCTGACCTCTGGAACTACTAATAGATGCTGCCCTGTTGATCTGAGTGTGCGGGACGGATTGTACAGAGACAGGCGGTCCTCTAAGTACCCTGGGCCCAAGCCATTTAGGGCTTTATAGGTTATAACCAACACTTTGTATTGCGCCCGGAAGCGGATAGGCAGCCAGTTAAGGTCTTTTAAGACCGGTGTTATATGGCTGGCCCTAGATGTATTAGTGACCAGCCTCGCCACCATATTCTGCACCAATTGCAGCTTCCGGGTATGGTACAAGGGTTGCCCCATGTAGAGCGCATTGCAGAAATCCAGTTGAGAGGTTACCAGAGCATGTACTACCGTTTCAAGGTCCCCCCGGCTCAGGTAGGGACGCAGCTGGCGTATCAGCCGAAGCTGATAACAGGTGCTCCTGACCGTCGCATCCACCTGGGATGTAAGGTGGAGCGACGAGTCAAGGAGCACCCCCAGACTGCGTACTGAGTCACGGGAAGCGTGACCCTGTTCAGGACAGGTGGAACCACCACCATTCCGGGCCGGGGGAACCTATCACGAGCACTTCCGTTTTCTCTGGATTCAAGCTGAGTCTGTTTTCCCTCATCCAGCCCATTACCGACTCCAGACAGGCCACGAGAGGAGAGATGCCATCCCCGGTCACTGCATCAGTCGGAGACATAGAGAAGACTATTTGGATGTCATCAGCGTACTGATAACCCCGCGCCCCATGTCTCCGGATGATCTCTCCCAGCGGTTTCATGTAAATGTTAAATAGCATGGGAGACAGAATGGCTCCTTGAGGGACCCCCGTTTTAAGGGGCCTCTCGTCGGAACACACGTCTCCCAGCTGCACCATCTGGGACCTCCCGGAGAGGTAGGATCGGAACCACTGGAGTGCAGTGCCCCCGATTCCCACCTCTGCCAGGCGCTCCAGAAGGATACCATGGTCTATGGTATCGAAAGCCGCTGAGATGTCTAAGAGCACTAACAGGGGCACGCTACCCCTGTCCATGCCCAGACAGAGATCATTGACCAACCCCATAGCCCGCCCGAAAGCCGGTTTGAAATGGGTCTAGATAATCCGTTTCATCCAAGATTGATTGGAGCTGGATCGCAACCGCCCTCTCGATCACCTTCCCCAGAAATGGCAATAGCGAAACAGGCCGGTAATTGTTGTGCATCAGGGGGTCGAGGGAGGGCTTTTTCAACAAAGGTCTTACAGTGGCCAATTTTAAATTAGATGGAAATTGCCCATCCCTCAGAGATGTATTAATGATCCGGTGTAACATTGATGTTACTACCGGTCCCCCCTGAGCCACTAGCCATGAGGGACAGGGATCGAGGGAGCAGGTCGTCTTCCTAACACTCCTAAGGATCTTGTCCACATCCTGGGTACTCACAGACTCAAAGTGATCCAGTATAACCGAATCCACGGAAGCTCTGGACACCTCTACTCTGGTTTCTACTCTAAAACTGGCATCTAGACCTTTGCTTATCCGAGAGATTTTATCCGTGAAGAAGTTGTTAAATTGGTCACAGCAAGCTTTTGATGGTTCAAGAATAGGGTTCAGAGCAGGAGGGAGCTGAGTTAGCTCCCTCACTACCCTGAACAGCTCTGCTGGACGCGACTCCGCGGACGTGACACGTGCACCATAGAACAAGTTCTTAGCTGCACGTATCGCCTCTCCGTAGTCCTCCAAAAGATGGTCTAGGAGAGTCTGGTCGGATAAGCGCTGGTGTTTCCGCCAGCGGTGCTCTAGCTGTCGCAGAACCCGCTTCCTTGCCCGGAGATCTTCCGTATACCAGGGCTTCCTTTTGGAGGCAGGTCTGAGAGGGCGCTTGGGAGCGATACTGTGTATAGCCCTAGAGAGATTAGTATCCCAGATGTTAACCAGGGCATCAACAGAATCGCCGTCGGTTCCAACCGTGTACCCCTCTAGGGCTTCTTGGAACCTTTTGGGTTCCATCAGCCTTCGAGGGTGGACCATCCTAATAGGTCCGCCACCCCCGGGAGGGATCTGGGTACAAGCCTTGATTTTTGCCTCCACCAGGAAATGATCCGTCCATGACAGGGCGGAAATATTAGTTATTTCCACCCATGGAATTTCCATGTCCGTACAAAAGACCATATCAAGTGTATTACCTGCAAAATGCGTCGGACCTGTGACCAGCTGTGACAGGCCCATGGATGTCATGGTATCCATGAATTCCCGAGCCGCACCGGATGGAACATAGTTGGCCGCGAAGGGGATGTTGAAGTCTCCCAGGACCAGAAGCCTGGGGGACTCCAGCATCAGCTCCGAGACCAACTGTGTCAGCTCGTTAAGGGAGTCTGTTAGCGCACGGGGTGGCCGATACACCAACAAGATCCCTAGACTGTCTCTGGCCTTCAGGGTCAAGTAAATACACTCGATGTAGGAAGTTTGATGAACATGGTTCCTGGTTAGAGACAAAGTGTTCTTGTACACCAAGGCGACACCCCCCCCCCGCCCACCTCACCTGGTCTGGTCCTTCACTGAGTACCCGGCAGATCCTGTCCTCTGGAGTATTAACTATTCCTCCTAATTTGGTGTCATCTGCAAATTTGATAAGTGTGCTCCCAATTCCTTCATCCAGGTCATTGATAAAGATGTTGAATAGCACTGGGCCCAGGACAGAGCCCCACTGGACACCCCACTGGTCACTTCTCTCCAGGATGAAAAGGAGCCATTGTTGAGCACCCTTTGGGTTCGGCCGGTCAACCAATTACAGATCCATGTAACAGTTCCTTTGTCTAGCCCACATTTTACAAGCTTGTTTGCAAGAATGTCATGGGAAACCTTGTCAAAGGCCTTACTGAAATCAAGATATACTATATCCACAGCATTCCCTTCATCTACCAAGCTGGTAATTTTATCAAAGAAAGAGATTAGATTTGTCTGGCATGACTTCTTTCTCTGAAACCCATGTTGACTTTTTGTGATTATGGCATTGCCTTCTAGATGTTCACAGACTCTCTCTTTAATGATTTGCTCCAGAATCTTTCCTAGAACTGATGTCAGACTAACTGGACGATAATTGTTGGGATCCTCTTTCTTCCCCTTTTTGAAGATGGGGACAACGTTTGCCCTCCTCCAGTCGGCTGGGATCTCTCCTGTTCTCCAGGAGTTTTCAAATATGATTGCCAATGGCTCTGATATTACATTTGCCAGTTCTTTTAATGCCCTTGGATGGAGTTCATCTGGTCCCGGAGACTTAAATTCATTTAGATTAACAAGGTGTTCCTCTACTATCTCTTTGCTTATTCTGTGCTGAAATTCCCCTATTCTGTCCTCTGCTCCATTATCTTCAGGTTGAGCACCCTTTGCCTTTTCTCTAGTAGAACAGCTGAAAACAAGTCCATCATCTCAAAACTTCAGGCACATTGCCACAATGGAAAGGCTTTTATATTTTAAATGAAATCAGATAGTTCCAAAATTTTGCTTAGCCCTTTTATGCTTTTGATTTACTAGAGGTGCCATGAAAACAGAAGTTCTTTATAACAGACTTTGGTGACTAACAGTATCCAGGAATAAAACTATAACAGGAACCATGAAAGCACAGCTAAGTCCGTCTTGAAGCCCAAAGCCATGTTTTAGCTAGCAACACCAACTCCAAATCACATCTAATGGCGGGTAGCTCTAAAAAAGATGAAACTGGGACAATGTCTTCCCATCTATGCATTCTTGTTGGTACTTAGCCTTAGTTTTCCATTTTCCCATCCAGATCTGTTGCTGTGATCCCTCTCTAGACTTCTCTCTCTGTCTTGGGTTTACAGATGAGATCGATCTCCAATCAGTCTTGGGAAATGTACATCTGGGTAGACATCCCTTGTAACTTTGCATTTTGTATTCCTCTTCACCAGGATGACATTTCTCTATTTGGGTCCAGTTTCTATCAAAGATATGTATTTCTGGTTGTCAGCTTAGGGAAATGCTCAACTTTAGCCCTCTTCCACAGTCCACAAAATCTCAGCCAAATTGGAAAAAACTTTAAACAAAGTTCGGACTTTTGTTTTCTTCTTGGGACGGACAGGACAAAAGCTTTAGCCATGCTTCGGCAATCTAGCCCTCTAGTGATCACTTTTAAGTAGTGCAGGAAAACGCTCAACCTCTCAGCTCTCTTGAAAATAAAACCTTTCCCTTTGCAATTCTAAGAGATGTTATTCAGTTCTTTCCTCAGTTCCTGGCCCTCCGAGGACTAAAGATCAGTCGACTTATCTCCCTTTGTTTGCTTTGTTGGCAGTGAAGAAGCCTTCTTCTTTTCAGTTCCTTTTCTGCTTTGGGCATTTGCCGGAACCAGGATTTCAACTGCAGCTTCAGTCATTAACATCGCCTTTTCCTTCCCTTGCAAAAACATTTTTTCCTCAAAAGCTGTTGGCAATCTCCCTGTTTTCCTTATTATTATTTTGTATGTTTTTGCTCTGATGGCGAGCTCTACAGCTTCAGGATCTCACTTCGATTTGGATTTCCTGCATGGCAGAATAAGGTTGGACTGGATGGCCCTTGCGGTCTCTTCCAACTCTATGAGTCTATGATTCTATGATTCATGGATTAATCCACAACTACAAAGCTCTAGTAAATTGTAACTTTTCCTTCTTGTTTTTAAACCATTATAACAACAAGGCTTTTTCTCTCCTTTGACTCAGTTTCCTCTGTTATCTTTCCTTTCTCCTGGGCCCTGGTTAAATCTCATTGCTGCCAGATGTTCTTTAGTATTTAGGGGGTGTTCTCATAAAATTCCCACCTCGCTAACTAAGATTTTTCCTAGATTCATGACTGTATGAGGATGAAAGGTTTCCAAATTAATCCAGAGTAAATAACTGGGCACCATTATGGACTAGGTATCACTGCTAGTGTTACTTCAGGAAGTTGTATGACTAGCCATCTGGAACTCATTATTATTATTATTATTATTATTCACCTTTATTTATGAAGTGCTGTAAATTTACACAGCGCTGTAGATGCCACCTTTTTAGTTAGAGGGTTCCCTGCCCTCAGGCTTCCAATCTAAAAAGACATGACACAGAAGGAGAAGAAGGGAAAGGTGCAGGGGAAGGGTCAGAGGTCCAGCAGTTCCTCTCTGCCTCCGAGGCCTGGACCAAGGCAGATGGACTGGAGGGAGGGCTTGGCTTCATCATGGATGGTTAATCTTCCTCCAGGGAAAATACATACTCTCAAGTAGGATAATACATATACAATACATAGCAATACAGGAAATGGTTCGATAAACAGGCACCAAAAGGACATCAGATAGCAAGTGAGAATTATGCAATGCCTGGGAAGGCTTCTCGGAACAGGATGGTCTTCAGCTCCGTTTTGAAGCTGGTTAAAGAGGCGATGGCTCTTGCTTGCAAGGCACACAACACAGACAATTCTCATAACACTGATACAAATTCCAGGAACTGTGTCTAAACTGGGATAGGCAGTATCAGTTAGATCAAAGAAACTCTAAGGCAATGACAACAGGCTATGCTGAGAATGTACAGTAAACCAAATCAAACCCCATAAGCGTGTCGATCACAAAATAATTGAGGCAGTCAATTATGGCTAAACTAAATCAGCATTAAAGCATTGACTTTGCATGAGCATATAGTACAAGACGATCAGAAAACAAACATAGAAAGCATAAGCATGCATGAGCATTGTACTGAAAAGAGTACATCACCACGATTTATGAGCCCTTGGACAAATGTCCAAAAGGTTAAGGTAGCTTGTAACAGAATCTATGGTCATCTTGGCTCCAAAGCCAACACAAAGGAACCAATGTTCAAAAAAAGTGAGTTAGAACCAAATTTGGTCTCAATAGCCACAACTTGGAACCAATGTCCAGGAATCTTTTTGCAGGTTATGTAGTAGTGTAGAATGTGTATATTAACATATCTATCAAATTTGGACCAGATTGAAGAACGTTTCATGCAAAGTTTGGACTCTAAGCAGTAACGGACAGGCAGAAAATTGTAGAATAGCACCTTGGTGTGCCACTGGCAGACTGCAGGAAAAACTTCTGGAGCATGATATCAGTTAGCTGAGTCCATTTGGGAGACAAAGAACATACTCTCCAAACACATGACCAATGTCTCTGAGGCTGGAGCAAAGAAATGGCTGCTCAAACCTGGAATCTGAGCTCTGCTCATGCTTTTCCTAGTCGCATGAACAGTGTCTATGAGGCAGTAGCATTGTGTATTGTGGCAAAGTTTGCTTATCTCTGTGACTACAGGCAGGATGATATCCAAAGTCTATATAGCCTTTGATACCCACTGTCTTCCTAAGCCATCCCTAAATGGGCACAAAGTGTGTTGCCAGGGAAGCAGGGTCTCAAATGCGGGCATCTATTTGTGGTTTCCCTATAGGAGGAAGAGAAACAATGCTCCAGGATCCACAGGTTGCTTTGGCGCCAGTCTGGACAACCACAATGGTGCGAGTGCGAATCTGAGGACATCTATCCTATAGGACCGTTGGGCACAGCTGCACATCTCCACATCGATGGAGCACGGGTTAGAATAAACTGGGCTTACCTTCCCAAGAGAATTGAAAGGAGGGTAGTGATAGCGCAGAGTGAAGAGATACATGCATTAGGCTCTGGAAAAGAGGACAGTCCCCTTTTCCTGTCGTCCCCCCCCTCGCCTCTGGCAGAGACCAGGCGGTTTTGTTGTGGCAGGTTGCAAAGACACAGAGTGATACAGAGAGCCAACGCTCATGCAAAGAGAAATCACAATAAAGGAGAGCCTTCTGAGGCTGAGAGAGTGTGCCAGTCATGTTATCTTAAGGCTGAGATAGTGGCACACTGAGACTAAGGTTAGTTGGGACCATGGGGAGCAACTCTCACAAGGGCTCCCTGTGGTTTTGCGGGGTTAAGAAATGTCTGTGGGGTGCAGAGGCATGACTGGATGAAATCAGGGGTGTCCCTTCGAAAATCCCCCCCCTCCTGCCCTTGCAACCTCTGAGACAGTTCTATTTGGAGATCTGGCCTCCAATGGAATGAGTGGGAGTTTTCTCCAGCTATTCATTACTTAAAATGAAAAATAAAAGGCTAAAATAAACTGGAGTAGTCTCAAGGAACTGTTTTGGCCTGGAAAGACGCGCTGTGCCCACCACAACCACCTGCAGAGTTGAACCACGTCGACAGGACACCAGGGAGAAGGGATCTGAAGAGATGTCTGCAAAGGTATTCAGGCCAAGAAGGAAAATATTCCTTGACCACTGCAAACGGCCTTGAGCTCCCGGCTGAAGGAATAAGGACAAGAGCACTTCACACTTTACACGAGGGCTTGAATAAATAAGTAACTTTGTCAACCAAACAACCATAACAACAAAAACCAGAGAGGCAGTTACTCTTACACCAACTGTCATAACTGACACTCTCTCTCAGAAGGACTGACTGCATCAACATTCCGTAATGCAAGTGTCAACTGTTAACTGCCACTGGAACTTGACTGTTTACAATACTTAGCTTACAGCTCTATCTTGTGGTCACACAAATGTCATTTCCTAACAGGAACACCCCCAAAATTGTCTTTAAAACAAAACCTCATTTTAAAATTGTGGCTACCAGAGGTGATTTGTAGTACCCACTAGGCATGCTGATGAAACAGCAAGACTTTACAGCAACACTGCATCCTTTCTGAGACATGGATGCAGGAAGCAAAACATTAAGATGGCCCCAAACAAAACTTGATAACTGATGGTATAAAACAAAATAAAAAACAGGCTGGAGCACTGAAATTAATTGCCAAAACAGAAACAGTAACAACCCCTTTTAGGCACAAATTAAGTACAAATAGAATTTGGGAAAGTCTTTTCCACATTGTATTAAAACAAACCAACATAACAGGCAAAATAAAACCAAAATCCAGGTTGAATGAAAACAGTCCAACAGCCAAAATAAAGCAAATAGGTAAGAAAAAAGCCCTTTTGAAAAAGGAAGTCTTCTAAACCTTCTCCTCCCGCTAACAATAAAATCACTTGGAACAAGAAAAAGGGAGGATAGAAAGGAAAACGTATTATTGTTGTTGGATCTGACCAGGGCTTGTAGCAGCTCTGATGGACCTTCTTAGATCTACTGGGCATTTGAAGAGGACCGCCTTTGTCCTTGAGGCCAGAGAGTGTTCAGGTCACTAACTCTCAGCCCAGCAAAGGACCCAAAGAGCACTATACATTTCTTCCAGGTCCACCTTTAGGCTGAGGATGAAGAGAACTCCTGAGCATGTGAAGGATGCAGGAAAGCATAGCAAGCGGGAAACTTATTAATGGTCAGCAACCTGAACTCTGAAGAGACTGTGAGAGAAAACCCTTTGAATTGGTATTTGAAAGGGGGCATTCCTTAAAGCCATTTAGAAAGAATGGCAAAAGCCCAAATTATAGCAACTCACCCCCCCCCCCTGGCCCTTGGGAGGCAAGAAGGAAAACAAAGCCAAGAGGCCAGAGAGAGAGTAGCAGAGTCACAGACTCACGACCGCTCACAGCAAAAAGTACGGGATATGAAGACAAAACTTTCTTTGGGTGGATGACAGCACAGTAGAGGACAGAAAGAGGGATGGGGAGGACGCTCTCTTTTCAAACAGAACAATGGGATCTCAAAAGGCAAGGAAAGGGGACAGTCTCATTCTGCGCTCTTTAGGATGATGGGCTACGGAGTACAAGAAAAACCAACTATCCTGAGCCCATCTCCCTCACAGGTTGCTGTGGGACACACATCTGGCTTCTTAGGGGAAACGGACAACAAGAGAGATCCCGGGGGTTGACCATCCAGAGGAGAAGGGGAAAAGCAGAGTGCCTCTAAGTACCACTAAGTACAGGTCCTAAACTGAGCAAGTCCTGCAAGACCTTCTGAGTGGCTGAAAGAGATCTGATGAGCATGTCAAGAAGAGAGCCCTTTGTCTTTGTGAGACGGCCAGAGATATTTGAGCCAGAAGGTGTGACTCAGTCACCTATTCACAGCCCAAAGAAAAACCCAAGAACAAAGGAACGATGGAAAAGCCATCTTACTCAAATCCCACTTCTAGGAGGGGAAAAGAAAGAAGAGCCCTGGACATGATGTTTGGGGTGCAAGAAACAGGAGTTAGAGCAAGAGAAGCCTTATTATTCTTACTCTTATTCTTGTTTTCTCCCCAGCAACTGATCTAGGAAAAGCTTGCGAGAGAGAGAGCGCCTTTTGCCATTGACTTAAAGGGGCAATTAGCTTTTCAGAAGGAAGGGCTAAAGCACAGTCCTTCAGAAGTGGCAATTTTAGAGGCCAGAAAGAGTGACCGGTTACAATCTCTGGGAAGCAAGAGACAAAACAATTCAAGAAGCCAGAAAGGGTAGCTGGGTCACATAGTCACAACCACGCAAAACCAAAGAACTACGACCTTCGTGTGAAAGAGAGCACAGAAAGAGAGGGACATGAATCTGCTTACCCTTCTTTTAAACAGAGCAAAGAAATCAAAAGAGAAGCATGGTCATGCTGCCGTTTTCAGAATGACTGCTTCGGCAGTGCAAGAAAAACCAAACATCCAACAAAAATGTGAGCATCCCCCTAAAACAGCGCCGCTCAATCTCTGGAGAATGCAGGTGAAACAAGCAACTTATCACCCAGGGGATGATGGAAGAGGCAACCCTTTTACTGTGCCTGGCCTGGTTTCTAGTCTCCCTCACAGCTTGCTGTGTTTTGTAAATCGCGCTCCTTAGGGAGAGAGAGAGAGAGAGAGGAAACCAAACATTTTGGATGACCAGCCCATGGAGAAGAAAGAAGACGTAGGTTTTTCTAAGTACCACCAAGTACAAGGTTTTAACTCAAAGGAAATGCTAAGGTTTCTTTGTCTATAGGATTTGTGCACCCTCAAGAAACCAAACCATATTTGATCACCTCAAAACAACAGCAAATTAGTCCCAGATTTGTGTCAAAGGAGAAAGACTAGAAACTCCACAACTCTGCCTTTGGGTCCATGCCTTTCAGTCACACACATCTCCCCAAACTCCTACGCGGCACAAACAAGGATCCACAACCAAAGGACCAGCTAAATAAAACCCTTTATAGACTGAGGTCTATGGGGGAAGCTTTTGTTAATCACTTCTAACATGGCTTTTCACATTCTGCATTTCACTATAGGAGGATCTCTAAGCTACTCCTTGATGACTGAAATCTCTCCATCTCACTACTCTCCTGGGGCTCCTAGATCCCTCTCCTATCTAGTCTCCTTAAGCCAGGGGTCCCCCATCGTACATCGTTTTGCTACCTCAGTGCAGGATAGGACTTTGCCCCCTCTTCCTCTCTGGAGGGTGGCAGCCTGGGCTCAGAGGAGGAGGGGGCACCTCAAAGCCCCTTCTGGGCCCCTTTCACCCTAGCCTTTGGCCCTGGGCAGCTCTGGGCAGATCCAGTAATCTCCACACCAAATCTGCCTGGAATGATGTTCCCACTACCTTCCCCCCATCCAAACTGTCCCTGGTGAAATTGACCCCGTTGATGTTCACTAGGCTTGCCATATCCCGCCTGGGGGCAGGACTTTCCCAGTTTGGGGCGGGGCCACACAGTCCCACCCTGGTTTGGCCCCTCCCCCAGGACCTCCCCCCCCCAGCAAGGCCCTGGAGGCAGCTCCAGCCCTCCCTCCCCATCCTCCCTGCCTGACTTAAGCCTAGAGAGCAGGTCTTCAAGACATCTGCCACTCAGAGCGATTGCCAGCCCACTTGGTATATATACCCTGCAAGAGGCATTACTTTCAGGTTACAGTGAGCAAAGGAAAAAAGGCCACCAATCGTTCCTGTTTCCCTGGGAGTCTAAATGCCTCCTCATCTTTTAAATGTCTACCACTCAGTATTCTTGTAATTCTTTATCACAGGGTCGTTTTTGAGGCCCTGAACACCTTTCCTTGTAATATGCAAATTTCTCCCGAAGCTGACCAATGGGAAAGAAGCAATCAGCCCCCCTCCCCTTGGGTTGGTTTTCAAGGGCTTGGAAGGAAGAGATTTTGCCTTGTAAATAGGAAGGGCTTTGGGGTAGCAAAAGGCTGCAGAAGTAGTTTGACCCCCCCCCTTAAACATCCATGGCTCAGTGCCATGGGATTCTGGGAATTGTAGTTTCTTGTGGCACCAGAGCTCTTTTGACAAAAGGAGACTGAATGGAGGCGTTGCCTGGCTGGGGGCAGAGCCTCTTGCCAGCAGTGAGAAGGCTGCGATGATGAGGAAAAGCAGGGGCTCCTCTGGTGGTCCTGGCCACTTCCCTTGCCTCCCTCCCTCCTCCTCCTCCTCCTCCTCCTCCTCCTCCTCCTCCTCTCAGAGCTCATTCACACTCCCTGGCTTTTCTCTCCCCCCCCCCCTCTGCACTTTGAGACCCCTTTAACTGCCAAAGCTCAATGCTCTGGAATTCTGGGGTCTGTGAGGCATTTGGCCTTCTCTGTCAGAGAGCTCTGGTGCCACAATAAACTACCATTCCCAGGATTCCATAGCACTGAGCCCTGGCAGTCCAAGCAGTGTGTTTTGGACACAGAGATCCTCCAAATGAATCCAGTCCCTAGCTTTTATATCTCTCTCACACACTGCAGGAATAATAATCCTGGGAATGCTAGTGTTTGGGAGACATTGAGACTTCTCTGTCAGAGATGGCTCTGAGGCCACAATAGACTACAATTCCCAGGATTCCCCAGCACTGAGCAGTCTCAAACTGGACCATTTCCTCAGTGTGGATGCACCTGGGGAGGAATTCTGGGCACTGCAGTTCAACTAGGTTTGGAGGGTTATGGGACTCCCTGTCAGAGATAGCTCTGGGGCCACAATGTACCACAATTCCCAGCATTCCCCAGCACTAACCCAGGACAGTTAAGTCACTCTCAAACTGGATTATTTCCTCAGTGTGGATGCAGCTTTGGTGAGGAACTCTGGGCATTTCAGTCCAGCATTGTTTTATTTCTGCAGTGTATTTTGGACCAGAGACAAGGTGACCAGGCGTCCTCCTTCTTTTCCAGGACATGTCCTCTTCTGCCAAGTTTCAAAATGTCCTCCATTTGGATCATGGCTAAGAAGCATGGATTTATAAGTACATGGGTGTTTTTTAGCTTTTATTTACATTTTTTTGCTTGGGTGCCCTACATTTTGGGGTGAGGGCATTGGTCACCTTGGTCAGAGAGCTTTCCAGGGGTTAACTGCCATTCTGCTGTGGTGCTGGAACAAACCACCATTCCCAGAATTCCATAGCATTCAGGCAAGACAGTTAAAGTGGTCTCAAACCAGATTATTTCTCCAGTGTAGATGCAGCCCAAGCCTTTTGCCTCTCTTATGCCTGAGATTTCAAAGCCCAGCCCTGGCACCACAACAAACTACAAATCCCAGGATTCCATAGGATGGAGTGATGAGTGTGAAAGCAGTGTGGCAGCAGCCTAAGTGTGCTTAATGCAGTTCTTAAGATGGTGCACCTCTTGCCTACAGAGTCTCACAAGACTTTTTTGTTTAACAACTTGTACCCATTAACTCCATTTCATGTCTCCTTTATTTAGTGGGGAGGAATACAGACAAAACAAGTCAAAATGAAGAAAAACCAAAGTCCCTTGACCAAAGGGTTTGGTTGTGGAATAAGCCCCTGAAATATGCAAGAGGCAATGTTAAAATAAAGCCATGTTCAATGCTCAAATGTGCTGTTTGGAATGGGGAGAGGGGGGTGGCCAGAAAGGGAAGTACATTTCCGTGATCTGTCTACGAATAATGGCCAAATGTCCTCCATTTTGATCATGCCTAAGAAACATGGATTTATATTAACATTTCTAAAAAAGCCTCAATTTTTTTGCGTGTCCTCCATTTTTAAAAAATGTGTCCTACATTTGAAAATGCATTTGTCCTACATTTGTCCCGGTTTGGAGGTCCTCACTTATGGCAACCCTAATGTTCACACTTCAAGTGTTGTTGTTGTTGTTGTTGTGAATCATCAATCAAAGGATTTGCATAATCACTTCCAATGTTGTCAATGCTGAGATGTTGTGTATCTGCTGCAGCCATGCTTTCCCCCTCCTTTAAAAACAAAATCTACTGGCAGTGTTCACATATTCTACCAATTTGTCATATAGAGATAGATATATAGATATAGATATATAAACCGGCCGGCAGCACCTCTGGCCAACCCTAGTAGCCCACAGTGGATGTGAAAGGGAAGGGACACTTCTTTCCCGGTCAAGAGAAGGAGGCTCTGGCCAGTTGGGAGTCCAGACCAAAGCTACAGGAAATCAGTTGCCTGGCAACGAATTGTCTGCTGCTAGGAAGGCTTGAGATTCCTTTGTTGCCCTTGGCAACGCCTCTTCCTTTCCCCAGAAGTTGCGCAATGCCAAGAATGAGCAGCCAGGAGATCCAGGCTGGAAGTGAACCCTGCCCTGGTCCTCCAAGGAGCTCAGCCCCTTCCTCTCCTCCACAACAGGACAGAGGAGGCAAGGATGCCAGGCTCCTCTGCGGAGAAGAGCCCCCTCCTCCCTGGGCAAGGGCACACACACCCACACCCTCCGAGTTTCCCCCATCCCCACGCTCTCCATGGGCAGCCGAGAGAGAGAGAGAGAGAGAGAGAGAGAGGGAGGGAGGGAGGGAGGGAGGGAGGGAGGGAAGGAGAGGGGGAGAGAGAGAGGCAGAGGTAGAGAGAGAGGGAGAGAGGGAGGGAGGGAGGGAGGGGGAGAGAGAGAGGGAGGGAGGGAGGGAGAGAAGGAGAGAGGGGCAGAGGGAGAGAGAGAGAGGGAGGGAGAGAGAGAGAGAGATGGAGGGAGAGAGTGGGAAGAGAGAGAGGGAGGGAGAGGGGGAGAGAGAGGGGGAGGCAGGGAGGGAGGGAGAGAGGGAGAGGGAGGGAGGGAGAGAGGGAAAGGGAGGGGGAGAGGGAGAGGGAGAGAGAGGGGGGAGAGAGAGAGGAAGGGAGAGGGGGAGAGGGAGGGAGGGAGAGAGGGAAAGGGAGGGGGAGAGGGAGAGAGAGGGAGGGGCAGAGAGAGGGGGGAGAGAGAGAGAGGAAGGGAGAGGGGGAGAGGGAGGGAGGGAGAGAGAGGGAGAGAGAGAGGGAAAGGGAGGGGGAGAGGGAGGGAGAGAGAGAGGGAGGGAGAGAGAGGGAGGGGCATCCCCTTTCACCGGCTTTTGGTCCTTGCACCAGAATTTACAAAAAGAATAAACCAGCGCTAGTGGGGACATCCCACTTTTAATTCAGTTTGGGAGTCGGGGTCAAGGGTAGTCTGAACGGCCCCTGAGTGGAGAAAGAGAGACCCCCCCCATGGCACCCTGGGAATAGGCTGAGAGGCCCATTGGAGCCCCCTCCACACACAGACCTTTTCCCTCACAACAACAGCCCTGCGGAGGGGCCCCAGCCGAGAGAGTCCTGGCTCTGGGAACAGGCAGAAAGGGCAAAGGCGGCACACTTGGGACCTTACCACACGGGGGCTTTTTGAGCGTCAGTTCGCATTGGCCAATGCGTATTCGCGTTATATAGCATTGGAGTTCCACACCTGTGAGCTCTGAATACGCATTGACCAATGCGATATAACGTGAATACGCTTTGGCCAATGCGTATTCACAGCTGGGTTCCAAACTGAAGGCAGCCGGCTCCTCCGTTTTCCGAGTCCGCAAAATTAGTGGATCGGCTGGATCCGCATTGATGGCCAGTGCGGAACCTCTGCTGCTTTGGCTGTGTGTACATCCAAGCCGCTGGTTCTCTTGAAGACCACCGGTTACAAATCTCCCATGATGCTGCGCTGGAATTTCCCCCTTCTCCTTCCGGTGGCCCTTTCCCCTTTGAGCACAACCGCTGGGGCTGGGAGCGTTATTTCCACTGAACGAGATAAAGCAGAAACCTTTTGTGTCCGGGGAGGGGGGAATGTATATGTGTATGTGTGTGTGTGTGTGTATACACACATACACACACACACACACACACACACAAAGATGTGTGTGCAAGCATATACATGCAGCATTACACTTTCAGCTTCTCCACAGTTTGCGTGTGTGTGTGTGTGTGTGTGTGTATATATGCGTGTGTGTATATGTATATGTATGTGTATATATATATATATACACACACACACAAAGATGTGTGTGCAAGCATATACATGCAGCATTACACTTTCGGCTGCTCCACAGTTTGTGTGTGTGTGTGTGTGTATATGCGTGAGTGTGCATATGTATATGTATGTGTATACACACACACACACAGACAGCTGTGTATGTACACATATAAATACGGCTTCACACTTTTGGCAGTAACACTAAGTGTGTGTGTGTGTATACATATATCTATATATACACACACACACACACACACACACACACATATATATATATAAACACTCAAGCAGACAGATGTGTGTGTACACATATAAATAAGGCATCACACTTTTGGCTGTGGCACAGTGTGTTTTTGTATATATGTGTGTGTGTGTGTATATATATAATAATTAATAATTTGTTTTATTTATATACCGCTATTCCAAAGATCATAGCGGTGAACAGCAAGTAAGCTAATTAGCAAGTAAGCTAATTTGCCCCCAACAGTCTGGGTTCTCATTTTAGCTCCCTCCTCGGAAGGATGCAAGCCTGAGTCCAGCTTGGGCCCTTTTGCTGGTCTTGAACTCGCAACCTTGTGGTTTTGAGTGAATGGCTGCAGGACAGGCATTGAACCACTGCGCCACCAGGGCTCCTGTTAACCTATAAAGGCTTACAATCTAAAAAAGACATGACACAAAAGGAGAAGGGGAAGGGGATGAGGGCCAACAGTTCTTCTCTACCTCCGAGACCTGAGGGCAGGGAACCGTCCAATTAAAAAGATTGTATGTACAGCGCTGTGTAAATTTACAGTGCTTTATAAATAAAGGTTAATAATATATATATATAAACTCTCATACAGACAAATGTGTGTGTACATGTAGAAAAGGCATCACACTTTTGGCCGTACCACTATGTGTATATATATAAGTATGTATGTATGTATTTATGTGTGTGCATATATATATATATATATACATACACACACACACATATATACAGACGGTGCATACCCCTTTCGTAAGTGGCTAAAGGCAGCAAATCTCGCGATATACCACGCTAAACAGTGACCTTATTCTTCACCCCCGGAAGTTAAAAATGTTGCGCCCCGTTCAGAGCCCCATAGAGCATGCGCAAAGCTGCCGATGCGCATCGGCGAACACACATTGTATTGGGCTGGTGTGGTGATCCAATCTGCACTGGCCTCGCTTTGCGTGAATACGCATTGGCCAATGCGCAAGACCTTGATCCGGAAGGCCGCCCAGGTGTGGATGAATGATGCGATATGACGCAAATACGAATCGGCAAAGTGTATTCAGAGAGCGCGAGTGTAGATGAACCATGCGATATGACGCGAATACGAATTGACCAATGCGAACTGACGCTCAAAAAGCCCCCGTGTGGTAAGGTCCTTGGTCCCCCCCAAAAGAAAACACACAAACACAGGAAATGATTGATTGATTGATTGATTGAAAATTTATTTCTATACCACCGTTCCTGCGATCACGGCGGTTTACAGACAGTGCAAATATAATATAATACAGATTAAAAAAAACAATCATCCCAATAAAACACCCCGATTAAAACCAGCATAACTATTAAAATCCACATAGAATCAATCAAAATTACTAAAGAGTTAAAAATCCAAACAATACAAAACAGCAATACTACACAACAGTAGACATAGGGGGAACAGTCAGGACATGTGGGAGAAAGCTTGACGGAATAACGGATGGTGGTCCTCCCCCCAGAGAGACGCACACAGCCCAGTCTCTGGGTCTGGGGTTTCCTTCTCTTTTGCCCTTCTGTGGCCAACACTTCTTCTCCTGAATGGCGCTAACTCTATCCTTGTCTTTGTATTTTAAAACTGCTGTTAGCTGTGTGTTTTAAACAGAATTGACACTGAATTGTCTCTACCTTTGCACTCTCCACTTTTAAAACCGAATTGTTATTTTGGATTTTGAAAGCCACCTTCCTTCCCCTGGCACTCAGTCAGCAGCAGCAGCAGCAGCAGTGTATATACACACTACACACACACACACACACCCTAAATATTTAAAAGCAGTATACATTTCATCTGGCAACCCTTGGCTTTGCCATATAATAAGGGGTGCCTTTTCACTCTGCCATTGTTTTTAATGAGGGATATTCAAAAGTAGTCTATATACACATACTTCCCTCCCCCTAGAATCATAGAATCATAAAATTGTAGAGTTGGAAGAGACCGCAAGGGCCCTGATCCAGTCCAACCCCCTTCTTCTGCCATGCAGGAAATCCCAATCAAAGCATCCCCATTGACAGATGGCCATCCAGCCTCTGCTTAAAGACCTCCAAGGAAGGAGACTCCACTACACTCCGAGGAAGGAGTTTGTTCCCCTGTCAAAGAGCCCTTACTCTCAGGAAGTTCTTCCTAATGTTGAGCTGGAATCTCTTTTCCTGCAGCTTGCATCCATTGCTCCAGGTCCTAGTCTCTGGGGCAGCAGAAAACAAGCTTGCTCCCTCCTCAATATGACATCCCTTCAAGGATTTAAACAGGGCTCTCATATCACCTCTTAACCTTCTCTTCTCCAGGCTAAACATCCCCAGCAGTTCCCTGAGTCGTTCCTCGTAGGGTTTCATGGTTTCCAGACCTTTCACCATTTTAGTCGCCCTCCCTTCCTTCCTTCTTCCTTCTGTCCTCAGTCCTCTGCTTCATTATCAACAAAGGGAAAGAGAGAGAAAGAGACTTAGGGAGGAAAGACTTAGGGAGCTGGAAATGTTTAGCCTGGAGACAAAATGGTTAAGAGGTGATATGAGAGCCCTGTTTAAATATTTGAAGGGATGTCATTTTGAGGAGGGAGCAAGCTTGTTTTCTGCTGCTCCAGAGAACAGGACCCAATGGAGTAATGGATGGAAGCTCCAGGAAGAGATTCCACTGAAACATTAGGAGGAACCTCCTGAGAGTAAGGGCTCTTCGACAGTGGAATAAACTCCCTCGGAGTGGGGTGGAATCTCCTTCCTTGGAGGCTGGATGGCCAACTGTCTGAGATGCTTCGATTGCGAGTTCCTGCATGGCAGAATGGGGTTGGACTGGATCAGGGCCCTTGTGGTCACTTCCAACTCTAGGATTCTATGATTTCCTAAGCAGAGCCTTCCTTGCCACCCCTTTCCTCCTGAGTAAATCTCCCTACCTTGAGCTCCATTCTGGCTTCTTCTCTTCAAAGGAAGGAGGAAGGAAAGGAGTCCTACCTTGGAGCCCCTTCTCTTCTGAAGGCTCCCCTCAAAGGCATTCAAAGGAGGAGGAGGAAGGGGAGCCCTGCACATGTTCAGAGGAGGGGAGCGTATCTGCGCATGCTCAGTCTCATCCCCTGAAGCCATTGCTGCCCTCACTGCCTGCCTTGAGGGAAGGGAGGAGGGGGGGTCCCCTGTGTCTCCCCCTGAGCATGCGCACTCCCACCTTCCCTCCCAGTAATTCCCTTCAGGGTCAGCTGCAGCAGCAGCAGGAGGCAAAGGAGGAGGGGGTTCTTTGGGGGGGCAAGGGAATATATTCTGCTGAGTTTGCTTTGCTGCTGAGATTAAGCGATGTCTCCTGTTTCCTGAGTTTTCAAAAAATCTCAAAAAAGAAAAATCCCAACAGCCTTCATCTGATTAATTAATTAATACTTAATTATTATCAATCACTAATTATTAATAATTACTAATTTATTATTACTAATGACTAATTATTAATAATTATTAATACTCTGTGTTAATACTGTTAATTCCATCCTCCGCTGCTGCCAGCCTGCTCTTTCCTGGGAGAGGGCCAAGCCATGGAGGAGCCTTGAGCAGAGAGACCAGATGTCATCAGCAGAATGGAGGGAAAGAAACCAACAAATGGAGGGCAGTCAAGAAAAATGTAGGTGACATTACAAAATAAAAGCTAAAAACCTTACTATAAATCCATAAAATATATAAATATAAATGCACAAGAAACCTCCTGGTGCCCCCCCCCCCACTTTGCCACTGAACTCCCCCCCCCCATCCTCCTGGCAGCCCCCTCCTTAGAGCTGAGAGTCAGCTGGAAAAGCGCATCCCACTCCAGAAGAGACGTTTACTTGAGCAGTTTGCACTCTATGTCTTTCCAGTTTATAACAATAGCTACAAAACTGAATAACGGTTAATAGCATTATTCCCTCCTGATTCCTCTTCTGCTCTTAATCTTCTATCGCCTTCGCCTAACAAATTTTCTGTCTTTCCTCCTGCCTCTTTGGATGAACTCTCTACACTTCTGAACTCTTCCAAACCTGCTACCTGTCCTCTTGATCCAATTCCTACTCGTCTTCTAATCTCTATAGCTCCCTCCTTCCTGCCCTCGCTTCTCCATATCTTCAATCTCTCTCTCTCTACAGGCTCCTTCCCTTCGGACTTCAAACATGCTCTCATTTCCCCAATTCTGAAAAAACCTTCTCTTGACCCCTCCTCTTTGTCTAGCTATCGTCCGATTTCTCTTCTTCCCTTTCTTTCAAAGGTTTTGGAACCGGTTGTTTATTCTCGCTGTCTTGAGTTTCTTGAAGCCAACTCCATCCTCGATCCCTTTCCGTCTGGTTTCCGCCCAAGGCATTCCACAGAGACAGCTCTCACTAAGATCTCGAATGACCTTTTACAGGCCAAGGCTAATGGCCTTTACTCTGTTCTCATCCTTCTGGATTTGTCTGCTGCCTTTGACACCGTTGATCACTGTCTCCTAATTGACATACTTTCTGACCTTGGGTTCTCAGACTCTGTTCTCGACTGGTTTAGATCTTACTTGTCTGGCCGATCTTTTGCAGTACTTGCAGGGGGTCAGACTTCATCTCCTGTTCCCTTCTCTGTTGGAGTTCCCCAGGGCTCTGTTCTGGGTCCCCTTCTGTTTTCTCTCTACACACTGTCCTTAGGAAAACTCATTAGCTCTTTTGGCTTTTCCTACCATCTGTATGCCGATGACACCCAGCTGTATCTTTCCACCCCTGACCTTTCTCCAAGGCTTGAACAGCAAGTTTCGTCTTGTCTCACAGCTGTCTCTCAGTGGATGCGCCATCGGCGTTTGAAGCTCAACATGTCCAAGACGGAGCTTCTTGTCTTTCCTCCTAAGCCCACCCTTCAACACTCCTTTTCTGTCTCTGTGGACAACATTTCTATTCAACCAGTCCAGCAAGCCCGCAGTCTTGGCTTTATCTTTGACTCTTCTCTGTTGTGTATCCCTCAGATCCAGACCACAGCCAAGGCTTGTAGATTGCCAAAATCCGACCTTATCTCTCCGCCTCTTCTGCCGACTTGATTCCTGTAACGTCCTCCTGGCTGGGCTTCCTCTTTCTCACCTCCGTCCTTTAATCTCCGTCCAGCATTCAGCTGCACGCATTATCACTTCCACCCACCGCTCTGACCACATCTCTCCTGTCTTGGCATCCCTTCACTGGCTCCCTCTCCCTTTCCGCATTCAGTATAAGCTCCTGCCGTTGACGTTTAAAGCCCTCCATGGACTGGCCCTCCTTACTTATCAGACCTTATTTCTCCTCACCTTCCCACTCCGTTGTTCCCTCTGTTCTGGTAGTCAAGGCCTGCTGTCTCAGCCCAGGATTTCCTCTGCCCCATCCCGGATTCGCCCCTTTTCACTCGCTGCCCCTCACTCCTGGAACCTTCTTCCCCCGCGAGACACAAGGGCCCTGATCACTTCTTTAACCAGCTTCAAAACGGAGCTGAAGACCATCCTGTTCAGAGAAGCCTTCCCAGGCATTGCATAACTGTCACTTGCTATTTGATGTTCTTTTCTTGCCTGTTTTATTCAATCATTTCCTATATTGCTATGTATTTTATATCCGAATGCGCTATATGTCTTTGCCAGTCTGTGATCGATCTCTTTATCAATCTTGGCATCTGAGGAGATGATGTTTCCCAGGTAGGTGAACTGCTGGACAGACTTAAGCACAGATGTGCCTACGGTGATGTGGAGATGGTAGTGTTCTTCCTGAGGTGAGGCTGGTAGAGAACTTGCGTTTTCTTCAGACTGACTTTCAGTCCAAAGAGTTCTGCAGCTGTTGCAAAACAAGATGTGAGGTGCTGCAGAGCTGCTTCCGTATGGGCAACGAGGGCAGCATCGTCAGCAAAAAGCAGCTCACGGACTAGATAGTTTAGAGCAGGGGTAGGCCACCTTTTTGAGCCGGGGGCCGGGTTGCTGTCCCTCAGACAACTGGGGGGCCGAAGCCAAAAAATAAATAATTAAATAATTTTTTTAAAAAATTAAATATATAAATAAACCAGGACAAATGTAGGACAAAATTTTCAAATGGAAGACACTTTTTTAAAAAAATGGAGGACACGCGAAAAAATTTGCTGATTTTTTAAAAAATGTTAATATAAATGCATGTTTTTGAGGCTTCTATAGACAATTGCCCCCCAAAGGCCCCGGTGGCAATCGGTGGCAGGACTGGGCTGGGGCCGGTCCCAAGGCCTCGCCGGGCCGCATCCGGCCCGCGGGCCGCAGGTTGCCTACCCCTGGTTTAGAGTCTTAGTGCAGGCCCTCAGGCGGCTTAAGTTAAACAGGCTACCATCAGTACGGTAGTGTATATAAATGCCGTCTTCTTCTTTGAGATCTGCCGTAGCCCTTTGGAGCATCATGCTGAAGAAGATTGTGAATAAAGTCGGAGCAAGAACACAACCTTGTTTTACACCATTAGTAATTAGAAAGGGCTTCACAAAAGAGTCTGGAGTAACAAACACTTGAGGCAAAGCACAAAAATCAGTGTGTATAGAGCCATTGTACTGTCTATTCTCCTCTATGGGTCTGAAACATGGGTCACCTATTGCCAACACTTACGGCTCCTTGAACGCTTTCACCAGCGCTGTTTACACACAATTCTAAACACACACTGGACCGACTATGTGACAAATGTTGCTGTCCTTGAAAAGCAGGGATCGCCAGCATTGAGGCCATGCTATTGAGGACGCAGCTGCGCTGGGCAGGACACCTTTCTAGGATGGAGGACCATTGCCTCCCCAAAATAGTATTCTACGGTGAACTCGCCACGGGTCAAGAGCGTAAGAGGGGCGCCCCAAAGAAGAGATACAAGGCCTCCCTGAAACAACATCTCAGGCTTGGCCAGATAGATCACCAACAATGGTCCTCCCTGGCCTCGCATCAGGAGGCATGGAGGCGCACTATCCAAGATGCTGCAGCCTCCTTCGAAAGCTCACAGCGAACGAGCCTCAAAGAGAGACGACAACGCAGAAAGAACCGCAACCGGAAACATCACCCAAGGAGACTTTCGGCTGTGCTTTCTGCAACCGGACCTGTTTGTCCCAAATTGGCCTTTTCAGTCACCAAGGCGCTGCTTGTAGAAAGCGAGGGATCAGGAGTCCTTCCTGAATCTTCATTCGCGAAGCAAAGCCAGAGATGTATTTTATATGTATTATACTAGAGAATCCCCTTCCCCAGCACCACTCCCTTCTCCTTTTGTGTCGTGTCTTTTTAGATTGTAAGCCTGAGGGCAGGGAACCGTCCAATTAAAAAGATTGTATGTACAGCGCTGTGTAAATTTACAGCACTTTATAAATAAAGGTTAATAATAATAATAATAATAATAATAATAATAATAATAGCAGCATATGGGCCACTTAGGTCCAAAACACACTGCAGAAATAATCCAGTTTGAGGCCACTTTAACTGCCCTGGTTCAATGCTAAAAAGTCCTGGGAAGTGTAATTTGTGAGACATTCAGCCTTCCCTGTCAAAGAGTTCTGGGGCCACAAGAAACTACAGCTCCCATGTTCCCTAGCACTGAGCCAGGGCAGGTAAAGCAGTCTCAAAATGGATTATTTCTGCAGTGTGTTTTGGACCTTAGTTTTTAAAAAAATAGTCCAGATTTAAATGTTGCTTTAAAATTATTCCCATCTCTGAGCAATGAGATGGATTGAGAGAAATGAGAAAGTGTTGGGAGGGAAGGACTGGGTGATGCATTCTGGGGTATGTACAATTTGTGGCCAAGTAAGTGGCCCTGGGCAGGTGACACTCTCTCAGCTCCAGAGGATGGTAATGACAACCCCCCTTTTGAAGAAACTTGCCAAGAAGACGCCATAAGATTTATTTCTAGCCCGACCAATCGCGAAGAATCCAGGCAGGTTACAATAGTAAGATACATCAAATTACAATCGTTAAAAAGAATCAAACCCTGGACCTACCCCCTCCCCATTCCCAATACTAAAACAGAATTAAATAGTAATAGTATAAAAACATAAAAAACATTAAAGACATTAAACAAACAAACAAAAAATAGGCAGAAACATAGGCGGGAAGAATCGACAGATGACGAGAGAAATATCTCTATTTCTGAGGAGGGGAACTAAGTTGGAAGGGTTGCCTTAGGTTTGCCATAACTCAGAAAGGACATGAAGACATAAGAACAACTGTAACCGCAAGAGCATGGGAAATAAGCAGGATGAACTCGAACTCCTAGTACAACAAAGCAAATATGATATAATAGGCATCACTGAAACCTGGTGGGATGAGCCTCATGATTGGAATGTGGAAATAGAGGGGTATAACCTTATTAAGAGAAATAGGCCAAACAGGAAAGGAGGAGGAATAGCACTATATGTCAGAGATATTTACACCAGTGAAGAGATCCTGAACATCAATCATGGAAGCCAGGTGGAGAGCATCTGGATAAGAATCAAAGGGGAGGGAAACAACAAGGATGTTATGGTGGGAGTCTACTACAGACCCCCAAGTCAGACTGAGGAATTGGATGATGCCTTTCTAGAACAGATGACCACACAGTCAGAAAGGAGAGATGTAGTAGTGATGGGCGACTTCAACTATCCTGATATTTGCTGGAAGGCAAACTCAGCAAAATCCTCAAGGCCTAGCAAATTCCTCACTTGCCTGGAAGACAATTTCATGGTCCAAAAGGTGGAAGAGGCAACAAGGGGGTCAGCTATTTTAGATCTGATCCTAACCAACAAGGATGACTTGGTTAATGGGGTGCAAGTGGTGGGATCCTTAGGTGGAAGTGACCATGTTCTCCTGGAGTTTGTAATACAGTGGAAAGGAGAAGCCAGGCAGAGTCAGACACGCATCCTAGACTTTAGGAGAGCGGATTTCAGTAAACTTAGAGAAGTATTGAGGGCGATTCCATGGTCAGAAATACTAAAAGATAAAGGAGTTCAGGACGGATGGGACTTTCTCAAAAGGGAGATACTGAAGGCACAATTTCAAACAGTTCCAGAGAGAAAGAAAAACGGGAGGTGTCTCAAGAAACCAGGATGGATGACTAAGGAACTTTCAACCGAGATGAGTTTGAAACGGAACATGTATAAGAAATGGAAAAAGGGGGAAATCACAAAAAAGGAATTCAAAGAAATAGCAGGCATTTGTGGGGTAAAGTCAGAAAAGCTAAAGCACAGAATGAACTCAGGCTTGCTAGAGAGGTTAAGAACAATAAAAAGGGCTTTTTTGGATATGTCCGCAGCAAAAGGAAGAAGAAGGAAACGGTAGGTTCACTGCGCGGAAAAGATGGCAAAATGCTAACAGGAGATAGAGAAAAGGCAGAGTTACTCAACACCTTCTTTGCCTCAGTCTTCTCAGAAAAGGCAAAGGGGGCTCAACCTGAGGATAATGGAGCAGAGGACAGAATAGGGGAATTTCAGCACAGAATAAGTAAAGAGATAGTAGAGGAACACCTTGTTAATCTGAACGAATATACGTCTCCAGGACCAGATGAACTCCATCCAAGGGTATTGAAACAACTGGCAAAAGTAATATCAGAGCCATTGGCAATCATATTTGAAAACTCCTGGAGAACAGGAGAGATCCCAGCAGATGGAGGAGGGCAAACGTTGTCCCCTTCTTCAAAAAGGGGAAAAAAGAGGATCCCAACAATTATCGTCCAGTTAGTCTGACATCAGTTCTAGGAAAGATTCTGGAGCAGATCATTAAACAGAGAGTCTGTGAACATCTAGAAGGCAATGCCATAATCACAAAAAGTCAACATGGGTTTCAGAGAAACAAGTCATGCCAGACAAATCTAATCTCTTTCTTTGATAAAATTACCAGCTTGGTAGATGAAGGGAATGCTGTGGATATAGTATATCTTGATTTCAGTAAGGCCTTTGACAAGGTTTCCCATGACATTCTTGCAAACAAGCTTGTAAAATGTGGGCTAGACAAAGGAACTGTTAAATGGATCTGTAATTGGTTGACCGGCCGAACCCAAAGGGTGCTCAACAATGGCTCCTTTTCATCCTGGAGAGAAGTGACCAGTGGGGTCCCACAGGGCTCTGTCCTGGGCCCAGTGCTATTCAACATCTTTATCAATGACCTGGATGACAGAATTGGGAGCATACTTATCAAATTTGCAGATGACACCAAATTAGGGGGAATAGCTAATACCCCAGAGGACAGGATCAAGATTAAAAATGACCTGAATAGACTAGAAAGCTGGGCCAAAGCTAACAAAATGAAATTCAACACAGAGAAATGTAAGGTATTGCACTTAGGGCGGAAAAATAAAATGCACAGATATAGGATGGGTGACACCTGGCTGAATGAAACTACGTGTGAAAGGGATCTAGGAGTCCAAGTAGACCACAAGTTGAACATAAGTCAACAGCATGATACGGCAGCTAAAAAGGCCAATGTAATTTTAGGCTGCATCAATAAAGATATAGTGTCTAGATCAAGAGAAGTAATAGTGCCACTCTATTCTGCTTTGGTCAGGCCCCACCTAGAATATTGTGTCCAGTTCTGGGTGCCACAATTCAAAAAGGACATTGAGAAACTGGAGCGTGTCCAAAGGAGGGCGACAAAAATGGTGAAGGGTCTGGAAACCATGCCCTATGAGGAACGACTTAGGGAACTGGGGATGTTTAGCCTGGAGAAAAGAAGGTTAAGAGGTGATATGATAGCCCTGTTTAAATATTTGAAAGGATGTCATATTGAAGAGGGAGCAAGCTTGTTCTCTGCTGCTCCAGAGAACAGGACCCGGAACAATGGATGCAAGCTACAGGAAAAGAGATTCCACCTGAACATTAGGAGGAACTTCCTGACAGTAAGGGCTGTTCGACAGTGGAATGCACTCCTTCCTCGGAGGGTGATAGAGTCTCCTTCCTTGGAGGTCTTTAAACAGAGGCTGGATGGCCATCTGTCAGGGATGCTTTGATTTGGATTTCCTGCATGGCAGGGGGTTGGACTGGATGGCCCTAGTGGTCTCTTCCAACTCTATGATTCTATGATTCTATGATTCTAAGTGCTAAATGCAGATCCTTCTCTGCCCAGTATGTCAGCCGAAAAGACCGGACAAGAACAGAGAATTTTCACAGGAACAAAACTTTATTTGCCTTTTTGCAACAATCAAGCAAGTTTGACCAAGAGAAGAGGCAAAGCTCAAATCTTGTTTGGGTCCAGAACAAAGAGTTCTGGCCAGTTTTATATTTTGGCAAACCCCCATTATATCATGACACTACCAACATCTGCCATTTTAAAAGCTAATTCTATCCATTAACCGACATGGTTACTAATGACAGATGAACACTCTTAATACATATTGATTACATGTATATGTTCCAAATACAACGGAGCACTCAGAGCAGATGACATTACCTTAAAAACCCTAGCTTTCCAGTTATTCTTAAACATGATAAAGAAAGGGACACGTACTTCTCAGGTGTCTTTAAATATAATTAACTCAAAAAGAAAGTATAGTTAGATCATACGACTCCATCTGTCCCCTTTAAACTGAGTATACCATAGAATATAGTTGTCCTTTAATGGAAGAGAGGTCAGTTCACCATCTGTCTCTGCACTTTAGACAAAGACATATTCTATATGCTTCAAGTCTATCCTTGAATTTCAACAGGTTTGAGATTTGAAGTATCACTCTTATGTTTAATTTCTCTAAATCTCAAGACTTCACAACAACAAAAGCCTGCAAATAATTTCATAGTTAGTAGATAGGAATAGGAGCCAGTGTGCTGTAGTGGTTTGAGTGTTGGACTATTACTTTGGAGACCTAGGTTTGATCTCCCACTCTGCTATGAAACCCACTGGGTGACCTTGGGCAAGTCACACTCTCTCAGCCTGATGGGAAGGCAACGGCAAACGTCTTCCAAAGAAATCTTTGCAAGAAAACCCCCATGGATAGGGTCACCTTAGGGTTGCCATAAATCCAGAAGAACTTAAAGGCATGCAACAACAAAAAACATGGGGATGTGTGTCTGTGTGTGTTAAACGCTGGCTCCCACTGCATGCCTCAAGCCACACATGAGGCAGCTGCAGCAGCAGCACCAGACCTCCCTGAGGACACTGTCACCAGCTCCAGAGCAGGACAAGGAGGAAAGGGCCAAGGCCAAGCCCTCCCTCAGACGGTGGTGCCCCAACCGGGCTGCCTGGCCCACTTCTCTGAGATGGAGACAACAGTGGAGGGGGTCCCAAGCACTGGCGATGCTCCGTCCTTCCCTTCTCTTTCCCTGGGCCCCCTTCCTCCAAGCCCAGGCAAGGCACAGACAGGCTGTCCTTTGTCTCCTCAATGAGTCCCAGCAACTAGCCCAGCGCCCTTCTTTCTGCCCTGCCTAGGCTTGGCATAACTGCCCACTAAACCCGGGCCGCTTCCTCTGCTTGCAGGTCTCACCAGCTCCCAGGGACGTAGCCAGGATTTTGGGAAGGGGGGTCCAGACTAAGTGCCACCATTCTGAGATGCTAAGAGCCCCCCCAGACACAAAATGTAGGAAAAATGTAGGACATGATGCACGACAAAATGTAGGACAAATTGTAGGATGTTCAAAAATGGAGAACACGCCAACTAAAAGCCAAAAACATTAATAAAAAACAATATAAATTCATGTTTCTCAGTCATGCTCAAAATGGAGAACATTTTGACATTCTTCCTGGATAGGAGGTTGGGATATAGCTTTGTGTGTTAGACTAGGAGGAACTTCCTGAGAGTAAGGGCTGTTCAACAGTGGAACACACTCCTTCCTCGGAGTGCAGCAGAGTCTCCTTCTTTGGAGGTCTTTAAGCAGAGGCTGGATGGCCATCTGTCAATGGGGATGTTTTAATTGAGAGTTCCTGCATGGCAGAATAAAGGGGTTGGACTGGGTGGCCCTTGCAGTCTCTTCCAACTCTAGGATTCTATGACTCTGGAGACCAGGATTCAATGAAAATCTGATTCTCTCCAACAGAGAAGGCTAAATATCTTACATGGCGTACGTGTCGATGACATGGCTTATGCATCATGTCCAAATTGTGCGGCGCATAAGGGACATCACAGCGCTTGTCACACTCTCTCAGCCTTAAGGGAAGGTGAAGGCAAATCCCCAAAAACCATTGGGCAAGTCACATTCTCTCAGCCTCAGAGGATGGCAAAGTCAAACCCTCTATGAACAAACCTCCCAAGAAAACCTCTTGAAGGCACACACTCGCACACACCCAAGTCACCAGAAGCAGACTCTCTGAACAAACCAAGAAAACCCACTAGGCAAGGAAGTCACACACTCTCAGCCTCAAGGAAAGGCTGGCAAAGCAGGATGTTTTGAAATTCCTCCTGGGCAGAAATGTAGGACGTGTCCTGGATAAAGGATGATGTCTGGTCACCCTGATAAAATGGAGGATGTTTTGACATTGCTCCTGGGCTGAAATGTGTGCCGTATCCTGGATAAAGGAGGACGTGTGTTATCCTACCAAACATGGAAGACATTTCTACATTCATCCAGGCCAGAAGGTTGAAACATAGGACACATCCTATAAAAGGAGGACATCTGCTCATCTTACAAAAAATGAGGACTTTTGAAATTCCTTCTAGGCAGAAGTCTGAAATGTGTCCTATAGCCATGAGCAAGAAAAGAGCCAAGCCTTGATATCTGGACCCCAGAACACACTCCAACTCCCAGAATTCCATAGCAATGAGCCAGAAAGGAGCCAAGCCTTGATATCTGGACCCCAGAATATACTCTAACTCCCAGAATTCCATAGCAATGAGCCAGAAAGGAGCCAAGCCTTGATATCTGGACCCCAGAACACACTCCAACTCCCAGAATTCCATAGCAATGAGCCAGAAAGGAGCCAAGCCTTGATATCTGGACCCCAGAACATACTCTAAATCCCAGAATTCCATAGCAATGAGCCAGAATAGAGCCAAGCCTCAATATTTGGACCACAGAACATACTCCCAGAATTCCATAGCCATGAGCCACAAAAGAGTTAAGTCGCTGCCAAACCTGGTTATTGCTTGAATGTGGATGCAGCTTGATGCAGCCTCTTGTCCCTCCCTCCCTCCCTCTCCTCCAGGGCCTTTTGGCTCCTCCCCCTCAGGCCCCGCAAAAAGTTTAGGGGCGGCACTTGCGTTCCTCCTGGCTTTGCCAGGGCCGGGAGAAGAGGAAAGGGGGCTTGTTGGAGCACGCATGTGCACGCGCACAGCCCCCCCAAAACGCCAGGGAGAGTGCCACTTCTGCTCCTCCTGAAGCCTAGAGGAGAGCAAGACTGGCGCTCTCCGTCCCCAGCGTTTCTTTGGGGCTGTGCGCGTGCACACGCGCGCTCCAACAAGCACCCTTTCCTCTCCTCCCGGCCCTGCTCCAACAAGGGCCCTTTTCTCTCCTGGAAGGGGGGGGGTCCGGACCCCTGAAACCTCCCCCTTAACTACGTCCCTGCCATGGTTTTAATGGAGGGGAGGGGGGAGGAAGGAGCTTGAACGCCCCCAGGGCCTGATAGGGTGGTCCCGACCCCCCAACCCCCCCCCCTCGGCTACGTCCTTGCAGCTCCTCCTGGCCCCTGGCTCCCAGCCAGACTCCACCTTCTCTCCCTTTGCTTCATTTTTGGGTGAAGATGCAGACAGAGGAAGGGTCTCATTTTGGAAGTTGAGCAACCCCAAATGCAGGATGTATTGCAATTCTTCCCATACCCCTCAGAGAGAAGGATAAAATGTATGCCTTGTCCTGGGAAAAAGGAGGATGTGGGTATTACTATTTCACTTTCCCTCTCCTCCTGGCTCTTTCCTGTGGGCCGCCAGGAACCGGGGGGGGGGGGGGCTAAGACTCTTGGTGACCCCTGTGATAGGGTCATTAGACCCCCAAAGGGGTCCCGACCCACAGGTTGGGAACTGGGGCTGCCTTGGTCCCTTCTCTGACCCTCATTGGGTCATCAGTGGGGCTGAAGAGTGTGTGTCCCCCCTTCTCCTTCCCTGCCTTGGTCCAAGATGGACCCCGCAAGGCCCTCCTCCAGCTCCCTCTGAGGATGTTGGCCTTGCCCTTCTTGGGGGTCAGCTATAGGGAGGGCCCCACTGCCACAATATACGCTTTCCTCTACGGATGACTTACTTTACTTGACCCTATAGGAATGCTCTGTATCAATAAAGTCTCAGTTTCACCTTATCAATGTATTCCCTTCATTTACCAGAAGATCACACATACACATATACTATTGTATCACAGGCTCCTGCTGTGCTTAATCTATAAATCCCAAATTTCACTGGGGACCATTTTCTAGCACTTTGCACCTGACTGACCAGAAATGGGCCGAAGGGGGCTGAAGGGTCAGCAGGGGGGAGCTTCACTTTGGCCGGAGACCCCCCAGACATACACCCCCAGAGGGCCTGGGAGGAGGATTACCCAGGTCTTTGGGCTGGCCTTCCCTTGGAGGTCTTTTCCCAGTCCTCCCCAGATTGCCCTTTCTGTTTTTCTTCCACAAACCAGATTTGGGGAAAGGTAGATTATACTGAGGGGGGGCCCAAGGTGCTTCTCAGAGGATGTGGGCCCGGACCCCTTTCCTTTGTCCCCCATGTCTTTCAGGGTACCCATCCTGCCCCCAACCCCACGTAGGATCCTCTGGGGAGCAAGCAGGGCTCTGGCTGAGGAGGTGGCAAGGTGAACCCCCAGTCTAGCCCCCTCCCTACTTCTCCATTGGGAGGCTATGGCTGTATCCTCCTGTCTGGCAGAATGGGGTTGGAGGAAGGTCCTATGAAAAGAGACCCTCATCAGCATTAGGAAGGAACCCCCTACCCCTTAGGAGACCTGTTCCAGGGAAGGGTGACTTGGAGGGTGGGTGCTCTTCTTTGCTGGCAGTCTTTAAGCCTTGGGGCTGGTGGGCATTGCTTGGGGTCACTGCCCTTGGATAAAGGGGGGCCTGGATGACCTCTGGGCCCCCTCCCAAATCTAGGGCTCTTGGGAGGGTGCCTGATCCCTGACCCCCTGTTGAAAATTGTTTTGGGCGATGTCTCTTGCCCGTGGTCCCCGATCTGGTGCCAACTGGATGCAGATGCCGGCTCCTCTGGAACTCAGGATCAAAGCATACTCCAAAACAGGCTTTTCAGCTTTCTGGGACAATGCCTAGTGACACAGCTGCTTAATTAAAGAAACACACTCAAGCAGGTTCACTCATAAAGAGAGCATTTATTGTCTTGTTGCTATATACACAAGCTAATAGCTACAACTGTACAACACGTCTTACTCTCTCAGTCTCCATTCTCCCAGAATGCACTAGAACAGTCTTTGTTCTCATAAGCATAACATTCCCACGCTGTGATCTCTTAGTCCAACCTCCTTCCCACAAGTTGCCATGCAATATAGGAACCAATCATAGCACAAACAGAAAAGGCTTTCATGGCTGGCGTCCATGGTTTTTTGTGGGTTTTTCAGGCTGTGTGGCCATGTTCCAGAAAGGTTTCTTCCTGACGTTTCGCCAGCAGCATCTGTGGAATCGGGCATCTTCAGGGAATGCTTTGCCTGGAAAAATTGGGTGTATATATACTGTGTGAGCCTGGGAATGCAGGAGGGATTGGCATGTGGATTGTTCTGTGCTGATGGCTGGCACATCCTTTGCACTTTGTGAAATGCAGTGTCAATGTCCTTCTTAAGTGGCTTTTCACTTTCAGAAATGTTGATGCAGCTCTGATTATCTTGCATCAGAATGGATGCTTTGGGTTCTGTGATTCCCAAAGTCCATGAGTAAGTTATGCAGCCATTTGAACTCGTCACATGCCGCTTTCAATGAAATGCACTCAGCTCCAGCAGAAGAATCTGTAACTGTAGATTGCTTCTTATGTGTCCGACTTACAGCTCCTCCACCATAAAAGATCGGGTTTCCAGTGGTTGACTTTTTGTCTGCTAGATCTGTAGCCCAGTCTGTATCCGCATAAGCGATCAGAAGTGGATGGTGACAGGCTGGCAGATTCAGTTAGTGATCTGCTGTTTGTTTTACATATCTGGCAAGTCTCTTTAATGCAGTAAAATCTCTTTCTGTAGGAGAGTTGACCATTCTGCATAGGATGCCAACAGCATTTGCTATGCCAGGCCTGATTAAGTTGGCTTTGTAAAGGAGTTTTCCAATTGCAGTCCCATACTTGTCTCCATTTTGCATATATACTGTACACACACACACACACACACACACTGTGAAGACACACCCAACTAAAGATGGTGGCAGGTTTGGGTGTGCAACGCTGGGACCCTGGTCAGATCACACTCTTCTACCCAAAAAGGCTCTGATGCTGAGTGTAAAGTCCAAAAAGGGGGAAGTTTAATTTAAGGAACAAAAGTAAAGCGTTTTCTCCTCCCCTGCTCTAAAGAAAAGATACTTTACAATTTGACTTTCGGCAATCTTCAGGATGTCATCTCTCTGGGTCTGATCTTGGTTTGCTCTCCTCTCTCAATGGAGCTGCTGCAGGGTCTTTCAGCTCCTGAATTCTTTGACTTGATGCAGATAAATAATTTCGCTGACTTGTTCTTGGTAACTAAAATGGCTAACTAATTCCTGGGAACTGATTTGGCTAACTGGTGTAAGAAATGCCCTTTCCGGCAGACTGGGCCCGTTTGCCACCAAAGACAGCTCTCTGCCAGCTCACAGCAAAGCCTGCTCCAAACTAAAAGCCTCTAGCTAAAGCAGAGCATGCTGGGAAAGGGCAAAGCAAACCTGGAAAAATGCCGGGGATCCTACAGCTCCTCCCAAAACTAATACAATGAACATTTCCTACACTAAAACATACCATGGCCTGAACCAACACAAAAGGAAATGCAGGGGGAGAGTCAAATAGTCCTGGCTGGACATCACACACACACACACACACACACACGTCATGTTACTTTTACATGCATATTTCCATATAAATTTTTCCCATATAACTCTATATTTTACAGGTAAATATTCTCCAAATGGATCTTATTTAACATAATTTTTCTACAAATCATCAACTAATTTTTTTTGTTAAAGAATCCATTCTTTAGTTTTTATACTTATTCATTTCTTTATACACTCTTTCTTTTCTTACAATCTTCTTACAAACAAAACTTCCCAACAACCATAATTTTAAGTTGATTTTTGTCTTGGTGATTGTAACGTCTTGCTTATCTTTCTCTAATGATAAAAACAGCATTTGTCAGGGACGATTTTGGGAAGAGGGGGTCCAGACTAAGTGCCACCATTTTGAGAGGCTAAGAGCCCCCCTCCAGACACAGAAAGAGGGTCGAGCATTTACCTGAGGAAAGGGAAAGAGGAGGGAAAGGGGCTGCTCCATTTCAGCCCCATTGCCAAGGGCCCCTCAGGTTCCTTCGAGGGAAAGGAGAGGCAGGAGAGCTGTCTTTTACAGGGAAGGCAAATAAAGCAAGCGGCGCTGCAGGGAAGTCTTTGAGTCAGTGGAGGAATTTGCCCTTGGAGTGAAGGGAAGGGGAGGACAAGAGAAGAGAGGGCTTGCTCCCTGGCTTCCTCTCAGGGCTCCTGCTGCCCTCACTCCTTCTCCAATCTGGCTGAGTGTCTTTTCGGGGAAGGGACATAAAGGAAGCCAGGGCTGCAGGGAAGTCTTTGAGTCAGTGGAGGAGTTTGCCCTTGGAGTGAAGGGAAGGGGAGGACAAGAGAAGAGAGGGCTTGCTCCCTGGCTTCCTCTCAGGGGCTCCTGCTGCCCTCACTCCTTCCCCAATCTGGCTGAGTGTCTTTTCGGGGAAGGGACATAAAGGAAGCCAGGGCTGCAGGGAAGTCTTTGAGTCAGTGGAGGAGTTTGCCCTTGGAGTGAAGGGAAGGGGAGGACGAGAGAAGAGAGGCCTTCCTCCCTGGCTTCCTCCTCTCAGGGCTCCTGCTGCCCTCACTCCTTCCCCAATCTGGCTGAGTGTCTTTTGGGGGAAGGGACATAAAGGAAGCCAGGGCTGCAGGGAAGTCTTTGAGTCAGTGGAGGAGTTTGCCCTTGGAGCGAAGGGAAGGAGGAAGAGAGAAGAGAGGGCTTGCTCCCTGGCTTCCTCTCAGGGGCTCCTGCTGCCCTCACTCCTTCTCCAATCTGGCTGAGTGTCTTTTCGGGGAAGGGACATAAAGGAAGCCAGGGCTGCAGGGAAGTCTTTGAGTCAGTGGAGGAGTTTGCCCTTGGAGCGAAGGGAAGGAGGAAGAGAGAAGAGAGGCCTTCCTCCCTGGCTTCCTCCTCTCAGGGCTCCTGCTGCCCTCACTCCTTCCCCAATCTGGCTGAGTGTCTTTTCGGGGAAGGGACATAAAGGAAGCCAGGGCTGCAGGGAAGTCTTTGAGTCAGTGGAGGAGTTTGCCCTTGGAGTGAAGGGAAGGGGAGGACAAGAGAAGAGAGGCCTTCCTCCCTGGCTTCCTCCTCTCAGGGCTCCTGCTGCCCTCACTCCTTCTCCAATCTGGCTGAGTGTTGCCAACAAGCCTCCAAGACATTCCCCAGAATGTACATACAGGCAGGTTAAAACTTGGCCAATATTAACAGCATATTCTTATCAGTTAGGCCTAAAACTTGACAAAATAATAACAATATAAAGGCACATAACATGATAAATTGAAAGCAATATGAAAAATTATTTACAGATTAGTCATATTTACAAGGAAGAGACCTAAAACCAGGGTATCTTTACAAGCTTGCCTCAGTGCCTCAATGGTTTGTTGTGGCTTATATTGATTTGAAGTGTATAAGTCTAAACACACACACACATAACAAGATAAAAAGTCTTAGGGCTTGCAAAATAACAGCAAGTCATATGCTCTCAGCCTCAGAGGATGGCAATGGCAAAACCCCATTTGCTTTACAAAAATGACTCTGTCATTACATGGCAGCTTCAGGCTGGATTAGATGACCTTTGAGGGTACCTTCCAGCTCTAAATGAATGGAGGCAGATTAGACTTAACTTCCTCTGCAGCCATGGAGTCCCTTGGGCAAGAAGTCACACTCTCTGTGCCTCAGGAGGCAGTGGCAAACCTCCCTCTGAAGAAATCTTGCCAAGAAAACCCCATGATTAAAGACTTTCAGGGCTGATTTCTAGGGCTCCGAGGATCGAAAATGGCTTCTCCCCTGTGTGAGTCCTTTGATGTGTGCTTAGATTTCCACTCTGACGGAAGCTCTTTCCACATTCCATGCATTTATAGGGCTTCTCTCCAGTATGTGTCTTTTGATGTCTCTTTAGATTTTGACTCATACTGAAGCTCTTTCCACATTCCATGCATTTATAGGGCTTCTTCCCTGTGTGGGTCCTTTGATGTGAGTTTAGATCTCCATGACTGAAACTCTTTCCACATTCCATGCACTGATATGGCTTCTCCCCCATGTGGGTCCTTTCATGTCTGTTTAGATGTCCACTCCGACTGAAGCTCTTTCCACATTCCATGCATTTATAGGGCTTCTCCCCCGTGTGGGTCCTTTGATGTGAGTTTAGATGTCCACTCCAACTGAAGCTCTTTCCACATTCCATGCATTTATAGGGCTTCTCCCCCGTGTGGGTCCTTTGATGTGAGTTTAGATCTCCACTTTGACTGAAACTCTTTCCACATTCCTTGCACGTGGCGGGGGCAAGCGCTGGGGAAGAAGGAGGAATGGAGGAGGAGGGAGGGAGGGAGGGAAGAGGAAGGATGAAGAAGAGGAGGAAGAAGGAGGAAGGAAGTTGCAGGAGGGAGGGAGGGAGGAGGAAGAATGAAGAAGAGGAGGAAGAAGGAGGAAGGAAGGAAGGAGCAGGAGGAGGAGGGAGGGAGGGAGGAGGAAGAAGAGGAGGAGGAAGGAGGAAGGAAGGAGCAAGAGAAGGAGGGAGGGAGGGAGGATGAAGAAGAGGAGGAAGAAGGAGGAAGGAAGGAAGGAGCAGGAGGAGGAGGGAGGGAGGGAGGAGGAAGAAGAGGAGGAAGAAGGAAGAAGGAAGAAGCAAGAGGAGGAGGGAGGGAGGAGGAAGAAGGAGGAAGGAAGGAGCAAGAGGAGGAGGGAGGGAGGGAGGAGGAAGAAGAGGAGGAAGAAGGAGGAAGGAAGGAAGGAGCAAGAGGAGGAGGGAGGGAGGGAGGGAGGATGAAGAAGAGGAGGAAGAAGGAGGAAGGAAGGAAGGAGCAAGAGGAGGAGGGAGGGAGGGAGGGAGGGAGGATGAAGAAGAGGAGGAAGAAGGAGGAAGGAAGGAAGGAGCAAGAGGAGGAGGGAGGGAGGGAGGGAGGATGAAAAGAGGAGGAAGAAGGAGGAAGGAAGGAAGGAGCAAGAGGAGGAGGGAGGATGAAGAAGAGGAGGAAGAAGGAAGGAAGGAGCAGGAGGAGGAGGGAGGGAGGGAGGGAGGAAGGAGCAGGAGGAGGAAGATGAAGACATGCAGTCTTTCTGAAGGTGAGACAGTGTGACTTTCCAAAGTGCATTTCTGTGTATTTTCAGTGCTTTCAATGCTAAAAGGTCTGCTTTTACAATGAGAGTGGTAGTGATGGTGATATGTCAGTTTGTGGGACATGCACTCTTTCTGAAGGTGAGACAGTGTGACTTTCCAAAGTGCATTTCTGTGTATTTTCAGTGCTTTCAACGCTAAAAGGTCTGCTTTAACAGTGAGAGTGGTTTCGACCTTCCCCTTCGGCCGAAAGGGCCCCTTGGAGCCCTTTCGGCCGAAGGAAGGGGCCAAGGAGGAGAGGGCAGGCACACACCACCTCCTCCCTGCGGGGCTTTGGCAGCCCTGAGGTGTCTTTCGGAGGACACCTCAGGCCTGGCAAAGCCCTGAGGACAGGAGCTGGGGCCGCGCGCCTGTTGCTCCTGCCCCTCACGGGCCCTTACTGCTTCTCTGAGAAGCCTGTCACCCCCTCTCCCAATCCCCCCCTTCTAGCTGTCTCTCAGACAGCTGGAGGTTGGGAAAGGGAGCAGAGAAAGCCCCGCCCCCAGAGGGTGGAAGCTCCCCCCCCTTTCGGCCCCCCAGTTGTCTCAGGGACAGCAACCCGGCCCCCGGCTCAAAAAGGTTGCCTATCCCTGGTCTAGATCAAGAGAAGTAATAGTGCCACTGTATTCTGCTCTAGTCATGCCCCACCTGGAATATTGTGTCCAGTTCTGGGCACCACAATTCAAAAAGGACATTGAGAAACTGGAGCATGTCCAAAGGAGGGCAACTAAAATGGTGAAGGGTCTGGAAACCATGTCCTATGAGGAACGACTTAGGGAGCTGGGGATGTTTCGCCTGGAGAAGAGAAGGTTAAGAGGTGATATGATAGCCCTGTTTAAATATTTGAAAGGATGTCATATTGAGGAGGGAGCAAGCTTGTTTTCTGCTGCTCCAGAGAACAGGACCCAATGGAACAATGGATGCAAGCTCCAGGAAAAGAGATTCCACCTCACCATTAGGAGGAACTTCCTGAGAGTAAGGGCTGTTCGACCGTGGAACACACTCCTTCCTCGGAGTGTAGTGGAGTCTCCTTCCTTGGAGGTCTTTAAGAAGAGGGTAGATGGCCATTGTTGGGGATGCTTTGATTTGGATTTCCTGCATGGCAGAAGAAGGGGGTTGGACTGGATGACCCTTGTGGTCTCTTCCAACTATGATTCTAAATCATGCCAGACAAATCTAATCTCTTTCTCTGATAAAATGACCAGCTTGGTAGATGAAGGGAATGCTGTGGATATAGTATATCTTGATTTCAGTAAGGCCTTTGACAAGGTTCCTGTCGGAAATCCCCTTCATTCATTTATTTATTCAGGGGTTCTGTCATGAGGGTTATAAGTTTAGGGTTTTGTTAGTATATTGTTGGATGAAGTTAGTAGTTGGTTATGTATTAGATTGTATAATGGGTGAATGGAAAGTACTAGAAAGAGATAGACTGGCTGTTAAAATGTGTGCTTGGCTCATTCGTGGTTAGGAATGTTTAGGGAGCTGCCTTGCCAGCAGAGGCCTGGATCTCTAAGACAGAGATTGGTGTCTATGTTGGGAAGGGAAGCATAGAGAGTGCCTATAGAGGTTATGATATTGTTTATGCAATGTTATGATGTTATGTTTGTTATATTTTAATATGCCGTTATGTTGGGTTGGGGGATGATGGGGTTTTTAGTTGTGCGTAAATGTATATGCTGTTAAGGTTTGGTATTAATTGGACCTGTTGTGGCTAAGGGTTTATCACTCAAGGCCACAAGTGCAGTGAGGAGATAATGCTGTGTGAGAGTTTTGCCAAGAGCCGGACTGGAGGATATTACATCCCCAGAGAGGAGATTCATCCCTGCGCGGGAAAGAGTTATCCTGTTAGTTTGCTTTATTGGGGTGGGATTGCTTGATGGGGTTATATAAACTATATGTTAATAGAAACTTTCATTCCTGACAAAAGAAGTCACTTCTTTTTTCCCTTTCCAAAGGAATTTACTTATATCTTTATTCCAAGATGTAAATACAGATTTATTTTCAATTATTGGAAGGGTCTGGAATAGGAATAGCATTCTAGGAAGAATGAACATTTGTATTGTTGCTATTCTGCCAAGAAGCGACAAGTGCTTATTATTCCAGTTATTTAAATCATTCTTGATCTTATCCCATACAATCTCATAGTTATTTTTGCATAAGTCTTTATTTTGATTGGTAATTGTAATTCCGAGGTACTTAATCTTATCTACAGTTTGAATTTTGGTACTTTGTTTTAATCTTACAATTTCCTTAGATGTTAAATTCTTTGTTATAATTCTACATTTGTCTTTGTTTAGTTTAATTCCAGTTATTTCACCGAATTCATCGATTACTGCTTCCAATTTTTTTAAACTAGTTAATGGATCTTCTATAAAGATAACTACGTCATCTTCATAAACCCGCAGGAAGTATTGGTCATCATTAATTTTTGGAACTTTGATCTCTTTTTCCTTTTTTAAATCAGTGTTTCCATGACCGTAATGAAAAGTAACAGGGAAAGGGGACAACCATGCCGCGTACCTTTGGAAATTAAACATGTACTAGTTCTTTGTCCGTTCACTATTATCTGAGTTTCTCGAGGTTTGCATATACATTGTATTCCCTTTAGGAATCTCCCTTTAATTCCACATCCCTCTAACAAAGTCAAGAGTGTGTCCCAGTTTACGCTATCAAAAGCTTTCTGTAGGTCTAAAAATATAGCTCCTAATTTGTTATTTTTATGCCAATCATAATGTTCTATAATGTTTAATAGGGTCCTGATGTTATTTTTTTATGTACCTTCCCGGGAGAAACCCCGCTTGTTCCTCCGAAATCCAGTTACCTAGAAATTTCTTAAACCTCTCCGCCAAGATAGATGCGTATATTTTATAATCGAAGTTCAGTAAGGTGATAGGACAGTAGTTGGTTTTTCCCTTCTTTCGGGATAAGAACTGTTAAGGATTGGTTCCAGGTATCAGGAAAGCTTCCATTATCAATTTCTTTAATTGTTCAATGGAGCCAAGGAGAGATTTCATTTTTAAATACGTTATAATATTTTGCCGTGAGGCCATCTGGACCTAGGGCTTTGTGATCCTTTAATTTGGAGATGGCTAGATCTACTTCTGCTAAAGTTATAGGTTGGTTAAGCTTGTCTAATTGAAATTTGGATATGTTTTTAAAGCTACAGCTCCTTATATAATCAATCTTTTTAGCTAATTCTACTTTTGTTTGGATGTTTTCTGTAAATAGATTTTTATAAAATGTTTCTGTTATCCGAATTAAATCTTTCTGTTGCGTATACGCTTCTTTATTTTCTATATGTTTCAGAATTGTTTTGTCTCCTTCCTCAATTTATTAGCAAGCCATTTTCCTACTTTGTTAGCATTTTCGAAATGGAGGTGTTTACAGTCTTGATTTCTTTGCATAATTTCTTTAGATATCTCTTGCTCTAGATGGCTTTTAATTAATTGAATTTGGTCAAATAGTGTTTTGTTTTGCGGGTTCACGATATATTCCTGCTCTTTCATCTTCAATTTGTTCAACAAATCTTTTCCTTTTCCTTTCCTTTTCCTTGTGTATCTTATTTCCTGTTGGATTAGGTGTCTCCTTATCACTGCTTTTGATGCATCCCAGATTATCTTCATGGGCATCTCCTTTTGGCAATTTTGTTGGAAGTAACTACTTAATTCTTGTCTTATTTGATTAATTATATTTTCATCACAAAGTAAATAGCCTTGGAGTCTCCAGGAGAATTCTTTTTTCCCCTCGGAGTTGATTAACCTTGCAATTGGGCTTTAGTCGGATATTAGTCTCGGCATTATTTCTGTTTTGGTTACTTTTTACATAAAATTTTAGATATGAACATAATGTCAATTCTAAACCACGAATTAAATCGCCCGGATTAAAAAGAAAAATCTTTAGTCTCTTTGTGATGTAATCTCCATATATCTACCATGTCATTTTCCTGTACTAGTTTTAGAGCCGCTTTCCCTTGGTGATTATATTTATTTGATCCAGGTAATCTGTCAACTGCGGGGTTGATAACCCCATTCCAGTCACCAGTTATAATTAACTTATCATATTTATGGTTTTGTAATTTTTGTTTTAATTCATTAAAAAACTTAGCTCTTTTGACTAGCGGGGCATATATATTAATTATAAGTATTTTTCCTATTTGCATTTCTATTTCTGATGCCACATACAAACCGTTATTGTCTTTAAACACTTCTTTTGATTTAATGTTGTTTTTGATATATGTTGCGACCCCTTTTCTTTTAATGATCGCATGACGTTATATATAGAGATCCCAAATGGCTGTTTTTAGTATATTACTCTCTTTATTTTTTACGTGTGTTTCTTGTAAACAAATTATACTTGCATTTTCTTTGTTTAGAAAATGAAATACTTTGTTTCCATTCCATGTCAGGACCTTAATTGACATTGTAATTATTAATTATATAAGTTCCCCGAAGTCTTTTCCCTCCCCCTTTTCGCCACTCTTAATTTTCTTCTTTTTACCGCTTTTTAGTTTTCTTCCCTTTCTTTCAAGGTACTCCAAGACAAAAAGGAAAAAGGCGGAATGGGGCTTCCCAACCTGGAGTTATATTACAAAGCGTGTACACAATTGTGGGCAAGAGATTGGATGGTTCTAGAAAACCCGAAACTGTTGGAAGTGGAAGGAGCAGATCGAAAGGCAGGATGGCATATGGACCTACGACAGGATCAGACAGACAAAACCTTTAAAGCACATAGTATACGAAAAGTCATGATTAAAACATGGAACTCTTACAAGAAGTTTCTGTACTCAAAAATCCCCAGCTGGAAGCATTTCGCAAAAATGAAGACTATGGAGGTTACAGTTGGTTAAAATATAATGATTATCTGACAACAGTCAATGGGAAAATAGAAATGAAGACCCAAACTCAATTAGATCAGCAAGGAATAAAAATGAATTGGCTTCGATATATCCAATTAAGGAATGACTTTAATAAAGATGTTAATAAGGATGGAATAGAACCAGAATGGACAGAATTTGATAAAATTGTCTTAGGAGGAGAAAAAGGATTTGTTAAAAAGACATATAGAGTATTATTGGACATTGAAATGGAAGAAGAATTTATTAAGGAAACCATGATAAAATGGATGCAGAATTTAGGAAAGGCAATTCCCATAACAATGTGGGAAAAGTCTTGGATGAATACTCAAAAATTTACAAGGTGTAACACTCTTAAAGAACATTTCCTTAAAATATTTTACGGATGGTAGTGAACCCCTTCTCGCTTAGCAAAAATGAATCCAAACTGTGGTCCACTATGTTGGAAGTGTAAAGGGAAAATTGGAAGAATGGTGGAAATGTGGGGAAGTACAGAAATATTGGGAAATAATCCATAAAGGATTCCAAGAAGTGATAGAGATCCATATCCCCCTTTCCCCTGAACTGTTCTTATTAAACATCACCGACATCATCCATTGTAATCTGAATAATGACCTCACTAGCATAATTTTATATTTCATTACAGCAGCCCATATGGAGCTCGCAAGATACTGGAAAGCAAGTATCATACTGGATTTACTAGACTGGAAGCGTAAAGTGCAGGAATTAACTATGAAGGACCAGCTTATGATGCTCATAGCGGGAAATTCAAATCAAGCGTATGAAAAAAATGGGGGGAAATCAGGGAAAGGTGGTCCTTTTAAAAGGGGGTAATGTACCATAAAAGGGAAATCTTACACTCTCAGGGACCGAGTGGTAAAAGAAATCTACTTTGATGCTGTACTTAGAAGAGCATTCCTATGTGTTTTGACAGTGACTTAACTATAATTGTGTTTTACATGCGTACGGTAAACTTTAATGTGGAATATTTTGTATATTGTGGAAAATAAAAAAAATAAAAATATATATTAAAAAAGTCACTTCTATTGTATGTATCTCCTTCTTCAATAAAGCTGTCCCTTTTCCCAAAGTACAGCCTCTTGTTGAAAGAGGAAGAATGCAATTGGAAGCCTGGCAGTTCCCCATGACATTCTTGCAAACAAGCTTGTGAAATGTGGGCTAGACAAGGGAACTGTTACATGGATTTGGAATTGGTTGACCGGCCGAAGCCAAAGGATGCTCAGCAATGGCTCATCTTCTTCATCCTGGAGAGAAGTGGCTGGTGGGGTCCCTCAGGGCTCTGTCCTGGGCCCAGTTTGCTATTCAACATCTTTATCAACGACTTGGATGGCAGAATTGGGGGCATAGTTATCAAATTTGCAGATGACACCAAATTAGGGGGAGTAGCTAATTCTCCAGAGGACAGGATCAAGATTCAAAATGACCTGAATAGACTAGAAAGCTGGGCCAAAGCTAACAAAATGAAATTCAACACGGAGAAATGTAAGGTACTGCACTTAGGGTGGGAAAATGAAATACACAGATATAGGATTATGGGGGACACCTGGCTGAACAAGAGACTTACACATGTGAAAGGGATCTAGGAGTCCAAGTAGACCACAAGTTGAACATGAGTCAACAATGCAATGCTGCAGCTAACAAGGCCAATGCGATTTTAGGTTGCATCAATAAAAGTATAGTGTTTAGATCAAGGGAAGTAATAGTGCCACTCTATTCTGCTTTGGTGAGGCTTCATCTGGAATACTGTGTCCAGTTCTGGTCACCACAATTCAAAAAGGACGTTGGGAAACTGGAGCCATGTGTCCAAAGGAGGATGAATAAAATGGTGAAGAATCTGGAAACCATGAAGCCCTATGACAGGGGTAGGCAACCTGCGGCCCGCGGGCCGGATGCGGCCCGGCAAGGCCTTGGGACCGGCCCCAGCCTGGTCCTGCCGTCGATTGCCGCCGGGGCCCGCTTTGATCTCTGGAAAAGCGGGCTAGAAATAAACATTATTATTATTATTATTATTATTATTATTTGTCTATAGACGCCTCAGAAACATGCATTTATATTAACATTTTTTTAAAAATCAGCAATTTTTTTTGCGTGTCCTCCACTTTTTTAAAAAAAGTGTCCACCATTTGAAAATGTTGTCCTACATTTGTCCCGGGTTATTTATTTATTTAAAAAAATTATTTAATTATTTATTTTTTGGCTTCGGCCCCCCAGTTGTCTGAGGGACAGCAACCCGGCCCCCGGCTCAAAAAGGTTGCCTACCCCTGCCCTATGAGAAACAACTTAAGGAGCTGGGGATGTTTAGCTTGGAGAAGAGAAGGTTACGAGACGATATGATGATAGCCCTCTTTAAATATTTGAAGGGATGTCATATTGAGGAGGGAGCAAGCTTGTTTTCTGCTGCTCCAGAGAATAGGAGACAATGGAGCAACGGATACAAGCTCCAGGAAAAGACATTCCAACTCAACATTAGGAGGAACTTTCTGACAGTCAGGGTTGTTCAACAGTGGAAGGAGTCTCCTTCTTTGGAGGTCTTTAAACAGAGGCTGGATGGACATCTGTCAATAGGGACGCTTTGATTGAGAGTTCCTGCACGGCAGAATGGGGTTGGACAGGATTGCCCTTACGGTCTCTTTCAACTCAATGATTCTATGAGTCTATGGCCCTATACAGACAGGCCAAAATAAAGCTGCTTTGGGTCACTTTGGAAGTACAGTATGGTGTTTCAGTGATGCATGTGTGCTAAGAGTCTGGAAGCTGCACCAAAGCTGCACTCCTGTCCTTAGAACTGGAGCATGGCTTTGGTGCAGTTTCTGGACTCTTAGGACGCATGCATCACTTTGGAAGGCACCATACCTCCAAAGTGACTCGAAGCAGCTTTATTTTGGCCTGTCTGTGTCATGCCTATGACGGGGGAATATTTGCCCATAAAGGAGCCTAAGGAAATACTTGCCCCTAAAGAATGATAGGGGAATACTTGCTCATAAAGAATCACCGGAGAATACTTGCCATTAAAGAACAGTAAGGGAATCCTTGCCCCTAAAGAATCATAGGGGAATCCTTGCTCATAGGGAATTATGATTCGGGAAGACCTGTCTAGTGTTTTCCTACGGGCCCGTATTCTCCAATGATTCCCTTTGGGTAAGTACTTCCTTTCCCAGCAGAGAAGGGGGCCGAGCATCCTGATGTTGGGTAGCTCCGCCTGCAAAGGCTCCACACACATTCCCTTCCCTCCCTTCTCTCCTCAGTCCTTTCCTCTATTCCCTTCAATAAGAACACAGTCTCAGAATGAGGGACCAGAATCCCAGACAATCAACCAGTCAGCTTCATGTAGAATAAACAGAACTTGATTGATAGCTCCAGAATCAGCAATTCCACATCATTCAGCGTCTTAGCTGAGACTGACCCCTCCCAGCGGAAGCAATAGCTAAAACCCCCAAGCCTGTCTAATAATAATAATAATAATGATAATAATAATAATGTTTATTTATATACCACTTTTCCAAATTAGATCAAAGCGGTGTACAACAGGAAGTACAATACAATATACAAAGTCAAAATAAAACATAACAGGCCTCTCTCCCCCTCAAGATGGTGGTTGAAGGGCTACTCCATCCATAGCCGAAAGCGCGCATAAGAACATCCCCTCCTCTTTCTCACTGGTATTCATTCCCCCATCTCTCCCCGGTTTCGGCTTAGAATCATAGACTCTTAGAGTTGGAAGAGACCACAAGGGCCTCCTAACAGCAAATTAGGAGGGATAGCTAATGCTCCAGAGGACAGGATCAAGATTCAAAATGGCCTGAACAGACTAGAAAGCTGGGCCAAAGCTAACAAAATGAAATTCAACACAGAGAAATGTAAGGTACTGCACTTAGGGCAGAAACATGAAATGTAAAGATATAGGATTATGGGGGACACCTGGCTCAAGGAGAGACTTATCTGTGTGAAAGGGATCTGGGAGTCCAAGTAGACCATAAGTTGAACATGAGTCAACAGTGCGATGCAGCAGCTAAAAAGGCCAATTTTAGGCTGCATCAATAGAAGTCTAGTGTCCAGATCAAGGGAAGTCATAGTCCTACTCTATTCTGCTCTGGTCAGGCCCCACCTGGAATAATATTGTGTCCAGATCTGGGCCCAATTCAAAAAGGACATTGAGAAACTGGAGCCATGTGTCCAAAGGAGGGAGACCAAAATGCTGAAGGGTCTGGAAACCATGAAGCCCTATGAGGAACGACTCAGGGAGCTGGGGATGTTTCGCCTGGAGAAGAGAAGGTTAAGAGGTGATATGATAGCCCTGTTTAAATACTTGAAGGGATGCCATATTGAGGAGGGAGCAAGCTTGTTTTCTGCTGCTCCAGAGAACAGGACCCAGAACAATGGATGCAAGCTCCAGGAAAAGAGATTCCACCTCACCATCAGGAGGACCTTCGTGAGAGTAAGGGCTCTTCGACCGGGGAACACACTCCTTCCTCGGAGTGTAGTGGAGTCTCCCTCCTTGGAGGTCTTCAAACGGAGGCTGGATGGCCATCTGTCAATGGGGATGCTTTGATTTGGATCTCCTGCAGGGCAGAAGAAGGGGGTTGGCCTGGATCAGGGCCCTTCTTGGGGTCTCTTCCAACTCTATGATTCTATGATTCTAAGTACACACTTCTGAGAAGTATAGTTGGTGCAAGAAACCTGAAACGGCAAATCCACTTTTTGTTTAACCACCTTGACATGTTCGATATGCACAGCCATGTGAACCCATGTTCAGTGTGAAACCCATGGGGTTTGGTTATGGAATAAGCCTCTGACATATGCAAGAGATTGCCATGTCCAATAAAGCCATGTTCAATGTTCAATGCCCAAATGTTCTGTTTGGAATGGGGGGGTGAGGGTGGTTGGCCAGAAAGGGAAGTACATTTCTGTACTTTATGTCCTCCATTTTGAGCATGCCTAAGAAACATGCATTTATATTAACATTTTTTCAGGTCCTCCATTGTTTTTAAAAATGTGCGCTACATTTGAAAATGTTGTCCTACATTTGTCCGGGTTTGGAGGTCCTGACATAGGGCAACCCTAATTCCATATATATACACATACAAAGACACACACAGAGAGAGTATAGAGCTATAGAATCCTCTCTATTTCCAATGCAGAGCCTTCCCTGCCTCCCTTTCCTTCCTCAGTCCAGCTCCTCACCTTCGGCTCCATTGCAGCCTCCTCCAAGTCTCCTCAAAGGAAGGAAGGAAGGAAGGAGAGGAGTCCCAGTGCTTTGCAGCCCCAGCAAAGTCCTTCCCTTCTTCTTCTCTCCTCAGGGATCCCCTCAAAGGCCAAACAGCACAGGAAGAAGAATGAGAAGATGGAGGATAGGCTTTGGGAGCACTACGCATGCTCAGTCTCAGCCTCTGAAGCCGCTGCTGCCCTCACTGCCTGCCAGGAAGGAAGATGTCTGCCTCTGAGCATGCTCAGTCTCACCCTCTGAAGCCGCTGCTGCCCTCACAATCTCCCAGGGAGGGAGGCTGGGTGGGGATGTGCTCCGGAGCATGCGCACTGCCTCTCAGTGGTCCCCTCAGGAGGATCAACAGGAGGCTGTTTCCCAAGCAGGGCCAAGGGCTTTATCCCGAGGCAGAAGTGCTCCTCTCCTTCCTCCCTCCTGGAAAGAGGGGCAGCAGAGGAGGGGGACCCAAAGGCCTCATGGGGGGGGGGGGGGCTTGGAACTGACCAGGACCCCCCCCCCCTTTGGCCTTAAGGGAAGGGGGTGCCTTCCATCTCTGTTTCCCCTGGGGTCCTGGGAAGAGGAAGAGGGGAGCCTCCAAAGCCCCTTCTGGGCAGAGAGAGACCCCCTGACAAACTTCAAGGCTGAGAGGCCCACAGGATCCTGCCCCCCTCCACAGACACACACACCTTTCCCTTCACAACAGCCCTGCAGAGGAGGCCCAGCAGAGAGGGTCAACGTTCTGGGAACATGCAGAAAGAAAGGGCAAAGGGGGCACATTTGCATCCGTCCCCTCAAAAGAAAACACAGACACACACACAAGATGGGGGTCCTCCAGACAGAGAAACACCCACAGAGCCCAGTCTCTGCCTGGGAGCCCCTTGAAGGGATGGAGGTTAAAGGAGGAGAAGGAAGGAAGGAAGGAGGGAAACCGCCAAGGGAAGAGAAGGCATAAGGCCAGGATGGAGAGGAAGGCCCCACTTGTGGGGAAACTGCCCTTTTCACATCAACGTCCCCAAAGCACCTCCTGAGACAGATAGATGTCCATCTGCCATGCAGGAACTCTCCGTCAAAGCACATCCTGGGACAGACGGGTGTCCGTCTGCCGTGCAGGAACTCTCCGCCAAAGCACCTCCTGGGACAGGCGGGTGTCCGTCTGCCGTGCAGGAACTCTCCGCCAAAGCACCTCCTGGGACAGGCGGGTGTCCGTCTGCCGTGCAGGAACTCTCCGCCAAAGCACCTCCTGGGACAGGCGGGTGTCCGTCTGCCGTGCAGGAACTCTCCGCCAAAGCACCTCCTGGGACAGGCGGGTGTCCGTCTGCCGTGCAGGAACTCTCCGCCAAAGCACCTCCTGGGACAGGCGGGTGTCCGTCTGCCGTGCAGGAACTCTCCGCCAAAGCACCTCCTGGGACAGGCGGGTGTCCGTCTGCCGTGCAGGAACTCTCCGCCAAAGCACCTCCTGGGACAGGCGGGTGCCCGTCTGCCGTGCAGGAACTCTCCGCCAAAGCACCTCCTGGGACAGGCGGGTGCCCCTCTGCCGTGCAGGAACTCTCCGCCAAAGCACCTCCTGGGACAGGCGGGTGCCCCTCTGCCGTGCAGGAACTCTCCGCCAAAGCACCTCCTGGGACAGGCGGGTGCCCCTCTGCCGTGCAGGAACTCTCCGCCAAAGCACCTCCTGGGACAGGCGGGTGCCCCTCTGCCGTGCAGGAACTCTCCGCCAAAGCACCTCCTGGGACAGGCGGGTGCCCCTCTGCCGTGCAGGAACTCTCCGCCAAAGCACCTCCTGGGACAGGCGGGTGCCCCTCTGCCGTGCAGGAACTCTCCGCCAAAGCACCTCCTGGGACAGGCGGGTGCCCGTCTGCCGTGCAGGAACTCTCCGTCAAAGCACCTCCTGGGACAGACGGATGTCCGCCTGCCATGCAGGAACTCTCCTTCAAAGGACCCCCTGAAACAGATGGCCACCCAACCTCTGCTTAAAGACCTCCAAGGAAGAAGACTCCATTGCTCTCCATTAAAGGAGTGTGTTCCACTGTCTAGCAGCCCTTACTCTCAGGAAGGGCATAGACTAATCATAGAGTTGGTGTTGGAATAGTAACAAGCTCTACGCTTGAGCCATTACAGGGTTAATGGAGAGCTACTGAGAACACAGAGGACCTCCAGATGTATACCAGCTTTAGAGCCTTAATAAGGCTGGCCTGGTAGTGAGCCTAAAGGTGATCAGAGCTATGCATATACAGCTGGAGGTCATCTTTGTTCTCTCAGTAGCTCTCCATTCACCTTGTAACGGTCATTAACCCTATAATGGCTCAAGTACAGAGCTTGTTGCTATTCCAACAGTTGGAAGAGAGCCCAAGAAGGGCCATCCAGTCCCAGCCCACCCTGCCATGCAGGAACTCTCAATCAAAGCATCCCCATTGACAGATGGATATCCAACCTCTGTTTAAAGACCTCCAAAGAAGGAGACTCGACTGCTCTCCGCTGAAGTAGTGTATTCCACTGTCGAACAGCCCTTACTGTCAAGAGGTTCATACGACCATAGAGTTGGAAGAGACCACAAAGGCCATTCAGTCCAACCCCTTCTGCCATGCAGGAACTCTCAGTCAAAGCATAGCTGACAGATGGCTATCCAGCCTCCAAAGAAGGGGACCACCACTCTCTAAGTAAAAAGACATTCTAGCTTAACATTAGGAGGAACTTCCTTGCAGTAAGGGCTATTCAACAGTGGAATATGATGCTTTGGAGTCTCCTTCTTTTTTTTCCTTTTTAATTAAAGTTTATTGTATAAAATTCAAAATTAAAAACATAAATAAACCAAAAGACATTTACAGTTGACATATACAAACATATAACAAACCAAAAAAAGCCAAAACAAAATAAAACCAAACAAACAAACAAACAAAAACAAAGCTTACTTCCTAGCTGTGGCTATGAACGCGTTCATGCATTTTACCTTAATTACTATCTCTTTTAAGTATCTTTCACTATTATCTAGAGTGTCATCTTTTACCCTTCCCTTCATGTGTCAAGTTTACATCATTATGTCTGTGTCTCATCCAATAATTTCTTTCTTATATGATCTATAATTCTTCCTAAAAGAAATCAAATAACCTGAAGAACATCATATATCTTATTCACCAAAAATTACTTCAGTATAAACCTTGACTCCTCCAGCAGAGTTACTATCTTAATATTTCACCTATTCTTTCTTATCTTATCTTCTTATTTTCTATTATCCTCTCAGTTATCTAATTTGTTAAAGCTATCCAGCGACTCTTAATTCCTTCTGATTTTACATATTCAAGCCATGGATCCCATTCTTTATAAAACCTTTGTAAAGATTGATTTTTCATAATCCATAACAAATATATCGTACAATTTAAGTTTCCAATCTTCTATTCGTGGGGCCTCTTTCTTTTTCCAGTTTTTCGCATAGACCATTCTGGCGGCTATTATTGCAAAGAATATCACTTTACCTCCTTTTTTCTCTGAATCCTCATCTTCAACAATATTTAATAAATACATTTTAGGGCTCACACACTCTTTTATGTTAAACATCTTTTTCATTTCCAGAGTTTGTTTGCCACCTCACAATTCCACCAAACATGCAAATATGTTCCCAATTTCTCCCCACACTTCCATTCACATTTTTACACATTTTAGAGATTCTATATGGTGTAAGGTACCACCTATATATAGATTTATATAAGTTCTCTCTCATTTCTATACTACTTGTGTATTTAATTCTAATTTTCCAGGTTTTTCCCCATTGTCTCATTTCAATTGTTTGGTTCAAATCTTTCGCCCACTTAATCATATAATCTTTTACTGTTTCTTCTTCCATTTCCCAATTACGAATGAAATTATAAAATTTCGAAATTCTTTTATCGTCTCCCTTTATGATTACATTTTCAAACTCCTGGTTTCCAGGCCCTATTCCGAATGTACTATTGTCCATTTTAAATCTTTCTACCAATTGTCTATGTGAAAACCAATTACAATTTATTCCTTTTCCTCTTAATTCTTCTTGTGTCATCGTTGTGTATTTGTTTTGTGTTTTCTTTAAAATATCTGAGTATCTAATCCAGTTATTACTCCTGTATTCTTCTCTTCTAATCAAAGCTTCTGCTGGGGAAACCCACAGTGCTATTTTACTGCACCATTTCCATTTATTTTTATTCCACATTAAAAGTAATGATTTGCGTATTGTGTTATTGTTGAAATTTCTATCCCTTTTTACTTTTCCATAGAAGAGGTATGCATGTATCCCATATCTTAGCTCATAACTTTCCAATACTAATAACCTTTTATCTTCTAATTTAAACCAATCAGTTAGCCAATCAAAAACGCATGCTTCAAAATACCATTTCAAATTTGGAAATGCCATCCCTCCTTTTTCAATTTTATCCTCTATGATTTTACTTTGTATTCCTGCTTTTTTCTTTTGCCACACAAATCCCCTCATATCCTTCTTCCACCTTTTGAATGGTGCATTATTCAAAATTACTGGGAGATTTTGAAAAAGAAAAATCATTTTAGGGACGATAATCATCTTTATCGTCGCAATTCTACCCATCCAAGATAATTTCAATGTATCCCACTTTTTCATATCATCTTTAATCTCTTTCCAAATTTTTTCATAATTGTTTTGAAATAATTCTTTATTATTAACTGTTATTATGATACCCAGATACTTTACCATTTTTTTTTATTTGGAACCCTGTTTTCTCCTTCATCTCTTGATTTGTTTTAACCCTTTAGTCTATCCCCACTGTATTTCAAAAATGCAGTCTCAGTCCTTTACAAAGCCCTCTCTCCCCTCTGTCTCTGCTCAGATCTTAATCCAATCCAATGGAATCCATGGAAAATAACACAGTTCCAATACTGCCCCAACTTCTTTATATTTAATTGTAAATCTCCAGAAATGTTGAAATTGAAATAATTGAAATTATCTTGGATGGGTAGAATTGCAACGATAAAGATGATTATCGTCCCTAAAATGATTTTTCTTTGAAAGGGATCTAGGAGTCCAAGTAGACCATAAGTTGAACATGAGTGAAGCAGCTAAAAGGGCCAGTGTGATTTTGGGCTGCATCAATAGAAGCACAGTGTCTAGATCAGGGGTAGGCAACCTGCGGCCCGCGGGCCGGATGCGGCCCGGCAAGGCCTTGGGACCAGCCCCAGCCCGGTCCTGCCGCCGATTGCCACCGGAGCCTTTGACCTCTCGCGTGAGGGCGTGGGGCCTTTGGCCGATCAGGAGGAGGTGGGCAAGGGGGGGGCAAGCGGCAGGCAAGGTGGCAGTTCTCTATAGAAGCCTCTGAAACATGCATTAACATTTTTTATAAAATCAGCAAATTTTTAGCGTGTCCTCCGTTTTTATAAAAGTGTCCTCCATTTGAAATTTTTGTCCTACATTTGTCCTGGCTTATTTATTTATTTATTTAAAAAAAATTTAATTTATTATTTTTTGGCTTCAGCCCCCCCAGTTGTCTGAGGGACAGCAACCTGGCCCCCGGCTCAAAAAGGTTGCCTACCACAGGTCTAGATCAAGAGAAGTCATAGTGCCAGTATAGTCTGCTCTGGTCAGGCCCCACCTGGAATATTGTGTCCAGTTTTGGGCACCACAATTCAAAAAAGACATTGAGAAACTGGAGCCATGTGTCCAAAGGAGAGCAACACACTCCTTCCTCGGAGTATAATGGAATCTCCCTCCTTAGAGGTCTTTAAACAGAGGCTGGATGGCCATCTGTCAAGGATGCTTTGATTGAGATTTCTTTCATGGCAGAAGAATAGGGTTGGACTGGATCAGGGCCCTTGTGGTCTCTTCCTACAATTCTATGATTCTATGATTACCACCCTGGAATCCTTTAAGAAGGCTATTAGGACTGATCTATTTCGGCAGGCCTTTCCAGACTAGGTCCACCTCTATTTACCTGCCTCCCCCCCTCCTCGCTTTTCTCCTCTTTTCTCCATCCCTTTTTCCATCATATCTGGACCCTGCTATAAATTTCTTACAAATCTTCTATTGATTTTAACTGTTATGTTAGACTTTTGTTTTGGAAGCCTGTGACAAATATAGGGACCTGTTGGACAAAGCATTTCTGAGGGCATGCGCCACACATGCCATTGCCAGCAGACAAAAATGTCACTGATGGCGCTCTGCAGTAAGGATCATGGGGGATAGAGGAGGATGCCAACAACAACGAGGCCCTTTTCCAGCGCTGCTTCTATAATACCAGCATGGCTGAACACTCCAAAGTCAGGCACTGCCCACTTTAGGCACATCAGTGCTACCCAAATGGAGTGGGAATGGGAGAGTGAGTGTTGTGTGCCTTCAAGTTGTTTCTGACTTCTAGCCATTTTCTCCTGGGGTTGTCTTGGAAAGGTTTCCTCATAGGGAGTTTGCCATAACCGTCCTCTGAGGCTGAGAGAGTGTGACTTGCCCAAGGTCACCCAGTAAGTTTAAATGGCCGAGCCAGGATTCGAACCCTGGTAATTAAAAGGTAGCTGCCAAGGAGAAAGAGGCGGCACGATGGAGCTTGGCCCCAATGGGTGAGCTCCAGGTGGAGGAGAAGCGAGGACCCAGTGGTGGGGAGACTCCTCCTTGGTCAGCAAGGATCTAGGCTCTGAGAAACAGAAGAAGAGGGAGGAAAAGGAGCTGCCTCAGCAGCAGCAGTGGCAGCTGAGAAAGGTCACCCAGCACATGGCCGCTCTGGCCCGCAACCTCTGGACCCTCCATTTCACGCCACAGCTCTCCACATACTTCAAGGTTGGGTGCCAAAGGGGCCGGGCAAAGCGTCCCAGCCCTAGGGTTAAGGGGGTTATTGTGGTTTTGTGCCTTTCTGGCTTATAGTGGATCTATGTCACTTTCTCACACAAATTCTGAATTCTCATGAATCCAGAACATGGGTAAGGAAATCAATCAAAAGCCATGACAGATTGCAGACTTTTCTTGATGGTCTTGTGTGTCTTCAGGTCCTTTCTAACTTAAGGTGACCCTAACGCAACCTTATGGGGTCTTCTTGGCAAGTTTCCTCAAAAGGGGAGGGGTTGCCATGACCATTCTCTGAGGCTGAGAGTGTGTGATGTGCCCAGGGTCACTTACTTGGCCACAAATAGTACATAGCCCAGAATGCTTCACCATATTGGCAGTCCTTCCCCCACCCCCAAACACTTTCTCATTCCCCCCCCCCCCCACCACCACCATCTCATAGCTGGGAGACGGAAACCATTTTTAAAGCAGCATTTACATCTGGGCTATTTTTTTAAATGTCAGGTCCAAAACACACTGGCTGCCAGGGGGCTGAGGGTGGGAGCGCAATGCCATGGGAACATCAGGAGGGGTTCTTTGTGCATTTATATTATTGTTTTTAGCTGTTATTTTGTAATCTTGCCTATATTTTTCTGGAATGTTCTATATTTTGTGGATTCTTTTCCTCCATTCTCATGATCACATCTGGTCACTTCGCTCAAGGCTCCTCCACTGCTTGGCCTTCTTCCAAGAAAGAGCAGGATGGTGATGCTGGATGGAATAATATTAATTATTACTAATTACTAATTAATTTTTAATAATGTTTATTAAATTTTAAAAACATATAAAAACAAAAAACAGCATTTGACGATCATCCATACTATATCATAACACAAAACTACTATCTGTCATGTTTATGTTCTCAAGCATTACTTCCTTACTTCAGACTCTCTCTTTATCCCGTCGTTTTCTAGTTTAAATCATCTATTAAACAACAATAATTAACGTTCTAATTATGCTTGTTCCTACAATTACATTTCCCCCATCATCTTCATTTCATACGTACAATTATCATAACAAGTCCTCTCTAAATTACGTATCATTAGAGTTAACCAATATACACATATACATTCTGTCAGCTGTTATCACCCTGAGAAACAAAACCTATTATACTTCCATTTCAGCTTAATCTATACCCAGAACAGCATTCTCTCCCCCCCCCCTCTTTTTGGAGAAAGAGAATAATGTCATCCCAATCTTCTTTCAATACATTCTTGGATCCATTCCTGATTGCTCTCGAGAGCTTGTCCATCTCCATCGTGTCTAATCACTTGAGCATCCAGTCCTCTTTAGTAGGGATTTCTTTCAGCTTCCATTTCTGGGCGCAGACTATTCTTGCCGCTGATAACATATAAAATAATATTTTACCATATTTACTCTCGAAATCAAGATCAGTTATATTTAACAAAAAGACTTCAGGTGAGAATTTCAGAGTTATGGCAGTTATTTTCTTGACTTCAAAGAAGATTAATTTCCAAGATTTACATGCTTCCCGCATGTGAGGGATTGAACTTTGCTCTTTCCCACATTTCCAACACAGGTTGGTATATTTATTATACATTTTGCTGATCTTAAGGGGAGTTTGGTACCATCGGAAGTAGACTTTATAATAGTTTTCTCTAAGGTTCTGGCTACAGGTATATTTCAGTCGCTTTATTCACGTATATTCCCATTGGTCCAAATCAATAGAAAAACCAACATTTTGGAACTACTTAATCATATTGTCTTTGACAACTTCTTCTTCCATATACATTTTAAGAATACACTTATACAGTCTTGACAATAAGGCATCTTTATTTAACATTAACTCCCGCTCTAACTCAGAATCTACTTTACCAATCGCATACTGTTTTTGTCCATAAGAAATTGTTCCCTTAGTTGTCTGTAAAAGAACCACGATATTTGATACCCTTCTTCAGTAAGGTTTTCCCATGTCTTTATCTCATATCATTAGGAATTCATAATGATTCAAACCCATCTGCAGCCTGAAGAACTTTGGCGATTTTAATTTTGGCCCCTGCCTACTTCCAAATGATGCAGGCCTGATCTAACTGGCCAGATGGATTGAAGGCAGTCAGTGATCCCCAATGGTTCCTCACCATGAAGTAGGTAGGAGTCTTTCCTGGGCCCAGTGCTATTCAACATCTTCATAAAAGATTTAGAGGAAAGAACAAAGAGGTTGCAAAATGAATTTCTAGTCACACCAAACCTCAGAAAACAGATCCAGGGTTCAAGATGACCTTAACCATGAGGACAAATCACATGCTGCATGTTTGCCTTAACAAAACAGAAACCCACTGCAAACAGAGAAACTTTAGTCCCAAAAACACACACAAGACGCAAAGAACAAATAATATATGCCAAACTGATGGATGTCAAATCTCAAATGTTACCTTCCCATGCACAAACCATTTTAAAACCTCAAATTCAGTATCAAATAAGCTGAGAGCTCCATCATAAACAAGTTTCAAACCTATCTATTCATTTGCTTCCGAGGAATCAGTCGTGCAACTGCCCAGCCAGGCTTCTGATTTAGTCAGTATTTTACCATCACTGAAGTACAGCGGTCCCTTGCCTTATGTGAGGGATCCATTCCAACCCGCCCCAACCCCCATGTAAGGCAAATTCTACCTATGCTTGAGCCCCACTGAGAATAATGGGGCTCGTGCTCGTGGTGTGCCATGGCATGGGTGCCGCAGGTGCACGCGCCATTCAGAAAGCAGCATGGGGCTTTCAGTGTATGATGTGGGCGTACTGTACTTTTCACAGCTGAAATATACACAAAAGGTTTCTCTTCAGTCCAATTGACACCAAAATGGAAAGGGTTTCCCAGTTCCATGCATTTATATAGCTTTTCTCCTTTGGCAACTTTCATGAAAGGAAGAGCATTACTCCTACTGAAGGTTTCTCTACATATCTTTGGTGTGTATGCAGATGTCCACTTTGGCTGAAGCTCTTTCAACATACAACACACTTCTCTCCTGTATAGACTCTTACATGTAAAGCAAGAACATCACTCCGAGGGAAATTTTTGCCATGTTCCTTGCATTTATACGATTTCTCCCCTGTGTTAGTCCTTTGATGTGAACACAGATGTCAGTTCAGTTCGGTATTCATGGAGGCTTCAGGTGGTTCCTGAAACATCTCTTCCTCCTTGAAAAGGAGAAATATTGCCTGCTGATGAAAAAAACAAATCCCACTAGAAGCTAAGCAAAAAAATCCACTGGGTAATAATTCACAATAATTTACAATTCACATATGGACCAGACTGTCCTCAAACACAGGTGAAACTTTCACAAGAGAAGCCCCCTGCACCCTACCTTTCACCCCACAAGCAAGAAACATCCTGCCACAGAAGAGAAGACTGGTCCCCCTGGGAAAAGCTCATTGCTCTGTCAGATTGTTTTTCATCGCTTCCCTACACTGCAGTGTATTTAAACCCATACTCAAATCAGGGACAGGGACAGTATTCTGTCTCTGGTGAAGTCTTCAGAATGTCTTCAGACACTGAGGTATATTTGCAAAGGAGGAACTATATGCATACATGGAACCTGGAGTGAATTTCTCTGTTCATACCCATGAATTTACCTTGGGCCAGAAGCCACCCAAATAATTCACCTCTGATTTATGGATCAGACTGTCCTCCAACTAATCTGGAACTTTAATGAAGAAAACCCTTACTCCCAGGACCAGAGAACCGGTGGATGGGATCTTTTCCTTTTTCTGGATGGGAGATGGGATCTGGTTTGGGATATACTTCCAAGGAAATAGAGAAATGCTGGTCAGTGCTGTCAGAAGTATCCATAGAATCATAGAGTTGGAAGACACCGCAAGGGGCATCCAGTCCAACCTCCTGCCATGCAGGAACTTTCATTCTCATTCAGTCACCTAAGACCAAATTTGGACAATCAGATGAAAATTCCCAACAAAATATAGGGAAGAGTATTCAGTCATATTTCCTGGAAAACCAGTGACTTGTGGGGGGGGGGGGTCTGAGGGAGGGAGAGACTCAAATCCTGACACAGATGAAGCCTTTCTCATTCAGCTTTCAAAAGCCCAGGTAGAATCATAGAATCGTAGAGTTGGAAGAGACTGCACAGGCCCTGATCCAGTCCAACCCCATTCTGCCATGCAGGAAATCCCAATCAAAGCATCAGTCCGGCCAGAGAGAGGAGAAGGAGAGGAGCAGCTGGGCAGCCATTTTGAGACCGTGTGCTTGTTGCTGAAGGGGCAGAGCTTCTGTGAGTCACATTTGTGAGTCACAAGGGGGTGGAGCTAGCAGACTAGCTTTATATAACACCTTCTAGAGCCGCGTGCCGAATTTTAATTTTCTTTAACTCAACAACTCTACTGAAGTGGCATCGGGTTAGAATCAGATATTGAAACAGACCCTTCCCTTTAAGTGTAAGGTAGCAGCCAGGACATTCCTTTAAAGTAGCATTCCCAGTAGATTGACTGTTATTGTCATTACTAAAGACTTTGCAGTATGGACAACGAGGGATCTGCTGCAGTCACCTGCAACTCTTGTGGGATGTTTCTCTTCTTGCCTACAGAAGTGGAGAACTTCACATGCACCAAGTGCAAGTTGGTAGCACTCTTGGAGGAGAAAGTGCAGCAGCTGGAGTCCAGAGTAGCTACACTTCAGCAGATTAGGGAACAAGAGGATTTCCTGGACACAATAGAACTAACCATCTTGGATGAGTACCACGCAGAGGAAGATGCTCGGGTGGAAGAGGTCACTTGCCAAACAGAGGAGGCAGACAGCTGGAGGAATGTCACAAAGAGAAGTAAGCCAAGAAGGGATTGTTCGGGGAGCTTGCAGCTAGAGAATCGATTCGAAGCTCTTTCCCTTATCAAGGAGGATGAAGAAGAGCAGCATGGACAGACTTCAGGGACAGAGCAGGGGAGCCTGAGAGTCCCACCCGAGGGAACAGTCGCTGCTAAGCCTTGGAGGAGGCGTGTGGTCGTAGTGGGGGACTCCATGCTCAGGGGTACAGAAGCAGTGATTTGTAGGCCTGACAAGATGTCTCGAGAGGTGTGTTGTCTTCCAGGTGCAAAGATCCGTGATGTGACAGAGAGGCTGACAAGACTGGTCAAGCCTACTGACCAATACCCCTTCCTTTTGGTCCACGTGGGAACTAATGATACTGCAAGACACAGCCTTCAGGACATCAAAAGGGATTACGAGGCGCTTGGTAGGAAGCTGAAAGGAATGGATGTACAGGTTGTCATCTCGTCTCTTCTGCCAGTTGAAGGGCATGGTCCAGGAAGGGAGAGGAAAATAGCAGATGTGAACAACTGGCTTCGCAGATGGTGCCGCCGAGAAGGATTTGGATTCTTCGATCATGGGCTGCGGTTCCATGAGGAGGGACTTCTTGCAACAGACGGGTTGCATCTCACGCCAGTTGGAAGAAATGTTTTTGCCAACAGTCTCAAGAACTTGATCAGGAGGGCTTTAAACTGAATTCCGAGGGGAAGGGAGACAATATTAAGGAAGGCGAAAGGGATGGCGAAAATAGTCAAACTGACATAGAGGAAACAAGGCAAACAGTGCAAGGATCCAACAGTGGGAGGCAAAAAAACTTGCACAAGCAAAAAGTAAATGGGACCTGTGGTCTGCGATGCGTCTATACTAATGCACAGAGCATGGGAAATAAGCAAGATGAACTCGAACTCCTAGTACAACAAAGCAAATATGATATAATAGGCCTCACTGAAACCTGGTGGGATGAGTCTCATGATTGGAATGTGGAAATAGAGGGGTATAACCTCTTTAAGAGAAATAGGCCAAACAGGAAAGGAGGAGGAATAGCACTATATGTCAGAGATATTTACACCAGTGAAGAGATCCTGGACATCAATCCTGGAAGCCAGGTGGAGAGCATCTGGATAAGAATCAAAGGGGAGGGAAACAACAAGGGTCTTACGGTGGGAGTCTACTACAGACCCCCAAGTCAGACTGAGGAATTGGATGATGCCTTTCTAGAACAGATGACCACACAGTCAGAAAGGAGAGATATAGTAGTGATGGGCGACTTCAACTACCCTGATATTTGCTGGATGTCAAAGTCAGCAAAATCCTCAAGGCCTAGCAAATTCCTCACTTGCCTGGAAGACAATTTCATGGTCCAAAAGGTGGAAGAGGCAACAAGGGGGTCAGCTATTTTAGATCTGATCCTAACCAAAAAGGATGACTTGGTTAATGGGGTGCAAGTGGTGGGATCATTAGGTGGAAGTGACCATGTTCTTCTGGAGTTTGTTATACAATGGAAAGGAGAAGCCAGGCAGAGTCAGACACGCATCCTGGACTTTAGGAGAGCGGATTTCAGTAAACTTAGAGAAGTATTGAGGGCGATTCCATGGTCAGAAATACTAAAAGATAAAGGAGTTCAGGACGGATGGGACTTTCTCAAAAGGGAGATACTGAAGGCACAATTTCAAACAGTTCCAGAGAGAAAGAAAAATGGGAGGTGTCTCAAGAAACCAGGATGGATGACTAAGGAACTTTCAACTGAGCGAAGTTTGAAACGGAAGATGTATAAGAAATGGAAAAAGGGGGAAATCACGAAAAAGGAATTCAAAGAAATAGCAGGCATTTGTAGGGTAAAGTCAGGAAAGCTAAAGCACAGAATGAACTCAGGCTTGCTAGAGAGGTTAAGAACAACAAAAAGAGCTTTTTTGGATATGACCACAGCAAAAGGAAGAAGAAGGAAACGGTAGGGCCACTGCATGGAGAAGATGGCAAAATGCTAACAGGAGACAGAGAAAAGGCAGAATTACTCAACACCTTCTTTGCCTCAGTCTTCTCAGAAAAGGCAAAGGGGCTCAACCTGAGGATAATGGAGCAGAGGACAGAATAGGGGAATTTCAGCACAGAATAAGTAAAGAGATAGTAGAGGAACACCTTGTTAATCTAAATGAATTTAAGTCTCCGGGACCAGATGAACTCCATCCAAGGGTATTAAAAGAACTGGCAAAAGTAATATCAGAGCCATTGGCAATCATATTTGAAAACTCCTGGAGAACAGGAGAGATCCCAGCCGACTGGAGGAGGGCAAACGTTGTCCCCATCTTCAAAAAGGGGAAGAAAGAGGATCCCAACAATTATCGTCCAGTTAGTCTGACATCAGTTCTAGGAAAGATTCTGGAGCAGATCATTAAACAGAGAGTCTGTGAACATCTAGAAGGCAATGCCATAATCACAAAAAGTCAACATGGGTTTCAGAGAAACAAGTCATGCCAGACAAATCTAATCTCTTTCTTTGACAAAATGACCATTTTGGTAGATGAAGGGAATGCTGTGGATGTAGTGTATCTTGATTTCACTAAGGCCTTTGACAAGGTTTCCCATGACATTCTTGCAAACAAGCTTGTAAAATGTGGGATAGACAAAGGAACTGTTAAATGGATCTGTAATTGGTTGACCGGCCGAACCCAAAGGGTGCTCAACAATGGCTCCTTTTCATCCTGGAGAGAAGTGACCAGTGGGGTCCCACAGGGCTCTGTCCTGGGCCCAGGGCTATTCAACATCTTTATCAATGACCTGGATGAAGGAATTGGGAGCATACTTATCAAATTTGCAGATGACACCAAATTAGGAGGAATAGCTAATACCCCAGAGGACAGGATCAAGATCCAAAATGACCTGAATAGACTAGAAAGCTGGGCCAAAGCTAACAAAATGAAATTCAACACAGAGAAATGTAAGGTATTGCACTTAGGGCGGAAAAATAAAATGCACAGATATAGGATGGGTGACACCTGGCTGAATGAAACTACGTCTGAAAGGGATCTAGGAGTCCAAGTAGACCACAAGTTGAACATGAGTGAACAGTGTGATGCGGCAGCTAAAAAGGCCAATGCAATTTTAGGCTGCATCAATAAAAGTATAGTGTCTAGATCAGGGGTAGGCAATCTTTTTGAGCCGGGGGCCGGGTTGCTGTCCCTCAGACAACTGGGGGGCCGAAGCCAAAAAATAAATAATTAAATAATTTTTTTTTAAAAAAAATTAAATATATAAATAAACAGGACAAATGTAGGACAAAATTTTCAAATGGAAGACACTTTTTTAAAAAAATGGAGGATACGTGAAAAAATTTGCTGATTTTTAAGAAGATGTTAATATAAATGCATGTTTTTGAGGCTTCTATAGACAATTGCCCCCCAAAGGCCCCGGTGGCAATCGGTGGCAGGACTGGGCTGGGGCCGGTCCCAAGGCCTCGCCGGGCCGCATCCGGCCCGCGGGCCACAGGTTGCCTACCCCTGGTCTAGATCAAGAGAAGTAATAGTGCCATTGTATTCTGCTTTGGTCAGGCCCCACCTAGAACATTGTGTCCAGTTCTGGGCGCCACAATTCAGAAAGGACATTGAGAAACTGGAGCGTGTCCAAAGGAGGGCGACAAAAATGGTGAAGGGTCTGGAAACCATGCCCTATGCTGAACGACTTAGGGAGCTGGGGATGTTTAGCCTGGAGAAAAGAAGGTTAAGAGGTGATATGATAGCCCTGTATAAATATTTGAAAGGATGTCATATTGAGGAGGGAGCAAGCTTGTTTTCTGCTGCTCCAGAGAACAGGACCCGGAACAATGGATGCAAGCTCCAGGAAAAGAGATTCCACCTGAACATTAGGAGGAACTTCCTGACAGTAAGGGCTGTTCGACAGTGGAATGCACTCCCTCGGAAGGTGATATAGTCTCCTTCCTTGGAGGTCTTTAAACAGAGGCTGGATGGCCATCTGTCAGGGATGCTTTGATTTGGATTTCCTGCATGGCAGAATGGGGGTGGACTGGATGGCCCTAGTGGTCTCTTCCAACTCTACGATTCTATGATTCTATGATTCTATGAAGGAGACTCCACTACACTCCGAGGGAGTGAGTTCCACTGTCGAACAGCCCTTACTGTCAGGAAGTTCTTCCTAATGTTGAGGTGGAATTTCTTTTCCTGCAGTTTGCATCTATTGCTCCGGGTCCAAGTCTCTGGAGCAGCAGAAAACTGGTGAGCATTTCCAAAGGAGGGCCACCAAAATGGTGAAGGGCCTGGGAACCATGCCTTATGAGGAAAGAAGGAGCTGGGTATGTTTAATCTGGAAAAGAGACAGTTAAGAGGTGATAATTTAAGTTTTTGGAGGGGAGTCAGATTGCTGGTGAGGCACCCTCCCTCTATTCCAATTGCCACTGCTATGGACTCTGAGGAAGAGAAGAGACATCGTTGCCGGTCCCAGCAGCTGGTGAGGCACCCTCCCTCCATTCCAACTGCCACTGCTGTGGACTCTGAGAGAAAAGTATAAAACACCCCAGCAGAGAGAGTAGTAGGGGCCAGGGGGAGGAAGAAGCTGCTGGTTCTACTGGTATTTGGACCTCTGCCTTCCAAATGGATTCCTCTCTTCAAGACTGAGACTCTGACTCAGTAGGCACTGTGTTTGCCATCAGTCAGAGCTGCTTTGCCTGTTAGAGCTATAAAACCAGGACCTGAGAGGGCTCTGCTGCAAAACAGCCCAGCAGAGAATATGAGAGGACCACAGTGACTATCTGGGGCAGAGGGAGGACGAAGCTGCTGGTTCTACTGCTGCTTGGACATCTACTTCCAAGTACCTTCTAAGAAGAAGAGCACTCCCTCCAGTCCATCTGGTGCCATCTGGCCATGGAGGGAGAGACGTAAGCCCAGCTCCATCAGGCCTGGCCTAGATTAAGAAGCTGAGCCCTCCCTCCAGTCCATCTGCCTTGGTCCAGACCTCAGAGGGAGAGAAGAACTGCTGGACCTGACCCCTTCCCCACCACATTCCCTTCTCCTTTTGTGTCGTGTCTTTTTAGATTGTAAGCTTGAGGGCAGAGAACCATCTTATTAAAAATAATAATAATAATTGTAAGCCACTATGAGAGCCTTTAGGGCTGAATGGAGGGGTATAAATACTGTAAATAAATAAATAAATAAATAATACACCTGGCTGAACGAGACAACATGTGAAAGGGATCTAGGAATCCAAGTAGACCAGAAGCTGAACATAAGTCAACAGTGTGATGCGGCAGCTAAAAAGGACAATGTGATTTTAGGCTGCATCAATAGTAGTATAGTGTCTAGATCAAAGGAAGTAATAGAGCCACTCTATTCTGCTTTGGTCAGGCCCCACCTGGAATATTGTGTCCAGCTCTGGGCATCACAATTCAAAAAGGATGTTGAACTTTCTTACTTCGTTCCCTTGTGATCTTGCTCCAAAACTCAAATCAAGGGCAACAGGAGGCTCCACAGCAACTCTTTCCCCTCCATCTTTAATACGAGAGGATCTGGATTGGGCCTCTGGCACTGCCACTGCACTGCCTGTGTGAGAAAGAGAAAGGAGGGAAGGAAATGAGACCACCTCTGAACCCTCTGACTGCATGGACAATAGAGGAAAGAGAGCCTGAGTCTGGGTGATGGCATCCTGGGAGGGCAGGCTCGTGTATATAGGCGACCTAGGCAGTGGCCTAGGGCACCAAAATTTAGGGGGGCAGCATGGCAAGGGAACCAGAGATAAGTCCCAGAAGTCCCGCCCCCTTCCCCCAATATGCGCAGGATTTAATTTTTTCAGGATGGAGGAGGAGGAGGAGGAGGGAGACTGGGAAAGGACTCGGAGACACCCAAAAACAACAACAAGAAGAAAGAGCCTCCTTCTCCTGCTTTTGGCCATGGAAGGCAGGGAGGCACAGGGAAGAGGGGAGCCTGGGCAAAATGGCATCTGCCTACTTCCATGCAGTCTAGGGAGCCTTAAGAGCCCAGCTGAAGAGCCCAGCCGAGAAGGGCAGGCAGTGGGGGCTGCTGGCAGGCCAGGTGGGTCCTCCTTTCCCAAGGCACCTCCTCCTCCTCCTCCATCCCACCCTTCCTTCCAGGAGCAATTCCCAAAATGCAGAAATAAATCCACCTTGAGACTCCCTTAAACTGCCCTGGCTCAATGCTGGGGAATCCTGGGAACTGTAGTTTTGGGAGACGTTGAGCCTTCTGTCAGAGGTACCTCTGGGGCTACAAGAAACCACAGTTCCCAGGAAGTACAGTTCTGGGGATGATAGTTTGTTGTTCTCAGCATTATATTTGCTGTTGTTATTATTGTTGTTGTTCATTTCTTTATATGAACCAGGGCAGTTAAAGTGATCTCGAACTGGATTATTTCTGCAGTGTGTTTTGGACCTAAGAAGCCTAAGAAGTGTATGTGTGTGTACACACACAGACACACACACGTACACACGTACACACACACACATACACTGAGTCCTATCAGCAAGGATTTCAGACTCCTATAGCACATAAAGGACTCCATTGCCGCCTTCTTCACCATCGGCTCTCCAGCAACAGTGGTGGCGCAGAAGCAGTCAGGCCTGGGCGAGGCTCTCTTCCATCCCTCCTTCCACCTGCCTGGTTGCCAGAGCGACGCAACTGAAGCGGAGGCCAAGGCGGGACTCCATTGCCGCCTTCTTCACCATCGGCTCTCCAGCAACAGTGGTGGCGCAGAAGCAGTCAGGCCTGGGCGAGGCTCTTTTCTGCTCTTCCTTCCACTTGCCTAGTCTCAAGACCATTGAACTCTGTCCCCAGTTTTTGTCATTACTTAAAAAGTCACAATAGATCGATTGCAGACTATTTAGGGGACTACGAGACACTGGTTAGATGGAGGGTCTTGAGGTCAATCAAGATATATATCCATCATTGTATGTTTCAGGGGAGGGATTAGATGTCTTCAGCGGAGCAGCAATTCAAGTTGTGCAGGGCAATGGAAGATATGGCATTAGCAGGGCAAAAGGTCATTACAGAAGAAGACGTGATAGATGTCTGATATCTATTCCGCCTTCCATTCGCCCTGCTACCCCAAAAGATCTGGAAAGCATGCCTAACCATTTGCCAAACCTTTCCCTGCTCTTATGTAATGCCAGGTCAGTGAAGAATAAGTCCCGTATCATCTATGACTTACTGATAGATCACAATGCTGACCTGGCATGCATCACAGAGACCTGGCTAGGAGCAGATAGCTCTGTAACCTGGGCTCAGGCCCTTCCGGCTGGGTACTCTGTCAATGAGCAGATAAGGGGAAGCGGGAAGGGGGGAGGCGTAGCCATAATCCATAAAAACAATCTCACTTTAACCAGGATACCTATCCGTGCATTAAACCACATTGAATGCATTTACCTTCGCTTGAAGACCAGGGAGAGTTTGGGGATTCTGTTGGTCTATCGCCCACCCCGTAACGTAACAGACTCCCTAACTGAGCTGACACAACTAGTCTCAGAGCTGATGTTGGAATCGCCTAGGCTGTTAGTCCTGGGCGACCTCAACATCCCTCTCAAGGGTGATTTGACTAATCTTACTGGTGCGGCTCGGGAATTCATGGGTTTCATGACAAACATGGGCCTCTCCCAGATAGTCTCTGAGCCCACGCATTCTGCAGGTCATACTCTTGATGTGGTCTTCTGTACCGAACAGGCATATCCATGGGCAAAAACAACTAGTATCTCCGCATTATCATGGACGGATCATTTCCTGGTTAAGGTTGGTCTGGAGACTACTATTCCTCCCTCTAGGGGTGGAGGACCAATTAAAATGGTCCGCCCTCGAAGGCTGATGGAACCCATTAGGTTCCAAGAAGCCCTAGGGGGTTCTATGGTTGGCAGTGCCAGTGACTCTGTTGAAGTTCTGGTTAATTTATGGAATAACAACATCACCAGAGCTATAGATATGATCGCTCCCAAGCGTCCTTTCCAACCCAGTAAAAACCGTAACCCTTGGTACACTGAAGAGCTTAAACAAATGAAGCGGGTTGGACAACGACTAGAGAAGCGTTGGCTGAAATCTCAACTCATATCTGATAAGATACTTCATAGGACTTTTCTTAGGTCCTATCAAATGGCGATAGATGCAGCCAAAAAATCTTTCTACTCTGCATCTATCACATCTGTGAAATCTCGTCCAGCTGAGCTGTTCAGGGTGGTAAGGAGTTTAACACAACTGCCTCCCACCCAGAACCCTCTATTAGAGTCAACCATAGCTTACTGTAATGCTTTTAATGATTATTTCACAGATAAAATCTCTCGGATAAGAGCTGATTTAGATGCCAACTTTAAGTCAGAAGCAATGAGAGAGGCATCCAACGCCTCCGCTATTACAGTTAGACTGGATCAATTTGAGTCGGTAAGTACTGAGGACGTGGACAAGCTCCTTAGTAGTCTGAAAAAAAACGACTTGCCCTCTTGACCCTTGCCCATCCTGGCTGGCTGTCCAGGGGGGTGATATAGTCAAGCTGATGCTGAAAAATATAATCAATGCATCCTTCAGGGAGGGTACCCTGCCTTCTTGTCTTAAGGAGGCAGTGGTCAGACCACTCTTAAAAAAGCCCTCCCTGGACCCTCTGGATAGAAATAACTATAGGCCAGTCTCGTTGTTGCCATTCTTGAGCAAGGTGATCGAGAGGGCGGTCGCCAATCAACTACAGGCAGTCTTGGATGAAGCTGATTATCTGGACCCATTTCAAACCGGATTCAGGGCAGGATACGGAGTTGAGACGGCCTTGGTCGCCTTAGTTGATGATCTCCGTCTAGGCATTGACAGGGGAAGTGTGACCCTGCTGGTGCTCTTAGACCTCTCAGCGGCCTTCGATACCATCGACCATGGTATCCTTCTAGAACGCCTGAGAGAGTTAGGTATCGGAGGCACTGTTCTACAGTGGTTCCGGTCCTACCTCTCAGGCAGATTCCAGATGGTGGCGCTCTTCTAAAAGAGAGATAAAATTTGGTGTACCCCAGGGCGCAATATTGTCTCCTATGCTGTTTAACATTTACATGAAGCCGCTGGGAAAAATCATCCGGAGACATGGAGCAGGATGTTATCAGTACGCTGATGACACCCAAATATATTTCTCTATGTCTCAAACTGATGCAGTGTCTATGGATGGCATCTCTCCTCTGAATGCCTGTCTTGGGGCGGTAATGGACTGGATGAGGGAAAACCGACTCAAGCTGAATCCAGGTAAGACAGAGGTACTTGATATAGGAACCCCGAATCCAGGAATGGAGTTGTGTCAGCCAGTTCTGGATGGGGTCACACTTCCCCTGAAAGACTCTGTCCGCAGCTTAGGGGTGCTCCTTGACTCGTCGCTTCACCTGACAGCTCAGGTGGAGGCAACAGTCAGGAGCACTTGTTATCAGCTTTGGCTGATACGCCAGCTGCGCCCCTTCCTCGAGCAGGGAGGCCTTGAAACAGTAGTGCATGCGCTGGTCACCTCTCGATTGGACTTCTGTAATGCGCTCTACATGGGGCTACCCTCGTGCCAAGTTCAGAAACTTCAACTTGTACAAAATATGGCAGCCAGGTTAATTACTGGTACTCGTCGTACCGATCACATAACACCGGTTTTGAAATCCCTTCACTGGCTGCCAATTAGTTTCCGGCCAAGGTACAAGGTGTTGGTGATTACCTTTAAAGCCCTACATGGCTTGGGTCCAGAATACTTAAGGGATCGCCTCCTTCCATACTGTCCATCCCGCACTCTAAGGTCCTCGAAGGGGAAGAATCTACTTCAGCCAATAAAATCTAGGCTAACTTCAGTCACCCAGAGGGCCTTTTCCATCGCAGCCCCAAAGACATGGAATGACCTGCCAAAGGAGATCCGTGACATTTCTACTCTTACAGCCTTTAAGAAGGCTCTTAAAACGGATCTCTTCCGGCAGGCCTTCCCTACCTAGTTCTACTCACCATTTACTGTGACTTATGTCACTCTGTCCACCAATTCTTCTCTTAAATTTAATGAGAAGAATTAAATTAAAATTAATTAAAATAAAATCCTTGCCTCAAGAAGAAGAGCCCTCCCTCCATGACATCACCATCAGACCTGGGAGGGAGTGAAAAAGAGAGGCCCAACTTCCATCAGGCCTAACTGGGAATGTACTCACTTCGCTCTCTTTAATTTTATTGTATTTTATTTATTTATTGTATTTTATTTTATTATCTTTATTTTTACTGTTGTAACCCGCCTGGATTCCTTGTGATTGGGCGGGCTATAAATAAATCATTATTATTATATTATTATTAAAGCCAAGGTTCAAAACACACTGCAGAAACAGTCCAGTTTGAGACTGCTTTAACTGTCCTCAGTGCTAGGGAGTTCTGGGATTTGTAGTTTATTGAGGCACCAGAAGTCTCTGACAGAGAAGGCTCAATGTCTCACAGAACTACAGTTCCCAGAATTCCCCAGCAATGAGCCAGGGCAGTTAAAGTAGTCTCAAATGGGATACTTTCTGCTGTGCACTTTGGACCTTGGCTGCTTTCTCACGTTGTGCTTGTTGCTCTTGTGTGCCTCCAAGTCATTTCCAACTTATGGCGACCTCATCCTGGGGTTTTCTTGGCAAGATTTCTTCAGAGGGGGTTTGCCCTTGCTATCCTCTGAGGCTGAGAGAGTGTGACTTCACCAAGGTCACCCAGTGGGTTGGCATGGCTCAGCCAGGATTCGAACCCTGGTCTCAGAGTATGCTCCAATGCGCAGAATGCTCCAAGGCTTCCTTGCGTGTGCTGTTGTTTTTCTCTCTCTTTTTCTGTCCCCAATGTATTAGTAGTTATGAATTTGGGTCTTGGAGTTGTGCTGATAGGCATGTCAAAATGTCCTACATTTTGAGCATGACCAAGAAACATGAATTTGTATTGTTTTTTATTAATGATTTTGGCTTTTAGTTGGTTGTGTCCTCCATTTTTCTTGACCATCCTAAAATTTGTCCCCAACCCCTTCGGAGGCTGTGTTGGGGTTGCTCCTGGGCGGCCTAAGGGGGCCCAAACCCAGCCCCAAAAGGAGCAGCTCTTGGCTACAGTCCATTTTGGACTGCAGCAGGGGCCAGCATCAGGACCGCAGTGTGCGGCGGCCACAGTCCTGTAGCGCTCCAGGCAGGAGTTTCTTCAGCTGCTTCTTCTTGCCCATCTGTTCCACTTGACTTGAAGATACGTATTATATTGTATGAAAAAGATTAAGAAAAATATTAACATCAGTTGATCAGGTTTATATCAACTGTTGATCAGGTTTATATGTGGATCTATAGGACTGACAACTAAAGGATGGATCTAAACTAATTCATATCTGTTTATTCCTATATTGATAAATTAATATCTCAGCTCTGTGTTATGGGATATCAGGGGGCATACAACACAATCAATCAGTTAAACAATCTAAACTATATAAATTTGACCAGATAAAACAAAAGAGTCAACTCCAATAAAGACAATTTAAAACTATAATCTGTGTGATTTCATAGCAGTTCCAGAAACTTAAAGGAAAAACATATTTCTCCTTGATGTGAGAATGAAACGTGGGACTTGAGTTTGTTGCTGTGTTTTTTTAAGTCATTTCTGACTCATGGCAACTCTAAGGTGATCCTATAAGGGAGTTTTCTTGGTAGGGTTTCAGAGGAGGTTTGCCATTGCCTTTCCCTGAGGCTGAGAGCCTAAGACTTGCCAAAAGTTGTAGTTCAACAATCAAACCAATGTGCCATGCTGACATGCGACTTAAAGAGAAATATTGATTTCAGTTTACTTTAAACTTGGCTCTAAGCAATCCTCTCCTTCCTATCCGTTTCAACTCATATCAGGCACGACCCCAGTTTCCCCGACCGGGGGGGGGGGGGGGGACGGTTGCATGCACCAGCACTGCATCAGAATCAAGGCACCATCTACTGCCCTCCACCAACACTCCGCTATCCACAATGCTGTCACTTTACCTCCTTATCCTGCCACCTCGTCTCCTTCCAGAGTAAGTGAAGGGGAGGACATTTCTAATGGGGGTTGCATGAATCAAGATCAATCCTTTTCATCCATAACTACTGGAGGACTCTTCCCCAAATGCTATCACATCTGGTGTCCCACTCACTCCCCCATCATCTCCCCAAATGTTGTATCCTCTCACCTCTTTGCCCCTTTTGCTCCCTAAAGTGTAAAGGAAGGGGCTGCCGTTCCTTATTACATGTCTTCTCCTCTGTGTGGGTCCTTAGATGTCTGTTTAGATTACCACTGTCACTGAAGCACTGCCCACATTCCATGCATTTATAGGGCTTCTCCCCTGTGTGGGTCCTGTGATGTGAGTTTAGACATCCACTGTCACTGAAGCTCTTTCCACATTCCATGCATTTATATGGCTTCTCCCCCGTGTGGGTCCTTTGATGTATGCTAAGATGCGCAATCTGACTGAAGCACTTTCCACATTCCATGCATATATATGGCTTCTCCCCTGTGTGGGTCCTTTGATGTGTGTTTAAGCTATCATTCCTACTGAAGCTCTTTCCACATTCCTTGCATTTATATGGCTTCTCCCCCGTGTGGGTCCTTTGATGTGTGTTTAAGCTATCATTCCTACTGAAGCTCTTTCCACATTCCATACATTTATATGGCTTCTCCCCCGTGTGGGTCCTTTGATGCGAGTTTAGATTTCCACAATCAGTGAAACATTTTCCACATTTCATGCATTTATAGGGTTTCTCCCCCGTGTGGGTCCTTTGATGTAAGTTTAGATTTCCATTCTGACTGAATCTCTTCCCACATTCCATGCATTTATAGGGCTTCTCCCCTGTGTGGGTCTTTATATGTAAGTTTAGACTTCCACTGTGACTGCAATTCTTTCCACATTCCGGGCATTTAAAGGGCTTCTCCCCTGTATGGGTCCTTTGATGTGAACTTAGATTTCCACTCTGGCTGAAACTTTTCCCACATTCCGTGCATTTATATGGCTTCTCCCCTGTGTGGGTCCTTTGATGTAATTTTAGACTTTCACTGTGACTGAAGCTTTTCCCACATTCCATGCATTTACAGGGCTTCTCCCCTGTGTGGGTCCTTTGATGTGATTTTAGACTTTCACTGTGACTGAAGCTTTTTCCACATTCTATGCATTTAAAGGGCTTCTCCCTTGTGTGGGTCCTTTGATGTGAACTTAGATTTCCATTCTGGCTGAAGCTTTTCCCACATTCCGTGCATTTATATGGCTTCTCCCCTGTGTGGGTCCTTTGATGTGTGTTTAAGCTATCATTCCTACTGAAGCTCTTTCCACATTCCATACATTTATAGGGCTTCTCCCCTGTGTGGGTCCTTTGATGTGAGTTTAGCTCTCCACTTTGACTGAAACTCTTTCCACATTCCATGCATTTATAGGGCTTCTCCCCTGTGTGGGTCCTTTGATGTGATTTTAGACTTTCACTGTGACTGAAGCTTTTCCCACATTCCTTGCATTTATAGGGCTTCTCCCCCGTGTGGGTCCTTTGATGTTTTCTTAGATTTCCACTCTGGCTGAAGCTTTTCCCACATTCTATGCATTTATAGGGCTTCTCCCCCATGTGGGTCCTTTGATGTGAACTTAGATTTCCACTCTGGCTGAAGCTTTTCCCACATTCCATGCATTTATGGGGCTTCTCCCCCGTGTGGGTCCTTTGATGTAAGCTTAGAGTTTCTCTCTGGCTGAAGCTCTTTCCACATTCCATACATTTGTGTGGCTTCTCCCCCGTGTGGGTCCTTTGATGTGAGTTTAGATGTCCACTCCAACTGAAGCTCTTTCCACATTCCATGCATTTATATGGCTTCTCTCCTGTGTTAGTCATTTGGTATACAGTGCAGGAATTATTATCTCCGAAGCTCTTTCCACATACTCTTTTCACATGTGGTGTCTCACCTGTGTGGGTCCTTTGATGGGAAGGCTGATGTCCAATATGTGAGTGCTGTAATTGGGGCGGGGGGGGGAGGGAGGGAGCAGGAGATAAATAAATACAATAATTATGATGTAAGCCACTCTGAGAGCATTTTTGGATGAAGAGCAGGGTAGAAATACTTTAAATAAAAAAATGATGACATGGAATAAATTAAAAATGCTATCTTGGCCAGCTTGCTGGGAAGCCTGATCCAAATGACCACTGTCCCGCTTGGACTCTGCCATATTAATTATTCATGCTTATGCTCTTCATTATTCAAATTACAATTATATTAATTAGAAAACAGTCACGTTGTCCTAAGTACCCAACCAGGTGGCTTCTCTTGTTACCAAAGAAATGCACACAGTACCAGCCTTGCTGTCTTGCTGGCCTAGGATTGGAATTTGTAACTCTTGGAAGATTTTAGCATTCTCTCTTTTCCTCTGCACATAGATAGGGTTTTCCTGTATGCCAATGCTGCTCTCTCTCTCTCTCATTCAAATTTCCCATTTTCTCCTACTAAACGACAGGACAATTACTTTACAAACTGGTAAACTAACCGAGTGATTCAGGTCACTTCCCCTTCTGGAAGCTCTCTCATTTAAATAATTTTTCTCCTTGTGAGCCGCTAAAAATAAGGGTCGTCCCAGGCATATTATAGTTTACTTCGTAAGATCACAAATGAAAGAAGCCATCTTATCCAAGGTTAAAAATTGACAAGGTAGAGGTTGAAATCTTTAAGGATATTTTAGGGAAAGTTCTGAGAAAAAGGAGGGACTATCTCTTTTTGACAAGAGTACTAAGGAACAACAGCATCTTTTACAAATGGGAGGTACCTGAAGGTTTATCATTTAAATTTAAATAAAGGAGATGGGAACGTGGGTTCTTACCTGATGACGTCCTTTTCCAGCAAAGAAGGGCCGAGCATCCTTGATAGTGGGGTAACTCCGCCTCATGGCACCTGGTAGGCAGGGAGACAAAAAGAAGACAAAGGCCAGGGGCCGGGCCCCGCCTCCTTGGGCAGAGTGACCCCTCGAGATCCCAGTCAATGACTTAGCTGAGGAGCCGTAAGTTGGCCTTGATGTGTAAGTATATATGAATATATCCCTAATTTATATTTTAATATTTATTTTTTTGAAATCCTTAAGGGGAAAGGACAGGACCAACCAATCCGACCGATTTTGTCCATGGGGTACAGCAGAAAAAGATGGGTGGGGAAGGATGCTCGGCCCTTCTCTGCTAGAAAAGGATGTCATCAGGTAAGAACGCACGTTCCATTTCCCAGCAGAGGAGGAGCCCAGCCTCCTTGACAGTGGGTTTTACAAAAGCCTAACCCCAAATTTAGGGCGGGCCTGCTGACCCCGCGGACAAATCGGGGACCACCTGTTGAAGAACTCTACGGCTAAAAGCTGCTTCAGCAGACTGAAAGATGTCAAGCTTGTAATGTCTTATGAATGTGGATGGGGATTTCCATGTGGCTGCTCTGCAGAACTCAGCCAAGGGGGCATTGGTTGACAAGGCTGCCGAGGTGGCCGCGCTTCTAGTGGAATGGGCGGTAATGCCCTTGGGCGGCACTAGGCCGAGGGCTGTGTAGCAGGCACAGATGCACTCTCTAATCCACCTTGAGAGTGTAGAGAGAGAAACCTTCTTGCCCTGGTTCTTAGGATGGAAGGCTACGAAGAGGGACTCCGATCTTCTGAGGCTAGCAGTTCTTTTAAGGTAAATCCTGATGGCTCTACGCATATCCAGCGTGCGCCAGATCTTTTTAAGGTCCCTGGAAGGCCAAGGGCAAAAGGAAGGGAGAATGATGTCCTGAGAGGAGTGGAAGTCCAAGTTGACCTTGGGAATGAAAGTCAGGTCTGGCCGAAGAATAACAGAGTCTGGTCTGAAAATGCACAATTCTTTTCTAATGGACAGTGCCCCCAATTCGGAGACACGGCGAGCCGACGTTATGGCTGTAAGGATCAACGTCTTGAAAATGAGGAACTTGGGGGAAGCCTCTCTCAGTGGCTCGAAGGGACCTATCGTCAAGGCCTTTAGAACCTTATGAAGGTCCTAAGAGGGAAAACTATGTTTGGTCGGGGGGGATCTGTTGGATGCCCCCTTGAGCAATCTCCAAATATGCGGATGTTGAGAAATCCGGGCCGCCTCCTCGTGAGGAAGGATAGATGTGACAGCCACGACCTGTCTTTTTGCTGTGTTCGGACGGAGTCCTTGGTCGACACTGTCTTGGAGGAACTGAAGCGGCGTAGGATCCGTGATCCAAATGAAGTCCCTTTTTTTCCGCATGCACCATCGCTTGAAAGCCTTGAAGGTGTACTCATAGATCTCGATGGTTGATGGGCGCCTAGACGCCAGGATGGATTCAATCACCTCGGGAGAGTAATGGTAGCGTGCTAACATGAGACGCTCAATTTCCAGGCGTGAAGTTCAAGCCAGGCTAGGTCTGGATGGTGAACTTGACCCTGTGCCAACAGAGCTAGTCTGATTGGAAGCGGAAGACTATTGGTGGCTAAGCTGAGGATCTCCGAAAACCAAGAGCGGCGGGGCCATGCTGGGGCCTTCGCCCTGGGTCTCCGAACCCTGGACAGGAATCTCGTCAGGAGAGAAGTGAGTGGGAAGGCGTAGACGAGGCCTGCTGGCCAGCGGCACTTTAGAGCGTCGAAATCCTCCGACCCCTGTGTCTGGAATCTGGAGAAGAACCTGGGGGGCCTTGGCATTTGCTGGAGAGGTGAATAGATCTACGATCGGCTGACCGAACTTTTGTGCAATTAACTGAAATAGTTCTGGGTGAAAGCTCCACTCTCCCTGGTCTATGTCGGTGCGACGTAGCCAGTCTGCTTTTGCGTTTAGTTGGCCCTGTAGGTGTTCGGCCTCTAGGGATAGCAAGTTGTCTTCTGCCCAGGACAGAAGATCCTGGGCCTCGTTCATTAGGGATCGAGATCTCGTCCCCCCCCCGGCGGTTGATATGGGCTTTGGCCGTGATGTCGTCCGTCCTGATCAACACTGACTTGAGATGGATCTGTTGTTTGAAAGACAGGAGGGCCAGCTTGATCACTCGGAGCTCCAGCCAGTTGCTGCTGTGGCCTAGCTCCTGGGGGCTCCACCGACCCTGGGCTAGGAGGGGTCCGCAGAAGGCCCCCCAGACCCAGAGGCTGGCGTCCGTGGTGATCTGAATCTTGTCCGTCTCCCAGATGGGACGACCCTTCAGGATCGATGGTGAGGTCCACCATTGGAGGGAGCAACGTACGTTGTCTGGGACCAGAACTGACTTGGTCCTCCTGAGGGCGCTGGCTCATTGATGTGGAAGGAGCAGCCATTGAAGAGGTCTGGCGTGGAACCTCGCCCAGGGTAGGCACTCGATGGTGGCGATCATCAGCCCTGAAAGCGGGCAAGCTGTAGGAGGCTGGTCCGTGGGGAGCGAAGGATCTTCTGCACCGATGATCGAATGGGAGTGATTCGGTCTGGTGGGAGGCAGACTGACCCCATTAGGGTGTTTATCATGGCCCTGAGGTGGAGAATCTGCTGGCTGGGATAGTGGGAGCTCTTCTCCAGGTTGATCAAGAAACCGTGGTGTTGAAGTGATCTGAGCACTCTGCTGGTGTCGCGATTTGCTTGTCGTTTGGAGGGGGCCCTGATCAGAAGGTCGTCCAGATAAGGGTGGATGTGAATGCGCTGTGATCTCCAATGAGCCACCAGGGCCACCATTACCTTGGTGAAAACCGTGGGAGCTGAAGAGAGACCAAAAGGCAACGCCCTGAAGTGGTGTCGGTCATATTTGAAGCGCAGGAAGCGACGAGATGATGGGTGAATAAGGATATGCAAATAAGCATCCTGGAGGTCCAGCGATGACAGAAAGTCCCTGGGTTGGAGACTGTCTAGGATGGTCCTGAGTGTTTCCATTCTGAACTTCCTCTTGTGGACGTAGTTGTTTAACCTCCTTAGGCTTAATATGGCCCTCCATGAACCGTTCCTCTTGGGGACTAGGAAAAGGGTCCTCTTTGATCTCTTGGGACGGGTTCTATGGTGCGAATAGCTAGCAGTCGGTTGATTTCTTCCAGTAGGAGGCGATGTTTTTCGGGATCGTTCAATTTGGGAGTCAGAGTGAACCTGTCGTGCAGCAGATGGTGGAATTCTATCTAGTAGCCTTGTCGCACCATGTCGAGGATCCACCTGTCGGAGGTGGACGTCTCCCAAATGTGGCTGAATGCCTGAATTCTGCCTCCTACTGGAGGGCCCCATCATTGTTGTTGGTTTTTCGGGAAGGCTTTGGGCCTCCTCCATCCTTGGAAGAGAAGGAGGATTGGTTGTGCTTGGAGAAGTTGGAGTCTCCACAGCGTGACCTGTTTGGTCTGGACTCCCTGGCTTGAAAGGAGTTAGGGTTGGAGTTGGAAGGAAAGAAGGACAGAGAGGAGCGAAAAGAAGGACGGCTTTTAAATTGTCTCCTATCATCTTTTTTCTTAGCAGAGGGAAGGGCCTTCTTCTTATCCTTACCCTCGACTAGCACCGGTTCCAAGGATTCCCCAAATAGCTTAGAGCCTAGGAAGGGAATAAAGGCTAGGTTCTGTTTAGATTTAGTATCGACATTCCAATTTTTTAGCCAGAGCTGGCACCTGACCACAACGGTCGCCGCCTGAGCCCTAGCGGTCTGCTGAATGGCATCGAGGGTGCCATCTGCTGCAAAGGCCGAAGCCTTGATAATCTTGTTGATAGTTTGCCTGACCTTGGTGTCTGCATTTGGAAGTAGGTCGAGAAGCTCTCGCAACCATTGAAGGTTGGTGCGCATGACCATGGAGATGGTGGTATCCACCCTGATGGCTATAGACATCACCTCGTGGGCTTTCTTGAGAGCCCCCTCAGACCTTCTATCCTCCGGGTTGCGGAGGGCATCCTCTCCGTCTCTGCTGAACACAGCGGATGAGACAAGAGCGGACACAGGAGCATCAGCCACGGGAATCTTTATAGTCTATCCATGACGGTTGGTTGAAGGATATAGTGCTTTCGAGTAACACTGTGGTTGGGTCTACCAGCCGCAGGCCTAGTCCACTCGTCCCTGATAATTTGCATGATGTTAGAGGGGCATGGAATCTCCTGGAGAGAGGGAGCTGTGACAGGGAAAAGGTCCTCGCTGACCTTGGGGAGGTCGGACTCAAGGGATGGTGTCTGACAAGAGGAGAGGCTGATGCCTAATGTTTTGGTGGTCTTTTTGATAAGTGGGCCATAGTCCTCAGACCTGAATAATCGAGAGGACATGGGTGCATCCTTAGCCTTATCTCCCTCGTCAAGAGACAACTCACCCTCCTTGGGCTCGGAGCCTGATCTGTCAAAAGCAGTGTCAGAGCTCCCTTCATTGGAGGAATGAGTGGAGCAGGAGCGCTTGCGCTTAAGGGCACTCCTGGCATATCTGGCCCTCTTGGTTGGAGGGCGATAAGAGTGCTCAGAAGCAGAAGCAGAAGCAGGCTCAGAATCAGACCCTGAATGGGATTCGCCGCCCTCCCCCGCTCTGAAGGAGGAAGATGACTGCCTGGGCTGCAGATCTGGAAGATCAGAATGATTCCCAGACCCCCCGCTAGATGGCCTGTCCCTGGGGGGGAGGCCTGGTTGTTGGACTTGTGGGAGCCCCCCTTTGGAACCTTAGCGGAGGTCTGTCTGACCTTGGAAGGGGCGTTGGTGGAGGACTGGGAGATGCTGCGATACCTAGAAGGAGGGGGATCAACGGCCCTATCCTCCCAATGGTGGCCGCCATCAGAGTCCAGAAGATGGCGGACTTCCGGTTCCGTTCCCAGATGGTGGGCTTCCAGTTCCGCCCCAAGATGGCAGCCCCCATGCTGGACCATGCGGTCAGCATGGTTGCCCCCAGCAGGCGCCAGCATGGTTCCTGCTGTAGCGTCCGGCAGGCCGTGGAGTGATCCTGCAGACCAAGTGGCCCCCAGTCGCCCGTCGCAATCGCTGGGAGTGGTTGGGAAGCAGCCACTGGCCAAGGGGGGCCCTTGAGGGGGGAAGGAACATGGGAAGGAACCATTCCTGTGGGATCGCCCTCCGCCTGGGCCGCCCTGAAGATGGTCAGGGCCTCCTGCACCAGGAAGGAACGGAGCCACCTCACCATTCCTGGAAGGGGGATTACTTACATCGTCCCCGGTGTCGTGAGAGGTTTCCAGGAAGGGCACTCCCTGAACTGACCCTGGCCGGGTCGTTTGGGAGGCCGTGGCCTCAGCAGCGAAAGGGAGGGGGGTCCCCTCTGTCGGTTGCTGCCGTGCTTCCATCGGGCGCTCAGCCGATGATGACCCCGGGCGCACAGCCGGCAAAGCAGGCTCACCCTGAAGGCTGGCCTCACTGTCGCTATCCATGGCTTCCCCAAGGGGTGGAATAGGGAAGGGAGGGAGAGAGAAATGGAAGGGTCTCTTTATCTTTTTTTTAAGGAGAGGAGAGGGATAGAAGGAGGAGGGAGCCAGGCGAGCCAAAGGGAAGATCCCAGGAAGAAAAAAAACCTCGAGAGATGAGAAGCTGCGTCCTAGCAGGAGCAAGGCAGGAAGAAGACTGGGGTCTCGAGGGGTCACTCTGCCCAAGAAGGCGGGGCCCGGCCCCTGGCCTTTGTCTTCTTTTTGTCTCCCTGCCTACTAGGTGCCATGAGGCGGAGTTACCCCACCATCAAGGAGGCTCGGCTCCTTCTCTGCTGGGAAAACATAATTAACACAATCCAAAAAGCCAAAGGTTTTTTTACAAAAATACAAAGAAGTTCTGAATAGAGAGAAGTCTGAGGAACCCAACAGATCAAAATGAAGATTACCATAGAGAAGCCTCAGAAAAGAAACTAGACTAAGAAGAAGATTATTCTTTGAGAAACTAAAATCTCATATCTTGAATTATGATTTTGACAAAATTATCATTATGGGTGACTGGAATGGGGTGACTGACCCACGGTTAGACAAGACAGCAGAAAACAAAACCTTTATAAAGCAAGAGAAATCGCCCTGAACCTTCTTTGAACTTAAGGACAATTTAGCACTAGACATATGGAGAATTCAATATGACCAAGTGAAAGAGTACACTTTCTTTCCCCATCCACACAATTCTTGGTCAAGAATGGATATGTTTTTAACGTCATCTCACATCAGCTCAGAAGTATGTTCCGTTGATATCAAACCCAGAGTCCTGTCAGGTCATAACCTTATCCTCATGATGTTAGGGATAGGGAGAAAGGGGAAAGAATGTGGAAGCTTGACAATAATTTAGTAAAAGATGACATGACTGTGAACAAAGCAAAAGAAACACTTAAACTCTTCTTTCAGGAAAACAAAAGTGAAGAAATTAACTCTAAAGTAGTGTGGGATACAAGTAAAGTTGTGCTCAGAGGCTTTTTTTATAAAACAGGCTTCAGAAAAAAGGAAAAAGAAAGAAAAAAATTGGAATGATTTACAATTAGATCTTAAACATAAAGAACAATTGTTAAAAGAAAGGCCTAGCAACAAAATGTTACAGCAACAGATCAAAAAAATACAAAAAGAGATCTCACTTGTATTAGTAGAAGAGCAAGAACATAAATTGAGATACATTAGACAAAAATATTTTGAACATGCCAATAAACCAAGCAAATGGCTGATGTGGAGATTAAGAAGGAAAAGGGGAAAAAGAACAATTACACATATCAAAGTGTAACAGAAATTTCAGGAAACTTAAAGTTCTAGGCCTGGCAGAGCAAAAGATGGACAAGAGGATCTAGTAAATTGAAAACCCATAAGTTTATTTCCAGTTGTCGACAAAGGAAAACATTGAACTCAGTGGAATTCAAAGTTCCAAAATCTGAGGCCCCGAACAAGACAAGATGGCCTAATCTTATAGTCAGTTACACAAAGGTTTTCATCACTTTTCATTAGCTAATTACAATTACAAGAATTCTTACAACCAGGACAGAGATACATGCATACATTAAAACTGCATCATCACTCTCACCCCTCCTTCAGGAACTTAGTAGCTTTCCTTCTAACTTTTTAACCTTCACAGTTGCATCTCCTTATCTAAGTTGTTTATGTTATGTCTTTTTACTGGTGCCAAGTCAACATGCCCTCATTATTCCTTTGCTCTAGTCTTCTAGGTTTCAAACCTCATTTTAAAAACTTATTTTTCTTTAACCAAAGCGACTCCATCTTTTCTATAGTTTTTTTCTTATAACAAGAAATTTCCACCACAAAAGAAGGGGAAAGAATGTGAAGTTTCTTCCTGACGTTTCGCCAGCATCTGTGGCTGGCATCTTCAGAGAATGCTTGCCTGGAAAAGTTGGGTATATATATCCTGTGTGAGCCTGGGAATGCAGCAGTGATTTGCATGTGTCTTGTTCTGTGTTGATGGATGGCCTCAGGCTGGGAGGCTAATGTAAAAGAGGATTAACGTCTGCTAATTGGTGATCAATTATCTTCTGGGAAAGCCCCTGACTCTGAATGGTTTCCCATTTGCATTTGCTCTCATTTTGCTATTCATCAGGACCTGTAGCCAAATTTTGTTAGCTTTAAGGGCTTCTTCTTTCCAGTTGAAATTATCCAGATGCTTGTGGATCTCAATGGCTTCCCTGTGCATCCTGACATGGAAGTGGTTGGCATGGTCCAGAACTTCAGTGTTTTCAAACAGTATTTTATGCCCAGGATGGTTTGTGGCATGTTCTGCTACTGCCACCCAAAGGGAAGGTATTTTTACCTTACATCAAAGGAGTCACAGACAGAACAGGCAAAGTGGTGAGGAAGCACAACCTGCAAATGGTTTACAAACCAACCAAGAAAATCCAACAAATGCTTCGCTCAGCCAAGGATCAGAGAGACCCTCTCACAGCCGCAGGAGTTTACAGCATACCATGCAGCTGCGGAAAAGTCTACATAGCAGACACCTGTGGGACGTCACATGTGGGTGACTACCAGGGAAAGTAAACACAATAAGGACATACATGGGACAAATGCAAGGACACATATGACACATCACATGTCATTTTGGAGGGGATTGTCAGGACCATGTTGAAACAGGTCTGATAAAATGACAATGATGTTGCCACTAGGTGGCGCTGTTGTGCAAGTTACTTACAGCTCTAGTGGCAGTTAAATATGTCAGCATTCAAACAGTGCATCATTGGAATGTTGATGCAACTGTCAACTGTCATTCTGAATTGTCACTGAGAGACAGAGAGATGGTTGGTGTTACTGTGGCTGCTTCAGAGGATGTGTTTATAGTTGGTTGGTTGGTGAAGTAACTTGATGAGTATCCAAGACAGATATCTGATAATCAATGTAATTTTTGTAAATAGTTATGCAACAAAGATTAAAGAACCCTCTTCTTGAGAGAAACCTCGTTGTCCAGAGATTCATTCCTATGTAAGAGGAAATCTGCCTACGCAACTAAGATTCTTCAGATTCCTTCTCCCTGGCGTACTGTCGACGTGGCTCAACTCTGCAGGTGGTCGTGGTAGACACATCGCGTCTTTCTACGCCCCAAGAGGAGGGGTGTCTGGAGGCTAGGATGGAACGGGTCACCTCAGGTGAGTAACCATAGTGTTCGAGCATATGCCGCTCAACCTCCAGGCATGAAGGTGAAGACAGGCCTAGTCTGGGTGGAACACCTGCCCCTGGCATAGAAGATTTGAAGGACCTGGAGGGGAATGCCGTGTTGCTGGTCTCGGAGAACCACAGCCTCTTGGGCCAGGTCGGTGTCATAAGGATGACTTCCGCATTGTCTCTTCAGATCTTGCTCACGACTCTGGCCAGAATTGATATTGGTGGAAAGGTGTACAGAAGAGCCCTTAGCCAAGTTAGATTGAGGGCGTCCATGTCCTCCTCCAGCAGACTGGAGGAGGGCAAACGTTGTCCCCATCTTCAAAAAGGGGAAAAAAGAGGATCCCAACAATTATCGTCCAGTTAGTCTGACATCAATACCAGGAAAGATTCTGGAGCAGATCATTAAAGAGAGAGTCTGTGAACATCTAGAAGGCAATGCCATAATCACAAAAAGTCAACATGGGTTTCAGAGAAACAAGTCATGCCAGACAAATCTAATCTCTTTCTTTGACAAAATTACCAGCTTGGTAGATGAAGGGAATGCTATGGATATAGTATATCTTGATTTCAGTAAGGCCTTTGACAAGGTTTCCCATGACATTCTTGCAAACGAGCTTGTAAAATGTGGGCTAGACAAAGGAACTGTTAAATGGATCTGTAATTGGTTGACCGGCCGAACCCAAAGGGTGCTCAACAATGGCTCCTTTTCATCCTGGAGAGAAGTGACCAGTGGGGTCCCACAGGGCTCTGTCCTGGGCCCAGTGCTATTCAACATCTTTATCAATGACCTGGATGACAGAATTGGGAGCATACTTATCAAATTTGCAGATGACACCAAATTAGGGGGAATAGCTAATACCCCAGAGGACAGGATCAAGATTCAAAATGACCTGAATAGACTAGAAAGCTGGGCCAAAGCTAACAAAATGAAATTCAACACAGAGAAATGTAAGGTATTGCACTTAGGGCGGAAAAATAAAATGCACAGATATAGGATGGATGACACCTGGCTGAATGAAACTACGTGTGAAAGGGATCTAGGAGTCCAAGTAGACCACAAGTTGAACATGAGTGAACAGTGTGATGCGGCAGCTAAAAAGGCCAATGCTATTTTAGGCTGCATCAATAGAAGTATAGTGTCTAGATCAAGAGAAGTAATAGTGCCACTGTATTCTGCTTTGGTCAGGCCCCACCTAGAATATTGTGTCCAGTTCTGGGCGCCACAATTCAAAAAGGACATTGAGAAACTGGAGCGTGTCCAAAGGAGGGCGACAAAAATGGTGAAGGGTCTGGAGACCATGCCCTATGAGGAACGACTTAGGGAGCTGGGGATGTTTAGCCTGGAGAAAAGAAGGTTAAGAGGTGATATGATAGCCCTGTTTAAATATTTGAAAGGATGTCATATTGAGGAGGGAGCAAGCTTGTTTTCTGCTGCTCCAGAGAACAGGACCCGGAACAATGGATGCAAGCTACAGGAAAAGAGATTCCACCTGAACATTAGGAGGAACTTCCTGACAGTAAGGGCTGTTCGGCAGTGGAATGCACTTCCTCGGAAGGTGATAGAGTCTCCTTCCTTGGAGGTCTTTAAACAGAGGCTGGATGGCCATCTGTCAGGGATGCTTTGATTTGGATTTCCTGCATGGCAGGGGGTTGGACTGGATGGCCCTAGTGGTCTCTTCCAACTCTACGATTCTACGATTCTATGATTCTATGATTCTCTGCTCCCTGTGTCTGGTATCTTGAGATGAACTAGGGCATTTTTGTGTTTGCAGTCTAGGAGAGATGTCTCGAAGGTCTCTGTGATCATCTGGAAGGTTTCCGGGTGGGGGCTCCACTCTCCTTGGACAATATCTGTCCTATTCAGTAATCTGCTGCGAGGGCTCCATGTAGGTGCTCTGTCTCCAGAGAGAAAAGAACTTGGTGCCTCCCTTCTGGTTGATGTGGGCCTTCGCCGTGAGGTTGTCTGTTCTGATTAGGACTGCCATCCCCTGTATGTGGTCTGCAAACTCCAGAAGGGCCAACCTCACTGCCTTGAGCTCTAACCAGTTGATGCTGTGTTGCTGTTCCTCTGGACTCCACCTGTCCTGCACTAGGTGAGGTCCGCAGTAGGCTCCCCAATCTCTCAGGCTGGCATCGGTGGTTATCTGGACCCTGCCGGGGATCCATATGGGTCTGCTTCTGTGGACCACAGGCGAGGTCCACCCTCCGAGAGAGTTCCAGACTGTGGATGGGACTAGGATGGATGACTTGGTCTTCTGGGCAATGACCTCCTGATGGGGAAGAAAGAGCCACTGCAGTAGTCTGGAGAGGAAGCGTGCCCATTGCTGAGATCACTGGGCCCTAGAGGTGTGCCAGGAACAAGAACTTGGAATGGTATTTTACCCATTGTGTCGCCCAAGAGATGGCCTCTATTATGACGGGGTAGACAGAGTACTTTGTGATTTGTTGATGATCGCTCCCATATGTTGGATCCTCTGTGAAGGCACGGTGGAGCTCTTTTTAGGTTTATCAGGAAGCCATGAGCCTGCAAGGACTGGAGGATCCTGGATACATCCTCATGACCCCTTTGTCTTGATGGGGCACGAATCAGAAGATCGTCCAGATAAGGTTAGATAATAATAATAATAATAATAATAATAATAAAATGTATTTGTATCCTGCCTCTACCTGTATTGGATTGAGGTGGGTAACAGCAAACAAGAACAAAAGAAATCAAACATGAATCACTAGATAAAAGCATAACAGGACATATTAGATCTCCCTCCCACCCTAAAATACCATTAAATAGCAATTCCCAATGGAATTGTTAATAAAATAGATCGAGATCAAAGTCTGGTGGGTACAGCTGAACAAATGGACAGTGAAAATTCTGAGGAGATGGGTTTGGGAAGGAATGCTCCAGAGATGTTATATGGTGGATCTCATCCAGCAGATCAATCCAGATTTTTGGAGTGGCACAGAGAACATCCTCTGGGAAGTTGTCTTCAGTCTAGTTCTCACTAACTGCAGTAGGTTCTTCCCAGAGGACCTGAAAGTGTGGGAAGGATTGTATGGAGGAGGCGTTCCATCAGGTAAGCTGGGCCCAAACCATGTAGGGCTTTATAGGTAATAAACAACACCTTATACTGTGCCCAGAAGATATGTAGATGAGACACTCTGCAGTGCACTACTACAGCCACCAAGATCTTAGCGAATACTATCTGGAATACCGGTCTTTCAAGGGCTATATACAGTATCGCTCCTAAGCGCCCTCTCAGGCCCGCTTCCAAATGCAAGCCCTGGTATACAGAAGATCTCCGGGCAAGGAAGCGGTCACTGCGACGGCTAGAGTACCGTTGGCGGAAACACCTTTGCTTAGACGACAAGGCTCTCCTAGACCAACTGTTAGAGGACTACGGAGAGGCAATACGAGCAGCAAAGAATTTGTTCTATGGTGCTCGTATTGCGTCCTCAGAGTCGCGTCCGGCAGAGTTGTTCAGGGTGGTCAGGGAGCTAACTCAGCTCCCTCCCGCTCAGAACCAGATCCTTGAACCTACTAAGGCCTGCTGTGACTTATTTAACGACTTTTTTGCGGATAAAACCTCTCGGATAAGCGAAGGTCTGAACGCCGACATTTTAGCAGAACCTAAGGTAGAGGTGTCCGGAGCCTCTGTGGACTTTATTAAACTAGATCGGTTTGAGTCGGTAAGTACCGAGGATGTGGACAAGATCCTCGGAAGTGTTCGGAAGACAACCTGCTCTCTCGATCCCTGTCCCTCGTGGTTAGCGGCCCAGGGGGGATCGGCGGTAACAACTTTGTTACGCCAGATAGTTAATACATCTTTGAGGGATGGGCAATTTCCATCACAACTGAAATTGGCCATAGTAAAACCTATTCTAAAAAAGCCCTCCCTCGACCCCCTGGTTCATAATAATTATCGGCCTGTTTCGCTGCTACCATTTTTGGGAAAGGTGATCGAGAGAGCGGTTGCAATCCAGCTTCAGGCGGTCTTGGATGAAACGGATTATCTAGACCCATTTCAAACTGGCTTCCGGGCGGGCTACGGGGTTGAGACAGCCATGGTCGCCTTGGTCGATGATCTCCGTCTGGGCACTGACAGGGGAAGCGTGTCCCTGTTGGTGCTCTTGGACATCTCAGCGGCTTTCGATACCATAGACCATGGTATCCTTCTGGGACGCCTGGCAGAGGTGGGAATCGGGGGCACTGCGCTGCAGTGGTTCCGGTCCTACCTCTCTGGGAGGTCCCAGATGGTGCAGCTGGGAGACGTGTGCTCCGACGAGAGGCCCCTTAAAACCGGGGTCCCTCAAGGGGCCATTCTGTCTCCCATGCTATTTAACATTTACATGAAACCGCTGGGAGAGATCATCCGGAGACATGGGGCGCGGGGTTATCAGTACGCTGATGACACCCAAATCATTTTCTCTATGTCTCCGACTGATGCAGTGACTGGGGATGAGGTCTCTCCTCTCGTGGCGTGCCTGGAGTCAGTAATGGGCTGGATGAGGGAAAACCGACTCAAATTGAATCCAGAGAAAACGGAGGTACTAGTTATAGGTTCCCCTGGTCCAGGAATGGCGGTGGTTCCACCTGTCCTGAACGGGGTCACGCTCCCTGTGAAGGACTCCGTGCGCAGTCTGGGGGTGCTTCTTGACTCGTCGCTTCACCTGACTGCTCAGGTGAATGCGACGGTCAAGAGCACCTGTTATCAGCTTCGGCTGATTCGCCAGCTGCGCCCATACCTGGCCCAGAGGGACCTAGAAACTGTTGTACATGCTCTGGTAACCTCGAGATTGGATTTCTGCAATGTACTCTACATGGGGCAACCCTTATATCAAACTCGGAAGCTGCAAATGGTTCAGAACATGGCAGCCCGGCTGGTCACTGGTGCTCCCAGGACCAGCCATATAACACCGGTATTGAAAGATCTCCATTGGTTGCCTATCCGCTTCCGGGCCCAATATAAGGCGTTGGTTATTACCTATAAAGCCCTAAATGGCTTGGGTCCAGGTTACCTAAAGGACCGCCTCTCCCCGTACATTCCACCTCGCACCCTCAGGACATCTGGGCAGCAGCTACTGAAGGTGCCTGGGGCTAGATTGTCCTCCACCACAAGGAGGACATTTTCCACTGCTGCCCCAGCCCTTTGGAATACGCTGCCCACTGAGCTCCGCTCGACTACCACCCTGGCCCAATTCAGGAAGGATTTGAAGACCTTCCTGTTCCAACAGGCATTCCCCGATTAAAAATCCTGTGGGCCTCCCTCCTCTTTCGTGGCCAAGAGGAAGGGCTTTGGGGCTTTTTTGCCTGTATTTTTTATTATTGTTTATATGTGATGTATTTTGGATTTTATTGTATGTATTGTTGTTTGAAATTTTATACTGTAAGCCGCCCTGATCGAAGGAAGGTGCAGGATATAAATAAAAACTTTATTATTATTATTATTATTATTACTCTGGGTGACGAAGAAAGACCAAATGGAAGGGCTTTGTACTGAAAATGCTGGCCACAATAAGCAAATCTCAGAAATCTGTGGTAGTCTCTGTGAATGGGAACATGCAAATAAGCATTTTGCAGGTCGAGATGCCAAGAAGTCCCTGGGCTGAATGGCCATTAGGATGGACTGCAAAGCTTCCATGTGGAATTCCTTGTTTTTTACAGACTTGTTGACTCCCCTGAGGTCGAGAATTGCCCTACACAATCTGTTCTTCTTGGGGATTAGCATCCCCTCGTCTCTGGGATGTGGGCACCAGTTCTATTGCATCCATTTTAAAAAGTTGGTCTATGGCTTCCAGAAGGAGGCGTTTCTCAGGTTCCTTTGATCTGGGAGAGGGGAAGAATTTGCCGCGAGGCCTACAAAAAAAATCTGGCGAAGGGTTTGTAGCGCGCATTAGTCTGAGGTTGAATTCTCCCATACATGGACAAATCTCTGAAGCTTGCCTCCTACTGGGGCTGCCCCATCAGGCCTGGGTCTTTCTTTCACTGGCCCCTTCCAGAGGATGCTGTCAAGGAGATTTTGGACAGGAATCCTTGTCTCTGCTTTGGGTGAGCCTTGAAGTCCTCCCAATGTTGTTTGGATGACCTAGCGTCCTTCAATTGGAAGGAGGGAGAACCTGAAGAAGAGGAATGCTTGGTCAATCGAAAGGAGTGACGTCTTGGTTTGGAGTGTTTCCAGTCATCCCCTTTCTTGGTGGTAGGCAGGGCTTTCTTCTTGTCCTTGTCCTCTACCAAAATAGGGTTGAGAGACTCCCCAAACAATTTGGAGCCCAAATATGGGGTGGAGGCCAGGTTTTGCTTTGACTTCATATCCACATTCCCATTTTTTTGCCACAGCTGGCAGCGGACAGCTACGGTCGCAGCCTAATCCCTGGCACACTGTTGAACCATGTCTAAGTTCCCATACGCAACATAAGCGACAGCCTTGCTCAATTTGTTCAGAGACTGGCAGAATCTAGTCTGGAAAGTTGGATGCTCCTCCAGAAGGTCTCTTGCCCATAGAAGGGCTACAGAAATGGCGTTGTTTGCTCAGCTTCTCCATCCTGTACAATCTTGAGGGAATATGCACCCTCCTTGCAAAAACCACCGAAGAGACCTGGGCAGATATTGGAGCATCCACCAAGTGGGCCTGAAATTTGTCCATGACCGGGAGAGGAAAGTTGTACAGTTTCTTGACCACACCGTGGCATGGCCTGCTTGCTCCACTCCTTAATGATAACCTGCATAAGTTTAACTGGGCAGGGGCTCTCCCGGGTAAATGGTGGGGGTGTTAGGTTCAGGTCCTCTCCCAGTTGAGGAAGGTCTGAATCCTGGGGGGGGGCTTTGTTTGTGGTCAGCTCCATCCCCAGTGCTCTTCCTTAGAAACATTGAGAAGTCCTCCATCTTGAAGAGGCACACGAAGGACTGAGAGCCATCGCAGTCTGCTCTTGTCCTGTAATCCTCCAATACCTTCCCCTCATCTGAGTTTGAGCCGGCATCATCTGGACAGTCCATCTCCCCATCCTCTTGGTCAGAGGAGTGGGTAGAGGAATGCCTTTGTCCAGGCATCGGCAACGTGCGGCCCGCGGGCCGCATCCGGCCCGTGAAGCCTCTAGGACTGGCCCGCGCTCGCCCCTGCCGTCGATTGCGCCGCCGATTGGCGCCACTCCGGCCGCCATTTTGTTTTTTAAAATGGCGGTGCCCCTCTAGGAGGCCCGGGGCGCTTGCTGCAGCCCTGTTCCAGGGCTGCAGGGCCGCGCCAGCCCTCCGAATGGGCTCCGCCCTCCTCCCTTCTCTCTCTGCCCTTCGCCCTCCTGGCTCCGTTTTCCTAGCTCTGCCCTCCTCTCTCCGCCTCCCTCTATGAATAAAAGAGTGTGGAGGGGAGGGAAAGGAGGAGGCGGCAGAGAAAAGGAAAGTGAAAGTAAGAGAGCCAGCCAGCCGGAGCGAGCCACTGAAGAGGTTGGTTGGTGCATGTATTTTCCTCTGCTTGGTGACTGTGATTTACTCTCCCTTGGTATCTTTGCAAACCCCCCCCATGCTGCTTTGGGGATGCTTTGATTCTGATTTCCTGCATGGCAGGGGGTTGGACTGGATGGCCCTTGGGGTCTCTTCCAACTCTATGATTCTATGTTTCTCCTATGCTTTGTGACTCCCTTACTATCTTTGCAACCCCACCCCCCAATGCTCCTTTGGGCATGCTTTGATTCTGATTTCCTGCATGGCAGGGGGTTGGACTGGATGGCCCTTGGGGTCTCTTCCAACTCTATGATTCTATGTTTCTCCTATGCTTTGTGACTCCCTTACTATCTTTGCAACCCCACCCCCAATGCTCCTTTGGGCATGCTTTGATTCTGATTTCCTGCATGGCAGGGGGTTGGACTGGATGGCCCTTGGGGTCTCTTCCAACTCTATGATTCTATGTTTCTCCTATGCTTTGTGACTCCCTTACTATCTTTGCAACCCCCCCCCCCCAATGCTCCTTTGGGCATGCTTTGATTCTGATTTCCTGCATGGCAGGGGGTTGGACTGGATGGCCCTTGGGGTCTCTTCCAACTCTATGATTCTATGTTTCTCCTATGCTTTGTGACTCCCTTACTATCTTTGCAACCCCCCCCCCCCAATGCTCCTTTGGGCATGCTTTGATTCTGATTTCCTGCATGGCAGGGGGTTGGACTGGATGGCCCTTGGGGTCTCTTCCAACTCTATGATTCTATGTTTCTCCTATGCTTTGTGACTCCCTTACTATCTTTGCAACCCCCCCCCCCAATGCTCCTTTGGGCATGCTTTGATTCTGATTTCCTGCATGGCAGGGGGTTGGACTGGATGGCCCTTGGGGTCTCTTCCAACTCTATGATTCTATGTTTCTCCTATGCTTTGTGACTCCCTTACTATCTTTGCAACCCCCCCCCCCCAATGCTCCTTTGGGCATGCTTTGATTCTGATTTCCTGCATGGCAGGGGGTTGGACTGGATGGCCCTTGGGGTCTCTTCCAACTCTATGATTCTATGTTTCTCCTATGCTTTGTGACTCCCTTACTATCTTTGCAACCCCCCCCCCCAAATGCTCCTTTGGGCATGCTTTGATTCTGATTTCCTGCATGGCAGGGGGTTGGACTGGATGGCCCTTGGGGTCTCTTCCAACTCTATGATTCTATGTTTCTCCTATGCTTTGTGACTCCCTTACTATCTTTGCAACCCCCCCCCCCCCAATGCTCCTTTGGGCATGCTTTGATTCTGATTTCCTGCATGGCAGGGGGTTGGACTGGATGGCCCTTGGGGTCTCTTCCAACTCTATGATTCTATGTTTCTCCTATGCTTTGTGACTCCCTTACTATCTTTGCAACCCCCCCCCCCCAATGCTCCTTTGGGCATGCTTTGATTCTGATTTCCTGCATGGCAGGGGGTTGGACTGGATGGCCCTTGGGGTCTTCCAACTCTATGATTCTATGTTTCTCCTATGCTTTGTGACTCCCTTTCTATGTTTGCAAACCCCCCCCCCCATGCTCCTTTGGGCATGCTTTGATTCTGATTTCCTGCATGGCAGGGGGTTGGACTGGATGGCCCTTGGGGTCTCTTCCAACTCTATGATTCTATGTTTCTCCTATGCTTTGTGACTCCCTTACTATCTTTGCAACCCCCCCCCCAATGCTCCTTTGGGCATGCTTTGATTCTGATTTCCTGCATGGCAGGGGGTTGGACTGGATGGCCCTTGGGGTCTCTTCCAACTCTATGATTCTATGTTTCTCCTATGCTTTGTGACTCCCTTACTATCTTTGCAACCCCCCCCCCCAATGCTCCTTTGGGCATGCTTTGATTCTGATTTCCTGCATGGCAGGGGGTTGGACTGGATGGCCCTTGGGGTCTCTTCCAACTCTATGATTCTATGTTTCTCCTATGCTTTGTGACTCCCTTACTATCTTTGCAACCCCCCCCCCAATGCTCCTTTGGGCATGCTTTGATTCTGATTTCCTGCATGGCAGGGGGTTGGACTGGATGGCCCTTGGGGTCTCTTCCAACTCTATGATTCTATGTTTCTCCTATGCTTTGTGACTCCCTTACTATCTTTGCAACCCCCCCCCCCCAAATGCTCCTTTGGGCATGCTTTGATTCTGATTTCCTGCATGGCAGGGGGTTGGACTGGATGGCCCTTGGGGTCTCTTCCAACTCTATGATTCTATGTTTCTCCTATGCTTTGTGACTCCCTTACTATCTTTGCAACCCCCCCCCCAATGCTCCTTTGGGCATGCTTTGATTCTGATTTCCTGCATGGCAGGGGGTTGGACTGGATGGCCCTTGGGGTCTCTTCCAACTCTATGATTCTATGTTTCTCCTATGCTTTGTGACTCCCTTACTATCTTTGCAACCCCCCCCCCCAATGCTCCTTTGGGGATGCTTTGATTCTGATTTCCTGCATGGCAGGGGGTTGGACTGGATGGCCCTAGTGGTCTCTTCCAACTCTATGAGGAGAGAGGGAGAGAGAGAAAGGGTGGGAGGGTGGGAGTGAGAGGGAGGGAGGAAGGGAGAGAAAGAGAGGGAAGAGAGAGAGAGATCCACAGCCACTGAGCCAGGTGAGAGGTTTGTTCATTGGGGGAGGGGGGTTATACTACCTGTGCCTTTGTGTTTTGAGACAGTGGCATGCATTTTTTGCTGTTTTGTGGCCTTGCCTAGTAGCTTCCATCCTTGCAAATACTGCTATTATTATTGTTGTTATCCCTTGGTATTGTCTTTGCAAGATCCCCCCACATGGACTTGCTTGCACATTTCTGGGTTCAGACAGTGGCATGCATTTTTTGCTGTTTTGTGGCCTTGCCTAGTCGCTTCTTGCAAATATTGTTATTATTATGCGGCTCCGCCCCCGGAGGGTGGAAACTCCACCCCTGACATGTGGCCCTGCCTCCAGATAGTGGAAGCTCCGCCCTGGCATGCAGCTCCGCCCCAGAGGGTGGAAGCTCCACCCCCGTGTACAGCTCCGCCCTCGGAGGGTGGAAGCTCCACCCCCGGCTTCGGCCCCCCAGTTGTCTGAGGGACAGCAACCCGGCCCCGGCTCAAAAAGGTTGCCTCCCCCTGCCTTTGTCTCTTGTGGGCTGTGTACTTCTTGCCTCCTCCCCCATCGGAGCCCCCTTTGCCTGACCTGGGTTGGAGCTGGAGGCGTTGGCGGTGGCCTGAGCTCCTTTTGGGCTTGTCCCGCTGTGGTGGGGTTTCCATGAGCTGCATGGGTGCCACCTGTGATTGTGGGCACTGGAAGTTGGGCTCCCTCGGGGCAGCCCCAGCCCCAGGCCTTCTCTGGGGGGCAATGGTGGCATCCCCCTCCTATTTATGTTGCTGAAGATAAGGGCTCCGGTAAAATGAGGACACCCAAGATGGCAGCCACCAGTGCCACACTCAAGATGGCAGCCACCATCCACGTGGCCAAGATGGTGGCCCCCACCGGCCAGGATGGGCAGAGAGAGATCACCGGTGCCATAGTCGGAGCGGTGCTTGATGAAGAGGGATCTGGGGGCGCCAGCAAAGGAGCCCAGTGCCCCTGAGGGTCTTGTGGTCACAGAGCAAGAGAGAAGGTCGGAAGATGGGGTGCTGACGTCCCAGGCCCAGGAGATGGGGCTCCAAGCAGCCTCTTTGGCTCCCCTACCCCAGGATGGTGGGTGCGGAGCAGGTGCGGGAGGGAGCTCCTGGGCCAGGAAGGCTGCAGCCCACTCTGGCAGTAGGGCTGGCAGCGGTGGGCGAGAAGGCCCTCCATACTCCCAGCCCCCGGCTCTTCAATGGCGCCTCCCTCGCTCCGGAGGCAATCTGGGCCAAGAAGTGGCGCTGAGCCTCCTCCGTAGCCTTATTAGGTTGTATGGATATATTATTATTATTATTATTATTATTATTATTATTATTATTATTATTATTATTATTATCGTTATTATTAGATTAATGTAATGTGAGACAGAAACATTTAATAAATAAATTACAAAAACAATAAAATTAAAGATAATATAACAAATAAAATTAACAACTCTGCCATTGTTTTAAATGAGAGACACATAAACTCATATATAACCACAATATTCAAAAGTAGTACAAGTCCCATCTAGTTTATTATATTATATTATTATATTTCATCATCATATCATATCATACAATTAATAATTTAATTAAAATAATAAAATAAAATAATAATACATTACAAAAATAATAAAATGAAAATGAAAATAATATAAAAATAAGCTTATTATATTAAATTGATATTAAAATGACTGACTGCCATTGTTTTCAAGGAGAAACACACCCCTCCCTCTCTTCGTCTCTCCTCAGTCCTCCCCTCCATTACTACTACTACTACTACTATTGTTATTATTATATTTATTTACCCCATAGAGACACAAAGGCATATATATATATATATAGAGAGAGAGAGAGAGAGAGAGAGATGGGGCTATACTGGACACAGGGCACCCTTCCCTCCTTTGCCTCCTATAGAGATCCACACACTCCTCTCTATTCCCAAAGCGGAGCAGAGCCTTCCCTCCCTTTCCCTCCTTAGTCCAGCTCCTTACCTTGCCCTCCATCATTTCAGCCTCAGAGTCTCTTCAGGGGAAGGAAGGAAGGAAGGAAGGAAGGAAGGCGAGCAGAGGAGAGGAGGCCCAGGGCCTGGGAGCCCCAGCAAAGTCCTTCCCTTCTCCTCCTCTCCTCAGGGATCCCCTCAAAGGCCAAACACCAGAGAAAAAGATGGAGGATAGCCCTCGGGAACACTGCGCATGCTCAGTCTCAGTCACTGAAGCCGCTGCTGCCCTCACTGCCTGCCAGAAAGAAAGATGTCCGCCTTTGCGCATGCTCAGCTTCAGTCACTGAAGCCGCTGCCGCCCTCAGTCTGCCAGGAAGGAGGATGTTTGCCTCTCTGAGCATGCGCATTCCCTCAGTGTTCCCCAGGAAAGTTGGAGCCTTCTTCCCAAATAGTTCCAACCAAGGGCTTTAATCCAGAGGCAGCAGAACAGCCCCTCTCCTCCTCCCCAAATTCATCTTCCAGAGCCCCCTCTTTCTCTCCTGGAAAGAGGAGGGGCAGAAGAGGGAGATCCAAAGGCCTCAGTTTGGGGGGGGGGGATATTGGGACTGACTAGGACCCCCCTCTTTGGCCTTAAGGAATATGGGGACCCTCTTTGGGGATCTGGGTTTAGGGGAGGAGGAGGGGGCTAGGGTCCTGGGAAGCCAAGAGGAGGAAAAGGAGGGACCCCCAAAGCCCCTTTTGGGGGAAAGAGAGAGAGACCCCCCTCCAATGTCAACCTGGGAACTATTGTTATTATCATTATAATAGCTAGGCTGAGAGGCCCATAGGGTCCACACACATAAATGGGGCAGAATGGTCACAATTCAGAATTATACTATGCTCAGAAGTAAAACAAATATATAGCGCTGAAATAGTGAGAGCAAAGGGTTGTTGTTATTCCAGGTCATGTCAAAGGTTTCTCTTTTGGAATGGAAAACAATTTGGAAATGGCTCCTAACTTAAGGTTTTAACCCAAATAAAAGGAAGCACCACGTAAACCGTTTGAGGGCAGTGAAACAAAACCTATCTAGATAAAAGATGGATGGATGGTTAACCCATCTGGGACAGAGACGTATGTTAGGACATCCAAGGAATGTAACGGTGTAAATGTTTAATTCGATGTAACCGATGAAAATGGGAATTTGTAGTTTCCTTTGTTCAAAATACTATTAAAAACCTGGTTCATTTTAGAATCGTGGCCCCAGAAATCTAGATGTATTTCCTTCTGGGGCAAGATGTTTCCTTTCCAGCCGAGCTCCTGGTCTTCCTGCTGATTTCGGGTTCAAATTCTGGTTTTAAAATAACCAATAATCCCTTTACATTTGCACTCTTCACTTTTACAATCAAATTGCTATTTTGGATTGTGTAAGCCTCCCTGGGTCCCCTGGCATTGGGACACAAGCAGCTGTGTGTGCGTACCAAATACTATAGATATGTATACATAATACAAACACACACAGAGAGACATATATTCAAAATAGCCAAAAGTAGTACTAATTCCATCTAGCAACCCTTGGCTTTGCCCTTTTGTGAAATGATGGCTGCCATCTGGCTCTGCCATTGATTTAAATGAGACACAGACACATATATTCAAAAGTAATCTATATACACACACTTCTCTCCCCCTCCCTCTCTTCCTCTCTTCCTTCCTCAATCCTGCTCTTCATTATTGCTCATAAAAACAAGAGAAGCAGACACACACATTGTATACATTATATATATACACAGAGAGAGAGAGAGAGAGAGAGACAGAATAAGAGAGAGAGGGGGACTTGGGAAGCTGGGTATGTTTAGCCTGGGAAAGAAACAGTTAAGCTGGAATATCATAGCCCTGTTTAAATATTTGGATGTCATATTTAAGATGGAGCAAGCTTGTTTGCTGCTGCTCCAGAGAACAGGACCCAATGGAGCAATGGATGCAAGCCACAAGAAAAGAGATTCCACCCCAATATTAGGAGGAACCGCCTGAGAGTAAGGGCTGTTTGATAGTGGAATATGCTGCTTTGGAGTCTCCTTCTTTGGAGGTCTTTAAGCAGAGGCTGGATGGCCACCTGTCATTGGGGGTGCTTTGATTGAGAGTTCCTGCATGGCAGAAAAATGGGGTTGAGCTGAATCAGGGCCCTTCTTGGGTCTCTTCCAACTCTATGATGCTAAGATTCCCTTCCTCCCAGTGATTCCCTTCAGGGTCAGTAGCAGGAAAAGGAGGAGGGGGCTGTCTTTGGGGAAGAGGAGGAGGAATCAAATGCCAGGGGAACCTGGAAGATAGAGCGCCCTCCCTCCATAACCATCACCCTTCAGTCTGTGAAGGAGTGAATAGGCTGGCCCAGCTCCACCAGGGCTAGCCTGAAGATAGAGCACCCTCCCTCCATAACTGTCACCCTGTGAGGGAGAGAATAGGCTGGCCCAGCTCCATCAACGCTAGCCTGAAGATAGAGGCTCCTTCCTCCATAACTGTCATCCTTCGGCCTGTGAGGGAGAGAATAGGCTGGCCGAGCTCCACCAGGGCTAGCCTGAAGATGGAGCGCCCTCCCTCCATAACTGTCACCCTTTGGCCTGTGAGGGAGAGAATAGGCTGGCCGAGCTCCACCAGGGCTAGCCTGAAGATAGAGCGCCCTCCCTCCATAACTGTCACCCTTCAGGCTGTGAAGGAGTGAATAGGCTGGCCGAGCTCCACCAGGGCTAGCCTGAAGATAGAACGCCCTCCCTCCATAACTGTCACCCTTCGGCCTGTGAGGGAGAGAATAGGCTGGCCCAGCTCCACCAGGGCTAGCCTGATGTCAGAACTCCAAAGCTAATTACAAATCAAGATTTACAGTTCCTATAGTTCCTATAGTCATTGATCATCTTGCTTAGCAATTGCTTTAGAATTGTAGTTCTGCCTGCTTGTAGTGGGGGGGATGGGGAGTTGTAGTGCTGGCTGGTGCTTGGGAATGATTGCTGCTATGGAATGGAATGTGATAAGGCCGAGACATCTGTAAGCGTCTTCAAGGCCACAGTGTTTGCTTCTCAGGCTTCTCAGTCCTGGAAGGAGGGGGGAAAGGGTTCACAGGGGGGGAAAAGGTGGGGAGGAGTAGCTGTTTTAACTTAGTGCTTGAGGCTTGGCTTGCCAGATTCTGCTGAAAAGTTTGTCTAGTCACATCTACCTGTATTTCCAATAAAACTTCACTGCTTTGAAGCAAGTTGCTGTTGTGGATTTCTGGTGGAGGTTGCTGGGTCTTACACCTGAAGATAGAGTGCCCTCCCTCCATAACTGTCACCTTTCGGCCTGTGAGGGAGAGAATAGGCTGGCCCAGCTCCACCAGGGCTAGCCTGAAGATAGAGCGCCCTCCCTCCATAACTGTCACCTTTAGGCCTGTGAGGGAGAGAATAGGCTGGCCCAGCTCCATCAGGGCTAGCCTGAAGATAGAGTGCCCTCCCTCCATAACTGTCACCCTTCGGCCTGTGAGGGAGAGAATAGGCTGGCCCAGCTCCACCAGGGCTAGCCTGAAGATAGAGCGCCCTCCCTCCATAACTGTCACCTTTAGGCCTGTGAGGGAGAGAATAGGCTGGCCCAGCTCCACCAGGGCTAGCCTGAAGATAGAGCGCCCTCCCTCCATAACTGTCACCTTTCGGCCTGTGAGGGAGAGAATAGGCTGGCCCAGCTCCACCAGGGCTAGCCTGAAGATAGAGCGCCCTCCCTCCATAACTGTCACCTTTAGGCCTGTGAGGGAGAGAATAGGCTGGCCCAGCTCCTCCAGGGCTAGCCTGAAGATAGAGCGCCCTCCCTCCATAACTGTCACCCTTCGGCCTGTGAGGGAGAGAATAGGCTAGCCCAGCTCCACCAGGGCTAGCCTGAAGATAGAGTGCCCTCCCTCCATAACTGTCACCCTTCGGCCTGTGAGGGAGAGAATAGGCTGGCCCAGCTCCACCAGGGCTAGCCTGAAGATAGAGCACCCTCCCTCCATAACTGTCACCCTTCAGGCTGTGAAGGAGTGAACAGGCTGGCCCAGCTCCACCAGGGCTAGCCTGGAGATAGAGCGCACTCCCTCCATAACCATCACCCTTCAGTCTGTGAGGGAGAGAATAGGCTGGCCTAGCTCTACCAGGGCTAGCTTGAAGATAGAGTGCCCTCCCTCCATAACCGTCACCCTTCAGTCTGTGAAGGAGTGAATGGGCTGGCCCAGCTCCACCAGGGCTAGCCTGAAGATAGAGCGCCCTCCCTCCATAACTGTCACCCTTCGGCCTGTGAGGGAGAGAATAGGCTGGCCCAGCTCCACCAGGGTTAGCCTGAAGATAGAGCGCCCTCCCTCCATAATTGTCACCCTTCGGCCTGTGAGGGAGAGAATAGGCTGGCCCAGCTCCACCAGGGCTAGCCTGAAGATGGAGCGCCCTCCCTCCATAACCGTCACCTTTCGGCCTGTGAGGGAGAGAATAGGCTGGCCCAGCTCCACCAGGGCTAGCCTGAAGATGGAGTGCCCTCCCTCCATAACTGTCACCCTTCGGCCTGTGAGGGAGAGAATAGGCTGGCCCAGCTCCACCAGGGCTAGCCTGAAGATAGAGCGCCCTCCCTCCATAACCATCACACTTCAGTCTGTGAAGGAGTGAATAGGCTGGTCCAGCTCCACCAGGGCTAGCCTGAAGATAGAACGCCCTCCCTCTATAACTGTCATCCTTTGGCCTGTGAGGGAGAGAATAGGCTGGCCCACCTCCACCAGGGCTAGCCTGAAGATAGAGCGCCCTCCTTCCATAACTGTCACCCTTCGGCCTGTGAGGGAGAGAATAGGCTGGCCCAGCTCCATCAGGGCTAGCCTGAAGATAGAGCACCCTCCCTCCATAACTGTCACCCTTCGGCCTGTGAGGGAGAGAATAGGCTGGCCCTGCTCCACCAGGGCTAGCCTGAAGATAGAGCACCCTCCTTCCATAACTGTCACCCTTTGGCCTGTGAGGGAGAAAATAGGCTGGCCCAGCTAAACCAGGGCTAGCCTGAAGAGAGAGCACCCTCCCTCCATAACTGTCACCCTTCCTGTGAGTGAGAGAATAGGCTGGCCCAGCTCCACCAGGGTTAGCCTGAAGATGGAGCGCCCTCCCTCCATAACTGTCACCCTTCGGCCTGTGAGGGAGAGAATAGGCTGGCCCAGCTCCACCAGGGCTAGCCTGAAGATAGAACGCCCTCCCTCCATAACTGTCACCCTTCGGCCTGTGAGGGAGAGAATAGGCTGGCCCAGCTCCACCAGGGTTAGCCTGAAGATGGAGCGCCCTCCCTCCATAACTGTCACCCTTCGGCCTGTGAGGGAGAGAATAGGCTGGCCCAGCTCCACCAGGGCTAGCCTGAAGATAGAGCGCCCTCCCTCCATAACCATCACCCTTCAGTCTGTGAAGGAGTGAATAGGCTGGCCCAGCTCCACCAGGGCTAGCCTGAAGATAGAACGCCCTCCCTCCATAACTGTCATCCTTTGGCCTGTGAGGGAGAGAATAGGCTGGCCCAGCTCCACCAGGGCTAGCCTGAAGATAGAGCGCCCTCCTTCCATAACTGTCACCCTTCGGCCTGTGAGGGAGAGAATAGGCTGGCCCAGCTCCATCAGGGCTAGCCTGAAGATAGAGCACCCTCCCTCCATAACTGTCACCCTTCGGCCTGTGAGGGAGAGAATAGGCTGGCCCTGCTCCACCAGGGCTAGCCTGAAGATAGAGCACCCTCCTTCCATAACTGTCACCCTTTGGCCTGTGAGGGAGAAAATAGGCTGGCCCAGCTCCACCAGGGCTAGCCTGAAGATAGAGCGCCCTCCCTCAATAACCATCACCCTTCAGTCTGTGAAGGAGTGAATAGGCTGGCCCAGCTCCACCAGGGCTAACCTGAAGATAGAACGCCCTCCCTCCATAACTGTCATCCTTTGGCCTGTGAGGGAGAGAATAGGCTGGCCCAGCTCCACCAGGGCTAGCCTGAAGATAGAGCGCCCTCCTTCCATAACTGTCACCCTTTGGGCTGTGAGGGAGAAAATAGGCTGGCCCAGCTCCACCAGGGCTAGCCTGAAGAGAGAGCACCCTCCCTCCATAACTGTCACCCTTCGGCCTGTGAGGGAGAGAATAGGCTGGCCCAGCTCCATCAGGGCTAGCCTGAAGATAGAGCACCCTCCCTCTATAACTGTCACCCTTCAGGCTGTGAAGGAGTGAATAGGCTGGCCCAGCTCCACCAGGGCTAGCCTGGAGATAGAGCGCACTCCCTCCATAACCATCACCCTTCAGTCTGTGAGGGAGAGAATAGGCTGGCCTAGCTCTACCAGGGCTAGCTTGAAGATAGAGTGCCCTCCCTCCATAACCGTCACCCTTCAGTCTGTGAAGGAGTGAATGGGCTGGCCCAGCTCCACCAGGGCTAGCCTGAAGATAGAGCGCCCTCCCTCCATAACTGTCACCCTTCGGCCTGTGAGGGAGAGAATAGGCTGGCCCAGCTCCACCAGGGTTAGCCTGAAGATAGAGCGCCCTCCCTCCATAATTGTCACCCTTTGGCCTGTGAGGGAGAGAATAGGCTGGCCCAGCTCCACCAGGGCTAGCCTGAAGATGGAGCGCCCTCCCTCCATAACTGTCACCTTTCGGCCTGTGAGGGAGCGAATAGGCTGGCCCAGCTCCACCAGGGCTCGCCTGAAGATAGAGCGCCCTCCCTCCATAACTGTCACCTTTCGGCCTGTGAGGGAGAGAATAGGCTGGCCCAGCTCCACCAGGGCTAGCCTGAAGATAGAGCGCCCTCCTTCCATAACTGTCACCCTTCGGCCTGTGAGGGAGAGAATAGGCTGGCCCAGCTCCAACAGGGCTAGTCTGACGAAGCAGAGCCCTCTCTCAGTCCATCTGCCTTGGTCCAGGCCTCAGAGGAAGAGAAGAATGCTGGACCTGATCCTCTCCCCACCTCACCATTCCCTTCTCCTTTTATCTCATGTCTTTTAGATTGTAAGCCTGAGGGCAGAGAACCGTCTATTATCCCCTCTGTTGTAAACCGCCCGGATTCCCAGTGATTGGGCAGCATATAAATAAATCCTATCATTATTATTATTACTATTCTGCTGTATTTGTTTTGCTGCTAAGATTAAGGTATCTCTCCTATTTCCTTAGTTTCCTAAGGAATCTCAAGAAAGAAAAATTCCCATCAGCCTTCTCTCTGAGGAGGAAGAGGAGGAGGGCTGGGCCAAATGGCTGTGAAGCACCAATGTCCCCCCTGACCCCCGCCCCCTCCCTGAGTCAGCCAGGACCCCTTCCTTCTTTCCTGGGGATCAACAGAGAGGAGGGAGAAGGGGGTCTCTCCCTAAGGAACCTCCCTCTTCACCCAATGGACTGGACCAGAGGGACCCTCACTGCCCTATTCCCTCTTCTGGGACTCAGGCAGCAAAGAGCCACCTTCCTTCCCCAAGGGACCCCATCTACCCCCCACTTATATGAGGCCAGAGAAAGGAGTCTCCAGCCTCCCTCCACCTCAAGGCTTGGCCCTAGAGAGCCCAGAGGAAGGGGCCTGGGGCTGCCTTGGTTTCCTCTCTGGCCACTGAGTCATCAGTGGGGCTGAAAGTGGGGTCTCCTTCTCCTTACCTGCCTTGGTCCAAGATGGACACCACAAGGCCCTCCTCCCCCATCTCCCCCTGAGGATGCTGGCCTTGCACTTCCTAGGGGTCAGCTATAGGGAGGGCTTCACTGCCGCAGCATATGGTTTCCACTATGGAAGACTTACTTTCTTTGGCAGGAAAAAACTCACCCAGTCAAAATGGCTGCTGACAAAGGTCTCTCGCTCTTCCCATTGGCAAAGACTGAGCCTGGAAGCCTCTGGCAAGAGTTATAAAGGTTAGGCTTACGTTCTTACTTTCTTGGACCCTACAGGAATGCTCTCCACCAACAAAGTCTCATTTTTACTTCACCAATGTATTCTCTTCATTTATCAGAATCTCATATATACACATATATAAACACACACACACACACACACATATATATATATATATATATATATACTGGTGGATCACAGGCTGCTGCCGCTGGGCTTAATCTATAAATCTCAAATTTCACTAGGACCATTTTCCAGCACTTTGCACTCGACTGACCAGAGCTGGGCCAAAGGGTCAGTGGGGGGAATTTCACTTGGCCAGAGACTCCCCCAGAAAGCCTGTTCCAGGGAAGGCTGCCTCAGAGGATGACCACACATTCAGAAAAGAGAGATGCAGTAGTGATGGGTGACTTCAACTATCCTGATATTTGCTGGAAGGCAAACACAGCCAAATCCTCAAGGTCTAGCAAATTCCTCACTTGCCTCAAAGACAATTTCATTGTCCAAAAGGTGGAAGAAGCAAAAGGGGGTCAGCTATTTTAGATCTGATCCTAACCAACAGGGATGACCTGGTTAAATGGGGGGCAAATGGTGGGATCCTTAGGTGAAAGTGATCATGTTCTATAGTTTTTTTGTGGGGTTTTTGGGCTATGTGGCCATGGTCTAGTAGAGTTTCTTTCTGACGTTTCTCCAGCATCTGTGGCTGTGATCTCCAGAGAGTGATCTCTCTGAAGATGCCAGCCACAGATGCTGGGGAAATGTCAGAAAGAAACTCTACAAGAACATGGCCACATAGCCCGAAAAACCCACTAAAAACTATGGATGCCGGCCATGAAAGCCTTCGACTTTACATTGACCATGTTCTCCTGGAGTTTGTTATACAATGGAGAGGAGAAGCCAGGCAGAGTCAGACACGCATCCTAGACTTTAGGAGAGCTGATTTCAGTAAACTTAGAGAAGTATTGAGGGTGATCCCTGGTCAGAAATACTAAAAGGGAAGGGAGTTCAGGACGGATGGGAGTTTCTCAAAAGAGAGATACTGAAGGCACAATTTCAAACAGTTCCAGAGAGAAAGAAAAACGGGAGGTGTCTCAAGAAACCAGGATGGATGACTAAGGAACTTCCAACCGAGCGAAGTTTGAAACGGAAGATGTATAAGAAATGGAAAAAAGGGGAAATCACAAAAAAGGAATTCAAAGAAATGGCAGGCATTTGTAGGGTAAAGTCAGAAAAGCTAAAGCGCAGAATGAACTCAGGCTTGCTAGAGAGGTTAAGAACAACAAAAAGGGCTTTTTTGGATATGTCCGCAGCAAAAGTAAGAAGAAGGAAACGGTAGGGCCACTGCGTGGAGAAGATGGCAAAATGCTAAGAGAAGACAGAGAAAAGGCAGAATTACTCAAGACCTTCTTTGCCTCAGTCTTCTCAGAAAAGGAAAAGGGACTCAACCTGAGGATGATGGAGCAGAGGACAGAATAGGGGAATTTCAGCACAGAATAAGTAAAGAGATAGTAGAGGAATGCCTTGTTAATATAAATGAAGTTAAGGCGGGTTACAAACTGCCAGAAAGTACGCACGGAGCGCCTACTAGGGTTAGGAAGGGGCGGTGCGGAAGCACCCCCCAACCCTAGTATGCGCTCCGCGTGCACAAAATAGCAGCAGCCGTTCCACATGGCAGCCGCCATTTTGACGTCTTGGACGCATAGCGTCCAGACGTGTCGTGGCGGAAGTGACGCCGCGAAAGCGCGTCTTGCGCTTTGCGGTGCCACTTCCGCGGCCCAGGAAGGAGTACGATTTCTGTGCTCCTTCTTCAGAGCATCTGGGAGCCCCGCAGTGTGGCAGCTGCGGCTCCCGGATGCTGCAAGCGGCGGCCGCAGGAGAGTGCCGCAACCCAGGGGTTTGTAACCCGCCAAAGTCTCCAGGAGCATATGAACTACATCCAAGGGTATTAAAAGAACTGGCAAATGTAATATCGGAGCCATTGGCAATGATCTTTGAGAACTCCTGGAGAACAGGAGAAGTCCCAGTAGAACGGAGGAGGGCAAACGTTGTCCCCATCTTCAAAAAGGGGAAGGATCCCAACAATTATCCTCCAGTCAGTCTGACATCGATACCAGGAAAGATTCTAGAGCAGATAATTAAACAAAGAGTCTCTGAACATCTAGAAGGCAATGCCATCATCACAAAAAGTCAACATGGGTTTCAGAGAAACAAGTCATGCCAGAGAAATCTAATCTCTTTCTTTGATAAAATGACCATTTTGGTAGATGAAGGGAATGCTGTGGATATAGTATATCTTGATTTCAGTAAGGCCTTTGACAAGGTTTCCCATGACATTCTTGCAAACAAGCTTGTAAAATGTGGACTAGACAAGGCAACTGTTACATGGATTTCTAATTGGTTGACTGGCCGAACCCAAAGGGTGCTCAAAAATGGTCCCTTTTCATCCTGGAGAGAAGTGACCAGTGGGGTGTCCAGTGGGGCTCTGTCCTGGGCCCAATATGCTATTCAACATCTTTATCAGTGACTTGGAGGACAAAATTGGGGGCATACTTATCAAATTAGCAGATGACACCAAATTAGGAGGAATAGCTAAAACCCGAGGACAGGATCAAAATTCAAAATGACCTGAATAGACTAGAAAGTTGGGCCACAGCTAACAAAATGAAATTCAATATGGAGAAATGTAAGACACTGCACTTCAGGCGGAAAAATGAAATGTATAGATATAGGATTATGGGGGACACCTGGCTGAACCAGAGACTTCAACGTGTGAAAGGGGTCTGGGAGTCCAAGTAGACCACAAATGGAACATGAGTCAACAGTCTAGGCTGCATCAATAAAAGTATAATGTCTAGATCAAGGGAAGTAATAGTGCCACTATATTCTGCTCTGGTCAGGCCCCACCTGGAATATTTTATTCAGTTCTGGGCGCCACAATTCAAAAAGGACATTGAGAAACTGGAGCCATGTGTCCAGAGGAGGGCAACTAAAATGGTGAAAGTTCTGGAAACCATGTCCTACGAGGAACGGCTGAGGGAGCTGGGGATGTTTAGCCTGCAGAAGAGAAGGTTAAGAGGTGATATGATAGCCCTGTTTAAATACTTGAAGGGAGGCCATATTGAGGAGGGAGCAACCTCGTTTTCTGCTGCTCCAGGGACTAGGACCCGGAGCAATGGATGCAAGCTCCAGGAAAACAGATTCCACCTCACCATTAGGAGGATCTTCCTGAGAGTAAGGGCTGTTTGACAGTGGAACAAACTCTCCCGGAATGTGGTGGAGTCTCCTTCCTTGGAGGTCTTCAAGCAGAGGCTGGATGGCCATCTGTCAGGGATGCTTTGATTGTGATTTCCTGCATGGCAGGGGGTTGGACTGGATGGCCCTTGCTGTCTCTTCCAACTCTATGATTCTATGTGGGGAAGGGGCTCTCCTTCGGCGAGTCTTTAAGCCTTGGGGCTGGTGGGCATCGCTTGGGAGCACTGTCCTTAGCCAAAGGGGGTCAGGCTGGATGGCCTCTGGGCTGCACCCAACTCTAGGGCTCTGGGATGGCCCCTAACCCCCATCTCTGCCTGGATCACAGTCTTTCCCTGGGAATGCAGGAATTGAGAGATAGAGCGCTGTTAGCCTCTGGGATCAGAATGGAGAGAGAGAGGTCTTGGGGCATCTTTGGCACTGACTGGAAGAAGTTGGCAGCAGGAAGTACTACAACAAATTTATTTATTTACTATTTTTGTTTATTTCATTTCTATCCCACCTTCCTCCAAGTAGGGACCCAGGGAGGCTCACAGGTAAAACCTTTAAAATTACAATAAAATTCAAAATAATTAAAAGTATAAATCACATATAAAATCACATAAAATACATACAGTTAAAACGAACTAAGCTTTCTCCTGCAGATCTCACAGCAGGCTCCTATGGGGAGACACGGTCCCTCAAATCATCTGGACCCAAGTCGTGCATTTGCCCAAAATGAAACCATACTTGCCCATAGCAAAACATACAGCAAGTATTCTATGTTTCACTATGGACAAGTGTTCCCCTATATTTCCCTATAGGTAAATATTCCCCAGTGTGTCTCTATGGGCAGCTTTCCCTAGTGCATCCCTATGGGGAAGTATTCCCCAATGTTTTTCTATGGGCAAGTATGGTATCCCTATGGGCAAGTATTCTCCAATGTTGCTCTATGGGCAGGTAATCTCCAATGATTCCCTATGGGCAAATATTCTGCAATGATTCCCTATGGGCAAGTATTCCCCAATGATTCTGTGAGGTGCTATTTTAGTTTCCCAGGTTCTGAACCCTTTTAAAGGTAAACTAAAATATGCAGGTACAAAAGTTAACTTGTTAAGAGTTCAACTTTCATCAGCAGAGCAACAAAAACAAAACAAAATAATAAACTGTGAGTCAGACTATATTTTAATCCACTTTCCCAAAGAATAAAGACTAACTCAAAAATGACAAATCCACCGTTTGTAGTTTAAAAAAACAAACAGTAATGACTTTAGTAAATATTTACACATTAAACTAAAACCTAATCTCACTAGAATTAATAAAGCAGGGAGAGACAAGGGACTGTGAAGCTCATTCAGAGAGGAACGTTACAGACATACAGCTTACTGGCCGCCTCTTCGGCCTTTTCCAATGTTTGGAGGGTCAGTTAAAAATGAGGCCAAGAGAGAGTTAGAATGAGAGCAGGGAGAAGTCTATGCAAATATATTCCCACAATCCCCTTCTCATTCTCCTGGACTGACGTTGAAGATCTTTAGTCCTTCACATAGTGGTTTAGTGAGGATGTCTGCAATCATCCCTTCAATGTTGCAGTATTCTAGGACAATTCCAGTTTTACACATCTCTTGCACTTTGTGAAATGCAATGTCAACGTTCTTCTTAAGTGGCTTTTCACTTTCAGAAATCGTGATGCAGCTCTGATTATTTTGCATCAGAATAGTTGTATTGGGTTCTGTGATTCCCAAAGTCCATGAGAAGGTTATATAGCTATTTGAACTCGTCACATGCCACTTTTGCTGAAATGCATTCAGCTTCAGTAGAACAACTCTGGTTACCTCTAATCTTTGTTCCATATTGCTGCATCTAGGACATTTTCACTCTGGATGCAATCCATCCTGACAGTTACATCCTTGGATTTTGTTGGCAATCGGTTACGCAGGTATGTTGCAGTCATGATGGCTTCAGACCAACAGGTTTAGGCATATTAGCTTCCAAAACATGGTGACTGCCATCCCCTTTGTTCATTCTCTCTGCCACGTCTTTTTGTTCCGGAGAATAAGCCTTTGTAGTCTGATGCTAAATTCCATGATCTTTCAAAAATTCATCATATCCAGCACTGTTTTCTGTGCGCAGGCTCTTCACTTTGTAGCCAAATGTGTTAGAGACTAGTACTCTGAATTTCTGCAACACTTGACTCTTGTCACTGAGAAGATAAGTGTATGTGTATCTGCTGAAATCATCAATAATAGTCATAAAGTAAGAGTTACCACCTGCTGACTTTTCATTCATCAGACCATAAAGATCAGCATAGAGAAGATCCAATGCCTTCTTGGATTGTCTCTCAGTAAATGGAGGATGTTGGCCTTTGCTTTCAAGCATTATTTCAATGTTTGAGCATGCTTTAAATTTAAAATCTCTTCCAAGCCCTTGATTTGTCAGACTCTTAATATTTTCAGCACTTCAATGAGAAAATCTTCAACGCCGTAAAGTTGAACAGTCTCTGTGATTACATCTGCTCACACTGTTCACAGATGAATGTAAAATCTGCATCTGATAATATCCATGAGATCCTAAATCTGTTCCAAAAATCATTTTTATCATGAAAACCACTATTCGGTTGCCTCTTGATGTTGTAGTTTGCACACTGTAAAAGGATGGCTGTACTAGGGGACCCAATCTACTTCTATCTGTCTCATGGTTTGATTGGGAGATAATATTAATATCTTTCACTATTGATTATAATTAGGGAGGGGGATCAGGTTTCTGCTTTTACTATCACCTGGGGTGTCTCCCTCCCTCCCTCCCCCATCATCTCTCCAAACGTTGCACCCTTTCCCCTCTTTGCCCTCTTTGCTCCCTACAGCAGAAATATGAAGGGAAGGGGTGTCCTCCCTCATTAAAATCCCTGCCTCTTTAGGAAACTGACCACTGGCCTCTTTCACCCTTAGAGGACTGAGAGGAGGGATGCATCTCTGTCTCTCCCCAACCCCACCTCTCTCTTGCCTGCAAAACTTTAAGCTGTCCCCCTTTGGACCTTAGAGGATCCCATGAAAAGACCTTCGGACGCCAGTGAAGCGATGTTTGGAAACCTTCACTTTCTCTCCCCATCATTACCTCCTGCTTTGCTTGATATGCAGCCTGATTAGCAATTTTATGAAACTCTCACGATTGCTCCCACCATCGTAAACATCCCCCTTGGGCCAAACAGAGATTTTAAAACATGTTAAGTTTGTTTAGCAAGGAGAAGAGATGCTTGACAGACCTTCAGAGCTGACATCTAGGGCCCTACTAGCTGAAAATGGCTTCTCCTCTGTGTGGGTCCTTTGATGTCTGTTTAGCGTTCCACTCTCACTGAAGCTCTTTCCACATTCCATGCATTTATAAGGCTTCTCCCCTGTGTGGGTCCTTTGATGTGAGTTTAGACTTCCACTATGACTGAAGCTCTTTCCACATTCCATGCATTTATATGGCTTCTCCCCTGTGTGGGTCCTTTGATGTGAGTTTAGATTTCCACTGCAACTGAAGCTCTTTCCACATTCCATGCATTTATATGGCTTCTCCCCTGTGTGGGTCCTTTGATGTGAGTTTAGACTTCCATTGCGACTGAAGCTCTTTCCACATTTCATGCATTTATATGGCTTCTCCCCAGTGTGGGTCCTTTGATGTGAATTTAGACTTCCACTGCGACTGAAGCTCTGTCCACATTCCATGCATTTATATGGCTTCTCTCCAGTGTGGGTCCTTTGATGTGAGTTTAGACTTCCACTGTCCCTGAAGCTCTTTTCACACTCCATGCACTGATAAGGCTTCTCTCCTGTATGGGTCCTTTGATGTCTGTTTAGCTTTCCACTCTCACTGAAGCACTTTCCACATTCCATGCATTGATAGGGCTTCTCCCCCGTGTGGGTCCTATGATGTGAGTTTAGACTTCCACTGTCCCAAAAGCTCTTTCCACATTCCATGCATTTATATGGCTTCTCCCCTGTGTGGGTCCTTTGATGTTTGTTTAGGTTTCCACTCTGACTGAAGCTCTTTCCACATTCCAGGCATTTGTATGACGTCTCCTCCGAGTGGGTCCTTTGATGTGAGTTTAGATGTCCACTCTGACTGAAGCTCTTTCCACATTCCATGCATTTATAGGGCTTCTCTCCCATGTGGCTCCTATGATGTGAATTTAGAATTCTTCTCTCACTGAAGCTCTTTCCACACTCCATGCATTTATAGGGCTTCTCCCCTGTGTGCGTCTTTTGATGTGTGTTTAAAGTTCCACTCTCACTGAAGCTCTTTCCACATTCCATGCATTTGTATGGCTTCTCCCCTGTGTGCATCTTTTGATGTGAGTTTAGACTTCCACTCCGACTGAAGCTCTTTCCACACTCCATGCATTTGTATGGCTTCTCCCCTGTGTGCATCTTTTGATGTGAGTTTAGACTTCCACTCCAACTGAAGCTCTTTCCACATTCCATGCATTTATAGGGCTTCTCTCCTGTGTGGGCCCTTTGATGTGAGTTTAGACTTCCACTCTCACTGAAGCTCTTTCCACATTCCATGCATTTATATGGCTTCTCCCCCGTGTGGGTCCTTTGATGTGAGTTTAGGCTATTATTCCGACTAAAGCTCTTTCCACATTCCATGCATTTATATGGCCTCTCCCCCGTGTGAGTCCTTTGATGTGAGTTTAGATTTACACTGTGGCTGAAGCTCTTTCCGCATTCCATGCATTTATATGGCTTCTCCCCCGTGTGAGTCCTTTGATGTGAGTTTAGACTTCCATTGCGACTGAAGCTCTTTCCACATTCCATGCATTTATATGGCTTCTCCCCCGTGTGAGTCCTTTGATGTGAGTTTAGACTTCCACTTTGATTGAAGCTCTTTCCACATTCCATGCATTTATAGGGCTTCTCCTCCATGTGGGTCCTTTGATGGGAAGGCTGATGTTCAATATGTGCATTCTGCAATTTGGGGCGAAGGGTGATTGGGAGATAAACAAATTGAATAATTTTAATGCAAACTACTTTGATAGCCTTTATGGCCAAAGAGCAGGGTAGAAATATTTAAAATAAATTAATAAATGATGATTTAGAAAAAATAAAAAATGTAATCCTGATTGCCTTGAAGGGAAGCCTGATCCAAATGTTGCCCAGGCGACCACTGTCCCTCTCTAACTGTGCCATATCAATTATTCCTGCGTATGTTCTTCATGATTCAAATTACAATTAAGGCAATTGGAAACTAGTCACTGTATCCTAGGCCAGGTGACCTCTGTTCTTACCAGAGCAATGCACACCATACCAGCCTTGTTGTCCTGGCCTAGGACTGGAATTTGTATCTCTTGCATGATTTTAGCATTCTCTCTTCCCCTCCTCAGATAGATATGGATTTCCTGCATGCAAACTCTGCTCTCTCCACCTCAAACATCCCATTTGCTCCTGCTGAATAATAGGGCAATACTTTGGAAGGCAGGGGTTCATCAAGGGCTGGAGATAATAGTCAAACTGCCATGGAGGGATCAAGGCAAATAGTTCAGGGACCCAACAGTGGGAAGGAAAAAACTTTACACAAGCAGCAAGTGGAGAGGACCCATGGGCTTCAATGTCTCTACACTAATGTACAGAGCATAGGAAATAAGCACGATGACTTGAACTCCCAGCACAACAAAGCAAATACGATATAATATAATATAATCCTCCGCACACACTTAGATCCTCAGGGAGGAATTTATTATTATTATTATTAACCTTTATTTATGAAGCGCTGTAAATTTACACAGCGCTGTACATACAATCTTTTAGTTAGACGATTCCCTGCCCTCGGGCTTACAATCTAAAAAGACATGATACAGAAGGAGGAGGGAGTGGTGGAGGGAAAGGGTAAGAGGTCTAGCAGTTCCTCTCTACCTCCGAGGCCTGGACCAAGGCAGATGGACTGGAGGGAGGGGGAGGCTTCATAATGGATGGTTAATCATTTTCCAGGGAAAATACATACTCACAAGTAGGATAATACATATACAGTATATAGCAATACAGGAAAGGGTTTAATAAACAGGCACCACAAGAACAAGGCTCTCCATGACCTCCCAAAGGACTGTCTCAGCTGTTGTGCCCAGATTGTGGAATGGCCTGCCGGATGAGATCCGTCAAATTACCACCCTAAACAGCTTTTAAAAAGCTATAAAGATGGATCTCTTCCGACAGGCCTTTCCCAAATTAGTTTCTCTGGGCATCAGAGGAACTCTAAGATCTCTGACTGCACTTTAGTCACGGTCTATAGTTTGCTGTGTGTGTGTGTATATGTTTTATTTTTATGTATGCTTTTTAAAAATCTTATATCGTATTTTAAGATTGTATTTTAAGAGGGGGGATTGAGGGTTTTGGAATACATGCTTTTTTAAATCTTTCTAAGCCGCCCCAATTGCATCTTGTACAGCAGCGGGATATAAATAAATTTTATTATTTATTTGATTTATGGTATTTATACCCTGCCCTTCAGCCCTAATGGCATCACTGAAACCTAGTGGAATGAGTCTCATTATTGGAATGTAGTAATAGAGAGGTATAACCTGCTTCTGTTTCTCCCTGCCTGTCAGGAGCTGAGTGGGCAGAGCTACCCGCTGTTTAGGATGTTCAGGCACTTCTCTGCTGGGAAAGAGATTCCATCTCAACATTAGGAGGAACCTTCTGACAATAAGAGCTGCTCAACAGTGGAATACACTTCTTTAGAGTGTGGTGGAGTCTCCTTCTTTGGAGATCTTTAAACAGAGTTGGATGGCCATCTCTTGGGGATGTTTTGATTGAGAGTTCCTGCATGACAAGAGGTTGGACTGGATGGCCCTTGGGTTCTCTTCCAACTCTAGGATTCCATGATGCTGATGGGATCCTTAGGTGGAAGTGATCATGTTCTCCTGGAGTTTGTTATATAATAGAAAGGAAAAGCCAGGCATGGCCAGACACATATTTTATGCTTTAGGAGAGCAGGGAGGGATTTAGGGCAGAGGGAGGGCAGAGCATTCCCTCCCCTTCATCAGAGAAGGAGGAGAAGGAAAAAGGGGGGATCTGACAGGAGGCAGGGTGACAGGAGGCTAAAAGGGGAAATTTGGGTGACTGACGAGGGCTGCAAAGGGCAGTCAGAAGGAGGGCGGGGGCACTGGAGAAAGTGGAGGAGGAGGAGGGAGATGGGGGGAAGAAGGAGGCCATGGAGGGCATTCTATAACGGAGCAGGAGGAGGAGGACGAAGGATCCGGGGGGAAGAAGGAGGCCATGGAGGGCATTCTATAATGGAGCAGGAGGAGGAGGACGAAGGATCCGGGGGGAAGAAGGGGGCCATGGAGGGCATTCTATAACGGAGCAGGAGGAGGATGACGAAGGAGCCGGGGGGAAGAAGGGGGCCATGGAGGGCATTCTATAACGGAGCAGGAGGAGGAGGACGAAGAAGCCGGGGGGAAGAAGGGGGCCATGGAGGGCATTCTATAACGGAGCAGGAGGAGGAGGACGAAGGAGCCGGGGGGAAGAAGGGGGCCATGGAGGGCATTCTATAACGGAGCAGGAGGAGGAAGACGAAGGAGCCGGGGGGAAGAAGGGGGCCATGGAGGGCATTCTATAACGGAGCAGGAGGACGAAGGAGCCGGGGGGAAGAAGGGGGCCATGGAGGGCATTCTATAACGGAGCAGGAGGAGGAGGACGAAGGATCCGGGGGGAAGAAGGGGGCCATGGAGGGCATTCTATAACGGAGCAGGAGGAGGAGGACGAAGGATCCGGGGGGAAGAAGGGGGCCATGGAGGGCATTCTATAACGGAGCAGGAGGAGGAGGACGAAGGATCCGGGGGGAAGAAGGGGGCCATGGAGGGCATTCTATAACGGAGCAGGAGGAGGAGGACGAAGGATCCGGGGGGAAGGGGGCCATGGAGGACATTCTATAATGGAGCAGGAGGACGAAGGAGCCGGGGGGAAGAAGGGGGCCATGGAGGGCATTCTATAACGGAGCAGGAGGAGGAGGACGTAGGAGCCGGGGGGAAGAAGGGGGCCATGGAGGGCATTCTATAACGGAGCAGGAGGAGGAGGACGTAGGAGCCGGGGGGAAGAAGGGGGCCATGGAGGGCATTCTATAACGGAGCAGGAGGAGGAGGACGTAGGAGCCGGGGGGAAGAAGGGGGCCATGGAGGGCATTCTATAACGGAGCAGGAGGAGGAGGACGAAGGATCGGGGGGGAAGAAGGGGGCCATGGAGGGCATTCTATAACGGAGCAGGAGGAGGAGGACGAAGGAGCCGGGGGGAAGAAGGGGGCCATGGAGGGCATTCTACAACGGAGCAGGAGGAGGAGGACGAAGGAGCCGGGGGGAAGAAGGGGGCCATGGAGGGCATTCTATAACGGAGCAGGAGGAGGAGGACGAAGGATCCGGGGGGAAGAAGGGGGCCATGGAGGGCATTCTATAACGGAGCAGGAGGAGGAGGACGAAGGATCCGGGGGGAAGAAGGGGGCCATGGAGGGCATTCTATAACGGAGCAGGAGGAGGAGGACGAAGGAGCCGGGGGGAAGAAGGGGGCCATGGAGGGCATTCTATAACGGAGCAGGAGGAGGAGGAGGAGGACGAAGGAGCCGGGGGGAAGAAGGGGGCCATGGAGGGCATTCTATAACGGAGCAGGAGGAGGAGGACGAAGGATCCGGGGGGGAAGAAGGGGGCCATGGAGGGCATTCTATAACGGAGCAGGAGGAGGAGGACGAAGGAGCCGGGGGGAAGAAGGGGGCCATGGAGGGCATTCTATAACGGAGCAGGAGGAGGAGGACGAAGGAGCCGGGGGGAAGAAGGGGGCCATGGAGGGCATTCTATAACGGAGCAGGAGGAGGAGGACGAAGGAGCCGGGGGGAAGAAGGGGGCCATGGAGGGCATTCTATAACGGAGCAGGAGGAGGAGGACGAAGGAGCCGGGGGGAAGAAGGGGGCCATGGAGGGCATTCTATAACGGAGCAGGAGGAGGAGGACGAAGGAGCCGGGGGGAAGAAGGGGGCCATGGAGGGCATTCTATAACGGAGCAGGAGGAGGAGGACGAAGGATCGGGGGGGAAGAAGGGGGCCATGGAGGGCATTCTATAACGGAGCAGGAGGAGGAGGACGAAGGAGCCGGGGGGAAGAAGGGGGCCATGGAGGGCATTCTATAACGGAGCAGGAGGAGGAGGACGAAGGATCCGGGGGGCAGAAGGGGGCCATGGAGGGCATTCTATAACGGAGCAGGAGGAGGAGGACGAAGGAGCCGGGGGGAAGAAGGGGGCCATGGAGGGCATTCTATAACGGAGCAGGAGGAGGAGGACGAAGGAGCCGGGGGGAAGAAGGGGGCCATGGAGGGCATTCTATAACGGAGCAGGAGGAGGAGGACGAAGGATCCGGGGGGAAGAAGGGGGCCATGGAGGGCATTCTATAACGGAGCAGGAGGAGGAGGACGAAGGATCCGGGGGGAAGAAGGGGGCCATGGAGGGCATTCTATAACGGAGCAGGAGGAGGAGGACGAAGGATCCGGGGGGAAGAAGGGGGCCATGGAGGGCATTCTATAACGGAGCAGGAGGAGGAGGACGAAGGATCCGGGGGGAAGAAGGGGGCCATGGAGGGCATTCTATAACGGAGCAGGAGGAGGAGGACGAAGGAGCCGGGGGGAAGAAGGGGGCCATGGAGGGCATTCTATAACGGAGCAGGAGGAGGAGGACGTAGGAGCCGGGGGGAAGAAGGGGGCCATGGAGGGCATTCTATAACGGAGCAGGAGGAGGAGGACGAAGGAGCCGGGGGGAAGAAGGGGGCCATGGAGGGCATTCTATAATGGAGCAGGAGGAGGAGGACGAAGGAGCCGGGGGGAAGAAGGGGGCCATGGAGGGCATTCTATAACGGAGCAGGAGGAGGAGGACGAAAGAGCCGGGGGGAAGAAGGGGGCCATGGAGGGCATTCTATAACGGAGCAGGAGGAGGAGGACGTAGGAGCCGGGGGGAAGAAGGGGGCCATGGAGGGCATTCTATAACGGAGCAGGAGGAGGAGGACGAAGGAGCCGGGGGGAAGAAGGGGGCCATGGAGGGCATTCTATAATGGAGCAGGAGGAGGAGGACGAAGGAGCCGGGGGGAAGGGTTAATTCAGGGCAGGTCAGAAGGAGGGGAGGGTCGGAAGGAAGGAGGAGGAGGAGGAGGAGGATTGCCAAGGGAAATTGGGCTCCAGGGCCAAGCTGGAGGAGGGATGTAGGGAAATCAGGCTGCGGAAGGAGCACTCTCTCTTTTTATTTTTATTTTTCACAATCTATGTGCATGATTTTTTGTGTGACAGAATGTGTGTGTTCTTGTGCTGCTTTCATTTCCTCTTGCTCCTGGAACTTAAAAGCCATTATTATTATTATTATTATTATTATTAGTGTTATATGTGGATGCTACAGTCAGAATGCCTGTGCTACATTTCCCTTTCATTTCCAATTGATTCGATGGGTCTACTTTAGTTGGAACTGACAGGTCACTGTCTCTCAGCCTCAGTGGAAGGCAATGGCAAACCTCCTCTGAAGAGAACGAAAGCAGGAGGAAAAGGGTCAGGTCAGGTCAGGTCAGAGACAGGGCACAAACGGAGCTTGCACCAGGCACCCCCCCCCCCCTTTAAAATCATTTTTGGCAAAAAATGAGCATGTTTTTTGCTTCAGGTAGATAAATAGATAGGGAGAACGTGGCTAGCTACTTGTTCATTTTCCCTTTAATTTCCTCGCTTCCAGCAAAGGGGAAATGTTGCAAAGAGCACTTGGCAAAAAACTTTTTTTCCTTTATGAATGAATGCTACAATTTTGAATGTTACAATGTTTTTCTATCCAATTTGGCAAATTGATACATGCTTTTGCTACTGTCTCTAAGGAATTCAGGGGTAGCCTAGGGAAAGCAAAAAAGGCATGGCATCGTATCCTTTTCTGGCATTCCAAGGTGAGGAATATCATTATTATTATTATTATTATTATTACATGTGTATGAGGCATTCTGGGGGGGGGCAAGGAGCTGGGGATACAGGATGCAGAGATGGCATTAGCTTGCATTTTAGGGTTGAAAATGGGGCCAAGGGCAGATCATAAGCTGCACTGACCCAGATCCCCACAACACACACACACACACACACACAGGAGGTTTTTAATTTGACAGAATCTGCGCATTCTGGCACCTGGCTCTTTAAAAAAAAGGAGGGGGGGAAGCACACTTCCGATGCCCCAATGAGTGCTGCAAGCATCACCTATGACGACTGGGGAACTAAATTTGATTGACAACCAGGCACCTTCATGTTAAACCCAACTAATATCGGAGCCATTGGCAAACATATTTGAAAACTCCTGGAGAACAGGAGAGATCCCAGCAGACTGGAGGAGGGCAAACGTTGTCCCCATCTTCAAAAAGGGGAAAAAAGAGGATCCCAACAATTATCGTCCAGTTAGTCTGACATCAATACCAGGAAAGATTCTGGAGCAGATCCTTAAACAGAGAGTCTGTGAACATCTAGAAGGCAATGCCATCATCACCAAAAGTCAACATGGGTTTCAGAGAAACAAGTCATGCCAGACAAACCTAATCTCTTTCTTTGATAAAATTACCAGCTTGGTAGATGAAGGGAATGCTGTGGATATAGTATATCTTGATTTCAGTAAGGCCTTTGACAAGGTTTCCCATGACATACTTGCAAACAAGCTTGTAAAATGTGGGCTAGACAAAGGAACTGTTACATGGATCTGTAATTGGTTGACCGGCCGAACCCAAAGGGTGCTCAACAATGGCTCCTTTTCATCCTGGAGAGAAGTGACCAGTGGGGTCCCACAGGGCTCTGTCCTGGGCCCAGTGCTATTCAACATCTTTATCAATGACCTGGATGACAGAATTGGGAGCATACTTATCAAATTTGCAGATGACACCAAATTAGGGGGAATAGCTAATACCCCAGAGGACAGGATCAAGATTCAAAATGACCTGAATAGACTAGAAAGCTGGGCCAAAGCTAACAAAATGAAATTCAACACGGAGAAATGTAAGGTATTGCACTTAGGGCGGAAAAATAAAATGCACAGATATAGGATGGGTGACACCTGGCTGAATGAAACTACGTGTGAAAGGGATCTAGGAGTCCAAGTAGACCACAAGTTGAACATGAGTGAACAGTGTGATGCGGCAGCTAAAAAGGCCAATGCTATTTTAGGCTGCATCAATAGAAGTACAGAAGAAATAAAGGCAGGGGCCTCCTCTCTCTCCCTGCCCCTGGGGGGGGGGGAGGAGAAGGAGGATCCAAAGGGGGAAAGGGCCCCTGTTTGGCCTATTTCTCTTAAAAAGGTTATACACCTCTATTACTACATTCCAGTTATGAGACTCAAAACACGGCACCAACCAAGACCTTGGCTGCATGCAGAGCTCCATATGGAACAAACTATCATCTGTTGGTTGAAAAGGCAGTGGAGAGGGAACCCATCAGACGAGTTACGCCAAAGTTTGAGGACCACTTGCGCAACCTATTATTCCCATGAAGACGATTCCTGACAATATAATATACATGAGAGACAGACACTCTAAAGGGATGGGGAAAGCATTTTGGGCTTTTGAGTTGGCCCAAAAAGCATATTGCTGTTTCGTGAGTTTGGAATTTGTTCCGTTTTGCTCTGTGGCCAACACTGCTTTTCCTGAATGGCATTGAATCTATTTTTGTCCTTGTATTTTTAAACTACTTCTAGCTATGTGTTTTAAACAGAATTGACACTGAATTGTCTTAACCTTTGCACTGTACACTTTTAAAACTGGATTACTATTTTGAATTTTGTAAGCCACCTTGGGTCCCCCTGGCAGGAGGAAGGTGGGACATACACCAAATGAATGAATGAATGAATAAGTGCCATCTGGCACTCTCCATCTTGTGCAACCTTGGCGTTCACTAGAGTCCTATGGTTGGAAGAGACTCCGAGGGCTATCCAGTCCAATTCATTTCTGCCATGCAGGAAGACAGAACCAAAGCCCTCCCTGGGAAAGATGGTTGTCCAGCCTCTGCTTAAAGACAGCCTCCAAAAAAGGAGACTCCACTGCCCTCCACTGAACCAGCAGCATCTTCATAGAATCCTAGAGTTGGAAAACGGAGATTCATCACGGAAAAATGTATGGTACTGCACTGAGGGTGAAAAAACAAAAAGCAGAGATGTAGGACAGAATCCCCCAAGGGCCATCCAGTCTAACCTCCTGCCATGCAGGAACTCACAATCAAAGCATCCCCAACAGATGACCATCCAGCCTCTGCTTATGGAACTCCAAAGAAGACTCCATCTGGCTTAAGGAGACTTATAAGTATGAAAGGGATCTAGGAGGCCAAGTAGACTACAAGTTGTACATGTGTCAACAGTGCAATGCAGCAGCTAAGAAGGCCAATGTGATTTTAGGCTGCATCAATTGAAGTAGAGTAGCTGCTTTGAGTTGCTATCTTGTGAGAAATGTGGGATATAAGATGATAATAATAATAATAGATCAAGAAGCGTAATACTGCTACTCTATTCTGCTTTGGTCAGGCCTCACCTGGAATACTGTGTCCAGTTCTGGGCACCACAATTTAAAAAGGATGTGGACAAGCTGGAGCATGTCCAGAGGAGAGTGACCAAAATGGTGAAGGGTTTGGAAACCATGAAGCCCTATGAAGAAAGACTTAGGGAGCTGGGTATGTTTAGCCTGGCAAAGATGCGGTTAAGCGGTGATAGGATAGTCCTGTTTAAGTATTTGAAGGGGTGTCATATTGAGGAGGGAGCTGACTTGTTTTCTGCTGCTCCAGAGACTAGGACCCAATGGAGCAATGGATGCAAGCTATAGGGAAAGAGATTCCACCTCAACATTAGGAGGAATGTTTTGACAATGAGAGCTATTCAACAGTGGAAGATGCCATATTAATGGGGAGAAGTGGAGTCGCCTTCCTTGGACGTTTTTAAACAAAGGCTGGATGGCCATCTGTGGAGGTTGCTTTGATTGAGAGTTCCTGCATGGCAAAATGGGCTTGGACAGGTTGGCTCTTGGGGTCTCTTCCAACTATATGATTCTTTCAAATAAATGTTGTCGTTGTCATGCCGCCTGCCAGGGGAAGCAACAGCAGCAGCCCTGGCAATCACTGAGTATATTTGGGGAAGGAGGAGTAATGGCAGGGGGGGAAGAAACCTCAGGAGATGCCTTTGGGGGAAAGAGCTGCTTCTGGGGGTCTTGATTCAATTCATGGGGGAAGGAAAAAAAGAAGACTCCCTCCCCCATTAGACCTAGTGTGGAGGTCTGAAGATACCAGCCACGGATGCTGGCAAAACGTCAGAAAGAAACTCTACCAGAACATGGCCACAGAGACCGAAAACCCCACAAAAAAGCTAGTGTGGAGAGACTTCAAGGCTTAAAGGGGGGGGAGGGGGGGAGGATGGATAGATGGATGGATGGAGATAGATAGATAGATGATAGATAGATAGATAGATAGATAGATAGATAGATAGATAGATAGATAGAGATAGGGAGCATTGAGGAGGGAAGAGAGAGAAGGGGGACCTCAAAGGATGCTCCTCTGGGGGTCTTGGTTCAGGCAACAAATGAGTAATGGCTGCAAAGGCAGCTGGAGGAAGGGGCTGGTCTCAGTCTGACAGACCCTGCAGGGCTGTTGGGAGGAGAAAGGAGGGGCAGGAGGGGTCCCCATAAGAAGAGAGGGATGGAGCTGGAAAAGGGGTGCAAAAAGGGAAGGATGGGGTTGAGAGAGAGATGAGCTTTCCCCACTTCAAGGGTTAAAGGAACAGTGGGGCAAAGCGAGAAGGGAAAGAAAGGGGGAGTGAGAGACAGACTCCCCAAAGGCACGGGGAAGGCATTGGGGGCTTTGGAGTTGGCCCCAAAAGCATAGGGCTGTTTTGTGGGTTTGGGATTCTGTCCTGTTTTGCTCCGATGGCAGCATGTTGAATCTCTTCTTGTCCTTGTGTTTGTTAAACTGCTTTGAGCTGTGTGTTTTAAACAGAATTGACTCTGAATTGTCCTTACCTTTGCACTGCTCACTTTCAAAGCCATTTTGCAGAAGGAGCGCCCTATGAATCTGTCCTTGTTTCAAATAGGAAACACACACAATCTATCCATCTCTCTTCAAAACATTCAAGAGTAGTATAAATTCCAGGTGGCGACCCTTGGCTTTGCCAGTCTTTCAAATGAGACACACACTATCTATCTATCTATCTATCTATCTATCTAGATACACAGAGAGAGAGAGAGAGAGAGACACACAAGATTTCAAGGTGTATAAATTCCAGCTGGAACCCTCCTTGGCTTTGCCCTTTTGTATAATGAAGGGATGCCTTCTGACTCTGCCATTGTTCCAAATGAGACACACACACACTAGATCCATATCCAAAAGATGGAGCCTTAGCAGAAGTCATCCCATTCTTTCAAGTCAGAGGCGCAGAGACCCCCCCTCCCCTCCTCACCCCTCCATTCTTGCCCAGAAGGAACCAGAGGCAAAGACACAGAGCCTGCCTGCCTGCCTGCCTGCCTTCCTCCCTTCTCTTCCCTCCTTACCTCGGGCTCCATTCCGGTCTCCTCAAAGGAAGGAGGGAGAGGAGTCTTGCCTGGGAGCCCCTTCCGAAGACTCCTTCCCCTCAAAGGCCTTCAGGAGGAGGAAGGGTCCTGCGGAGCTCTGCGCATGTTCAGAGGGGGGGGGGCTGAGGGATCTGCGCATGCTCAGTCTCAGCCATGTTGCCCTCACTGCCTGCAAGGACAATGTCCGCCTTTCCGAGCATGCGCAGGAGAGTTGGGGAAATGTGCGCATGCTCAGTCTCGGCCCCTGAAGCCCAGCTGCCCTGACTGCCTGCCAGGAAGGAGGAGGGCTGCCCTGTCTGCTTCTGAGCATGCGCATTCGCTCCCTCCCCCCCTCCCTCCCCTCAAGATCAGCAGAAAAAGGAGGAGGAGGAGGAGGAGGCTGTTTCCACGGAAGGAGGGCTGTTTTTGGAGGAGGAGGGCAAGGGCTTTATCCTTCCAGACTGGAGGCAGAAGTGCCCCTCTCCTCCCCCAAGCAGAACAGGGGCCTCCTATCCCTCCCTCCCTGACCCTGGGGCCCAGGCACTTGGGGGCAAGAGGAGGAGAAGGGTCCAAAGGGGAAAAGGGGGCCCAACCTGCCCTCCTCCTTTTTCCTCCTCAGTCCTTCCCTCCATTCCTGCCAGTAAGAACATCAGAGGCATTATACACACACACACAATACACACATTATACACACACACACACATACACTATATATGAGTATGTATTTTCCCTGGAAGATAAACCATCCATGATGAAGCCAAGCCCTATCCCTCCAGTCCCTCTGCCTTGGTCCAGGCCTCGGAGGCAGAGAGGAACTGCTGGACCTCTGACCCTCTCCCTCCACCCCTCCCTTCCTCTCCTTTTGTGTCGTGTCTTTTTAGATTGGAAGCCCGAGGGCAGGGAACCCTCGAACTAAAAAGATGGCATCTACAGCGCTGTGTAAATTTACAGCGCTTCATAAATAAAGGTTTATATATATATATATATATATATATATATAATACTATATTATATATACTGTCTTTTGCTTCGCAAACGAAGATTCAGGAAGGACTCCTGATCCCTCGCTTTCTACAAGCAGCGCCTTGGTGACTGAAAAGGCCAATTTGGGACAAACAGGTCCGGTTGCAGAAAGCACAGCCGAAAGTCTCCTTGGGTGAGGTTTCCGGTTGCGGTTCTTTCTGCGTTGTCGTCCCTCTTTGAGGCTCGTTCGCTGTGAGCTTTCGAAGGAGGCTGCAGCATCATGGATAGTGCGTCTCCATGCCTCCCGATGCGAGGCCAGGGAGGACCATTGTTGGGGATCTATCTGGCCAAGCCTGAGATGTTGTTTCAGGGAGGCCTTGTATCTCTTCTTTGGGGCGCCCCTCTTACGCTCTTGACCCGTGGCGAGTTCACCGTAGAATACTATTTTGGGGAGGCAATGGTCCTCCATCCTAGAAAGGTGTCCTGCCCAGCGCAGCTGCGTCCTCAATAGCATGGCCTCAATGCTGGCGATCCCTGCTTTTCAAGGACAGCAACATTTGTCACATAGTCGGTCCAGTGTGTGTTTAGAATTGTGTGTAAACAGCGCTGGTGAAAGCGTTCAAGGAGTCATAAGTGTTGGCAATAGGTGACCCATGTTTCAGACCCATAGAGGAGAATAGACAGTACAATGGCTCTATACACACTGATTTTTGTGCTTCGCCTCAAGTGTTTGTTACTCCAGACTCTTTTGTGAAGCCTTCCGAATGCACTATGTGCCTTTATCTGCATTGCGCATGCTCAGCTTCAGCCCCTGAAGGCGCTGCTGCCCTGACTGCCTGCCAGGAAGGAGGAGGGCTGCCTTGCCTGTCTCTGAGCATGCGCACTCCCTCCCACTGATCCTCTCTCAGGCGGAGGCGGCCAAGGGCTTTATCCAGAGGCAGAGGTGCCCCTTCCCCCCCCCCAAATTCCCCTTGCTGAGCCCCCTCTTTATCTCCTGGAAAGAGGAGGGGCAGAGGAGGGAGACCCAAAGGCCTCATGTTGGGGGGGACTGGGACTGACCAGGGCCCCCTTTGGCCTTCAGGGAGGGAGGGGGCACCATCTTTGGGGGGCTGGGTTGAGAGGAGGAGGAACAAAGCCCCTTCTGGGGGACAGAGAGAGAGACCCCCCAACAACCTTCAAGGCTGAGAGGCCCACAGGATTCACACACAAACCTTTTCCTTCACAGCAACCCTGCAGAGGAGGCCCATCAGACACAGCAATGGTCCTGGTTCCAAGAGGAGGAGGGACCACAAAGCCCCTTCTGAGGAGAGAGAGAGAGACCCCCCCCCATGGTAACCTGGGAACTAGGCAGAGAGGCCCACATCTCACACACACACATACACACACACACACACACACACACACACACACATACATATATATATATATATATAGAGAGAGAGAGAGAGAGAGACCTTTCCCCACACAACAGCCCTGCAGAGGAGACCCAGCAGAGCAAGTCCTAGTTATGGGAACATACAGAAAGGGCAAGGAAGGCACACTTGGTCACACACACACACACACACACAAGAAGAAAACGCACAGACACACAAAATGGTGGCCGTAGACAAACAGCCCAGCCTCTGCCTGGGAGCCCCTTGAAGGGATGCAGGTTAAAGGAGGGAAGGAAGGAAGGAAGGAAGGAAGGAAGGAAGGAAGGAAGAGAGAAAGACACATACACCCCAATGGCCACCTGGGGACTAGGCACAGAGGCCCACAGCATCCCCCTCCCAAAAAAACAACAACACACAGACACACACAATTGTAGTTCTCCACACACAGAAACAGACACACAGCCTGTGGCCAACACTCCTTCTCCTGAATGGCGTTGAATCTATCCTTGTCCTTGTATTTTTAAAACTGCTATTAGCTGTGTGCTTTAAACAGAATTGACACTGAGTTGTCTTAATAATAATAATAATAATAATAATAATAATAATAATATGCTTGAATCATTTAAAACTTACACATCATAAATACAACCTCACAAAAACCAATAAAAATTGATCAACACGTGCCTTTACCTTTAGACTGTCCACTTTTAAAACTAGATTGCCATTTTGAATTTTGTAAGCTACCCTCGGTCCCTGGCAATGGGGCAGAAGCAGTGTGTGTGTACAAATACTATATGTATATATAGACACACACACATATATATAATACAGATATATCCAAAAGTAGTACAGATTCCACCCAGCAACTCTAGGCTTTGTCCTTTTGTGTAATAAGGGGATCTCTCTGACTCTGCCATTGTTTTAAATGAGACACATATATATTCAAAATAAAAGCAGCATAAATTCTATCTAGCAACCCTTGGCTTTGCCCTTTTGTGTTATAATAATAATGGCTGCCATCTGGCTCTGGCATTGTTTTAAATGACACACACACACACTCAAACACTGAAAAGTGGTATAGATGCCATTGTTTTAAATGAGACACAGACACATATATATTTAAAACTGTCAAACGCCCTTGGCTTTGCCCTTTTGTATAACGAGGAATTGCATCTGAGTCTGACATTGTTTTACATGAGATTCAAAATGGATCAAAAAATTCAAGGTTTGGAAGAAGAGACATCTGAACTTTCAAAAATTTTATTGGACACAGGTAACAAAAAACACAAAATGACACACATTTCTCAGTACCTGGAACAAGAGAAAGAACCTGTTACCGATACAATGATAAAACGGGCATCACATTTTGGCCATAGAATAGACATAGACAGTTGGATATTAGCAAGAGAAAAAACAAAATTACAAAGTCTCAAAACCTTTGGGAACATTTTTGGGAAATGGAACATAGATTGCATTTAACCCCCAACAAAAGAGCCAAAACATATAAAACAGGGCCAGGAAGATGTTGGGAATGGAGGAATCCACCAGAAACTTGGGCGTACATTTGGTGGAAATGCCCAAAGCTAAAACTTTACGGCTGGAAAAACATACATAGAGAAATTGCGCATATGTTAAGGGTAAATTCTGAAATGAGACCAGAAATATATTTGTTAATCATGTTAGAAAAGATCCCAACAGATCAGGAAAAAATAGGGAAGAATTATGTTGTACTTAATAACCGCCGCCAGAATTGCACAATTTTGGAAAAACCGGGAGACACCTAATTTGGGAAAAAGGGTATGAAGCGCGGGAGAGGGACTTTCTGACAATGTTTATTTATTTATTCATTCATTTAGGTATTTATACCCCGCTCTTCAGCCCTAATGGCTCTCAGGGCAGCTTACAATTATTGTTTTTAATGAGACAGTTCCCTGCCCTCAGGCTTACAATCTAAAAGACATGAAACAAAAGGAGAAGGGAATGGTGGAGGGAAAGGGGATGAGGTCCAGTGGTTCTCCTCCTCCTCTGAGGCCTGGACCAAGGCAGATGGATTGGAGGGAGGGCTCTTCCTTCTTCCAGGCTAGTCCTGATGGAGCTGGACCTGCCTGGTGAACTCCCTCTCAGGCCGGCAGATGGCAGTTGTGGAGGGCGGAGTCTCCTTCCTTCAGGCTAGTCCTGATGGAGCTGGACTTGCCTGGTGAACTCCCTCTCAGGCCGGCAGGTGGCAGTTGTGGAGGGCGGAGTCTCCTTCCTTCAGGCTAGTCCTGATGGAGCTGGACCTGCCTGGTGAACTCCCTCTCAGGCCGGCAGGTGGCAGTTGTGGAGGGCGGAGTCTCCTTCCTTCAGGCTAGTCCTGATGGAGCTGGACCTGCCTGGTGAACTCCCTCTCAGGCCGGCAGGTGGCAGTTGTGGAGGGCGGAGTCTCCTTCCTTCAGGCTAGTCCTGATGGAGCTGGACTTGCCTGGTGAACTCCCTCTCAGGCCGGCAGGTGGCAGTTGTGGAGGGCGGAGTCTCCTTCCTTCAGGCTAGTCCTGATGGAGCTGGACCTGCCTGGTGAACTCCCTCTCAGGCCGGCAGGTGGCAGTTGTGGAGGGCGGAGTCTCCTTCCTTCAGGCTAGTCCTGATGGAGCTGGACCTGCCTGGTGAACTTCCTCTCAGGCCGGCAGGTGGCAGTTGTGGAGGGCGGAGTCTCCTTCCTTCAGGCTAGTCCTGATGGAGCTGGACCTGCCTGGTGAACTCCCTCTCAGGCCGGCAGGTGGCAGTTGTGGAGGGCGGAGTCTCCTTCCTTCAGGCTAGTCCTGATGGAGCTGGACTTGCCTGGTGAACTCCCTCTCAGGCCGGCAGGTGGCAGTTGTGGAGGGCGGAGTCTCCTTCCTTCAGGCTAGTCCTGATGGAGCTGGACCTGCCTGGTGAACTCCCTCTCAGGCCAGCAGGTGGCAGTTGTGGAGGGCGGAGTCTCCTTCCTTCAGGCTAGTCCTGATGGAGCTGGACCTGCCTGGTGAACTCCCTCTCAGGCCGGCAGGTGGCAGTTGTGGAGGGCGGAGTCTCCTTCCTTCAGGCTAGTCCTGATGGAGCTGGACTTGCCTGGTGAACTCCCTCTCAGGCCGGCAGGTGGCAGTTGTGGAGGGCGGAGTCTCCTTCCTTCAGGCTAGTCCTGATGGAGCTGGACCTGCCTGGTGAACTCCCTCTCAGGCCGGCAGGTGGCAGTTGTGGAGGGCGGAGTCTCCTTCCTTCAGGCTAGTCCTGATGGAGCTGGACCTGCCTGGTGAACTCCCTCTCAGGCCGGCAGGTGGCAGTTGTGGAGGGCGGAGTCTCCTTCCTTCAGGCTAGTCCTGATGGAGCTTTCATGGAGTTGAAGGCTTTCATGGCCGGCATCCATTGCCTGATTCTGACAAGTCGTTTATCTAATAAAGACATTACAGAAATAGAGGAAGAATGGGACCCGATGGTGAGATATTGCAGGAATAGACAATAAAGGCTGCAGAGTACGATGGGGCATGTGCAACTAATGTATAATTACTGTATAACAGAATTTATATAACTTATTGTTGTAAATACACTTTGAGGATACAAGAAAATAATTAGAATAAGTAAGAAAAACGAGTAGCTAGAGAATTCAATGTACAGGGCTGAGATTTGGCTTTAAAGTAACTTGGGAGTTTTGGATTCAGGTTCCATGTATCTTCTGACACTAGGAAAGGGGTCAAACCTTTTCAAATGTGTGAGGGACACTGCTATAAGCTTTTTTATGTTATATCTTTTATAATAAAAATAATAATGAAAAAGAAAACTTGATAAAGATGATTCCTAGATGTATTTAGCAGCATCCAGACTAAGCAAAATCTGTAAAAACAATAAGGGACCATGCTAGAAATGTAACGGAAGGGCTGCAACCTTTTTCCAAACGTGGTGGACATGTCCCAAAGTTAAGAAAGATGGAAAGAGGTTCATGTGGAGATACAAAAGATACTCCAAATTAAATTCAGTTTAGACCCAGAAATGTTCCTTTTAAATATGCTGGAAAACAAAAAATGTAAGAGAGAGACTCCAACCGATACTGTATTTAAAAACAACGGCAAGGATGTCACTTGCTTATTATTGGAGAAATACACAAATGCCTACAGTGGATACATGGCTATATAAAACGTTGGCTATAGTAGAGATGGATAAGATTAAAAGGACACTAAGAGACAAAACTGCTGAAGAAAATCAAATTTGGGATCCACTATTGAATTATTGCAGAGATAAATGGGCAAGTTAAGTAATGAAAAGAAAGATCTTTAAGTTACTGCTGTTGCCTTTGTAAGGTAAAATCACATGGAGAAGGTTTTTTTGTAGTGATTAAGGAAAGAATGGGTAGTAATGCATAATCTTTAGCAACAAACAAAAAATATATTAGGAAGCAAGAGGTTTTCCTGACCAGAAGAGACCAGACGGTCCTGGATGGGAAACACACAGAGGAAGTTGCTGGGAAAGAGGAGGTCACTTCACACACAACAGAAGGAGATGGTTGGAAGAAGGTCACACACAGAAGTAGGGAAACCAGGGAACAGTCTGTAAGCTTACAGCTACAGAATTGATTTCAATCTGTCTCTGCTATCAAGGATGATGAGGAAGAGCAGCAGGGACAGACCTCAGGGACAGAGCAGGGGACCCAGAGAGATCCCTCAAAGGGAACGGCCGCTGCTAAGCCTCGGAGGAGGCGAGTGGTGGTCGGGGGGGACTCTTTGCTGAGAGGCACTGAAGCAGTGGTTTGTGGGTCTGACAAGAGTCTCAGGAGGTGTGCTGTCTCCCTGGGGCAAAGATCCGTGACAAGACTGGTCAAGCCTACTGACCAATACCCCTTTCTTTTGGTTCATGTGGGAACCAATGATACTGCAAGGCACAGCCTTCAGAATATCATAAGGGATTATGAGTAGTGGTTGGAGAAACCCATGTTTTTCTTCTCATTCATTGAGAACTTGATGAGAATTTTGTTTCCAAAGTCCCCTTCCAAAAGGAGATTTCTTCTTTCTCTTTCAGCAACTAGCGAAATACTTTTCACAGATTTCCCGAATGACAATAAAAGACAATTCGAATAATTACGCTAATTACTTTGCATTTCAAACTCAATTGCCATCTCAAAAGGAAGTTTGGCAGAGGTTTAAAGAACATTCCTATGCTTTAAAAAAGCTGAAGGCACACAAGGCACAAAAGCGAAAAAAAGCCCAGCCTCAACAAGAAATGCTAGAGGGGACCCTCAAGGACCATCCAGTCCAACCCCCTTCTGCTATGAAGGAATACATGGGATCCAACTCTGCACCTCTCCCAGGTTCATGCCAAGGTCTAATAATAATAATAATAATAATAATAATAATAATAGGCAAGGAGAGTGCAGAATATCCACACACACACACACACACACTTATAGTGTTACTGCCAAAAGTGTGAAGCCGTATTTATATGTGTACATACACAGCTGTGTGTGTATGTGTGTGTGTGTATACACACACACACACACACAAACTGTGGAGCAGCTGAAAGTGTAATGCTGCATGTATATGCTTACACACACATCTTTGTGTGTGTGTGTGTGTGTGTGTGTGTGTGTATATACACATACATATACATATACACACACACACACACACACATATATATATATATATACACACACAAACTGTGGAGCAGCTGAAGTGTAATAATAAGAATAATAAGAATAATTATTATTATTATTTCTATACCGCCCGGTGGCAAAGCCAATCTGGGCGGTGAACAACATAAAAATTTACAGAATAAAATATACATAAATATTTCTACGAGAGGAATAAGGGAAATCGGGGAGCCAGGGAGCCTGGGCCGGGAAAAAAATTTAATCTGGAAAGGCCTGCCGGAAGAGATCCGTCTTCACAGCTTTTTAAAAGCTGTCTAAAGATGTCAACTGACGGATCTCATCTGGCAGGTCGTTCCAGAGTTTGGGGGCGACAGCAGAGAACGCCTTCTGGGAGGTCGCCGCAAGCCTAGATTTTAGAGGCTGCAGTAAGTTCTTCCCAGAGGACCGGAGAGCGTGGGGAGGATTATACGGGAGGAGGCGGTCCCTGAGATAGCTTGGACCCAAGCCATTTAGGGCTTTAAAGGTGATAACCAACACCTTGTACTTGGCCCGGAAGCTGATAGGCAGCCAGTGGAGGGACCTCAACACAGGAGTGATGTGGTCCCTCCTAGATGTTCCTGAAACAAGCCTGGCTGCCATGTTTTGGACCAGCTGAAGTTTCCGGGTCAAGGACAAAGGTAGCCCCATGTAGAGCGCATTACAGAAGTCGAGGCGTGAGGTTACCAGGGCGTGCACAACAGTCTCAAGGTCCCTTACTTCCAGAAAAGGGCGCAGCTGGCGTATCAGCCAAAGCTGATAACAGGCGCTCCTGACCGTCGCATCTACTTGATTTGTCATCAGGAGCGACGAGTCAAGGAGCACCCCCAGACTGCGAACACAGCCACTGGGGGAGAGTGTGACCCCGTCCAGGACTGGGGTAATGCTGCATGTATATGCTTAAACACACATCTTTGTGTGTGTGTGTGTGTATATATATATATATATATATATATATACACACATACACATACATATACACACACGCATATATATATATACACACACACACACACACACACACACACAAACTGTGGAGCAGCTGAAAGTGTAATGCTGCATGTATATGCTTACACACACATCTTTGATCCAATGCTAAAATTTCACCCTTCTTCTCTCCTGTCAGAATTTCAATGGCAGAGGCTCAGAGCAGGGCATAAAGGGCAGAAGGCCTCCCCTTTTGTTCTCTTTTGTTTTTCAAAGCAAAGCTGTGATTAAGCAAAGTTGGAGCAAATCACCCTAACAAAGGAAATAGCCTCCAGGATGAATGGTAGCTTTTCTTACGCAAAATATGCAAATCCTGGCCATCCGATGGTCAGCTGAAAGTTTCGGTCTCTTCCCTTCATTTCGAAAAGATTAAAAATCAAAATTCTTACTTATGATCGAGAAGTGCTCAGAATTTCTTCTCTCTAAAATGTTATTGAAATTGTCGAATTAGGCATATTTCTCCTAATTTTCGAATTCTGGAGAATATTCTTTACATCCCTAATTATGAGGCTCTGGGTATGAAGCTGAAAGGAATGGATGTACAGGTTGTCATCTCGTCTCTTCTGCCAGTTGAAGGGCATGGTCCAGGAAGGGAGAGGAAAATAGTGGATGTAAACAACTGGCTCCGCAGATGGTGCCGCCGAGAAGGATTTGGATTCTTCGATCATGGGCTGCGGTTCCATGAGGAGGGACTTCTTGCAGCAGACGGGTTGCATCTCACACCAGTTGGAAGAAATGTTTTTGCCAACAGTCTCAAGAACTTGATCAGGAGAGCTTTAAACTGAGTTCTGAGGGGAAGGGAGACAATATTAAGGAAGGCGAAAGGGATGGCGAAAATAGTCAAACTGACACAGAGGAAACAAGGCAAACAGTGCAAGGACCCAACAGTGGGAGGAAAAAGAACTTGCACAGGCAGCAAGTAAAGGGAACACATGGTCTTAGATGCCTCTACACTAATGCACAGAGCATGGGAAATAAGCAAGATGAACTCGAACTCCTAGTACAACAAAGCAAATATGATATAATAGGCATCACTGAAACCTGGTGGGATGAGTCTCATGATTGGAATGTGGAAATAGAGGGGTATAACCTTTTTAAGAGAAATAGGCCAAACAAGAAAGGAGGAGGAATAGCACTATATGTCAGAGATATTTACACCAGTGAAGAGATCCTGGACATCAATCATGGAAGCCAGGTGGAGAGCATCTGGATAAGAATCAAAGGGGAGGGAAACAACAAGGATGTTATGGTGGGAGTCTACTACAGACCCCCAAGTCAGACGGAGGAATTGGATGATATCTTTCTAGAACAGATGACCACACAGTCAGAAAGGAGAGATGTAGTAGTGATGGGTGACTTCAACTATCCTGATATTTGCTGGAAGGCAAACACAGCCAAATCCTCAAGGCCTAGCAAATTCCTCACTTGCCTGGAAGACAATTTCATGGTCCAAAAGGTGGAAGAGGCAACAAGGGGGTCAGCTATTTTAGATCTGATCCTAACCAACAAGGATGACTTGGTTAATGGGGTGCAAGTGGTGGGATCCTTAGGTGGAAGCGACCATGTTCTCCTGGAGTTTGTAATACAGTGGAAAGGAGAAGCCAGGCATAGTCAGACACGCATCCTAGACTTTAGGAGAGCGGATTTCAGTAAACTTAGAGAAGTATTGAGGGCGATTCCATGGTCAGAAATACTAAAAGATAAAGGAGTTCAGGATGGATGGGACTTTCTCAAAAGGGAGATACTGAAGGCACAATTTCAAACAGTTCCAGTGAGAAAGAAAAACGGGAGGTGTCTCAAGAAACCAGGATGGATGACTAAGGAACTTCCAACTGAGATGAGTTTGAAACGGAAGATGTATAAGAAATGGAAAAAGGGGGAAATCACGAAAAAGGAATTCAAAGAAATGGCAGGCATTTGTGGGGTAAAGTCAGAAAAGCTAAAGCGCAGAATGAACTCAGGCTTGCTAGAGAGGTTAAGAACAATAAAAAGGGCTTTTTTGGATATGTCCGCAGCAAAAGGAAGAAGAAGGAAACGGTAGGTTCACTGCGTGGAGAAGATGGCAAAATGCTAACAGAAGACAGAGAAATGGCAGAATTACTCAACACCTTCTTTGCCTCAGTCTTCTCAGAAAAGGCAAAGGGTGCTCAACCTGAGGATAATGGAGCAGAGGACAGAATAGGGGAATTTCAGCACAGAATAAGTAAAGAGATAGTAGAGGAACACCTTATTAATCTAAATGAATTTAAGTCTCCGGGACCAGATGAACTCCATCCAAGGGTATTAAAAGAACTGGCAAATGTAATATCGGAGCCATTGGCAATCATATTTGAAAACTCCTGGAGAACAGGAGAGATCCCAGCAGACTGGAGGAGGGCAAACGTTGTCCCCATCTTCAAAAAGGGGAAAAAAGAGGATCCCAACAATTATCGTCCAGTTAGTCTGACATCAATACCAGGAAAGATTCTGGAGCAGATCCTTAAACAGAGAGTCTGTGAACATCTAGAAGGCAATGCCATCATCACAAAAAGTCAACACGGGTTTCAGAGAAAGAAGTCATGCCAGACAAACCTAATCTGTTTGATAAAATTATGTGAGATCTGGGATTCCTCAGACCAATGTTCCACAAAGAAAACTCATTTCAAAAGAAAGAAGTTTATTGAAGAAGATAACAGAAGCAATCCAATGACATGTTTTTCCAGAATGTAAAGCCCACAGGAAAAAAGTTACACTTTAAACCCCTCACCCCTCCCTTTCCCAGCCCAGTTCCATCCCCTTACCACACACACACACACACACACACACACACACACACACACACCTTGCCATGGCAACCAAGAACTTTCTCAAGCCCAGCAACCTTGACTGCCAGCCTTATCACTAACAGCCCAATCTGCCTGGCTACGCCTCATCTAAGCAAAGCTACAAGCTACTAAAATTTTCTACTCTCTACCCAATCCTCTCCCACTTATAACACCTTTAGGCAGAACAGTTGTATTGGTTGAATACACATCAGTAATAACATGAATATAACTGAACCCAAACAACTGGTTCTGACAAATTACCATTTTGGTAGATGAAGGGAATGCTGTGGATATAGTATATCTTGATTTCAGTAAGGCCTTTGACAAGGTTTCCCATGACATTCTTGCAAACAAGCTTGTAAAATGTGGGCTAGACAAAGGAACTGTTAAATGGATCTGTAATTGGTTGACCGGCCGAAGCCAAAGGGTGCTCAACAATGGCTCCTTTTCATCCTGGAGAGAAGTGACCAGTGGGGTCCCACAGGGCTCTGTCCTGGGCCCAGTGCTATTCAACATCTGTATCAACGACCTGGATGAAGGAATTGGGAGCATACTTATCAAATTTGCAGATGACACCAAATTAGGAGGAATAGCTAATACCCCAGAGGACAGGATCAAGATTCAAAATGACCTGAATAGACTAGAAAGCTGGGCCAAAGCTAACAAAATGAAATTCAACACAGAGAAATGTAAGGTATTGCACTTAGGAATGAAAAATGAAATGCACAGATATAGGATTATGGGGGACACCTGGCTGAATGAAACTACGTGTGAAAGGGATCTTGGAGTCCAAGTAGACCACAAACTGAACATGAGTCAACAGTGTGGCGCGGCAGATAACAAGGTCAATGCAATTTTAGGCTGCAACAATAGAAGTACAGTGGTACCTTGGTATACGCGGGGATCCATTCCGGACCCCCCATGTATACCAAAATCGGCGAATGCTCAAATACGATTTGTCCCCATCCAGTCCAACTCCTTGCAACTCCATGCAGGAACTCCGAATCAAAGCATCCCCATTTTGACAAATGGCCTTCCAGCCTCTGTTTAAAAACCTCCAAAAAGGGAGACTTCAGTACACTCTGAGAAAGGAGTGTGTTGTACTGTTGAACAGCCCTTACTGTCAGGAAGTTCCTCCTAATGTTGAAGTGGAATCTCTTTTCCTGGAGCTTGCATCCATTGCTCCATTGTGTCCTATTCTCTGGAGCAGCAAAAAACAAGCTTGCTCCATCTTCAATATGGCATTCCTTCAAATATTTAAACAGGGATATCATCATATCGCCTCTTAACCTTCTCTTTTCCAGGCTAAACATCCCCAGCACCCTTACTCTCTCCTCATAGGGCTTCATGGTTTCCAGACCCTTCACCATTTTAGTCACCCTCCTTTGGACACACTCCAGTTTCTGAACATCCTTTTTGAATTATGGGACACTGAACGAGACATTGCATTATTCCAGGTGGGGGCTGACCAAAGCAGAATAGAGTGGCACTATTACTTCCCTTATTTAAACACTATACTTCTATTGATGCAGCCTAATTTTTAGCTGCCACATGTTGACTGATGTTCAACTTGTGGTCTACTTTGACTCCTAGATCCCTTTCACATGGATAAGTCTCCTTAAGCCAAGTCTCTCCCATCCTATATCTGTGCATTTCATTTTTCTGCCCTAATTATTATTATTATTATTATTATTATTATTATTATTATTATTAAGCTTTATTTATATAGCGCTGTAAATTTACACAGCACTGTACATAAAATCATTTAATTAGACGGTTCCCTGCCTTCATGCTTCCAATGTAAGAAGACACGACACAGAAGGAGAACTGAATGGTTGAGGGTAAGGGGATCAGGTCCAGCAGTCTTCTCTCCCTCTGAGTCCTGGACCATGGCAGATGGACAGATGGAGGGATCTGTATCTTAAGGATAGGCCTGATGGCATTGGCCAACTCTCTCTCCCCCTCAGAGGCCAGGATAGAGTTGGAGGCCTTCGGGGAGAGCGCAGTTCCTTTAAGGGAGTCCTGATGGCAGTGGCCCACCCTTCTCTCCCCCTCAGAGGCCAGGATAGAGTTGGAGGCCTTCGGGGAGGGCGCAGTTCCTTTAAGGGAGTCCTGATGGCAGTGGCCCACCCTTCTCTCCCCCTCAGAGGCCAGGATAGAGTTGGAGGCCTTCGGGGAGGGCGCAGTTCCTTTAAGGGAGTCCTGATGGCAGTGGCCCACCCTTCTCTCCCCCTCAGAGGCCAGGATAGAGTTGGAGGCCTTCGGGGAGGGCGCAGTTCCTTTAAGGGAGTCCTGATGGCGGTGGCCCACCCTTCTCTCCCCCTCAGAGGCCAGGATGGAGCTGGAGGCCTTCGGGGAGGGCGCAGTTCCTTTAAGGGAGGCCTGGTGGCCGTGGCCCACCCTTCTCTCCCCCTCAGAGGCCAGGATGGAGTTGGAGGCCTTCGGGGAGGGCGCAGTTCCTTTAAGGGAGGCCTGATGGCAGTGGCCCACCCTTCTCTCCCCCTCAGAGGCCAGGATAGAGTTGGAGGCCTTCGGGGAGGGCGCAGTTCCTTTAAGGGAGGCCTGATGGCAGTGGCCCACCCGTCTCTCCCCCTCAGAGGCCAGGATAGAGTTGGAGGCCTTCGGGGAGGGCGCAGTTCCTTTAAGGGAGGCCTGATGGCAGTGGCCCACCCTTCTCTCCCCCTCAGAGGCCAGGATAGAGTTGGAGGCCTTCGGGGAGGGCGCAGTTCCTTTAAGGGAGGCCTGGTGGCCGTGGCCCACCCTTCTCTCCCCCTCAGAGGCCAGGATGGAGCTGGATGCGTTCGGGGAGGGCGCAGTTCCTTTAAGGGAGGCCTGATGGCAGTGGCCCACCCGTCTCTCCCCCTCAGAGGCCAGGATAGAGTTGGAGGCCTTCGGGGAGGGAGCAGTTCCTTTAAGGGAGTCCTGATGGCAGTGGCCCACCCTTCTCTCCCCCTCAGAGGCCAGGATAGAGTTGGAGGCCTTCGGGGAGGGCGCAGTTCCTTTAAGGGAGGCCTGATGGCAGTGGCCCACCCGTCTCTCCCCCTCAGAGGCCAGGATAGAGTTGGAGGCCTTCGGGGAGGGAGCAGTTCCTTTAAGGGAGTCCTGATGGCAGTGGCCCACCCTTCTCTCCCCCTCAGAGGCCAGGATGGAGCTGGATGCCTTCGGGGAGGGCGCAGTTCCTTTAAGGGAGTCCTGATGGCAGTGGCCCACCCTTCTCTCCCCCTCAGAGGCCAGGATAGAGTTGGAGGCCTTCGGGGAGGGCGCAGTTCCTTTAAGGGAGGCCTGATGGCGGTGGCCCACCCGTCTCTCCCCCTCAGAGGCCAGGATAGAGTTGGAGGCCTTCGGGGAGGGCGCAGTTCCTTTAAGGGAGGCCTGATGGCAGTGGCCCACCCGTCTCTCCCCCTCAGAGGCCAGGATAGAGTTGGAGGCCTTCGGGGAGGGCGCAGTTCCTTTAAGGGAGGCCTGATGGCAGTGGCCCACCCTTCTCTCCCCCTCAGAGGCCAGGATAGAGTTGGAGGCCTTCGGGGAGGGCGCAGTTCCTTTAAGGGAGTCCTGATGGCAGTGGCCCACCCTTCTCTCCCCCTCAGAGGCCAGGATAGAGTTGGAGGCCTTCGGGGAGGGCGCAGTTCCTTTAAGGGAGGCCTGATGGCAGTGGCCCACCCTTCTCTCCCCCTCAGAGGCCAGGATAGAGTTGGAGGCCTTCGGGGAGGGCGCAGTTCCTTTAAGGGCGGCCTGATGGCAGTGGCCCACCCTTCTCTCCCCCTCAGAGGCCAGGATAGAGTTGGAGGCCTTCGGGGAGGGCGCAGTTCCTTTAAGGGAGGCCTGATGGCAGTGGCCCACCCTTCTCTCCCCCTCAGAGGCCAGGATAGAGTTGGAGGCCTTCGGGGAGGGCGCAGTTCCTTTAAGGGAGGCCTGGTGGCCGTGGCCCACCCTTCTCTCCCCCTCAGAGGCCAGGATGGAGCTGGATGCCTTCGGGGAGGGCGCAGTTCCTTTAAGGGAGGCCTGATGGCGGTGGCCCACCCGTCTCTCCCCCTCAGAGGCCAGGATAGAGTTGGAGGCCTTCGGGGAGGGCGCAGTTCCTTTAAGGGAGGCCTGATGGCAGTGGCCCACCCTTCTCTCCCCCTCAGAGGCCAGGATAGAGTTGGAGGCCTTCGGGGAGGGCGCAGTTCCTTTAAGGGAGGCCTGATGGCGGTGGCCCACCCGTCTCTCCCCCTCAGAGGCCAGGATAGAGTTGGAGGCCTTCGGGGAGGGCGCAGTTCCTTTAAGGGAGTCCTGATGGCAGTGGCCCACCCTTCTCTCCCCCTCAGAGGCCAGGATAGAGTTGGATGCCTTCGGGGAGGGCGCAGTTCCTTTAAGGGAGGCCTGATGGCGGTGGCCCACCCTTCTCTCCCCCTCAGAGGCCAGGATGGAGCTGGATGCCTTCGGGGAGGGCGCAGTTCCTTTAAGGGAGGCCTGATGGCAGTGGCCCACCCTTCTCTCCCCCTCAGAGGCCAGGATAGAGTTGGAGGCCTTCAGGGAGGGCGCAGTTCCTTTAAGGGAGGCCTGATGGCGGTGGCCCACCCGTCTCTCCCCCTCAGAGGCCAGGATGGAGCTGGATGCCTTCGGGGAGGGCGCAGTTCCTTTAAGGGAAGCCTGATGGCAGTGGCCCACCCTTCTCTCCCCCTCAGAGGCCAGGATAGAGTTGGAGGCCTTCGGGGAGGGCGCAGTTCCTTTAAGGGAGGCCTGATGGCAGTGGCCCACCCTTCTCTCCCCCTCAGAGGCCAGGATAGAGTTGGAGGCCTTCGGGGAGGGCGCAGTTCCTTTAAGGGAGGCCTGATGGCAGTGGCCCACCCTTCTCTCCCCCTCAGAGGCCAGGATAGAGTTGGAGGCCTTCGGGGAGGGCGCAGTTCCTTTAAGGGAGGCCTGGTGGCCGTGGCCCACCCTTCTCTCCCCCTCAGAGGCCAGGATGGAGCTGGATGCCTTCGGGGAGGGCGCAGTTCCTTTAAGGGAGGCCTGGTGGCCGTGGCCCACCCGTCTCTCCCCCTCAGAGGCCAGGATAGAGCTGGAGGCCTTCGGGGAGGGCGCAGTTCCTTTAAGGGAGGCCTGATGGCGGTGGCCCACCCGTCTCTCCCCCTCAGAGGCCAGGATAGAGTTGGAGGCCTTCGGGGAGGGCGCAGTTCCTTTAAGGGAGGCCTGATGGCAGTGGCCCACACTTCTCTCCCCCTCAGAGGCCAGGATAGAGTTGGAGGCCTTCGGGGAGGGCGCAGTTCCTTTAAGGGAGGCCTGATGGCGGTGGCCCACCCGTCTCTCCCCCTCAGAGGCCAGGATGGAGTTGGAGGCCTTCGGGGAGGGCGCAGTTCCTTTAAGGGAGGCCTGATGGCAGTGGCCCACCCTTCTCTCCCCCTCAGAGGCCAGGATGGAGTTGGAGGCCTTCGGGGAGGGCGCAGTTCCTTTAAGGGAGGCCTGGTGGCCGTGGCCCACCCTTCTCTCCCCCTCAGAGGCCAGGATGGAGCTGGATGCCTTCGGGGAGGGCGCAGTTCCTTTAAGGGAGGCCTGATGGCAGTGGCCCACCCTTCTCTCCCCCTCAGAGGCCAGGATAGAGTTGGAGGCCTTCGGGGAGGGCGCAGTTCCTTTAAGGGAGGCCTGGTGGCCGTGGCCCACCCTTCTCTCCCCCTCAGAGGCCAGGATGGAGCTGGATGCCTTCGGGGAGGGCGCAGTTCCTTTAAGGGAGGCCTGATGGCGGTGGCCCACCCGTCTCTCCCCCTCAGAGGCCAGGATGGAGCTGGATGCCTTCGGGGAGGGCGCAGTTCCTTTAAGGGAGTCCTGATGGCAGTGGCCCACCCTTCTCTCCCCCTCAGAGGCCAGGATAGAGTTGGAGGCCTTCGGGGAGGGCGCAGTTCCTTTAAGGGAGGCCTGATGGCAGTGGCCCACCCGTCTCTCCCCCTCAGAGGCCAGGATAGAGTTGGAGGCCTTCGGGGAGGGAGCAGTTCCTTTAAGGGAGGCCTGGTGGCCGTGGCCCACCCTTCTCTCCCCCTCAGAGGCCAGGATGGAGCTGGATGCCTTCGGGGAGGGCGCAGTTCCTTTAAGGGAGTCCTGATGGCAGTGGCCCACCCTTCTCTCCCCCTCAGAGGCCAGGATAGAGTTGGAGGCCTTCGGGGAGGGCGCAGTTCCTTTAAGGGAGGCCTGATGGCGGTGGCCCACCCGTCTCTCCCCCTCAGAGGCCAGGATAGAGTTGGAGGCCTTCGGGGAGGGCGCAGTTCCTTTAAGGGAGGCCTGATGGCAGTGGCCCACCCGTCTCTCCCCCTCAGAGGCCAGGATAGAGTTGGAGGCCTTCGGGGAGGGCGCAGTTCCTTTAAGGGAGGCCTGATGGCAGTGGCCCACCCTTCTCTCCCCCTCAGAGGCCAGGATAGAGTTGGAGGCCTTCGGGGAGGGCGCAGTTCCTTTAAGGGAGTCCTGATGGCAGTGGCCCACCCTTCTCTCCCCCTCAGAGGCCAGGATAGAGTTGGAGGCCTTCGGGGAGGGCGCAGTTCCTTTAAGGGAGGCCTGATGGCAGTGGCCCACCCTTCTCTCCCCCTCAGAGGCCAGGATAGAGTTGGAGGCCTTCGGGGAGGGCGCAGTTCCTTTAAGGGCGGCCTGATGGCAGTGGCCCACCCTTCTCTCCCCCTCAGAGGCCAGGATAGAGTTGGAGGCCTTCGGGGAGGGCGCAGTTCCTTTAAGGGAGGCCTGATGGCAGTGGCCCACCCTTCTCTCCCCCTCAGAGGCCAGGATGGAGCTGGATGCCTTCGGGGAGGGCGCAGTTCCTTTAAGGGAGGCCTGATGGCGGTGGCCCACCCTTCTCTCCCCCTCAGAGGCCAGGATAGAGTTGGAGGCCTTCGGGGAGGGCGCAGTTCCTTTAAGGGAGGCCTGATGGCAGTGGCCCACCCTTCTCTCCCCCTCAGAGGCCAGGATAGAGTTGGATGCCTTCGGGGAGGGCGCAGTTCCTTTAAGGGAGGCCTGATGGCGGTGGCCCACCCTTCTCTCCCCCTCAGAGGCCAGGATGGAGCTGGATGCCTTCGGGGAGGGCGCAGTTCCTTTAAGGGAGGCCTGATGGCAGTGGCCCACCCTTCTCTCCCCCTCAGAGGCCAGGATAGAGTTGGAGGCCTTCAGGGAGGGCGCAGTTCCTTTAAGGGAGGCCTGATGGCGGTGGCCCACCCGTCTCTCCCCCTCAGAGGCCAGGATGGAGCTGGATGCCTTCGGGGAGGGCGCAGTTCCTTTAAGGGAGGCCTGATGGCAGTGGCCCACCCTTCTCTCCCCCTCAGAGGCCAGGATAGAGTTGGAGGCCTTCGGGGAGGGCGCAGTTCCTTTAAGGGAGGCCTGATGGCAGTGGCCCACCCTTCTCTCCCCCTCAGAGGCCAGGATAGAGTTGGAGGCCTTCGGGGAGGGCGCAGTTCCTTTAAGGGAGGCCTGATGGCAGTGGCCCACCCTTCTCTCCCCCTCAGAGGCCAGGATAGAGTTGGAGGCCTTCGGGGAGGGCGCAGTTCCTTTAAGGGAGGCCTGGTGGCCGTGGCCCACCCTTCTCTCCCCCTCAGAGGCCAGGATGGAGCTGGATGCCTTCGGGGAGGGCGCAGTTCCTTTAAGGGAGGCCTGATGGCAGTGGCCCACCCTTCTCTCCCCCTCAGAGGCCAGGATAGAGTTGGAGGCCTTCGGGGAGGGCGCAGTTCCTTTAAGGGAGGCCTGATGGCGGTGGCCCACCCGTCTCTCCCCCTCAGAGGCCAGGATAGAGTTGGAGGCCTTCGGGGAGGGCGCAGTTCCTTTAAGGGAGTCCTGATGGCAGTGGCCCACCCGTCTCTCCCCCTCAGAGGCCAGGATAGAGTTGGAGGCCTTCGGGGAGGCCGCAGTTCCTTTAAGGGAGTCCTGATGGCAGTGGCCCACCCTTCTCTCCCCCTCAGAGGCCAGGATAGAGTTGGAGGCCTTCGGGGAGGGCGCAGTTCCTTTAAGGGAGTCCTGATGGCAGTGGCCCACCCTTCTCTCCCCCTCAGAGGCCAGGATAGAGTTGGAGGCCTTCGGGGAGGCCGCAGTTCCTTTAAGGGAGGCCTGATGGCAGTGGCCCACCGTTCTCTCCCCCTCAGAGGCCAGGATAGAGTTGGAGGCCTTCGGGGAGGGCGCAGTTCCTTTAAGGGAGGCCTGATGGCAGTGGCCCACCCGTCTCTCCCCCTCAGAGGCCAGGATAGAGTTGGAGGCCTTCGGGGAGGGCGCAGTTCCTTTAAGGGAGGCCTGATGGCAGTGGCCCACCCTTCTCTCTCCCTCAGAGGCCAGGATAGAGTTGGAGGCCTTCGGGGAGGGCGCAGTTCCTTTAAGGGAGGCCTGATGGAAGTGGCCCACCCTTCTCTCCCCCTCAGAGGCCAGGATGGAGTTGGAGGCCTTCGGGGAGGGCGCAGTTCCTTTAAGGGAGGCCTGATGGCGGTGGCCCACCCGTCTCTCCCCCTCAGAGGCCAGGATGGAGTTGGAGGCCTTCGGGGAGGGCGCAGTTCCTTTAAGGGAGGCCTGATGGCGGTGGCCCACCCGTCTCTCCCCCTCAGAGGCCAGGATAGAGTTGGAGGCCTTCGGGGAGGGCGCAGTTCCTTTAAGGGAGGCCTGATGGCAGTGGCCCACCCGTCTCTCCCCCTCAGAGGCCAGGATAGAGTTGGAGGCCTTCGGGGAGGGCGCAGTTCCTTTAAGGGAGTCCTGATGGCAGTGGCCCACCCTTCTCTCCCCCTCAGAGGCCAGGATAGAGTTGGAGGCCTTCGGGGAGGGCGCAGTTCCTTTAAGGGAGTCCTGATGGCAGTGGCCCACCCTTCTCTCCCCCTCAGAGGCCAGGATAGAGTTGGAGGCCTTCGGGGAGGGCGCAGTTCCTTTAAGGGAGGCCTGATGGCAGTGGCCCACCCTTCTCTCCCCCTCAGAGGCCAGGATAGAGTTGGAGGCCTTCGGGGAGGGCGCAGTTCCTTTAAGGGCGGCCTGATGGCAGTGGCCCACCCTTCTCTCCCCCTCAGAGGCCAGGATAGAGTTGGAGGCCTTCGGGGAGGGCGCAGTTCCTTTAAGGGAGGCCTGATGGCAGTGGCCCACCCTTCTCTCCCCCTCAGAGGCCAGGATAGAGTTGGAGGCCTTCGGGGAGGGCGCAGTTCCTTTAAGGGAGGCCTGGTGGCCGTGGCCCACCCTTCTCTCCCCCTCAGAGGCCAGGATGGAGCTGGATGCCTTCGGGGAGGGCGCAGTTCCTTTAAGGGAGGCCTGATGGCGGTGGCCCACCCGTCTCTCCCCCTCAGAGGCCAGGATAGAGTTGGAGGCCTTCGGGGAGGGCGCAGTTCCTTTAAGGGAGGCCTGATGGCAGTGGCCCACCCTTCTCTCCCCCTCAGAGGCCAGGATAGAGTTGGATGCCTTCGGGGAGGGCGCAGTTCCTTTAAGGGAGGCCTGATGGCGGTGGCCCACCCTTCTCTCCCCCTCAGAGGCCAGGATGGAGCTGGATGCCTTCGGGGAGGGCGCAGTTCCTTTAAGGGAGGCCTGATGGCAGTGGCCCACCCTTCTCTCCCCCTCAGAGGCCAGGATAGAGTTGGAGGCCTTCAGGGAGGGCGCAGTTCCTTTAAGGGAGGCCTGATGGCGGTGGCCCACCCGTCTCTCCCCCTCAGAGGCCAGGATGGAGCTGGATGCCTTCGGGGAGGGCGCAGTTCCTTTAAGGGAGGCCTGATGGCAGTGGCCCACCCTTCTCTCCCCCTCAGAGGCCAGGATAGAGTTGGAGGCCTTCGGGGAGGGCGCAGTTCCTTTAAGGGAGGCCTGATGGCAGTGGCCCACCCTTCTCTCCCCCTCAGAGGCCAGGATAGAGTTGGAGGCCTTCGGGGAGGGCGCAGTTCCTTTAAGGGAGGCCTGATGGCAGTGGCCCACCCTTCTCTCCCCCTCAGAGGCCAGGATAGAGTTGGAGGCCTTCGGGGAGGGCGCAGTTCCTTTAAGGGAGGCCTGGTGGCCGTGGCCCATCCTTCTCTCCCCCTCAGAGGCCAGGATGGAGCTGGATGCCTTCGGGGAGGGCGCAGTTCCTTTAAGGGAGGCCTGATGGCGGTGGCCCACCTGTCTCTCCCCCTCAGAGGCCAGGATAGAGTTGGAGGCCTTCGGGGAGGGCGCAGTTCCTTTAAGGGAGGCCTGATGGCAGTGGCCCACACTTCTCTCCCCCTCAGAGGCCAGGATAGAGTTGGAGGCCTTCGGGGAGGGCGCAGTTCCTTTAAGGGAGGCCTGATGGCGGTGGCCCACCCGTCTCTCCCCCTCAGAGGCCAGGATAGAGTTGGAGGCCTTCGGGGAGGGCGCAGTTCCTTTAAGGGAGGCCTGATGGCAGTGGCCCACCCTTCTCTCCCCCTCAGAGGCCAGGATGGAGTTGGAGGCCTTCGGGGAGGGCGCAGTTCCTTTAAGGGAGGCCTGGTGGCCGTGGCCCACCCTTCTCTCCCCCTCAGAGGCCAGGATGGAGCTGGATGCCTTCGGGGAGGGCGCAGTTCCTTTAAGGGAGGCCTGATGGCAGTGGCCCACCCTTCTCTCCCCCTCAGAGGCCAGGATAGAGTTGGAGGCCTTCGGGGAGGGCGCAGTTCCTTTAAGGGAGGCCTGGTGGCCGTGGCCCACCCTTCTCTCCCCCTCAGAGGCCAGGATGGAGCTGGATGCCTTCGGGGAGGGCGCAGTTCCTTTAAGGGAGGCCTGATGGCGGTGGCCCACCCGTCTCTCCCCGTCAGAGGCCAGGATAGAGTTGGAGGCCTTCGGGGAGGGCGCAGTTCCTTTAAGGGAGGCCTGATGGCAGTGGCCCACCCTTCTCTCCCCCTCAGAGGCCAGGATGGAGTTGGAGGCCTTCGGGGAGGGCGCAGTTCCTTTAAGGGAGGCCTGGTGGCCGTGGCCCACCCTTCTCTCCCCCTCAGAGGCCAGGATGGAGCTGGATGCCTTCGGGGAGGGCGCAGTTCCTTTAAGGGAGGCCTGATGGCAGTGGCCCACCCTTCTCTCCCCCTCAGAGGCCAGGATAGAGTTGGAGGCCTTCGGGGAGTGCGCAGTTCCTTTAAGGGAGTCCTGGTGGCAGTGGCCCACCCGTCTCTCCCCCTCAGAGGCCAGGATAGAGTTGGAGGCCTTCGGGGAGGCCGCAGTTCCTTTAAGGGAGTCCTGATGGCAGTGGCCCACCCTTCTCTCCCCCTCAGAGGCCAGGATAGAGTTGGAGGCCTTCGGGGAGGGCGCAGTTCCTTTAAGGGAGGCCTGATGGCGGTGGCCCACCCTTCTCTCCCCCTCAGAGGCCAGGATAGAGTTGGAGGCCTTCGGGGAGGGCGCAGTTCCTTTAAGGGAGGCCTGATGGCGGTGGCCCACCCTTCTCTCCCCCTCAGAGGCCAGGATAGAGTTGGAGGCCTTCGGGGAGGGCGCAGTTCCTTTAAGGGAGGCCTGATGGCGGTGGCCCACCCTTCTCTCCCCCTCAGAGGCCAGGATAGAGTTGGAGGCCTTCAGGGAGGGCGCAGTTCCTTTAAGGGAGGCCTGATGGCGGTGGCCCACCCGTCTCTCCCCCTCAGAGGCCAGGATGGAGCTGGATGCCTTCGGGGAGGGCGCAGTTCCTTTAAGGGAGGCCTGATGGCAGTGGCCCACCCTTCTCTCCCCCTCAGAGGCCAGGATAGAGTTGGAGGCCTTCGGGGAGGGCGCAGTTCCTTTAAGGGAGGCTTGATGGCAGTGGCCCACCCTTCTCTCCCCCTCAGAGGCCAGGATAGAGTTGGAGGCCTTCGGGGAGGGCGCAGTTCCTTTAAGGGAGGCCTGGTAGCCGTGGCCCATCCTTCTCTCCCCCTCAGAGGCCAGGATGGAGCTGGATGCCTTCGGGGAGGGCGCAGTTCCTTTAAGGGAGGCCTGATGGCGGTGGCCCACCTGTCTCTCCCCCTCAGAGGCCAGGATAGAGTTGGAGGCCTTCGGGGAGGGCGCAGTTCCTTTAAGGGAGGCCTGATGGCAGTGGCCCACACTTCTCTCCCCCTCAGAGGCCAGGATAGAGTTGGAGGCCTTCGGGGAGGGCGCAGTTCCTTTAAGGGAGGCCTGATGGCGGTGGCCCACCCGTCTCTCCCCCTCAGAGGCCAGGATAGAGTTGGAGGCCTTCGGGGAGGGCGCAGTTCCTTTAAGGGAGGCCTGATGGCAGTGGCCCACCCTTCTCTCCCCCTCAGAGGCCAGGATGGAGTTGGAGGCCTTCGGGGAGGGCGCAGTTCCTTTAAGGGAGGCCTGGTGGCCGTGGCCCACCCTTCTCTCCCCCTCAGAGGCCAGGATGGAGCTGGATGCCTTCGGGGAGGGCGCAGTTCCTTTAAGGGAGGCCTGATGGCAGTGGCCCACCCTTCTCTCCCCCGCAGAGGCCAGGATAGAGTTGGAGGCCTTCGGGGAGGGCGCAGTTCCTTTAAGGGAGGCCTGGTGGCCGTGGCCCACCCTTCTCTCCCCCTCAGAGGCCAGGATGGAGCTGGATGCCTTCGGGGAGGGCGCAGTTCCTTTAAGGGAGGCCTGATGGCGGTGGCCCACCCGTCTCTCCCCCCTCAGAGGCCAGGATAGAGTTGGAGGCCTTCGGGGAGGGCGCAGTTCCTTTAAGGGAGGCCTGATGGCAGTGGCCCACCCTTCTCTCCCCCTCAGAGGCCAGGATGGAGTTGGAGGCCTTCGGGGAGGGCGCAGTTCCTTTAAGGGAGGCCTGGTGGCCGTGGCCCACCCTTCTCTCCCCCTCAGAGGCCAGGATGGAGCTGGATGCCTTCGGGGAGGGCGCAGTTCCTTTAAGGGAGGCCTGATGGCAGTGGCCCACCCTTCTCTCCCCCTCAGAGGCCAGGATAGAGTTGGAGGCCTTCGGGGAGGGCGCAGTTCCTTTAAGGGAGTCCTGATGGCAGTGGCCCACCCGTCTCTCCCCCTCAGAGGCCAGGATAGAGTTGGAGGCCTTCGGGGAGGCCGCAGTTCCTTTAAGGGAGTCCTGATGGCAGTGGCCCACCCTTCTCTCCCCCTCAGAGGCCAGGATAGAGTTGGAGGCCTTCGGGGAGGGCGCAGTTCCTTTAAGGGAGGCCTGATGGCGGTGGCCCACCCTTCTCTCCCCCTCAGAGGCCAGGATAGAGTTGGAGGCCTTCAGGGAGGGCGCAGTTCCTTTAAGGGAGGCCTGATGGCGGTGGCCCACCCGTCTCTCCCCCTCAGAGGCCAGGATGGAGCTGGATGCCTTCGGGGAGGGCGCAGTTCCTTTAAGGGAGGCCTGATGGCAGTGGCCCACCCTTCTCTCCCCCTCAGAGGCCAGGATGGAGCTGGATGCCTTCGGGGAGGGCGCAGTTCCTTTAAGGGAGGCCTGATGGCAGTGGCCCACCCTTCTCTCCCCCTCAGAGGCCAGGATAGAGTTGGAGGCCTTCGGGGAGGGCGCAGTTCCTTTAAGGGAGGCCTGATGGCAGTGGCCCACCCTTCTCTCCCCCTCAGAGGCCAGGATAGAGTTGGAGGCCTTCGGGGAGGGCGCAGTTCCTTTAAGGGAGTCCTGATGGCAGTGGCCCACCCTTCTCTCCCCCTCAGAGGCCAGGATGGAGTTGGAGGCCTTCGGGGAGGGCGCAGTTCCTTTAAGGGAGGCCTGATGGCAGTGGCCCACCCTTCTCTCCCCCTCAGAGGCCAGGATAGAGTTGGAGGCCTTCGGGGAGGGCGCAGTTCCTTTAAGGGAGGCCTGATGGCAGTGGCCCACCCGTCTCTCCCCCTCAGAGGCCAGGATAGAGTTGGAGGCCTTCGGGGAGGGCGCAGTTCCTTTAAGGGAGGCCTGATGGCGGTGGCCCACCCGTCTCTCCCCCTCAGAGGCCAGGATAGAGTTGGAGGCCTTCGGGGAGGGCGCAGTTCCTTTAAGGGAGGCCTGATGGCAGTGGCCCACCCTTCTCTCCCCCTCAGAGGCCAGGATGGAGTTGGAGGCCTTCGGGGAGGGCGCAGTTCCTTTAAGGGAGGCCTGGTGGCCGTGGCCCACCCTTCTCTCCCCCTCAGAGGCCAGGATGGAGCTGGATGCCTTCGGGGAGGGCGCAGTTCCTTTAAGGGAGGCCTGATGGCAGTGGCCCACCCTTCTCTCCCCCTCAGAGGCCAGGATAGAGTTGGAGGCCTTCGGGGAGGGCGCAGTTCCTTTAAGGGAGGCCTGGTGGCCGTGGCCCACCCTTCTCTCCCCCTCAGAGGCCAGGATGGAGCTGGATGCCTTCGGGGAGGGCGCAGTTCCTTTAAGGGAGGCCTGATGGCGGTGGCCCACCCGTCTCTCCCCCTCAGAGGCCAGGATAGAGTTGGAGGCCTTCGGGGAGGGCGCAGTTCCTTTAAGGGAGGCCTGATGGCAGTGGCCCACCCTTCTCTCCCCCTCAGAGGCCAGGATGGAGTTGGAGGCCTTCGGGGAGGGCGCAGTTCCTTTAAGGGAGGCCTGGTGGCCGTGGCCCACCCTTCTCTCCCCCTCAGAGGCCAGGATGGAGCTGGATGCCTTCGGGGAGGGCGCAGTTCCTTTAAGGGAGGCCTGATGGCAGTGGCCCACCCTTCTCTCCCCCTCAGAGGCCAGGATAGAGTTGGAGGCCTTCGGGGAGGGCGCAGTTCCTTTAAGGGAGTCCTGATGGCAGTGGCCCACCCGTCTCTCCCCCTCAGAGGCCAGGATAGAGTTGGAGGCCTTCGGGGAGGCCGCAGTTCCTTTAAGGGAGTCCTGATGGCAGTGGCCCACCCTTCTCTCCCCCTCAGAGGCCAGGATAGAGTTGGAGGCCTTCGGGGAGGGCGCAGTTCCTTTAAGGGAGGCCTGATGGCGGTGGCCCACCCTTCTCTCCCCCTCAGAGGCCAGGATAGAGTTGGAGGCCTTCGGGGAGGGCGCAGTTCCTTTAAGGGAGGCCTGATGGCGGTGGCCCACCCTTCTCTCCCCCTCAGAGGCCAGGATAGAGTTGGAGGCCTTCGGGGAGGGCGCAGTTCCTTTAAGGGAGGCCTGATGGCGGTGGCCCACCCTTCTCTCCCCCTCAGAGGCCAGGATAGAGTTGGAGGCCTTCAGGGAGGGCGCAGTTCCTTTAAGGGAGGCCTGATGGCGGTGGCCCACCCGTCTCTCCCCCTCAGAGGCCAGGATGGAGCTGGATGCCTTCGGGGAGGGCGCAGTTCCTTTAAGGGAGGCCTGATGGCAGTGGCCCACCCTTCTCTCCCCCTCAGAGGCCAGGATAGAGTTGGAGGCCTTCGGGGAGGGCGCAGTTCCTTTAAGGGAGTCCTGATGGCAGTGGCCCACCCTTCTCTCCCCCTCAGAGGCCAGGATGGAGTTGGAGGCCTTCGGGGAGGGCGCAGTTCCTTTAAGGGAGGCCTGATGGCAGTGGCCCACCCTTCTCTCCCCCTCAGAGGCCAGGATAGAGTTGGAGGCCTTCGGGGAGGGCGCAGTTCCTTTAAGGGAGGCCTGATGGCAGTGGCCCACCCGTCTCTCCCCCTCAGAGGCCAGGATAGAGTTGGAGGCCTTCGGGGAGGGCGCAGTTCCTTTAAGGGAGGCCTGGTGGCCGTGGCCCACCCTTCTCTCCCCCTCAGAGGCCAGGATAGAGTTGGAGGCCTTCGGGGAGGGCGCAGTTCCTTTAAGGGAGTCCTGATGGCAGTGGCCCACCCTTCTCTCCCCCTCAGAGGCCAGGATAGAGTTGGAGGCCTTCGGGGAGGCCGCAGTTCCTTTAAGGGAGGCCTGATGGCAGTGGCCCACCGTTCTCTCCCCCTCAGAGGCCAGGATAGAGTTGGAGGCCTTCGGGGAGGGCGCAGTTCCTTTAAGGGAGGCCTGATGGCAGTGGCCCACCCGTCTCTCCCCCTCAGAGGCCAGGATAGAGTTGGAGGCCTTCGGGGAGGGCGCAGTTCCTTTAAGGGAGGCCTGATGGCAGTGGCCCACCCTTCTCTCCCCCTCAGAGGCCAGGATAGAGTTGGAGGCCTTCGGGGAGGGCGCAGTTCCTTTAAGGGAGGCCTGATGGAAGTGGCCCACCCTTCTCTCCCCCTCAGAGGCCAGGATGGAGTTGGAGGCCTTCGGGGAGGGCGCAGTTCCTTTAAGGGAGGCCTGATGGCAGTGGCCCACCCTTCTCTCCCCCTCAGAGGCCAGGATAGAGTTGGAGGCCTTCGGGGAGGGCGCAGTTCCTTTAAGGGAGGCCTGGTGGCCGTGGCCCACCCTTCTCTCCCCCTCAGAGGCCAGGATGGGGCTGGATGCCTTCGGGGAGGGCGCAGTTCCTTTAAGGGAGGCCTGATGGCAGTGGCCCACCCGTCTCTCCCCCTCAGAGGCCAGGATAGAGTTGGAGGCCTTCGGGGAGGGCGCAGTTCCTTTAAGGGAGGCTTGATGGCAGTGGCCCACCGTTCTCTCCCCCTCAGAGGCCAGGATAGAGTTGGAGGCCTTCGGGGAGGCCGCAGTTCCTTTAAGGGAGGCCTGATGGCAGTGGCCCACCGTTCTCTCCCCCTCAGAGGCCAGGATAGAGTTGGAGGCCTTCGGGGAGGGCGCAGTTCCTTTAAGGGAGGCCTGATGGCAGTGGCCCACCCGTCTCTCCCCCTCAGAGGCCAGGATAGAGTTGGAGGCCTTCGGGGAGGGCGCAGTTCCTTTAAGGGAGGCCTGATGGCAGTGGCCCACCCTTCTCTCCCCCTCAGAGGCCAGGATAGAGTTGGAGGCCTTCGGGGAGGGCGCAGTTCCTTTAAGGGAGGCCTGATGGAAGTGGCCCACCCTTCTCTCCCCCTCAGAGGCCAGGATGGAGTTGGAGGCCTTCGGGGAGGGCGCAGTTCCTTTAAGGGAGGCCTGATGGCAGTGGCCCACCCTTCTCTCCCCCTCCGAGGCCAGGATAGAGTTGGAGGCCTTCGGGGAGGGCGCAGTTCCTTTAAGGGAGGCCTGGTGGCCGTGGCCCACCCTTCTCTCCCCCTCAGAGGCCAGGATGGGGCTGGATGCCTTCGGGGAGGGCGCAGTTCCTTTAAGGGAGGCCTGGTGGCCGTGGCCCACCCTTCTCTCCCCCTCAGAGGCCAGGATGGGGCTGGATGCCTTCGGGGAGGGCGCAGTTCCTTTAAGGGAGGCCTGATGGCAGTGGCCCACCCGTCTCTCCCCCTCAGAGGCCAGGATGGAGCTGGATGCCTTCGGGGAGGGCGCAGTTCCTTTAAGGGAGTCCTGATGGCAGTGGCCCACCCTTCTCTCCCCCTCAGAGGCCAGGATAGAGTTGGAGGCCTTCGGGGAGGGCGCAGTTCCTTTAAGGGAGGCCTGATGGCGGTGGCCCACCCGTCTCTCCCCCTCAGAGGCCAGGATAGAGTTGGAGGCCTTCGGGGAGGGCGCAGTTCCTTTAAGGGAGGCCTGATGGCGGTGGCCCACCCGTCTCTCCCCCTCAGAGGCCAGGATAGAGTTGGAGGCCTTCGGGGAGGGCGCAGTTCCTTTAAGGGAGTCCTGATGGCAGTGGCCCACCCTTCTCTCCCCCTCAGAGGCCAGGATAGAGTTGGATGCCTTCGGGGAGGGCGCAGTTCCTTTAAGGGAGGCTTGATGGCAGTGGCCCACCCTTCTCTCCCCCTCAGAGGCCAGGATAGAGTTGGATGCCTTCGGGGAGGGCGCAGTTCCTTTAAGGGAGGCCTGATGGCAGTGGCCCACCCGTCTCTCCCCCTCAGAGGCCAGGATGGAGCTGGATGCGTTCGGGGAGGGCGCAGTTCCTTTAAGGGAGTCCTGATGGCCGTGGCCCACCCTTCTCTCCCCCTCAGAGGCCAGGATAGAGTTGGAGGCCTTCGGGGAGGGCGCAGTTCCTTTAAGGGAGGCCTGATGGCAGTGGCCCACCCGTCTCTCCCCCTCAGAGGCCAGGATAGAGTTGGAGGCCTTCGGGGAGGGCGCAGTTCCTTTAAGGGAGGCCTGATGGCGGTGGCCCACCCGTCTCTCCCCCTCAGAGGCCAGGATGGAGTTGGAGACCTTCGGGGAGGGCGCAGTTCCTTTAAGGGAGGCCTGGTGGCATTAGCCCACCCTTCTCTCCCCCTCAGAGGCCAGGATAGAGTTGGAGGCCTTCAGGGAGGGCGCAGTTCCTTTAAGGGAGGCCTGGTGGCGGTGGCCCACCCTTCTCTCCCCCTCAGAGGCCAGGATGGAGTTGGAGGCCTTCGGGGAGGGCGCAGTTCCTTTAAGGGAGGCCTTGTGGCATTGGCCCACCCTTCTCTCCCCCTCAGAGGCCAGGATAGAGTTGGAGGCCTTCAGGGAGGGCGCAGTTCCTTTAAGGGAGGCCTGATGGCGGTGGCCCACCCGTCTCTCCCCCTCAGAGGCCAGGATGGAGTTGGAGGCCTTCGGGGAGGGCGCAGTTCCTTTAAGGGAGGCCTGGTGGCATTGGCCCACCCTTCTCTCCCCCTCAGAGGCCAGGATAGAGTTGGAGGCCTTCAGGGAGGGCGCAGTTCCTTTAAGGGAGGCCTGGTGGCATTGGCCCACCCTTCTCTAAATGCAGTACCTTACTGTTCTCTGTGTGGAATTTCATTTGTTAGCTTTGGCCCAGCTTTCTATTCAGGTCATTCTGAATTTTGATCAGATCCTCTGGAATATTATCTATTCCTCCTAATTTGCAAATTTGATCAGTATATCCCCAATTCTGCCATCCAAGTCATTAATAAAGATGTTGAATAGCCAGGACAAAACCCTAAATGGACAGCCCACTGGTCACTTCTCTCCAGGATGAAAAGGAGACATTGTTGAGCATCCTTTGGGTTCAGCCAGTCAGCCAATTACAAATCCATGTAACAGTTGCCTTTTACAAGCTTCTTTGCAAGAACGAGATACACAGCAAGGGAGTCAGCCACATTACCTGTCAAGAATCAATTCCTGGTATAAGGGTTTAATAAATTTAGGGTTTAGAGCAAGGAGGATGGGATTCATTGTTGGCTTAAACAGAATATTCTGGAATGCTGGAGAAGGTGCTGGCTGAGTAATGCAGTTGTGAGGGTTAATGTGTGTTAGGCCATGTTGTTTATATTCTTATTTTATATAGCAGGTATGTTTATAATATTATAGCTAGGTTAATAGATCTGTGATAAGATGATAGATAGATAGATTATATAGATCAGGGGTAGGCAACCTTTTTGAGCCGGGGGCCAGGTTGCTGTCCCTCAGACAACTGGGGCGGCCGAAGCCGGGGGGTGGAGCTTCCACCCTCCGGGAGCAGAGCCACATGCTGGGGGTGGAGCTTCCACCCTCCAGGGGCGGAGCCACACACCAGGGAGGAGCTTCCACCGAAGCATCATCATCATCATCATCATCATCATCATCATCATCACTACTATCAGTGTTACAGCAGACCTTTCAGCAATAAATGCACCAAAAATACACAGAAATGCACTTTGGAAAGTCACACTGTCTCACCTTCAGAAAGAGTGAGTGCATGTCTCAGAAACTGATTGATATCATCATCATCATCATCATCATCACCACTATCATTGTTACAGCAGACCTTTGTTACAGCACTTTGGAAAGTCACACTGTCTCACCTTCATAAATAATAAAAATAATGAAATAAAATAAAAAGCAATAATAAAAATAATGAAATACAATAAAAAGCAATAATGAAAATAATGAAATAAAAAAACAAAAATAAGTATTATATATTTTTAAAAATTAATGGGAAAAAAAAACCAAGGCAGATCTGAAATGATTAATCTTTCCACCTCCTCCTCCTCCTCCTCCTCTTTCTCCTCCTCTTCCTCCTCCTCTTTCTCATTGAGAGGGGATTTTGCACAAATAAAATAATAATAATAAAGTTACAAGCATAGAAATTACTAAAATGCAATTCAAAATAAATGGCAGAAAGCATGCACTGTTTCAACCCAGAAAGCCACAAGGTGCTGAGAGGGGATTTTGCACAGTGAACACCCAAGGCAAGTAATAATAATAATAATAATAATAATAAAGTTACAAGCATGGAAATTACCAAAATGCAATTCAAAATAAAGGGCAGAAAGCCACAAGTAGTTGGTGTAGCTTCAGCTAACCCCCTCCTCCAATGAACCAACCTCTCGCCTTGCTGTGGCTGCGGCTGCGGCCCTGGCTCCCTGGCTCCCTTTCTCCCTCGCTCTGTACTCCTTCTGCCTCCTCCTCCTCCTTTCCCTGCTCTTAGGGAGGAGGAGGAGGAGGGTGGAGGGTGAGGTCGAGCCCGCTGCAGGCCCGCTGCAGCCCCTGGAGCCCTGTTGGAGTGCTCCAGGGGTTGCACCGGGCCTCCTAGATGGCCACCGCCATTTTGTTTTTAAAAATGGCGGTGAAGTCTCGCGTGACCTTTGCCATCCCAAGGTCACGCGAGACTTCGCCCGCCATTTTGAAAAACAAAATGGCGCCCGGAGCGGCAGAAAAACGGGGGCAATCGGTGGCAGGACTGCGCAGGGGCCGGCGGGAAGGCCTCGGCGGGCCGGATCCGGCCCATGGGCCGTAGGTTGCCGACCCCTGATATAGAGAGATAGATGGTATAAGATGTGTTATTGGGTCATTCCACAAGGTTGCAGGTGCAGGGTTTTTGGAGTTGTTTAGACTATGTGCGCTGGTAAGAAGTAGGTCCCCAAGAGCCAGACCAAAAACGCCAGGCAGCCGGACATTGACTATGACGCCACTAACCAAGACAAACTGCAGAAAAACGTAGGCAATTATATTTCTATACTGATTGTTGGAGACGAGCCCATAGGGAATCATTGGGAAATACTGGCCCATAGGGGATCATTAGGGAATAAGGTCTCATAGTGAATCATTGGGGAATACTAGCCCATAGGAAATAACTGGGGAAAACTGGCCCATGAGGAATCATTGGGGAATAATGTCCCTTAGGGAATCCTTGGGGAAGACTGGCCCCATAGAGAATCATTGGGAAATACTGGCCCATAGGGAATCATTGGGGAATAATGTCCCTTAGGGAATCATTGGGGAACACTGGCCCATAGGGAATCATTGGGGAATAATGTCCCTTATTATTATTATTATTAACCTTTATTTATGAAGTGCTGTAAATTTACACAGCGCTGTAGATGCCATCTTTTTAGTTAGAGGGTTCCCTGCCCTCGGGCTTCTAATCTAAAAAGACATGAGACAGAAGGAGAAGAAGGGAAAGGTGCAGGGGAAGGGTCAGAGGTCCAGCAGTTCCTCTCTACCTCCGAGGCCTGGACCAAGGCAGATGGACTGGAGGGAGGGCTTGGCTTCATCATGGATGGTTAATCTTCTTCCAGGGAAAATACATACTCTCAAGTAGGATAATACATATACAATACATAGCAATACAGGAAATGGTTCGATAAACAGGCACCAAAAGAACATCAAGTAGTAAGCGACAATTATGCAATGCCTGGGAAGGCTTCTCTGAACAGGATGGTCTTCAGCTCCGTTTTGAAGCTGGTTAAAGAAGTGATGGCTCTTCCTTGTGGGGGAAGAAGGTTCCAGGAGTGAGGGGCAGCAAGTGAAAAGGGGCAAATCTGGGATGGGGCAGAGGAAATCCTGGGCTGAGACAGCAGGCCTTGACTACCAGAACGGAGGGAACAACGGAGTGGGAAGGAGAGGAGAAAGAAGGTCTGATAAGTAAGGAGGGGCCAGTCCATGGAGGGCTTTAAACGTCAACGGCAGGAGCTTATACTGAATGCGGAAAGGGAGAGGGAGCCAGTGAAGGGATGCCAACACAGGAGAGAGATGGTCAGAGCGGTGGGTGGAAGTGATAATGCGTGCAGCTGAATGCTGGACGGAGATTAAGGGATGGAGGTGAGAAAGAGGAAGCCCAGCCAGGAGGACGTTACAGGAATCCAGTCGTGAGATCACTAGGGCATGGACCAGGATCTTGGCAGAAGAGGCGGAGAGATAAGGTTGGATTTTGGCAATCTACAAGCCTTGGCTGTGGTCTGGATCTGAGGGATCCACGACAGAGAAGAGTCAAAGATAAAGCCAAGACTGTGGGCTTGCTGGACTGGTTGAATAGAAATGTTGTCCACAGAGACAGAAAAGGAGTGTTGAAGGGTGGGCTTAGGAGGAAAGACAAGAAGCTCCGTCTTGGACATGTTGAGCTTCAAACGCCGATGGCGCATCCACTGAGAGACAGCTGTGAGACAAGACGAAACTTGCTGTTCAAGCCTTGGAGAAAGGTCAGGGGTGGAAAGATACAGCTGGGTGTCATCGGCATACAGATGGTAGGAAAAGCCAAAAGAGCTGATGAGTTTTCCTAAGGACAGTGTGTAGAGACAAAACAGAAGGGGACCCAGAACAGAGCCCTGGGGAACTCCAACAGAGAAGGGAACAGGAGATGAAGTCTGACCCCCTGCAACTACTGCAAAAGATTGGCCAGACAAGTAAGATCTAAACCAGTCGAGAACAGAGTCTGAGAACCCAAGGTCAGAAAGTATGTCAATTAGGAGACACTGATCAACAGTGTCAAAGGCTGCAGACAAATCGAGAAGGATGAGAACAGAGTAAAGGCCATTAGCCTTGGCCTGTAAAAGGTCATTGGAGATCTTAGTGAGAGCTGTCTCTGTGGAATGCCTTGGGCGGAAACCAGACTGAAAGGGATCGAGGATGGAGTTGGCTTCAAGAAACTCAAGACAGCGAGAATAAACAACCCGTTCCAAAACCTTTGAAAGAAAGGGAAGAAGAGAAATCGGACGATAGCTAGACAAAGAGGAGGGGTCAAGAGAAGGTTTTTTCAGAATTGGGGAAATGAGAGCATGTTTGAAGTCCGAAGGGAAGGAGCCTGTAGAGAGAGAGAGAGATTGAAGATATGGAGAAGCGAGGGCAGGAAGGAGGGAGCTATAGAGATTAGAAGACGAGTAGGAATTGGATCAAGAGGACAGGTAGCAGGTTTGGAAGAGTTCAGAAGTGTAGAGAGTTCATCCAAAGAGGCAGGAGGAAAGACAGAAAATTTGTTAGGCGAAGGCGATAGAAGATTAAGAGCAGAAGAGGAATCAGGAGGGACTATCTCAGAGCGAATGGTGGTAATCTTAGAGACGAAATAATTAGCAAAGTCATTAGGAGAGAATGATGAAGAGACAGGAGGAGAGGGAGGTTTATGCAAAGAGTTGAAGGTGGAGAACAAACGCTGCGGGCGCCTCTCATTGGCAGAGATCAATGATTTGTAATAAGTTTGTTTTGCCATAGAGAGGGCGCATGAGAAGGAAGAAAGAACAAATATGACATTATTTTGAAGTAAAGCATTTCTTTCACCTCAGTCCCTTATACAATTGCTCTAAATCAAATCTATTACAAATGCTTATTATAGATGGAACCAAATGACAAACCACACAACCCATGATGTGCAAGAAAAAAAGTGAACAAATGTAATCTGAAATGTATGGGAATCTGAGCTATTTTTTACAGGCATGCTCCATGTCCCTTGCTCTTCCAAATCTTCAGAAAAACAAAATGGATTTCAACACGGAAAAATGTAAGGTACTGCACGGAAAAATGAAATGAACAAATATAAGCTGGGTGACACCTGGCTGAACGGCAGACTACATGTGAAAGGGATCAGGGAGTCCAAGTAGACCACAAGCTGAACATGAGTCAACAGTGCGATGCGGCAGCTAACAAGGCCAATGCGATTTTAGGCTGTATCAATAGAGGTATAGTGTCTAGATCAAGGGAAGTAATAGTGCCACTCTATTCTGCTTTGGTCAGGCTCCACCTGGAATATTGTGTCCAGTTCTGGGCACCACAATTCAGAAAGGACATTGAGAAACTGGAGCCATGTGTCCAGGAGGGGGAGACCAAAATGGTGAAGGGCCTGGAAACCATTAAGTCCTATGAGGAGACACTTAGGGAGCTGGGGATGTTTAGCCTGGAGAAGAGAAGGTTAAGAGCAGTATGATAGCCCTCATATGTCATATTGAGGAGAGAGCTGACTTGTTTTCTGCTGCTGCAGAGAACAGGATCCTTCCTTCCTTCCTTCTTTTTTGTTGCCTTTCTTCATCCCATTCATCCATCCATCCCTCCTTCCATCTTTCCCTCCTTCTTTCCTTCCATCCATCCTTCCTTCCTTCCTTCCTTTATCCATCCATCCATCCACCCACCCTTCCTTCCTTCCTTCCTTCCTTCCTTCCTTCCTTTTTCACTTCCCTCCCTCCCTCCCTCCTTCCATCCATTCCTTCCTTCCTGTCATCCTTCTGTCTTTCTTCATCTGTGGGGCTTTGGCAAGCGCCCTGGGGGCTCGACCTACCCCTTCCCCACTGACCCTTCTTCTTGCCTTGTCCAGGGCTCTCTGGCTGGAAAGTGGCGCAACGACTTGGGCTCAGAGATGGTCTTGGACCCGCTGGACGCCAATGGCTTATTCCATGGCAAATACCTGACCAAGGTTTCGACCAAGAAGTCCATCAAGGTCTCGCCCGTCTGGCATGCAAAACATCGCAGGTGGAAAAGAAGAGGAGCAGTCCACCTTTGGCTTCACCGTCGGCTGGACCTTTTCAGGTAGAATCATTATAGAAACTATAATAGGCCCCATTCCCACTTACAAATAAAGTGTTTCACAATCCAAACTGACGGATCGGTTCAGCAGTGGAGCGTGGTTCACGCTACGTTTGACCCAGTTGCGTTTTCTTGCTGCAAAATAAAATAAAATATCCCGCTTATCGTTCACATCGACAAAGGAATCGATTCAAAATAGCGTGGGAATTGGGCCAGAGAGCGTCCTGCGCCCAAGAGTTCATCTGGTCCAGAGGGTCAGAAAGGAAAGTGGGTCCCGTGACCCAGGAATTGGGCCAGAGAGTGTCATGCTGCCGGACCCCCCCCCCCCCCCCGGGAAAGACTCAGATAGTCATTATCGGACCACGGGGCCCGGACCCCTTTGCCAGACTTTCTCCGTATCCCATTGCCTGCCCCCTTCTTTTCTGCCCCTGCACAGATTTGACAGCGGTCTTCGTGGGTCAGCGCTTTGTGGACGTGGATGGAGAGGAGGCGCTGAAGACGTTCTGGCTCCTCCAGGAAAAAGCGGAGGACCCAAAGGATGACTGGAGCGCCACTCGGTGAGGAGGGGTCAGCAAGGGAGGACCCCCGGGATATGTTCCTCCATGTCCTGGAGGGTGTGGTCAGTTCTTGCCGGACTTTCTGGCAGAGGGATGGGGCGCCTTTTCGGGGAGAGGGATATTGCAAATATTTCAGGAACACCCAATAAGAGAATGAAAGTTCAGCAAATTATTATTTTTATTTAAAAGCTTGATTTTGGCTTGAGAGGATTTTTTCACAAAGGTCCGAAGACCCTGCGCAATTGGCGACAACATCTTTTTTTTATAGGAATCCAGACAAAAGGGCCTGCCAGCCATACATTGGTTGCATACATAGGATACAAACACCTAACACCCCTTGTCAGTCATTGAATATGAAACATATATATTTGTCCTTCCATATTTGCAAGGGTTAGGGGCACAAGACCCCCATGAAAGTAGAAAAACCGCAAATAACAAAAACACCCATGTTTTTACCTGAGAGGATACCTCTCTAGGAATCTCTAGGTCCTCCAGTGCAACTCTGTGGTCAACATCTGACAGACACTGACCATAGAACTGCGCCGGAGGAGCTACAAAGGCCTAGTAGAGTATTCTCTCTAGGAATCTCTAGGTCCTTCAGGGCAACTCTGTGGTCAATGTCTGACAGACACTGACCATAGAACTGCGCCGGAGGAGCTACAAAGGCCTAGTAGAGTATTCTCTCTAGTAATCTCTTGGTTATTCATTGCATCTATTAGTTAAGGTTGACCATAGAGTTCCACTGGAGGGCCTAGATATTCCTAGAGCGAACATATTAATCAAATCCACGAATAATCAAATCTGAAAATATCAAAACAACTATGGAGGGATGTGTGTATATGTATTTCTGGACCCTCATGGGCTTCATGATGGACATCTCTTCCCAGGACTTTTTTCAGTCCATGGCCCACATACTCCCAGTCTGGTGTTCCTTATCTTGGGGAGATTGAGACTAAGGTATCATTTAAGAGTCATAAAAAGGCCCTGAATACCAGAAGGCGGCCTCTCTGACCCATTTGTTATCTATCTGCCCAAAATCCTTTGGCGGGCCGCATGTGGCCCCTGGGCCATACGTTGTGCAGGCCTGAATTGTAGACATTTCCCTAACTCATCCTGATCTATTTTTCTCTTCTAGTACTGTTTTGCCATTTTGTTAATGTTTGTTGTCTTCTTTGGGAGAAGCAGGCCTGACTCCCCTTTCGTGGTTCTCTTTCAGAGTCGGCCAGAATGTCTTCAAGCGCATTGGTCGCGCATGAGAAACTGCGCAGTTTCGCTCCCATCCCTCCCCTTCCGAAGCTCCAGAGAGGGGCTAACCACCTTGGGGGGCACAAAGGCACCTGACTCCCCCTCCCACACCAGCAAAGACCCCCCCCCCCACCGACCCTCAGCCTCCCTCTAAACAGAGGCTGGATGGCCATCTGTCTATTATGTTTTGACTGAGAGTTCCTGCATGGCAGAATGGGGTTGGACTGGATCAGGGCTCTTCTTGGGGTCTCTTTCAACTCAATGATTCTATGATTTCCCCCCTATGGTGCGTGGTGGTTTTTTTTGAGGGGGTTGTACATTGCCAGACGGATTGCAGTACCCCATCCAACCCCACAACAAGAACCACTCCATTAGCCCTGCTATCCCTCTGCTGTTTGCCAACCCCACTGCTAGATTCAGCTCAGCCTTCCTCGCAGGGTTGTTGTCAGAAGAGGATGGGAAGGGGTAGAATAAACTATACCCCTCATTGAAGGGGGGTATGGACAATGTAACCCATGAATGCAGGCTCTATGGTGAGGGGAGGACCCCCACTCAAGACCCCCTTGCATAAACCCACAAAGCCCCCCCACCCCCTTCAGCTTCCCTGACCCCTTCCCCCCAGCCAGAAAACTTTTATGTCCAGAAAAAGGTGGCCCAGAGGGGGAAGAGGTCATCCTGGGCAGGGCAGGTGGAACAGCCCCCCCCACACACAAAGTGGACATGAGTGACCCTCTGAATTTGGGGGGGGGTGGCAAGCAGAATCCAGTGGGGTGAGTCAGGTGGATCCTACTCTGCGGATCCTATCCATTGCAGAGAGGGAAGACACCAACCCACAGCCCCCTCTGGACCCACAGTATAGCTTCCTCTACTGATTGCTTACTTTCTTTGATCCTATATGGACCCTTTGTACCAATAAAGTAGTTCTTATTCTTACCTTGCTAATGTGTCTTGTTCATTTACCAGAATGTAAAGGTTCGCTAATATACACTCTTTCCTCCATAAATGCTAGGTTTGGGGGCTCAAGACCCCAGTGGATATGGGAAGCACCGCATATAACAAAACCACCAAGTTTTTACCTGAGAGGATACCTCTCTAGGAATAATCTGTAGGTCCTCCAGGGTAATTCTGTGGTCAAAGTCCGACAGACACTGACCATAGAACTGCGCTGGAGGAGCTACAAAGGCCTAGTAGAATGTCCTCTCTAGGAATCTCTAGGTCCTACAGTGCAACTTTTAGTTCCAGTTGACCATAGAGTTGCACTGGAGGACCTAGATATTCCTGAAAAGGAACATATTAATCAAATCTGCAAATATCAAAAGCCGCAAATATGGAGGGATGAGTGTGGCTTATTCTACTTACTTACTTACTTTCTTTGATCCTATATGAATCCTCTAAACCAATAATGTAGGCCTTATTTTTAATTACTAATGTGCCTTGCTCATTTACCATAAATGCAAAGGTTCATATGTGTGTGTGTGTGTGTGTGTCTGGCTTTGCTTCGTGAATCTTCGTTCGCGAAGCAAAGCCAGAGATACGCACGCGCGTACATGGATGGATGGACTCAATGGGAAAAAGCAATAATGCTGGGAAAGGTGGATATAAGCAGAAAGAGAAGAAGGCTGCATGCCAGAAGGACTATTAAGGAGGACATGGAAATGGATTTGTAGAAACTGAGCAGAGCAATGGAGGACAGAAGATCTTGGAGATGTCTCATTTATAGGGTCGCCATGGGTCAAGATTGACCCCATGGTGGATAACAACACATCCCACACGTCCTACATTCTGTCCTCCTTTGTGGTCAAGGCATCTGGTCACTCTGCTCATACTGTCCAACATACTGTTGGACCCCAGGATGCTGTTGCTGTTGCAATTAATCTATAAATCCCAAATTTGACCACTACCGTTTTCCAGCACTTTGTGCCTAGTGACTGGAGCTGGTCTTAAGGGGGCCAAAGGGTCAGCAGGGGGCAGGGGGGCTTAACCTTGTCCGGAGACCCTTCCCACAAAGCCCAGAAACCCCGGGAAGAGGGTTGCTCTGCCAACTTTAGACCCCCCGAAGAAGAAGACCCTTCCCCAGATTTATCCAGGAAGAGCTTCTCCTCCTCCAGTTTCCTCCCACTCCTTTACCCCCATGTATTTTAGGATAACCATGCAGCCCTGCAATAGGATCCTCTGGAGCATTGGAGGGGCAAGAGCGTCTCTTGGGGGGCTCCCTGTGGCCCTGGATGTGGGGGGGGAGGTGACCATCGGGGCTAGCCCCCTCCCCACTCCTCCATCGTGGGGGACTATGATTGTATTGTTGTAGAAAACTGCTACGGTGACTTAAAATACTGCAAGTTCTCTCACTAAACTCACAGCAGACTTTGGTCTGACAGAGTCAGTAAGGAGGGGACCAAGATGAATTTAGAAACACAGATTTGTTTATTTAGACAGCTGTCACTCCAGGAGGAATTCACATTCCAAAATGAACCCCAGAGCCCCGAATAAAGAAAATGGCCACTTTTTATAGGAGTTTAGACAAAGAACCCCATCTAGCATATTTCATTGGCCATAGCAAAAGTTAAACATATAGGATTTCCATACAATCAGGGTACAGAATTATGAATACATTAAAGGTACACTTTAGCCATTTACCCTATCTGCTTCACTCCCCTTTACAGGCCTTGCGGAGATATCTCCCTTCCAGGATTTATGTCTCCTCACTAAACAAACTCCAGACCTTCGAGGTCAACCCCTGGGTCATCTTGAGCTCTTATGCCTCAGCTCTAACCTTTGCCTGCATTCTTGGGGCCTTCCAAATGCTTATACATATGTACCCTTATTTCTATTACACTACATTTATATATGTATGCTAAATATTAAACTTTTAAAACTCTTCTACCTCAGTATTCTCCTGTCTGGCTGAATGGGGTCTCACCAGATGACCCTTAGCTCTAAGGTCCTATGAAAAGAGACCCCACCTCAGCATTAAGAAGGAAACCGACTCCACTTATAGGAATTGTTCCAGGGAAGGCTGCCTCCAAGGGTGGGGTCTATTCTCCAGAGATCTGGATGTCCATCTGTCAATGAGGATATTTTGATTGAGATTTCCTGCATGGAAGAATGGGGTTGAACTGGATCAGGGCCCTTTTAGGGGTCTCTTCCAACTCTAGTATCCTATGTATTCCTGCATGGCAGAAGGGGTTTGGACTATATGGCCCTTAGCAGTCCCTTCCAACTGTAGGATCCTATGTATTCCTGCATGGCAGATGGAGAATGGACTATATGGCCCTTAGTAGTCTCTTCCAATTCTATGATTTCATGATGTGGATAAATAAACAGGATGCACTGGTAGGCAAAAAAGAGCTTGACTTTATTGCTCCATTTAGGTTCAGCAAAAACAACTTAGGCCTGGTAGAAACGCCTCGCAACCCTAGCACGTCTTCCATACAACAAAATGGCAGTGCACTGCAACATCATTATGGCGCCGCAAAAAGAACATGCTTTATGAAGGTTCTCTTTGCTCCAGGAAGCCACACGGTTTGTCCGCTGCATCCTCCTCGTGGAGCAAACCAGGGCGCTGGCAGACCGCCCTTTTTGGGCAGTCTGTACCGGGCCTTACTCAGGATTGTAGAGAATAACTACCCTTGGTAGAAGCATCCCTAGTAGAGCTGACTCTGCTGCGCGTAAGTCAGAGGAAGAAACCCTCTTTAGGAGCATGACCTGGTTTCTGCTTCCAGGAAAAGGACAGAGAACAAAGGGCAGTACCTTTTATTGACCCCTAGCATGGGAAGTGACCTTTTTGCAAGCCACACTGACCAAATGACCATCAGTGTTCCTGCTAGAACACACACACACACACACACACACACACACACACACCCTTCTCAAGGAAAGAAAACCTAGATCTGCAAAACTCTTCAGTCCATTTTTGCTCAGATGCATTTACATGCAATAATAATAATAATAATAATAATAATAATAATAATATGTAGATAGCCCTTGTGGCACCTTTAAGACTCACTGAAAGAAAGAAGTTGGCAGCATGAGCAGTCTACTTCCTCAGATGCATTTAGATGCAACACTAATACTAATAATAATATGTAGAGACATCTTTGGACACCTTTGAGACTCACTGAAAGAATTTGGCACTATGAGAAATTCTAGACTTAACTCTACTTCCTCAGATGCATTTAGATGCAATAATAATAATAATAATATGTAGAGATCTTGCAGCACCTTTGAGACTCAATGAAAGAAAGTTGGCAGCATGAGCAGTCTACTTCTTCAGATGCATTTAGATGCAATACTAATACTAATAAAATGTAGAGATCTTGCGGCTCTTTTGAGTAACCGAAAGAAAGAACTTGGCAGCATGAGCTTTCCTAGACCCCAGTCCACTTCTTCAGATGCATTCAGTCAGAAGATGAACACGGCTATAGCTTTGAATTCCACGCTTAGCTGTGACACTTTTGACCGTTTAAAGGTTTTATTCTTTCCTTAACAAAAGTCTTAGGCGACTTGAATCGTCCACATGTCCTACATTCTGTGGTGCCTTGTCCTCCTTTGTGGTCAGGGCATCTGGACACTCTGTTTGGGGATGCGAGGAGGAAGGAGGGCGTATGGCCACTGAAACTGGGAAACGGACGGAGCCAAGGCAAGGCCCTACGTGAACACACTGTACGCAGCTTTCAGCTTACGATGAAGCAGTGTGGTAAAAGAATGAATAGTGGGCCTGCCTTTGGTGCATGCACACAGCCACATCGCCATGCCTGACCCCCTTAATACTCAATGGGTTTCAAGCATACATGCTTTTTGCCCCTCGTAAGGTAAAAGCCTAGTATATTCCACAATGTTGCCCCATTGTGTCGGGAATGATTTGATTTAGATTTCCTGCATGGCAGGGGTTGGACTGGATGGCCCTTGCGGTCTCTTCCAACTATATGATGCTATGATTCTATGATTGGCAAGTACACTTTTCCTATGGACAAGTCTTCCCCAGTATTTCTCTATGGGCAAGTATGGTTTCCCTTAAGGGAAAGAGAATCATAGAATCATATAGTTGGAAGAGACCACCAGGGCCATCCAGTCCCCAATGATTCCCTATGGGCCAGTGTTCCCCAATGATTCCCTATGGGCCAGGATTCTCCAATGATTCCCTATGGGCCAATATTCCCCAATGATTCCCTATGGGCCAGGATTCCCCAATGATTCCCTATGGACCAGGATTCCCCAATGATTCCCTATGGGCCAGGATTCCCCAATGATTCCCTATGGGCCAGGATTCCCCAATGATTCCCTATGGGCCAGTATTCCCCAATGATTCCTTATGGGCCAATATTCCCCAATGATTCCCTATGGGCCAGTATTCCAGAATGATTCCCTAAGGGACAATGTTCCCCAATGATTCCCCTAAGGGCCAATATTCCCCAATGGTTGCCTATGGCCAAGTATTCCCCAATGTTTCCCTATATGACAATATTCCCCACAGGATTCTTAAGCTCTGTCCAAAATTCTTGAACAAATGGGCATTCTCACTACATTTGTATGTAAATTCCTTTAACTCCACATCCATGCCAACATTTGGATTGAAATTTGTCATTTGTAAATGCTAATTGATGTGGCATCCTGTGCCATTTTCTAATCATTTTCGTTTGTTGTTCTTTTACATTTGTATTTTTAATATTAACAATTTGTTCTAGCCAAATTTTAATTTTGTCTGTATCAATCAATAAATCTTTTCCCCAGTTCATTGTCAGTCCTTCTGTCGTTCTAAATTGGGTTGTTAACATAATCTTATAAATTTTCCCTATTAGTCTTTTCCACCTTCTAATTTTTTTCAATTATTTCTTCTAACAATTCATTTTAATCTACAATATTTAATGGTATTTCATCTAGTAATTTTATTATCCCTTTTATTTGAATCCAGTATTGATTTCCAATTAAAATAGTGAATTTTTCTTCCTGTATTCATGCCCCTGTTGATTCATATTAATTTCCAGTTATTTTAAATACCTTGATCTTTAATTTTTTTAATATCTTTCCAAAGCCTTCATTATTACTTTTATTTAAATATTCAATTGGTAACCATTTCCTGTTTTTTATACCCAGTTTTTTTACTCCACTTCTCCCATATTTTATAATTCACCATCATTGGACCAATTATTTTCTCCCCCCCCCCCCCCCCATATTTTCCCCTGAAAGATAGAGACAAACTCCATTTGATTGCTCTGTCTTTCTAATTTAACCCACTTTGTATTTTGGTTATATTCTACCTCTATCATTCTAATCAATTGAACCACCTCAAAATATAATTCGAGTGATGGAGCTCCCCATCCTCCATTACTTTGATGCTCATATAAGAATGCCTTAGATAATCTGGCTTTTTTATTGCTTGATATCCATTTTAATATTGACCTATCCCATTTCTTCAAAACTTTACAAGGAATTGTTTCTAGGATAGTTTGAAATAAATATAAAAACTTTGGTCATACCATAATTTTAAACATCCTAATTTTTGTTAGCAATTTCCAATTTTTACTTGCCCATTTGGAGATTTGGCTATTAATTTTTTCCATAATTGATTATCATTACCCTGTACAATATTATTTAACTTAATTGATAAATTTACACCTAAATATCTCATGTTTTTATCCCCAATTTTAATCCCGATGCAGTTTGAATTTCTTTTTGTTCCCACCAATTTGTGTTCATAAACATTATCTATGATTTATCCATATTAAATTTAAGCCCAGAAATGTTTTTAAATTTCTGAAATATTTCCAATAACTTGCTTGATTCGGTTTCTGTGTCACTATCAGAGCATCATCTGCAAATAAATTCAACTCTATCTCTTCTTTACTTATTTCATCTCCCTTTCTCTCTTCTGATCCCGAATCATATTTGCAAACGGTTCCATTGCTAATATAAATAATAAAGGGGAAAGTGGGAAACTTTGCCTTACTCCACTTTTCATTTTAGATTTTCTTGATTTCTCTCCATTTATCATGATTTGTGCTTCTGTATCATTATATATTTCCATGATGGTTTCACTAAACCTTTCCCCTAATCCAAAATCCCTAAAAAATTTATAGAGATATTCATGATTTATTGAATCAAATGCTTTGTAAAGATCTAATTTTATCAAAGCTAATTAATTTTTGTGTTGTTTAGCATGATATAATATATTAAATATATTCCTTATTGGTTCCTGAATATATTTCCCTCTCACAAATCCATATTGTTGTTCTTTAATTAAAGTAGGTAAATATTCTTCTAATCTATTAGCTAAAATTTTCATTAAAAATTTATAATGTGGATTGCTTCATATGATAGGATGATAAGATTAGGGTTGGCTGGATCTTTATTGGGTTTAAGTATTAATATAATTTCAGATAGTTTCCATGTTTCTGGGATTATTTTATTATCCAAAATTTCATTGTAAATTTTAGTCAAATGCTCACTCAATTCATTTTAAAAAGTTTTATCAAATATAGGTGTGAATCCATCTGGGCCAGGAGATTTAATTCCTTTTGAATCTTGTATTACTCTTTCTACCTCTTGTTTAGTTATTGGGGAATTTATATAATTTCTCTGTATTTCATTTTTATATTTGTTTTTCGATCCTCCACTTTCTTCTCTTCGTACAATCTTTCATAAACTTTAACTAAAACTTCTCTTATTCTCTCATCATCAGTTATTATTTCACTTTTGTCCCCTGTTATTTTACTAATCCTCTTTTCCCCTCTTTTTCTTTTAAGGAAGTTGGCCCAACTCTTCATACTTCTAGTATCCCATGACTTAAATTCATTCCTAGTATACATTTGGTTTGGTCCAGTTTGTTAATTTCTTCTTCTTTTTATCCCACTGTTCTTTTATAGTTATATTCTTTTTGTAACATTTCCACTTCTTCTATCAATTTCTTTCTATATAAAATTTTCTTTTTTTAATTCCTATTTCCATGCTTAGGCATTTCCTCCTTACCATTGTTTTAAGCGCATCCCATAGTATTTGTTTTGAAATGTTTCCCCATCATTTAAATCAAATGGAAGCGAGGAAATGAAAGGGAAAGTGGACAAGCAGCCAGCCACGTTCTATCCATCTATATATCTACCTGAAGCAAAAACCATGCACATTTTTGTCCCCCCGCCCTCCCTCTGACAGCTCTTTGCAACCCCTGTCAGTGACCCCAATTTCCCCTTTTTGCCTCCTGTCAGATGAGAGTTGTTTGCTTGCTTTTGTGGGTTCCCTCTTGGAGAGAAGGAGGAGAGGGTCCTGGGCATTCCTGCCATCCCTGCCTCCTGCGTGTTGATGGCACAGGACCCCCACTGGACGTGACACCAGAGGCCCCGGCAGAAGAAGCCAGACCCGCACTGCTGGGCCACGAGCCTCCTCTCCTTCTCGCTCTCTGCCCTGGTCCCCTCCTTCCCTTCCTTCTCTCTTTTCTCTCTGTTTTGCCCTCCTTCTTCACTCCTTCTCACTGCTTATCCCTCCTTCCTTCTCTCTCCCTCCTTCCGTGTTCTCCTTCCCTCTTCTCTCCCCTGTCCCACTTTCCCTCCCTTTTTCCTTCCTTCCCTCCCTCCTTCTTTTCCCCCTCACACACACACACACACACACACACACACACACTCCTTCCCTCACTACCGATGCATGCCTGCGCCCGAGGGTCACTCCCAGGCCACCCCGCCTCCTGTACATTCCTCCTCCTCCTCCTCCTCCTCTTCTACTCTGCTCTTCCTCTTCCTCGGCTGCAAGTTTGGAGAAAGAGGGGAGAGGAGGAAGAAGAGGAACAGGAAAGGAAAGAGAAAAGATGGAAGAAGAGAAGGAAGAAAAGGAGGTCAGGAAGATGAGGAGGAGGAGAAAGAGCCCGTGAGGGGTGGCGTTGGCAGAGAAGGAGGAGGAGGGGGGGGAGAAGGAGAATGAGGAAGAGCAGAGACGAGGAAGAGGAGGAAAAAAGGAGCGCAAGCAGTGACAGGAGGGGGAGAGGAGGAATAAGAGGAGGGGGAGGAAGGCAGGGAAGGCAAGGGAAGAGAAAAAGGAAAAGCCGCAGGGTGCGCATAATCTGTCATTACAACTACAACCAAAATAATAATAATAATAATAATAATAATAATAATAATAATAATATATCCCGCCTCTTCCAATTGAGGAAGAGGGAAAAGTCGCTTGCAATAAGCCAGCAGGAGAGGGGAGCATGATCCTCCCGCTGCCTGCCCTCTGACCTTAATCCCTCCCTGAACTTGACCCGATCATGATTGGGGGCAAGTTCATATTTCTCAGAACCCGGGTTTTTTCAGAAGAAAGGGTATTTGCCCCAATTATGAATGGCTCACGCTAAGCGGCATTTGCCACGGAACGGGGTATGCAAGCCTCTGATTGGCTTGTGGGGGATTCGGGGCCAATATGAACTTCACGTGCAAGGATCGATTTCTGATCCGGGGTAAAAGGTAGTCTGGATGGGCCCATAGAAGCCAAATCTTGGTAAATCTTTATTTTATGTCCATTATATTCCAGATTTTGTATTGATCTCAGTTTTTTAAAGACCATGTCCTTCATGTTTTTCTTTTCTTCTCCTGCTGCCTTGTGCCCCCAAACGCCAGTGGGCTCTCTCTAGATCATCCGGGGAAACTTTTAAATCATAGCTTTTCCACCATGTTGTTAATGTAGTGATTAAATCACTAGATTTAGCTTGTTCTGGAAAGTTCCTTATTCTTACATTTCTCCTTCTTTGTCTCTTCTCAGCCTCTATGAATCTGTCTCAAAGCTTTACGACTTCATTTCTCAGCGTCTCTATCTGTTGTTCATCGTTTTCAGCTTTTTGCTTTGCTTCCTCAGTTGTCTTTTTTATTTCACTCGTCTGTTCAGTGAGAACTTTAATTGTACTCTGAATGCTTTGGAAGGCATCAAACAGCTTGTCTAATTTACGATCCAGGACTTCTAGCAAGATTTTTGTGGGAGGAATCACCATTGCTGTCTCAATGTTGTTCATAAATCATGCTGCAGCTGGCTTTTCTCTCCCACTTGCTTTTCTTCTTATTCAAAGAGATCTTGCTTGTTCAGGATCTTAATTCTAATGTCCAAATTAAGTGCCCTGCACCTTTTGTCAACTTTATGTGCAATAATAAATCTATTTTCTATCTCTTAGAAGGGAGAAGACTTGAAGGCATCTATCTGTCAAGGTATGCTAGTTGTGACTAAGTTGTGACTGGATGAGAGTCTAGTAAACTGGCAGGTGTAGTCCATGATGCACTAGCAATCAGTCATGTAATTAGCTAATTAGGCCAGGTTGTTGTGTTAGCCAATTAGCAAAGTATAACTGCATTGCAATGTCTGCTGGACTGTTGAGAGCATTCTCTGTACATGCTCTCCATGCTGTTGGGAGCTTTCTGTACATGCTCTCCATACAGTTTGGTAGCACTCTGAATGTGTTCTCTATGCTGGTTGCGACCTTGCTGATAATACTGCTCTCCATGCTGCTGCAATGGTAATGTTATAATGATACACTGCTGAACTAGGAGTTTTTTACTGTGCTTCAATTTTTGCTGTTATGTACTGTGCCATTTGTACTGTTTTGTTTTTTACTTCTGTTTCATGACTTCTCTTGAGTAAAGCAATTTTTGTGAAAACGTCTCCAAAACTCTGCTATCTTTTTGCCTCAATACACACCCCAACACTATCCTCTTTCCCAGCGCATGTGCATCCCCTCCGTTCACTATCTGCTTTGTTTTCAGTGCACAGAATCAGATCATACACATAACTTTGATGTAAGTCCATTTATTGTTTCTGAATCGCTTGTATACATATCTGTCAACAGTAACTGGAGTGAATCGCTCCTTGACAAGAGGCTGGTCCAGTTTCTGGCAGCTTGCTTTAAACCATAAATGCTCTTTTGTAATCTGCATTTCCAAGAGATTTCCAATCCTGGAGGTTGCTCCATATAAAGTTCTTCAGTGAGATCTCCATATAGAAAAGCTGTGCAAACATCCAGATGTTGAACAGTCATTTTCTTGTAAGCTGCAACAGCTAGGAGAGTCCTGATGGTTGCTTGAGTAACTATGCCAGCAAAAGTTTCGTTGTAGTCCTCACCATACTTTTGAGTATTGCCTTTAGCAACAAGTCTTGCTTTGTACCTCTGAATCTTCCCTTATGCTTCTAGCTTTGTGGTAAAGACCCATCTACAGCTAATTGCTCTTTTTCTTTCTGGCAATTCGGACAAAGTCCATGTCTTGTTTTTATATAAAGGATTGAATTTCCTCACTAACAGCTTGCACCCACTTCTCAGGATCTGTCTTTGTCATTCTCTTTATCTTTTTCCAATCAGAAGGTTTTGGAATTAAGTCCTCTGTGGCTTGATAAGAGAATCTGTCAGGTGGCATATCTTTATAGGAGCGTTCTTCTTACCTGGATTTGGATACCTGGCTCCGCTTCTTGCTTACCATCTGGTTCCTCATTGTTAGGCTGCTCCATTGCAGGTGAAGTTCCTTCTGGATGCAAGAGTCTTGGAGGATGGAAGAACTCCACTTGCTTTGGTTGCTGGTGGGAGTCTTCTTTTTCTTTTGCAAATAAATCTCATAGACATCTTGGTTTGGATTAGATTCAGGCTGTAGCCTTTAATAAATAGAAACAGCATGTTATAGTTGAAGCCATTCTGTATTGTTTGAGTGAGGAAAAACCATCTTTCTTGAAGTAAGTATCTTCAGGATAAGCAGTTTAAACTAATCTGGGACCTCTTCTGAGATCTCACTGAGTCTAAACTGGGACACCTTCTGGGAACTAGACTGGGACCTCTTCTGGGCCCATAACCCAATAAAAACATAGGGTGCAATTTTAGTTTGCCAGGGTGTTAACCGTTTTAAAGGTAAACTAAAATACGCTGGCATGAGAGTAAAACTTGTTGGGAGTTTAACTTTCATCAGCAGAGCAATGAAAACGTGGATCAGACTATCTGGTTTCCCACTGACCACTTTCACCCTTCAAGGACCAAGAGGAGGGACACATCTCTGTCTCTCTCAAAACACATTTCTGTCCTACCTGCAAAGCTTTAAGCTGTGCCCCTTTGGATCTTACAGGATCCCATGAAAAGACCTTGGAACAACAATGAGGGGATGCTTGAATAATAATAATAATAATAATAATAATAATAATAATAATAATAATATATTTATATCTTGCCTCTTCCGTTTTGGGGATTGAGGCAGGTAACAACAAAATTTGTACAATACACAACAATAAAAACAACAAGCCCCACAAGACCCTGGCCCCACTCTCCCTCCCAAGTATAAAATTAAACAATAAAACATGGTTAAAATATACATAACAATACATCGAAATTAATAAACAATCCACAAATGAGAAAAATAATAAGAGGAAGGGGATTCAATTTAATAATAATAAAACTAGCACTTCCTCTCTCCAGTCCCACCAGCTTTGCCTGAAATGCAGCCAGATGAGAAAGGATTGCTCCCACCATTGTAAACATTCCCCTTGGTCCCAATAGATAATTTCTAAAAGTTTGTTCAGCAAATAGAAGAGATGGTCAACAGACCTTCAGAGCTGACATCTAGTGCCCTGCTGCTGGCTGGAAATAGCTTCTCCCATGTGTGGGTCCTGTGATGACGGTTTAGATGTCCACTCTGACTGAAGCTCTTTCCACATTCCATGCATTTAAAGGGCTTCTCCCCTGTGTGGGTCCTTTGATGTCTGTTTAGATGTCCACTCCAATTGAAGCTCTTTCCACATTCCATGCATTTGTATGGCTTCTCCCGTGTGTGAGTCTTTTGATGTGAATTTAGATCTCCACTCTGACTGAAGCTCTTTCCACATTCCATGCATTTATATGGCTTCTCTCCAGTATGTGTCTTTTGATGTCTGTTTAGATGTCCACTCCGACTGAAGCTCTTTTCACATTCCATACATTTGTATGGCTTCTCCCCTGTGTGTGTCCTATGATGTGAATTTAGATCTCCACTCTGACTGAAACTCCTTCCACATTCCATGCATTTATATGGCTTCTCCCCTGTGTGCGTCATTAGATGTACGCTTAGATTTCCACTCTGAATGAAGGTCTTGCCACATTCCATGCATTTATAGGGCTTCTCCCCCGTATGAGTCTTTTGATGTAAATTTAGATGTCCACTCTGACTGAAGCTCTTTCCACATTCCATGCATTTATAAGGCTTCTCCCCAGTGTGGGTCTTTTGATGTGTGTTTAGATGTTCACTCCGACTGAAGCTCCTTCCACATTGCATGCATTTGTATGGCTTCTTCCCTCTGTGAGTTCTTTGGTGTACAGTGCAGGCATTTCTATCTCTGAAGCTCTTTTCAGGTTCCATGTGTTTGTGTGGCTTCTTCCCTGTGTCAGTCCTGATACTGGGGGCAAGGGTGGGAGATAAATAAATATAATAATGATGATGCAATCTGTTCTGAGAGTCATTGTTGCTAAAGAGTGGGGTAGACTACTTAAAATAAATAAAATTGTCCTAATGCAGATTTTTTTTTAAAAAATGCAACATTGACCACCTTGTAATGAAGTTTGATCCAAATATTGGTGATCACATTGTTCTGGGCACCACAATTAAAAAGGTGTTGACAAATTGGAGCGTATCTAGAGAAGGGAAACTAGAATGGTGAAGGGTCTCGAAACCATGCCTTATGAGGAAAGACCTATGATGCTGGGGAGATTTTACCTGGGGAAGACATGATTAAGGGGTGATATGATAGCCCTGTTTAAATATTTGAAGGGAGGTTACAGTGAGGAGGGAGCAAGGTTGTTTTCTGCTGCTCCAGAGAATAGGAGACAATGGAGCAATGGATGGAAGCTGCAGGAAAAGAGATTCCACCTCAATATTAGGGGGAACTTTATGAGAATCAGGGCTGTTCAACAGTGGAACACAGTCCTTCCTCTCAGGTTTTGGAGCAGTTTCCAACTTTGGAGGTCTTTAAACAGAGGCCGGTTGTCCATCTGTCAAAATGAGGATGCTTTGACTGGACTCAATTAAGAAGGAAAGCCCTCCCTCCTTCCATCTGCCTTAGTCCAAGCCTCAGAGGGAGAGAAGAACCGATGGACCTGATCCCCTTCTTCCCCACCGCCATCCCCTTCTTCTACTCTTGTTTGGTGTCTTTTTAGATTGTAAGCCTGAGGGCAGGGAATGGTCTATCAGAAATACTAATAACTGTAAGCAGCTCTGAGAGACTTTAGGGCTGAAGGGCAGGGTATAAATACCATAAATAAATAATAATAAATAAATTGTGAGTTCCTGCATAGCAGAAGGGGGTTGGATGGCCCTTGTAGTCTCTTCCAACTCTATGGTTCTATATAGATCCAACCCCACTGATGTAGACAATTAAAGATGCAGGATTACTTGACCCTTGGAGATCTCCACATCCCATAGAGAAAGATGTCATCTTCTAGTCAGCAGTCCATAAGACGTATTCCAGAATTTATCATTTTTCTCAGCTCTAAATTCTTATTTTCCACAATTAATCCAACTTACATCCAGAGCATTCACCAATAATAGACTGGGTGCCGGAAGGACTTTCCCAGACCTTAAAAGTCCTGGCGGTTTAGGTCCACACTCCCAATGCATGACCTTTTTAAAAAGTACATAGAAAAAGCAATAGAAATTCTTTACCTAGAAAACAGATCTGAAACTACCTCTTTAGTGCTACTATGGGACACACGGAAAGCGGTGCTTAGAGGTCTGTTTATACAGGAGGGATCTAAACAATAGAAAAGTACGGAAACAAAATGCCAGGAATTGATTAAAGAAATTGGAGTCTTGTCAAACTCCCACAAGAAGACGGAAAATCAGACATTAAAAACTAATTAGACCTACACTTAGTTCAAAATAAATTGCAATACACAAAAGCCTGCTTCTATGCAAACAATAATAGGAACCCGAAATTGCTAGCTAGTTTAGCAAAACAGAAGCAGAAAGAAGAATTGTTGCAGGTATCAGCTCCCCAAATGGCAATATCAAAACCCCGAAAGTCGACAGTTCATCCCTGAAATCTCTCAAAATTTCAAAAACACTCAAGGAGCCCATCTTGTTAGGAGAAATCAAACAGGCAACCCAAAACCTCAACCAAGGAAAACTCATTGATCCGATGGATTTACGGGAGAGTTTTACAAGTTACATTATAATAAAACTGCCCCACACCTAGAACAACTATTGAATGAGATTTCCTGCATGGCAGAATGGGTTGGACTGGATGGCATTTGTGGTCTCTTCCATTTCTATGACTCTAAGTTGCAAGGTCTATGTCCCCAACCTTGACGCATTTCCAGAATTGGCCCCATTCCCAAAACAAGCAACTGTCAACCTCCCACCTCAGCATTTCCATCAATAGCATTAATAAACCAGGATATTTAATTCTAGAAAATAGGATTAATAGCTTCATCACTGAGTATATCTCTATTGACCAAACTGGCTTTGTGGCAAATAGAAAACTATCTGACGCCATTAGACGAGTCCTAAACGTCATCTGTCATGCCTCAAAACCTAAAACCCCACTTGCCTTTATGTCCCTAGATGCCCTGAAAGCTTTTGACAGAGTGAACTGACAATACTTGATTGGAGAAAATTTGGAAATTAAATTAATTAGTTTGCTGGAAAACCTATACACAAGATCCTCAGATGCCTTAGTAACAGTGAACAGAACAAACTCTTCTATCTTTAGGCTCCAAAGGGGAACTAAACAAGGATGTCCTTTATTATTATTATTATTATTATTATTATTATTATTATTATTATTATTATTATTATTATTTATATAGCACTGTAGATTTATCCCTGCTGTTATTTGCTATTGCAATAGAGCCCTTAGCCACCTCCACCAGAGGAAATGCAAACATAAAGGGACCCAAAATAGGAGGAACAATTAACAAGCTAAATCTCTTTGCAGATGATACGACCATCTTCCTAACACAACCTTTGATAGTCTTACAGGTTTCTGAACTACTCAAAAATTAAATTTCTGTGTCAACATTGCATATGAAAACCAACTAGATGTTCAAAAATCTACCAATCTCCGGTTAAAACCCTCAGGATTTACTTACCTAGAAATCAATACTATGAAGATTTCAGTCAGATAATCCCCAGAAGCTACAACAAAATGTCTAAACGGTTAACCTCTAAAGGACTAGAATAGAAGAGATTGAAACTCTCTCTTCTAGGCAGAATAGCCTTCATTACAATGTTGATTGTCCCTCACCTGTCCTCCCTATTTCAAACCATCCCATTTCAACCACTGCGAGACTCAAACTTTGCCGAAATCTCATCAGTACATTGGCATTTAACCCAGATCCAGGAAGCCCACAGGACACCTCTCTTCCAAAAAAGGGTTAGAGAGAGGTAGCAATGCCTGATCTTGGACTATATTTTCCAGCATTGCAACTTAGTTAAAGTCATCCAGCCTCTGCTTAAACACTTCCAAGGAAGGAGGTTCCACCAAAATCCAAAGGAGCATCTTTCACTGACCAAGAGCTCTTACTCTCAGGAATTTGTTCCTAATGTTGAGGCGAAATCTCTGTTCATGTCCCTTGCAGCCATTGCTCCGTGTTCTAGTTTCTGGAGCAGCAGAAAACAAGCTTGCTCCATCCTCATTGTGACACCCCCTCAAATACTTAAGAACTATCATATCAAGCCTTAACCATCTCTTTAACAGGCTAAACATCCCCAGCTCCCTAAGTCTCTCCTCATAAAGCATGGTTTCCAGATCCTCCACCATTTTAGTTGCTGTTCTCTGCACACGCTCCAATTGGTTAACATCCTTTTTGAATAGTGGGGCCCAGATAGGGTTGCCATAAGTCAGGACCTCCAAACCGGGACAAATGTAGGGCAAATGTAGGACAACCTTTTCAAATGTAGGGCACATTTTATAAAAATGGAGGACATGCGGAAAAAATTGATGCTTTTTAAAAATGTTAATATAAATGCATGTTTCTTAGGCATGATCAAAATGGAGGACATTTGGGCATTATTCCTAGTCAGATGGCAGAAATGGACTTCCTTTTCTGCCCAAACCACCCCCCTCCATTCCAAAACACACACAACAGCACATTTGGGCACTTCCCGTGGCTTTACTTAACATGGCCTCTTGCATAGTTCAGAGGCTTATTCCATAATCAAACCCCTTGAGTTTAACACTTAGCATGGTTTAACATGGCTATGCATATTGAACATGTCAAGGTGGTTTCACAAGAAGTGGATTTGCCGTTTCAGGTTTCTTGCACCAACTCTACTTCTCAGAAGTGTGTACTTAGTCAAGGGACTTTGATTTTTTTTCACTGCACATGAGTTTGTAAAAATCAGAGCAGCTAACATTGGCCATGCCTGAGAGGCTTGCTGATATCAATATCACCATCACCATCATCACCATCATTGTCACAACAAGGGAGACTTGTTAGCATTAAAAGCACAAAAAATACACCAAAACCACACTTTGGAAGGTGACACTCTCTCAACTTCAGAAGCTGACTCAAATCACATCATCACCACACTATCCTTGTTGAAGCAAGGGACAATTGTTAGCATTAAAAGCATCAAAAATACACAGAAAAGGCACTTTAAAATGCACTTTAAAAATACAGTTTAAAAAATACAGCTTAAAAATGCACTTTAAAAATACAGTTTAAAAAATACAGCTTAAAATGCACTTTAAAAATACAGCTTTAAAATGCACTTTAAAATACAGTTTAAAAAATACACCTTAAAAATGCACTTTAAAAATACAGCTTTAAAATGCACTTTAAAATACAGTTTAAAAATACAGCTTAAAATGCACTTTAAAAATACAGTTTAAAAATACAGCTTAAAAATGCACTTTAAAAATATAGTTTAAAAATACAGCTTAAAATGTACTTTAAAAATACAGCTTAAAAATACAGCTTAAAATGCACTTTAAAAATACAGTTTAAAAATACAGCTTAAAAATGCACTTTAAAAATATAGTTTAAAAATACAGCTTAAAATGTACTTTAAAAATACAGCTTAAAAATACAGCTTAAAATGCACTTTAAAAATACAGTTTAAAAAATACAGCTTAAAAATGCACTTTAAAAATACAGTTTAAAAAATACAGCTTAAAATGCACTTTAAAAATACAGCTTTAAAATGCACTTTAAAATACAGTTTAAAAAATACACCTTAAAAATGCACTTTAAAAATACAGCTTTAAAATGCACTTTAAAATACAGTTTAAAAATACAGCTTAAAATGCACTTTAAAAATACAGTTTAAAAATACAGCTTAAAAATGCACTTTAAAAATATAGTTTAAAAATACAGCTTAAAATGTACTTTAAAAATACAGCTTAAAAATACAGCTTAAAATGCACTTTAAAAATACAGCTTAAAATGCACTTTAAAAATACAGTTTAAAAATACAGTTTAAAATGCACTTTAAAATACAGTTTAAAAAATACAGCTTAAAATGCACTTTAAAAATACAGTTTAAAAATACAGCTTAAAATGCACTTTAAAAATACAGCTTAAAATGCACTTTAAAAATACAGTTTAAAAAATACAGCTTAAAATGCACTTTAAAAATACAGTTTAAAAAATACAGCTTAAAATGCACTTTAAAAATACAGCTTAAAAATACAGCTTAAAATGCACTTTAAAAATACAGCTTAAAATGCACTTTAAAAATACAGTTTAAAAATACAGTTTAAAATGCACTTTAAAATACAGTTTAAAAAATACAGCTTAAAATGCACTTTAAAAATACAGTTTAAAAATACAGCTTAAAATGCACTTTAAAAATACAGTTTAAAAATACAGCTTAAAATGCACTTTAAAAATACAGTTTAAAAAACACATACAGTACTTGCTCCTTCTCCTTCTCCTTCTCTTCCTCTTCATCCTCCTCCTCCTCCTCCTCCCTGGCACCAAAAAAGGGCAAAGGAAATGGCCCTTTCCTTTCCCCTCTGGCTGCAGCCCAGCCCAAGAGAGGAGGAACTCCTCCTCCTGAGTCTGGCTGGCCAATGGGGGCAGACTGGGGCTGGAACAGCCCCGCCCCCTGCCAGCCCTCACAGGCTCAGGCCTGGAGGACCCAGCCTGAGGAGGAGGAAGTCCTCCTCATTAGCCCTGCGCGCAGCTCTGCAAGGGCCAGCAAAGGCAACCTCATCCACCCGGGACAAGGAGGAAACCGTGCAGGGACGCCCCCTAGTGGTCAAAACCCGGGATTGTCCCGCCCCCAGCCGGCTTATGGCAACCCTAGGCCCAGAACTGGACACAGTATTCCACATTTATGCAGGAATAAATCTGTGACTATTTTCCTGTCATGTTTTTGCCATGTTTTGGGTTTCCCAAATTCTGGGTTTAGTTTGGATTTATTTAGTTATATTATATTGTGATTGTATTGATGGACACTGCAGCCAAAGGCTGAGTTGCGGATTGAAGATGAATACTGGATACATTTGGCCTTAGAGCAGCTGTGGGACAGGACTGTTTTGGGCCAAACCATGAGAGATGGGTATGAAAAGAATTAGTTACTGGTTAAGATTTACAGACAAGAGTGTTCTAATATAGCTGTGAGATAAATTGTTATGCTTGTTTGTTGGGTATTGCTATGACTGATATGGAATATGCTGACATAATGAATACAAACACCTGGACAACTTCAACAGGAAAGAAGAAACCCTTAACGTGAACAAAGTTTGGCTACTAGTCCTAAAAAACAGTAAAATCAGGACTCAGCAAATGTAAATGACAAACCACCCAGAGTCAGGGATTTTCCCAGCAGACCATGATCACTAATTAAACAGACACTAATCCTCTTTGCATATTCTCCCACCTTGAGGCCTTTCCATCAACAACAGAACAATACACAGATTAACATGGAAATCACTCCTCCCCAAACAGGGTCACACACACACACACACACACACATATATATACAGACACAACTCTATTCCAGGCAAGCATTCTCTGAAGATGCCAAAACCACAGATGCCCCCAAATTCAGCGAGGCATTCTGTCATTCACCACTAGCAGCAGGTAGGTGTTTGTGTTCACTTATCGTTAGGCTGTTTGGACCAGGAAAAAAAGGGGTAGAGCGGTCTTGATGGTCTTGCCCGGACTCGTGAGATGGAAGACGGGAAGCTGGTTGCTGCTTTGTAGCCTTGCGTGGCCCAGAGAGTGCTGCCGCGCCACCGCACTATAGGGGAGAGGGGGAAGGGTGCCGCCACACTAAAGGGATGATGGAGAAGGGGCGGAAGGAAGCCTCATCCTCGGCGTGCTGATTGCCACGCCACCGCTGCCTCTGCTGGGGAGATGGTGAGTGGGGTGGCCTTTGTAGCTTTGCCCGGCCCCGTGAGTGCTGCCATGCTATAGGGAAGAGGGAGAAGGGGCAGAAGGAAGACTCGCCCTCGGCCCACCGGTTGCCATGTTGCTACTGCCTCTGCTCGGGAGATGGTGAGTGGGGCGCCCTTTGTAGCCTCGCCCAGCCCGCAAGTGCTGTTGCGCTATAGGGGAAATGGGGAAGGGGAGGAAGGAAGCCTCGCCCTCAGCCCACTGGTTGCCATTTCGTCACTGCCTCTGTTGGGGAGATGGTGAGTGGGGTGGCCATTGTCACCTCACCCAGCCCGGGAATGCTGCCGCGCCACCACACTACAGAGAAGATGGAGATGGGGCAAAAGGAAGCCTCGTCCTCGGTCCGCTGGTTGCTGCATCGCTGCTGCCTCTAACTTCAGCATAGAAGTAGGTTATATGTTGGCTACTAACTGTAACTGTTAAACCTAACAAAAGCCAACTAGATATTTCCTAGAAAAGGAGATTCAAAGAAACCCTATTTTTCTCGAACCAGATCAGTAGTGTGATTTTTGTATACAGTTGGGGGTTTTTTGGGGAAAAGAAAATAAGGAGGCTCCCAACCTGTTTAAATATTTGAAGGGATGTCATATTCAGGAGGGAGCAAGCTTGTTTTCTGCTGCTCCAGAGACTAGGACACAACAGAGCAATGGATGCAAACTGCAGGAAAAGAGATTCCAGCTCAATATTAGGAGGAACTTCCTGACAGTAAGGGCTATTCGACAGTGGAACAAACTCCTTCCTCGGAGTGTAGTGGAGTCTCCTTCCTTGGAGGTCTTTAAGCAGAGGCTGGATGCTTTGATTTGGATTTCCTGCATGGCAGAATGGGGTTGGACTGGATGGCCCTTCTTGGGGTCTCTTCCAACTCTATCATTCTATGATTCTATGAACCTTATCTTATTAAAGCTTTTGGGCAAAAGTAATGCCCACCACTTTTTAATTTGTTTGTTTATTCTATAATTGTCCTTAACACTGTTGACTATAATCCACAATAAATATAAGCAGTTATAAATTTTAGGCACGGTTAAAGTTAGAGTAATCTAAAGTAGATCAATATTTAACCCTCCCGATGGTCTTTACACAACAACTAAGTGTATAATATTAATAGGAGGAGCATAGATTTTTTTTTTGTTACCTTAAACAGATCATACTTCTGAATCTTAAGCTTTAGTAAATTCTTTTCTCCTTCTGGATGTAATAGATAATAAGTAGTTTTGAAATGTATTTGGACTTTGAATTATATTACTAGATCTCAAACATAACCTTTCAATATGATGTCTGAAGCAGAAATCCAAGATACTTAAGAAGGGAACAATAGTGAAGAAAAAGAAAAAGAAAAACTGCACGGTATGTTCAAAATAATTTTATCCTGGATGAAACTGGAAATTGAGAACTGATATAAGAGCCAAGATCCATGCTGAAAGACGGCAAGAAATTAAAGAATGGGAAGAAATAATAATAATAATAATAAAATCTATATGGAAGAATAGGAACAAGAATTACAAATATTTAAAGATTTGCCCTCGCAAATATTAAGGAAACGCGAGCTGGTTCCGCCTTGGAGTCATGATAGCCGCCACTGGGCGCTTCAGCCTCCCTTCTTGGGCTTAGATCCTCCAAGGAGCTCTCCCGTTCTTGCCTGCCTGCCTTGACTTCGCCTGCGCCAGGCCCACGGACAGGGGTTCTACAGTCCTTGCGATATGTTCCAATCTCAAGGCAAGGGCCACGCAGCCCTCCTCCAGACGCTCCTCCATCAGGCAGGTTCCAAAAGGAAAAATTAAGGGGAAAGGGAATGGGTGTAGGTCCCTGGTCTTCTGGGCATCAGATAAATCAGTACGCCCCAACCAGCCTCCTAGAAAGGCAGATTCCTGAAAGACAGCCAGGCTTCCAATTGCATTCCCCCTCTTTCAACAAGAGGCTGTACTTTGGGGAAGGGACAGCTTTATTGAAGAAGGAGATACATACAATAGAAGTGACTTCTTTTGTCAGGAATGAAAGTTTCTATTAACATATAGTTTATATAACCCCATCAAGCAATCCCACCCCAATAAAGCAAACTAACAGGATAACTCTTTCCCGCGCAGGGATGAATCTCCTCTCTGGGGATGTAATATCCTCCAGTCCGGCTCTTGGCAAAACTCTCACACAGCATTATCTCCTCACTGCACTTGTGGCCTTGAGTGATAAACCCTTAGCCACAACAGGTCCAATTAATACCAAACCTTAACAGCATATACATTTACGCACAACTAAAAACCCCGTCATCCCCCAACCCAACATAACGGCATATTAAAATATAACAAACATAACATCATAACATTGCATAAACAATATCATAACCTCTATAGGCACTCTCTATGCTTCCCTTCCCAACATAGACACCAATCTCTGTCTTAGAGATCCAGGCCTCTGCTGGCAAGGCAGCTCCCTAAACATTCCTAACCACGAATGAGCCAAGCACACATTTTAACAGCCAGTCTATCTCTTTCTAGTACTTTCCATTCACCCATTATACAATCTAATACATAACCAACTACTAACTTCATCCAACAATATACTAACAAAACCCTAAACTTATAACCCTCATGACACAACCCCTGAATAAATAAATGAATGAAGGGGATTTCTGACAGAGAGACAGATACCCCAAAGGGATCGGAAATGAATTTTGGGCTTTTGAGTTGACCTAAAAGCATATTGCTGTTTTGTGGGTTTGGGATTTGGCCAACACTGAATATATTGCTGTGTTGAGTCCCTATATTGGGAGAAATGTGGGATATAAGATGATGATCATGATGCTCATAATAGATCAAGGGGTGTAATAGTGCTACTCTGCCTTGCTTTGGTCAGACCTCACCTGGAATACTGTATCCAGTTCTGGGCAACACAATAAAAAAGGATGTTGAGAAACTGGACAGGGAGGGCCTGGCCAAAGGAGGGCCAACAAAATGGTGAAGGGCCTGGAAACCATGAAGCCCTATGAGGAAAGACTTAGGGAGCTGGGCATGTTTGGCCTGGAAAAGAGACAGTTAAGAGGTGGTGTGACAGCCCTGTTTAAATATCTGAATGGATGTCAGATATTGAGGAGGAGGGAGCAAGTTTGTTTTCTGCTGCTCCAGAGAAAAGGACCCAATGGAGCAATGGATGCAAACTACAGGAAAAGAGATTCCACCTCAACATTAGGAGGATAAACAGCCTGTCCTGAGAGTAAGGGCTGTTTGACAAAGGAACATACTCCCTCAATGGAGATTTTGGTGGAGTCTCCTTTGGAGGTCTTTAAACAGAGACTGGATGACCTCCTCTTTCTCACCTCCGTCCTTTAATCTCTGTCCAGCATTCAGCTGCACGCATTATCACTTCCACCCACCACTCTGACCACATCTCTCCTGTCTTGGCATCCCTTCACTGGCTCCCTCTCCCTTTCCGCATTCAGTATAAGCTCCTGCCGTTGACGTTTAAAGCCCTCCATGGACTGGCCCTCCTTACTTATCAGACCTTCTTTCTCCTCACCTTCCCACTCCGTTGTTCGTTTTGGTAGTCAAGGGTTCCTGTCCCAGCCCAGGATTTCCTCTGCCCCATCTTGGATTCGCCCCTTTTCACTCACTGCCCCTCACTCCTGGAACCTTTTAACCCCGCGAACAATAGCCATCACTTCTTTAACCAGCTTCAAAACGGAGTTGAAGACCATCCTGTTCAGGGCAGCGTTCCCAGGCATTGCATAATTGTCACTTGCTATTTGATGTTCTTTTGTTGCCTGTTTTATTGAATCATTTCCTATATTGCTCTGTATTTTATATGTATTATCCTACTAGAGAGGCCCCTTCCCCACCACCACTCCCTTTGTGTCGTGTCTTTCTAGATTGTAAGCCTGAGGGCAGGGAACCGTCCAATTAAAAAGATTGTATGTACAGCGCTGTGTAAATTTACAGCGCTTTATAAATAAAGGTTAATAATAATAATAACGATGATGATGATGATGATGATGCTTTGACTGAGAGTTCCTGCCTGGCATAAAAATGGGGTTGGGCTGGATCAGGGCCCCTGGGGTCTCTTCCAACTCTATGATTCTTGGCCATAAACTTTGTTTTATTTATATCTTTATTATTATTATTATTATTATTATTGTTATGCCTGCTAGGGGAAGAAGAGAGAAGCGGGACCTTAAAGGATGCTCCTCTGGGGGTCTTGGTTCAGGACATGGAAAGGAAGGCCAGCCAACCCCCCTCAAAGTAATGGCTGCAAAGGCAGGTGGAGGAAGGGGCTAGTCTCAGTCTGACAGACCCTGCAGGGTTGTTGTTAGGCGAAAGGAAGGGGACATGAGGGGAAGAAGGGGCTCTGCATACGAAGAGAGATGGAGCTGGAAAAGGGGTCCAAGGAGGGAAGGATAGTGGGTGGGAGAGGGAAGAGTGAGGCAAAGGAAGAAGGGAAAGAAGGAAGGGATGAGAAGGAGGGATAAAGGAGAGAAAAGGAAGAGGGAATGGGAGACAGACACCCCAAAGGGATGGGAAAGACATTTGGGGCTTTGGAGTTGGACCAAAAAGCATAGGGCTGTTTTGTGGGTTTGGGATCTAGTTCTGTTTTGCTCTTTTGTGGCCAACACTTTCTTCTCCTGAATGGCTTTGAATCTACTTTTGTCCTTGTATTTTTAAACTGCTTCTAGCTACATGTTTTAAACAGAATTGACACCGAATTGTCTTTACCTTTGCAATGTATGCTTTTAAAACCGTTTTGTAGAAGGAGCGCCATAAGACTCCTCTGCCATTGTTTTCAATGAGAAAGACACAGACACACCATCCATCTAGAGAGAGAGAGAGTTAAAGTATTCACAAGTAGCATAAATTCCAGATTGCAGCCCTTGGCTTTGCTCTTTTGTGTAATAAGGGATGGCATCTGACTCTGTCATTGTTTTAGATATGAGAGAGAGACTATATATAGATATATAGATATATGTACTCAGAATATGGAAAGGTAGCATACATTCCATTGCTTTAAATGAGAGACGCACAGACGGCTGCGATATATAGTATATATATATATATATAGAGAGAGAGAGAGAGAGAGAGAAACAGAAACAGACAGAGTCCTCTCTTTCTAAAGCAGAGCCTTCCTCCTTCTTCTCCTTTTCCCTCCTGAGTCCAGCTCCTTACCTTGGGCTCCTTTTTGTCCTCCTTTTCAAAGTCTCCTCAGAGCAAGGAAGGAAAGAAGGAGAGGGGTCCCAGTGCCTTGGAGCCCCAGCAGCAAAGTCCGTCCCTCCTTCTCTCCTCAGGGATCCCCTCAATGGCCAAACACAAGAAGAAGATGGAGGACAGCCCTCGGGAGCACTGCGCATGCTCAGTCTAAGCTGCTGAAGTCACGGCTGCCCTCACTGCCTGCCAGGAAGGAAGATGTCTTCCTCTGAGCATGCTCAGTCTCAGCCCCTGAAGTCACGGCTGCCCTCACTGCCTGCCAGGAAGGAAGATGTCTTTCTCTGAGCATGCTCAGTCTCAGCCCCTGAAGTCACGGCTGCCCTCACTGCCTGCCAGGAAGGAAGATGTCTTCCTCTGAGCATGCTCAGTCTCAGCCCCTGAAGTCACGGCTGCCCTCACTGCCTGTCAGGAAGGAAGATGTCTTCCTCTGAGCATGCTCAGTCTCAGCCCCTGAAGTCATGGCTGCCCTCACTGCCTGCCAGGAAGGAAGAAGGGCATGCTCAGTCTCAGCCGCTGAAGAAGGCTGTCTTTGGAAGAGGAGGAGGTGGAGGCCAAAGTTTTCATCCAGTGGCAGAAGTGCCCCTCTCTTCTCCCCAAAATTCCCCTTGAAGAGCCCCCTCCTTCCTGGAAAGAGGAGCAGAAGAGGAGGGAGACCCAAAGGCCTTATTTTTTTTTGGGGGGGGGGAATTGGGACTGACCAGGACCCCCTCTTTGGCCTTAAGGGAGGGAGGGGCAAACCCAATTCATCTCTGGGGGGGAGGAGGAAGAGGGACCCCACAGCCCCTTCTGGGGGGAGTAAGAGAGAGAGAGAGAGCCCCCCAATGGCAGTCTGGGAACTAGGCTGAGAGGTCCATAGGATCCACACGCAGAGAGAGAAAGACCTTTTCCCTCCCAACAACAACCCTGCAGAGGGGGCCAGCAGAGAGTCCTGTTCTGGGAACATACAGAAAGAAAGGGCAAGGGAGGCACCCTCGGTTCTCCCCTTCCCCAGAAGAAAACACACGAACTAGTGGACCTCCTCCCCTCAGAGAGAGAGAGAGAGAGAGAGAGAGAGAGGGTCTGTGCTTGTCCTTGTAGTTTTTTAAAATGCTATTAGCTGTGGGTTTCAAACAGAATCAACACTGAATTGTTTTCACCTTTGCATTTTCTACTTTGAAAACCAAATTGCTATTTTGACTTTTGAAAGCCGCCTTTGGTGCCCTGGCAATGAGGCGGCAGCAGATAGATAGATAGATAGATAGATAGATAGATAGACGCACACACATACATATACATATATATACCACACACACACACACACACACATATACAAAATATTCAAAAGTAGTACAAATTTTGCCCTTGTGTATAATAAGAGATGCCACCTGTTTTCAATGAGACAGAGATATATTCAAAATATTCAAAAGGAGTACAAATCCCAGTTGGGAAACCTTGAGGGCTTTGCCCTTTTGTATAACTAGGGACACCATCTGCCTGTGCCATTGCTTTCAATGAGACAGAAATGCACACAAACATGTTTAAATGTGAAGTCAAGGGCTTTCATGGCCAGAATCCATAGTTTTTTGTGGGGTTTTTGGGCTAAGTGGCCATGTTCTAGAAGAGTTTCTTCCTGACGTTTCACAGATGCTGGCGAAACCTCAGGAAGACACTGTGCCAGAACATGGCCACTTAGCCCAAAAACCCACAAAAAAACTATGTATTCATGTTTTAAATGAGACACGTATATTCAAAAGATTGAAAAGTAGCATAAATTCCAGATAGTAGCCCTTGAGAGCTTTGTCCTCTTGTTTAATAAGGAGCACCATCTGACTATGACATAAACATTATCTATCTATCTATCTATCTATCTATCTATCTATCTATCTTCAAAAGTAGTACACACTTCTCTCTCCTTCCCCCCTTCCTTCCTTCCTTCCTTCCTTCCTTCCTTCCTTCCTTCCCTGCTCAGTCCTCAGCTTCATTTCCACCCATAAGAACAACAGAGGCACACACACAGACACACACACACACACACACGGAAAGAGAGAAAGAAAGACATCTTAGGGAGATGCTGGGGATGTTTAGCCTGGAGAAGAGAAGGTTAAGAGATGATATGATAGCCCTGTTTAAATACTTGAAGGGATGCCATATTGAGGAGGGAGCAAGCTTCTTTTCTGCTGCTCCAGAGACTAGGACCCAGAGCAATGGATGCAAGCTCCAGGAAAAGAGATTCCAGCTGAACATTAGGAGGAGCTTCCTGAGAGTAACTCCTTCCTCGGAGTGTAATGGAGTCTCCCTCCTTGGAGGTCTTTAAGCAGAGGCTGGATGGCCATCTGTCAATGGGGATGCTTTGATTATGCGTTCCTGCATGGCAGAAGAAGGAGGTTGGACTAGATGGTCCTTTTTGGGGTCTCTTCCAGCTCTAGGGTTCTATGATTTCCAATGCAGAGCCTTCCCTGCCTCCTTTTCCTTCGTGAGTCCAGCTCCTTCTCATGGGCTCCATTCTGGACTCCTCAAAGTCTCCTCAGAGGCAGGGAGGGAGGAGGAAGAGGAGGCCTGCCTTGGAGGCCCAGTGCCACCTTCCTTTCTCTCCTGAAGGCTCCCCTCAAAGGTCAGTGGAGGAGGAAGGAGAAAGAGGCCTTGGGAGACCTGTGCATGATCGGAGGGAGGTTTCTAGGGACCTGCACATGCTCCGTCAGCCCCTGAAGCCCTTGCTGCCCTTGCAGCCTTCCCTGAAGGGAGGAGGAGGAGGAGGAGGATCTAGAAGATGTTTGGAGATTTAAAAATAAAGAAGAAAACGGCTTTACTTTCTTCTCAGAAAGTCGCAACTCTTTCTCACGTATAGATCTGTTCTTTGTATCGAAAAACTTAATCCCTCAGATTCAAAATATGGACATCCTTCCAAAAAGAATATCGGATCATAACCCTATAATTTTGGAATTAAAAGAGAAAAAATGGAGTATGACTGGAGATTACAAAATAATTTGTTAAAAAATGAAAACATCAAAAATAAAATCAAAGAAGCCTTAAAATTATATTTTAAGGAAAATAAAACGGAAGGAATGGCGAGTAAAACCATCTGGGATGCAGGAAAATCTGTAACAAGAGGAGTATTTATAAAAATTCAAACAGAACTCAAAAAGGAAAGAGAAACGAGAAGAAAAACTATTAATGGATGAATTAAAAGTCAAAGAAGGAGAATGGAAAAAGACAAGGGATGTAACACTCAAACACCAAATGGAAAAGTTGCAACTTCAATTAAAGGCAATTGCACTGAAAGAAATAGGAAAAAACCTAAAGAAAGCCAGACAAAAACATTTTGAATTAGGCAACAAAACCAGTAAACTGCTGGCAAACAAATTAAAGGAAAACATGGAAAGAAGATTACTACAGAACTAGTGTATAAAAGGGAAAGAATAACAGACCAAGATCCTACATGTATTTAGAGAATTTTTCGGAGATCTATATAGAGAAAACCTAAATAGCGAACTAGACAAGAAAGAAATATGTAGTTACTTGGATAAACAAAGAATTCCAAAATTAAATGATGAAGAAAAGATGAAGTTGAGCCAGCCATTGAGTAACAGAGAGATCTCAGCAGCCATGCAAAGACTGAAGCCCAACAAAACACCTGGACCAGAAGGCTTTCCCTCTGTCTATTACAAACAACTGGAAGAGGTTCTCGTAGAACCCCTGACAGAGACTCTAAATCAGATTCAAGTCCATGGGATTCCTGAATCATGGAAATCCGCCTATATCTCCCTGATACCAAAAATAAACGGAGATAAAAAAGATGTCAAAAATTATAGGCCGATCTCCCTGCTCAATATTGACCACAAGATCTTCTCGTCCATCATAGCAGAGAGAATAAAAGGAATACTGTGTGGAATAATACACAAAGATCAAAGCGGCTTTTTGCCTAGAAGACTTTTGAAGGACAATATTAGAACTACAATTGATATCAATGAGAAGAAAATGGCCATGGTCCTATTGGATGTGGAGAAGGCGTTTGAACGGGTAAACTGGTATTTTTTGTTGGAAACCACCAGAAGAATGAATATGGGAGAAAATTTCTTAAATTGGATTAAGGACATTTATAATGACCAAAAAGCCCAGATAATCATCAACGAAGAGAGAACTCCTAATATTAACATCGAAAGAGGAACAAGACAAGGGTGTCCTCTTTCACCCTTACTATTCATCATTGTATTAGAAATTCTAAATATTAAAATAAGAAACGATCAAACAATAAAGGGAGTCCAAATTAAAGACTGCTGTTTCAAGTTAAGAGCCTTCGCGGACGATATCATACTCTATCTAGAAGATCCAAAGACATCGATAAAACGCATAGAAGAGACTTTGTTTGAGTACGGAAGAGTTTCAGGTTTCAAAGTAAATCAAGAAAAGACGTCAATGTTGACTAAGAATTTATCACAGAAAGAAGATGAAGAACTGACAAAATTATCAGGCTACAAAGCGGAAAAAGAAGAAAGGTCTCTGGGCCTGTACTTAACAAAGAGAAATATAGATCTTTTTCACAACAATTATCTGAGAACTTGGAAAAAAGTACAAAGTGATTTGGGGAAATGGGCTAAATTACATCTTTCTTTCCTTGGCAAAGTGGCCGTTATAAAAATGAACGTCCTGCCTAGATTTATATTCCTCTTCCAAAACTTACTGATTGTCTCACACATGCGTTACTTTGAAGGATGGCAAAGAGAACTCCCCAAATTCTTGTGGTCTGGTAAAAAGGCAAGAATTAGTAGGGAAATCTTAACTGAAGAGGGAAGGTTGTGCCTTAAGCAATCTCAGATTATATTTCTTTGCAGCTTGTTTACTCTGGTTAGAGGATTGGATTAAATTAGAGAATAGAAGAACATGATGTTTGGAAAGTGTCAAACTAAGATTCGGATTCCATGCTTTTCTTTGGTATGGAAAACATAAAGAGAACACAGATTTTTCTCATTGTTTTGTGAGGAACTCATTATTAAATTAATGGCTGAAAATTAAAAATCTTTTCTATACCGAGTTACCATCACGGGTCTCTTTTCACGAAACTTTTTTGCAAAGGACAAAAATAAACCAGGAAAGCAATTATATTTGAGACCGTGTGCTTGAGACCGTGTGCTCGTTGCTGAAGGGGAGGAGCTTCTGTGAGTCACATCTGTGAGTCACAAGGGGGCGGAGCTAGCACACTAGCTTTATATACCAACTTCCAGAGCCTTCCAGAACAGTCCGGCCAGAGAGAGAGGAGAAGGAGAGGAGCTGCTTGGCAGCCATTTTGAGACCGTGTGCTCGTTGCTGAAGGGGAGGAGCTTCTGTGAGTCACATCTGTGAGTCACAAGGGGGCGGAGCTAGCAGACTAGCTTTATATACCAACTTCCAGAGCCTTCCAGAACAGTCCGGCCAGAGAGAGAGGAGAAGGAGAGGAGCTGCTTGGCAGCCATTTTGAGACCGTGTGCTTGAGACCGTGTGCTCGTTGCTGAAGGGGAGGAGCTTCTGTGAGTCACATCTGTGAGTCACAAGGGGGCGGAGCTAGCAGACTAGCTTTATATACCAACTTCCAGAGCCTTCCAGAACAGTCCGGCCAGAGAGAGAGGAGAAGGAGAGGAGCTGCTTGGCAGCCATTTTGAGACCGTGTGCTCGTTGCTGAAGGGGAGGAGCTTCTGTGAGTCACATCTGTGAGTCACAAGGGGGCGGAGCTAGCAGACTAGCTTTATATACCAACTTCCAGAGCCTTCCAGAACAGTCCGGCCAGAGAGAGAGGAGAAGGAGAGGAGCTGCTTGGCAGCCATTTTGAGACCGTGTGCTTGAGACCGTGTGCTCGTTGCTGAAGGGGAGGAGCTTCTGTGAGTCACATCTGTGAGTCACAAGGGGGCGGAGCTAGCAGACTAGCTTTATATACCAACTTCCAGAGCCTTCCAGAACAGTCCGGCCAGAGAGAGGAGAAGGAGAGGAGCTGCTTGGCAGCCATTTTGAGACCGTGTGCTTGAGACCGTGTGCTCGTTGCTGAAGGGGAGGAGCTTCTGTGAGTCACATCTGTGAGTCACAAGGGGGCGGAGCTAGCAGACTAGCTTTATATACCAACTTCCAGAGCCTTCCAGAACAGTCCGGCCAGAGAGAGAGGAGAAGGAGAGGAGCTGCTTGGCAGCCATTTTGAGACCGTGTGCTTGAGACCGTGTGCTCGTTGCTGAAGGGGAGGAGCTTCTGTGAGTCACATCTGTGAGTCACAAGGGGGCGGAGCTAGCAGACTAGCTTTATATACCAACTTCCAGAGCCTTCCAGAACAGTCCGGCCAGAGAGAGGAGAAGGAGAGGAGCTGCTTGGCAGCCATTTTGAGACCGTGTGCTTGAGACCGTGTGCTCGTTGCTGAAGGGGAGGAGCTTCTGTGAGTCACATCTGTGAGTCACAAGGGGGCGGAGCTAGCAGACTAGCTTTATATACCAACTTCCAGAGCCTTCCAGAACAGTCCGGCCAGAGAGAGGAGAAGGAGAGGAGCTGCTTGGCAGCCATTTTGAGACCGTGTGCTTGAGACCGTGTGCTCGTTGCTGAAGGGGAGGAGCTTCTGTGAGTCACATCTGTGAGTCACAAGGGGGCGGAGCTAGCAGACTAGCTTTATATACCAACTTCCAGAGCCTTCCAGAACAGTCCGGCCAGAGAGAGGAGAAGGAGAGGAGCTGCTTGGCAGCCATTTTGAGACCGTGTGCTTGAGACCGTGTGCTCGTTGCTGAAGGGGAGGAGCTTCTGTGAGTCACATCTGTGAGACACAAGTGGGCGGAGCTAGCAGACTAGCTTTATATACCAACTTTCAGAGCCTTCCAGAACAGTCCGGCCAGAGAGAGGAGAAGGAGAGGAGCTGCTTGGCAGCCATTTTGAGACCGTGTGCTCGAGACCGTGTGCTCGTTGCTGAAGGGGAGGAGCTTCTGTGAGTCACATCTGTGAGTCACAAGGGGGCGGAGCTATCAGACCAGCTTTATATACCACCTTCCAGAGTCGCGTGCCTAACGGCGCGCGAATTTTAGTTTTCTTTAACTCAACAACTCTGTTCAAGTGGCATCAGGTTAGAATCAGATATTGAAACAGAACCTTCCCTTTAAGTGTAAGATAGCAGCCAGTACTTACCTTTAAAGAAGTATTCCCAGTAGATTGACTGTTATATTTACTACTAAAGACTTTGCAGTATGGACAACGAGGGATCTGCCGCAGTCACCTGCAACTCTTGTGGCATGTTTCTCTTCTTGCCTACAGAAGTGGAGAACTTCACCTGCACCAAGTGCAAGTTGGTAGCACTCTTGGAGGAGAAAGTGCAGCAGCTGGAGTCCAGAGTAGCTACACTTCAGCATATTAGGGAACAAGAGGATTTCCTGGACACAATAGAACTAACCATCTTGGATGAGTACCACGCAGAGGAAGATGCTCGGGTGGAAGAGGTCACTTGCCAAAGAGAGGAGGCAGACAGCTGGAGGAATGTCACAAAGAGAAGTAAGCCAAGAAGGAATTGTTCGGGGAGCTTGCAGCTAGAGAATCGATTCGAAGCTCTTTCCCTTATCAAGGAGGATGAAGAAGAGCAGCATGGACAGACTTCAGGGACGGAGCAGGGGAGCCTGAGAGTCCCACCCGAGGGAACAGTCGCTGCTAAGCCTCGGAGGAGGCGTGTGGTCGTAGTGGGGGACTCCTTGCTGAGGGGTACAGAAGCAGTGATTTGTAGGCCTGACAAGATGTCTCGAGAGGTGTGTTGTCTTCCAGGTGCAAAGACCCGTGACGTGACAGAGAGGCTGACAAGACTGGTCAAGCCTACTGACCAATACCCCTTCCTTTTGGTCCACGTGGGAACTAATGATACTGCAAGACACAGCATTCAGAACATCAAAAGGGATTACGAGGCGCTTGGTAGGAAGCTGAAAGGAATGGATGTACAGGTTGTCATCTCGTCTCTTCTGCCAGTTGAAGGGCATGGTCCAGGAAGGGAGAGGAAAATAGCAGATGTGAACAACTGGCTTCACAGATGGTGCCGCCGAGAAGGATTTGGATTCTTCGATCATGGGCTGCGGTTCCATGAGGAGGGACTTCTTGCAGCAGACGGGTTGCATCTCACGCCAGTTGGAAGAAATGTTTTTGCCAACAGTCTCAAGAACTTGATCAGGAGGGCTTTAAACTGAATTCCGAGGGGAAGGGAGACAATATTAAGGAAGGCGAAAGGGCTGGAGAAGATAGTCAAACTGACATAGAGAAACAAGGCAAACAGTGCAAGGACCCAGCAGTGGGAGGCAAAAAAACTTGCACAGGCAGCAAGTAAAAGGAAACCATGGTCTGCGATGTCTCTACACTAATGCACAGAGCATGGGAAATAAGCAAGATGAACTCGAACTCCTAGTACAACAAAGCAAATATGATATAATAGGCATCACTGAAACCTGGTGGGATGAGTCTCATGATTGGAATGTGGAAATAGAGGGGTATAACCTTATTAAGAGAAATAGGCCAAACAGGAAAGGAGGAGGAATAGCACTATATGTCAGAGATATTTACACCAGTGAAGAGATCCTGGACATCAATCATGGAAGCCAGGTGGAGAGCATCTGGATAAGAATCAAAGGGGAGGGAAACAACAAGGGTGTTACGGTGGGAGTCTACTACAGACCCCCAAATCAGACTGAGGAATTGGATGATATCTTTCTAGAACAGATGACCACACAGTCAGAAAAGAGAGATGTAGTAGTGATGGGCGACTTCAACTATCCTGATATTTGCTGGAAGTCAAACTCAGCCAAATCCTCAAGGTCTAGCAAATTCCTCACTTGCCTGGAAGACAATTTCATGGTCCAAAAGGTGGAAGAGGCAACAAGGGGGTCAGCTATTTTAGATCTGATCCTAACCAACAAGGATGACTTGGTTAATGGGGTGCAAGTGGTGGGATCCTTAGGTGGAAGTGACCATGTTCTCCTGGAGTTTGTAATACAGTGGAAAGGAGAAGCCAGGCAGAGTCAGACACGCATCCTAGACTTTAGGAGAGCGGATTTCAGTAAACTTAGAGAAGTATTGAGGGCGATTCCATGGTCAGAAATACTAAAAGATAAAGGAGTTCAGGACGGATGGGACTTTCTCAAAAGGGAGATACTGAAGGCACAATTTCAAACAGTTCCAGAGAGAAAGAAAAACGGGAGGTGTCTCAAGAAACCAGGATGGATGACTAAGGAACTTCCAACTGAGATGAGTTTGAAACGGAAGATGTATAAGAAATGGAAAAAGGGGGAAATCACGAAAAAGGAATTCAAAGAAATGGCAGGCATTTGTGGGGTAAAGTCAGAAAAGCTAAAGCGCAGAATGAACTCAGGCTTGCTAGAGAGGTTAAGAACAATAAAAAGGGCTTTTTTGGATATGTCCGCAGCAAGAGGAAGAAGAAGGAAACGGTAGGTTCACTGCGTGGAGAAGATGGCAAAATGCTAACAGAAGACAGAGAAAAGGCAGATTACTCAAGACCTTCTTTGCCTCAGTCTTCTCAGAAAAGGAAAAGGGGCTCAACCTGAGGATAATGGAGCAGAGGACAGAATAGGGGAATTTCAGCACAGAATAAGTAAAGAGATAGTAGAGGAACACCAGTTAGTCTGACATCAGTTCTAGGAAAGATTCTGGAGCAGATAATTAAACAGAGAGTCTGTGAACATCTAGAAGGCAATGTCATAATCACAAAAAGTCAACATGGGTTTCAGAGAAACAAGTCATGCCAGACAAACCTTATCTCTTCCTTTGATAAAATGACCATTTTGGTAGATGAAGGGAATGCTGTGGATATAGTATATTTTGATTTCAGTAAGGCCTTTGACAAGGTTTCCCATGACATTCTTGCAAACAAGCTTGTAAAATGTGGGCTAGACAAAGGAACTGTTAAATGGATCTGTAATTGGTTGACCGGCCGAACCCAAAGGGTGCTCAACAATGGCTCCTTTTCATCCTGGAGAGAAGTGACCAGTGGGGTCCCACAGGGCTCTGTCCTGGGCCCAGGGCTATTCAACATCTTTATCAATGACCTGGATGACAGAATTGGGAGCATACTTATCAAATTTGCAGATGACACCAAATTAGGGGGAATAGCTAATACTCCAGAGGACAGGATCAAGATTCAAAATGACCTGAATAGACTAGAAAGCTGGGCCAAAGCTAACAAAATGAAATTCAACACGGAGAATTGTAAGGTATTGCACTTAGGGCGGAAAAATAAAATGCACAGATATAGGATTATGGGGGACACCTGGCTGAATGAAACTACGTGTGAAAGGGATCTAGGAGTCCAAGTAGACCACAAGTTGAACATGAGTGAACAGTGTGATGCGGCAGCTGAAAAGGCCAATGCTATTTTAGGCTGCATCAATAGAAGTATAGTGTCTAGATCAAGAGAAGTAATAGTGCCACTGTATTCTGCTCTGGTCAGGCCCCACCTGGAATATTGTGTCCAGTTCTGGGCGCCACAATTCAGAAAGGACATTGAGAAACTGGAGCCATGTGTCCAAAGGAGGGCGACCAAAATGGTGAAGGGTCTGGAAACCATGCCCTATGAGGAACGACTTAGGGAGCTGGGGATGTTTAGCCTGGAGAAAGAAGGTTAAGAGGTGATATGATAGCCCTGTTTAAATATTTGAAAGGATGTCATATTGAGGAGGGAGCAAGCTTGTTTTCTGCTGCTCCAGAGAACAGGACCCAGAACAATGGATGCAAGCTACAGGAAAAGAGATTCCACCTCAACATTAGGAGGAACTTCCTGACAGTAAGGGCTGTTCGACAGTGGAATGCACTCCCTCGGAGGGTGATAGAGCCTCCTTCCTTGGAGGTCTTTAAACAGAGGCTGGATGGCCATCTGTCAGGGATGCTTTGATTTGGATTTCCTGCATGGCAGGGGGTTGGACTGGATGGCCCTGGTGGTCTCTTCCAACTCTACGATTCTATGATTCTATGATTCTATATAACATATAAATCTTTATTAGAACGGGGAGAAGATATCAAGTTAAAATCATTCGAACAAATCAAATCAGAAAATATTGTTAATGATTGGTTTGTATATAGACAACTAACAGAACGGTTCAAAATGGACATCAGGAACATCGGAATAAGTGTGAAAAACAATGAAATAGATGAAATTATATTTGACAAAAAACCGAAATATATATCCAAATATTATAGGATATTACAAAGGAGAGATCTTGAAAATGGAACGATCAAACATACTATGATAAAATGGTCACAGGATGTCGGAATGGCCATAGCACTGGAGAAATTCTAACAGCTTCACACTTTGCCAAAACTACAAAGAAAACTCCTTAAAAATGCTACATCGTTGGCACAGATCTCCTCACAAAATGAATCTGGTCTATAAAAAACACGATGCGGCACGTTGGAAATGTAATAAAATAGATGCACATTTCTTTCATCCGTGGTGGACATGAGGGGAAAGAGGAAGGCATTGGAAATGAATGCACCTAGCAAAGTGTCAGGTTTGGATCAAAGTACCCCCTTTGACCCACTCTTGCTTTTGCTGAAGATGACCTCTGAGCTGAAAACAGAAACAGAGAGAAAATCCAAAGGTCTTATTTTATACACGGTCACGACGGCAAGAGTTATTTTTGCTAAGACATGGAAGAACCCAGCAACACCCGATTTAGAAGACCGGCTTTCAAACCTTTATGGTGCAATGGAGATGGACATATTGACAGCTCTGATGAAACGGAAAACAAAAGAAGAAATCGAAGAGGATTGGTTATGTGTTATAAAGTATAGAGAAAATAAGAAAACAAAATATAATAACATAGCAGTGTAAAGAATCAAATTGAAATCTGAATCTTAATATCAACAGACTATGCTTATTGTCTTACTGCTTACAATTATTATGTGACAATGTTTACATAGTCTCTGTACAAACTCTTAACAAAATGTGTATAAAGTAACATAATAGTCTTAGGCCAATAGGAAGTATATTTGTATAAAAAACTCAACATATTATATGGGAAATGATTTATATTTACAACGTAAGGTTAGAGATTTAATCTCGCAAGTAAAGAAAATATTCCAGTTAATTTAATATAACAAGCATTGTATGTTATTGCTACTAAGACATGGTAGCGTTGTATGTTTATATGTTTGTATGTCTATATGTTGTTATTTGTACATGGATGTTTTTGTATGTTTAATAAACAATTATTAAAAAAACACTTTTATTTATATCCCACTTTTCTGTTACAATCAAAGCGGCTCACAACATATTAAAATCCACATTTACAAAATTATGTCCCAAATTCCCCTCCTTAAAACAGGATTAAACACATTACAATTAAAACATCTATTAAAAACACAATAAAATACAGCGAGGACTGATCCATGATGCGGGGGGCAGTTATTCTGTGGCTGGGCACTTTATTCAGGAAAGGCCTGCCGGAAGAGATCCGTCTTGACAGCGTCTAAAGCTGTCTAAGCTGGCAATTCGTCCGTCCGTCCGTCCGTCCGTCCGTCCGTCCGATAGTTTGGGAGCCATTGCAGAGAAGGCCCTCTGGGAGGGAGCAGTTAGTCTGGTCTTTAAAGGCTGCAGTAGATTCCTCCCAGAGGACCTGAGGGTGCAGCGGGGCGGATTATATGGGAGCAGGCGATCCCTCAAATAGGTTGGACCCAAGCCATGTAGGGCTTTAAAGGTTATAACCAACACCTTGTTCTGTGCCCAGAAACTAATAGGCAGTCAGTGAAGAGATTTTAAGATGGGTGTAATTCGGTCACTCCTAGTTTTTCCGGCGACCAGCCTGGCTGCCATATTTTGCACTAGTTGAAGTTTCCAGACTAGGCACAAGGGTAGCCCCATGTAGAGCGCATTACAGAAATCAAGTTGTGAAGTTACCAGCAGGGACGTAGCTAGGATTTTGGGAAGGGGGGGGTCCAGACTAAGTGCCACCATTATAATGGGGCTTGAGTGCGGCGGCGCAGCAGCACACACCATTCATTTTTCTAATGGAAGAGGGGGGTCCAGACCCCAAGAACCCCCCTCCTTGGCTACGTCCCTGTTACCAGCGAATGTACAACAGTTTCTAGGTCCTTTACTTCCAGGAAAGGGTGCAGCTGGCGTATCAGCCGGAGCTGATAGCAGGCGCTCCTGATTGTCGCATTCACTTGGTTCGTCATGTGAAGCGATGGATCTAGGAGCACCCCCAGACTGCGAACACAGTCCTTTGTGGAGACCCCATCTAGGACTGGAGGTTGCAACCCTATACCTGGTTTGGGGGCCCCTACTGTAAGTACCTCCGTTTTGTCTGGATTCAGCCTGAGTCTGTTTTTCCTCATCCAGCCCATTACCGCCTCAAGACGCTGATTGAGGGGAGAAATGCCATCTGTTTTCATAGCTGCTGATTGGGACATGGAGAAATATATTTGGGTGTCATCAGCATACTGATAACACCTGCCCCATGTCTGCAAATGATTTCCCCCAGCGGCTTCATATAAATGTTGAATAGCATCAGGGACAGTATGGCGCCTTGAGGAATGCCACATTTGAGCTCCATTTTCGAGCAGCGACTGTCCCTGAGCATCACCCTCCGGAATCTACCCGAGAGGAAGGACCGGAACCACTGGAGTGCAGTGCCACCGATGCCTAACTCTCCCAGGCGTTCCAAGAGGATGTCGTGATCTATTGTGTCAAAGGCTGCTGAGAGGTCTAGAAGCACCAACAGGGTCACGCTTCCTCTGTCAATGCCTAGACGCAGATCGTCAGCCAGAGCAACCATGGCAGTCTCCACCCCAAATCCTGTCCTGAAGCCGGTTTGAAATGGGTCTAGATAATCAGTTTCATCCAAGATGGCTTGGAGCTGAAAGGCGACAGCCCTCTCGATCACCTTGCTCAAAAATGGCAGATGGGATACAGGCCTTTAGTTATTCATATCCAGGGGGTCCAGGGAAGGGTTTTTCAGGAGCGGTCTAACAACCGCCTCCTTTAGGCAAGTTGGAACACAACCTTCCCAAGGGATGCATTGATGACATCTCTAAGAAATGCCCTCAAGGCATCACCCCCTGGACGGCCAGCCATGATGGGCAGGGATCGAGGGGACATGTCGTCTTCTTCTCATTTCCAAGGATCTTGTCCATGTCATCGGTACTCACGAACTCAATCCGATCCAGTTTAACCTCAACAACGGGTTCACTGGACATCTCATCAGTCAGTTCTGCTACAATCCCGGCATCCAGGTCGGCTCTTATCTGAGAGATTTTATCTGCGAAGTAGTTGTTAAAAACACCACAGCAGGCCGTTGTCGGGTTAAGCAAAGGGTTCAGCACAGGTGGAACCTGTGTCAATTCCCTTACCACCCTAAACAGCTCTGCTGGATGGGACTCCGCAGGTGTGATATGTGCAGAGGAGAAAGATCTCTGCGCTGCCTATATATCGCCTCTCTATAGGAACGAAGGAATTTCCTATGACAAGTTCTGTCAGATAGGAGTCGAGTGTCACGCCAGTCGCGCTCTAGTCGTTGTCCAACCCGCTTCATTTCCCTCAGATCTTCAGTATACCATGATTTATGATTAGGAGCTGGTTGGAAAGGACACTTAGGAGCAACTGTGTCAATGGCCTTGGCGATATCGGTGTTCTAGGTATTAACCAAAGCTTCGACAGAATCACCGGCATTAGCAACCAAGGAACCCTCTAAGGCTTTCTGGAAACCAATTGGTTCCTTTCACCTTCGAGGGAGGACCATTCTAATGGGCCCTCCACCCCCGATGGGGCAGATGGTGGCTCTTAGTGCTGTGGTACTAGTTACCTCCGCCCATGGATATTCTTGCTCCGTACTGAAGACCGCATCAAGGGTATGACCTGCGCAATGTGTTGGCCCAGAAACCAATTGGGATAGGCCCATGACTGTCATGGAATCCATGAACTCCTGAGCCGCACCTGTTAAACTGGTCTCGAGTGGGATGTTGAAGTCGCCCAGAATTATAAGGGCTACTCCAACAACAACAACTCCGAGACCAGCTGTGTCAGCTCAGATAGGGAGTCTGTTAGACAACGGGGTGGACGGTATACTAACAGAATCCCTATACTATCCTTGATTTTCAGGCTGAGGTACATACACTCGAAGTGGTCAGTTTTCCGGATAGGTATCCTGGTCAAGGTGAGATTATCTCTGTGGACCAGAGCCACTCCGCCCCCTCGCCCACTTTCCCTTACCTGCTCACTGACAGAGTACCCGGCTGGGAGGGTTTGATTCCAAGTGATGGCACTATCATCCCCCAGCCAGGTCTCTGTGAAACAGGCCAGGTTGGCTTCCTCATCCACAAGGAGGTCGTGGATGATGTGGGTCTTATTCTTTACCGACCTGGCATTACAAAGGAGCAAGGTAAGGTTCTGTGGCATGGTTGATAAGCTAGGCATTGATCTGCACCTTTTAATATAACTAAATGATAGGCCCTGACCTGCACTTTGATATCAAAATCATTGTGACCTGAGTAGCTGTATGGCCCTAGATTCGGATCTAAATAACAGGTTCCCACTGAAACAAGGGGAAGCCCTGGGTTTTGATATGTAAACGAATTTCCTTTCCCAGCTCTGGAAATTTATTTATTTATTTATTTATTTATTTATTTATTTATTTATTTATTTGTCTCCCACTCTTTTCCCAGGATTGGGACTCAGAGCGGCTTCACAGTATTTTAAAATAATAAATAAATAAATAAATAAATAAATAAAATTAGTACAATAAAATAAAAAGTACATTGAAAAGAAATTTTAAACTGGTCCAACATTGAACATCCCAGCCTGTCCTTATAGTAAATCCCTAAATGCCTGTGTAAACAGGTAGGGCTTCACCTGTCGGTGGAAGGCCATCAAGGAGGGAGCCGTTCTGATCTCCCTGGAAGATCAGGGAGTTCCAGAGTCCATGAAGGGCAGCCACTGAGAAGGCCCTCTCTCGTGTCCCCACTAACCGTATTTGTGATGATGTTGGGACAGAGAGAAGGGCTTCCCCAGAGGATCTTAGAGTCCGGGCTGGTTCATACCAGGAGAAATGGTCTGCCAAATAGTGTGGACCTGAGCCATGTAGGGCTTTGTAGGTAATAACCAGGGCCTTGAACTGTGCCTGGAAACAAACTGGAAATGGATGAGATCATGCGAGGAGCTGCCTTAAGCTGCTATCAGGTAGATGCCTTAAGGAAGTGTCTCTCTATGTGGTTGAGAGGGAGCCATCTGAATCAAAGGAATGGCATTTGGATAGCCATTTGGGTCCCTACTCTAGCAGAGGCATTTGGTGAGATCAAAACATGGACCTAAGATGTGAAATACACTTCAAACAGTTTCCTTAGAAGACTGATTGCCCTTTGTCTAGAGACCCTGTTCAACCTTTAAAAGATCTCCTAAATTTAGGAGTGTGCTGCCTGCCTCTCCCAGGTTAGTCACCGGCTGCTCTCAGGTCATTTGCAGCCAAAATCTATGTCAGTTTGTGATTCTATCGCTTGAAGTCAGAGTCGCTCTGACCTGGTCTGCCAAGCCTTAAATATTTAGCAGCCTTACAAACCCTCACACAAATTGGACTTCCCAAGATAGAACCTCTACATCAGGTGAGTATTACCTTAAGTGAAGCCTATTTATCAAGCATACTTATCAAGCATACTTATCAAATTTGCAGATGACACCAAATTAGGGGGAATAGCTAATACCCCAGAGGACAGGATCAAGATTCAAATTGACCTGAATAGACTAGAAAGCTGGGCCAAAGCTAACAAAATGAAATTCAACACAGAGAAATGTAAGGTATTGCACTTAGGGCAGAAAAATAAAATGCACAGATATAGGATGGGTGACACCCGGCTGAATGAAACTACGTGTGAAAGGGATCTAGGAGTCCAAGTAGACCACAAGTTGAACATGAGTGAACAGTGTGATGCGGCAGCTAAAAAGGCCAATGCTATTTTAGGCTGCATCAATAGAAGTATAGTGTCTAGATCAAGAGAAGTAATAGTGCCACTGTATTCTGCTTTGGTCAGGCCCCACCTGGAATATTGTGTCCAGTTCTGGGCCCCACAATTCAAAAAGGACATTGAGAAACCGGAGCCATGTGTCCAAAGGAGAGAGACTAAAATGGTGAAAGGTCTGGAAACCTTGCCCTATGAGGAACGACTTAGGGAGCTGGGGATGTTTAGCCTGGAGAAAAGAAGGTTAAGAGGTGATATGATAGCCCTGTTTAAATATTTGAAAGGATGTCATATTGAAGAGGGAGCAAGCTTGTTCTCTGCTGCTCCAGAGAACAGGACCCGGAACAATGGATGCAAACTACAGGAAAAGAGATTCCACCTGAACATTAGGAGGAACTTCCTGACAGTAAGGGCTGTTCGGCAGTGGAATGCACTTCCTCGGAAGGTGATAGAGTCTCCTTCCTTGGAGGTCTTTAAACAGAGGCTGGATGGCCATCTGTCAGGGATGCTTTGATTTGGATTTCCTGCATGGCAGGGGGTTGGACTGGATGGCCCTTGCGGTCTCTTCCAACTCTACGATTCTATGATTCTATTATCTATCCCACATCTAACACGTTATTTCCTGAGTCTTGTATGAATGCATGTGTGTATGTGCCTGTGTGTGTTTGAACCCGTTTCCAATAAAAGAGACATTGATTGTACTTAGAGCCTCTGCCTCATTTCTGGATTTCTAGTTCCTGGTATACAAACCGAATGGCCGATCCCTGAGGTGTAGTAACAGGCCTCCTCTTGTGACCTTGAGCTAATTAAATTCCCCATTGATAATTTGATCACTGTTCACTGTTACAGGTTAAACACATCAGAATTAGGGTCTTTCACACCCGATCCAGGTCAAATCCCCCTTAGAGCGGTTGTTCCGAAAGTGGATTATTTCCCGTGTCTTTTAGGAAAAACCCGTTTCTTCCCAGCTGCCGGCAAATGTGAACTCGGCCCCAGACATGATCGGATCAAGTTCAGGGGAGGGATTTAGGGCAGAGGGAGGGCAGAACATGCCTCTCTCTCGCAGGCAGCTTTCTTTCTCTCTCTCTCTCTCTCTCTCTCTCTTGTAATTTTATTTTTGACAGATTATGCGAATGCTCGTTCTACAGGTTGATACACATTGATAGACTGCGTCTGCTTGTGCTACATTTCCCTTTCGTTTGCTTGCTTCCGGCACGGCAGGCACTTTGCAAGGGGCGTTGTTTAGAAATTATTTTGTGTGTGTGTGTGAGACAGAATATGCAAATGCTTGGGTTTCCTTTTTGGCAAATTGATACAATGTGTGAATGCTTTTGCTAGATATGTGTATGTGTATGTAGGGCATTTTGGGGTGGCAATCAGAGGGAAAGCAAAGAAAGAGGATGCAGGGATGGCATTCTGGGGTAAGGTGTTGTTGTTGTTGTTGTTATTGTTGTGCCAGATTATGCGCATGCTTTGAACTGTAAGGGAAGGGAAGAGGCTGGCATGGGGGGAGGCAAGGGCTTTGGAGGTGGCATTGGACTTGAAGGGAAGGGGAGGGAAGAGGTTCCAAAGAGGAGCAAATGCTGGGCTGGAAGCGAAGGGGAAGCTAGAGCCTGGCATTCAGAGGGAAGGCTGTGGAAACCCATGACTTTGGGGGAGTCACACTCTCTCAGCCTCAGGGGAAAGGCAATGGCAAATCTCCTCGGAACCATTCTTGCCAAGAGAACCCCAGGATGGGGTCGTTTTAGGGTTGCCATAATCTGTAATGACCCAAATACACACTACACACACACACACACACACACACACACCACACACACACACCACACACACACACACACCTGGAGGTGTTTTAATTTGACAAGTTGACAGAATATGCAAACACTGTCGCCAGTTTTTTTTTAAAGGAGGGAGGAAAGCACCAATTCCGTTGCACAACGGTTGTAGGATGCGTCACCTTTGACAAAAGTGGAAGTGAATTTAACTGACAACAAAGGAGGCTCCATTTTAAAGGGTATTGCAAATGTGAACTTCAGAGGGGCAAATTGCATTGATCAAGGTAAAGGGTAGTGTGAACTTCTACCTGGGCAGATTCGGTATGGGGGCAACCGGATCTGCCCAGTTCTATCCAGAGCAAATGGGCTAGTGAGAATGGGGCCAATGTTCACTATCAGTATGACCGCACTGCAGCACATTTTATATATCAAAAAATGCAGGCACTATCTTGGAACTGCACATCTCCTTTTATGAGCTGATGCTTTGGGAACAACCAAGATGACTTGCTTAATTTTAGGCATTCAACAAGTCAAAAGGCATAGTGTTCAGTTTGCTCTGCAATCTCATGCTCACAGGGGCAGCATACAGGAAGATGCAATTTCTCAAGTTTCAGCTCAAAGTGACATATGGAGTTTATTTTCTTTCTCTGTTTCTGAACTGGTATCAGTAGCTTTGAACATGTGCAGCAGGGCATACAGCGCAGTCAAATGAAATAGTCATGGCATCCACAGATCAATAACTCCAAGTCATCCGGTGCTTTCTGTCACAGCTTCTCTATCCCATGGAAATACTCTTGCAAGGCTTTCACGAGAGTCAATTCTCTCGCAACACACACACACCAGGCTCACGACGTTGGGTCTCCAGTGATGTTACCACTTCCCAGCTGTCAATGATAGGATCATAACACTCAATACTTCTCAGATGTGACTCCCCACCATACCTATATGCAATAGAGGGTTAGAAATGAAAACATAATGAATTCTTGGAGGTATGAATTTTTATCACTGAAGACATGTAAATACTTTCAGATGGGTAGGAAAACCACCTGTTTAAATCAGATGAAGACTGTTGTTGCTGCATGCCATCAAGTTGTTTCCAACTTCTGGCATTCGTAATGTGAACTGATCATGGGGTTTTAAAGCAAGATTTGTTCAGGGGGGGTTGTCCATACGCTCTCAGCCTTAGAAGAGTGTGCCTTGCCCAGGATCACCCAGTGGGTTTCCATGCCCAAGCAGGGACTTCAACGTTTTAGTCCAGAGCCGTAGTCCAACTTTCAAACCACTGCACAACATGGGTGTACATTGCCTGCATTTTTAGGAATTCACTACAAGGAAAAATTTGCTATGACCATTTTTGCTTCTTCTAATATGATGAATGTTTACATTATATTTCTGCAAATGGTCCACATTTCTTTGTGCTTTGTAATATAGGAATAGTTACATCATGGTACAGTTTCATCCTATTATGCATTTCAAAACAGATTTGGTATGGCATATGTGTAAAGACAATGAGGTAGCCATCCATCCATTTAAATATGTATTTCTGACTTGCACTGTGCACCTCAGAATACAAAAATGCAAGCAAATGAACAAAACCAAGAAATCACTCCCTGAGAGAAGAGCTGGATGTATTGGACAGGGACTAATAAAGCCATGCAACTGAAAGGGTTCCCCCCATGGAGAAGGAAAGCTAATGCCCCATGATCTGAAGAAGTAGGAGTGGAAATACATGCAAGCAGTCTGACTGCAATAATACTGATGTACATGGAGTGTGTGGCAGGAGCCAGTCAATCATTCCCTGGTGCACAGGCCAACAACATAAAGTTTAAGCAATATCAGAACAGAGATGTGATGACAGATGGACAGGATGACAACTGACATTAGGAGGAACATCCTGACAGTAAGGGCTGTTTGACAGTGGAACATGCTCCTTCCTTGGAGTGCGGTTGAGTCTCCCTCCTTCGAAGTCTTTAAACAGAGACTTGATGGCCATCTGTTGGGGATGCTTTGATTGGGAGTTCCTGCATGGCAGAATGGGGTTGGACTGGATGGTCCTTGTGATTTCTTCCAACTCTACGATTCTATGATTCTATGACCAGGCATGCAACACTCTTCTGACATATTCCTGAGCACAAACAACAAATAATAATAATAATAATAATAATAATAATAATTTGTTTTATTTATATACCGCTATTCCAAAGATCATAGCGGTGAACAGCAAGTAAGCTAATTAGCAAGTAAGCTAATTTGCCCCCAACAGTCTGGGTTCTCATTTTAGCTCCCTCCTCGGAAGGATGCAAGCCTGAGTCCAGCTTGGGCCCTTTTGCTGGTCTTGAACTCGCAACCTTGTGGTTTCGAGTGAATGGCTGCAGTACAGAGGGACCTTGGGAGGGAGCTAACAAAGTGTTAAGAGAACAAACATGCTGGTATAGTCCATAAAATGGAGAAGCTTCCAGCTGAGGAAGCCTGGCCTGCTTACCCTGCAATGGCATAAAGCCTTCCCTTGAGCACTGTTACACCCACATGACAGCGGGGAGTTGTCATGCTGGTCACTGTTGTCCAGGAGTCTGTGCGAATGTTATATGCTTCTACAGAGGACAGACATTCTGTTCCATCATACCCTCCGACTGCATAAATATGATCATTCAGAAAGGCTACTCCAGCTCCTACAAACAGAAACCATGAAGAGTAAATGAGATTTTTATCATTAAGCACATCTGAAAACAACTGAGAGTCTTTCTGTAAGCACATAGTAAGCTATGTGCATCTCTCATAATACCACACCCTCTTTAATATTCACAGGTTATCACTGCTAAAGGGACAGAGGAAAGATAACCCAAATTATTCCCTGGACTGTTAGAATCCCATTGGGGCATTATGTTAGTGTAAAAATCATTGTACAACTGGCTGCACTTGTTAGAGGTTATGTGAATACAACCCCTAATGCATCCAGTAATTTCATAAGCACACAAACAGTCCTCTTTCTCCATTTGACCTGATTGACAGGGAGCTAACCAACCATTGCATAACGGATGGACTCAAGTCATCGGCGCTTGTTGTGTAACCAGCTGTACAATTGTGGGAACCAGCACAAATTACAGTGACTTGTATTATGTTAAGCTGAAAGCATTCAGGATCTAATATCTCTTAGCTGGGTTCAAGGAGATTATACTTTTAAAATGCCCCATTAGGGCATAAGAGAGAGGGAATGGGAGAGAGTAGGTGGCTCATTAGTAACATTAATCAGACATGATGGAAGCAGAAGAGATGTCAGAAACAGAAAGCTGGTCACTGGGAGGAATGGCAAATTTGGAATCTATTATCTGAAAAAAATCACTGCTTTTTAGGAGTAAGGATTCATGCAGAAACAAGAAAAAAAATCAATACACAGGTGATTTCTATTAAACCACCATTCATGTTACTTGAAAATGGTTAACAGAGTAACTGCAACAGCATAACAATTTTCCTGAAAGAAGAGTTTCCAGCAATAGGATTTATACACTTTATGATGTTTATCACACGGAGGTTTTTGCAGCTCAGATCCGGGGTGACTCCTGGTTCAGCAATGCAAATTCATGTTATAATGTGAATGTTTCATCACACCTGGTTGCCCTTCCGTTGCCCTTCCAAATCGAGGGGGAATCGAAACCAAGGCAAGTCACGTGATGTGGATTCACACAAAGCAGAGTGAGTGCAAATTGTATTACCACACCGGTGCATACCATGCAGATTCAACGATTCGAATCGGCACCTTGCGCATGCTCAATGGGGGTCTGAATGCATCGTGACCTTGTACGTTTCCGGGGTGAAAAGGGGCGCAAGTTCTTGTTCCCTGTTTTGCGTAATTGCGTGAATATTTATCTCATGAATATTTCTGTGTGTTCTTTATCCCCCTTTTTAATTTTCCCTTCCATTTCAGTAATTTCAACACACACACATAGATAGCTAGAGAGAGATACATATCTGTATATTCGCACTCACGCACATACACACATGTATATATTCCAAAAAATGATTTGCCCTGAAAGTTGCTCTGAAAGTGAAAGGACCACCAAAAGGGAATGGGGGACATTGAAGTGCTGCATCATGGGAAATTTGCAACCCGGGGGGTTTGTGGTGATGTACAAGACCAGAAGCAAAGTTGCATTCCAGACCAATTCGGAGTGAAATCAAAGGGAGCTTGAAAGCAAATTGTGTGAATTCGCTTTTTTCCGATTTCACCAAAATGAGGAGTCACTTTGGAATCACTGCGGAAGCGCCACGGAAGGAGCCCCCATAGAAAGGAATCACATGTGATTGTTATGGAAATCTCAGGAACCAAGACTTTCTCTCACTAAGCCACAGGTCTGACGAAGCAGGATGACAGAGGACCCAGAAAATGTGCTGAGAATTCAAAGTTTATTCCAATTTGCCGGCAAAGGAAAAATGTCCTCAGTGGAATTCAAAGTTCCAAAAAAACTGAGGCCCAGAGTCATAGAAAATGGTTGTTCATATAGGTAATTCCAACAATGAGGTCTCTAACAGTGTATTCTACTGGCTGGTTCAAAGTGCAAACGCACAAAAACTTTCATTCAATCAGGGCAAAGATACATGCATGCATTAAAATACCATTTAAGCACCTTCCATACCCTCCTTGCTTTCAGCCCCCCTTAACCTTCAACAGAGATGCCTCCCTATCGTGAGTTATGTCTCTCAGCTAGTTCCTGGCACCAAAGAATTCCAGGCCCTTCACTTAGGTCAGTCTGTGCCTTTTACTGCTTTTACTCTACTTTCCTGTTTACATTTCCCAGGCCTCAATTCAAAATACATCATTCTATTGACCAAAATGACTCCATCTTTCTATAAATCTATTGTAGGAATTTTAATATCAAAAATTCATCTATCTCATGATAACACATCATGTTATCATGTGCATTCGCATCATTGGACCCACACTCAAATCGGAACTGAGCTGCAAAACCCTCAGTGTGATAAACATCTCTGTCATAGCTCTGTGCTGCATCAGATATCTCACTTGAACGTTGGCTGGCCATTGGAGTGACATCTGTCCAATGTCCTGTGCGAGGATCATATCGTTCCATAGAATTGAAGAAGTCCAGATCATTCAAGCCGCCTAAAAACACATAGAGGACACAAACAAACTTGTTTATTGATTTCATTTACAGACCAAAGGATTGTCAATACCCATAAGAAACAGAAAGAAGGATCTCTGACTCTAAACATCTCAGAATATGCACATGGCAGAAAGAAAAGAGTCACATATGAGATAGGATGAAGACAGAGGCAGACTTTTACCATCTGACTGACAAGTAACTTTAAAAGAAATAGGAAATGGGGCCTCCAGACTTAGGAAGAACGTATTAGGTGTGAGCTTTCTTTTTATTCTTTACTAAGGCCCGGTATGCCGCCCCTCTTTGCTATGCATCATTGCTGCAGCAACCAAACTGCGGGGCCTTGAGCGGCTTCTTTTTTGCGACATCGCAAGCAGGAAGAGATGCCGCCATGATGCCATTTCCTGCCAGCGACGTCTGGTCACTGTATGGCAACGCGGTCATCATGGCAGCCCCCGTGTAGACAGCAGGCCGCAATGATGCCGGCATCCGTAAGACTAGGGTACCGGAGCATGTGAGTGCTGCGTGCTCTGGAACCATAGAATCAGTGCCAGCACACTGCTTCCGGCCCATCTGTTCCGAGCCTAAGTAAAACTTTCAGGTTCTTATCACAACAGTGAGCAAAATTACCTTAGCAGGCAGCACACACTTCAGCGTTTTTCTCTTTTTGTGTTATTATTCAAGATACAGTACTGTCAAAATGTCAAGAAACATCAATTCAACTTCGCAAAAGATAGTTCAGCTAGATACTCGTGAAACAATCTCATTTCTATTTTCAGCTTCAATGTTTTCTGTGCCTCTGTGCTGATACTCTTTTAAGCATCCAAAAAGGATTGGTTTAGGACAGCAGTATTCCATTTGTGACCAAGGTACCTCTTAAATTAAGGAAGACTAAATGTAGTCTAATCATTTCTCAATTCCATCCTGCAAAACATCCCATCCTTTTATTTCTCTCTACATTTATCCAGACTGGGGCATATGCACCTGGGCTGCTGGGGGTGAGCTTCCTTGCCCCTTCACCCCCCAAAGTGCTAAACCGAAGGTTTGGAGGCCCTACGAAATGGGATGAGTTGTGGTGCAGCATGGAGAGATCCTTAAAAACAACTGAGGCACCTGCAGTGATCAGAGCCCTTTAATTCATGGAAGGAAGATCCTGGATTCAGTTCCAGGTACCATTCTCTAGAATTCTGAACCTAGAGGCATTTCAGGAAAGAACATTTGTAAAGTTGATGGACATTGTAGGATAGAGGAGAATTCCTCAGCAGAACATGACTGACCACATTACTGTACTATACTCTTATAGTGCTCCTATTCCATTTTAATTGCTTTGGCTGCCTCCTGCTGCATTCTGGGCTTTGTACTCCAGTGAGGCTGAAGAGCTCTCTGGCTGAGAATGCTAAATGCCCTTCCTTAAACTGCAAATCCCAGAATGCAACAGGAGGCAGCTAAAGCAGTTAAAGTGGAATAGCAGAGCTATAAGAGTGTAGGGAGGTAATCTAGTGAGACATTCATACAAAGCAGAAGAGATTTTAGGCAGAGATAGGGAACCTCAGATCCTGCTGCCAAATTCAGAACTCCGGGTCCCTTAAATGGTGACTTGGCTGTATACCTGAGTCTGTACATTCCTTCCTACATTCTAATGGATTCTAAGAGGTTTATCACACAGAGGTTTTTGCAGCTCTTTGCAGCTCAGTTCCAATGTGACTGCGGGTCCAACGATGCAAATTCACGCGGTAACATGATGTGTTATCACATGTGATTCCTTTCTATGGGGGCCCCTTCCATGGCACTTCCTCAGTGATTCCAAAGTGACTCCTCATTTTGGTGAAATCGGGAAAAAGTGAATTCACAGAATTCGCTTTCAAGCTCACTTTGATTTTACTCCGAATTGGTCTGGTGTGGAATGTAACTTTGCTTCTGGTCTTGTACACCACCACAAACCCCCCGGGTTGCAAACTTCCCATGATGCAGCATTGCAATTTCCCCCCATTTCCTTTTGGTGGTTCTTTCATTTTCAGAGCAATTTCAGGACAACTCATTTTTTAAAATATATACATGTGTGTATGTGCATGAGTGTGAATATACAGATATGTCTATCTATCTATCTATCTATCTATCTATCTATCTATCTATCTATCTATCATCTATCTATCTATGTGTGTGCTAAAATTACTGAAATGGAAGGGAAAATAAAAAAGGGGTATGAAGAACACACAGAAATATTCACGAGGTAAATATTCACGCAATCATGCAATTACATGAAACAGGGAACAAGAACTTGCGCCTCTTTTCACCCTGGAAACGTACAAGGTCATGATGCATTCAGACCCCCACTGAGCATGCGCAAGGTGCCAATTCGAATTGTTGAATCTACATGGTATGCACCAGTGTGGTAATACAATTTGCACTCACTCCGCTTTGTGTGAATCCACATCACATGACCTGCCTTGGATTCGATTCCCCCTCGATTCGGAAGGTCACCCAGGTCTGATAAAACACTCACGTTATAATGTGAATTTGCATCGTTGGACCCACAGTCACCCCAGATCTGAGCTGCAAAAGCCTCAGTGTGATAAACACCTAAGGCTTTGTTGCTAATAGCAAGACCTTTAAAATAGGCTGATATTTTGGCCTTCCCACACAACCAGACTGCAGTCCTTAAACACTTGGGCAGAAAGTAGTTCTCATCCTTGCTCTAACGCAGGGGTTGGCAACCTACGGCCTGCGAGCCACATGCAGCCCGCTGAGCCATTGGGACCGGCCCCAGCTCGGTCCTGCTGCCGATTGCCGCCGCCAAAGGCCCCGCGGGGCCTCCAGCTCAAGTGCACGGGGCCATTGGCCTCCAGCGCAGGTGCGCGGGGAGGAGGAGGAGGGAGGAAGGAGCAGGAGGAGGAGGGAGGAAGGAAGGAAGGAGGAGGAAGGAGGAAGAGGAGGAGGAAGGAGGAGGGAGGGAGGAAGGAAGGAGCAGGAGGAGGAGGAAGAAGAAGAAGAGGAGCAGCAGGAGGAGTAGGATTTCCATTCCATTTTTACAGGTCTGCTTTGTTTTAACGATGATGATGATGATGATGGTGATGGTGATGGTGATATTGATATGAGCCAGCTTCAGAGGCACAGCCAATGTAAATTGCTGTGCTTTTTACAAACTCATGCGCAGTGAAGAAAAACCACAGTCCCTTGACCAAGTACACACTTCTGAGATGTACACTTGGTGCAAAAACTGTGAAACCACCTTGACATGTTTAATATGCATAGCCATGTGAACCCATGTTCAGTGTGAAACCCAAAGAGTTTGATTATGCAATAAGCCTCTGAAATATGCAAGAGGCCATCTTCAGTAAAGCCATGTTCAATGCCCCAATGTGCTGTTTGGAATGGGGGGAGGGGGGGATGGCCAGAAAGGGAAGTACATTTCTGCCATCTGTCTAGGAATAATGGCCAAATGTCCTCCATTTTGATCATGCCTAAGAAACATGCATTTATATTAACATTTTTAAAAAATAATCAATTTTTTTCTCATGTCCTCCATTTTTTAAAAATGTGTCCTACATTTTAAAATGTTGTCCTATATTATTTAATTATTTATCCCCCCCCCTCCCCGGTTGTCTGGGGGACACCAACCCGGCCCCCTGCTCAAAAAGGTTGCCTACCCCTGCTCTAAGGTTACTTACCAAGACAGTAAATAACATTATTAGCAGCCACCAGTCCTGCTCCATTTCGAGCTGTCGGCATGTTTTCCAACACAATCCACTGATCAATGTTGGGATCATATCTTTCCATAGTGCTGTGGGTCTTGTCTAAATCATGACCTCCAGAAACATAGATAATGTCTGTAACATAGTATCAGATTATAAATGAGTCACAGATTTCAGTAACAAGCCATTCCTTTGCCACCTTCTTATGATGATACAAGGCAAAATCTAAGCTATTATATATTATATATATATTATATATCTATGACATCTTATGACACCTGTATACTTTTTTAAAAGAATAAACTGAAGCTGGGACTATTCTGAGAAGCCCATAAAAGAAGAGAGGTTCACACCAATGAATTATTATTATTATTATTATTATTATTATTATTAACCTTTATATATAAAGCGCTGTAAATTTACACAGCGCTGTACATACAATCTTTTTAATTGGACAGTTCCCTGCCCTCAGGCTTACAATCTAAAAAGACATGAGACAAAAGGAGAAGGGGAAGGGGATGAGGGCCAGCAGTTCTTCTCTACCTCCAAGGCCTGGATCACGGGTAGGGTTGCCATAATTGTCCACTTTTACCAGGGACAAAAAGTGGAACAAATTCAAGACCAAACTGTAGGGCAACTGCAGGACAAAACTCAGCCCAAAATGTAGGACATTGAAGAAAAATGGTGGACCTTAAATGTCCTACATTTTGAGCTGAGTTTTGTCCTGCAGTTGCCCTACAGTTTGGTCTTGAATTTGTCCTACATTTTGTCCCTGGTAAAAGTGGACAATTATGGCAGCCCTAATCACGGGAGATGGACTGGAGGGAGGGCTTGGCTTCTTAATGGATGGTTAATCTTCTTCCAGGGAGGTCTGTTGGAAGACAAAGAGCCCTCCTCCAACCACCATCTTGAGGGGGAGAGAGGCCAGGCCTGGAAGACAAAGAGCCCTCTCCAACCACCATCTTGAGGGGGAGAGAGGCCTGGCCTGTAAGACAAAGAGCCCTCTCCAACCACCATCTTGAGGGGGAGAGAGGCCTGGCCTGTAAGACAAAGAGCCCTCCTCCAACCACCATCTTGAGGGGGAGAGAGGCCAGGCCTGGAAGACAAAGAGCCCTCTCCAACCACCATCTTGAGGGGGAGAGAGGCCTGGCCTGGAAGACAAAGAGCCCTCTCCAACCACCATCTTGAGGGGGAGAGAGGCCTGGCCTGGAAGACAAAGAGCCCTCCTCCAACCACCATCTTGAGGGGGAGAGAGGCCTGGCCTGGAAGACAAAGAGCCCTCCTCCAACCACCATCTTGAGGGGGAGAGAGGCCAGGCCTGGAAGACAAAGAGCCCTCTCCAACCACCATCTTGAGGGGGAGAGAGGCCTGGCCTGGAAGACAAAGAGCCCTCTCCAACCACCATCTTGAGGGGGAGAGAGGCCTGGCCTGTAAGACAAAGAGCCCTCCTCCAACCACCATCTTGAGGGGGAGAGAGGCCAGGCCTGGAAGACAAAGAGCCCTCTCCAACCACCATCTTGAGGGGGAGAGAGGCCTGGCCTGGAAGACAAAGAGCCCTCTCCAACCACCATCTTGAGGGGGAGAGAGGCCTGGCCTGTAAGACAAAGAGCCCTCCTCCAACCACCATCTTGAGGGGGAGAGAGGCCTGGCCTGGAAGACAAAGAGCCCTCTCCAACCACCATCTTGAGGGGGAGAGAGGCCTGGCCTGTAAGACAAAGAGCCCTCCTCCAACCACCATCTTGAGGGGGAGAGGGGCCTTGCAATTTTTTTGTATTGTATTGCAATTTTACTGTACACCGCTATGATCATTGTGGAATAGCGGTCTATAAATAAAAATTATTATTATTATTATTATTATTATTATTATTAGCCTGCCTCTCTAGTAGGATAATACATACAAGTACATAGCAATACAGGAAATGGTTCAATAAAACAGGCAACAAAAGAACATCAGATAGCAAGCGACAATTATGCAATGCCTGGGAAGGCTTCTCTGAACAGGATGGTCTTCAACTCCATTTTGAAGCTGGTTAAAGAAGTGATCAGGGCCCTTGTGTCTCGTGGGGGAAGAAGGTTCCAGGAGTGAGCGGCAGCGAGTGAAAAGGGGCGAATCCGAGATGGGGCAGAGGAAATCCTGGGCTGGGACAGCAGACCTTGACTACCAGAACGGAGGGAACAACGGAGTGGGAAGATGAGGAGAAAGAAGGTCTGATAAGTCAGGAGGGGCCAGTCCATGGAGGGCTTTAAACGTCAACGGCAGGAGCTTATACTGAATGCGGAAAGGGAGAGGGAGCCAGTGAAGGGATGCCAAGACAGGAGAGATGTGGTCAGAGCGGTGGGTGGAAGTGATAATGCGTGCAGCTGAATGCTGGACGGAGATTAAAGGATGGAGGTGAGAAAGAGGAAGCCCAGCCAGGAGGACGTTACAGGAATCCAGTCGTGAGATCACTAGGGCATGGACCAGGATCTTGGCAGAAGAGGCGGAGAGATAAGGTCGGATTTTGGCAATCTACAAGCCTTGGCTGTGGTCTGGATCTGAGGGATACACGACAGAGAAGAGTCAAAGATAAAGCCAAGACTAAGGGCTTGCTGGACTGGTTGAATAGAAATGTTGTCCACAGAGACAGAAAAGGAGAGTTGAAGGGTGGGCTTAGGAGGAAAGACAAGAAGCTCCGTCTTGGACATGTTGAGCTTCAAACGCCGATGGCGCATCCACTGAGAGACAGCTGTGAGACAAGACGAAACTTGCTGTTCAAGCCTTGGAGAAGGGTCAGGGGTGGAAAGATACAGCTGGGTGTCATCGGCATACAGATGGTAGGAAAAGCCAAAAGAGCTGATGAGTTTTCCTAAGGACAGTGTGTAGAGACAAAACAGAAGGGGACCCAGAACAGAGCCCTGGGGAACTCCAACAGAGAAGGGAACAGGAGAAGAAGTCTGACCGCCTGCAACTACTGCAAAAGATTGGCCAGACAAGTAAGATCTAAACCAGTCGAGAACAGAGTCTGAGAACCCAAGGTCAGAGAGTATGTCAATTAGGAGAAAGTGATCAACAGTGTCGAAGGCTGCAGACAAATCAAGAAGGATGAGAACAGAGTAAAGGCCATTAGCCTTGGCCTGTAAAAGGTCATTGGAGATCTTAGTGAGAGCTGTCTCTGTGGAATGCCTTGGGCGGAAACCAGACTGAAAGGGATCGAGGATGGAGTTGGCTTCAAGAAACTCAAGACAGCGAGAATAAACAACCGGTTCCAAAACCTTTGAAAGAAAGGGAAGAAGAGAAATCGGACGATAGCTAGACAAAGAGGAGGGGTCAAGAGAAGGTTTTTTCAGAATTGGGGAAATGAGAGCATGTTTGAAGTCCGAAGGGAAGGAGCCTGTAGAGAGAGAGAGAGATTGAAGATATGGAGAAGCGAGGGCAGGAAGGAGGGAGCTATAGAGATTAGAAGACGAGTAGGAATTGGATCAAGAGGACAGGTAGCAGGTTTGGAAGAGTTCAGAAGTGTAGAGAGTTCATCCAAAGAGGCAGGAGGAAAGACAGAAAATTTGTTAGGCGAAGGCGATAGAAGATTAAGAGCAGAAGAGGAATCAGGAGGGACTATCTCAGAGCGAATGGTGGTAATCTTAGAGACGAAATAATTAGCAAAGTCATTAGGAGAGAATGATGAAGAGACAGGAGGAGAGGGAGGTTTATGCAAAGAGTTGAAGGTGGAGAACAAACGCTGCGGGCGCCTCTCATTGGCAGAGATCAATGATTTGTAATAAGTTTGTTTTGCCATAGAGAGGGCGCATGAGAAGGAAGAAAGAACAAATATGACATTATTTTGAAGTAAAGCATTTCTTTCACCTCAGTCCCTTATACAATTGCTCTAAATCAAATCTATTACAAATGCTTATTATAGATGGAACCAAATGACAAACCACACAACCCATGATGTGCAAGAAAAAAAGTGAACAAATGTAATCTGAAATGTATGGGAATCTGAGCTATTTTTTACAGGCATGCTCCATGTCCCTTGCTCTTCCAAATCTTCAGAAAAACAAAATGGATTTCAACACGGAAAAATGTAAGGTACTGCACGGAAAAATGAAATGAACAAATATAAGCTGGGTGACACCTGGCTGAACGGCAGACTACATGTGAAAGGGATCAGGGAGTCCAAGTAGACCACAAGCTGAACATGAGTCAACAGTGCGATGCGGCAGCTAACAAGGCCAATGCGATTTTAGGCTGTATCAATAGAGGTATAGTGTCTAGATCAAGGGAAGTTATAGTGCCACTCTATTCTGCTTTGGTCAGGCTCCACCTGGAATATTGTGTCCAGTTCTGGGCGCCACAATTCAGAAAAGACATTGAGAAACTGGAGCCATGTGTCCAGGAGGGGGAGACCAAAATGGTGAAGGGCCTGGAAACCATTAAGTCCTATGAGGAGACACTTAGGGAGCTGGGGATGTTTAGCCTGGAGAAGAGAAGGTTAAGAGCAGTATGATAGCCCTCATATGTCATATTGAGGAGAGAGCTGACTTGTTTTCTGCTGCTGCAGAGAACAGGATCCTTCCTTCCTTCCTTCCTTCCTTCCTTCCTTCCTTCCTTCCTTCTTTTTTGTTGCCTTTCTTCATCCCATTCATCCATCCATCCCTCCTTCCATCTTTCCCTCCTTCTTTCCTTCCATCCATCCTTCCTTCCTTTATCCATCCACCCACCCTTCCTTCCTTCCTTCCTTCCTTCCTTCCTTCCTTCCTTCCTTCCTTTCTTCCTTCCTTCCTTTTTCACTTCCCTCCCTCCCTCCCTCCTTCCATCCATTCATTCCTTCCTGTCATCCTTCTGTCTTTCTTCATCTGTGGGGCTTTGGCAAGCACCCTGGGGGCTCGACCTACCCCTTCCCCACTGACCCTTCTTCTTGCCTTGTCCAGGGCTCTCTGGCTGGAAAGTGGCACAACGACTTGGGCTCAGAGATGGTCTTGGACCCGCCGGACGCCAATGGCTTATTCCATGGCAAATACCTGACCAAGGTTTCGACCAAGAAGCCCATCAAGGTCTCGCCCCTGTCTGGCATGCAAAACATCGCAGGTGGAAAAGAAGAGGAGCAGCCCACATGTGAAAGGGATCAGGGAGTCCAAGTAGACCACAAGCTGAACATGAGTCAACAGTGCGATGCGGCAGCTAACAAGGCCAATGCGATTTTAGGCTGTATCAATAGAGGTATAGTGTCTAGATCAAGGGAAGTAATAGTGCCACTCTATTCTGCTCTGGTCAGGCTCCACCTGGAATATTGTGTCCAGTTCTGGGCACCACAATTCAAAAGGACATTGAGAAACTGGAGCCATGTGTCCAAAGGAGGGCGACAAAAATGGTGAAGGGCCTGGAAACCATGAAGCCCTTTGAGGAACGACTCAGGGAGCTGGGGATGTTTAGCCTGGAGAAAAGAAGGTTAAGAGGGGATATAATAAAATATTTGAAGGGATGCCATATTGAGGAGGAAGCAAGCTTGTTTTCTGCTGCTCCAGAGACTAGGACCCAGAGCAATGGATGCAAGCTCCAGGAAAAGAGATTCCAGCTCAACATTAGGAGGAACTTCCTGAGAGTAAGGGCTGTTCGACAGTGGAACAAACTCCTTCCTCAGAGGCTGGTGGAGTCTCCTCCCTTAGAGGTCTTTAAACAGAGGCTGGATGGGCATTGTTAATTGGGATGCTTTGATTGAGAGTTCCTGCATGGCAGAAAGGGGTTGGACTGGATGGCCCTTGTGGTCTCTTCCAACTCTATGATTCTATGAGTCCAAACATAGACCACTCAACAGATTGAGCTTTCTATGGTGTATTTACCATCTGGAACAAATCAAAGTATTAAAAAATGTAAATTCCTTTTCTTGGCCAAGTAAAAGAAATAAATTCTCTCAACATTTACAAGGTTGTTTAAAACAATGATGATCAATAATGGGATGGTGACAATCTGTCAACCAATACATACCTCCCAAAGTAGTGGCTCCTGCTTGACTCCTTTGAACATTCATAGGAGCCAGCCAGTACCAGAAACTGTCTTTATCAGATGTATAATCCAAGCATTCTACAGAGCTAAGATAGGAATGGCCATCACAACCACCAATTACATAGATCCGATCATGCAATGAAACTGTGGCAGCTGATCCTCTTTTGTATCTGATGCTCTATGTTTATTAAAAGAAAAACAATGAAACCAATGAGCGTTGGTATCTTTAAGCAGTGTTGGTACTTGCACTTCCAAGTGCTGTCATAAAGAGAGGCTATATACAGAAACTATTGCTCATCATAATGGACTAATCTGATAGAATATATATCCTTTCCATATATTTGCTTATCATCATTTCACATACAATTAAGAATGTTCTAAACAGAGTGCAGTGAATAGCAAAGGCTTCTGATAGGAAACATTGGGACTCCTTTGGGAGTATAAACAGGTTGACATTTCACCTGGAACATCCTTAATTTTTCATCTGAGCTTCTATATATGTCTGTCCTACAGCTATTTATTTATACTAACATAGGCAAAGTGTGGCCCTCCAGATGTGGGACTGCAAGTCATAGCAACCCTAGGCAGCACAGCCCATGGTAAGGGATGCTGGGAGTTGCAGCCCAACAACATATTTATACAGACAGAATGCTTTCAAGGTTTTTCACCATGCACTCTCTCAATATTTTACTCACCTTGTAAGGCAAGATTAAATTGAACTAATGTGTTAGATGAAATCTGAACTGGGTAATTCCCTCTAAAGCAGGGGTGGCAAAGTGTGGTGCAAGGCTTACATCATGGGTAGGCAATAATTTTTAAATTATTTATTTTTTGGCTTCGCCCCCCCTCCCCCCCCCCAGTTGTCTGAGGGACAGCAACCCGGCCCTCGGCTCAAAAAGGTTGCCTACCCCTGGCTTACATGATACCCTCCCAGGAACTCTGAAAATAGTCCCTCACACTCTCTAGGGATCATGGAGGCAATTCTGCCAGCCCCCATCCCACCCCAAGCTATTTTAGGGAGAACCTTAAAAACAGAAATGATTTCTGGTTACTTCTCCTTTTGGGGGGGGGGTTCTTTGCATCTTAAATCATATAAAGAGCCCCTGAAAAGCTGGCAAAAATTTCCCAACAAATCCAGAGGCAGCATTTTCAGAATGGAGGGTGTAAGCATATTTGTGGCCTCCCAGGTTGTGTGTGTGTGTGTGTGGGGGGTATGGCCCATAGACCTGGCCCATAGACCCTTGCCCTAAACTATACACACATCTAATGCTGCTACCCATACACAAGAAAGGTCATGTTATGGAGTCTGGAATTTTATAAAAATACCCCCACAAATCCCTATCCCAAAATGCATCTGCGGAGGAAATCAGGTGCCCCTTCTTCCCTGGCATCACTTGATCATAGAGGCCTCTAAGCAAGTCCTGCATCTATAGTGTGAAGTTATGTCTCCTTATGACCCTAATGGAAAGGCATTGTGGGAGATGCCCCTCAGCCACCATGACCTGAAAGCGGAGAGACCATGTAGGCAGCAAGCCTTAGTTAGGAGTTGCAAACAGAAAGATTCCTTCACACCTGTGAGACAGATTTATGACTAGGAGATGCTTCACAGATACAAGCCATTCTGATATCAATAGTTTTCCCATGGCAGAGGATGCCTATAGATCAAGTGATGTGTAAATTTGGTTTTGCTTTAATGTAGGACAACAGCCTCAGCTGAGTAAGTGACCAGAAACCTATTTAAGGTTCAGTTTCCCCTTTGTTCTGGGCTCCATGCTGGCGGCAGGCAGGCGCTCTGTCAGTCTGCTTCTCCTGGCATGGTCCCACACATCCCTTTTTCCTACTTCTCCTTCACTGTGTTGCTGCATCTACCTTGATTCCAAAGAAACCATCTCAGGCGAGTATCTACCATTAGAAGGCCTAGTGTTCTCTGTCCACGTTTCCTCCCTTTCTTCTGTTAGCCTTGAGTGATTGTGTGAGTGACTGTATGTGTGTGAGAGTGTGTCCCCCTGTGCACCAATAAACCAGCTTAAAATTCAGAGACTTTGCCTTTGCATCAGTTCCTGAAGCTCTGGTCTGTTGGTAGACACTGCTGGGGTCTGGTCAAAAAGGGTACTTGTAGGGAGACCAATATTGGTGTGTTGAGCTAATTAATATTCCCCAAGTTTGAGCAGATATCCTGACAGTTACCATCCCGCTCCCTCTGGTGATTAGAGAGAGACATGTTCCAATGATGATGATGATGATGATGATGATGATAATAATAATAATAAATTTTATTTCCATTTTCCACCTCTCCCTGCAGTTCAAGGCAGGATTACAATAAACCAATTATTCTAGCAATAAAAACATATCAAATACATTCAATAAAAACAATAGCATATTATCAATACAATAAGGTTAATAAAATACAATTAACTTCCATAAAACATACAGTACTAATGGAGATGGGATATTTTACAGCAAATTTGGTGGACAGGAAGAGATCCGTCTTGAGTGCCTTCTTGAAGGCATCTAAGATGGTAACAAGGCAGATCTCTTCCAGCAAGTCGTTCCATAACTTGGGGGCTATGGCGGAAAATGCTCTGAGAGAAGTTATTGTTAACCTAGTTTTTGCACACTCTAATAATTTCTTCCCAGATGTCCTGAGAGTGTGGGGCAGATTGTGTAGGGAGAGGCGTTCCCTCAAGTAACTTGGGCCCAAGCCATATAGGGCTTCAAAGTTTAATAACCAGCACTTTGTACTGCGCCCGGAAGCTGATTGGCAGCCAGTGAAGAGATTTTAATATTGGAGTTATGTGGTCAAACCTAGATGTGCTGGTGACCAATCTGGCTGCCACATTTTGGACCAATTGAAGCTTCCAAACTTGGTACAAAGGTAGCCCCAAGTAGAGCGCATTACAGAAATCTAAACGAGAGATTACCAGTGCAAGTACCACTGCTTCAAGGTGCTTTTGGTCCAGGTAGGGACGCAGTTGGCGTATCAGCCGAAGCTGGTACCAAGCACTCCTAGCCGTCGCATGAACTTGAGATGACAACTGCAGAGACGGATCTAGGAGTACTCCCTAACTGCAAACTCCGTCCTTTGGGGAAGTGTGACCTTGTCCAGGACAGGTTGGCAAACTTCCCTGCCTGGGCCTAGGGATCCTATAGCTAGTACCTCCGTTTTCTCTGGATTCAGTCTGAGTTTGTTTTTCGTCATCCAGCCCATTATCGACTCAAGGCAGGCATTCAGAGGAGAAATGCCAACTTTGGTCACTGCAAGAGTTGGAAGCATAGAGAAACATATTTGGGTATCATCAGCGTACTGATAATACCCCATGCCTCCGGATGATCTCTCCCAGCGGCTTCATGTAAATGTTAAACAGCATGGGGGACAGAATGGGGCCCTGAGGGCCACTCTGCATAGATGGTACACTTTTTCCTGTGTAGAGGGGCTATAAAGGCAAACATCCTTGTTTTTAATGTGGAGTCAAAGGTTTTCATGGCCAGCATCCATAGTTTTTTATGGGGTTTTGGGGCTATGTGACCATGTTCTAGAAGAGACTCTTCTAGAATATGGCCACATAGCCCAAAAACCCCACAAAAAACTATCCTTGTTCTTCTTTTTCTAGTGAGAGAAAACATTTTGTGCAGCACTTGTCTGGCAGAGCTTTCACCTACAGGGCTCAAGACAGGCTTCCTATTGCCAGAGAAAACAGTCACAGCAATCTGAGAAGAGAAACAGTGGGTAAAGGCCAAGAGTCAAGCACCCTGGCCTTGCCCCCCCTCAAAGTTGCATTGTTACATGCGAGAGGGAGCAATGCAGTTAGCCCCTTTCTAACCCTCACCAGACTGGCAAAATGTACTTTAACAATGCATGTGAATGACATATTATTATTATAAAGTTTGTGACAAAGCAAACAATTACATACTGGTAAGAAACTCCACTCTTGTGTCTTTGGGTCGTATTTCTGCACCACATCATCAGGTGACCGCTGGCTGTCAAAACCTCCAATTACAAAGAGCACCTCATTGGCACCTGAATGAAAATAGATCACTGGAAGGTTAATACTCCAGTAGGTCACCAAGAAGAAACCCTTGTTGTTTGTGTATCTATCCACTGTCTTGAGAAAGACTCCTGAGCATATAAACAATCTCAGACCACACTTTTCATTTTACTTGAATTTACTTACTTTCCTTAACCATAACCAGCTGATTTACAAGGGTAGCATTAAATGATATTCTAGCCTTAAAGCAATGATGACAACACTGTCCAACCTTAAAAAAACCCCAGCAAGACAGAATCAAGTCCCACCAAACAATATATTTAATTGTTCTTGCCCCATCCCCCCAAAAGCTGCTTAAGTCTGTCTTGTTTCTATTTGAGGCACATTTCAGCAAATATTAAGTTTACGCTCGATAGACTCATTTATTTCCAATCGGTGGGATCTTGGCTGTGGTTCTTATACCCTCGTTCTTGTCATCTGACCACCGCCTATGTTATCTAGGGCTGGTGGGAAGTGGAATCCAATTCTCCATCCCCAACATAAGCAAACACAATCCACCGAGGGAGCGTGCCTCTGCATTTTTGTTCTTTTCTTCCATGGCTGCAGAAACGATGAAGCCTATATTAACAGCCTTTTAAACTTTTTTTGAAAGTGCACTCCCAGCTCTACTTCTACCCAACTTATTCAAGAAAAATCTGTATGGTAATCTGGTTGTATTTTAATGCCAAAATGAAAGCCACATCGGTTACCTTAAGCCAAATATCCTTGCCGTTTTCTTTTCAGCAGCATCATTATGATGACTTATGGTTATTTTGAGCTACATAATCTTTGTACCTCTTTCAACAACTCCGGTGTCTATGTTGCAGCTGTACACTTGGGCTTTCTTTCTTTCCTGTCTTATTTTACTCTTGTCTTTGATGAATTAATTCTATTGTTTCCAGTTAATTATTTCAAACAGAAAGCCAGTTTCCAAGCTACATAGAATGGCTCAGGAAGTAATGGCAACCTTTGACATACACCATGGCCAGCCATTTCACTTACGCCCAGAACATCCTGAGACTATCAACACATTTAATATTTATTAAGAAGTGGCAGAATTGCAACATCTAAAGAACAGACAAATGAATGCTAATCAGGCAAAGGGTTCAGCTCCTGAAATCAATCCCAAATTTTGATATCCTTTCACAACTTTTCCATCTTCCTCCAGGATTTCTCCTTTGCCCAATGCTTCAGTTGAGAAATTTCGTACTAAAACAGCAAGCCAGTGTCTTCTCACAAGCTCATTTCTGACATGTTCAGATTTACTTTTGCCTGGGAGCACATGCTAAAAATGATATTTATCATCCAAACAGGCTTGTCAGCAGTAATTTACCTGACTGCCTTTTGGGATTAAGAATAGCTTCTAGGCAAGCAGGCAGAGAAATATAAGCTCATTCTCTTCTAGGTCACATTTTCTATATTGGCATATATGGATACAACACTAGCAAAAATATTTGCAAGATAGATTTTTTTATACACCTGTTTGAAAGGCAGTTAAAACATCCACATCTAATCTTACACACCCAGAGAGATGGCAGATGCCTGAAAGGTTTACTGTACCACTAAGGAGTCCCTATAATGTATAGTATCTCTCTCTCTTTGCTCCATACTCCCCTAAGAATGGGCAGCTCATTATCATGTCCTTAAAGGCATATTACTCAGACTATTGGAGCCTGACATCATGCTAGCAGTTCCTACTTTTTCTGCCAGATTGGAAATCCTAGAATGTGTACCCAGTAAAACCATGTCCTACAGAAAAACACTTATCCTTTAATCCAACAAGGCCCAAAATGTGTTGCAATACTGAAACAAGGACAAAAACAAATTATTCCAGATAACAGAAGATAAGAAATAGAATGGAAAATCACAAATTTAACACAATTTCTCAAACATTTTAAATGCATTCCTTAAAGTATGCTTGTAGCCAAGGGTCCGATTAGGGGAATTTTATTATTGTTATTATTAATCCAAATATTGCAAGAGGGGGCCAGCTATGACAACCCTGCAGAATTGTGTATACGGAGAAGACCAGGGAATTCCAATAAATGGAGCTGAGATGGATATAATAACGATATATTCAATTTATTGAAATAGGGAGAAACACATTCAATGCACTCGCACACTCACAATCACACAAGACTCAGGACAATCAGGGGTTAGCATGGAACAGGATTTCAGGCTTTGTCTAATGGTGATACTTACCAAAACGTAGAATCCCTCCAAGAATCCAAATGGAATCTGATGGGGATGGCATGAGACTCAGCCATGGAATGACTGGGCAGGAACTAAGAGTCAGGAGCCAGGTCAGGGTTCAAAGGGACAGAGCTTCCCCCTGAAATCCAGACTGGCCCCATGAACAGGCAAATCTGATGATGCTTATAGGCAGAATCTTGCTTCTGTCAAAGGTGCCTGATGGTGAGAACAAAAGGTCTTTGGTTGCTTGGCCATTGTAAACAAAGGCTTTGCATTGTCTTGTTGAGGCAAAGTGGTCTGACAACAATCCGGAGGGAGATGGTAGATGAGTTAAGTTAATCACTGGCTCATCAAGTGTGAGACCTAAGACAAAGATTTTACTCTTGGAGGTGATGGTTTTCCCTTTTGCAACTCCCAAATCTTCCTGTGGGGAATTTCCAAAATGTTGTTTTTCCAGGGGTCTTGTGAGTGTGACTTATCTGCCTACCTGACCCACCGCTTTCAGGATTATGGCTGCTAGTCTGGCAGGTCAGTCTGGGGTCATGAAGGGCTATCATTTGATACCAAAATGTATTTGGAACAGCATGGTTAATATGCTTACCTAAACGTGCTCTGGTTCTAGGTCCCTGCATTTGGCTTCGACGCTCAGGCCTTAAATGAAAGTTCTTAGCTTCATCTACAAGGTCTCTGCACTGCAAACTACATCGAACAGAAGGCTGAGGAAGGCATATAGGGTGATTATTCAATTTTTACACCTTACACAAATTTTGCATTTCTACAGAATAATGATATAATATATATAATATAGGCTTAAGGAATGTTTGATGCTGCAGATGTTTTAGCATACAATTGAGGCATCTATCTGAAAAAAAGGGCTTAGTATAATGATATGATGCAAAGAGTTATACAAATAAGTTTTCTTCATTAACCAAACAGTCTCTTAGGGGATACAGTTAAGAGAGAGACTGATATATGCAAAATATGGTGTTCTATACTGGTTAGAGAGTAAGGGGCTCGACAGACAGATGGCTCCATGCCGCCTGTCTTTACCCCCCATCATTGCCGAAGCCACCAAATGGTGCAGCAACGATGCGCTGCCAAAAAGAAGCCACCTAGAGTGGCTTCTTTTTTGCGGTACTGCAAACAGGAAAGGGTGCCGTCATGACTCCACTTCCTGCGTCCAACATTTGCATGCTGCGCAGCGGCAGCAGCATCATGGCAGCCCCCGTGTGGGTGAGAGGTTGTCAAATTACTGCTGACCTTTATGTGCTATGAGTCGGGAGCATGTGGATGCTACGCACTCCCAAACCCTAGTTTAGCCCCGAGGGCACCACAAAGCACCTGTTTCTACTGGGCCTAAATCTAGCTCAACAGTCAGGCTACCATCAAGTTTTAAAAGATACCATTACAGATTTTTACATAGAATTTCAAACACAAATTATAAGACAATTTAATTACATAATACGAAAAATGCATTGGATTTAACTGATCAACAAGATTAAAGATTTACATTGTCCTGTGCTGTGTATGTAGATTGGGGCAGGAAGTTGTGGAAGACTATGGGATTGCATTAATCCCTGGGAAACCTTAGGTGTGCTGCACACACACACACACACCAATTTTAAGACCCCTGCTGTCTCCCAATCCAAACTAGAGACTGGGAGGGTCATTTTGCCATATTTTAGTCCCCACAAGGCCATTTTAGACCCAAGAAAAGCCTTTTCCAAAGCAGGAAGTGACAGCCACTTCCAGTTTACTTCCAGTTTTTGAAAAGGCCTTTCCTGGGCTTAAAATGGCCCAGCCTTTCCCCCAATAAAATGGTAAAAATGCTCCCCACACCCTGGGTCCCTGAGGACCACAAAAACAGCCTTACTTTGCCCAACACGCTATATATCATACAGAAGAAAAGCTTTATGCTGGTAGGACATGCAGCATAAAGCTTGATTCAAATACATTTCTCATGATTTAAAAAGTAACTTTGGGCAGTACAGACTAGTACAGGCTAGAAGCCACCCCTGTAATCCCCACGTCTGCGCTGCAGCATCCACATGCTGCAGCACTGACACACCACCCAAAAGAAGCTGCCTGGAGCAGCTTCTTTTTTGTGGCATCGCAAACAGGAAGGGGCACTGCCATGACGCCACTTCCTGCCAGAGATGTCCAGATGGTGTGTCATGCTTGCGTCATCATGGACTAGGGTTCCGGAGACTGCTGTTGGTGTGTGCTCCCGAACCCTACAATTGGCACCGCCACACCGCTTCCCGTCCATTTGTATTGTACCTTTGTTTCCATTGTTGCTGTTATGTGCTTTCAAGCTGAGTCCAGCTTATAAAAACCCTATCATATGATTTTTAATTATTCTGAATGCAGAAATGATGCTGTTACTAGTAGTACTATTGCCTTTTGTCTACTGTTAAGAGGGAGAGTGGCATACACGAAATATGGTGTTCCATGTTGGTTATGGCAGGGAAGAAAGTACAGGGAATCTAGCTCAGCTATTGGATTCCTCAACACTTCTGGGCCCTTTTACACTACACAGTTATATCACTATGATCCCACTTTAGCTGCTATGTCTGTGTTCTGGATTTTGTAGTTTTTTGAGGCCCTAAAGCTCTGTGGCTGAGAATTGTAAATGTCCCTCACCAATTTGCAAAACGAAGAATTCCATAGGAAGGAGCCACAGGAGTTAAAGTGGAAGCATAATGCTATTTAGTGCAAAAGGAACCCAGAAGTGTAGGAGAACCCACAAACACCTTAAGGAAAGGGAGAAGAAAAGGACGACAAAGTCCCTTTCTCTGAGTTTCCTTTTGCTCACACCTCACAGAATCCAAATCTATGTTTTTTCTTATCTTATCCTTGAAGGACTCAGATAGAAATATGGCCTTCTTACTGAATGAGAAAGAGATTTTCTGAAAGAAGCCTTACTGCTCTGATAGCTACCAAGTATTTTGACATTTGGGTAGTAAACTCAAAAATGGATGTGTAACATTTTACATTTCTTACATTAGTACCTGTGTCATTTTGTTACATTCCATTCTAAGTTCAATATAAACTTTATATTTTATTTATTTCATTTTTAAAATATATCTCCTGCCTTTCTGCCGACATGGGATCAAAGGCAGCTCATAGATCAAATAGAAGTATACCTAAGAAACAATGTTTATAATAACAAGGTTATTTAAAAAGTTTTAAAATATGTTCTCTATTTAAACAGCTTAAAATAATTAAAATGTAACAATGAGAATAAAGCGCACCCATCCCATTAAAAGACCCAGGCACAATAACCAATTAACCACCTGAAGATGATCTGAATAAAAATGTTTTGCCCGGAGGTGGAAGGAGAGCAAAGAGGGGACTCAGCCCGAAAAGGGCAGCCTGCCAGCGGCCTAATTTCCTCCAGATGGAAGCCGCAGCCGCCAAACCTCCGGCTTCCCTCCGGAGGAAAAAGGACCCAGGAAAACCAGGTTGTTTTCCTGCCTCAGGAAAAAGGGCACTCGCAAAGTAAGCAACGCGCAGCACCGTGGAGACACCGCGCAGCACTTACATTGCAATGGCGCCATGCCAAGCTAGGGTTAGGGACTGCGCGGTTGCCACATGATCCCTAAACCTAGCAACACTGCCGCCACGCTACAAATGGCCCATCTGTCTTGAGCCATAGCATCCTATAGGAGAGAGGTCCACAGCCTGGGAACTATTGGCACAACAAATCAGAACTAATCAACAATGAAAAGTATATTCATAAGGGTATGGGAAGGAAGACACAAAATGCAGAGCATTTGGTACGTTCTGAAGTCTTCTCTGACTTACTGCATAAGAGTTAAGTCTGCTCTTAGCAGCTACCAAACTGCTAAACTGCCACTTCTCTCTGACTTCTTTGACTGCGACCCAGTAAATAAAGGCTAAACTATAAGGGAATTCACTTAAGTGCTGAGACAGAGTTCAGTTGACTGGCTTTAGACTTTGTTTTTTAAAATCTTATATGGTGAATTAGATAAGGTTATGATTATTCAGAACAGATGCTTGTACACACATCAATCTATATTCACTGTAGATACCTTCAGAGAAACACGAGTACAGTGCTCATCTGTCCCAGCCAGCATGGCAAATGGTCCGGGATTAAGGCAGTTAAAGCCTCTGGAGCAAACTACATTGCCTACCTCTGTACCAGACGGACCCTACCTCAGCATCTACGACCTCAGTGATGTAGCGTGGGCTGAGAAGTGGCAGGCGCACATATTGTAGCAGCTCTGGCAGGGATGCTTCCCGTTCTTTCTTTGAGTGCTTCACCCAGTTAATAACTGCCTCAAAGACAGGTTCTTCAGAATCAACCTGTAAGAAAAGACATGGCACTAATCAGTCTTTTGCAGAAGACTCTGGATGACAAGGAAAGACTATTTCAGAAGCCAAGCAAAGATTGTGCTTCTGGTGCAGGAAAACTGGGAAAACACAATGGTGTTCGGATGGATACAAGCAGGTCTTTATAAGCGTTGGCCGTGGAGGACTCAAAGCCCCAGAGTCCTCCACGGCCAACGCTTATAAAGACCTGCTTGTATCCATCCGAACACCATTGTGTTTTCCCAGTTTGCCTTCCCTCCTTGCCAAATACCCCCCACTGGAGAGGAGACGCCGTCGGACATTTGGGCAGCATTTTTCTGGAGGGCTATAGACTGGATTTGCCTCCCTCCTCCTCAGTAACATCAGGATTAGGGAGACTCAGAGGGAGAGTGGCCTGTTCTAGTCCTAGTATGCTATTTGTAATTGGTTGTTATTTTTGCTGCCATTGGAGAGCTGGTGATGGTTTTATTGATTGTTATGTTATGCTTTGACTATCCTGCTATGTTATGTATTTGTAAAAAAATGTGTATAGTTACTGAAACTGTTATGTGCTTCATTCTTCTGTAATGCTGAGGGTTATGATTGGGAGGAGGTGGGGGTAAGGGATTGGCTTTGAAATGTGATTTTATTGTAATTTGCATTTTATTGTCATTTTCTGTTTTGTAATCCACCTTGATTCCTTTGAGAAAAGGCGCAATATAAATTTATTATTATTATTATTATTATTATTATATTTATTATGATATAAGCAGAGTGTAACTTCATTGCATAACTGCCCAAGATGTGATATGCATGAAGACTACAGTTCATACCATCCCCCCCCCCCCCCCAACAGAGAGACAAATGGGGATTTGCTCATGAAAGCAAAAAGCAACTCCTACAGTGTTAATCCAAGCCACAATACATTTTCAAGATATGGAATAGCATGCCAGTAATATGAAAACACCTCTCTTGTTTTGCTTGAAAAGAAAAATCATGGGTACAAACCATAAACAGGTTTATGTCTGAGGCTTTAGCAAGGACAATTTCTATTCTGCTTCAGTGTATATAAAATGCTAAGTTCTGAAAGTAAACATAACAGTTTCTTAGCTGCAAATGATTGCTTGAACAATTTTCCACAACTTACACAATTTTAAAACCACTTGTTTCCCCCCTTAAAATATTTTCTTGGAAAGAAGTATCAGCTTATAGCTCTCACAAGCAATGGCTCATTGTATTCAAGAAGAAAGAAACTCTTGTGTCCTTAGTTTTTTGTGGGGTTTTTGAGCTATGTGGCCATGTTCCATAAGAGTGTCTTCCTGACGTTGCGCCAGCATCTGTGGCTGGCATCTCTCAAGATGCTGGCAAAACGTCAGGAAGAAACTCTTCTAGAACATGGCCACATAGTCCAACCCCCCCCCCCCCAAAAAAAAAAACACAACAACTATGGATGCTGGCCATGAAAGCCTTCACTCTTGTGTCACTGTTTCATCCAGGCTGATGAACTATATTCACCAGGGCTATTACATCCTAGACCTCAAACTGAACCCTCAGAAAAGGACTATGATGACTTTACTAAATACTTTGTGGGGGAAATGGCTTGGATTTGTTCTGTCTTGGGACTCTACATGGAAGGCAGTGTCTGCAGAGGTAACTGAGGCACATACAGTGTCTAGCTTTGGTGGATGAGTTTCAGTTCCTTCATCATGATGATAGGGACATCTTGCTTGGAGAGGGGAGGCCAACCACAGCCTGGCTAATGAAAGCTGCCAGAGGAGGACTGGCCAACTGCGTAATGGAGGTTGAAAATGCCTTCCTGAAAGAGGGCTATGTTCCAACCTCTACAAAAGAAGAAATAATAAGACTTCTGTTGAGAAAAAACCAAACTTCACTGTACCCCTTCTCCCTCAGTAACTATTGGCGAGTCTCTAACTTCTTTCTGAGTAAGGTCCTAGAGTGAGTGGTAAAGACCTTCCTTGGAGGTCTTTAAACAGAGGCTGGATGGCCATCTGTCTTGGATGCTTTGATTGGGAGTTCCTGCATGGCAAAATGGGGTTGGACTGGATGGCCCTTGTGGTCTCTTCCAACTCTATGATTCTATGATTCTATAACACAACCCCAAGCATTCTGGATGAAACGGATTACCTGGGCCCCATCCAATCTGGGGTCAGGCCTGGTTATGGCCAAGAAACAGCCTTGAATGCCTTGGTGGATCATCTACACTGGCACAGGGTGAGTGTCTTCCTGTTGGTCCAGTGACCATGGGTTGTTTGGCTGATATGGAACTTGGCGGTATTGCTTTGCAGTGGTTCTGGTCTTTCTTGGCTGAGCATCGCCAGAAGGTGGTGCTGGGAAACAGCTGTTTAACATTTTGGCCATTACTCTGTGGCTCCACAGGGGTCAATATTGTTCCCTATGCTTTTCAACACCTACATGAAGCTGCTAGGAGAGGTCATCCAGAGCTTTGGGGCTAGGTCTCATCAGGATGCTGATAATACCCAGCTGTCATGCCAAAGACTCTGTGGTACCAGAGGATCTAATATGTCCTGTTATGCTTTTATCTATTGAGAGTCATGTTTGATTGTATTGTTTTTGTTTGTTGTTACTCACCTTAATCCAATACAGGGAGAGGCGGGATACAAATAATAATAATAATAATAATAATAATAATAATAATAATAATAATAATAATTAGCACTGAATCACTATCTGGATGTAATAAAAACTGGATGCAGGTGAACAGCCTGAGGCTTAATTCAGACAAGGCAGAAGTGCTGCTGGTCAGTAGGAAAACCAACCTGGGACTGGAATCACAGCCTCTTCTGGATGAGGTTGCTCAAATATGTAGCTTGGAAGTGCTCACGGACTCAGCGTTGCTCCTGGAAAGCCAGGTGGCTGAAATATCCAGGAGCACCTCTGCTAGTTTTGGCTCATGCGCCAGCTGTACCCTTTCCTGGGAAAGACAGGTCTGGCCACAGTGGTTCATGCCTTAGTTTTCCTCTTGATTAGACTACTGTAATGTGTTCTACATGGGGCTGCCCTTGCAAAGTGTTTGGAAGCTGCACTAGTGCAAAATGCAGCAGCCAGACCTGTGTCAGGGGTGCATTTTAGAGGCCATATAACACCGGTCTTGAAAGAACAGCACTGGCTTCCAATTTGCTTCTAAGCTCAATTCAAGGTACTACAAAGCCCTAAATGACTACGGACTGAGATATCTGAAAGACCACTTCCTCCCATATGAGTCTGAGCTCCTCAGAGGAGGCCCTATTGCATGCCCCACCTCCTCCTGAAGTCAAGCTGGTGGGTACAAGGAGCAGGGCTTTCTCTGTAGCAGTACCTTGACTGTGGACTTTACCCAAGCTTCAGGCAGGCAGCCAAAACAGTGCTGTTCTGTTGAAACTCCTGTTTTAACTGTTTCAAAACTGGATTCTAGGATTGTTTTTAGACTACTTTTAGAGTTTTAAAGAGTACTTTAATGTGTTTTTAAATGATTTTCCCTTTGTACTGTTTTAATTTGTTTGAATTTTAATCCCAAGGTTCATTGCCTCAAGAGCCCTTAGGGGCTGGGAAGAGATAAAATACTTTAAATAATAAAATATAATAAAAATAACCTTTAATCAATCAGCTTTTTCTACGAATAACCAGGAAGGCTCAGAAACACTTCCTAATGTTCTAGACTTCCCTTGTTAAACCATCCCACATCTCTCTTCTATTAAAACAACAAGCCTACCCTTACAGTTATGGCTCATTCTTGCTCAATGCATTTCCAGACACTTGTTTTTAGGCATCACACTATACCTGGAAATTTCAGTAAAGTTTATCCATGAACATTGCTGCATTTCACAGAGCATTTTGAATTAGATAGCATACTGGGCAGGTTTTTAAAAATCCAGTTTTTACATGCTCTTAGCCTACCTACAAGGATGATAGAATACCTAGTTTCCTTGCTGACTAATAAAATCAGAATCTTTTTTAAAATGTAGCACAATCCTATCCTCCCAACACCACATTGATGCTGTTTCCACTGGCCACAGGCTGCACAAAAAGGTGTTCTGTAAGTAACTACCACTAATGTACAATACAGAATGCTGCATCACTTCTATTTGCTAAGTAAGGCGCGTTACAGACCACCCGTTTGGGGCGGCCTGTAACCGGCCCTTTCCCCGCCAGATCAGGGCCTCAGCTGCCACAACGGCAGCCTCTGAGGCCCCAATCCGCCGCTTTCCAGGCTGCAGGGAAGCGGCAAAAGGCCTGGAAAGGGGTGTCCTTGGGGCTTCAAGCCCCAAGGACACCTGGCGGCAGCGGGGAGGAGGAGGAGAAAGGGGCTGCTTGGCCCCTTTCTCCCTTGCGTTGCTGGCGCAGCTGTGTAAAGGCTGCGGCAGCAACGCAAATCCTGGAAGGAGCTCCATTTCGGAGCTCCTTCTGGCGCCGCGGAAAGGGCACTCTATGCGCCCTAGCAAAGCGCGAGGACGTCATGTACACGCCGCCCCGTTTGGAGGCGGTGCATTCGTGACGTCGTAATGGCGGTGCCTATGTGTGTAGGGTGCTGCCATTTTGTACGTCCTGTGGACGTACTAGGGTTAGGCACGTGCATAAAGCACGCTTTTTAGGAGCCCTGGTGGTGCAGTGGTTAAAATGCCTGTACTGCAGCCATTCACTCAAAACCACAAGGTTGTGAGTTCAAGAGCAGCAAAAGGGCCCAAGCTCGACTCAGGCTTGCATCCTTCCAAGGTTGCTAAAATGAGTACCCAGACTGTTGGGGGCTAATTAGCTTACTTGCTAATTAGCTTACTTGCTGTTCACCGCTATGATCTTTGGAATAGCGGTATATAAATAAAACAAATTATTATTATTATTATTATTATTATTATTATTATTATTCCCTAGCCCTAGTACGTCCCCAGGACGTACTTTACACCCGTGCGGAATGGGCCTAAGTTTCTCCCTACTAACATTAATCCACACACAATTTTCTCCTTTGTCAGAGGGCAGATCTAGTGATCTTTTCCCCATTAGCTGCAATTTCCAATTCATATTCTAAAAAAATAAAATAAAATAAAATAAAATAAAATAAAATAAAATAAAATAAAGTGAGCATATCCTTATGAAGTAACAACCTATTTCCTTTAAAGGCTGCTAATAGTTGTATAGCCAGGGACAGACCAAACTGGGGTTCTGTTTAATAATTTTGGCAGCTTCTGACAATATTTTCCCTCACAAACTTGCTGACTTTGGGGCAGTACAAACGGGGGGCTAGAAGCCGCCCCTATAAGCTCCGCATCTGTGCTGCAGCATCCGCATGCGCATGCGCATGCTGCAGCACAGATGCAATCTCCAAAAGGAGCTAATCTAGGCAGCGCCTTTTTTGAGGCATCATAAGGGACAGAGGCCACTAAGTTTATGTAGAGCAGCCTTACAGGAAGTTAATACCTCTATTCAGAATTTTTAAGGGTTCCTTAGATTAAGCCAGTGTGTACTATACCTAAAGCATGTTTGCAAATAGCTTTTCAAGCAGTTTAATCAATTTGTCCTGTAAAATCTATTTCTCAAAGGTGTTTCAGCCCTTTTAAATTCCCATAAAATCAATCAATAAGCTGATAGCTGATATTTAATTTCCTTCTGCAGTCCTATTGAATGTGAGAAACAAAACTTTCCCCTTGATTTATATTAAGCGACTGCATCTCAAACTCTCATTTCCAGACGTGGATTCTTTTCTACTTCATAGGAATCATTATACTTCTTTTTATATGCACTAAGGTTTATTACGACGTCTAGCAGGAAAAAACAGAATTTATTCTCCAAGACCATTGGTTCTCAGAGAAAACCCCCCATTGCCTACTCGCTTTTGAACTTGATGGTAAAGGGTGGGATGGGGATTAACATGGGTTTATATGGTTGGGATCTATGCCAGGACCGTCAGGTGTATGCAGAGCCCTGGAATACGTCAGAAGCTTTAGAGACTGCACGCATGAATGAAGCTAGAGAACCACAAAGGCTAGAAATGTACCTTCATTTTGCAATGAAATCTGTAATTATCCAAATTCTAATACATACTTCATTCATTAATTCCTACCTTGTAGATAGTTCTGATTTGTTACATGCCAGAACTGTGTGGCATCTCTGCTACTGCTTCCTTCAGTGACAAACCAACTTTTACCTGTATTTCATCACATTTGATGAGCTTTCCCACTTCTTCTTGATTTAGGCGTATAAACTCTTCATGTTGAACTACATCCGGGAAGTGCTTCTGGCTAAAGGCTTCAGCTGCCTGCATTAAGTCAACACAATGGTGTCTTTCAGCAAAGTCTCGGATGCCCAAACAGTTGGAGGGATCCAACTGGCTTTCTAGGAACTCACAGCAAGCCTGCTTTACTCCTGTGAAGAAAATAATAGTTTGTCATCAATATGCCCAGCATTTCAGAGAACCAGATTCTTTTTCACAGTGAGAAGATTATATCAGATACTACTGGCATCTCTTGTACAGGTCAGCTTGGTGGATAGAAAGCTATCTTTATTGTTTCTTTAGTCTTCCATTTCTTTGCTAGGGTCCTAATTGTCTTTTGTTTGTTACAGAGTCAGTAGCAACTTAATAAAGCACATTATCTTCTTAAGAAATTGCTTTATATCTCTGAATTCTCTGAAGATGCCAGCCACAGATGCTGGCGAAACGTCAGAAAGAAACTCTGCTAGAACATGGCCACAGAGCCCCCACAAAAAACTAAAAATGACTTTATATCAATCACATTCAAACAACAAGCCAGGATTCAAGAGAATTCCATCTTATTCAATATGAGCCCATGTATTGTTGCATGTTCTGTTTGCAGTGGAACAGGCTAAGCAAGCAGAGTTCTTAGGTCTATGACTTGCTTACTGTGACAAGTGGGAAGAAGGTTCCATGACACCAAACCAAATGTACATTGTTTTTGCCGTTACCTTTTAGTTGAAGCAGACAGGCTGCTGGGAGCAACTCTTGCACATTCTCCACTGTCACATGAACAGTTTCTGTGTACACAAAGTCCAGCAATATTTCCATAGTTGAGGCTGTTAGCCCTTGGATATTTACATAGGGTTTTTCCTTCTCTGAAAGCTGGAAATTGAAAATCAGAAAAACAATTTTATTTTCTAGGATATGATCCCTACTAGAAAACGTTTTCAAACAATTTTAGAATTTAATAATAATAATAATAATAATAATATACACATGCAAAATGAAATGTGCCAAATTGTTCATTTCGTCATTACCAGAAACAAACAAATAAAACATTAAAGTTAAAACTGTCTATACTTAAAATTATACCTATAACTTTATGGATAAAGTTACATTTACGTATAATATCGTATTTTCTTAATAGACTTAACTCAAAAAGTTGGAATTTGCAGAAGAACATGTGAACTGCAAAGGAAAGTTAGCATTACCTAATATCTTGTTGCTTTCTAAACACATCTAGTAACTGTATAATGCTATTTTTCTTCAATAATTTAATTATGTTTCTGATGACAGTTCATTCATTATAGGATACATAATTTCTTGTATATAAATACTTTTGCAGTCAAGTCATATCCATATTTACTTAGAAGCAAGTCCCATTACTTTACATCTGAGGAGGTACAGAAGTGCAACAACCTACACAATCTTATACACCTTCACTCAGAACAAACATCAATGCACTTTCGGAAATGTGCAAGCAAGATTGCAGCATTAATGTTATTTCTGCACTGTTAAATCTATATCGCAAGCATTTTTCCTATTTGCAGGAATGAATGTGTCTCTCGTATACCTTCCATACCTCGCTGGTGAACATAGCACAGAAGTAGTCACTGCAAGCAGCTAACACAATACGGTGGGTTGGAAAGTCTTTTTGCTCCACACGCAGGGCCACATCACACAATGTGTTCTTTTTTCGCAGAGAGTTCATTGCATGGAGAATGGAGTTGGGATGAGAATTGGTCATTATATTTTTAGGAGCCATAGTGAGTTACTCCAGTCAACAAGAGAGCTGAGAAGGCAGGTTCAAAGTATGAGTAACCTGTGAAGAAAAGAAGCTGCTTCACTGATGCTATCGGATGAATATACGCTTTATAAATAAAGGTTAATAATAATAATATAAGGCCAAACGTAACAAAGTCTAACGGTGAAGAAGGAGGAACACTTCTGCTTATCTACAAAGTGGCTTGTAGAGCATCCTTCTTTTTTCTGTCTCTAACTCTTCCCCTCAGTTACATTTCAATAACCACTTCTGCCTATTTGGACACATTTTTAAAGAAAAAAACGGCTCAGCTATTGCATATCTATTTAATATAATCATAATAATAATAATAATAATTTGTTTTGTTTATATACCGCTATTCCAAAGATCATAGCAGTGAACAGCAAGTAAGCTAATTAGCAAGTAAGCTAATTTGCCCCCAACAGTCTGGGTTCTCATTTTAGCTCCCTCCTCGGAAGGATGCAAGCCTGAGTCCAGCTTGGGCCCTTTTGCTGGTCTTGAACTCGCAACCTTGTGGTTTCGAGTGAATGGCTGCAGGACAGGCATTGAACCACTGCGCCACCAGGGCTCCATCAAATGAGTGCTGGGTGACACCAACATAATATAAAGCTGCAGACTAAGACAATACAAACATTAGGTGCAAGGAGAAGGTATGGCAGAGGTTGACCAATGACTGTCCAGAGGAACATAGTGATGAACCTTTATACTCGGAGTGTCTCTCTTATTACAAATATTTCACTTTAATATAGATGTTACAAAGGTACTAAAAGACATACAAGCTCTTCCAAAATATACTGGAAGAATTTCTGTATTTGCCAAAGTGGTAAAAATGGTAGGTAAGAGCTATTAAGGTATGTTTAGATCTCACAGCAGAAAACTCAGACCAACGTTACTATAAAGTAATGGTTAAGAGGTGGTATGATAGCCCTATTTAGGCATTTGAAGGAGTGTCACATTGAGGATGGAGTAAGCTTGTTTTCTGCTGCTGCAGAGAATAGGACACAGAGCAATGGATGCAAACTGCAGGAAAAGAGATTGTACCTCAACATTAGGAGAACCTTCCTGACAGTGAGAGCTCTCTGACAGTGGAATATACTCCCTCAGAGTTTGGTGGAGTCTGCTTCTTTGGAGGCCTTTAAGCAGAGGCTGGAAGGCCATCTGTCGGGGTGCTTTGATTTTGAGTTCCTGCATGGCAGAATGGGGTTGGACTGGATGGCCCTTGCAGTCTTTTCTGACTCTATGATTCTATAAATACCATCTAACATTCTGTTAGTGTTTTAAAGCAGCAGTAGGAAACCTGCTACTGGTCAAGAGCCTAAATCCAACGGCATCAATGAGAACTTGTATATGTTTTGTGGATTCAATTTGTTTATTTTAGTTAGAATGAACAAGTGGATTAAAGTTCAGATGTTTTGGATTCCAACACCCATCATCCCCAGCTAATATTACCAAGAACTGGGAGAATCATAGTCCAAAATACCTGGAGGGCACCTGTTCCTCCTTCAAACCACTTAAAATGTTTCATGCATGTGATCTTAATCATGACAACATCCTTGTAATGCAAATCGGTATCATCGTCCAAACTACAAATGGGAAACTAAGGCTAACATATAGTTGCTTGTCTAAGCCACTTATGAACCCGTACAGACAGGCCAAAATACAGCTGCTTTGGTTCACTTTGTAGGTATGCTGTTTAAATGATACATGCATCCCAAGAGGTCAGAAGCCGCGCCAACGTCACGCTCTAGCCCCAAGGTCTGGAGCACAGTTTTGGTGTAGCTTCTGGCCTCTTAAGATGCATGTGTCATTTAAACAGGATACCTCCAAAGTGACCCGAAGCAGCTTTATTTTGGCCTGTCTGTATGGGCCCTATGACATTCAGATATGGGGTAGAAAATCTTCCAGGGAAAAAGATAGGTAAATTTCCAAAGTGCTATATTTTGCTTACTACATATATCTATAGTTGCTTCTAGTCATTTGTATAAGAAGACAAGCACTGATAATGCTCAGCAGAATAACTAACAAATGAATATGTTGCTAAGCTTCTTTCTAGGTCACAAAATCTATTGCTTCTCAATCAGTCACAGGTACAAGTGGTCAGGACAAAATGTGATGTTGCTGTATGCACAGACTCAGAGACAGCCATGAGTGTAACAGAACGTTTAGCTGGCTGTATAGATTCAGATGTTTCTCGGTTTGAAACTTTTGAGTCAGTGAAGCTAAAATCTCAGATAATTGGAGGAGTGAAGGCTCCACAGCCATACCTTAGTATGTTCACGATATTATGGCGTCTGCTTGCAATCCTAATAACTAATCTCTTAAAAATAGATGGGATTTGCAAAAGAAGAATGAGCAAATCAATACTGCGTTAAAATCTGAACTTCATTTAAACTGTCACAATCCTTATCTCTATGCCCAGCAAGCCAAGAAACATATTTCCCAGGGGTAGAGCAAACTTAGTCCAAAGTAACTTCTGAATGGGCAGGCACTGTGTCATTCACAAGAAGAAGACTTTGCACATGTGTTTTCTGACCATTTCAGTGTTTTATATCTTTAGCCATTTTCCTCGCAGTGCAAATCCTTAGATACTTGAGAAAATCAATTTCAGAATGAATTCTGTTCACTAACACTAATGAAACAGAGCCCTTATTAAGGGACACAGTCCATCAAAGGTGAACTCCCCAATGAACTATACTCCCAAATAACTACAATTCCTAGAATAATCCCCAAAGGCAGAAATCAGGCAAGGAACCCCAAGAGCTTACACAACTGAGCTGTACTACCAAGCAGAACTCACCGTCAGAATAGGCAATGTGGCCAATATGCAGGGATTACTCTGGCTTTTTGCGTTCAATCGCCAATGCATTCATTCAATGACAATTTGGCACTCGAATTTTTTAGTCAAAGCCTGACTCTCAAACAAAAACCAGACACGAGGTTAAAATATACTGTACTGTACTACCTTTCAAGTGTAATCTGGGAATACACTCATACTATCAAAACAGAGAATATGGCAATACTTCTGTTTTTCAACATGGGAAAGCAGCTCATAGGGGTGTATCTAAAGGCACCAGACCCAGTCTGATCTTGGAAGCTAAGCAGGGTCAGCTGTGGTTAGTATTTGGATGGCAGGCAGCTAATGAATAATAGATGCTGTAGCTTATATTGTGTTCCCCATCACCATGTATTTATGTGAGAGCTGGACAGTGAAAAAAGTGGCTAAGAACAAAATCAATTCATTTGAGATGTAGTGTTGGAGAAGAGTGCTGAGGGATAGCATGGATGGCAATGGCAAACCGCCTCTGAAGAAACCTGCCAAGGAAACCCCATGATATGGCCTTAGGGTCTTGAAGGCACACAACAACAACAATGAGCAGAGTAGGGGAGAAATAAACATTGACCCACCTTCGTGATATGTTTGTTTTCAGCGATGGAGATGGAGACATCCCTGATGCTGGGTTTGGCTTCCATGATTCGCTCCGAGGCAGGAAACAGAAACTCTTTTGCTGAGCTACCTCCAGGAGGAGCACAGCCCCAAGCAACTCCAGTCATTGTTACAGCTAGCTAAGAATAGTAGTAACTTGCTAAATTTAGAACAGTAAACAGCTATAACATGTAGAAGAAGAAACAGAATAAACAGCCATGAGAAGTGGAACACTCAGTTCAGGGTGGGAAGGATGCCTCTGTCTCCATTGCTGAAAACAAACATATCACGAAGGTAGGTCAATGTTTATTTTTCCAGCGACAGAGCGGAGACATCCTTAATGCTGGGACAAACCAAAGCTTATGGAGTAGGGAGGGCGAACTGAGGAAATTAATTTTGATTTTTGTGGATAGATTGAAGCACATGTCTACCGAAGGAAGCTTCAGAAGACTGAAAGGCATCCAAGCGATAGTGGCGCACAAAGGTAGAAGGGGAAGATCATGTAGCTGCCCTACAAATATCGGCAAGAGGAGCATTGGTAGAGAAGGCAGCAGAGGCAGAAGCACTGTGAGTGGAGTGAGCGAAAATAGTGCCTGGAAGAGGATCACCGGAGCACTCATGGCAGGTGGAGGAGATACAGGTCCTAATCTGTCTCAACAGAGTCGTGGAGGAGACCTTTTTTCCCTTGCATCTTTCATGAAAGGACACAAAGAGACTGTCGCTGAACCGGAATTGACTGGTGCGATCTATATAGATTCACAGGGCCCTTTTAACATCTAAAGCATGCCAGAGCCTTTCAAGGTCTTTTTTGGGATTAGGGCAAAAAAGGGAAGGATAATTTCTTGGGCCTTGTGGAAGGCCGAATTGGCTTTTGGAATGAACGATGGATCTAGTCGAAGGATGACAGAATCTTGCCTGAAAATACATAGTTCATCTCACACCGAGAGGGCTCCCAATTCTGAAATTCTTTTGGCTGAGGTGATGGCTGTCAAGAACAAGGTTTTTAAGGTTAGGAACTTAAGATCTGTCTTTGTAAGAGGTTCAAAGGGGGCTCTACTGAGGGCAGAAAGAACCTTGTGAAGATCCCAGTTGGGAAATCTGTGAACCGTATGAGGTTTAATCAGATAAGCCGCTCTCAAAAAACACCTGATGTAGGGTTGAGAAGATATACCGGCTGCCTTTTTGGGAGGAAGAGCTGAAACTATGGCAGAGACCTGCCTTTTGAGAGTGTTTGGTCGGAGTCCTTTGTCTAATCCATCTTGAAGGAAGAGGAGAAGAGTGGAGACAGTGATGGACCAATGATTGATCTTTTTTAGGTTAGACTACCTGAGAAAAGCACAATAGGTAGATTTATAAATTCTCGTAGTAGACTGACGTCTAGACCTGAGAAAGGTGTCTATGATCTTGGGATGAATGCCATCTTTCAATAGGAAGGCGCGTTCAGCTTCCAGGCGTGGAGGTTTAGCCAGTGGGGGTCTGGGTGGTGGAACTGACCCTGGATTAGCAGGAGTGGCCATGTCGGAAGTTTGAAGTGGTCGTGAGATGATGTCAGGAGATCGGAGAACCATGACCTTCTTGGCCAGTAAGGCGCTACCAGAATCAGATGGGATTTTCCTCTTTTTTGCTTTTTTAGGCACTGAGATATCATGGGCGTGGGAGGAAAGGCATATAGGAGACCTCTGGGCCAGGGAGACTGGAGGGTATCAATCTGTTCTGCCCCCGGGACAGGAACCGTGAGAAGAACCTGAGAACTTGATGGTTTGTGGGAGAGGCAAACAGATCCACCTGGGGAAGGCCAAACCTTGTTATAATGATTTGGAAGGCCTGAGGGTGTAGACTCTTGGGGACTCCATTTTCCTTGAGCGTAGAGGTGACCCAGGGTGGCTCCCCACCCTCTCAGGCATCAATTGGATTTGAGGAAGAGTCCAAATGAGTCAGCCTTGGTAAAGAGCCTGTGATGTCCACCACTTCCAAGACTTTTTTATGGCTTGGTGGAATTGGGATATTGAGATGTTGAGAAAGAGCTATCTGTTTTTGGTATGGTAGGAGAAGTCACTGAAGTTGTCTCAAATGAAACTGGGCCCAGGGAACACAGGTCATGGACGCAATCATTAGGCCCTGGAGTCTGGCAAGCAACAGAAGATCTGCTGAGTGGGCGCGCCGAAGTCGGAAAATGAGTTGTTGAATGGTGTAGATCCGGTCTTTGGGTAGAAAGGTCTTGCTCTCAGATGTTGGATCCGTTGAGAGGGAACCAGGTGGTTCTTGCCATGATTGACCAGAAAACCATGGGCTTTAAGGGAGGAGAGGATGAAGCCTACGTTGTGGGAGCACTGAGTTCGAGATCCCGTCCTGATGAGGAGATCATCCAGATAAGGATGGGTGTGGATCCGTTGTAGTCTCCAGTGAGCCACCAGGGCCACCATGATTTTGGTGAAGACCCTGGGGGCTGATGAAAGGCAGAAGAGCAGGGCCCGATATTTGAAGTGTCAATCTTGATATGCGAAGCGTAGAAATCTCCGATGTTCTGGATGAACTGGAACGCGAAGATAAGGCTTCGTCAAATTGAGAGATGCGAGAAAGTCTGAGGGAGATAGGGCCTCCAGGATGGACTTGAGGGTCCATTCAGAAGCGGCATCTTCTGATGGATCTGCTGACCTGTTTGAGGTCTAAAATGGCTCTCCAGGATTTGTTGCGCTTTGGAACAATGAAGAAGATGGAATAACACCCAGAAAAGCATTTTGAAGATGGAACCATCTCGATCGCTCGGATTTGGGAGAGGTGATTGATGGCTTGAAGAACCAGGGAATGTTTGTGAGGATTGAGGGATCTGGGAGAAGAGATGAAGAAGTCATGTGGAATTCAGTGAAAGTTGATCCAGTAGCCCTCGGAGAGGATAGAGACGACCCACTTGTCCGAAGTGGTGGTCTCCCAGATGTGGGCATAAAGCTAGAGGCAACAGCACACCTCGGGAAGCCGGGAGTCAGAACTTGGGTCCATTTTTTGGTTGTTTGTTGTTGTTTGTATTAGTTGTGGAATCTTGGTAGTTGTTGTTTGATCTTCCAAATCCTCTGGACTGTTGTTGGCGAGGCTGATATTTTCACTCTGACCACTGTTGTCTACCATATCTGCCCTCTCTAGCTTTGGAGGAGGGAAAGGAGGATTTGGAGGAATGAAAACTGGACTGAGCCTGGTGAAAGGAACGCTTGTCCTCTCGCTGCTGGGTGGAGGGCAGAGCCTTTTTCTTGTCTTTAGTCTCAACCAGAATAGGGTCTAAAACTTCCCCGAACAGCTTGGTCCCTTAGAAGGGAGCCATGGCCAGGTTTTGTTTAGACCGAGGATCAACCTGCCAAGATTTTAGCCATATTTGTCTCCTAACAGGAATAGAGGCTGCTTGAGCTCTAGCACTCAATTGGATGATGTCAAGACTGGCATCTGAGGCAAGGGACATGACCTTTAGGAGCTTATTGATGCCCTGTCTTAACTTCACATCAGATTTGGGGAGCTGTTGAAGAATTTCTTTGGCCCATATACAGGCTGCTCTAGAAAAAACTGAGATGGTGGAGGCAGCCTTGATAGACATGGAGGAGGCCTCAAAAGACTTTCTCAGGGCCGAATCAGCATGTTTATCTTCAGGGTTTCTAACAGAGTCTTCTCCATCTTTGGCGTAGATAGCAGAAGATAATAAGGCAGAAACCAGGGCATCAACAAGAGGAACTTGTAGTTTTTGGAGGACAGGTTGCGGGGGGGGGGGGGTTGTAAAACTTTTTGGCTGGCAATGGAGAGGGCCTGGCGGACGCAGGCTTGGCCCATTCATCAGTCACAACTCTCATGAAACCAGCTGGAAAGGGAACATGTTGGTAGAATTTGGTTTTGGAAAACGTTCTTCCTTTCCCTGGGGGAGGGATGGATCAGAGGGTTTGGGAATTTCAGAGGGAATCGAGAGATCTAAGGCTCTGATGGCTTTTTTCAAAAGCACTGGAAAATCCTCTGACTGAAAAAGTCTAGCAGAATTAGGAGTAGACTGTGGAAGGCCGTCTTCCTCAAGGGAAAGTGCACCTTCTTCATTATCGGTGTCTAAAATGGTCTGAGTGGGGAAAGACTCTTCATCCTCAGAGGAGTGGGAGGAAAAATGGCTCTAGGATTGTTGTTTTATGGTCATGGCCAGCAGATGGCGCCTTCCTTTTGAGCGGGAGCTTAGCCTTGGACAAAATGACTGCTGGCTTTTTAGAGGCTTTTGTAATAGAGGGGGCCCTTGGCTTAAACCTTCCTCTCTCAGAGGCGGGAATCGTTGAGCTGGCATGGGGAGACAGCGAGGGCAAGTTGGATGAGGAACTCCCAGTCGCGGGACCTTGGGTGGCCTGGGTTGTTTGGAGGGCTGTTCGCTGGGATGGGAGGCATAACAAGGGGCCCCCAGAGGGAGCCTCAGTTTGACCAGAAGCCAGAGGAGACTGTTGGAGGGAAAGGAGGGAAGGCAAAAGGCTTGCCATCTCCAGATTAAAGAGTTGTTGGAGGGAATAATAATAATAATAATAATATTTATTTGTATACCGCCCTCTGGCAAACCAATCCGGGCGGTTAACAACAGTAAAATATAAAATATCACAATTAAAAACACTTTATCCCTCCCCCCCTTAAGACAGTATTAAATAATATAACATATTAAAAATACAATATCAAGGATAAAAACAGCAATTAAAACTAAAAACCCTGATATCCCTGTTGATCCTCAACAGCCAATCCCTCAACCCTGCTGCAACCGAGTTGTCCTCTGCCGCCAGCTCCAGGCTTGTGGAGCATTGGATGTGGCAGTGCGCCTTTAAGTTTGGAGATAAGGGATCTCCCTCCTCCAAACACATGGCATCAGAAGGTAAGCGCTGCTTGCCCAGGGCCTGCAGAGCAGAAGCCTGGGGCGGCGCGGGGGCCGTCCTGCGAGACTTGCCCAACATCCCTGGGCTGTTGGAGTCCGGGGAGGAGGTCAGGAGACAAGCCCCAGTTCGCCCACAACTAAGGAAGGAAGGGTTTTTTTGGGAGGGGGAATGAGGGGGGGTCAGAAGGACGGGGGAGTAAGGAAAAAATGAGGAGAAAGGGGCAAGAAACGTAGAAGCGAGAGGCTCAAGAGGAGAGCGAGGAAAAGGAGGTCTAGTTGGAGTGAGGCAGGAACTAGACTGGAGTTGCTCTGGGGCTTGCTCTCCCTGGTGGCAGCTCAGCAAAAGAGTCTCTGTTTCCTGCCTCGGAGCGAATCATGGAAGTCAAACCCAGCATTAAGGAGGTCTCCACTCCATCGCTGGAAAACAGGATCTTGGAGAAGCCTCCTCCACAGGGTTGCCATGAGTCCTGGTTAACTCAAGGGCAGTTAACAACAACAAAGAAAGGCTCTGTTTCAGAGCAAGGAATTAGCAAACCACCTCTGAGCATTCCTTGCCTAAGAAACCCTAAGAAACTCACAAGGTCGCCATGAGCTGAGAGGTGACTTGAAGCCACAAGGTACACAAAAGGGTAAATCGTAGTGGGGGAATTTCTTTTAAAAAGACACTAAGCTTCAGGAAATAAGAAGAAAACTAGGAATGGGAAGGACAGCTATGAAATAACTAGAAAAGATCCTAAAGAGCAAAGATATAAAACTGAGCGTGAAAGTTAGAATAGTACAAGCCATTGTATACTTCTCTATTAGCATGTATGCTAGAAAGTGGATAAGAAGAAAATCAATTCATTCAAGATGTAGTGCTGGAGAAGAGTGCTGAGGATCCCATGGACAGCCAAAAAGATAAGCAAATGGGTCCCGGAACGGATCAAGCTTGAAATCTCCCTGGATGCCATGATGATTAAATTGAGGCTGTCATACTTTGGCCACATCATGAGAAGGTATGAATAACTGGATAAGACAATAACGCTATTTAAAGTAGAGGGAAGCAGAAACAGAGGAAGACCATATGCCAAATGGGTGGACTCCATCAGGGAGGCCATGGACCTGAGTCTACAAGACCTATGCAGAGCAGTGAAGAATAGGGGCAGGGTAACCAGATGCCCTCCTTTCCCAGGGCATAGCCTACATTTCAACCTTCTGTCCAGGAGGAATTCCAAATTGTCTTCCATTTTGAGCCTGACTGAGAAGCACGAAATTACATCTATATTAGTGTTTTTAGCTTTTATTTAGTTCTGTCCTTTTTATTTTGTAATGTGTGGTGCCTTGTCCTCCTTTACAGTTAGGACATCTGGTCACCCTGGAACAAGTGCCGTTGGAGGTACTTCATCCCCAGGGTCACCATGAATTGGAGTCAGCTGCAGGGCAGTCGACAACAACAAACCAAGGCTATTACAGTGGGCCCTTGGTATCCGCTGGGGTTTGTTCCATGACCCACTGGGGATACCAAAATCCGTGGATACTCAAGTCCCATTATCTACAATGGCATAGTAAAATGGAGTCCCTTATATAAAATGGTAAAATCAAGGTTTGCTTTTTGGAACATTTATTGTTATATATATATGTGTGTGTGTGTGTGTGTATTTTCAAACTGTGGATGGTTGAATCCATGGATAAAGAATCCATGGATATAGAAGGCCAACTGTATTTCAGAGTTTAGTGCTCAGATGGGAGACTGCCAGGTGCTGCAGGCTATATTTCAGAGGAAGGAGCTGGAAAAGCACCTCTGAATATTCCTTGCCTAAGAAAACCCTATGAAATTCATGGAGCTGCCTTAGATCAACAGGCAACTTGAAGGCACACACACACACACACACAACATACACCCCCATCACACATATGCTGTCCAAGGGGCTGATGAAAGCTGTAGTCTGTCAACATCTGGTGGGCTATAGGATGCCCCCTCAGTTGAAAGGAAACCAACTGTATGCAATGAAGGAAACAGAGCCAGAGCCCCCTCCCTCCAGGTTTCAGCCTTTGGAGAAGAGAAGAGAGTGGAAAGAGATTCAACACCAGAGATGGTCCTCTTTTACATGGAAAGAAGCAAATGTGTCTTCACACAAACACACACACACACAAACACACACACACACACACACACACACACACCCTTTGATTCTCTCAGTGTCCCTTCCGAATTATCATGGCCCCACAGAGATTCCCAAGAGGAGGCCTGGCAGCCAGAGGAACCTGTATGCCTTTTTCAGAGGGAGAAGAAAGGGCCTTCTTTGCTTCCAGCCCCCAAAGCTGCCTCCCTACAGAAGACCCTCCAGCCCCCCATCATTGACCCCAAAATGAGGGCTCTTCCCCCTCAGCCATCATTCTCACATAGGAATCAAATTTGGGGATCGCCCATCGCCACCTTGAAGCACACACCTTCCCTTTCAGAAGCAGCCAACGGTCAAACCAGCCAGCCTTCTAGAACCCTATTCAAAATCCAAGCCAACTGCCAAAGAAGTCAATGGGAGGAGAGCTAGGCTCACAGCTCTCATTCATTTCAATTGGTCTTTTTCTTTCTTTTTTTGTTCTAGGAATCTAAAGTCATATTGTACAGACAATCACAGAGCAATAACAATAACAGCAATAAACCCAATAACAAGAAAAATAGTAAATGCAATATTGAAATGTCTATAGATTTACATTCTTAGATTTCCCCTTGGTTTGTATTTATCTTTTGGAAGCTTAATAAACTGTTATTATTACATTTTTGTGACTCCATTATAAACATTTGATTTCTATCCAGTCAGTTCCATCTCTAATAGTTGAACCTCATCTCCTCTAGAAATAGTACAATATATAATATCTTCCCTATAGAGAAACTGGGAGGTTCACATATTACAGAAAAACTCTGAATGAGTCTATTTAAAGTATGGATAAAAAATAAAAAATATATCAAAGCAGGAGCAAGGGAAACGAAAGTGCTGATTTCTTTTTCCTCCTCTCTTAGAGTAAGGAAATACCTTCCCTTCCTGAATCCCGAAACCTTTGAGGACATCTTTCGTTGGGTCACAAAATGCTTTGGAGGCAGAGAGAAAACCTTTAATGCTCTTTAATGGACATTCTTAGTGAATGTAGGTTTTAAAGGTTGCTTTAAAAATGTGTCTTGAATACAGATATTGTGGGGTGCGGAGGGTGCAGATTGCACCAGGTGAGACCCTAAAAGGGGGCTGACCCCAATGCCCCTCCAAAACCTACCTTTTGGCAGAAAGGGGCTGCGGCATCCACCTGCTTCCCTTTAAAATGGTTTAAGAGATGGTGGGAGTGGGGTGAAGCCGAGTGGGAAGAGAAAGGAGAGGCCCCACAGTTTTTGAAATTAAGATTTCAAATTTCAAAATTTTAATTTTTAACTGAATTTTTAAAAATTATCCTTTTCTATTTTTTTAAAAAATATCACATGTTCACCAAATCTTCACTATGTATATGTAAATACATTTAGGTTGTGCATAGGATATTGTAATTTGAAAGTATAATTTTAATTTTCCAAGTTGTTTATGTCACAGCTATTAGCATTACATTCAGTGGAACATGGGAATGATGATTTGCAAGTAACATTAGATTGGAAAAGGCATTATTAAGGATTCTGTATGGTGTGAAATGGGAGGAGGAGGCGGTCGATGGGGGTGACACCAAGAGTGACCGCACCGGGTGACACCAACCCTAGGGACCCCACTGACCTGGCCCCATCCCTTGCCAAGGTGGCAAAGGCTTTACCGTAGGTATTTTTTTTCCAAAAAACCAAAGCACTGGAAATGCTTTATTTAAAAACATTAACTCTCACAAAATATATGAACAGAAATTCTCAGATTCCCCATAAACTTGGCCCAGTCCGTAAGACTGCGGTGGGGCAAGAGTGGGGCTGTGCTACAGGAGAGGAGACTAATGAAAGGGGGGGATTCAGAAGACAAAATGCCAGCAGCTGCTTTGTACCCCTGACCCATTGGGAAGGGAATATAGCCCAGTGGTTGGAGCAGCTGCTTTGCATAGAGAAACTCTGAGATTTTGGCTTCCCAGCCTCTCCCTCCCTTGTCCTGACCTTAACACTAGCCCTGGAGAGCCACGGCTGACCGTCCCCATGGATCAATCGGGGGAGAAACATTCAAGCAGGGAGACCAGATGTCCTCACCAGAAAGGAGAACAAGGCACTGCAAAGTGGAAGACATTCAAGGAAAATGGATGGCATGACCAAATAAAAGCTAAAAACACAGAAAGAACTATAAATTCATGCTTCTTGAAAATGGAGGACCTTTTGGAACTCCTCCTGGACAGAAGGCTGAAATGTAGGACATGTCCTGGGAAAGGAGGACACCTGCTCAGCCTGCCCTCAAGGACCTGCCTGCATATAAGCAGCCTTCTCTGCTTCCCCCTGAAAACTCCTGCTCCACAAAGTCCTCCAGCAACACCTCCTCTTTCGGTTCGGCTGAGGAGGAGAAGGCAAAGCAAGGCCCAGCAGATACTGTTGGACTGCAGTTCCCAGCATCCCCCCAAAACTACCTCTCAGACGCCTATGGAGCCCCACTCTCCTGCTTGACATCCCTCCAGGACTCAGGACAAGGCAGTCCTTGTGGGAGCAAAGAAAGAGCAACTTTAATAATATAATAAATAATAAATATTTATTTATATCCCGCCTCTTCTGATTGAGGATCGAGGCAGGTAACAACAAAGCAAATACAATATACAACAATAAAAACAACAAGCCCACAAAACCCCGACCCAACCCTCCCTCCCAACTATAAAATTAAACAGTAAAAAAAAATGTTTTAAAAGTACATAACAATACATCAAAGTTAAAAACAAATCACAAATAATAAAAATAATAAAAGGGGGATTCAATTGGTCCTGGACATTATCAATCGGGGAAGGCCTGCTGGAAGACAAAGGTTTTTGTCGCCTTTTAAAAAGCCTCGAGTGAGGGCAATTGGCAAATCTCTTCCAGAGGTCATTCCAAGTTTTTGGAGCAGTGACAGAGAAGGACCTCCGGGAGATCACCGCCAGTCCGGTCTTTCTAGATTGTAAGAGGTTTTTCCTGGAGGATTGGACTGTGTGGGAAGGATTTTATGGCAGGAGGCGTTCCTTCAAGTAGACTGGACCCAGGCCATGTAGGGCTTTATAGGTGATAACCAACACTTTGTACTGAGCCCAGAGGCTGATAGGCAGCCAATGTAGTGATTTTAAAATAGGTGTTATAGGACTTCCGGTTGGGAACGGCAGCCCGAAGGACACGTTTTCAGTCGTCTCGAAAGCGGTCCTCCACAGAGCGTTTTCACCTCCGTAATATTCCAACACGGATGGGAAAAACCTCAGGCATGGCACTGGCTGAGTAAAGAAGCTGTTCTTCTTGGCATCTCCCCCCCTCCCCCTGTGGAATTAACGAGGAGGGGGCCGAGTGAGACAAGGGGGCAAAGAGCATTCACCACTCTGGTGGGAAGCCAAGGCATTGGAGCTGCCCTCAATTTTAACAGAAGAAGTGAGAGATTTAGAAGATTTCAGTGGCAAAACTACTTTGAGCCAGAAAGGAGGAAGATATCTTCAACAAAAATTTCACAATGAGGAGAGATAGAGCCAAGAATATAAACTTGGATTTTCCAGCAACCAGTCTGGCTGTCATGCTTTGTATCAATTGAAGCTTCCGAACGTGGCACAAAGGTTGCCCCATGTAGAGCGCACTGCAGAAATCAAGGTGAGCGGTTACTAGAGCATGTACAACTGTTTTTAGGTCCCGCTGCTCCAGGTAGGGGCGCAACTGGCATATCAGCCAAAGCTGATAACAGGCACTCCTGGCTGTCGCATCAATCTGAGAAGACAGCTGAAGCGACAAATTCAGGAGCACCTTCAAGCTGCGGACGCAGTCTTTCAGGGGAAGTGTAACCCCATCTAGAACTGGCGAACTTACCTCCATACCCGGATTGGGGTTACCTATCACGAGTACCTCCGTTTTATTTGGATTCAGCTTAAGTCTATTTTCCCTCATCCAATCCATTATCAACTTCAGGCAGTCATTCAGGGGGGAGATGCCCTCCTTGGTCACTGAAACAGCCCGAGACATAGAGAAATATATTTGGGTGTCATCAGCGTACTGATAACACCCCGCCCCATGTCTCCGGATGATCTCACCCAGCGGCTTCATGTAAATGTTGAATAGCATTGGGGACAGAATCGCACCTTGAGGGACACCTGAACTGAGCTCCCTCTTGGCTGAACAACTGTCCCCAAGCGACACCATCTGGAACCTACCCGAGAGATAGGACCGGAACCACTGCAAAGCAGTGCCTCCAATTCCTAGTTCCCTCAAGCACTTCAGAAGGATACCATGGTCTGTGGTATCAAAGGCCGCTCAGAGGTCCAAGAGCACCAACTGGGCCACACTTACCTTGTCGATGCACAGATGGAGATCATCGACCAAGGTGACCAAGGCAGTCTCCACTCCGTTTCCCGACCTGAAGCCAGTTTGAAATGGGTCCAGATAATCAGTGTCATCCAAGACTGCTTGGAGCTGGTTTGCAACCGCCCTCTCGATCACCTTACCCAAAAAGGGAAGAAGAGATACTGGCCAGTAATTGTTTTTGTACAGGGGATCAAGGGAAGGTTTCTTTAGAATGGGTTTCACCACTGCCAATTTCAGGCTCGATGGAAAACAACCTTCCCTGAGGGAAGCATTGATTATGGATTGTAGCAACTTCAAAGTTGCCTCACCTCCCTGGATGGCCAGCCAAGATGGACGGGGATCGAGAGGGCAGGTGGTCTTTTTGACCTTACCAAGCAGCTTGTCTACATTGTCATCAGTACTCACAGACTGAAATTGATCCAAGATAACCTCATTAATGGAGTCACTAGATGCCTCTCTCGTTGACTCTGTGCTAATGCTGGCATCTAAGTCGGCCCTTATCTGAGAGATTTTATCTGCAAAGTGGTCATTAAAAGTGTCACAGCAGGCTCTCGTGGTTTGAAAAAGAGGATTCAAGGTGGAAGGAGTTTGAGTCAACTGCTTAACCACCTTGAAAAGCTCTGCTGGACGAGACTTTGCATATGCAATAGATGCAGAATAGAAAGACTTCTTCGCTGCAGCTACTGCCACTCGATAGGCTTTAAGAAAACTCCTGTGACGTGTCTTGTCAGATAAATGTCGAGTCTTCCGCCAGCGACGGTCTAGTTGTTGTCCAGCCCGCTTCATCCTTCTGAGATCTTCAGTATACCAAGGATTGCGATTCGGAGCAGGCTGGAAAGGGCGCTTGGGAGCGATTCCATAGCCTTGGAAAGATCTTTATCCCAGGTGGTCACCAAGGTTTCGACAGAGTCGTCGATGTTGCCTTCCATTAAATCCTCTAGGGCTTCTTGGAACCTTTTGGGTTCCATCAGCCTTCGAGGGCAGACCGTTCTAATAGGTCCACTACCCATGAGGAGATTGGGGATGGTTGCCTTCAGTCCAACCTTGACCAGGAAATGATCCATCCATGACAGAGCAGAGGTGGAAAGCATTTCCACCCATGGATATTCCTGATCCATGCAAAAGATGGCATCGAGGGTGTGACCTGCACAGTGTGTCGGCCCAGAGACTATCTGGGATAGGCCCATGTTAGTCATGGCAAACATCAACTCCCAAGCTGCACCAGCGAGATCTGAAGAGCTGGTCTCTAGGGGGATGTTGAAGTCCCCCAGGAAAGGAAGTCTGGGGGTTTCCAACACCATTATTATTATAAACCTTTATTTATAAAGCACTGTAAATTTACACAGCGCTGTACAGACAATCTTTTCAATTGGACGGTTCCCTGCCCTCAGGCTTACAATCTAAAAAGACACGACACAAAGGGAGTGGTGGTGGGGAAGGGGCCTCTCTAGTAGGATAATACATATAAAATACATAGCAATATAGGAAATGATTCAATAAAACAGGCAACAAAAGAGCATCAAATAGCAAGTGACAATTATGCAATGCCTGGGAACGCTTCCCTGAACAGGATGGTCTTCAACTCCGTTTTGAAGCTGGTTAAAGAAATGATGGCTCTTGTTCGCGGGGGAAGAAGGTTCCAGGAGTGAGGGGCAGCGAGTGAAAAGGGGCGAATCCGAGATGGGGCAGAGGAAATCCTGGGCTGGGACAGCAGACCTTGACTACCAGAACAGAGGGAACAACAGAGTGGGAAGGAGAGGAGAAAGAAGGTCTGATAAGTCAGGAGGGGCCAGTCCATGGAGGGCTTTAAATGTCGACAGCAGGAGCTTATACTGAATGTAGTGTCAGCTCAGCTAGGGAGTCTGTTAAGTTACGGGGTGGTCAATAAACCAACAGAATCCCCAGGCTATCCCTGGCCTTCAGGCGAAAGTAAATACACTCAATGTGGTCAGTTCTACAGATAGGTATCCTGGTCAAGGTGAAGTTGTTTTTGTGAAAACAGCAACTCTCCTGCCTCGCCCACTTTCCCTTACCTGCTCATTAATGATATACCCGGCTGGGAGGGCTTGTGCCCAAGTGACATTACTGTCATCCCCCAGCCAGGTTTCCGTAAAACAGGTCAGGTCGGCTCCCTTATCTGACAGAAGATTGTATATTATATGAGTTTTATTCTTCACTGACCTGGCATTACGTAAGAGCAAGGATAGGTTCAGTGGATGGATAGGCACATTCCCCAGCTCTCATGGGTTAACAGGGTGAAAGGAAGATGGGATAGGTATTAAGCATTGAGCACGCCTTCCTCTATGACAGTATCTCACCCTGTTAACGCCATACCTCCCGTTTCCCTGTACAACTCTGATAGGTGTTTCACAGATATTATCACTGAACCCAACAGTATTCCCCCGTTCTCTGCCTCCCTCCATGGGTCACCATGAGGTAGAAAATAGTGTCATTGAGGCTCAGAGTCTTCAGACTGCAGGAGTAGCAGGATGATGGTCCTGAAGGAAAGGCTGCCTTGTAAAGCGTCCTTCCCTTGCACTGCTGCCAAGGCCACCCTCGTTAGCCTGGTGGAATTGGGGAAGGGGAGCTCAGCGTCTTCAGATTGCAGGAGTAGCAACTTTACCCATAGGATCCCAACATCTATAAGATTAGGTTTTTGTAGGTTTTTCGGGCTATGTGGCTATGTTCTAACATGGCCACATATCCCGAAAAACCCACAAAAAACTATGGATGCCAGCCATGAAAGCCTTCAACTTCACATCTATAAGACTGCAAGGGGACATTGTAGATGACTAGAAATTTGTGTGTACATTATTAAGATTCCCATGAATTCATTTAGTATACATATATTTAACAGTCAACAACAGAGCCTTTAATTTATTTCTCTTTAGTCAGCCCCTGTGCATAACATGTACCAAAAGGGATGCATCTCATTCTGGGAACTGCAGCCTCCAATCATATCTCCCTCAGTTCCCCAGTTGCTCAAAGTTGTTTCTCAACGGTCAGGACTCTGTAGTAAGGCTATTGTAGGGGACCCAGTCTACTCCTCTCAGTCCCATAGATATTGATCTATTCATTTTATTTTGATTCTGTGCTCCTAGGTGTTGAAGGCAGTGGTTTGATGGGGAGAAAATATTAATATCTTTCACTATTGATAGTAATTACCAAGGAGGATCAGGGGTCTACTTTCAATAGAAGCACCAGGAAAACTTTTAGGGGTTGTTGAGATTCGGAAATCCTGTTTGGGGTCCCTTCTGACTTTGGGGCCCTTTCATCCTCCATTATGGCTTCACTGAAGACTTCAAACTGCCAACTGCCAAGCGCTGAGGAAGAGGTGGCCATTTTTTTCTGGCAGCCATTTTGTGTCTTAGTGTCCATTTTGTGTTCAGGCAGCCATTTTGTGCTGCTTGTGACTGTAGGCAATAATGTTCCATAACTGTCTCTGAGGCCTCCTCAGTTGAAACGAGAGCTCCTTTTTCTCTCCCTGAGGCTCCAGAGCGAGAAGGAGGCCACGCTCCTTGGGCCACAAGGAGGGCAGTGTGTCCCTTTGTGCCTCTGGTCCTCCATTTTGGGGCAAAGGAAGGAAGGAAGGAAGGAAGGAAGGAAGGAAGGGGCCTGTGGGGATCTGAGGAAGGGGAGGCCAGTGGGAGGCTGGGCTTTGGGGGCTGAGAGAGAGAGGTGGGAAAGAGACCCTCCCTTTGGGCCCTAGCTGGGGAGGGGGCCACTGGTCCTTGACTCCCCCTTTGGGAAAGGAGACCCCTCAGCCCCCTGGACTGACTCCTGCCACTCATTCCTAGAAGGGCTGGGGCTCAGAGGATGAGTTTCCTAGGCATTAGTGCCCTCCATTGCCATCGGCACTGACCTTCTTTCCATTGCCTAATGCCTTCCCTCCTTCAGCCCTTGGACCTCCTCCTCCTTCGCACTCATAGCAACCCTTCTCTACGGCTGAGGAGATGGCCTCTGATCCTGGAAGCTCCGGCCATAAAAGACTGAAGAAAGAGCCTTTCTGGGGCTGCAGGAATCAGGGTCTTTGCATTGAAGGTAGGTATTTATTCCTGGAGCTGAAAGAGGACCTTTGTTTAAATGTCTCAGTCCAGGATTGTGTGGAAGGGTTGCAGCTGAGAGAGGGAGCCATGCTTTGCAGGCATAAAGTCCCAAGTTCAGTCTCTGGCAGCATTGTCTTACCAGAAGGTGGAGGTTAGATTTCCAGACCCAGACACACAGTGCGCCAGTGAGTCCTTTGTGTGGGGGCTGTGTGTGCACATGTGTTGTTTACTAGAGCATTCTAAGATATTTGTTTCATTGGGTTTATAAAATGAATTTACATACATTTTCACTTCCCCAAAATGAGAATAATCCTGGGTGCAATTATCAGTCATAAACCTATACATTGATAGACTTTTGTTGTATCAAGTGCAACCCATTCAGCGGTGTACATACTTTTTAAAAATACGCAAGGAGAAGTGAAGGAGAATGTGATTTTGACAATAGATGCCTTTAGGGACAATGCACACAAAAGTACATCTATGGATTTCTGTGTGGCTTCAGCAAGCAGAGAGAAGAGGTGCTGTAATGACTGGACCCCAGTCATTTGGGGGGAATTCCTCTCATACAACAAAGGGTTAATCTGGGGGGAGGTACATGCTAATGAAGTACTTACATCACATGCTAATGAGCAGTTACATCATAGCTGACGTAAAGCTCGACTGGCCAATCAGCAGCGCCTGAGCGGCCTTTTCAAGAAAGTTCCATGAGATACCTTTAAATACCCTGCAGGATCCATGCTTTCTTTGTTCTCCATCTTTGTGTTTGTCCTGGGAGCCAGCTGTGAGTCTGTGAGGAGCAGGCTCAGGAATGCAGGTGGAGCTTGGCCAAAGGAGGGCAGCTCCCTGCATCCAGAAACTCAACACGAACTGCAAATCCCATCACTGTGTGAGTAGCTAGGAAATATGTTAGCTAGTGCGTTTAGATTTTATTATGTTTATTTAATAGCTTGCTTGACATGAACATCTTGTAACTATGCATTCTGTACCTGCAAAGCAAGGAGGCTTTGCATGAAGGATATTTTCCTACTCTATTCTATCTCTTTAAAATAAAATCCTTTTTCTTTAAAAGTACCTGCTGTCGCTGCTCCTAGACATGCGCCTTTAGCTCAGTTACTGATTGCTTAAGTTAGCAAGGAGAGGAAACTAAGCATCCCTAGCAAGTCCAAGTGTGTGCAAAGGGAAATCATTGGAATTCACTGGGTGGTGGCAGCGAGAATAGAGAATCTCATGGGGTCTCATTCAGCTCAGCAGGGAGCAGGAATGGAGACCTAGGAGACTCTAGAAGGGAAAAACAAAGGGTCCCCCTGGAGTTAAGAGCCATGACAGAGTGGCTGTGTGGCTGCTGAGACCCAGGGACCATAACATGGTTGGCAACGGTGGTTGATTTGAACTTCTGGTAGCACTGCCTGGTGGGTAGGAGTGTTTTCCGATGTGGGAGCTATAGTTTCAGCTAGGTACCTTGAAGAAATTGTTGGATTCTTGGATTCTGTCTGTTTCTCTCACTCTCTCTCTTTTATCTGCCTGGGGGGCGGATTTTCTTCTTTCCCTGTGTGGGTCTGCTATTGTGTGAAGAAAGGGGGGGGGGTTGAACTCCTTTCAAAGAACAGATAGCAGGCTTGGAATTATTTATTTATTTGTCCTATCTCCGTGGTGGGAGGAGAGGAAGGAAAGGTCTTTGACTCTTGTAGTTTGCAAGGCTTGGAACCATTTGCTCTGTGTGTGTGTTTGAGCTGTCTGCTGTTAGGAGAAGAAGGGAGGGGTGGCTTTTGCCCACTGAGCCCTTTAAACCTAACAGCTGGGAGGCTGCATTGCAGGAGGATTTTCTTGGGGCTGAGAGCCTACAAAAAGTGTGTGGGTCAGGCTTTGCCAGAGCTAGGGGCTGGAAAGCTGTGCTCTGAACATTTTTGAAATTGGGAAGTCGCTGGTGAAGTTTTTCTTTTCTTTTCTCTTTCTTCTCTCTTTTCTCTCTCTCCAAATGGCTGGGAGGAGGGAGCCAAGGGAGGGGTGCTAGGGCAACACATAGGTGCCTTTGATCTTCTGCTTGGCTGGCAAAGGGACATCAAAGGTGGCATTTATTGCTTGGCCTCATCTCAGGAGCAAAAGGTGCATTTCCTGTAGCTGTGTCTTTCTCTGACTAGAAAAGGGAGGGGGGATTTTTAGCCCTCACCGGGAGGGGCTGGTTTTTTTCCCTAGCCAGAAGTTAAGGGGGGGGGGTCAGTGGGTTTTAAAAGTGACCAGTTCCCCCCCCCCCACTCCTTTGGCCACTGAGGCTAAGGACCAGCACCTAGTGGTGAAGTTGGAGAGCTACAGGGAGGGAAGTTAGTTCTTCTGCTCTTTCCCTCTCATCTCTGGCTCACATTTATTGCAGCTTGTTCTGCACACACATTCATTTCATGCAAGCTATTGTGGGTTTTTTTATTAGTTCTTTCGCGTGTTACACTATAGTTAGCAGTTAGTATATGCTTCTGCGTTGTGGCAAAGTCACGGCCATGGAAAAGGACACCATCCAACCAACCTCACAGGCGGTAGATGATGCAGCATTTCCATTGCCTGGCCCAGCATCCCCACTCAGCATGGATATGTGGTCCCAGATGCTGACCATGTTCACAGATATGCAATGGCTGAATGATGAACTGCATCGCCAGATGGCTGAACAGGACCGCAAGGCGAGTGAACGGAATGAGGAACTGCAACCCCACATGGTTGAACGACAACGCAAGGAGACTGAACAAAATGAAGAAATACAGAGCCAGTTGACGGCACGGAACGATGAACTACAACACCAGGTGATCGAATTGCTGGCTGACCGCCGCCAGAGCCAGCCACAGTCGCCGCTGCTGCCGGTGCGAGATGAAGGGTGACACTACCCCGTTTACAAGGAGGGCGAAGATTTTGAAAGCTTCCTTGAAAGTTTTCGGCGAGCTTGTGTACACTATGGGGTCTCTGAAGACCAGTACATGCATGAACTTCGCCTGCAACTCACTGGTGTCCTCTGGGATGTTGAAACCAAAATGACACTGGAGAAGATGCAGGACTTTCAACTCTTTCTAGCGAGAGCGAGAGAACGCCTTGGCATCACCCCTGAAGCAGCTAGGAGGCGCTTCAGAGAGATAACCAGGAAACCAAACTCATCCGGCCTAGACCTGGCTTACTCAGTCCAACGCAGGAGGGAACTTTGGTTTCATGCGACTAAAGCAACTTCCATAGAGGAGATCTGTTTTCGCATTGATCTGGAGCAGTTCTTGGCTCACTATCCGTCGGAGGTAGTCCACTATGTGCTGGACAAGGATCCCAAGAACCTGCAAGAGGCTGCGATAGCAGCAGACAGATACTCGGAGTTAAGAAGGGACCAGCCTGGACTGCCCAATGCAGGCTATATTAAGAGATCACAGCCTGGACCTCACTTCCCTTACAAGGACAGTTCTCAATCGCAACTTCCCAAGGCCACTACGCCTACCCCGCCTCAGCCACCTCGACAATCTCAACCTCATCACAGTCAGGGACAACGGCAACCCTCTTCGCCCTCACAAGGAAAGCCCAAGGATAAAGATGCCCCAAAATGTTTTTCCTGTGGACAATTAGGACACATTAGGGCTCAGTGCCCACAAAAGCCTAGCACGATACATGCTATGACTCACGCCCAGGTCCCGTGGCTGAAGTTGGTGCAGCAGTGGATCCTGATCCCTCCATGATTCCTGTACACCTGAGACACACCCTGTGGGTGGGTGACAAGGAAGTCATAGCATACAGGGATTCAGGCACACAGATCTCAGCCCTGCATCGATCCTTTGTTGACCCTGACCTCATTGACAACGATACCAAGGTTCTGGTGAAAGGTTTCAGGGCCCCACCGGGTCTGGTTCCCACAGCACGTGTCCCTGTCCAATACAAAGGATGTAAGGGACACTGGACTTTTGCAGTATACAGTGACTATGAATGCCTTGCATTTGTGAGGAAGGACTTGTACCGCCATGTCAAACGGGCACAGTGGCGCCCCTCTCGTCGTCCCAGACCTAGGCGAAACCAGAGTGCACCCTTTTGCCCAGTCATGCCAGTGTTCAGCAGGAGGTTCAGCGGGATAGAGTGGATCCCACGATCTCCGTGTTGCAGACCACGAAGGAGAACATGGATGCAGAGGCATCCATCGTGGGGGTTCCTGTGGCAGGCACAGATTCTGAGGGCGAACGCGGTGTGGACACGACGGTTCACCATCCACCATCTGAGGGAGGGGAGCTGGACATGGAACAGGCAGTTGTGGCCAGTGCACAGCATCCATGGCCACACGAGGACTCTGAACTACAACGGGAAATGCCGCCAACAGCGGGCACTGTGGTGTCAACTCCAGACCTAACCAGTGATCACACTCCATCTCCACCTGATGAATCTCCAACTGCCCTCTGTGAAGGATCAGCTAGTCCCAATCACGAAGGGGCAGTTCCAGAAAGAACAGCAATCCAATCCGACATTATAGGCAGCGTGGTCTTTGGCGAGAGGTGAGGCACATACCACTTCACCAAATGAGCACAGCAAGTTCATGGTGCACAACTCATGTTTCAGCTATGACTGACACATAAACACAGCAGTTAATCTTAGAGATTAGTCTCATTTGTAAAAATGAAATAATTATTTTCACCCGTGTCTAAATGGGAAGGGAATCATGATGAGGGGAGTAATGCAGGTCTTATCAAGACCAGGAGCTAGAGCTTCTCCACCTCTGACATAAAGCAGGTCCTCCTCCTCCTCTGCATGAAAGAGAAGTCAAATTCTCATCAGTGATAATGACACAGCATGAAAAATTAGTATTCCTGCACTTAAAATCTGAAGGGGCTTGAATCCTGTTGGTTAACCCTAAGAAGGCTGCCATGGGAATTGGGTGCTCCCTTCCCATCAGATCAATCCTCTGATTCCCCCCGATCCTGGGAGGAGGGCTGGATCCCATGGAAGGGGAGCAACCTGAGAAGAGAGAGCTCCTTTCCTGCCCTGCCTGATCAGGGGCCTCCCTGGGGGATGGAGGGAACTGGTTTGGCCACTGGGAGAATGCGGGGCCACCAGGCCAGACAGCCTGACCCAGCAGAACTCTCTATGTTCCAGTGTCACTCCAGCCACAACTGGCCATTCACTGACGTAGGTCCTCCATAGAGTAGTGGAAGTCTTCCTGCATGGCCATTCCATGCCTGATGAGAGTGCTGGATGAGAGGTATTGGAGACGCATCCAGCTGTGTTTCTGCAGCCAGAAGCAAAATGAAGACACCTTCCTCTGAGGGCCACTGGGGAGATCAATCATTTCACATTTAGCTACGGGGACATAGCCACAGTCCTCTCCAATTCCCCATCCCCTCATCCCCCACCACTCTCACAAGGCATGGAATAGCCATTGTGTAAGAGAGCTGTAGTGTGTCCATGCTATGCTTTGGTTGGTGCAGAAGGAAAGGGATATCCATCTCTGCATCAGCCCGAAGGAGGTAAATGTCACCTGTGTATATCAACTGCAGGATGCTTTTTTCTGTGTCTTTAAGTGCTGCAGGGTTTTTTGCCAAGCCAAGCCTAACCCTGGTCTCTGTTCTCAGGAATTTCATCTTGTTATTTATTATTATTTATTTATTTATTTATTTATTTATATGGCGCTGTAGATTTGCACAGCACTGTACATAAAACAATAAATATATAAGAGTAAACCTGCCTATGGCATACCGTCTAAGAAATAATAGGATAATACATATAAAATACACAAATAGAAAAAAGGGCACGACAAATCTGTAGTAACAAGAAAGCCCTTTTCTCACTACTATCCATTTGTCGTGCCGTTGCCATTTCCCAGACGGAAGGAACACTCCAGAAATTAGTTAGAAATTATTAGAAATGGAGGCAGTTCTGTCATTGCGGTTAAGAGAGCCAATGTGGTTGTAGTGGTTTGAAATTGGACTAAGGCCAGGGTTCGAAACCCATTGGGTGAGCTTGGCCAATTCACACTCTCTCAGCCTCAGAAGAAGGCAAAGACAACCCCTTTCTGAACAAATCTTGCCAAGAAAATGTTGTGATAGGTTCACATTAAAGTCCTCATAAATTGGAAATGACTTGAAGGAACACAACAACAAATCATGTAGTTAAGCCCCATCCCAAAGATGATATTCTCATTCACAGATTGTGAGTTTGAATCTAGGGGTGATTTGCAAGGACAGAAATGATAGAAATTTGCAGATCACACCAAATTAAGGGGAGCAGCTCATAGCCCAGAGGACAGGATCAGAAGAAGATCCTGCTACAGAGAGTAGGAGGAGGAGAGAGGTACCTGGGCAGCCATTGTAAGTGGTGACTGTTTAACTTTTTTTAAAACTCTAGGAAGAGTGTGCTTGTAGTCACATCTTCAGTGAGTCACACCTGTGAGTCACTAGGGGCGGAGCTAGCAGACTAGCTCTTTATTACTCCTCCCAGAGCCTCTGCAGAGCAGTTCCTGCTACAGAGAGGAGGAGGAGAGAGGTAGCTGGGCAGCCATTGTAAGTGGTGACTGTTTAATTGTGTTTTAAACTCTAGGAAGAGTGTGCTTGTAGTCACATCTTCAGTGAGTCACACCTGTGAGTCACTAGGGGCGGAGCTAGCAGACTAGCTCTTTATTACTCCTCCCAGAGCCTCTGCAGAGCAGTTCCTGCTACAGAGAGGAGGAGGAGAGAGGTAGCTGGGCAGCCATTGTAAGTGGTGACTGTTTAATTGTGTTTTAAACTCTAGGAAGAGTGTGTTTGTAGTCACATCTTCAGTGAGTCACACCTGTGAGTCATTAGGGGATGGAGCTAGCAGACTAGCTCTATATTACTCCTCCCAGAAATTTGAATTCTATTTTTATTTCATTTATTTTCATCCAAGGAAATCTACAGCAGAGGCAGAGCTGATTAGAGCTCACTGCCACAAATCGTTGAAACTTCAGGGGCTTAACGCTGGTGTTTTCTGGAGGATTCTTTTTTTCAGGAGGAAGCCCACAGTCCTGTTCCAGTAATTTCCTAAGACTTTTCAGTATGGAGACTGACGGAACCACGGCAGTCACCTGCAACACTTGTGGGATGTTTGTCTTCTTGCCTACAGAAGTGGAGAACTTCACATGCCCCAAGTGCAAGTTGGTAGCCCTCTTGGAGGAGAAAGTGCAGCAGTTGGAATCCAGAGTAGCTACACTTCAGCATATTAGGGAGCAGGAGGATTTCCTGGACACAACAGAACTAACAATCCTGGACGAATACCACGCAGAGGAAGATGCTGGAGCCGAGGAGGTCACTTGCCATACACAGGAGGCAGACAGCTGGAGGAATGTCACAAAGAGAAGTAAGCCAAGAAGGGATTGTTCGGGGAACTTGCAGCTAGAGAATCGATTCGAAGCTCTTTCCCTTATCAAGGAGGATGAAGAAGAGCAGCATGGACAGACTTCAGGGACGGAGCAGGGGAGCCTGAGAGTCCCACCCGAGGGAACAGTCGCTGCTAAGCCTCGGAGGAGGCGTGTGGTCGTAGTGGGGGACTCCTTGCTGAGGGGTACAGAAGCAGTGATTTGTAGGCCTGACAAGATGTCTCGAGAGGTGTGTTGTCTTCCAGGTGCAAAGATCCATGATGTGACAGAGAGACTGACAAGACTGGTCAAGCCTACTGACAAATAGCCCTTCCTTTTGGTCCACGTGGGAACTAATGATACTGCAAGACACAGCCTTCAGAACATCAAAAGGGATTACGAGGCGCTTGGTAGGAAGCTGAAAGGAATGGATGTACAGGTTGTCATCTCGTCTCTTCTGCCAGTTGAAGGGCATGGTCCAGGAAGGGAGAGGAAAATAGCAGATGTGAACAACTGGCTTCACAGATGGTGCCGCCGAGAAGGATTTGGATTCTTCGATCATGGGCTGCGGTTCCATGAGGAGGGACTTCTTGCAGCAGACGGGTTGCATCTCACGCCAGTTGGAAGAAATGTTTTTGCCAACAGTCTCAAGAACTTGATCAGGAGGGCTTTAAACTGAGTTCCGTGGCGAAGGGAGACAATATGTGTAGGGGTAAAGTCAGAAAAGCTAAACACAGAATGAACTCAGTCTTGCTAGAGAGGTTAAGAACAACAAAAAGGGCTTTTTTTGATATGTCCGCAGCAAGAGGAAGAAGAAGGAAACGGTAGGGCCACTGCGTGGAGAAGATGGCAAAATGTTAACAGGGGACAGAGAAAAGGCAGAGTTACTCAAGACCTTCTTTGCCTCCGTCTTCTCAGAAAAGGAAAAGGGAGCTCAACCTGAGGATAATGGAGCAGAGGACAGAATAGGGGAATTTCAGCACAGATTAAGGAAAGAGATAGTAGAGGAATACCTGTTTAACCTAAACGAATATAAGTCTCCAGGACCAGATGAACTCCATCCAAGGGTATTAAAAGAGCTGGCAAATGTAATATCAGAGCCATTGGCAATAATAGTCTTTGAGGACTCCTGGACAAGAGGAGAAGTCCCAGCCGACTGGAGGAGGGCAAACGTTGTCCCCCTCTTCAAAAAGGGGAAGAAAGAGGATCCCAACAATTATCGTCCAGTTAGTCTGACATCAATCCCAGGAAAGATTCTGGAGCAGATCATTAAAGAGAGAGTCTGTGAACATCTAGAAGGCAATGCCATAATCACAAAAAGTCAACATGGGTTTCAGAGAAAGAAGTCATGCCAGACAAATCTAATCTCTTTCTTTGATAAAATTACCAGTTTGGTAGATGAAGGGAATGCTGTGGATATAGTATATCTTGATTTCAGTAAGGCCTTTGACAAGGTTTCCCATGACATTCTTGCAAACAAGCTTGTAAAATGTGGGCTAGACAAGGCAACTGTTACATGGATTTGTAATCGGTTGACTGACCAAACCCAAAGGGTGCTCAAAAATGGCCCCTTTTCATCCTGGAGGGAAGTGACCAGTGGGGTCCCACAGGGCTCTGTCCTGGGCCCAGTGCTATTCAACATCTTTATCAATGACCTGGATGACAGAATTGGGAGCATACTTATCAAATTTGCAGATGACACCAAATTAGGGGGAATAGCTAATACCCCAGAGGACAGGATCAAGATTCAAAATGACCTGAATAGACTAGAAAGCTGGGCCAAAGCTAACAAAATGAAATTCAACACAGAGAAATGTAAGGTACTGCACTTAGGGTGGAAAAATGAAAAGCACAGATATAGGATGGGGGACAGATTGCTGAATGAAAGTACACGTGAAAAGGATCTGGGAGTCCAAGTAGACCCCAAGTTGAACATGAGTCAACAGTGTGATGCGGCAGCTAACAAGGCCAATGCAATTTTAGGCTGCATCAATAAAAGTACAGTGGAACCTCGCCATAGGCGGGCGTGCCATACGCGGCCTTGAGCATACGCGCTCAAGCCGCGGCGCATGCGCGGGGCAGAAGGGGCAGCGCATCCCATCCTTCTCCAGTTTTTCTACTTTTCCACTTATGGCATTTCAGTCATCGTCAATTTTATCCAATCCAGTTGTTACTTCTCCTAGTTCAGTCTTAAATTCTCTTTTCAGTTCTTCTCTAGACTTTTGTATCTCGTTGCTTCCCTGGAGCATTCTTCTTGTTTCTTCCATCATTGTTTCATTCAGATCGTTCATTTTTGTTGGTATATCAGTTGAGGTCCTTCTTGTTATTGCGGCTGCTGCTTGCGCCATAGCTTTCCTCATTCCTTCTGCCATATTTAATAATTAGTAAAAAGGAAATAGAGGGATAAGATAACAAGGATGGGGGGGGAGAGAAAAGGAGTAAAACTACTAGAATTTCAAATTAGACAGATGTTAAATTATATTTAATAAAAGGAACAATAAAGAGGCCTAGAAAAGTATTTCAGAATTCAAATCTTGTTGCTTGATTCTAACTTTTGCAATTCAAATTGAAATTTCTAAATTTTAAATTTCCAAATTATAATAATTTGAGGTTAGATAAATTTACTATCTCTCTCACAATTACACCTATTTGGTTAGTTTAGCAGACCAGTTCCAGATTAGTCTTTTAGTTTGAATTTTCAATCTCTCAACTTTCAAATTTCAATTCCTTTACTTTTATCTCGGGGAACCAATAAGCCTTTAAATTTTCTTCCTGATTTAGATAGGTAGGCTCAAATTATACTTTATTAGTTCTAGATTCTAAATTTCTAATTTCAAATTCAAAATATCAACTTACAAGGTATAAAGTTTAGATTTCAATTTCAATTTTAAATTTATAAATTATTCTTAATTCCAAATTTTAATATAATCCCTTTTATTCTAATTAAAGCTAATTTATTATACCAGTCAACCCTTTCCCAGTGTAATTTGATTATCTAAATCCCCTTTTTGCCCACAGACAATATACGTTCTTATATACGTTCCTATTACACAGTCCCCCCCTTTACTCACATAGAAAATAGCTAAATAAGTCACTTACGTAAAGAACCTTCACAAATAGTGTGGCCTAATTATCCTTTAAATCCAGTATTCCTAAGGAGAAAGAAGGTTATCAAACTTAAATCTAAATCTTATCAATACTCAGTCAAAAAGTTGTGTTAATTCAAACAATTGTCTGTAGCAATGATTAAATATCTAACTCAGTATTCAATAATTAGTAAATTAAACAAACTGTTTTTAGCCACTTACCAGCTTCAGAGTTTCAAAGCTTCCAGTGATACCTTGAAAGCTTCAAAGTAATATTTAAAATGTAGCTTCAAAGTGATACTTTAAGTGAAATACAATTAGCAAAGCAACAGTGTAGCAACTCTTGCCAATAGCTATTTCTATAACAGTTTTTAATACCTGTTTAGCATAAATTCAGTGAAGCCCTCTCCTTGTTTTACCCCCTCCCTTTCCTCATACTCTCCTTCACTCCAAAGCGCCAAATTGATTGAATCCACCTGCGTTTCACTTCTCACTTAAGTCCACCTGTGTTAGACCTTGATTGTAGCAGAATCTCTCGGCAGCCGGTCTAAAGTCCTCCACGTTTTCCCATCTCTTTTCTCTGAACTCCAAACGCACTTCTCCAAACCCACATTCAATTTTTACCCTCAGAGCTCTCCACAATCGTCACCCTCCATTTTGTCTCATAAGAATTTTGTCCCAGCAAACAATTAGTTCAGTTCAATTCAGTTCAATTCAATTCGATTAAAGCACAGATCAAGTTCAGGTTTCAACACTCTCCATTCCATACACCTCCAGCAAGCTACACCTCGGTCAGCTCATGAACCTCAAGGACTTTGTTAGTTGGACCAACTGAGTCTGCAAGTCCAATCCCCCAAAATTCTCGCTGGCGTTCTCTCACCTCAGTTGCGCTCTTATCCCCACCAATCAATCTGATGCAGTTTTCCTTTCCTTTCTTTCTTTCCTTTTCCTTTACTCTTTTGTGTCTCCGCAGATCCCCAACACGGTCTCCCTTCGCCTCAATCATTGTCTTCTCGTTTCACGTTTCCCAGCCTGCTTCATCTCTCTCTCTCTCCTCACCCATCCCGTTGCTCCAATATCATCCACACAATCATCCAGATGGATCCTCTTGTGAAGGAAGTATTTTAATTGGTAGGCTCGCTTTACATAGCTAACGCTTGTAAGCAGATTACAAATTAAGTGGTATCGGCAGTGCTCCTGCGAGTCGCTCGCTTTTGAGTGGCCTTGGGGCTTTGCCAGGCGGGCAAAAAAGAATATTTTTAATAAAATTGAAAAATAAAACCACAAAATCCTCCTCAGTGGCCATCTTACCTTTTGCCTTTGACTGTCTCTGGGGAAGTCCTGCCCCCTCCCTGTGACCAGGTGATACATGGTGCAGGGATGCCTTTCAGTTTGGGCTCTTAGTCCTTAAAAGGTTTGCCATCACAATATGCCACTTGTTTTTGGTCCGGCAAAAATCCAGATTGAGGCCATGGCATGTGGTTGCCGCAGCCCCAACCCAGCCTTTGCAGTGACTGCTTCAAGTGACCCTTCTGGTGTGGTCTGTACAGCCCCTAATTCACACTTTTATCCTAAAGTTTAAATTTAAAAATCTAAATTCACTAAATCAATTAAACCTATATATTTATCTATATAACATAACAGTCTAGCATTTATTCTCTATCAAACTTCATCAAACAATTAATAACCTTCATTAAACCATCCTCCAATCATGTGGTTGCATATACAGTCATCCCTCCTAATTCATGAACTTGGAATTCACAAATTGATTACTTGCAAGGTCTCTTCTGACCTCTCCCATGCCTGATCGGGTGATATAGTCATGGCAGGGGTGGGAAAGGACCCCTCTGAGCCCTCTCTGGACCTCTGCCATGCCTGGATTAGGTGATACAGTCATGGCAGGGGTGGGAAAGGACCCCTCTGAGCCCTCTCTGGACCTCTGCCATGCCTGGATTAGGTGATACAGTCATGGCAGGGGTGGGAAAGGACCCCTCTGAGCCCTCTCTGGACCTCTGCCATGCCTGGATTAGGTGATACAGTCATGGCAGGGGTGGGAAAGGACCCCTCTGAGCCCTCTCTGGACCTCTGCCATGCCTGGCTCGCCTGATTGATCCAAACATGGACTGATCCAAGCATGGCAGGGTCCAGAGGGGAGCCGAGGGGGTCTTTTCCCACCACTGCCATGGTGAGAGGGGTTATTCGTGATTTTCCATATTCACTGGGTCCTGTGCCCCTAATCCATGCAAATATGGAGGGATTACTATACATCACTATTGGCATAATTGGCTTCTCTTAATACGTTTCATTATACATTCTGTCCAGTTGATTTTTCAATTCAAATCGTTTATTGTGCTGGCTAAAGGCCATGACAGAAGATCTTACACAAAATGTTTAAAACAAAAGGCACAAAAGTACGAAGAGTAAAAGACTTCGCATCATTTACATTGTATCCATTTATTAAAATTTGTTATTCTCATAATACAGGTTTATTTTCATACATGATAATCATTGGCTTTATGGAAACCAAGCAAAACAAATAACATTCTTATAACATTTCTGTAATACTTAACCTCAAATAAACTCATCATAAACAATACATAATGTCAGCATATTCCATATTAGTCATACAAATATCCATCAAAGAACCATCAGTACATTCACAGTGTAACATAACTTTAACCAAATAAATCTAAACATAACCCAGGATTTGGGAAACCCCAAAAAAGGCAAAAGCATGACAGGAAAAAAGTCACAGATTTATTCTTGACACTATTGGACTCAATAAACTATTAAAGGCATCAAATAACTGATGAGGCATATGAGCTTGCGCTCATAGATTAATAGGGTTGGAAGAGACCGTAAGGGCCATCCAGTCCAACCCAATTCTGCCATGCAGGATATCTCAATCAAAGCATCCCCGACAGATGGCCATCCAGCCTCTGCTTGAAGACCTCCAAGGAGGGAGACTCCACTACACTCCGAGGAAGGAGTGTGTTCCACTGTCAAACAGCCCTTACTCTCAGGAAGATCCTCCTAATGGTGAGGTGGGATCTCTTTTCCTGGAGCTTGCATCCATTGTTCCGGGTCCTGTTCTCTGGAGCAGCAGAAAAGAAGCTTGCTCCCTCCTCAATATGACATCCTTTCAAATATTTAAACAGGGCTATCATATCACCTCTTAATCTTCTCTTCTCCAGCATAAACATCCCCAGCTCCCTAAGTCATGGTTTCCAGATCCTTCACCATTTTAGTCACTCTCCTTTGGGCACCCTCCAATTTGTCAACATCCTTTTTTAATTGTGGTGTCCAGAGCTGGACACAGTATTCTAGGTGAGGCCTAACCAAGGCAGAAGAAACAGGCACCATTACATCCCTAGACACTATACTTCTATTGATGCAGCTTAGAATCACATTGGCCTTTTTAGCTGCCGCATCGCACTGTTGACCCATGTTCAACTTCTGGTCTTCTAGGGCTCCTAGATCCCTTTCACACATACAGTCAGCCCTTCTTATACACTGATTTTTTTATACACGGATTTAAGCATACACGGATTGAAAATGTTCCAAAAAGTATAAATTTACCTTGATTTTCCATTTTTTATAAGGGACACAATTTTGCTCTGTCATTATATTTAATGGGACTTGAGCATACACGGATTTTGTTATTCACGGGGGATCTTGGAACCAAACCCCAGCGTATAACAAGGGTCCACTGTAGTGTCCTTGAGCCAGGTGTCCTCCATCCTATGCAGAAAAGTCCTATCTATCTTTGGAGAGGAAGAGAGAATGCTAAAATCTCCCAAGAGTTACAGATTCCAGTCCTAAGCCAGAAGGACAGCAAGGCAGGTTTGGTGTGTGTTGCTGTGGGTAAGAACAGAGGCCACCTGGCCTGGGACTTGGGATAGCATGTCTGTTTCTAATTGCTTTAATGTAAATTCAACCATGAAGACCATAAGTATGAATAATATATGGCAGAGTCAGAGAGGGACAGTGGTCAGTTGGGCAACATTGGATCAGGCTTTCCTGAAAGCTGGCCAAGATTGCATTTTTTAATTTATTCTGCATCGACATGTATTAATTTATTTAAAGTATTTCTACCCTGCTCTTTAGCCACAAAGGTTCTGAGAGTGGCTTACATCATAGTTATTCTCTTTATTTCTCTCCCGTTCCCTCTCCCCCCATTACAGACCTCACAAAGTGGACATCTACATTTCCATCAAATGATGCACACAGGGGAGAAGCCAAACTGCATGGAATGTGGAAAGAGCTTCAGTGAGATTCAGTGAGAGTGGACATCTAAACTCACATTAAAGGACTCACAGGGGGGAGAAGCCATATAAGTCAATGGAATGTGGAAGGGGCTTCGATGCTAGAAAATATTGCACTGTACACAAAAGAACTCACACAGGGGAGAAGCCCTATAAATGCATGGAATGTGGAAAAAGCTTCAGTCATAGTACAAATCGAAATGCACATCAAAGGACCCACACAGAGGAGAAGCCAAAGACCCCCACACAGGAGAAGCCATATCAATGCATGGAATGTGGAAAGAGCTTCAGTCACAGTGGAAGTCTAAACACACATCAAAGGACCCACACAGGAGAGAAGCCATACCAATGCATGGAATGTGGAAAGAGTTTCAGTCAGAGTGAACATCTAAAGTCACATCAAAGGACCCACACGGGGGAGAAGCCATATAAATGCATGGAGTGTGGAAAGAGCTTCAGTTGCAGTGGAAGTCTAATCTCACATCAAATGACCCACACAGGAGAAAAGCCATACAAATGCATGGAGTGTGGAAAGAGTTTCAGTCAGAGTGAACATCTAAAGTCACATCAAAGGACCCACACGGGGGAGAAGCCATATAAATGCATGGAGTGTGGAAAGAGCTTCAGTCGGAGTGGAGTTCTAAACATGCATCTAAGGACCCACACGGGGGAGAAACCCTATAAATGCATAGAATGTGGGCAGAGCTTTAGTCATAAAGGAAGTCTAAACACACATGTAAGGACCCACACGGGGGAGAAGCCATATAAATGCATGGAATGTGGAAAGAGCTTCAAAGATAGAAAAGATTGCATTGTACATAAAAGAACTCATACCGGAGAGAAGCCCTATAAATGCCTGGAATGTGGAAAGAGCTTCAGTGAGAGAAGAAGTCTAAACTCGCATCAAAGGACCCATACGGGGGAGAAGCCATATAAATGCATGGAATGTGGAAAGAGCTTCAGTCATAGGGCAAGTCGAAATGCACATCAAAGGACCCATACGGGGGAGAAGCCATACAAATGCATGGAATGTGGAAAGAGCTTCAGTCACAGTAAAAGTCTGAACTCACATCAAAAGAGACACACAGGGGAGAAGACATTTAATGAGGGAGGAGACCTTCTCGCTTCACACTTCTGTAGGAAGCAAGAGGGGCAGAGAGGTGAGAGGGTGCAACATCTGGGGATATGGTGTGGGAAGGAGTGATATACCACATGGGATAGCCTTTGGGGAAGATCCCTCCAGTAGTTATAATGGCTGAAAAGGACTGGTCCTGATTCATGCAGCCCCCATTAAAAATACCTCCCTTCACTGAGTGGCAGGTGAAGAAGGTAAAGCAGCAGAAGCGTGGATAGGGGAGTGTTAGTGGGGGATTAGTAGATGGGGTTTTTTGTGCTGGTACATGCAAACCCGAAGGGGTTTGTGGGGAAGCCAGCTGGGGTCTTGTCTGATATGAGCTAAAAGGGACAGGCAGGGAAGGATCCGGGAGATTAGTCATCCTCAACCAGAATGGTCCTACTAAATCAGTGGCTGAATGGTTGGGTGACTTCAGTAAATCTCATTGACTGCAGTCATGCTTAATTTCTTGTATCTTGCTCCCACAGAAAAGACCTTCCCTCTCTCCATTTTTCCTAGAGAGGATAGAAAAAGTGAAGTGTGTTTTCACATCTCTCAGTAGTTCTAAAGGAAAGGAACTCAGTTTTTCTTGAGTTGCCTGAGTTTTCTTTTTCGTCCCAGAGAGCTCATAAAAGGGTATCACTTTTGAGATGCTAGGGATTCCTTTGAGCCTTTAGGGCTGAAGAGTGGGTTATAAATACCATAAATAAATAATAAGCAAGTCTAAAGTAAACTGAAATCAATATTTCCCTTTAATCCAATTTGCGAGCCAGCATCATGACACATTGGTTTGAGTGTTGAACTACTACTTTGGAGACCAGGGTTGGAGTCCCAGCCCAACCATGACACCCACTGGATGACCTTGCGCAAGTCACATGCTCTCAGCCTCAGGGAAAGGCAGTGGCAAACCTCCTCTGAAATCCTGCCAAGAAAATCCCATGATAGCCTTAGAATTGCCATAAATCAGGACTGACTAAAAAACACAACAACAAACTCAAGTTCCACATCTCATTCTCACATCAAAGTGAAATATGGTTTTCTCTTAAGCTTCTGGAGCTGCTATGAAATCGTCACACAGATTATGGTTTTAAATTGCCTTTACTGGAGTTGACTCTCTTGTTTTGTCAAATTTATATAGTTTTGGTTATTTAACTGATTGTGTTGTCTGTCCCCCTGATACCCCATAACACAGGTTGGTGTGTGTGTGTGTGTGTGTATTATTTATATCTCAATATATCAATATATGATTAAACAGATATGAATTAGCTTAGATCCATCCTTTAGTTGTCAGTTCTATAGATCCTCATTCTCAGATATAAACCTGAGCAACTGATGTTAATATTTTTCATAATCTTTTTCATACCATAGAATAGATATCTTCAAGTCAAGTGGTACACAGGACTAGGAAAAAGTGGCTAAAGAACACTTCTGCCTGGAGCACTACAGGAACATGGTGACCATACTCCGTGGTCCTGAGGCTGGCCCCTGCCGCGTTCCCAAATGGACTGCACCAAAGAGCTGCTCCTTTTGGGGCCGGGTTTGCGCCACCTTAGGCAGCCTGTGAGCAACCGCGACACAGCCTCCAAAGAGATTGAGGACGTGTGTCATCTAAATGCCATGCCTCCAAACCATGCAGAAGCCAGCTTTTTACCTCCATCTGTTTTGGGTCTCTGATGTGAGGTAACCCTATGCTAGGTTTTCTTGGCAAGACTTCTTCTGAAGGAATTTCCATGGGTTTCCTCTAAAGCTGAGAGAGTGGCACTTAGCCAAGGTCACCCAGTGGGTTAGCCTAGTTGAGTGGTCATGGTTCAAGCCCTGCTCTAACACTCACTTGTCATCGCATTATGCAATGGGATCTTGTAGCACCTTTGAGACTAACTGAAAGACAGAAATTGGAGTAGACTACTTCAGACTACTTCGTCAGATCATATGAGATCATAAAATCATAGATCATAGAATCCTAAAGTTGGAAGAGACCACAAGGGCCATCCAGCCCAATCCCCTGCCATGCAGGAACTCTTAATCATAGCACCTGCAGAATCTCAGTTCATCTTAGGAAAAAATCTCAAGTCTACTGAGGCTCATGCTACCAACTTCTGTCTTTCAGGCCCATTACAAACAGGCAGGAAAGTACTTGCTCAGCACATACTAGGGTTAGAAAGGGGCGTCTCTTCCAGATGTCTCTAACCCTAGTATGGACTGAGTCCGTACGAAATGGCGGCAGCCATTCCACACGGCTGCTGCCATTTTGACGTAGCGGATGCACTGCATCCGCACGTCGCACCCCGGAAGTGATGCTGTGAGAGCGCGCTTCAGCGCTTGCGGTGTCTCTTCCGGGGCGCAGGAAGGAGCACGATTTTCACGCTCCTTCTTTGCAGCGTCTGGGAACCACGCCGCTTGGCTGCTGCGGTTCCCGGATGTTGTAACCGGCGGCGGCAGCAGACCACTGCTTTTCAGCGGTCTGTAACCCGCCTGAGTTAGTCTCAAAGATGCTGCAAGATCTCATTGCACATTGATTTTCCAGAGTAACACGGGTATGTCTTTGAATGGTCATCTCATTATTATTTATATCATACCTGTTTTTCCCAAACTGGGATCCAAGGTAGTTTACAAATTCAATGCAGTGCACTCTGGAAAATAAAGAGTTTTGAAAGTGATTGAAAACCAGAAACCCAGGCAAATAGAAAGGGCTATGGGGTTCCTGTCCTTCTCCTAAGACTGCCAGGATGTCATCCCCCAGACCAGGCTCTCTTTCCTCTCTTGTCCAGGCAGTCAGAGGATTCAGAGCCAACCTCATTTGCTCTCCTCCTTTCTTTCTCCCACACACAGGCAGCGCAATGGCAGTGCCAGAGGCCCAATCCAGATCCTCTTGTATTCAAGATGGAGGAGATGGAACTACTGTGGAGCCTCCCGTTGCCCTTTGTTTGGGTTTTGCAGGAAGAATGTAAGGGAACCAAATATAAAAGCTCACCTGTTTCTTTCCTTATGAAATAAAAATAGTTTGGAGAATCATAGAATCATAGAGTTGGAAGAGACCGCAAGAGCCACCCAGTCCAACCCCATTCTGCCATGCAGGAAATCCAAATCAAAGCATCCCCAACAGATGGCCATCTACCCTCTTCTTAAAGACCTCCAAGGAAGGAGACTCCACTACACTCCGAGGAAGGAGTGTGTTCCACGGTCGAACAGCCCTTACTCTCAGGAAGTTCCTCCTAATGGTGAGGTGGAATCTCTTTTCCTGGAGCTTGCATCCATTGCTCTGGGTCCTAGTCTCTGGAGCAGCAGAAAACAAGCTTGCTCTCTCCTCAATATGACATCCCTTCAAATATTGAAACAGGGCTATCATATCACCTCTTAATCTTCTCTTCTCCAGGCTAAACATCCCCAGCTCCCTAAGTCGTTCCTCATAGGACATGGTTTCCAGACCCTTCAGCATTTTGGTCTCCCTCCTTTGGACACATGGCTCCAGTTTCTCAATGTCCTTTTTGAATTGTGGGCCCAGAACTGGACACAATATTCCAGGTGGGGCCTGACCAGAGCAGAATACAGTGGCACTATTACGTCTCTTGATCTAGACACTATACTTTTATTGATGCAGCCTAAAATCGCATTGGCCTTGTTAGCTGCCTCATCGCACTGTTGACTCATGTTCAACTTGTGATCTACTATGGACTCCCAGATCCCTTTCACACAAATAAGTCTCTTGTTCAGCCAGGTGTCCCCCATTATCCTATATCTGTGCATTTCATTTTTCTGCCCTAAGTGCATTACCTTACATTTCTCTGTGTTGATTTTCATTTTGTTAGCTTTGGCCCAGAGTGAGAGTCAGTGAAGGTGATCATGGGTCAGTGAGGGCAAGACCTTTCAGGAATCCAGCTGTAGCAAAAGTCCTCAGCCAAGGTGCGTTTACCTCACCTGTGCCTTTGCAGTTGGATGAGAAAGGCTTCACCTGTGTCAGAATTTGAGCCTTTCCCTCTCTCAGAATTTGCATTTAGATCTCTTCCTCCCGTGCAAACCACTGATTTCCCAGGAAAGATGAATGAATATACTTCCCTAGATTTTGTTGTGAATTTTTATCACATTGTCGAAATTCAGTCTTAGGTGACTGAAAGAGATTGAAAGATGTGGAATGCCTGAGTATTTCTTACAGAGCACTGACCACCCTTTCTCTGTTTCCTTGCAAGAATGTCCCAAACCAGATCTCCCATCTGGAAAAAGGAGAAGATCCCTTCGACCAGAGCTCTCTGAAAGAGGAGAGACCTGCAGGTACCTGCCTAGATGTGTGCAAGGTCTCTGGTCCTGGAAGTAAGGATTTGCTGGGGGCGGGGGGGGGGGGGGGTTGTCCCTCATGAAGGTTCCAGCTTTGCTGGAGGACAGTGACCCGCAAGTCAGAGATGAATTATTGTGGTGGACCAGATATACCTGATGGCTTCATGGATGTGAACAAAGATGTCCATACTCATCCAATTCACTCCAGGTTCCATGCATTCTTATAGTTTCTCCCTTGGGAATATACCTCAATGAGATCCATTTGAGTGTGAGTTTAACTGCAGTGTAGTGCAGAAGAGACAGGCTGAGAACAGATGACACAGAATTTGAAAGCGCAAAGGAGCTTTTCCCAGTGGGACCGGCCTTCTCTTATTATTATCTTATATATAGATAGATTTATTACAATCAACTGATCAAACATCAACAACAAACATCACAATTTACCATCAAATTTTAAAAGTAAATAATAGTTAAAATTTCACTTATAAAATTATATTAAAAATAAAAATAAAATATAAACATGTAAAATCATTATAAATGTATGAAATCATTATAAAATTTTAACAGACTAAAAATATTATGAACTTTTAAGAAACCATTGTAGCCGACAGACCATTGCCACTGCGCAAAACTGGCCACCCTTGTTGTTCTTACTAGGCCCTGGTCTGCCAGCAAATAAGACACATAACATTCATTAGTTCTTCCAGGAAAACGACTAAGAATTGGATGAATAAAAATATGGCGATAGCCATAATAAAAAGGACAATACAACAATACATGACCTACAGTCTCCACTGTACCAGTTCCACAGAGGCATATGCGTAGATCATAGGGAATATTATTGTATCTCCCTTCCAATAAGGCTGAAGGTAGAACATTAAATTTTGCTAAAGTGAATGCTATCCTATGTTTTGGAAGGGTTAGATGACTCAAATGGTTAGCTAACAAAAAAGCATTGCCATTGTCTCTGAAATCAGGGCATACAGTGGCTGCTTTTACATGGTGTTGCAACTCATTATCTATAATTCGTTGGTGTATTTCCTGTTTTGCTTTCTCAAAACCCATTGCCAAAATGTTGGTGTGTGAAAAACCCAACTTAACTAGTTTCTTATTCAGTCTTATTCCATCAGGAGAGACATCCATCAGACAATATCAAAGGGGCTAATCCTACTGGGGTGAACAACATTCTGAGCCAAAGGTTAAACTTAAGTACCCATGCCTGTGATTCAGCTGTCATTTGATCTGTCTCCAAATATATGATTGCATGAGGCACACACCTTGGAAGTACAAGAATGGATCTCAAAAATGTTGTCTGCATAGTTTCCATTGAGTCAACATTAGTATAAGCACACCACTGTGCCCCATGTAACATCTGTGCCAGGGCCTTCATATTAAAAACCTGTATAGCTGAAGGGATGTCCTGGCCTCCATTAGTGAAAAAAAAAGGGATGCAAGCGATTTGAGACTTCTTTGCGCATTTGCTATGGCCTTTATAGGGTGAGCTTTCCAAGAACCCGAGGACTGAAGAAGCACTCCTAGGTACTTATAGGATCTTACTTGTTCTATTGGTTGATCATTTATTTGCCAATTGTGCATGCTCCGTTTCTTAGTAAACACTAAGATTTTAGATTTGTTATAGCTGATTACTAGCTCTTCAGCTTGTCCATAATTACCCAGAGCTTTTAGTACAGTGGACCCTTGTTATACGCTGAAGTTTGGTTCCAAGATCCCCGTGGATCACAAAATCTGTGTATGCTCAAGTCCCATTAAATATAATGACAGAGCAAAATGGTGTCCTTTATAAAAAATGGAAATTCAAGGTTAGATATTTGAAGTTTATACTTCTTTGGAACATTTTCAAACCGTGTATGCTTGAATCTGTGTATAAAAAATCTGTGTATAAGAAGGGCCGACAGTAATCGTTGCATACTAATAAGAGTTAGGGAGAGAAGTACTATGTCATCTGCGTAAAGGAGAGGGGACAGGGGTCTGCCTGCTAAATTGGGCGGATGGAAATTTAGGCCAGATAAACTTTCAACCAGAGAATTAAAATAGATGTTAAACAAACCCTGTCTGATCCCCATGGATGATGGAATGGCCTTAGTAAGATGTTTTAGCCTATGACATCTGACTTTCAGACATACATCCGCATATTATTATCTTTTATTATTTATAGATGCATAGCAGTATGTTTCTTGTCTGGGGAATGACGGCCAAGATGCAGGGCTTCTGCTGTAAAAGCTTCATCTGTGCTGGAGGACAGTCTAGCCCTTGAGTGAACTGTGAATTATAAATTATTGTGAATTATTATACAGTGTATTTATTTTTATTTTTGCTTACCTCCTAATGAGATCTTCTTCTTCTTCTTTTTCATGCGCAGACAATAAGGAGAAAGAGATATTTCAGGAGCCACCTGAGGCATCCAGGGTTACATGCAAGCCAGTCGTGGAAAAAGAGGAGTTTGGAGGCCACAGTCCAATAGGGAAACCAACTCAAGCATAGTTTTCATGATATTTCATGACCTTTGAACTCATACAAGGGAGAAACCACACAGAGGGATCTGTTGCGGTAGACAGAAATCTACATCCACATCAAAGAACCCACACAGGGGAGGAGCCATATCAATGTATGGCATGTGCCTGATACCAACTATGGCCAGCTGTAAGCAGCATTGAGGGAGTCCTCATGGCTTTCCCTTGGACCATCCAGCCACCAGCCTAAGAAGGAAGATGGACCCTGAGATCGCCTCCTGCCCAGTACCAACTAGGGCCAGCTTAAGCAAAATGTGGCATTTTACTGGTTTTGTATTATTTTAAATGTTTAATTTAATCTAAGTCAAGGAATTTGCTATTATCTTGCCATGTTTTTGGTGGTCTCCTTCCATTATTGTAGTATTACTGTCCTAATATTTGTATTCAACAGTATTTTTTCTGCTAGGGAAAAGAGTTATTATTATGTAATGTTTTGGGAGTATATGGGATTATGGTTTCCTGCTGCTATTATATTATTATTGTCTTAGTATCTGTATTGAACTGTATTTTTTGCTGCTAGGGGAAAGTTGATATTTGTTAGTTAGATTAACTATGTTAGGGTATATTTTAATTTATTATGTTGATACTGTGGATTTTGTTCTTTGTATATTTTCTTATATATTTTCCTTGCTTTAGACATTAGGTTTATGTTTTGTATCCTGGTTTATATTTACTGTATGATTATTTTTTGTATCTAATGTTTTTGTTGTAATCCGCTTTGATTCCATGGAGAAAAGCGGAATATAAATAAATCTTAATATTATTATTATTATTATTATTATTATTATGTGGAAGGAGCTTCCCTACGAATTGACATCTGCTTTCCCTCAGGCCTGGCTCCACTAACCCTGATTGAGGGATTCCAATCCACATGGAAACAAACAATGAAGACTCACATTTCTTCCCTGGGCGTCTCTCCATATCTTTTGCTCAGCATCAGATATGATAATGTAGCAAACTGAGGGGTCGCCGAAACCCACAAGCCCTAAGGTTGGTGGCCCGCCGCTGGAAGAAGGAGTCAGGAAACCGAAAGTCAAGAGAAACAAAACACCATTTATTACTGCGCAGGGCTGCAGCACACTCAGAGAGTGTTACCAAGACTGCAGCGCCCCCTATCGGGCTTATCTATCTTTTATACCTTCTCCCTACATCACCCCATGTAATGCAAGCCAATTGCAGAAGCCAAAGAACCTTATTACCTTATATGGTAACATCTTCCTAAATACCAACTCATCTGATTCTGCTAGCATCTTGACTGCACCTATTCACCCAAACTAAACCAGAGCCAGCGCCATTTTTAGGGTGTGGTCCTCTCAATAAGGCTAAAGCAACTATCAAACAAGAGACAGTAGATACAGAGTGACAGCAAGACCTAGCTAGAGTCCCAAATTTTATTGCTAGTGACTAAAATAGATATTTGGCATCACCTATGGCATACTTAGCAAAACTCCAAGTACCTAAACTCCGGAGAGCCTTTACTTTGGCAAAATGTCACGCTCCTCCCTCAGCTGTCCTTGAAGGCCGATATGAGAAGATCCCCTTCTCAGACAGTGCCCCTGTGATTCTGGCCAAATAGAGACGGCAGAACATGTACTACTCCAATGCTCATACTTCAGGAACATCTGCCTCAGCCTTATCTCTCCTCTACTGCATAAATATGAAGGACACACCAGTCAATTTTACGCTTCTCTATTGATTTTGAACATGAACTCTGATATAACGTCTAATGTTGCCAGACTCTGTCCAGCTGCTATTAAAATCTGTCAGGCAATGGCCGCTGCAGTAGACTATTACTAACCTTGTCTTGCTATGCTGGATTCTGAAAGGATATTTTATTTTATTTCCCCATTGTTTATATAAACAATAGACTATTAAGGTACATTTAACTGTCATTATTAATTATTATAAATCATAGAATTTTAGAGTTGGAAGAGACCGCAAGGGCCATCCAGTCCAACCTCCCCCCGCCCGCCATGCAGGAACTCTCCATCGAAGCATCCCCATTGACAGATGGCCATCCAGCCTCTGCTTAAAGACCTCCAAGGAAGGAGACCCCACTGCATTCTGAGGAAGGAGTTTGTTCCCCTGTCGAATAGCCCTGACTCTCAGGAAGTTCCTCCTAATGTTGAGCTGGAATCTCTTTTTCCTGCAACTTGCATCCATTGTTCCAGGTCCTGTTCTCTGGAGCAGCAGAAAACAAGCTTGCTCCCTCCTCAATGTGACATCTCTTCCAGTATTTAAACAGGGCTATCATATCACCTTCTCTTCTCCAGGCAAAACATCCCCAGCACCCTAAGTTGTTCCTCATAGGGCTTCATGGTTTCCAGACCCTTCAATATATTCTATTTTATCTTCTATTAGAACTTGCAATAGTCCCTCTGAATTTTGTGTCGTATTTGTTTTGCTTAGGGTCAGGGTACGCACATTGCAAGCTTTGATAGCTCCACTGGCCTTTTCCTCAAGAAAAGTGTTAAAAACTATAGGAGGGCGGGAAATGAACATGTTGGCCTTAGACCGGCATTTGGCTCTTCTTAGTTCTTAGTTTGGACAATATGGAGGGGTGTCTCTTGCAACTGGGAGAATCTCAAAGTCCAGGAAATTTAGCACCCATTTGCAACACCAAAAGATCCTTCCTTTGCAATAAGGTATGGCTCCATCATGATGGGGGAAAAACAGGGATGGGATGCTGGGGGGGGAGAGGGTTGAAGGTCCCTCTGACCTTCTGTATTTTTTGGCTGGGTCCCTTCTGACCTCCCTCGAAGTCTGGGGATCAGAACTGTAACGATTAGGGTGCCCCCACACCCTGCAGGGGTCTTGGGGAGCTTTGCTAGGCCCCTTCTGCAGCTGCCTCCCCCTCATCCTCTCAGGAGCAGGGCTGGCCCTCTTCCTCTCTCATCTGATGCTGCTGCCCTGCCTGCCCTCCTGGCCCTGGGAATGCCCCTTCTGTCCCCCTCCATCTGCATGGCAGCTGGTGGGCCTGGCCAGGTATGGGGGGGGGCAACTGAGCCTTTGCCAGGAGGGACCTTTGTCTCACCTTGGCAGGTGAAAGGGGCAGGAGTGCCAGGGAGCAGAGGGCGGGAAAGGGGCTGTGAGGAGGAATGCCAAGAAATTGGGGGGGCTCCCTCCTTTTGGGGGGAAGGCAGAAGCACTTTGCACGTGCACCAGGTTCACTGACTACGTCAGGCATTGCCTCTAGGACTGAATCTGGGAGGCAACTCCATTAGTCACAAAGTACAGAGTTGGGGGGCGGGCAGGCTGATGCTCCAGGGAATGGGGTGGGCTCCTGCCACACTTCGCTTCTGCCCCTGCCCTCCCCTCCTAGTGACCAGGTCCTCCCCCCAACTCGCCCCAGAGGCTCTCAGGTATCATGTGGGATTGGGGTTACCTGGCTGGGAGTGTAGAGGGGTTCACTGGGATGGCCTTGTGTCCCCCCCATACACACACACATGCAGGTGTCCTACTCATGGCCTCTTTCTTTTGTCAGCTTCCCTCCACCACAGAGACCCCCATCACTGGAGCTACGCAGGTAATGTCCCACCTCCTCCCCACTTCAGGGCCCCTGATCTCTCTCTCTTTCTCCACTGGACCTCATCCATTCAGGTGGCAGCCCCACAGGTGAGGCCTTAAGGATTGGCCAGCCCCCCTCCCCATCCCACTGAGTGCCCTTCTTGCCCCTTTCCTGCCCCCAGGGACCTCCTCTGAGCTTAAAATCAAAGACTCCTCTTTATATATGCTGTCCTTCCCCTGCAAACTCTCCCTCTCATTCTGCCCGAACCCTGACTGGCTGCTAAGAAACCAAGTCCGCCCATTGGCTCAGTCACAGGTGTCATCTGCATATCTTAGCATATCTACATAATGTACCCCCTCGGCAGCCCTTTCTGGGCATCATTCATACCAGGTGCTACCAACCATAGGGACACCACTGGTTCCATGCCTGCGACGCCTTCTGCTAGTAGTGCGGTGTCATCTGCAGATCTTGTTGACATTCCTTCTTCCGGTTTCCATGCTGCTCTCTCTGAGTGTGATCCAGCTTTATGAATGTTATCTTCAGCATGCAAGGTAAACGGATCTGGTGATAAAAGGGGCCTTGCCTGATCCCTTTCTCTGTGGGAAACCCTTCTATTTCTCTCTATTCAGTCCTGACTAGAGATGTAAAATTTCCAGAAATTTCTGAATCACGGGGGAAAACGGGGGGAAAAGGGGGGGAAATGGAGGAAACGTCATCCAGGTTTTTTTTTTAAGAAATGGAAATTTTTGGAAAAATGGAAAAAAATGCAACACTTTTTACAGACTGAAAGTCACTCTGTTCCTTCAGGAACATTAAAAACAAAGAAAACTATTTCTATTTCCTTTCCACAGTAACAAATAGGCATAAAACTTCCATTACCCTAAAAAGAATTGGGGGGGAAAGGAGAAAGGACTAAGATTTAATTAACAGGCATGAAATTTTATCAGGTTCGTTTTCCGAGCTTTGGGCTGCATCCGCACAGCAGAAATATCCCTGCTTGACACCACTTTAACTGCCATGGCTCAATGCTAGGGAATTCTGGGAATTGTAGTTTGTTGTGGCACCATAACTCTCTGACAGAGAAGGCTAAATGCTTCATAAAACTCCCAGAGTTCCATAGCACTGGGCCACGGTGTCACACTGCATGGCTTCTGCAGTGCGGATGCAGTCCTATCGGTTTCAGTCTCTGCTTCTGCTTTGTCACGTCTGTCGTCATCACAGTTATCATGTACTTCTAAAAACCAAAGGTGTACCCAGATTAAAAGATGCTTCTCTGCCTTTCACGCGTCAAACAAAAACCCACCAAACAGTGATGCCTTTATTGGCCAAGCGATACATCTTGCCTCTGGAGCTTCAAGGGATTGCAGCAAGTATATTGTGCATTTCGGTTGGCCAATAAAGGTATCACTGTTTGATGGGGCTTTGTTTGAATTTGCTAAATGGCCAACACAGCTAGCCCTGCATGGTTGCGCATGGCAGTTTATTTCTTGATTTAGTGTGAATGCTTCCAAATATTGACCAGATCCTTTCAGTGTCCCCTGAACAAAGAAAATATGGATATTAATATAATTTGGGGGAAAGCAAGGCATATATGAGAGGTTTTTTTATTAAGCAGAGTAGCGAGAGAAAGGAAAAAGAGAAGGAATATCAGCAAAGTTGCAAATAGCGTTAAAACAAGTAGAAACGCAATTAAAGTGCAATCCAGGAAATAAGAAATTAGTTACACATCTAAAAATATGACAAAAACAAATTTCCCTCCGTTTAACAGAAGAACTAGAGAAAAAGTGAAAATTTCTAAGGCAAAAGCAATTTGAGTTTTCTAATAAGCCAGGAAGATGGTTGGCTTCAAAACTAAAAGAAGAAAAAGAAAGAAAGAAAGAAAGAAAGAAAGAAAGAAAGAAAGAAAAGAGTGATTGCAAAAATAAAGGCTAAAGATAAGATCTATACCAATCAGAATGGAATTAAAAAGATTTTTTTCCAAGATTTTTTTCACTAAAAAGAATGAGAAGATTTTGAATTTCTAAACAAATTAACCATTCCTGAATTTACAGTGGATCAAAACAAATCTTGATTAGGAAATAACAGTAATGGAAATAATAGAGGAGATTAAAGATACGAAACCCTGCTTAGTAAGAAAAAACCTCTCATAGAGGCCTTACTTTTCCCCAAATTATATTAATATCTGCATTTTCTGTCATATTTTCCTTGAAGAAAAAGTTAAGATTCTCTTTTGCTTTTAGCAATATTTTTTCATCTCTCAAAAGAGTTTCATCTAATCTCCAACATAAACCTTTCTTCCTTTCCTTCAAAATCACTTTTAGAGGGCAATGGTCAGGGATCACTGTAGGAAAACTCTCTTTCCTCAATTCTGGTCTGAAATGAAAACCATGTCTATTGTGTTCATGCGTGTATGAATAAAAAGTATAGTCCTCCTCTTGCTCACATTTGTATCTCCATCCATCTTCTAATGACAATACATCTAACAAACTAAAAAACGATTCCTGAAGTTTCCTGTGTTTAAGTCTCGATTTACTTTTTGTTTTCCTATCTAAAAGGGGATTCATTTGATTTTGATGGGAGATTTAAATGGAGTAATCAACCCAGGTCTAGATAGAAAATCGGGAAGGAAAGTAAAGAAATCTCAAGGAAAAGTAGCAAGAGAATTCTTTGAGTGAACTGACATTAAGAAAATCCAAGATGTTTGGAGATTCAAGTACAGTGGAACCTCGGGATACGAAATACCCGGGTTACGAATTTTTCGGGACCCGAAAAAATCCAATTGGAAATAATTGTTCCGGGTTACGAACGTTTTTTCGGGTCCCGAAAAAACTTTTGGTGCTTTTTGCCGCGATTTTACACCAAATCGCGGCTTTTCCCCATTAGCGGCTATGGGGATTCGGCTTGCGAAAGCCGTTCGGGTTACGAAAGCGGCCGCGGAACGAATTATTTTCGTAACCCGAGGCTCCACTGTATGGAAAAGCCTGAGATTACGCATTTTTCTCAAATAGACACAAGTCTTGGTCTCGTTTCGACACGTTCTTTATTTCGTTGCATTTATGTGTAAAAATCGATAAGATGGAAATTCTTCCTAAAATCTGGTCTGATCACAGTCCAGTAATTCTGAGTTTAAATATCTCTAAAAGGGAATTTTCTTGGAGACTAAAGGAACCCTTACTGAATAATGAAGAAACAATCAAAGAAGTCAGAGATAATATAAACCTGTACTTCCAAGAGAACTTAAACAAAGAAGCTGCTATTCCAGTAGTATTATGGGATGCTTCCAAAACTCTCATAAGAGGACGATTTATTAAAAAAGTGCTGAGTTGAAGAAGAAGAAAAGAGCGCATATGGATAATTAATGGAAGAAATAAAGAAAGGGGAGAGTCAGTTAAAAACAAATCCTAATAGCAACAAAATAAAACAAGAGATAACAATACTACAAAAACTAGTATCTCAGATTACTCAAGAGGAAATACAGAAGAAAATTAAATTTGTAAAACAAAAACATTTTGAATCAGCAAATAAACCTGGAAGATTTGAGGAAAGAAAGAACAAAAAGGCAAATTGGACAACTAAAAATTGATGAAAAGATAATAAAAGACTCAAGGAAGATCAAAAAGATAATTCAAGATTTTTATTCAAATTTACATGCCGAAACAAAGACACAGAAAAACAATATGGATAAATATATCAAAAAGGTAAATATTCCTAAAATAGAAGAAAAACAACAAAAAGAATTAAATACATTTCTAAGGAGGAAATAATTAAGGCAATTAAGAGAAGTAAATCTGGTAAAGCCCCAGGACCAGACAGATTTATAAATGAATACTATATGGCATCTCTCCTCTGAATGACTGCCTGAACTCAGCAATGGATTGGATGAGGGAAAATAGACTTGAATCCAAATAAAACGGAGGTACTCGCTATAGGCAATCCCAATCCAGGTATGGTGATAAGCTTTCCAGTTCTGGACGGGGTCACGCTTCCCCTAAAGGACTATGTCCGTAGCTTGGGGTACTCCTGGATTCGTCGCTCCAGCTGTCATCCCAGGTGGAGGCAACAGCCAGGAGCACCCATTATCAGCTTCGCCTGATTCACCAGCTGTGATCCTTCCTGGAACAGGAAAACCTAGAAACGGTTGTACATTCACTGGTAACCTCTCGTCTCGATTTCTGCAATGTGCTATACATGGGGCAACCCTCATGCCACATTCGGAAGCTGCAACTGGTCCAAAATATGGCAGCCAGATTGGTGACAGGGAGTTCCAAATTTGATTCTATTACACCTATCTTAAAATCTCTACACTGGCTGCCCATTAGCTTCCGGGCACCGTATAAGGTGTTGGTTATTACCTATACAGCCCTACATGGCTTGGGTCCACCATACCTGAGGGAAGGCCTCCTCCCATATAATCCTTCCCACACTCTCAGGTCCTCTGGGATGAATCTGTTACGGTCAGAGAGAGCTAGACTAGTAACCTCTTCCCAGAGGACATTTTCCGTTGCCGCTCCAAAACTCTGGAACGATTTACCGGACAAGATCCGCCAAATAACATCTTTAGGTGCCTTCAAGAAGGCAATAAAAATGGATCTTTTCCGGCAAGCCTTCCCAAATTGACTTCCAATTTTTCCACTTACCTAATTGTTCCCATTGGATCGAATGATCTTGCTTCATCTTGTTGGCCGTCGGTTGGGAATTGTTTTATTGTTTTATAGGGTGGGAGGGAGTTTGGGAACTTGAAATGTAATATGTCTTTTAACTATTGTTTCCGTGTTTGTTTTGTTTTGTTTTACTTGATTTGATATCTTGTTACCCGCCTCGATCCAATATAGGGAGAGGCGGGATATAAATATTATTATTATTATAAAGTTTTTTTCAAAACAACTATTACAACCATTATGTATGACAATGAATGAAATGTTGAATAAAAATCTACTAAAGTCTTGGAGACAAACTAATATCACTTTGATTCCCAAAGAAGATAAAGATGCCCCAAATCCAGCTAATTATAGACCAATATCTTTGTTCAATTCGGACGAAAAATTATTTACTCACAGGAGCTTCTGTGAGTCACATCTGTGAGTCACAAGGGGGCGGAGCTAGCAGACTAGCTTATATACCAACTTCCAGAGCCTTCCAGAACAGTCCGGCCAGAGAGAGGAGAAGGAGAGGAGCTGCTTGGCAGCCATTTTGAGACCGTGTGCTTGAGACCGTGTGCTCGTTGCTGAAGGGGAGGAGCTTCTGTGAGTCACATCTGTGAGTCACAAGGGGGCGGAGCTAGCAGACTAGCTTATATACCAACTTCCAGAGCCTTCCAGAACAGTCCGGCCAGAGAGAGGAGAAGGAGAGGAGCTGCTTGGCAGCCATTTTGAGACCGTGTGCTTGAGACCGTGTGCTCGTTGCTGAAGGGGAGGAGCTTCTGTGAGTCACATCTGTGAGTCACAAGGGGGCGGAGCTAGCAGACTAGCTTATATACCAACTTCCAGAGCCTTCCAGAACAGTCCGGCCAGAGAGAGGAGAAGGAGAGGAGCTGCTTGGCAGCCATTTTGAGACCGTGTGCTTGAGACCGTGTGCTCGTTGCTGAAGGGGAGGAGCTTCTGTGAGTCACATCTGTGAGTCACAAGGGGGCGGAGCTAGCAGACTAGCTTATATACCAACTTCCAATTTTAGTTTTCTTTAACTGAACAACTCTGCTCAAGTGGCATCAGGTTAGAATCGGATATTGAAACAGAACCTTCCCTTTAAGTTTAAGTACATTCCTTTAAAGAAGTATTCCCAGTAGATTGACTGTTATACTCATTACTAAAGACTTTGCAGTATGGACAACGAGGGATCTGCTGCAGTCACATGCAACTCTTGTGGGATGTTTCTCTTCTTGCCTACAGAAGTGGAGAACTTCACATGCACCAAGTGCAAGTTGGTAGCACTCTTGGAGGAGAAAGTGCAGCAGCTGGAGTCCAGAGTAGCTACACTTCAGCAGATTAGGGACCAAGAGGATTTCCTGGACACAATAGAACTAACCATCTTGGATGAGTACCACGCAGAGGAAGATGCTCGGGTGGAAGAGGTCACTTGCCAAACAGAGGAGGCAGACAGCTGGAGGAATGTCACAAAGAGAAGTAAGCCAAGAAGGAATTGTTCGGGGAGCTTGCAGCTAGAGAATCGATTCCAAGCTCTTTCCCTTATCAAGGAGGATGAAGAAGAGCAGCATGGGCAAACTTCAGGGACAGAGCAGGGGAGCCTGAGAGTCCCACCCGAGGGAACAGTCGCTGCTAAGCCTCGGAGGAGGCGTGTGGTCGTAGTGGGGGACTCCTTGCTGAGGGGTACAGAAGCAGTGATTTGTAGGCCTGACAAGATGTCTCGAGAGGTGTGTTGTCTTCCAGGTGCAAAGATCCGTGATGTGACAGAGAGGCTGACAAGACTGGTCAAGCCTACTGACCAATACCCCTTCCTTTTGGTCCACGTGGGAACTAATGATACTGCAAGACACAGCATTCAGAACATCAAAAGGGATTACGAGGCGCTTGGTAGGAAGCTGAAAGGAATGGATGTACAGGTTGTCATCTCGTCTCTTCTGCCAGTTGAAGGGCATGGTCCAGGAAGGGAGAGGAAAATAGCAGATGTGAACAACTGGCTTCGCAGATGGTGCCGCCGAGAAGGATTTGGATTCTTCGATCATGGGCTGCGGTTCCATGAGGAGGGACTTCTTGCAACGGACGGGTTGCATCTCACGCCAGTTGGAAGAAATGTTTTTGCCAACAGTCTCAAGAACTTGATCAGGAGAGCTTTAAACTGAGTTCCGAGGGGAAGGGAGACAATATTAAGGAAGGAGAAAGGGATGGCGAAAATAGTCAAACTGACACAGAGGAAACAAGGCAAACAGTGCAAGGACCCAACAGTGGGAGGCAAAAAAACTTGCACAGGCAGCAAGTAAAAGGGAACCATGGTCTGCGATGTCTCTACACTAAGGCACAGAGCATGGGAAATAAGCAGGATGAACTCGAACTCCTAGTACAACAAAGCAAATATGATATAATAGGCATCACTGAAACCTGGTGGGATGAGTCTCATGATTGGAATGTGGAAATAGAGGGGTATAACCTTTTTAAGAGAAATAGGCCAAACAAGAAAGGAGGAGGAATATCACTTTATGTCAGAGATATTTACACCAGTGAGGAGATCCTGAACATCAATCCTGGAAGCCAGGTGGAGAGCATCTGGATAAGAATCAAAGGGGAGGGAAACAACAAGGGTGTTACGGTGGGAGTCTACTACAGACCCCCAAGTCAGACTGAGGAATTGGATGATATCTTTCTAGAACAGATGTCCACACAGTCAGAAAACAGAGATGTAGTAGTGATGGGTGACTTCAACTACCCTGATATTTGCTGGAAGTCAAACTCAGCCAGATCCTCAAGGCCTAGCAAATTCCTCACTTGCCTGGAAGACAATTTCATGGTCCAAAAGGTGGAAGAGGCAACAAGGGGGTCAGCTATTTTAGATCTGATCCTAACCAACAAGGATGACTTGGTTAATGGGGTGCAAGTGGTGGGATCATTAGGTGGAAGTGACCATGTTCTCCTGGAGTTTGTAATACAGTGGAAAGGAGAAGCCAGGCATAGTCAGACACGCATCCTAGACTTTAGGAGAGCGGATTTCAGTAAACTTAGAGAAGTATTGAGGGCGATTCCATGGTCAGAAATACTAAAAGATAAAGGAGTTCAGGATGGATGGGAGTTTCTCAAAAGAGAGATACTGAAGGCACAATTTCAAACAGTTCCAGAGAGAAAGAAAAACGGGAGGTGTCTCAAGAAACCAGGATGGATGACTAAGGAACTTTCAACGGAGATGAGTTTGAAACGGAAGATGTATAAGAAATGGAAAAAGGGGGAAATCACAAAAAAGGAATTCAAAGAAATAGCAGGCATTTGTAGGGTAAAGTCAGAAAAGCTAAAGCACAGAATGAACTCAGGCTTGCTAGAGAGGTTAAGAACAATAAAAAGGGCTTTTTTGGATATGTCCGCAGCAAAAGGAAGAAGAAGGAAACGGTAGGGCCACTGAATGGAGAAGATGGCAAAATGCTAACAGGAGATAGAGAAAAGGCAGAGTTACTCAACACCTTCTTTGCCTCAGTCTTCTCAGAAAAGGAAAAGGGGCTCAACCTGAGGATAATGGAGCAGAGGACAGAATAGGGGAATTTCAGCACAGAATAAGTAAAGAGATAGTAGAGGAACACCTTGTTAATCTAAATGAATTTAAGTCTCCGGGACCAGATGAACTCCATCCAAGGGTATTAAAAGAACTGGCAAATGTAATATCGGAGCCATTGGCAATAATCTTTGAAAACTCCTGGAGAAAAGGAGAGATCCCAGCCGACTGGAGGAGGGCAAACGTTGTCCCCATCTTCAAAAAGGGGAAGAAAGAGGATCCCAACAATTATCGTCCAGTTAGTCTGACATCAATACCAGGAAAGATTCTGGAGCAGATCATTAAACAGAGAGTCTGTGAACATCTAGAAGGCAATGCCATAATCACAAAAAGTCAACATGGGTTTCAGAGAAACAAGTCATGCCAGACAAACCTAATCTATTTCTTTGATAAAATTACCAGCTTGGTAGATGAAGGGAATGCTGTGGATATAGTATATCTTGATTTCAGTAAGGCCTTTGACAAGGTTTCCCATGACATTCTTGCAAACAAGCTTGTAAAATGTGGGCTAGACAAAGGAACTGTTAAATGGATCTGTAATTGGTTGACCGGCCGAACCCAAAGGGTGCTCAACAATGGCTCCTTTTCATCCTGGAGAGAAGTGACCAGTGGGGTCCCACAGGGCTCTGTCCTGGGCCCAGGGCTATTCAACATCTTTATCAATGACCTGGATGACAGAATTGGGAGCATACTTATCAAATTTGCAGATGACACCAAATTAGGAGGAATAGCTAATACCCCAGAGGACAGGATCAAGATTCAAAATGACCTGAATAGACTAGAAAGCTGGGCCAAAGCTAACAAAATGAAATTCAACACAGAGAAATGTAAGGTATTGCACTTAGGGCGGAAAAATAAAATGCACAGATATAGGATGGGTGACACCTGGCTGAATGAAACTACGTGTGAAAGGGATCTAGGAGTCCAAGTAGACCACAAGTTGAACATGAGTGAACAGTGTGATGCGGCAGCTAAAAAGGCCAATGCTATTTTAGGCTGCATCAATAGAAGTATAGTGTCTAGATCAAGAGAAGTAATAGTGCCACTGTATTCTGCTCTGGTCAGGCCCCACCTAGAATATTGTGTCCAGTTCTGGGCACCACAATTCAGAAAAGACATTGAGAAACTGGAGCGTGTCCAAAGGAGGGCGACAAAAATGGTGAAGGGTCTGGAAACCATGCCCTATGAGGAACGACTCAGGGAGCTGGGGATGTTTAGCCTGGAGAAAAGAAGGTTAAGAGGTGATATGATAGCCCTGTTTAAATATTTGAAAGGATGTCATGTTGAAGAGGGAGCAAGCTTGTTTTCTGCTGCTCCAGAGACTAGGACCCGGAACAATGGATGCAAGCTACAGGAAAAGAGATTCCACCTGAACATTAGGAGGAACTTCCTGAGAGTAAGGGCTGTTCGACAGTGGAATGCACTTCCTCGGAAGGTGATAGAGTCTCCTTCCTTGGAGGTCTTTAAACAGAGGCTGGATGGCCATCTGTCAGGGATGCTTTGAATTGGATTTCCTGCATGGCAGGGGGTTGGACTGGATGGCCCTAGTGGTCTCTTCCAACTCTATGATTCTATGATTCTATGATTCTATGATACTTCAATTTTGGCTGAAAGAATAAAACATATTTTAAGAGATTGGACCCACAAAGATCAAAACAATTAATGAAAGACAATACCAGAAACGTATTAAACTTGATAGAATATCGTGAGAACAATTTTGACAAAAAACTTTTACTCATTTTCTTGGATGCTGAAAAAGGTGAATTGGTTTTTCATGTTAAAGGTTTTGAGAGAAATAGATATAGGAGAAAATTTTCTAACTTGGATGGAAAAAATATACGCTGAGCAAGAGGCAAAATTAATGATTAAAGGAGAAAAAACATAGCCTTTTTTATTCAAAAAGGGGTAAAACAAGGATGACAGCTTTCCACTCTATTATTTTTGGTGGTAATAGAAGTCCTTCTTACCCAATTAAGAGAAGAAAAACCAATTGAAGGTGTGAAGATAAAAGGTTGGGAGTATAAAACAAAGGCCTTTGCAGATGATCTATTGATATCTCTAAGCAATCCAACAGAAAGCTTAGCTCCTCAATGGAAAAAATTAAAAGAATATGGCAAAATTCTAGTTTTCAAGTATATAAAGACCAAGATGTTGGCGACGCATAAATCGGAAGATGAAAAACAGATAGAAAATAAGTCCGGTTTCCAAATTACAAAGAAAGTTAAATACTTAGGAATATGGTTAACAACAAGAAAATACACATTTATTTAAAAATAATTTTGAAAAAGCTTGGATGGAAATTTAAAAGGATTTACAAAGATGGGATAAACTTGAACTCTCAAGGCTTGGTAGAATATCCGAGGAAGGAGTGTGTTCCACGGTCGAACAGCCCTTTCTCTCAGGATGTTCCTCCCGATGTTGAGCTGGAATCTCTTTTCCTGTAGCTTGCATTGTTCTGGGTCCTGTTCTCTGGATCAGCAGAAAACAAGCTTGCTCCCTCCTCAATATGACACCCTTCAAATATTTAAACAGGGCTATCATATCACCTCTTAACCTTCTCTTCTCCAGGCTAAACATCCCCAGCTCCCTGAGTCGTTCCTCATAGGGCTTTATGGTTTCCAGACCCTTCACCATTTTAGTTGCCCTCCTTTGGACACATGGCTCCAGTTTCTCCACATCCTTTTTAAATTGTGGTACCCAGAACTGGACACAATATTCCAAGTGGGGCCTGACCAGAACAGAATAGAATGGCACTATTACTTCCTTTGAGCTAGACAATATACTTCTATTGATGCAGCCTACCATTGCATTGGCCTTGTTAGCTGCCGCATCACACTTCTCCCTCAGAATGTAGTGGAATCTCCTTCCTAGGAAGTCCTAGGCCATCTGTTGGGGATGCTTTGACTGAGAGTTCCTGCATGGCAGAATGGGGTTAGACTGGATGGCCCTTCTTCGAACTCTATGATTCTAAGTTTGTTGAGTAAGGAGAAGAAATGTTCACCAGAGTTTCAGAGCTGACATCTAGGGCCCTGGTAGCTTTAAATGATTTCTTCTCTGTGTGAGTCCTTTGTTGTCTGTATAGATTTCCACTATGGTTGAAGCTCTGTCCACATTCCATGCATTTATGTGACTTCTCTCCTGTGTGGGTCCTTATATGTGCATTTAGACCAGTGATGGTTCGCCATGCTGGGGGCAGAGCTTCCACCCTTCAGGGGCAGCGCTGCATGCCAGGGGTGGACCTTCTACCCTCCAGGGGCTGAGCTTCCACTCTCCAGGGGCAGAGCCGCATGCTGGGGGCGGAGCTTCCACCCTCCAGGGGCAGTGCTGCATGCTGGGGGCGGACCTTCTACCTCCAGGGGTGGAGCTTCCACTCTCCAGGGGCAGAGCCGCATGCTGGGGGCAGAGCTTCCACTCTCCAGGGGCAGAGCCGCATGCTGGGGGCAGAGCTTCCACCCTCCAGGGGCAGTGCTACATGCTGGGGGCGGAGCTTCCACCCTCCAGGGGCAGTGCTACATGCTGGGGGCGGAGCTTCCACCCTCCAGGGGCAGTGCTGCATGCTGGGGGCGGACCTTCTACCTCCAGGGGCGGAGCTTCCACTCTTCAGGGGCAGAGCTGCATGCTGGGGGCAGAGGTTCCACCCTCCAGGGGCAGTGCTACATGCTGGGGGCGGAGCTTCCACCCTCCAGGGGCAGTGCTGCATGCTGGGGGCGGAGCTTCTACCTCCAGGGGTGGAGCTTCCACTCTCCAGGGGCAGAGCCGCATGCTGGGGGTGGAGCTTCCACCCTCCAGGGGCGGGGCTTTCCCTGTGCTCTTTCCGAACCTCCAGCTGTCTCTGAGAGACACTAGAGGTCGGGGGGATTGAGGGAGGGGGTGACAGGCGCATCTGCTCCTCCTTGCCCTTCCTTGGCCTCCAGCTATCTCTCAGAGACACCTGGGGACCAGTAAGGGCCCATGAGGGGCAGGAGCAAGAGGCGCGCGGCCCCTGCTCCATTCCTCGGGGCTTCGCCAGACCTGAGGTGTCCTCCGAAGTACACCTCAGGTTTGCCGAAGCCCTGCGGGGAGGAGCAGGAGGAAAAGGCCAGCGGCCCCTGCTCCTTTCCTCAGGGCTTCACCAGGGCTGAGGTGTCCTCCGAAGGAGGACACCTCAGGTCGAGTGAAGCACTGAGGGCAGGAGGAGCAGCAGGAGGCCGACGCCCTTTCTTCCTCGGCCCTATCCTCCGCGTGGAAGGGCTCCATGGAGCCGGGAAGGGAAGCCAAGGAGAAAGAGGCTGGGCTTGCGTCCCAGCCCCCTCGTCTTCGGCCCTTCCCTTCGCATCGCGCGAAAGAAAATGAGAAGAAAGAGGCTGGGCATGTGTCCCAGCCCCCTTCTCTTCGGCCCTCCATGGAGCCCTTTCACATGGAGCGAAGGGAAGATGAGGAGGAGGAGGCTAGGCACGCATCCCAGCCCCCTTCTCTTTGGCCCTTTGGTCCACACGAAAGGAAGCCGAGGAGGCTGGGCAAGCGTCCATGGAGCCCTTTCGTATGGAGGGAAGGGAACAGGGCTGGGAGGAGCCAGACACACGCGCGCTGTCACTTTCACCCAGGTGCCATTTTCTGGCTTCCCGCTGTCTCAGAGACAGTTGGAGGCCCAAAAATGGCAGGGAGGAGGCGGAACAGGCATGTGTGTGCCCGTTCTGCCTTCTCCCTCGCCCCGTGCCTGGCGAAATGGCGTCACGTGCCACCCGTGGCATGTGTGCCATAGGTTCCCTATCACGGATTTAGACTTTCTCTCTCACTGAACCTCTTTCCACATTCCATGCATTTATATGGCTTTTCATCCCGTGTGGGTCCTTTGATGTGAGATAAGATTTCCACTCTGACTGAAGTTCTTTCCACATTCCATGCATTTATGTGGCTTCTCCCCAGTGTGGGTCCTTTGATATTTGTTTAGATTTCCACTATGACTTCTTCTTTTTTAGTTAAAGTTTATTAAATGTTAAAAGAAAAAAAAAACACTCTCAATATAAAATAGAAAAACATTCAAAACATCACATTAACATCATTTCTACCTTAAATACAAATATAGGACTTCCAGATATCTTGAAGATAAAAAATAAATATATATACATCTATATAAATATCCATTCCATATGTACTTATCTATATATTCCATATCAATATAGCTGAGATCAGGTAAGTATAACAAAGAGGTAGAATCCATTTCAGATGAATGGTATACGTATTATATATTCGTTGATGTCCTTAAGTTTAAACATTACATTAGTACATTAATACAACCTTCTAATTTTTTCCCCAACCTCCATCTTCTCATTCCCCTTTTCTTTATTTTTCCCTTTTCAAATTCTTTCTAAACTCACCTACTCAACCCATCTCTCTTCATCCATCTCTCTTCTTCCCTTCTCTCATTTCATTTCCTTTCTTTCCCATCTCTTATCATCCTTCTCCTTTAAGTCTTTGTTACCTATACAATATTTTCATACACTCCTCTACTTACTTATCCCTCCATAACAACTAAATATGTTTCCTTCCTTTCACTTTTATCTTCATTCATACCATACATCCTTGACTTCTCTCCTGCCTTCTCTGGATTCTATTTTAAATACTCTTGACCTTCTTGAGACCGTGTGCTCGTTGCTGAAGGGGAGGAGCTTCTGTGAGTCACATCTGTGAGTCACAAGGGGGCGGAGCTAGCAGACTAACTTTATATACCACCTTCCAGAGCCTTCCAGAACAGTCCGGCCAGAGAGAGGAGAAGGAGAGGAGCTGCTTGGCAGCCATTTTGAGACCGTGTGCTCGAGACCGTGTGCTCGTTGCTGAAGGGGAGGAGCTTCTGTGAGTCACATCTGTGAGTCACAAGGGGGCGGAGCTAGCAGACTAGCTTTGTATGCCAACTTCCAGGGCCTTCCAGAGCAGTCCGGCCGGGGAGAGGAGAGGGAGAGGAGCTGCTTGGCAGCCATTTTGAGACCGTGTGCTTGAGACCGTGTGCTCGTTGCTGAAGGGGAGGAGCTTCTGTGAGACACATCTGTGAGTCACAAGGGGGCGGAGCTAGCAGATTGGCTTTATATGCCAACTTCCAGGGCCTTCCAGAGCAGTCCGGCCGGGGAGAGGAGAGGGAGAGGAGCTGCTTGGCAGCCATTTTGAGACCGTGTGCTTGAGACCGTGTGCTCGTTGCTGAAGGGGAGGAGCTTCTGTGAGTCACATCTGTGAGTCACAAGGGGGCGGAGCTAGCAGACTAGCTTTATATACCAACTTCCAGAGCCTTCCAGAACAGTCCGGCCAGAAAGAGGAGAAGGAGAGGAGCTGCTTGGCAGCCATTTTGAGACCGTGTGCTTGAGACTGTGTGCTCGTTGCTGAAGGGGAGGAGCTTCTGTGAGTCACATCTGTGAGTCACAAGGGGGCGGAGCTAGCAGACTAGCTTTATATGCCAACTTCCAGAGCCTTCCAGAGCAGTCCGGCCGGAGAGAGGAGAGGGAGAGGAGCTGTTTGGCAGCCATTTTGAGACCGTGTGCTTGAGACCGTGTGCTCGTTGCTGAAGGGGAGGAGCTTCTGTGAGTCACATCTGTGAGTCACAAGGGGGCGGAGCTAGCAGACTAGCTTTATATGCCAACTTCCAGAGCCTTCCAGAGCAGTCCGGCCGGAGAGAGGAGAGGGAGAGGAGCTGCATGGCAGCCATTTTGAGACCGTGTGCTTGAGACCGTGTGCTCATTGCTGAAGGGGAGGAGCTTCTGTGAGTCACATCTGTGAGTCACAAGGGGGCGGAGCTAGCAGACTAGCTTTATATACCAACTTCCAGAGCCTTCCAGAACAGTCCGGCCAGAGAGAGGAGAAGGAGAGGAGCTGCTTGGCAGCCATTTTGAGACCGTGTGCTTGAGACCGTGTGCTCGTTGCTGAAGGGGAGGAGCTTCTGTGAGTCACATCTGTGAGTCACAAGGGGGCGGAGCTAGCAGACTAGCTTTATATGCCAACTTCCAGAGCCTTCCAGAGCAGTCCGGCCGGAGAGAGGAGAGGGAGAGGAGCTGCTTGGCAGCCATTTTGAGACCGTGTGCTTGAGACCGTGTGCTCGTTGCTGAAGGGGAGGAACTTCTGTGAGTCACATCTGTGAGTCACAAGGGGGCGGAGCTAGCAGACTAGCTTTATATACCAACTTCCAGAGCCGCGCGCCGTTAGAATTTTAGTTTTCTTTAACTGAACAACTCTGCTCAAGTGGCACCAGGTTAGAATCGGATATTGAAACAGAACCTTCCCTTTAAGTGTAAGATAGCAGCCAGTACATTCCTTTAAAGAAGTATTCCCAGTAGATTGACTGTTATACTCATTACTAAAGACTTTGCAGTATGGACAACGAGGGATCTGCTGCAGTCACATGCAACTCTTGTGGGATGTTTCTCTTCTTGCCTACAGAAGTGGAGAACTTCACATGCACCAAGTGCAAGTTGGTAGCACTCTTGGAGGAGAAAGTGCAGCAGCTGGAGTCCAGAGTAGCTACACTTCAGCAGATTAGGGAACAAGAGGATTTCCTGGACACAATAGAACTAACCATCTTGGATGAGTACCACGCAGAGGAAAATGCTAGGGTGGAAGAGGTCACTTGCCAAACAGAGGAGGCAGACAGCTGGAGGAATGTCACAAAGAGAAGTAAACCAAGAAGGAATTGTTCGGGGAGCTTGCAGCTAGAGAATCGATTCCAAGCTCTTTCCCTTATCAAGGAGGATGAAGAAGAGCAGCATGGACAGACTTCAGGGACGGAGCAGGGGAGCCTGAGAGTCCCACCCGAGGGAACAGTCGCTGCTAAGCCTCGGAGGAGGCGTGTGGTCGTAGTGGGGGACTCCTTGCTGAGGGGTACAGAAGCAGTGATTTGTAGGCCTGACAAGATGTCTCGAGAGGTGTGTTGTCTTCCAGGTGCAAAGACCCGTGACGTGACAGAGAGGCTGACAAGACTGGTCAAGCCTACTGACCAATACCCCTTCCTTTTGGTCCACGTGGGAACTAATGATACTGCAAGACACAGCATTCAGAACATCAAAAGGGATTACGAGGCGCTTGGTAGGAAGCTGAAAGGAATGGATGTACAGGTTGTCATCTCGTCTCTTCTGCCAGTTGAAAGGCATGGTCCAGGAAGGGAGAGGAAAATAGCAGATGTGAACAACTGGCTTCGCAGATGGTGCCGCCGAGAAGGATTTGGATTCTTCGATCATGGGCTGCGGTTCCATGAGGAGGGACTTCTTGCAACGGACGGGTTGCATCTCACGCCAGTTGGAAGAAATGTTTTTGCCAACAGTCTCAAGAACTTGATCAGGAGAGCTTTAAACTGAGTTCTGAGGGGAAGGGAGACAATATTAAGGAAGGCGAAAGGGATGGCGAAAATAGTCAAACTGACACAGAGGAAACAAGGCAAACAGTGCAAGGACCCAGCAGTGGGAGGCAAAAAAACTTGCACAGGCAGCAAGTAAAAGGGAACCATGGTCTGCGATGTCTCTACACTAATGCACAGAGCATGGGAAATAAGCAGGATGAACTCGAACTCCTAGTACAACAAAGCAAATATGATATAATAGGCATCACTGAAACCTGGTGGGATGAGTCTCATGATTGGAATGTGGAAATAGAGGGGTATAACCTCTTTAAGAGAAATAGGCCGAACAGGAAAGGAGGAGGAATAGCACTATATGTCTGAGATATTTACACCTGTGAAGAGATCCAGGACATCAATCATGGAAGCCAGGTGGAGAGCATCTGGATAAGAATCAAAGGGGAGGGAAACAACAAGGATGTTACGGTGGGAGTCTACTACAGACCCCCAAGTCAGACTGAGGAATTGGATGATGCCTTTCTAGAACAGATGACCACACACTCAGAAAGGAGAGATGTAGTAGTGATGGGCGACTTCAACTACCCTGATATTTGCTGTAAGTCAAACTCAGCAAAATCCTCAAGGTCTAGCAAATTCCTCACTTGCCTGGAAGACAATTTCATGGTCCAAAAGGTGGAAGAGGCAACAAGGGGGTCAGCTATTTTAGATCTGATCCTAACCAACAAGGATGACTTGGTTAATGGGGTGCAAGTGGTGGGATCCTTAGGTGGAAGTGACCATGTTCTCCTGGAGTTTGTAATACAGTGGAAAGGAGAAGCCAGGCAGAGTCAGACACGCATCCTAGACTTTAGGAGAGCGAATTTCAGTAAACTTAGAGAAGTATTGAGGGCGATTCCATGGTCAGAAATACTAAAAGATAAAGGAGTTCAGGACGGATGGGACTTTCTCAAAAGGGAGATACTGAAGGCACAATTTCAAACAGTTCCAGAGAGAAAGAAAAATGGGAGGTGTCTCAAGAAACCAGGATGGATGACTAAGGAACTTTCAACGGAGATGAGTTTGAAGCGGAAGATGTATAAGAAATGGAAAAAGGGGGAAATCACGAAAAAGGAATTCAAAGAAATAGCAGGCATTTGTAGGGTAAAGTCAGAAAAGCTAAAGCGCAGAATGAACTCAGGCTTGCTAGAGAGGTTAAGAACAATAAAAAGGGCTTTTTTTGATATGTCCGCAGCAAGAGGAAGAAGAAGGAAAAGTAGGGCCACTGCGTGGAGAAGATTGCAAAATGCTAACAGGAGATAGAGAAATGGCAGAATTACTCAACACCTTCTTTGCCTCAGTCTTCTCAGAAAAGGAAAAGGGGCTCAACCTGAGGATAATGGAGCAGAGGACAGAATAGGGGAATTTCAGCACAGAATAAGTAAAGAGATAGTAGAGGAACACCTTATTAATCTAAATGAATTTAAGTCTCCGGGACCAGATGAACTCCATCCAAGGGTATTAAAAGAACTGGCAAATGTAATATCGGAGCCATTGGCAATAATCTTTGAAAACTCCTGGAGAACAGGAGAGATCCCAGCTGACTGGAGGAGGGCAAACGTTGTCCCCATCTTCAAAAAGGGGAAGAAAGAGGATCCCAACAATTATCGTCCAGTTAGTCTGACATCAATACCAGGAAAGATTCTGGAGCAGATCATTAAACAGAGAGTCTGTGAACATCTAGAAGGCAATGCCATAATCACAAAAAGTCAACATGGGTTTCAGAGAAACAAGTCATGCCAGACAAACCTAATCTATTTCTTTGATAAAATTACCAGCTTGGTAGATGAAGGGAATGCTGTGGATATAGTATATCTTGATTTCAGTAAGGCCTTTGACAAGGTTTCCCATGACATTCTTGCAAACAAGCTTGTAAAATGTGGGCTAGACAAAGGAACTGTTAAATGGATCTGTAATTGGTTGACCGGCCGAACCCAAAGGGTGCTCAACAATGGCTCCTTTTCATCCTGGAGAGAAGTGACCAGTGGGGTCCCACAGGGCTCTGTCCTGGGCCCAGGGCTATTCAACATCTTTATCAATGACCTGGATGACAGAATTGGGAGCATACTTATCAAATTTGCAGATGACACCAAATTAGGAGGAATAGCTAATACCCCAGAGGACAGGATCAAGATTCAAAATGACCTGAATAGACTAGAAAGCTGGGCCAAAGCTAACAAAATGAAATTCAACACAGAGAAATGTAAGGTATTGCACTTAGGGCGGAAAAATAAAATGCACAGATATAGGATGGGTGACACCTGGCTGAATGAAACTACGTGTGAAAGGGATCTAGGAGTCCAAGTAGACCACAAGTTGAACATGAGTGAACAGTGTGATGCGGCAGCTAAAAAGGCCAATGCTATTTTAGGCTGCATCAATAGAAGTATAGTGTCTAGATCAAGAGAAGTAATAGTGCCACTGTATTCTGCTCTGGTCAGGCCCCACCTAGAATATTGTGTCCAGTTCTGGGCGCCACAATTCAGAAAAGACATTGAGAAACTGGAGCGTGTCCAAAGGAGGGCGACAAAAATGGTGAAGGGTCTGGAAACCATGCCCTATGAGGAACGACTCAGGGAGCTGGGGATGTTTAGCCTGGAGAAAAGAAGGTTAAGAGGTGATATGATAGCCCTGTTTAAATATTTGAAAGGATGTCATATTGAAGAGGGAGCAAGCTTGTTCTCTGCTGCTCCAGAGAACAGGACCCGGAACAATGGATGCAAGCTACAGGAAAAGAGATTCCACCTGAACATTAGGAGGAACTTCCTGACAGTAAGGGCTGTTCGGCAGTGGAATGCACTTCCTCGGAAGGTGATAGAGTCTCCTTCCTTGGAGGTCTTTAAACAGAGGCTGGATGGCCATCTGTCGGGGATGCTTTGAATTGGATTTCCTGCATGGCAGGGGGTTGGACTGGATGGCCCTAGTGGTCTCTTCCAACTCTATGATTCTATGATTCTATGATTCTTGTACCTATTTCCCACATATATCATTGTTTTAACAAGAGGTAAGAAAAATTAACAAAAATGAAGATAAAATGTTGCTTACCCTTTTTTATTCATTTCTGTACCTCTCTGTTAGTCTCTTTATTAGCTGTTAATTAGCTTACAGTTGTAAACCACTTAGACACTGCTTAGGCAGTATGAAGCGGTATATAAATGAAGCTTGTTTGTTTTATTTTAGAAAAGTATCTACATTCTAGTTAATGTTTTATCCCAAAAACCTACTTTACATAACATTATAGCTTCTATCTTAATTTGTTAATCCCATAAATATGACTTCCGGCCTGAGAGGGAGTGATCAGGCAGACCCAGCTCCATCAGGGCTAGCCTGAAGAAAGAGGCTCCTCCCTCCTTAACTGTCATCTTCCGACCTGAGAGGGAGTGATCAGGCAGACCCAACCCCACCAGGGATAGCCTGAAGGAAGAGACTCCTCCCTCCTTATCTGTCATCTTCCAGCCTGAGGGGGAGTTAACCAGGCAGGCCCAGCTCCATCAAGGATAGCCTGAAGGAAGAGACTCCTCCCCCCTTAACTGTCATCTTCTGGCCTGAGAGGATCAGGCAGACCCAGCTCCACCAGGGATAGCCTGAAGGAAGAGGCTCCTCCCTCCTTAACTGTCATATTCCAGCCTGAGAGGGAGTGACCAAGCAGACCCAGCTCCATCAGGGATAGTCTGAAGAAAGAGGCTCCTTCCTCCTTAACTGTCATTTTCTGGCCTGCGAGGAAGTTGACCAGGCAGGCCCAGCACCATCAGGGCTAGCCTGAAGGAAGAGACTCCTCCCTCCATAACTCATTTTCTGGCCTGAGGGAGTTGACCAGGCAGGCCCAGCTCCATCAGGGCTAGCTTGAAGGAAGTGGCTCCTCCCGCCTTAACTGTCATCTTCTGGCCTGAAAGGGAGTGATCAGGCATGCCCAGCTCCATCAGGGATAGCCTGAAGAAAGAGTCTCCTCCCTCCTTAACTCTCATCCTCTGGCCTCCTATTCCCCTCCAGCTATGCTCTGACTGTGTGGGGGAGAGGCTTGTGTACCCTAATGAAGTTGTGAGTTATGCTGGCGGTGGTATAATAGCCACTGGCAGGGCCTCCCATGCCAGACAAGTCACAACCAAAGGGTCTGACCAAGAGTGCCAAAGGGCAGGATGGGCTCTCTAGCATTATGGCAACCATCCTAGGAGAAGGAAAACTCTAATCCCAAACCAGGGCAAATTGTGCTCATCTAACCCTGTAAGGTCAACCATCTAAGAGAAGGAAACTCTAATCAAACCTACGACCCGAGGACCTCGCTGCCAACATCCATGCTTGTCAAGGCCTCAGCAGATGAACCTCTGGTTTAAAGGGTGAGGCCAGTTTTGTGCACACTGTGCTCCACCAGAAAAAATCCAATGCACAGGCTCAAAGGATACATCCAACATCATCAATGCGCTTGTAGAAAGCATGGATGAATCCTTCCTGAATCTTCGTTTGCGAAGTAAAGCCAAGAAGAAAATATGACTTATTTTATAGGCAAGAGAAATAGATTTCCACTATGACTAAGGTTCTTTCCACATTCTATGCATTTAAAGGGCTTTTCCTCTGTGTGGGTCCCTTAATGTGAGTTTCGACTTCCACTCTCATTGAAGCTCTTTCCACATTCCATGAATTTATATGGCTTCTCCCCTGTGTGGGTCCTATGATGTGCGTTAAGCCTTCCACTGTGACTGAAGCTTTTTCCACATTCCATGCATTGATATGGCTTCTCCCCTGTGTGGGTCTTTTGATGTCTGTTTAGAGGTCCACTCTCACTGAAGCTCTTTCCACATTCCATGCATTTATAGGGCTTCTCCCCCGTGTGGGTCCTTTGATGTGAATTGAGATGTGCACTCTGACTGAAGCTCTTTCCACATTCCATGCATTTATATGGCTTCTCCCCCGTATGGGTCCTTTCATGTCTGTTTAGACTTCTGCTCTCACTGAAGCTCTTTCCACATTCCATGCATTTGTATGGCTTCTCCGCCGTGTGGGTCCTTTCATGTGAGTTTAGGCTATCACTCCTACTGAAGCTCTGTCCACATTCCATGCATTTATATGGCTTCTCTCCTGTGTGGGTTCTTTGATGGGAGTTTAGACTTCCACTCTGATTGAAGCTCTTTCCGCATTCCATGCATTTATATGGCTTCTCCCCAGTGTGGGTCCTTTGATGTGAATTTAGATCTCCATTCTGACTGAAGCTCTGTCCACATTCCATGCATTGATAGGGCTTCTCCCCTGTGTGGGTCCTTAGATGTGAGTTTAGATTTCCACTCTGACTGAAGCTCTTTCCGCATTCCATGCATTTATATGGCTTCTCCCCAGTGTGGGTCCTTTGATGTGAGTTTAAATCTCCATTCTGACTGAAGCTCTTTCCACATTCCATGCATTTATATAGCTTCTCCCCTGTGTGGGTCCTTTGATGGGAAGGCTGATGTCCAATATGTGAGTTCTGCAATTGGGAACCGGGGGGGGGGGGGGGGAGTGGGAGACAAATAAATATAATTTTTTTGATGTATTACGAACATTGGTACTTACCTGTGATACGTTCATTTCCAGCAGATGAGGGTCCTAACATCCTGTATTCTGGTCTACCTCCTCCCAATTTGCTCCTGTAGGCAGGGACAATAAAACAAAGACTGGCCCACATATAGGGAGGAGCTAGCCCCCCTGGGCCTCAGCCAATAACAAGCCAAGTGAGTAGTAAAGTAAAATCAAGGAATTGAACTTTATTAACATCAGCTAAGGGACTGGAGTGGCTGTAGTGAAGAAGTTGCAGAGCAACAGCAAACACCTCCTACTGGGTCTCCCTCTGTTGAGCTGGCAGACCCTGAGCAAAGGAAGCCTGAGCTAAGGATGATCCTTTACCATGCTCTTGGGGTCCTCTGCCACAGCCACCACCAAGGAAGGGGGGAAAGGCAGGAGAGAGGAGGCCAAGAAAACTCTTAAACCGCTTTCGGCAAAAGGAAAAACTTCACTGGCTCGAAGAGACACGTCCTGCTAGGAGCGTCCCCAATTCATCCTATGCCTGACAGACCTTGTCACAATAGGTCTACCAAGCCAGGGACCAGTTGAATGGCAAGCCCATCAGCAGGCATTCTTATTTAAAAAGTAACTATCTAGACAAGGTAAGATCCTATTGCAGCCTGAGAAACACATGTTAGTGTAGCCAGGGCTCCTGCGCATTCCCTTTTGATTCTTATAAGGAGTGTGAAAGGAGGAAAATGACTCCTCCTCTGGCATGCACAGTGGATATCTTGGCTGCATGGCTTTAAAAGAAGCTAGACAGGGCCCAGCAGGGGCTGAAGCTTCCAACTCTAAAATAGTCTTTTTGGCTGCCACAGAGCATCCCACAAAAAGCAAAAATGGCTTCATGTCTTCACCAGAGAGAGCATGGCCTCTGCCACCCACTTTTAAATAGAGGCTGCAGGGCCATCTGTTAGATACGCTTTGATTGAGAGTTCTTGCATGGCAGAATGGGGTTGGACTGGATGGCCCTTTTGGGGATCTCTTCTAACTGTGATTTTCTGAGAGAGCACATGGATACGAATCCTCCTGCATTCCCTCCTCAAAAAAAAAAGGGGGGTGGACACTTGTGGGAATGAATGAATATGTTTATTCGGTCAATGACCAGCAAAATTAAAAATATATATATAAAACATAATACAAAGTGATACACAACAAAATAAAATAAAATAAAATGGAGTGACTTTATGGATTTCATAATTACATTATTTATACAAAAATTTAAAAGGTTTCAAAGCCCAGTACGAACGTATGACAATGGATTTCGAAATGATTCAGTACAATAGAGTACTATAAAATTAAAATAAATTAGACTAGGTAAAAAGTTTGTATTTCCCCTAACAATTATTCTTTAAAACTTTAAAGTAATAATATTAAAATAAAATACAAATGCATTTAAGATAGAGAGGTATTATTTATCTGGATTTGTCTTATTTTCATTGCAGCAACACAAAATTTAGCCACTCGATACGTAATATGAGGGTTTGAGTCCTCAAGTAGGTATTCCACATAACGGTTATCTGAATACCCCAACCATTTTTCTTTTAAAGGTGTAATATATATTGACCTGATATCCTCATAGAATTTACAGCGTAGTAGAACATGTGAGATTCACCGCAAGGGCAAGTGCGCTCAGTTATGGGAATATTATTAAATCAGCCTTGCAGTAGTGTAGATGGGAGGATGTTAAATCTGGCTTTGAAAAAAGCAGTTCTCAATCTGGGAAATGTTAATTTTTGTAGATAGCTTGCAGGTTCCCATACACTTGTGGGAAGGATGGGGAGAGAGTTCCCTACACCCCCAATTGTGTTAGGCTGCTCCAAACTATGTAGCTCTTGAGGACAGCCCTTGGCCTCTCCTTTCCAACAGAGTTGATCCTTTCTCAGGATCCAGACATATCTCAGGTAAATGGGGAGCCATGTCCCACAGCAGCCCCTCTGCCCTTCCCAGCTGCCTATGCAAGTGGGAAGGGAGTTGAGGAGCAAGCCAGCTTCTATCATGCAGCCAGGTTACTATAAAGCCTGTCTGAGATTTAAAGGGCTAAGCTTGTAAACCCCAGCTTGAAGTTGGGGCTGTCTCAAACATAAATAAAACAAAATGCCGTGATTATCGGTGCTACACTACAGGCCATATGTAGCTATCTATCCATGGTTACAAATGGTCTTCAGTCACTGCTAACTAAAGAGCAGTTTCCTCAGTGCCTGGAAGAAGCTACTGCCCAGGCAGCCTCCCTTGATGGGGCAAATAAAGGAGGGGAGAGCCCCCACAGCAACAGGGCTGAGGGCTCAGGTTTACAAGAGATAGCGGTTAACTTTTCTGGTGTTCAATTTATTACTGTTAGTCCATGAGTTTGGAGTCTGCACAATATTTCTTCCTCCTCAGGGTTGTCCTGTTTCTGCCCCCCCCCCCCCCAATTTTTACCAGAGACAGCCATTGTCTCTAAAGAGCAGGGTAGACATACTTTAAATAAATAATTTATGATGATGCAGAAAAAAAATGAAAAAGTGCTATCTTTGCCACCTTGCAAGGAAGCCTGATCCAAATGTTTGTGACCACTGTCCCTTCCCTGACTGCCATTTTCATTTCTCGTGCTTATAGTCTTCATGGTTCAAATTACAATGAAGGCAATTAGAAAATAGCCACTTTATCCTGAGACCCAGACCAGGTAGCCTCTGTTCTTACCACAGCTACACACACCATACCAGCCTTGCTGTGCTGGAGTTGGAATTTCTTTTCTTCTTTACTATTATAAGTAAAGAACTATGTACAAAACATGTCACAACAATGTGGACCTGCTGCGCAGACTTTCTGCTTGCTACCTGCATGCTCCATCTCACCTGGAGGACTGCTGGCCCCAGAGATTGCTTCCTGCCAGGACCAGGCCCCAGGTGCCCAGCCAGAAACTTGTTCCTCTTGGGAAGAGGATGAAGGCTGGGTGCTTGCTGCTTTAGGGTTGCCACCAAAGGGGATGATACCAAAGGGGGTCACCCCTTTTTGAGAGCCGCACTGTGCAAGGTATATTGGTTAGTTTGTGTTCTCTAAACAATAGGCCAGATGGTAATAGCCATATCTGCTGCAAGGAGGGGAAGCAGCCCAGGGAACACCCATCACTACAATAATGGGGAGAGGGAGATACAGTCTGGGGAGTCAGCCATATTACCCTAGAACAGCAGTTCCCAACCTGTGGGTCGCAACCCCTTTGGGGGTCGAATGACCCTTTCCCAAGGATCACATGGTTCATGCTCTTCCCCCCGCCGCCACCTCCTCCTCCTCCCCCAGGGTGGCCAACCAATTGGGGAGGCTGCCAGTCGGAAGAAAGGACATGGACTCTGGCTGCAAAGGATACTGAGGCTTGTAGGCACTTGGAAGTTTCTCCCCTTCCCGACTTCCCAACCAATCAGGGAGGCTGCCGGCCAGAAGAAGGGACAGGGCTTCTGGCCACAAGGAGGTTACAGCATTAGATAGGTTGGGAACCACTACAATAGAAAAAGGGAGAGCCATAGGGTATTAGCCTTGGCAACAGGCCCCCTGCCCTGGGCTGAAAATGCTGCTTCTGCTGCTTAATGCCAGGTCGGTGAACGGAAAAATGTCTTTGATCCGGGATGAGAACACAACCAACCTGGCATGTATGGCAGAGACCTGGCTGGATGAAGCTGGAAGGGCTAATCTGGGTCCTGGGTCTTCTGTACAAGAGCGGGAAGGCGGAGTGGCAGTGGTCTTTTGTGACGTCATCTCTCTTACCAGGTGCCCTGCCCCACGATCTACTGGGTATGAGTGTGTTTACCTAAAGATGGCTGGCTGGGACAGAATAGGGGTTCTGTTGGTATATCGCTCACCACGCTGTGCCTGAGCTGGCTAAGTTAGTGTCTGAGGTGGTGATGGAGTCGACTTGGCTTGCTGTATTGGGGAACTCTACCATCCATGCAGAGGCTGTTCTATCAGGAACAGCTCAGGATTTCATAGAATAATAATAATAATAATAAAAGGCTGTAAGAGTAGAAATGTCACGGATCTCCTTCGGCAGGTCATTCCATAGCTTCGGAGCTGCGATGGAAAAGGCCCTCTGGGTGACTGAAGTTAGCCTAGATTTTATTGGCTGAAGTAGATTCTTCCCCTTCGAGGACCTTAGAGTGCGGGACGGACAGTATGGAAGGAGGCGATCCCTTAAGTATTCTGGACCCAAGCCATGTAGGGCTTTGAAGGTAATCACCAACACCTTGTACCTTGGCCGGAAACTAATTGGCAGCCAGTGAAGGGATTTCAAAACCGGTGTTATGTGATCGGTACGACGAGAATCTCTAATTAACCTGGCTGCCATATTTTGTACAAGTTGAAGTTTCTGAACTTGGCACGAGGGTAGCCCCATGTAGAGCGCATTACAGAAGTCCAATCGAGAGGTGACCAGCGCATGTACAACTGTTTCAAGGTCTCCCTGCTCCAGGAAGGGGCGCAGCTGGCGTATCAGCCGAAGCTGATAACAAGTGCTCCTGACTGTCGCATCTACCTGAGCTGTCAGCTGAAGCGACGAGTCAAGGAGCACCCCTAAGCTGCGGACAGAGTCTTTCAGGGGAAGTGTGACCCCATCCAGAACTGGCTGACATAATTCCATACCTGGGCTTGGGTTTCCTATAGCAAGTACCTCCGTCTTACCTGGATTCAGCTTGAGTCGGTTTTCCCTCATCCAGTCCATTACCGCCCCAAGACAGGCATTCAGAGGAGAGATGCCATCCATAGACACTGCATCAGTTTGAGACATAGAGAAATATATTTGGGTGTCATCAGCGTACTGATAACATCCTGCTCCATGTCTCCGGATGATTTTTCCCAGCGGCTTCATGTAAATGTTAAACAGCATAGGAGACAATATTGCGCCCTGGGGTACACCAAATTTTATCTCTCTTTTAGAAGAGCAACTGTCTCCTAGCGCCACCATCTGGAATCTGCCTGAGAGGTAGGACCGGAACCACTGTAGAACAGTGCCTCCGATACCTAACTCTCTCAGGCGTTCTAGAAGGATACCATGGTTGATGGTATCGAAGGCCGCTGAGAGGTCTAAGAGCACCAGCAGGGTCACACTTCCCCTGTCGATGCCTAGACGGAGATCATCGACTAAGGCGACCAAGGCCGTCTCAACTCCGTATCCTGCCCTGAATCCGGTTTGAAATGGGTCCAGATAATCAGCTTCATCCAAGACTGCCTGTAGTTGATTGGCGACCGCCCTCTCAATCACCTTGCTCAAGAATGGCAACAACGAGACTGGCCTATAGTTATTTCTATCCAGAGGGTCCAGGGAGGGCTTTTTTAAGAGTGGTCTGACCACTGCCTCCTTAAGACAAGAAGGCAGGGTACCCTCCCTGAAGGATGCATTGATTATATTTTTCAGCATCAGCTTGACTATATCACCCCCCTGGACAGCCAGCCAGGATGGGCAAGGGTCAAGAGGGCAAGTCGTTTTTTTCAGACTACTAAGGAGCTTGTCCACGTCCTCAGTACTTACCAACTCAAATTGATCCAGTCTAACTGTAATGGCGGAGGCGTTGGATGCCTCTCTCATTACTTCTGACTTAAAGTTGGCATCTAAATCAGCTCTTATCCAAGAGATTTTATCTGTGAAATAATCATTAAAAGCATTACAGTAAGCTATGGTTGACTCTAATAGAGGGTTCTGGGTGGGAGGCAGTTGTGTTAAACTCCTTACCACCCTGAACAGCTCAGCTGGACGAGATTTCACAGATGCGATAGATGCAGAGTAGAAAGATTTTTTGGCTGCATCTATCGCCATTTGATAGGACCTAAGAAAAGTCCTATGAAGTATCTTATCAGATATGAGTTGAGATTTCAGCCAACGCTTCTCTAGTCGTTGTCCAACCCGCTTCATTTGTTTAAGCTCTTCAGTGTACCAAGGGTTACGGTTTTTACTGGGTTGGAAAGGACGCTTGGGAGCGATCATGTCTATAGCTCTGGTGATGTTGTTATTCCATAAATTAACCAGAACTTCAACAGAGTCACTGGCACTGCCAACCATAGAACCCCTTAGGGCTTCTTGGAACCTAATGGGTTCCATCAGCCTTCGAGGGCGGACCATTCTAATTGGTCCTCCACCCCTAGAGGGAGGAATAGTAGTCTCCAGACCAACCTTAACCAGGAAATGATCCGTCCATGATAATGCGGAGATACTAGTTGTTTTTGCCCATGGATATGCCTGTTCGGTACAGAAGACCACATCAAGAGTATGACCTGCAGAATGCGTGGGCTCAGAGACTATCTGGGAGAGGCCCATGTTTGTCATTAAACCCATGAATTCCCGAGCCGCACCAGTAAGATTAGTCAAATCACCCTTGAGAGGGATGTTGAGGTCGCCCAGGACTAACAGCCTAGGCGATTCCAACATCAGCTCTGAGACTAGTTGTGTCAGCTCAGTTAGGGAGTCTGTTACGTTACGGGGTGGGCGATAGACCAACAGAATCCCCAAACTCTCCCTGGTCTTCAAGCGAAGGTAAATGCATTCAATGTGGTTTAATGCACGGATAGGTATCCTGGTTAAAGTGAGATTGTTTTTATGGATTATGGCTATGCCTCCCCCCTTCCCGCTTCCCCTTATCTGCTCATTGACAGAGTACCCGGCCGGAAGGGCCTGAGCCCAGGTTACAGAGCCATCTGCTCCTAGCCAGGTCTCTGTGATACATGCCAGGTCAGCATTGTGATCTATCAGTAAGTCATAGATGATACGGGACTTATTCTTCACTGACCTGGCATTACATAAGAGCAGGGAAAGGTTTGGCGAATGGTTAGGCATGCTTTCCAGATCTTTTGGGGTAGCAGGGCGAATGGAAGGCGGAATAGATATCAGACATCTATCACGTCTTCTTCTGTAATGACCTTTTGCCCTGCTAATGCCATATCTTCCATTGCCCTGCACAACTTGAATTGCTGCTCTGTTGAAGACATCTAATCCCTCCCCTGAAACATACAATGATGGATATATATCTTGATTGACCTCAAGACCCTCCATCTAACCAGTGTCTCGTAGTCCCCTAAATAGTCTGCAATCGATCTATTGTGACTTTTTAAGTAATGACAAAAACTGGGGACAGAGTTCAATGGTCTTGAGACTAGGCAAGTGGAAGGAAGAGCAGAAAAGAGCCTCGCCCAGGCCTGACTGCTTCTGCGCCACCACTGTTGATGGAGAGCCGATGGTGAAGAAGGCGGCAATGGAGTCCCGCCTCGGCCTCCGCTTCAGTTGCGTCGCTCTGGCAACCAGGCAGGTGGAAGGAGGGGCGGAAGAGAGCCTCGCCCAGGCCTGACTGCTTCTGCGCCACCACTGTTGCTGGAGAGCCGATGGTGAAGAAGGCGGCAATGGAGTCCCGCCTTGGCCTCCGTTTCCCTTAATCTAGACACGATACTTCTCTTGATGCAGACTAAAATTGAATTGGCCTTCATGTCTGTCATGACAACCTTGGGGGCTGTCCTAACTATTATCGGAGGCCACCCATGCTGCTGGACACACTCTGAACCTGGGCAAGAAGATAGTGGTCTGGGAGTGGAGGGACCTTCTGTAGTTCCATTGTCATGGGCTGGTCACTACCTGGTATGGTTTAGACTCACTGGAACTCACTGGTCACTACCTGGTAAGGTTTAGACTCTGTAAGGCTGGGTGGCTGATTGAGATGGTCCGCCCAAGGAGGCTTATGGATCCAGACAGATTCCTGATGGCTCTTCGGGAGTTTCCTGTTGCCTTGGCAGGTGATCTTGGCAAAGCCCTGGAAGATCTCTGGAATAGGCAAATGGCCAGGGCAGTGGACACGATTGCTCCTAAGCATACCCTCCCATGAAGTGGAGCCAAACATGCCCCCTGGCTCACCAGGGAGCTGGCAGTGACAAAACAAATGGGATGGAGACTAGAGAGATAATGGCAGAAGACTCAGAGTGAATCCGACCAGAAATAGGCTAAGGCCTATATGGCAAGGCAATGGAGGCAGCAAAGAAATTACTAAGTGGTCAGTGGCCTCTTATATTCTGGCCCCCAAGAATGAAACAAAGACCACTCAAGAGCTCACTGTGAAGAAACGAACGTTGGTACTTACCCGTGATACGTTCATTTCCAGCAGACGAGGGTCCTAGCATCCTGTATTCTGGGTTTAGCTCCTCCTATTCGCTCCTGTAGGCAGGGACAATAAAGAAAAGACCGGCCCCTATATAGGGAGGAGCTAGCCCCTCTGAGCCTCAGTCAATAACAAGCCAAGCGACTAGTAAAGTAAATCAAGGAACTGAACTTTAGTAACATCAGCTAAGGGTTAACTAGAACACCTTAGAAAAAACTAGTCCAAGAACAAACAAGAACTCAGAAAAACCAATCCAGCAACAAGAAGAACAAGGCAGGTCCACCAACAGACAGAGTCGGAGGCATCAGGCAGCACCCGGGTGGGCAGGATGCTAGGACCCTCGTCTGCTGGAAATGATCGTATCACGGGTAAGTACCAACGTTCGTTTTCCCAGCAGACAGGGTCCTAACCTCCTGTATTCTGGGATTTACAAAAGCCCTCTCGAACTGGGAGGGAAGTGCTGCTAGGAGACAGTGGCCCCCGAGACAATCTGTTGGAGGACCCTCCTTCCAAATGACGCCTCAGCGGACTGAGACACGTCCAGTTTGTAATGCCTTATGAAGGTCAAAGGCGACTTCCATGTGGCCGCCCTGCAAATGTATGACTGGGAGGCATTAGTGACCATGGCTGCAGAGGTATATGCCTTATAACCATGTTGGGTCTTAGTCTCTTTTTTAATGCCATCTTGGATGGACTATAGCAGGTCAGCCACTGAAAACCTGAAGCAGTTGATGAGAACATGTCTAAAAGGTGGATTATGGTGGATGATGTGATCAATCAGAATAGAACCTGATCTAATCTGGACCTATGGCAGCTTCCAGCCTATCACTGATCACCTTGTCAACTGGTTATAGCAATGAAGGTGATTTCACGTGTAGCAATTAAGACTTACCGCTCTGAAAGAGGAATGTTAATGTCTGACCTCCAACTAATATAATAATAATAATAATAATAATAATAATAATAATATTTATTTGTATACCGCCCTATGGGAAACCAATCCGGGCGGTTGACAACAGTAAAATATAAAATACAACAATTAAGAACACTTTATCCCTCCCCCCCCCCTTAAGACAGTATTAAACAGTATAACATATGAAAAACACAATATCAAAGCATAAAAACAACAATTAATAACTAAAAACCCTGATATCCCTCTGTTGATCCTCAACCATCACTAAGATGGGGCCACGGGAGGAATGAGGGAATCAGGGAACCTGGGCCGGGATGGTTAATCTGGAAAGGCCTGCCGGAAGAGATCCGTCTTGACAGCTTTTTTAAAGCTGTCTAATGATGTTATCTGACGGATCTCATCCGGCAAGTCGTTCCAGAGTTTGGGGGCGACAGAAGAGAATGCCCTCTGGGAGGTCGCTGCAAGCCTAGATTTTAGAGGCTGCAGTAAGTTCTTCCCAGAGGACCGGAGAGCGTGGGGAGGATTATACAGGAGGAGGCGGTCCCTGAGATAGCTTGGACCCAAGCCAGTTAGGGCTTTAAAGGTGATAACCAACACCTTGTACTGGGCCCGGAAGCTGATAGGCAGCCAGTGGAGGGACCTCAAAACCGGAGTAATGTGGTCCCTCCTAGATGTTCCTGAGACAAGCCTGGCTGCCATGTTTTGAACCAGCTGTAATTTCCGAGTCAAGCACAGGGGTAGCCCCATGTAGAGCACATTACAGAAGTCAAGGTGTGAGGTTACCAGCGCGTGCACAACCGTCTCGAGATCCCTTACTTCCAGAAAAGGGCGCAGCTGGCGTATCAGCCGAAGCTGATAACAGGCACTCCTGACCGTCGCATTTACCTGATTTGTCATCAGGAACGACGAGTCAAGGAGCACCCCCAGACTGTGAACACAGTCACTGGAGGAGAGTGTGACCCCATCCAGGGCTGGAGGTTGCAACCCAATTCTTGGTTTCGGGGCCGCTACCATGAGCACCTCCGTCTTGTCTGGATTCAGTTTCAATCTGTTTTTCCTCATCCAGCCCATTACTGCCTGAAGACATTCATTGAGAGAAGAGATGCCATCAGAATTCGAGGCTGACGAACGAGACACGGAGAAATAGATTTGGGTGTCATCAGCGTACTGATAACACCCAGCATCATGACTCCGTATTATCTCACCCAGCGGCTTCATATAGATGTTAAATAACATCGGGGACAAAATAGCCCCCTGAGGAACCCCACAAGTGAGGTACCTCTTACTGGAGCTACAGTCCCCGAGTAGCACCCTCTGAGACCTGCCCGAGAGTAAGGACCGGAACCACTGCAAAGCAGTGCCCTCGGGCGGTCTAAGAGGATGCCGTGATCTATAGTATCGAAAGCCGCTGAGAGGTCTAAGAGCACCAACAGGGTCACACCCCCCTGTCAATGCTCAGACGCAGATCATCGGTCAAGGCAACCATGGCAGTCTCAACCCCAAAGCCTGTCCTAAAGCCGGTTTGAAATGTTCAAAACAATGTGCAGTTCTTTACTGGAACATCTGTGAACCTATGTAAAATAAGACTACTTTCATGGTTAGGCAAGGGAGACACTGGATTAACCTTTAATTTGCAGACATTGGTGAGTCTATGCAGAAGCGTGGATGCACTCTCTGTTAACAGGGCATGTGGTCAGAATTAAGTCTGATTTCTAGAGGCTTCAAAAATCACCCCAGCTCCATATAGCAGACTATCATCAACCTGTATGAAGGCTGAGGGGTCTCCCAGGTGAATGAATTGCTGATTAAGGAGTCATGAAATGGGAACAGAGGGCTTGGCAAGGATAGGCCTCTGGTATCGAATTTCGAGGAGAATTTTCTCTACAAAAAGGATCTGTCAAAGGAACACAAACCTAAATTTTAAATAGTATAGTGGGCCCTCGATATGTACTGGAGTTGGATTCAGGACTTTGCATGGATACCAAATCCATGGAAGCTCAAGTCACATAAAATATAATGGCATAGTAAAATGGAGTCTCCTGTATAAAATAGTAAAATCACAGTTTGGTTATGTTTTTATACATACATACATACATACATATATATATATATATATATATAAAACAAGCTGTGGGCATATAGGTGGCTGGTGTAAGTCTATATGGAGCTGTATAGTATATTAAATCTGAGCACATGTGCTAGCAGAAAAACAAGGCATAGACACTAGGAAGTCCATTTTCCCAGCCTCAGAAGGCAGTGGACAATGGTGTTGTTTGGGCCAGACCTTGGCATGAAACCCAGTCAGGGATAAGACACTCACCCACAGCAGCTAACCTTATAACAATAAAATCATAGAATCATGGAGTTGGATGAGACCACAAGGGCCATCAAGTCCAACCCCCTGCCATGCAGGAAATCACAATCAAAGCATGCCCAACAGTATGCAAAGGAATAGGAACGTTGGGTACTTACCGTGACACGTTCATTTCCTGCAGAGAAGGGTCCTGGCATCCTGCCCATCCGGGTGCTGCCTGCGGCCTCCGACCCTGCCTGCCTGTTGGTGGACCTGCCTTGTTCTTCTTCTTGTTGCTGGATTGGTTTTCTGAGTTCTTGTTTGTTCTTGGACTAGTTTTTTCTAAGGTGTTCTAGTTAACCCTTAGCTGATGTTACTAAAGTTCAGTTCCTTGATTTACCTTGCTACTCACTTGGCTTGTTATTGACTGAGGCTCAGGGGGGCTAGCTCCTCCCTATATAGGGGCCGGTCTTTTGTTTATAGTCCCTGCCTACAGGAGCAAATAGGAGGAGCTAAACCCTCCTTACTATGGATAACAGTTTGCACAAAGGAGGTAGAACCATGTGCTCATCCTATGTCTTTGGCTATTCTACCTAAGGCAAAAAGGCTCTGGACCTAATGGAGACAGTGATGGAGGCCCATGAGGAGGCAAGAAAAGTCATCATGTAACTTTTATGGCTAGCCCCTCCCTTGAAGAATTGGTTTCCAGGCATCTTCTCTGGCCTGGAAAAATATACACACACAAACATTATATACATATACACACACACACACACACACACACACTATATATATATATATATATATATATATGCACACACACATTTGGGAGGGGTCAAAGCCATCTTTAGGGGGGGCTGGGTCAAGAGGAGGAGGAGGGACAACAAAGCTCCTTCTGGGGAGAGAGAGACCCCCCCCCAACAACTTTCAAGGCTGAAAGATCCACAGGAACCCTCCCACAGACACAGAGAGACCTTTTCCTTCACAATAACCCTGCAAGGGAGGACCAGTAGAGAGGGTCCTGGTTTTGGGGACATGCAGAAAGAGCAAGGGAGGAGTTACACTTGGTTCTGTACTCCCCCCCCCCAAAACACACACACAAAATGGTGGTCCTCCCCATAGAGAGCACAGCCTCTGCCTGAGAGCCCCTTGAAGGGATGGAGATTAAAGGAGGAGAAGGAAGCAAGGAAGAGAGAGAGAGAGATCCCCCCCCCCCCCAATAGCAACCTAGGAACTAAGCAGAGAGGTCCACATCCCCCCCCCCCAAAAAAAACACACACACACAAACAGATACACAAAATGGTAGTCCCATAGAGAATCATAAGGGAATGTTTGCCCATAGAAAATCATAGGGGAACACTTGCTCATAGGGAACTGTGATTAGGGAAGACTTGCCTAATTGTTTTGCTATGGGCCAGTATTCCCCAAGGATTTCCTATATTTGTTTTAGTACTTCCCCTGCAAAAGATTCCAAAGTAGCAGAAATCCCAGGGAGTAGACCTTGAATTTGCCCTAAAACAAGGGCAGTCAGGGAGCTTCCCTTGTTAAACAAAATAAGGGACACCCTCTGACTCTGCCATTGTTTTAAATGACACAGACACAGATTCAAAATCTTGGAAAGCAGCCTATCTGCACAGACTCCCCTCCATTCTCAGCCATAAGAACATTAAAGGCGTAGTTGTTGGGATCCTTGTTCGATTCCTGTTCTGACCATAAGACACACTCACAGCCTCCTCTGTCTTTCCAAAGCAGAGCCTTCCTCCCTTCTTTTCCCTCCTGAGTCCAGCTCCTGACCTTGGGCTCCATAGTTGAGATCTGGGTTGGGATTTCGCTCTCTTTTGTGGCCAACACTTTCTTCTCCTGAATGGCGTGGAATCTATCCTTCTCCTTCTCCTTTTAAGACTGCTATTAGCTGTGAGTTTTAAACAGAATTGACACTGAATTCCCTTTACCTTTCCACTGGCCACTTTTAAAACCGAAGGGCTATTTTGCATTTTGTGAGCCTCCCTGGGGCCCCTGGACTCAGCCAGAAGCACTACCTCAGCTTCAAAACGCAGCTGAAGACCATCCTCTTCCGAGAAGCCTTCCCAGGCATTGCGTAATTCTCACTTGCTATCTGATGTTCTTTTGGTGCCTGTTTATTGAATCATGTCCTGTATTGCTATGTATTGTATATGTATTATCCTACTTGAGAGTAAGTATTTTCCCTGGAAGAAGATTAACCATCCATGATGAAGCCAAGCCCTATCCCTCCAGTCCCTCTGCCTTGGTCCAGGCCTCGGAGGCAGAGAGGAACTGCTGGACCTCTGACCCTTTCCCTCCACCACTCCCTTCTTCTCCTTCTGTCTCATGTCTTTTTAGATTGGAAGCCTGAGGGCAGGGAACCCTCGAACTAAAAAGATGGCATCTACAGCGCTGTGTAAATTTACAGCGCTTCATAAATCAAGGTGAATAATAAATAATACAAATACTATACATAGAGACAGAGACAGAGACATTTCAAAGCAGAGCCTTCTCTCCCTTCTCCCCCCTCCCCGCCGGAAGGAAGGAAGGAAGGAGGCAGAGGAGCCCTGCCTTCCCTTCCATTCTCTCCCTCTCCTGAAGGCTCCCCTGGAAGAGGGCGAGGAGGAGGAGGAGAAGGTCTGCTTCTGCGCATGCTCAGTCTCAGCCCCTGAAGCGAGGGCTGCCCTCACATTCTGCCAGGAAGGGAAGGAGGTGGAGGTCTGTTGGGCTGCTGCCTCTGAGCATGCGCAGTCTTCCCTCCCTCCCTCCCCTGAGGATTGGAAGCACAGGAGGAGGAGGAGGAGGAGGAAGGAGAGCCCTTGCTGGGAGCCCAGCTGCAGGGTCTTCTGGGGGACGCCCCTCTCCTCCCTCCCCTCCTCCTCCTTGGGGTCCCTGGGGCCCAGGCTCTTGGGCCCAAAGGGGAAAGGGACCCCATCCTGCCCTCCCTGCCATTCCCCCCCATAAGAACAACAGAGGCAGTGTATACTGTATGGACACATCTCTCTCTGTCTCCCACCCGAGGCACAGATGCAGAAAGCCAGCCTTGCCCGCCTCCCTTTCCCTGCTGCTGAGTCCTGCTCCTGACCTGGGCCTCCATTGCGGCGGCGGCCTCCTCCAAGGCTCCTCAGGCCAAGGAGGGAGAGGAGCCCCAGCAGCAAAGGCCTGCCTTTCCTCTCTCCTCCTGCGGGGGAAGAAGACCAGGCCTGGCTGGCGCTAGTCACTGCGCATGCTCAGTCTCAGCCGCTGGAGCCGCCGCTGCTCTCACTCATTCGGCCAGCCAGGAGTCTGAGCATGCGCACTCCCTCCCTCTCTCTCTGCTCCTCCTCCTCCTCAGGGCTGTCCCTTGGAGGGGAGGGGAAGGGAGAGGAGGGGTCCTGCCTTCCCTCCCTCCCTCCCTCATGGGAAGAGGGGCAGAGGAGAGACCCAAAGGCCTCATTAAAGACCTCCAAGGAAGGAGACTCCACTACACTCCCAGGAAGGAGTGCATTCCACTGTTGAATATCTCTTACTGTCAGGAAGTTCTTCCTAATGTTGAGGTGGAATCTCTTTTCCTGTAGCTCCAGTTTCTCAATGTCCTTTTTGAATTGTGGCGCCCAGAACTGGACACAGTCTTCCAGGTGGGGCCTGACCAGAACAGAATACAATGGCACTATGACTTCCCTTGATCTAGACACTATACTTTTATTGATGCAGCCTAAAATCACATTGGCCTTGTTAGCTGCCGCATCGCACTGTTGACTCATGTTCATCTTGTGGTCTACTTGGACTCCTAGATCCCTTTCCCATGTAGTTTCAGTCAGCCAGGTGTCCCCCATAATCTATGCATTTTATTTTTCTGTCCTAAGTGCAAGACAAGTGCAAGACAATTCAATGTCAATTCTGCTTAAAACACATAGAAGTAGTTTGAAAATACAAGGACAAGAATAGATTCAACACCATTCAGGAGAAGCAGTGTTGGCCACGGAGCAAAACAGAACGAAATCCCATACCTACGAAACAGTGATACGCTTTTTGTGCCAACTCGAAAGCCCCAAAGCCTTTCCCATCCCTTTGGCGTGTCTGTTTCTCACTCCCTCTTTCTCTCCTTCATCCCTCCTCATCTCTTCCCTCTTTCCCTTCTTCCTTTGCCCCACTATTACTTTAACCCTTGAAGTGGGGGAAGCCCATCTCTCTCCCACCCACCATCTTTCCCTCCTTGCACCCTTTTTCTAGTTCTATCCCTCTCTCCTTATGGGGAGCCCCTTTGCTCCCTCCTGCTCCCTCCTTTCTCCTCACAACAACCCTGCAGGGGATGTCAGACTGAGACCACCCCCTCTCTCTGCCTGCCTTTGCAGTCATTACTTTGAGGGGATGGTGACCTTCCTCCCTATGGCCTGAACCAAGACCCCCAAAAGAGCATCCTTTGAGGTCCCTCTTCTCTTTCCTCCCCCTCTACACCACCTTCCTTCCTCCCAAGGACCCTCCTTTCCCCTCTTTTCCTTTAAACTTTGAAGACCCTGCACACTGGGTCTGATGAGGGTCAGGGGGCTTTGCAGCCATTAATGGGGGAGGGAATCTTCCTTCTTTCCTTCTTGCATGGCTGAACGAAGACCCCCAGAAGGAGCTCTTTTTGTCCAAAGGCATCTTCTGAGGTCCTTTTTCTCTCTCCTCCTTCCCCAAAGATGCTCAGGATCGATCACCAGGGCTGCTGCTGCTGCTGCTGCTGCTTCTCTTAGCAGGCATACTAAATAAATATAACAGTATCTATTTCAAAGAATCATAGAGCTGAAAGAGACCATAAGGGCCATCAAGTCCAAACTCCTGCCATGCAGGAACTCACAATCAAAGCATTCCCAAGAGATGGCCATCCAGCCTCTGTTTAAAAACCTCCAAGGAAGGAGACTCCTCTGCTCTCCATTAAGGGGATGTCTTCCACTGTCAAACAGCTTTCACTGCCAAAACATTGCTCTTAATGTTAAGGTAGAATCTCCATTGTTCTGTGTTCTAGTCTCTGGAGCATCAGGGGGGTAAAAGCTTCCTCCATTGTCAATGTGACACCCCTTGAAATACTTAAACAGAGCTATTATATAACCCCTTAATTGAGAGAGCAGTCGCCAATCAACTACAAGCAGTCTTGGAGGAAACAGATTTTCTGGATCCAGTTGAAACCGGATTCAGGACGGGATATGGAGTGGAGACTGCCATGGTCGCCTTATTCGATGATCTCCGTCTGGCCATCGACAGGGGAAGTGTGACCCTGCTGGTGCTCTTGGACCTCTCAGCAGCCTTCGATACCATCGACCATGGTATCCTTCTGGAAAGCCTGAGGGAGTTGGGTATTGGAGGCACTGCATTGCAGTGGTTCCGGTCCTACCTCTTGGGGAGGTTCCAAATGGTGTCGCTTGGGGACAGTTGTTCGGCCAAGAGGGAGCTCAAATCGGGTGTCCCTCAGGGCGCGATTCTGTCCCCAATGCTGTTTAACATTTACATGAAGCCGCTGGGAGAGATCATCTGGAGAAATGGGGCGGGGTGTTATCAGTACGCTGATGACACCCAAATATACTTCTTTATGTCTCAGACTGAAGCAGTGACTAAGGATGGCATCTCTCCTCTGAATGCCTGTCTTGGGGCGGTAATGGACTGGATGAGGGAAAACCGACTCAAGCCCCCTTCTGCCTCTTGCCGGACCACCGACGCCACCAGAGCTGTGCCTTTGGCCGGGCGGCCTCCTCCCGGGGTGTCGGAGGTGCGCATCTGCGCACCGCCCCGGGAGTGCCGCCCACGGACTGGGGAGCTCCGCGGCGGGACCCCCTTAAGACTCTGGGCTTGGCTTCTGGCTTTGGCGTTTGGCGGCCAGGAAGCGAGTGGGCCTTTAAGGAACACCTGGGGGGAAGCAGGGAGGAGCCCGCCAGGTGAGAGCGGCGGGTACAAAAGCCGGGCAACCGGTCCCTCCTTGACACGCCCCCTTCTGCCTCTCGCCGGACCACCGACGCCACCAGAGCTGCGCCTTCGGCCGGGCGGCCTCCTCCTGGGGTGTCGGAGGTGCGCACCTGCGCATCGCCCCGGGAGTGCCGCCCACGGACTGGGGAGCTCCGCGGCGGGACCCCCTTAAGACTCTGGGCTTGGCTTCTGGCTTTGGCGTTTGGCGGCCAGGAAGCGAGTGGGCCTTTAAGGAACACCTGGGGGGAAGCAGGGAGGAGCCCGCCAGGTGAGAGCGGCGGGTACAAAAGCCGGGCAACCGGTCCCTCCTTGACACGCCCCCTTCTGCCTCTCGCCGGACCACCGACGCCACCAGAGCTGCGCCTTCGGCCGGGCGGCCTCCTCCCGGGGTGTCGGAGGTGCGCATCTGCGCACCGCCCCGGGAGTGCCGCCCACGGACTGGGGAGCTCCGTTCCTGCGGAGCTGCGCAATTGCGCAGCTTTTATTGGGCGAAGAGGCTTTGGATTAGCCTGGGAGCAGGGGATGCCTGTGGTGGCTAACCCCTGCTCCTTTAATAGCCATAGGAGGGTGGGGGGAGGATAGGGAAGCGGGGGATGCCTGGGCCGGGGATAACATCTTTGCGAGCGGGGCTCCAATTGAGGTTGTGTGGGGCAGGGGGAGGTATGGTGGTGGGAGAAGGGACTGGCGTTCCAGGGGAAGGCGTGTTAGATGCATCATATCTATCCCGCCTTCCTGTCCCCCTCCCAACCAGAAGGACCTGAGGGTCACTCCAACCGTGCCACAAACCCTGTCGCTGCTCCTGTGCAATGCCAGGTCTGTCAACAACAAGACCCACATCCTCCAGGATCTGCTGGAGGACTCTAAGTGTGACCTGGCTTGCATTACCGAGACCTGGCTGGGGCCTGAAGGGGATGCGGTGTGGGCTCAGGCCCTGCCCGCTGGGTTCTCGGTGAAGGATCAGCGCAGGTTAGGTGGGCGGGGTGTGTGTGTGGCCTTGATACATAGGAACACCGTGTCCCTCACCAGGAACCACATCCGACAGACCTCCTATATCGAGTGCATTTACCTGACCCTAAAGGCTAAGGACAGTCTAGGGATTCTGTTGGTGTATCGGCCACCCCGTGCATTAGCGGACTCCCTTAACGAGCTGACACAGCTGGTCGCTGAGCTGATGCTGGAGACGACCAGGCTTCTTGTCCTGGGTGACTTCAACATCTCCCTCACGGCCAGCCATGTTCCACCCGGTGCGGCTCGGGAATTCATGGAGACCATGGCGGCCATGGGCCTGTCCCAGCTGATACAGGGTCCTACGCATTGTGCGGGTAATACTCTCGATTTGGTCTTCTGTTCGGATGCGGAAAATCCGTGGGTGGAAATAACTAATGTTTCCCCCCTGTCATGGACGGATCACTTCCTGGTAGAGGTGAAAATCAAGGCTTCTACCCAGATCCCCCCCGGGGGTGGTGGACCTGTTAGGATGGTCCACCCTCGAAGGCTGATGGAACCTGAGAGGTTCCAAGAAGCCTTAGAGGGGCTCACGGTTGGAAATGACGGCGACTCTGTTGATGCCCTTACCGGTATCTGGAATACCGGACTTTCTAGGGCTATACACAGGATCGCTCCCAAGCGCCCTCTCAGGCCCGCTTCCAAACGTAAGCCCTGGTATACGGAAGATCTCCGGGCGAGGAAGCGGGTCCTGCGACGGCTAGAGTACCGTTGGCGGAAACACCTTCGCTTAAACGACAAGACTCTCCTAGACCAACTGTTAAAGGACTATGGAGAGGCAATACGAGCAACAAAGAATTCGTTCTATGGTGCTCGTATTGCGTCCGCTGAGTCGCGTCCGGCAGAGTTGTTCAGGGTGATTAGGGAGCTAACTCAGCTCCCTCCCACCCTGAACCAGATCCTTGAACCTTCTAAGGCCTGCTGTGACATGTTTAACGACTTTTTTGCGGATAAAACTTCTCGTATAAGCGAAGGTCTGAACGCCGACATTATAGCAGAACCTAGAGTAGAAGTGTCCAGAGCCTCTGTGGACTATGTTAAACTGGATCAGTTTGAGTTGGTGAGTACCGAGGATGTGGACAAGATCCTCGGAAGTGTTCGGAAAACAACCTGCTCTCTTGATCCCTGCCCCTCGTGGTTAGCAGCCCAGGGGGGACCGGCGGTAACACTGCTGTTACGCCGGATAATTAATACATCTCTGAGGGATGGGCTATTTCCATCGGATCTTAAATTGGCCATTGCAAAACCGATCCTAAAAAAGCCCTCCCTTGACCCCCTGGTTCATAATAATTATCGGCCTGTTTCGCTGCTACCGTTTTTGGGAAAGGTGATCGAGAGGGCGGTTGCGATCCAGCTTCAGGCGGTTTTGGATGAAACGGATTATCTGGACCCATTTCAAACTGGCTTCCGGGCGGGCTACGGGGTTGAGACTGCCATGGTCGCCCTGGTCGATGATCTCCGTCTGAGCATCGATGGGGGAAGCGTGTCCCTGTTGGTGCTCTTGGACATCTCAGCGGCTTTCGATACCATAGACCATGGTATCCTTCTGGGACGCCTGGCAGAGGTGGGGATCGGGGGCACTGCGCTCCAGTGGTTCCGTTCCTACCTCTCCGGGAGGTCCCAGATGGTGCAGCTGGGAGACGTGTGCTCTGATGAGAGGCCCCTTAAAACTGGGGTCCCTCAAGGAGCCATTCTGTCTCCCATGCTATTCAACATTTACATGAAACCGCTGGGAGAGATCATCCGGAGACATGGGGCGTGGGGTTATCAGTACGCTGATGACACCCAAATTATTTTCTCTATGTCTCCGACTGATGCAGTAACCGGGGATGGCGTCTCTCCTCTCGTGGCCTGTCTAGAGTCAGTAATGGGCTGGATGAGGGAAAACCGACTCAAATTGAATCCAGAGAAAACGGAGGTACTAGTGATAGGTTCCCCTGGCCCAGGAATGGCGGTGGTTCCACCTGTCCTGAACGGGGTCACGCTCCCTGTGAAGGACTCCGTGCGCAGTCTGGGGGTGCTTCTTGACTCGTCGCTTCACCTGACTGCTCAGGTGAATGCGACGGTCAAGAGCACCTGTTATCAGCTTCGGCTGATTCGCCAGCTGCGCCCATACCTGGCCCAGAGGGACCTAGAAACTGTTGTACATGCTCTGGTAACTTCGAGACTGGATTTCTGCAATGTACTCTACATGGGGCAACCCTTATACCAAACTCGGAAGCTGCAAATGGTGCAGAACATGGCAGCCCGGCTGGTCACTGGTGCTCCCAGGACCAGCCATATAACACTGGTTCTGAAAGACCTCCATTGGCTGCCCATTCGCTTCCGAGCCCAATATAAGGCGTTGGTAATCACCTATAAAGCCCTAAATGGCTTGGGCCCGGGATACCTGAAGGACCGCCTCTCCCCATACATTCCGCCTCGCACCCTCAGAACGTCTGGGCAGCAATTACTGAAGGTGCCTGGGGCTAGGTTGGCCTCCACTACACGGAGGTCATTCTCCACAGCTGCCCCAGCCCTTTGGAATACGCTGCCCACCGAGCTCCGCTCGTCTACCACCCTGGCCCAATTCAGGAAGGATTTAAAGACCTTCCTGTTCCAACAGGCATTCCCCGAATAAAATCCTGTGGGCCTCCCTCCTCTTCCGTGGCCAAGAGGTTGGGCTATGGGGCTTTTGTTGGTTATTTTTCTATATAATTATTGTATTGTATTTTAACTTTTGATGTGTATATTGATTGTATTTTAATTCATGTTGTAAGCCGCCCTGATTTCTAGAAGGGCGGGATATAAATAAAAATTTTATTATTATTATTATTATTAAGCTGAATCCAGGTAAGACGGAGGTACTTGCTATAGGAACCCCGAATTCAGGAATGGAGTTGTGTTAGCCAGCTCTGGATGGGGTCACACTTCCCCTGAAGGATTCTGTCCGCAGTTTGAGGGTGCTCCTTGACTCATTGCTCCAACTGACAGCTCAGGTGGATGCGACAGTCAAGAGCGCCTGCTATCAGCTTCGTCTGATACGCCAACTGCGCCCCTTCCTGGAGCCAAGGGACCTGGAAACAGTAGTATATGAACTGGTAACCTCTCAATTGGACTTCTGTAATGCGCTCTACTTGGGGCTACCCTTGTGCCAAGTTCGGAAACTTCAGTTGGTACAAAATATGGCAGCCAGATTGATCATGGGAACTTCTAGGAATGACCATATAACACCGGTCTTGAAGTCCCTGCACTGGCTGCCTATTAGTTTCCGGGCAAAGTACAAGGTGTTGGTGATTACCTTTAAAGCCCTCCATGGCTTGGGCCCAGAGTACTTGAGGGAACGCCTTCTTCCCTATCGTCCATTGTCCCGCGCACTAAGGTCCTCTGGAAGAAATCTACTACAGCCAATGAAATCTAGGCTAACATCAGGTTCCTGGAGGGCCTTTTCTATTACTGCTCCAAAACTATGGAATGACCTGCGGAAGGAGATCCGTCACATTCCCACTCTGACAGCTTTTAGAAAGCACTCAAGACAGATCTCTTCCGGCAGCCTTTCCAACTTAGTTCCCTCCCCAGATATAGAGATATTGTCCCCTCATCTGTCTATTCTTCTCTGCCTATGTTTCTGCCTATTTTTTTTTTTGTTTAATGTCCTTAATGTTTTTAATGTTTTTATACTATTACTGTTTAATTCTGTTTTAGTACTGGGAATGGGGAGGGGGTAGGTCTAGGGTTTGATTTTTTAACTCTTATTGTAACTTGATGTATTTTACTGTTGTAACCCGCCTGGATTCTTCGTGATTGGGAGGCTAGAAATAAATCATCATTATTATTATTATTAACTGTTTCCTCTCCAGGATAAACACCTCCAGCTCCCTAAATCTTTCCTCATAGAGCTTCGTGGTTTCCAAACTCTTCACCATTTTGGTGGCCCTCCTTTGGACATGCACCAATTTACAAATATCCTTTTTCAATTTTGGTGCCTATAACTGGACACAATATTCCAGGTGGGGCCTGACCAAAGCAGAATAGAGTGGCACTATTACTTCCCTTGATCTAGATACTATACTTCTATTGATGCAGCCTAGAATCACATTGGCCTTTTTAGCTGCAGCAGGTTGACTCATGTTCAACTTGTGGTCTACTTGGACTCCTAGATCCCTTTCACACATAGTTTTGTTCAGCCAAGTGGAGTCTCCTTCTTTGGAGGTCTTTGAGCAGAAGTTGGATGGCCATCTGTCCCAGTGAGGGCTTTGATTGTGAGTTCCTGCATGGCAGAATGGGGTTGGACTGGATGGCCCTTGGGGTCTCTTCCAACCCTATGATTCTATAATTCTATCTTATATTTGTGCATTTCATTTTTCCACCGTTAGTGCCAGTACCTTACATTTTTCTATGTTGAAGCTCCATATTCCAACTCTAGGATTCTATGAAGATGCTTCTTCTTCCATGGAGGGCAGTGGAGGCTCCTTTGGAGGCTGTCTTTAAGAAGAGGCTGCACAGCCATCTTTCCCAGGGAGGGCTTTGATTCTGTCTTCCTGCATGGCAGAAATGTATTGGCCTGCATGGGCCTTGGAGTCTTTTCCAACTATAGGACTTTAGTGAACCCCAAAGTTGCACATGATGATGAGTGCCAGATGGCATTCATTCATTCATCCATTCAGTGTATGTCCCACCTTTTTCCTGCCAGGGGGACCCAAGGTGGCTTACAAAATTCAAAATAGCAATCCAGGCTTAAAAGTGTCGATTCTGTTTAAAACACATAGCTAAAAGCAGTTTAAGAATACAGATAAAACTGGATTAAACACATTTAGAAGAGGAATTGTGGACCACGGAGCAAAACAGAATGAAATCCCAAACCTGCAAAACAGTGATACACTTCTTGGGCCAATTCAAAAGCCCAACACGCATTTCCCATCTGTTTGGGGTGTCTGTCTCTCACCTCTCCTTCTCATCCCTTCCTCCCCTCCTTCCCTTCTTGCTTTACCCCAATCTTACTCCTTGTTTATCCCACTGCTATCCTTCCCTCCTTGGACCCCTTTTCCAGCTCCATCCCTCTCTTCTTATAGGGAGCCCTTTCTTCCCCCTCCTGCCCCCATCCTTTTTCCTCACAACAACCTTGCTGGGTCTGTCAGACTGAGACCAGCCCCCTTCCTCTGCTTGCCTTTGCAGCAGTTGCCTCTCCCATCAGGCCTGGGACCTTACCACACGGGGGCTTTTTGAGCGTCAGTTCGCATTGGCCGATTCGTATTCGCGTCATATCGCATGGTTCATCCACACTCGCGCTCTCTGAATACGCTTTGCCGATTCATATTCGCGTCATATTGCATCGTTCATCCACACCTGGGCAGCCTTCCGAATTGAGGTCTTGCGCATCGGCCAATGCGTATTCACACAAAGCGAGGCCAGTGCAGATTGGATCACCACACCAGCCCAATACAATGTGTGTTCGCCGATGTGCATCGGCAGCTTTGCGCATGCTCTATGGGGCTCTGAACGGGGCGCAACATTTTTAACTTCCAGGGGTGAAGAATAAAGTCACTGTTTAGCGCGGTATATCGCGAGATTTGCTGCCTTTAGCCACTTACGAAAGGGGTACGCACCATCTGTATATGTCTGTGTGTGTGTGTGTGTGTGTGTGTGTGTATATATATATATATATATATATGCACCCACATAAATACATACATACATACTTATATATATATATACACATAGTGGTACAGCCAAAAGTGTGATGCCTTTTGTATGTGTACACACACTTGTCTGTATGAGAGTTTATGTGTGTGTGTGTGTGTGTGTGTGTGTGTGTGTGTGTGTGTGTGTGTGTCTTTTTAGATTGTAAGCCTGAGGGCAGGGAACCATCCAATTAAAAATATTGTATGTACAGCGCTGTGTAAATTTACAGCGCTTTATAAATAAAGGTTAATATACACACACACACACACATATATATATACAAAAACACACTGTGCCACAGCCAAAAGTGTGATGCCTTATTTATATGTGTACACACACATCTGTCTGCTTGAGTGTTTATATATATGTGTGTGTGTGTGTGTGTATGTACACACACACACACTTATAGTGTTACTGCCAAAAGTGTGAAGCCATATTTATATGTGTACATACACAGCTATCTGTGTGTGTGTGTGTGTGTGTGTGTGTGTGTGTATATATATATATATATACACATACATATACATATACACACTCACGCATATACACACAGACACAAACTGTGGAGCAGCCGAAAGTGTAATGCTGCATGTATATGCTTGCACACACATCTTTGTGTGTGTGTGTGTGTGTGTGTATACACACACACACATATACATATACACACACATATACACACATATACACACACAAACTTTGGAGCAGCTGAAAGTGTAATGCTGCATGTATATGCTTGCACACACATCTTTGTGTGTGTGTGTGTATATATATATATACACATACATATACATATACACACACGCATATATATATATACACACACACACACACACACACACACACAAACTGTGGAGCAGCTGAAAGTGTAATATTGCATGTATATGCTTGCACACACATCTTTGTGTGTGTGTGTATATATATATATATATGCGTGTGTGTATATGTATATGTATGTGTATATATATACACACACACACACACACACACACACACACACACAAAGATGTGTGTGCAAGCATATACATGCAGCATTACACCTTCAGTGTGGTGAAGAGTGGTGGAGTCTCCTTCCTTAGAGGTCTTTAAGCAGAGGCTGGATGGCCATCTGTCAATGGGGATGCTTTGATTGAGATTTCCTGCATGGAAGGGGGTTGGACTGGAGGGCCCTTGAGGTCCCTTCCAACTCTATGATTCTTCCGGAGGGACTGAGCCAGTGGGAGCCAGGGCAGCCATCTTCGTTAAACATGCTCCTTCATGGCAGAAATGCTTATTTTTATGAGGAAAAAAGCTGCTCAGTAAGTATACATTTAGATCAGGGGTAGGCAACCTGCGGCCCGGCAAGGCCTTAGGACCGGCCCCAGCCCGGTCCTGCCGCCGATTGCCGCCGGGGCCTTTGGCGTCTCGCGCGAGGGGCATGGTGGGGCAATTGTCTATAGAAGCCTCAGAAACATGCATTTATCTTAACATTTTTTAAAAAATCAGCAAATTTTTTTGCATGACCTCCATTTTTTATTTAAAAAGTGCCCTCCATTTGAAAATTTTGTCCTATGTTTGTCCCGGTTTATTTATTTAATTAATTAAAAAAAATTAATTATTTGTCTTCGGCCGCCCAGTTGTCTGAGGGACAGCAACCCGGCCCCCGGCTCAAAAGGGTTGCCTACCCCTGATTTAGATGAAGAGTAGGACAGTTGGACAGCAGCTGAAAAGGTGGGAGGGCAGAGGATGAATCGGGAGGAGGGTCCCTGCCAAACTGGGAGAGGTGGAGGGCATCCAGAAGGAGCTGGGCCTGGAAGTGGAGGAGGAGGAGGACAAGGGGGCTTACAGAATGACCACCATGGATGAGAAAGCTGGGCCAAGTCCATGAAATGCAACAACCCAGCAAAATGATGTCCATGATGTAGGAGCCTGTGTGGCATAGTGGTTGGAGCATAGTGGAACTATGACTCTGGAGATCAGGGTTTGAATCCCATTTCCGTCATGGAAACTTATTGGGTGACCTTGAGCAAGTCACACTCTCTCAGCCTCTGGTAAAGCAATGGGAAACCCCCACCCACCTATTTAGAAACTAGTGAAACAACTTGGAGACCCACAACAACAACAAAAAATGTCTATCATATAAAATGGCCAAAAAAGGGTTGCTTTTGGAATTTATATTATTTTTGTATATTTTCAAGCCATGGATAGTTAAATCCATTGGTCAAGAAATCTAGGCTTGATACAGACAGGCCAAAATAAAGCTGCTTTGGGTCACTTTGGAAGTATGGTGTTTCAGTGATGCATGTGTGCTAAGAGTCTGGGAGCTGCACCAAAGCTGCACTCCTGTCCTTAGGACTGGAGCATGGCTTTGGTGCAGTTTCTGGACTCTTAGGACTCATGCATCATTGAAAGACCATACCTTAGTGACCTGAAGCAGCTTTATTTTGGCCTGTCTGTGTCAGGCCCTAGATAGGGGGCCATCATCATCATCATCATCATCATCAGCAGCAGCAGCAGCAGCATCCCCAGCATGAAAGAATGCAGGGCCTACTTATCAAAGGAGGAGTACCTAAGACCCCAGAGAAGAAGATCCACATTTAAAATTATTTTAGTAGATTAGAAAGTTGGGCCAAAACTAACAAAATGAATTGTGACAGAGAAATGTGAAATACTCCACTTCAGCAAAAGAAAGAAAGAAATAAAATGCAAGATATAAGATGGGGGACCCCTGGCTTAACAAGTTTACAGCCCTCTTGCCCCCCCAAACCTAATGCACCCCTGAAAGGAGCCCAGCCTGCTCTCTTCTTCTTTTTGTGGGGAGCCACTTCTTCTTTTTTTAATTTACTCATTTTATGAATTAATATTCTTAATACATACAATACATATCATGTTTCTATATATGAATATATTCATTCATTTTATTACATTCTATTACATTTTAACAAGTTATTTTCTATTTCCCCTCAGTGCCCCCTTCCCCAGAGCCATTTCCATCCTTATATTCCCCCCAAAATTTCAGTTCAACTTGTGGAGGTAATCTTCCATCTTTTCTCAATGCTTTTTCAGTAAATTCGTTCCCCTCAAAATCATTTCTTTTCCATAGTCCTTTTTTACTTTCCATGATGCACATGATGTCAGTTTGTCATTAATTGCTAATTTCCATGCATCTTTATTTTCGTTTTCCAACATCTTGCTCTTATTAATCTCGCTGCTGTAAGCAAACTTGTTACCAAATCTTTTTCGTCTTTTTTCCATTTCTCTGAGTTGTATAATAGAAGAACAGCCCCCATAGTTGCTCTTCTATCTATTTTTATATTTTTGTATTCATAACATTTTCTATTTCTGATATCACTTTTTCCCAGGGAGCCCCTTCTTTCCATTCCCCAATGACTCTCTCTCTTCTCCTCACAACCACAACCACAACAGCCACCCTGTGTGAGGTTGTTCTGCTAGGCAACAGAGGCCAGCCCCTCCATGATCTCTTTCTTGATCAGAGGAGGGGGATGGAGGGAAGGCCTTGGCAGCCATTGCTTTGGGGGGGGGGGCAAGTGCCTTCATGGCATGGACCAAGACCTCCCCCAAAAGAGAGCATTCTTTGAGGCCTTTCCTCCTTCCCCCACTGCCCCCTTCCCCTCCACCTTCTAGTTTTGCCCCCCACAGTTGCCTTTCCTGTCCTGGCAATGGGAAATGGGGGCTGTTCTTCTCTCCCCCCAAACTCCAGGTCAAAGATTTTCCCTGCCCCCCTCTGTAAGCTGTGTCCTCTTGCCCTTTGGAGGACGGAGTGGAGAACTGGGCTCCTGGGGGGGGGGGGGTGAAGGCATACAGACCTTCCTCCGCCTCCTCTTCCTCTCAGGCCCCTTAACTAAGAGTGTTCATTAAAGAGCATTAAATATTTTTTCTCTGCTCCTTTAGGTGTTTTGTGACATGCACTGCTCCCTCCATCCAAAGCATTTTGTGGCCCAACAAAACAAGGCATCCTCAAAGGATTGAGGCTTCAGGAAGAGAAGATATTTTATCACTCTAACACAGGAAGAAAAAGGAATCAGAATTTTCATTTCAATTACTCCTCGTTTGATATATATATATATATTGATTTTTTTTTAGCCATGTATCCTCAACAGCAAGAAGGATGATATGAAGAAGAGAGCAGCCATGTCCCTCATGGTCAAGTTTTTGAAGAGCCCACCTGCCATTCAGAGCATGGACTGTTCTACCATCAGACAGCATCTGGGAGAAGGGATTGCCTCTTCCAAATTGACAATCAAAGACCTATGTTTCAAGGCCCTCAAAAGCTTCATTTTCGAGCCAGGCGAGCTTAAGTGTTTGCAGGACCAGCTTCTGATGCTTATGGAGTCAGTCTTCAATGGACAAGAGCAAGACGTTGTGAAGGGCCTGAAGGACATCATGACCACTCTCCGTGATTTGGATGCCCAGGGGACTGAGGACCTCACCTTGGAGTTTTCAATGAATGTCCGCATCTTCTTGGAAGATGAAAGGGCCAGCATCCATGCCTTCTCCTTGTTTTGACAGCTGGTGATGGGAGTTTGGGGAGCTGACAAGGCCTTCTTGCAGAAGGAGGTGATCTTCAGCGTCCTCCCACTGCTCCTCCATCTGATGGACCAGGACTTCACCTTTACCATGACCTCCAAACTGTCCCTGATGCACTGTGGCCTCTTCCTTGGATGGGCAGACCTCCTCCACAGCCTGGCCTGGGAAGACCTCCAGAGCTGCGTCTTGGACACCTGGATGTATCTGATAAAGAACCACTATCAGAGCATCCATGTCTATCTCCCAGGCCTTGGAATACCTCCAGCACCCACAAGCCAAAATAAGATGGGCCACAGCAGAGTTCATAGGATACACATTGGCGTCTTGCTGTTCAGAACTCTCTAAAACCTGGAGCAGGAGGACATTCTGTACCTTAAGAAAGTTTTCCAGGAGTTGCACAAAGATCCTAACCTGGTTCGCTTTGCAAAAAAACTATGCCACAGCTCTGCAAAAACTGTCCCACATGAAGAAGAAGGCCTATTGTAGCCGAAACGCATTCACTGAATGAACACTGAATATACAGTTGACCATCTTCCAAAAAAACAAACCATAAAAAGAAATGTTGAAGTGGAACGGACAGAATCCTAAAATAAAGGAAAGAAAAGAATTGAGTGAGGAGAGGACTTGCCATTAATACCCATATCTGCAACTAAAAGACAGAGTGAAGAAAGACATTAAAGAAACCGGAATTACAAAACAAAGATGAAATACTGATGACAAATAAAAAGGGAACAATATCAAAATTATATAAATTTTGTTTGAAATTAGAATTAGAGCAAGAAACTATCAAATCATCAGTGATAAAGTGATCCAAAAATATAGGTCACAACATACAGTTGGAAAAATGGGGAAAAGCATGGGGCTGAGTTTTGAATTTTACAGTCTGTATGGACATAAAAGAAACATTTTCCAAAATGCTGTATAGATGGCACAAAACACCATCAAAATTAGGCAAAATATACAAAAATGGAGAAGATAAATGTTGGAAATGTGGAGAAAAAGGCGGTTCTTTCTATCATATCTGGTGGGCATGCAGAAAAACAAAGAAAATACTGAAAAGACATACATAAAACAATTCAAGAGATATTTAAATTGGAAAACTCCAGGGAGACCAAATGAAGATGACTGATTATTAAGAACACTGGACATGATGGAAATGGACAGATTAACTATATATCTAAAGGATAAGTCAACTAGTGAGAAGGAGGACATTTGGGAACCACTAGTGAGTTATCGTAAAGAAAAATGGCCATAAATATTAACAACAACAACGACAACGAAAGGGATCTTAGAGATCAGAAAACAATATAGGTACATAAATAAGCAGAAGTAGCGGCATAGAGAAAGCGGAGGGAAATAAAGGAAAAAGTACAGGATAGAGAACAAATGACAACAAGAGCTTAAAATGTTTTTGGATGAAGTTGGTAGAAGGAGAACATAGAATCACAGGAGAGAAGTACAACAAAGATTGCTGTAAAGAACATTTAATCCAAAATGATTAGCGTCACGGAGCTTCTCCTCGGAGTGGGGCCCGAGTCCGACCCTCATCAGCCCGTGTTTTCCTTGTAGGGTTACTGGCTGGCCTTCGCGTCCTGGCCTCCAGGTTACCTTTCCTATCCCTTCTCTGACCGCCTCTCCGCGCCCGTTCTTCCAGGCCTTCCCCTGGCAATTCACCTGTCCCTCTTCTCTTATTCCTCTGCCCAAGGACCCTGCCAAGCCCCTTTGGGCTTCCCCTGGTCCTGCCTCTCTCCTGTTTTGCCTCTGACCAGCCAACCTTCCCTTCCTCCTGCCCTCCCTGACTACAAAGGCGTTCCTCAGAGCCGGGCTTCATGGTTTCCAGACCCTTCACCATTTTAGTTGCCCTCCTTTGGACACATGGCTCCAGTTTCTCAATGTGGGGCCCAGAACTGGACACAATAATATTCCCGGTGGGGCCTGACCAGAGAAGAATGGAGTGGGACTATTTCTTCCCTTGATCTAGACACTATACCTTTCGTTTGTACCATTTACCTTTGCAGGGCTCTCATGCCACAACAAACTACAAATCCCAGGACAGGAGTCCATAGGATGGAGCCAGGAGACTTGAAGCGGTTTCGAACGGGATTATTTCTGCAGTGCAGACACAGGCTGAGTCGGTTGTAAATATAAGCAGTTTGTTTTTCTGTCAAATGCTTATTCTAATTCTTGTTGTTTGTTTGTATGTTTGTTTGTTTCATTCTTGGCCATGTGAGATGGTCTGGTTGGTCAACTTCCTTCTTGCCTGCAAACTGAGGAGGCTTTTAAAACCTCCCAAAGGAGCTAGTTTTTGCCTAGTTTGGGGAGCAAGCCTCCTCTTAGAAGCCAAAGCCTGATGTTTGTGAAGAACAATAAGGCTTCTGTTAAAACTATCTTCCTCATTTCTGATCCCTTTTAAAACCCATGTTCCCCAGAAGGAGCAGAGCTGCGTAAGAAAACCCTCCCAGAAAAGAGGCACAAAAGACAGATAAAGAAACACACTGACTTCCTTTTGGCCCAAGGAGCCTGGCTTCCTTCTTGCTCTGAAAACTGAAGGAGAGAAAGAGAAGCCAATGGTCAGTTCAACTGAAGCCTCACAGAAGGTTCCGGAACAGTATTCCCCACAGTTACAAGCAGCACAAAATGGTCGCCTCTGCCTCAGCACTTGGCAGTTTCAGGCCTTCAGGGAACCCATAATGGAGGATGAAAGGGCCCCAAAGTCAGAAGGGACCCCAAACAGATTGGTTACAGGCCTGGACCACAAAGAACTTCCCATATTAACCTGTTCTGAGCCCAAATAAGATGGAGTCTTTTAAGTTATGCAGAATTCTTTTTGGTCAAGAAAGGCGGAAGTGAGGAAGACGAGGGCAAAAGTCCCCAAATGGGGCTAGGACACACTTCTTTAATTGGTGCCAATTGAGTTTGAAGTGCAAAAATCATTTGACCTCCATTAACTTGGGAGAAAAGCGAATCCCAGAGCCTGGAGTTGGAAAGGTGCCTCCAAGGGCCATCCAGTCCAGCCCCCTTCTTCTGCCATGCAGGATTACACAGGATCCTAGAGTAGGAAGGGACCCCAAAGGGCCATCCAGTCCAGCCCCCTTCTTCTGCCATGCAGGATTACACAGGATCCTAGAGTAGGAAAGGACCCGAAAGGGCCATCCAGTCCAGCCCCCTTCTTCTGCCATGCAGGATTACACAGGATCCTAGAGTAGGAAAGGACCCCAAAGGGCCATCCAGCCCAGCCCCCTTCTTCTGCCATGCAGGAATACACAGGATCCTAGTGTAGGAAGGGACCCCCAAGGGCCATCCAGCCCAGCCCCCTTCTTCTGCCATGCAGGAATACACAGGATCCTAGAGTAGGAAGGGAGCCCCAAGGGCCATCCAGTCCGGCCCCCTTCTTCTGCCATGCAGGATTACACAGGATCCTAGCGTAGGAAGGGAGCCCCAAGGGCCATCCAGCCCGGCCCCCTTCTTCTGCCATGCAGGAATACACAGGATCCTAGAGTAGGAAGGGAGCCCCAAGGGCCAGCCAGCCCGACCCCCTTCTTCTGCCATGCAGGATTACACAGGATCCTACCGTAGGAAGGGAGCCCCAAGGGCCATCCAGTCCAGCCCCCTTCTTCTGCCATGCAGGAATACACAGGATCCTAGAGTAGGAAGGGACCCCCAAGGGCCATCCAGTCCAGCCCCCTTCTTCTGCCATGCAGGAATACAGAGGATCCTAGCGTAGGAAGGGACCCCCAAGGGCCATCCAGTCCAGCCCCCTTCTTCTGCCATGCAGGAATACAGAGGATCCTAGCGTAGGAAGGGACCCCCAAGGGCCATGCAGTCCAGCCCCCTTCTTCTGCCATGCAGGAATACACAGGATCCTAGCGTAGGAAGGGACCCCCAAGGGCCATCCAGTCCAGCCCCCTTCTTCTGCCATGCAGGAATACACAGGATCCTAGCGTAGGAAGGGACCCCCAAGGGCCATCCAGTCCAGCCCCCTTCTTCTGCCATGCAGGAATACACAGGATCCTAGCGTAGGAAGGGACCCCCAAGGGCCATCCAGTCCAGCCCCCTTCTTCTGCCATGCAGGATTACACAGGATCCTAGCGTAGGAAGGGACCCCCAAGGGCCATCCAGTCCAGCCCCCTTCTTCTGCCATGCAGGAATACACAGGATCCTAGCGTAGGAAGGGACCCCCAAGGGCCATCCAGTCCAGCCCCCTTCTTCTGCCATGCAGGAATACACAGGATCCTAGCGTAGGAAGGGACCCCCAAGGGCCATGCAGTCCAGCCCCCTTCTTCTGCCATGCAGGATTACACAGGATCCTAGCGTAGGAAGGGACCCCCAAGGGCCATCCAGTCCAGCCCCCTTCTTCTGCCATGCAGGATTACACAGGATCCTAGCGTAGGAAGGGACCCCCAAGGGCCATCCAGTCCAGCCCCCTTCTTCTGCCATGCAGGAATACACAGGATCCTAGCGTAGGAAGGGACCCCCAAGGGCCATCCAGTCCAGCCCCCTTCTTCTGCCATGCAGGAATACACAGGATCCTAGCGTAGGAAGGGACCCCCAAGGGCCATGCAGTCCAGCCCCCTTCTTCTGCCATGCAGGATTACACAGGATCCTAGCGTAGGAAGGGACCCCCAAGGGCCATCCAGTCCAGCCCCCTTCTTCTGCCATGCAGGATTACACAGGATCCTAGCGTAGGAAGGGACCCCCAAGGGCCATCCAGTCCAGCCCCCTTCTTCTGCCATGCAGGATTACACAGGATCCTAGCGTAGGAAGGGACCCCCAAGGGCCATCCAGTCCAGCCCCCTTCTTCTGCCATGCAGGATTACACAGGATCCTAGCGTAGGAAGGGACCCCCAAGGGCCATGCAGTCCAGCCCCCTTCTTCTGCCATGCAGGATTACAAAGGATCCTAGAGTAGGAAGGGAGCCCCAAGGGCCATCCAGCCCAGCCCCCTTCTTCTGCCATGCAGGAATACAGAGGATCCTAGAGTAGGAAGGGAGCCCCAAGGGCCATCCAGCCCAGCCCCCTTCTTCTGCCATGCAGGAATACAGAGGATCCTAGCGTAGGAAGGGACCCCCAAGGGCCATCCAGTCCAGCCCCCTTCTTCTGCCATGCAGGAATACACAGGATCCTAGCGTAGGAAGGGACCCCCAAGGGCCATCCAGTCCAGCCCCCTTCTTCTGCCATGCAGGAATACACAGGATCCTAGAGTAGGAAGGGAGCCCCAAGGGCCATCCAGTCCAGCCCCCTTCTTCTGCCATGCAGGATTACACAGGATCCTAGAGTAGGAAGGGACCCCCAAGGGCCATGCAGTCCAGCCCCCTTCTTCTGCCATGCAGGAATACAGAGGATCCTAGCGTAGGAAGGGACCCCCAAGGGCCATGCAGTCCAGCCCCCTTCTTCTGCCATGCAGGATTACACAGGATCCTAGCGTAGGAAGGGACCCCCAAGGGCCATCCAGTCCAGCCCCCTTCTTCTGCCATGCAGGAATACACAGGATCCTAGCGTAGGAAGGGACCCCCAAGGGCCATCCAGTCCAGCCCCCTTCTTCTGCCATGCAGGAATACACAGGATCCTAGCGTAGGAAGGGACCCCCAAGGGCCATCCAGTCCAGCCCCCTTCTTCTGCCATGCAGGAATACAGAGGATCCTAGCGTAGGAAGGGACCCCCAAGGGCCATCCAGTCCAGCCCCCTTCTTCTGCCATTCAGGAATACACAGGATCCTAGCGTAGGAAGGGACCCCCAAGGGCCATCCAGCCCAGCCCCCTTCTTCTGCCATGCAGGATTACACAGAATCCTAGCGTAGGAAGGGACCCCCAAGGGCCATCCAGTCCAGCCCCCTTCTTCTGCCATGCAGGATTACACAGGATCCTAGCGTAGGAAGGGACCCCCAAGGGCCATCCAGTCCAGCCCCCTTCTTCTGCCATGCAGGAATACAGAGGATCCTAGCGTAGGAAGGGACCCCCAAGGGCCATCCAGTCCAGCCCCCTTCTTCTGCCATGCAGGAATACACAGGATCCTAGCGTAGGAAGGGACCCCCAAGGGCCATCCAGTCCAGCCCCCTTCTTCTGCCATGCAGGAATACACAGGATCCTAGCGTAGGAAGGGACCCCCAAGGGCCATCCAGTCCAGCCCCCTTCTTCTGCCATGCAGGAATACAGAGGATCCTAGCGTAGGAAGGGAGCCCCAAGGGCCATCCAGTCCAGCCCCCTTCTTCTGCCATGCAGGAATACACAGGATCCTAGCGTAGGAAGGGACCCCCAAGGGCCATCCAGTCCAGCCCCCTTCTTCTGCCATGCAGGAATACACAGGATCCTAGCGTAGGAAGGGACCCCCAAGGGCCATGCAGTCCAGCCCCCTTCTTCTGCCATGCAGGATTACACAGGATCCTAGCGTAGGAAGGGACCCCCAAGGGCCATCCAGTCCAGCCCCCTTCTTCTGCCATGCAGGAATACAGAGGATCCTAGCGTAGGAAGGGAGCCCCAAGGGCCATCCAGTCCAGCCCCCTTCTGCCATGCAGGAATTTATTTATGTATTTATTTAGGTATTTATACCCCGCTCTTCAGCCCTAATGGCTCTCAGGGCGGCTTACAATTATTATTTTTAATCCAACAGTTTCCTGCCCTCAGGCTTACAATCTAAAAGACATGAAACAAAAGGAGAAGGGAATGGTGGAGGGAAAGGGGATGAGGTCCAGTGGTTCTTCTCCTCCTCTGACGCCTGGACCAAGGCAGATGGATTGGAGGGAGGGCTCATCCTTCTTCCAGGCTAGTCCTGATGGAGCTGGACCTGCCTGGTGAACTCCCTCAGGCCGGCAGATGGCAGTTGTGGAGGGCGGAGTCTCCTTCCTTCAGGCTAGTCCTGATGGAGCTGGACCTGCCTGGTGAACTCCCTCTCAGGCCGGCGGGTGGCAGTTGTGGAGGGCGGAGTCTCCTTCCTCTCAGGCTGGCCCTGATGGAGCTGGACCTGCCTGGTGAACTCCCTCTCAGGCCGGCGGGTGGCAGTTATGGAGGGCGGAGTCTCCTTCCTCTCAGGCTGGCCCTGATGTAGCTGGGCCTGCCTGGTGAACTCCCTCTCAGGCCGGCAGATATAGAATACACAGGATCCTAGAATAAGAAGGGTCTCCCAAGGGCCATCCAGTCCAGCCACCTTCTGCCATGCAGGAATTAGCATTCTGTTGTTGCAGTGTGCCTTCAGGTCATTTTTTACTTATGTTCACCCTTATGGCAACCCTAAGCCAGACCTTTGCGAGATTTGTTCAGAGTAGGTTTGCCATGGTCATCATCTGAGGCTGAGAGAGTGTGACTTCTCCAGGAAAGAATAATAGAATCATAGAGTTCGAAGAGACCACAAAGGCCATCCAGTCCAATCCCTGCCATGCAGGAACTCTCAATCAGCTTCGGGGCTTAATGGCTGGGATCAGGGGAGCTGCCATGGGCTTGAGGCTCTGCCTAACCTTTGCCTCGGCCAAGAAGGCTGCGGCCGGCAGCACTGTCGACCTTTCCAGTGTCAGGTGCTCCATGACTGCTGTGGAAAGTAATACTGGGGCACCCATTCCTGAGCAATTCCAGTCACTGCCCTCCTCTGAGGCTGAGAGAGTGTGACTTGCCCAAGGCAAAACTTGCACCTCTTTCCCAATTTTGTTCTTTTTACAAAAAAATTATTGAATTGTATTAGTGCAGAAAAGAGAAAACAACTCCATACAGAAAGAAAAAAGATTGTAGATTAATATATACTTATAATCTATAACGTAAGTATTCGTAACCCAAAATAAAGAAAATTATATGTATACACATATATTTTAGTATGTTATATGTCTATATTTATCATCATGTATTCCAAAGAACCATCACTGGTTATATTCTTCCTTGTTTCATCTTTAGTCTAATCTATCCCTGCAACTTCTATGTCAAATCTGGTGTCATAATCTTTGAACATTTTTCCATTTGTTTTCAAATTCTTGAGTAGTTTTCCATGCTGAGTTCATAGTCAGACTATCCATAATGGAAAAGCCATGTACTCTTATTTTCCAGGCTTACCCTGGATCTCCAGCATTGAGCTAGTGCCGTACGTGTGGCTGATATCATACAAAGGATTACACTAATTATATTTGGGGTCAGTTTAACTTGAATCAGGTCTACTATGTTTAATAAAAACAGTTCAGGAAGGAGAGGAATTTTTATTTTTAAAACATCTTGCATCTCCTTTTGTATGTTTAGCCAATATTTCTTCATCTTATTACACTGCCACCGTATGAGGTAAAGGGTTCCAATTCTGTCTTTACATTTCCAACACTTTTTATTGTAATGTATATTTATTTTAGATAGCCTAGATCAGTGATGGCGAAGCTATGGCACGCGTGCCAGAGGTGGCACTTAGAGCCCTCTCTGTGGGCACACATGCTGTCGCCCTAGCACAGAGTTTGCCAGGGTTTGTTACTAGAAAGCCAGAGGGACATGGCACTTGGGTTGCAGTTTGGGCACTGGGTCTCTAAAAGGTTCACCATCACTGGCCTAGATGGAGTTAAATGCCATCTATAAAATATGTTTAGATAGTTTTCTTTTAGAGTGTTGCATTTTGTAAATTTCTGATTACTTTTCCAAGAGTGTTCCCACATTTCTAGTGGCATTAGTCTTCCTGTGTTCCTCATCCACTTTCTCATACTTTCTTTAATAGACTCTTCCTTTAGTTCGATATCTAGGAGATGTTTGTATGTTTTTTATAAAACCCTTTTCTCCTCGCAATAGGATTTTATCAAATACCTTCCACTCAGTTTCTATTCCAACCATTTTCCTGTCTTTATTAAATTCTTCTTTTAGTTGCTGGTAATGAAACCAATCTATGGGTCTCCCTTTTTGTAACAATTGCTCCCTAGATTTGATTTGAAGGTCTATTTTTGTAAATATCAGTAGGTCTACATACTTAATCCATATTGTGTTACCCAAATATTCATTTTTATGGAAAGCTTCTTGTGGAGAAGGAGCCCATTGGGGGATTTTGGAATAAAATAAATTTTTATACTGTTTCCAAACTCTAAACAAGGCTTTTCTAATAATACTTTGTCTGAGTAAGGAAATTTATAACATAAATATGCGTGTCACCCTTGTTTCATTTTGGAGCCTTCCAATTCTATCAACTTTCTGTTCTCTAACAAAATCCAAACTCTTGAAACGGTAGTACATGCGCTGGTAACCTCTCGCTTAGATTTCTGTAATGCGCTCTACATGGGGCTTCCTTTGTACCAGGTCCGGAAGCTTCAGTTAGTGCAAAATGCAGCAGCCAGGCTGGTCGCTGGAACATCCAGGGCAGACCATATAACCCTGGTACTAAAATCTCTTCCGGGCCCAATACAAAGTGTTGGTTATTACCTATAAAGCCCTACATGGCTTGGGCCTGAGTTACTTGAAGGAGTGCCTCCTCCCACACAATCCGCCCCTTACTCTCAGAACATCAGGGAAACTCTTATTAGAGTGTCCGAGAGTGAGGTTGTCAACAACTCACAAGAAGTCATTCACATCGACAGCACCTACTCTCTGGAATAATCTTCCTGATGAAATCCGAGCTTGCTCCACTTTGGAAGCCTTTAAAAAGGCTCTGAAGACACATTTATTCCGACTGGCAGATCCGTCTGACTCTCTGTAGTCACTATTCTTGATAGACTTGCACATCATTGACTGAAAAATTTTGGCTGTGTGTTTTTATGTATATTGAGATTTGTGGACTTTATATTTTTAACCTGTATGTACCTATATTCTTTGATCATTGGAAAAGCGGTATATAAATAAAGTTTTATAGAATAGAGTGGCACTATGACTTCTCTTGATCCAGACACTATACTTCTATTGATGCAGCCTAGACTCATGTTCAACTTGTGGTCTACTTGGACTCCCAGATCCCTTTCACATGGAAAAGTCTCTCATTCAGCCAGGTGTCCCCCATAATCCTATATCTGTGCATTTTATTTTTCCGCCCTAAGTGCAATACCTTACATTTCTCTGTGTTGAATTTCATTTTCTTAGCTCTGGCCCAGCTTTCAAGTCTATTCAGGTCATTTTGGATCTTGATCCTGTCCTCTGGTGTATTAGCTATTCCTCCTAATTTGGTGTCATCTGCAAATTTGATAAGGATGCCCCCAGTTCTTTCATCCAAGTCATTGCTAAAGATGAATGATGTGAATAGGGCTGTTTCCCCATACCAGAGGCCTTCCTCTCCATTGAGGTCCAGGGAGCGGAGGGAGGTTCAGCCCCAAGATGGACCCCCGTCCTTCATCAGTCTCCTTTGGCCTTCTCTTCCCTTGGCTGGCACACTTTCATTTCTTCCTTCCTCATTCCCACTTCTCTTCCTTTAACTTGCATCCCTTCGAGGGGCTCCCAGGCAGAGACTGGCATATGTTTTTGTGTTTGTATGTATGGTTTGGAGGACAACCAAGTGCGCCTTCTTTGCCCTTTCTGCATGTTCCCAGAACCAGGACTGTTGCTCTCTCTGCTGGGCCTCCTCTGCAGGGTTGCTGTAGAGGAAAAGGTGTGCTTGTGTGTGTGCTTGTGTGTGTAGGGATGCTGTGGGTCTCCCTGCTTGTATTCCCAAGTTCTCTCTCTCTTTGTCTCTCTGTGTCTGTCTTCCTCCAGAAGGGTCTTTGGAGTCTCTCCTCCTCCTCCTCCTCTTGGCTTTGGCCTTGGAGGCTCTTTCTGGGAACCCTCCTCCTCCTCTGAACCCAGCCCCCTCAAAAGAGATGAAAAGGGCACCCCTTCCCTCCCTCCTTTAAGGCCAAAGGGGGGGGGGGCCTGGCCAGCCCCAATCTCCCCCTACATGAGGCCTATGGGTCTCTCCTCTGCCCCTCTTCCCATGAGGGAGGGAGGGAGGGAGGGAGGGAAGGCAGGACCCCTCCTCTCCCTTCCCCTCCCCTCCAAGGGACAGCCCTGAGGAGGAGGAGGAGGAGGAGGAGGAGCAGAGAGAGAGGGAGGGAGTGCGCATGCTCAGACTCCTGGCTGGCCGAATGAGTGAGAGCAGCGGCGGCTCCAGCGGCTGAGACTGAGCATGCGCAGTGACTAGCGCCAGCCAGGCCTGTTCTTCTTCCCCCGCAGGAGGAGAGAGGAAAGGCAGGCCTTTGCTGCTGGGGCTCCTCTCCCTCCTTGGCCTGAGGAGCCTTGGAGGAGGCCGCCGCCGCAATGGAGGCCCAGGTCAGGAGCAGGACTCAGCAGCAGGGAAAGGGAGGCGGGCAAGGCTGGCTTTCTGCATCTGTGCCTCGGGTGGGAGACAGAGAGAGATGTGTCCATACAGTATACACTGCCTCTGTTGTTCTTATGGGGGGGAATGGCAGGGAGGGCAGGATGGGGTCCCTTTCCCCTTTGGGCCCAAGAGCCTGGGCCCCAGGGACCCCAAGGAGGAGGAGGGGAGGGAGGAGAGGGGCGTCCCCCAGAAGACCCTGCAGCTGGGCTCCCAGCAAGGGCTCTCCCTCCTCCTCCTCCTCCTCCTCCTGTGCTTCCAATCCTCAGGGGAGGGAGGGAGGGAAGACTGCGCATGCTCAGAGGCAGCAGCCCAACAGACCTTCCTTCCTGGGGAGCTCACTGTCCATAACATTTCATCTCACAGCTTTATTAGAACACTCTTATCTAAACCTTCACCAGTAATTCTTGTCATACTTCGCTCTCATGGTTTGGCCCCAAAGAGCCCTGATCAGGTCAGTTAGAGCAGCGGTTCAAGGCCTGTACTGCAGCCACTCACTCACTCAAAACCAGAAGGTTGCGAGTTCAAGACCAACAAAAAGGACTCAGCCTCAACTCAGGCTTGCCTCCTTCCTCCATCAGTGGCTAAAATGAGTACCCAGATTGGTGGGGGCAAATTAGCTTACACTTTGTAAACCGCTTAGACACTGCTTAGGCAGTATGAAGCAGTATATAAATGAAGCTTGTTTCTTTGTTTGTTCTAAGGCCAAACATATCCAGCATTCACCTTCAATCTGCAACTCAGCCTTTAGCTATGGTATCCATCTATACATTCACAATGTAAGGGCCCCCTTCTGTTTTCTCTCTACACACTGTCCTTAGGAAAACTCATCAGCTCTTTTGGCTTTGCCTACCATCTCTATGCCGATGACACCCAGTTGTATCTTTCCACCCCTGACCTTTCTCCAAGGCTTGAACAGCAAGTTTCGTCTTGTCTCACAGCTGTCTCTCAGTGGATGCGCCATCGGCGTTTGAAGCTCAACATGTCCAAGACGGAGCTTCTTGTCTTTCCTCCTAAGCCCACCCTTCAACACTCCTTTTCTGTCTCTGTGGACAACATTTCTATTCAACCAGTCCAGCAAGCCCACAGTCTTGGCTTTATCTTTGACTCTTCTCTGTCGTGGATCCCTCAGATCCAGACCACAGCCAAGGCTTGTAGATTGCCAAAATCCGACCTTATCTCTCCACCTCTACTGCCAAGATCCTGGTCCATGCCCTAGTGATCTCACAACTGGATTCCTGTAACGTCCTCCTGGCTGGGCTTCCTCTTTCTCACCTCCATCCCTTAATCTCCGTCCAGCATTCAGCTGCACGCATTATCACTTCCACCCACCGCTCTGACCACATCTCTCCTGTCTTGGCATCCCTTCACTGGCTCCCTCTCCCTTTCCGCATTCAGTATAAGCTCCTGCTGTCGACGTTCAAAGCCCTCCATGGACTGGCCCCTCCTGACTTATCAGACCTTCTTTCTCCTCACCTTCCCACTTGGGCCCTCCGTTCTGGTAGTCAAGGGTTCCTGTCTCAGCCCAGGATTTCCTCTGCCCCATCCTGGATTCGCCCCTTTTCACTTGCTGCCCCTCACTCCTGGAACCTTCTTCCCCCGCAAGGAAGAGCCATCACTTCTTTAACCAGCTTCAAAACGGAGCTGAAGACCATCCTGTTCAGAGAAGCCTTCCCAGGCATTGCATAATTGTCGCTTACTACTTGATGTTCTTTTGTTGCCTGCTTTATTGAATCATTTCCTGTATTGCTATGTACTTTATATGTATTATCCTACTAGAGAGGCTGGCTAGCTCCAACATTAAGAAGCCAAGTCCTCCCTCCAGTCCATCTCCCCTGATCCAGGCCTCAGAGGTAGAGAGGAACTGCTTGCCCTCATCCCCTTCCCCACCACCTCTCCCTTCTCCTTTTGTGTTGTGTCTTTTTAGATTGTAAGCCTGAGGGCAGGGAACCGTTTAATTAAAAAGATTATATGTACAGCGCTGTGTAAATTTACAGCGCTTTATAAATAAAGATTAATAATAATAACAAATCTAAACATAACCCAGCATTTGGAAACCGCAAAACACGCCAAAAATAAGACAGGAAAAAAACCCACAGCTTTATTCCTGACACCACTGGACTCAATAAAACATTAAAGGTACCAAATAACTGATGAGGCATTTGAGCTTGAGCTTGAATTTTCTATAGATAAGATTGTCGAGATTCATCTTCATGGGAGTAATTGGTTGCACAAACTGTCCTCAACTTTTGATGTAACTCCTCTGATGGGTTCCGTCTCCACTGCCTTTCCAACCAGCGGATGATAGTTAGTTCCATATACAGTACTGCATGCAGCCAAGGTGACTCAGCTAGTTCATAGAATTATAGAGTTGGAAGAGACCCCAAGGACCTTCCAGTCCAACCCCATTCTGCCATGCAGGAACTCTCAATGAAGCATCCCCTGAAGGCCATCCAGCCTCTGTTTAAAGGCCTCCAAAGAAGGAGACTCCATCAAAATCTCCAAAGAAGCACCTTCCACCATTGAACAGCTCTTACTGTCAGGAGGTTCCTACTAATGTTTAGGTGGGCTCTCTTTTCCTGTAGCTTGCATCCATTATTCTGGGTCAGCTGTCTTTGGAAAAATGGTGAGATAAATGCTTCTTCTTTATTTGAACTATTCCTTAGCTAAATTATAATATATTATTATATTTATATCCTATCAGGATCTAAAGACTCTTAAAGAAGTTAATTAAATTTTGTTTAAATGAAATGTTAATAAGTTAATTATTCTAAAGGAGACTCCACCACCCTCCATTGATGTAGCAGCATTTTCCACTGTCAAACAACTCTTACTGTCAGAATGTTCCTCCTTATGTTGGGATGGAATCTCTTTACCTGTCGCTTGCATCCATTGTTCCAGGGCCTATTCTCTGGAGCAGCAGAAAAGAAGCTTGCTCCATCCTTGGGCAGCTTTTGATATAGCTTTGAGGGGAGCCCTCAGAGGGAAGAGCGGCACTGGGGGTTAAATGGCCTCCTCCTCCCTCTGCTTGTCACAACCTCTCCTTCCGTCCTTTGAGGAGACTCAGGGGGAATGGGGTCCAAGGTGTGGAGGAGGAAAGAATAGGGAGGGAAGGGAAAGGAAGGGTTTGCTTTCCCTGGCAGAAAGCTTCTCCCATAAACGTGTGTGTGTGTGTGTTTCTGTCTGTTATGTATATGCATGCATAAGTTTCTGTGTATGTTTATGTGTGTGTGTGTCTGTCTGTCTGTGCATGCATAAGTGTCTGTGCATATGTGTGTGTGTATAAGTCTGTATATATGTGCATGCATGAATGTTGGTCTCTCTCTGTGTGTATATATATATATATATATATACTATGTGTGTGTGTGTGATTGTCTGTGTATATCATAGTATCGTAGACTGAAGAGTTGGAGGAGACCTCAAGGGCCATCTAGTCCAATTCCTGCCATGCAGGAACTCACAACCAACAGCCCTTCCTGACAGATGGCCATCCAGCCTTTGTTTAAAAACCTTCAAAGGAGACTCCACTACTCTCCAAGGCTGCATCATATTCCTGTGTAGAACAGCTCTTAGTGTCAGGAAGTTACTCCTAATGTTGAGGTATACTCTCATTTCCTGGAGTTTGAATGCATGGGAATGTGCCTATGTGTGTGTGTGTGTATGTCTCTGTGTGTAGTAGTAGTAGTAGCAGTAAGTACATTTCTATACCACTTATCAGTGCACTTAAGCACTCCATAAGCGGTTTACAATGTGTAAGCTAATTGCCCCCAACAAGATGGGTACTAATTTTAGCGACTTCAGAAGAATGCAAGCCTGATTTGAGCCTGAGCCCCAGGCTGAGATTTAACTTACAACTTTATGGTTTATGAGTGAGTGGCTGCAGTGCAGGCATTTAATCAGTGCACCATCAAGGCTCTTAATGGGTATGTATAGGTGTGTCCATGTGACTGGTTTCTAATGGCGTATGTATGGGTGTGTGTATAGGATTGTGTGCATATGTGTTTCTATCTATCTGTCTATAGATACATATACACACGCGCACTTACAGACACCTGTATCTACTCCCTGGTGGCTTTTCCCTTTCCTAGCCTTTTCTTCTGCATCTGGGTCACTGTGAGAGAGATAAAAGTTATAGTAATATACACACACTCATATGTAAACACACACACACATATATACACATACATATGAAATCCTAGAGTTGGAAGAGACAGCACGGGCCATCCAGTCCAACCCCCTTCTTCTGCCATGCAGGAAATCACAATCAAAGCATCCCCATTGACAGATGGCCATCCAGCCTCTGCTTAAAGACCTCCAAGGAGGGAGACTCCAGTACACTCTGAGGAAGGAGTGTGTTCCACTGCCGAACAGCCCTTACTCTCAGGAAGTTCTTCCTAATGTTGAGGTGGAACCTCTTTTCCTGGAGCTTGCTTCCATTCTTCCAGGTCCTATTCTCTGGAACAACAGAAAACAAGCTTGCTCCATCTTCAGTATGACATACATTCAGGGTCTCAAAAAAGTGTGTATGCTCTTTAACATCTAATAGTAGGTACTGCAATTATTTGAAGGCTTTGTAATTACACATATATTACAGTATAATTGTTAGAAGTATGAATTCATCAGTGTTACTGTAAGGCAACTGAAGTTTCCTAAGGCTTCAGCCCTTGTTAAGGAAACAAAAGTATTTAAAGATCAAAAATATAAAAGCTAAGCCTGTTAAGATCTAACTTTGAATCAAAAGAATAGCAGAAAAAGTGTCCTTACCTCACTGTGCTTCTCTGCAAACTGAGACTGATTCAGAAACAACAGAAGTAGCTTGTGTTTTAAACAAAAGTTTACGAATGGCTTTAATCTACATATACATAGTGGCTATATCCTAATGTCTCTAAGGAATAGTTCAGGTAAAGAAGAAATCTTTATCTCACCATCTTCCCATTAAGTTGAGAGAGGAGGAAGATGGAGGACCGAACAGGGCAAGAGAAAAATCTTTTAAGTGAGAGAGCTTCCCAAAAGAGGGAGTGACCTGAATCACTTGGTTAGTTTCCCAATATGTTGTTATTGCCCTATGATTCAGTAGGAGCAAATGGTGATGTTTGAATAAGGGGGGGAGAGAATAGAGCTTACTTGCAAGAAAGCCCTATGTATCTGAGGAGGGGAAGGGGGCATCCTAAAATCTTCCAAGAGTTACAAATTCCATCCCTAGGCCATCAGCAGAGCAAGGCAGGTAGGTTATGTGTTGCTGTGGTAAAAACAGGCCCACCTGGCCTGGGACTGGTTTCTAATTTCCTTAATTGTAATTTGAACCATGAAGAACAAATAATTCACATGCCAGAGTCAGAAAGGGATGGTGGTCACCTGGGCAACATTTGGATCAGGCTTCCCTGCAAGCTGGCCAAGATTATTATTATTATTATTATTATTATTATTATTAGTACCCTGACTCTCCCTGTATTGGATTGAGGCAGGTAACAACAAACAAAAACAATAAAATCAAACATGACAATCAGTAGATAAAAGCATAACAGGACATATTAGATCCTAGTTCCCCAATTTCCCTCCCACTTTAAAATACCATTAAAAACAATTCCCAATAAAATGGTTAATAAAATAAATCGAGATCAAAGTCCGGTGGGTACAGCTAAACAAATAAAGAGTGAAAATTCTGAGATCAGTTTGGGAAGGCCTGCCGGAAGAGACCCGTTTTTATTGCCTTCTTAAAGGCCTCCAGAGATGTTATATGGCAGATCTCATCCGGCAAGTCATTCCAGATTTTTGGAGCGGCAACAGAGAACGTCCTCTGGAAAGTTGTCTTCAGTCTAGTTCTCTCTAACTGCGGTAGGTTCTTCCCAGAGGACCTGAAAGTGTGGGAAGGATTGTATGGGAGGAAGCGTTCCCTCAGGTAAGCTGGGCCCAAGCCATGTAGGGCTGTATAGGTAATAACCAACACCTTATACGGTGCCCGGAAGCTAATGGGCAGCCAGTGTAGAGATTTTAAGATAGGTGTAATAGAATCAAATTTGGAACTCCCTGTCACCAATCTGGCTGCCATATTTTGGACCAGTTGCAGCTTCCGAATGTGGCATGAGGGTTGCCCCATGTATAGCACATTGCAGAAATCGAGACGAGAGGTTACCAGTGAATGTACAACCGTTTCTAGGTTTTCCTGTTCCAGGAAGGATCACAGCTGGTGAATCAGGCGAAGCTGATAATGGGTGCTCCTGGCTGTTGCCTCCACCTGGGATGACAGCTGGAGCGACGAATCCAGGAGTACCCCAAGCTACGGACATAGTCCTTTAGGGGAAGCGTGACCCCGTCCAGAACTGGAAAGCTTATCACCATACCTGGATTGGGATTGCCTATAGCGAGTACCTCCGTTTTATTTGGATTCAAGTCTATTTTCCCTCATCCAATCCATTGCTGACTTCAGGCAGTCATTCAGACAGGAGATGCCTTCCTTGGTTACTGAATCATAGAATCATAGAATCGTAGAGTTGGAAGAGACCACCAGGGCCATCCAGTCCAACCCCCTGCCATGCAGGAAATCCAAATCAAAGCATCCCTGACAGATGGCCATCCAGCCTCTGTTTAAAGACCTCCAAGGAAGGAGACTCTATCACCTTCCGAGGAAGGAGTGCATTCCACTGCCGAACAGCCCTTACTCTCAGGAAGTTCCTCCTAATGTTGAGGTGGAATCTCTTTTCCTGGAGCTTGCATCCATTGTTCCGGGTCTTGTTTTCTGGAGCAGCAGAAAACAAGCTTGCTCCCTCTTCAGCATGACATCCTTTCAAATACTTAAACAGGGCTATCATCATATCACCTCTTAACCTTCTTTTCTCCAGGCTAAACATCCCCAGCTCCCTAAGTCGTTCCTCATAGGGCATGGTTTCCAGACCCTTCACCATTTTTGTCGCCCTCCTTTGGACACATGGCTCCAGTTTCTCAATGTCCTTTCTGAATTGTGGCGCCCAGAACTGGACACAATATTCCAGGTGGGGCCTGACCAGAGCAGAATACAGTGGCACTATTACTTCTCTTGATCTAGACACTATACTTCTATTGATGCAACCTAAAATAGCATTGGCCTTTTTAGCTGCCGCATCACACTGTTCACTCATGTTCAACTTGTGGTCTACTTGGACTCCTAGATCCCTTTCACACGTAGTTTCATTCAGCCAGGTGTCACCCATCCTATATCTGTGCATTTTATTTTTCCGCCCTAAGTGCAATACCTTACATTTCTCTGTGTTGAATTTCATTTTGTTAGCTGTGGCCCAGCTTTCTAGTCTATTCAGGTCATTTTGAATCTTGATCCTGTCCTCTGGAGTATTAGCTGTTCCTCCTAATTTGGTGTCATCTGCAAATTTGATAAGTATGCTCCCAATTCTGTCATCCAGGTCATTGATAAAGATGTTGAATAGCACTGGGCCCAGGACAGAGCCCTGTGGGACCCCACTGGTCACTTCTCTCCAGGATGAAAAGGAGCCATTGTTGAGCACCCTTTGGGTTCGGCCGGTCAACCAATTACAGATCCATGTAACAGTTCCTTTGTCTAGCCCACATTTTACAAGCTTGTTTGCAAGTATGTCATGGGAAACCTTGTCAAAGGCCTTAGTGAAATCCGAGACATGGAGAAACAAATTGGTGTCATCAGCGTACTGATAACACCCCGCTCCATGTCTCCAGATGATCTCACCCAGCGGCTTCATGTAAATGTTGAATAGCATTGGCGACAGTATTGCTCCTTGAGGGACACCCGATTTAAGCTCTTTCTTGGCCGGACTGTTGCTAAGGGACACCATCTGGAACCTGCTTGAGAGATAGGACCGGAACCACTGCAGAGCAGTGTCCCCAATTCCTAACCCTCTCAGGCGTTCCAGAAGGATGCCATGGTCTATGGTATCGAAGGCTGCTGAGAGGTCCAAGAGCACCAACAGGGCCACACTTCCCTTGTTGATGCCCAGACAGAGATCATCGACCAAGGCAACCGTGGCCGTCTCAACTCCATATCCTGACCTGAAGCCAGTTTGAAATGGATCAAGATAATCGGTGTCATCCAAGATTGCTTGGGGTTGGTTAGCAATTGTCCTCTCAATCACCGTGCCCAAAAATGATAGAAGAGAGACTGGCTGGTAGTTCGATATCTCCAGGGGATCAAGGGAAGGCTTTTTAAAAATGGGTTTGACCACAGCCAGTTTTAAACTGGCTGGAAAGCAGCCTTCCCTGAGGGAGGCATTAATTATTGATCTTAGTAAACTCATAGTTGCCGCCTTTCCCTGGATGGCCAGCCATGAAGGGCAGGGGTCGAGAGGGCAAGTGGTCTTTTTAACCTTTCCAATCAGCTTGTCTTAGTCATCAGTACTCAGAAACTGAAATTGATCCAAATTAACCTCATTAACAGAGTTGCTGGACACCTCTCCTGTTGTTTCTGTATTAAAGCTGGCATCGAAGTCGGCCCTTATTCAAGAGAGTCTATCTGCAAAGTAATCATGGATGGTGTCACATCAGGCCTCAGTAGGTTGTAATATCAGGTTCAAGGTGGAAGGAGTCTGAGTTAGATTTTTTATTTTTATTTTCTTCATCATTTATTTATTTATTTATTTATGAATTTATCTAAAATATTTCTACCCTGCTCTTTAGCCATAAAGGCTCTCAGAGTGGCTTACATCATCATTATTCTATTTATCTCCTGCTCTCCCCCCCCCCCCCCCAAATATTGCAGAACTCACATAATGGACATCTGCATTCCCATCAAAGGACCCACACGGGAGAGAAGCCATATCAGTGCATGGAATGTGGAAAGAGTTTCAGTCAAAGTGGAGATCTAAACTCACATCAAAGGACCCACACAGGGAAGAAGCCCTATAAATGCATGGAATGTGAAAAGAACTTCAGTAGGAGTGGACATCTAAACAGACATCAAAGGACCCACACAGGGGAGAAGCCATGTAAATGTATGGCATGTGGAAAGAGCTTCAGTAGGAGGGGAGCACTAAGCTCACACCAAAGGACCCACACGGGGGAGAAGCCCTATAAATGCATGGAATGTGGAAAGAACTATAGACAGAGTGGACATCTAAATTCACATCAAAGGACCCACACGGGGGAGAAGCCCTATAAATGCATGGAATGTGGAAAGAGCTTCAGTGAGAGTGGAACGCTAAACAGACATCAAAGGATCCACACAGGAGAGAAGCCCTATAAATGCATTGAATGTGGAAGGCGCTTCATTCAGAGTGGAAGTCTAAATTTACATCAAAGGACCCACACGGGGGAAAGGCCACATAAATGCATGGAGTGTGGAAAGAACTTCACTCGGAGTACACATCTAAACAATCATCAAAGGGCCCACACAGGGGAGAAGCCATATAAATGCATGGAATGTGGAAAGAGCTTCAGTCAGAGTGGAAGTCTAAAATCACATCAAAGGACCCACACTGGGGAGAAGCCATACAAATGCATGGAATGTGGAAAGAGCTTCAGTCAGAGTGAAGGTCTAAACAGACATCATAGGATCCACACAGGGGAGAAGCCCTATAAATGCATGGAATGTGGAAAGTGCTTCAGTGAGAGTGGACATCTAAATTCACATCAAAGGACCCACACAGGGGAGAAGCCATATCAATGCATGGAATGTGGAAAGAGCTTCAGTGACTGTAGAAGTCTAAACTCGCATCAAAAGACCCACATGGGGGAGAAGCCATATAAATGCATGGAATGTGGAATTACCTTTATTCAGGGTGGAAGTCTAAACAAACATCAAATGACCCACACAGGAGAGAAGCCTTATCAGTGCACAGAATGTGGAAAGAGCTTCAGTGGTAGAAGAAATCTAAAGAAACATGGAAGGACCCACACTGGGGAAAAGCCCTATAAATGCATGGAATGTGGAAAGAGTTTCAGTGAGAGTGGAAGTCTAAACTCCCATCAAAGGACCCACACTGGGGAGAAGCCATATCAGTGCATGGAATGTGGAAAGAGCTTCAGGCAGAGTGGACATCTAAACTCACATCAAAGGACTCACACTGGGGAGAAACCCTATAAATGTATGGAATGTGGAAAGAGCTTCAGTGAGAGTGGAAGTCGAAACTCACATCAAAGGACCCACACTGGGGATATAAATGCATGGAATGTGGAAAGAGCTTCATTCAAAGGTCCCACACAGGAGAAAAGTCATTTACAGCTGGCAGGGACCTAGATGTCAGCTCTGAAGGTCTGTTGATCATCTCTTCTCCTTACTGAACAAACGTAAACCTTTTTAAATATCTGTTGGGAACAAGGAGAATGTTTACAATGGTGAGAGCCATCCTGAGATGTACCATTAATACCACAAATATTTTTACTTAACATGCTAGACAATCTAAACATTATTATCACAAAATATGCCAAAGTCATATTGTACATTGCTACATCAGCGAGATTATTGTATGCTAAATATTGGGAAACTTTGCAAACCCCAGTTGAAGAGGAATGGTTAATGAAAATAAGAGAGGCTAGGGACATAGATACCTTCACTGCCCAAATTAGAAATAGACCTAAGGAAGAGATTGAGATTGAGATTGAATGGAGCTGCTTAAAAGAGTATGGAAAGAAAAAAGAATGGCATCTAAATTAAATTAAACCCAAATTAAATTAAATTTAACTAATATAATAAGAAATGGAAAATCTACAATTTATTACAAAAAGCCTAACCTCGAATATTATATGTATGCACTGGAACTTACATTGATAAAGATAAGCATTGAAGATAAGGAAGTATTAGAATATTATATTTTGAAGTACAATAATGACACAAAATCAATGTATTTTGTATTTGTTCTTATGTATGTCTCTTGTGACTTCAGTATGTGAACAATCTTTGTTGTATGTTGTGTGTATGGTTTTTTGTGTATATATAAATGTAAATAAAGTAAAAACAAACAAAATTGCCCATTAGGCTGCATGTCAGGCAAAGCAGGAGGGGATGATGTGGAGATAAAGGGATGGTTTCCAAACGTCCCATCACTGCCGTCCCAAAGTCTTTTCATGGGATCCACTTTCAGGTGCAAAAGGGGACAGATTAATGCTTTGCAGGCAAGACAGAGGTTGAGGATAGTATTAGACCTCGCAGGGTGAAAGAGGCCGGTGGCCATCTTCCTAGAGAGGCAGGGATGTTAATGAGGGAGGAGACCCCCTCCCTGCACACTTTTGCTATAGGAAGCAAAGGGGGCAAAGAGGTGAGACGTCACAACATTTGGAGAGATGATGGGGGAGGAAGTGAGAAGCCACATGTGGTAGCATGGGGGGAAGAGCCCTCCAGTTGGTGTCATGGCTGAAAAGGACTGGTCCTGATTCCTGGAGCCCCCATTAGAAATATCCCCCCCTTCACTGAGTCTGGAAGAGGAGGAGGCGGCAGGTAAAGGAGGTAAAGTGGCAGCATTGTGGATAGAGGAGTGTTGGGGGGTAGTCTCTCATGGGGTTTTCTTGGCAGGTTTCTTCAAAGGGGCTTTCCCACGGCCATCCTCTGATGCGGAAAGAGTGTAACTTGCCCAAGGCTTCAGTTGTTTTGAAAGTCTTTTTGCTTTTTGTTTTGAAAGTCTTTTTGCCCGCCTCCGTGTCTGCCCCCAAAGGACTGAGCTTTTGCCACTGCTGTGTTGCTGCTACTGCTGCCGGGTGACCCCCCCCGGGTGCGACAGAACACCTGCGCAGCTGCGCATCGTCCCTGGGAGGCCTGCTATCGGACTTACCATCTGCCGTAACGCCGCACTTGCGCAATTGCGCATCTTTGTGGTTGCATGTCCTGGTGGGGAGGGCATACGCTGAGCCGTGCCCCCGCTAGCATGTTGGCAGCAGGAATGACTATTCGTGTCATTCTTTTGCTGCTATCAAACGGTGTGGGAGGAGGAAGGTTATGGAAACAAGGGATGGGTTGGCTGGGGAGGATGAGGATGTTACCTTAGGCATGAGCGGAGCTCCCATTGAAGTAGTGTGGGGCAAGGGGAGGTATGGCGGTAGGAAAGTGGGAATGCGTTACAGGGGAAGAAGAGATCGATGCATAATATCTATCTCACCTTCCACCCACTTTCCTAACCAAAGAGGCCTGAGGGTCAGACCAGTCGTACCACAAACCCTGTCTCTGCTCCTGTGCAATGCCAGGTCGGTGAAAAGTAAGACCCACATCGTATACGACCTACTTGAAGATAAGAACTGCGACCTGGCTTGCATTACTGAGACCTGGCTTGGGCCTGAAGGAGAAGCAGTGTGGGCTCAGGCCCTACCAGCCGGGTACTCAGTTAAGGACCAGACCAGGTTAGGTGGGCGGGGGGGGGGGGGGGGGGAGTTGCCTTGATTTATAAGAACACCTTATCTCTATCCAGGAACCATCTCCATCAAACCTCCTATATTGAGTGTATTTACTTGGCCCTAAAAGCCAGAGACAGTTTGGGGATTCTGTTGGTCTATCGGCCACCCCGTGTGCTAACAGACTCCCTGACCAAGCTGACACAACTGGTCTCGGAGCTGCTGTTAGAGTCCCCCAGGCTCCTTGTCCTGGGGGACCTCAACATCCCCTTCGTGGCCAGTCATAATCCATCTGGTGCGGCTCGGGAGTTCATGGATACCATGACTGCCATGGGCCTGTCACAACTGGTTACAGGGCCTACACATATTGCAGGTAATACGCTCGATATGGTCTTTTGTACAGAGTTGGAAAATCCGTGGGCGGAAGTAACCAATATCTCCGCCCTGTCATGGACGGATCATTTCCTGGTGGAGGTTAGTATTAAAGCAGCTACCCAGATCCCCCCCGGGGGTGGCGGACCAAAAGGTTCCAAGACGCCCTAGAGGGGTATATGGTTGGTTCTGACGACGATTCTGTTGATGCCCTGACTTCCATCTGGGACACTGATCTCTTCAGGGCTATACACAGTATCGCTCCCAAGTGCCCTCTCAGGCCTGCTTCCAAAAAGCAGCCCTGGTACACGGAAGATCTCCAGGCAAGGAAGCGGGTGCTGCGAGGGCTAGAGCGTGACTGGCGGAGACACCAGCTCTTAGCCGACAAGGCTCTCCTAGACCGTCTTTTGAAGGACTATGGAGAGGCGATAGGTGCAGCAAAGAACTCGTTCTATGGTGCGTGTATCGCGTCCGTAGAGTCGCGTCCAGCAGAGCTGTTCAGGATGGTGAGAGAGCTAACTCAGCTCCCTCCTGCTCCAAACCCTATTCTTGTACCATCTAAGGCCTGCTGTCACTAATTTAACAACTTCTTCGCGGGTAAAACCTCTCGGATAAGGGAAGGTCTCGATGCTAGTATTGACGCAGAACGCAGAGTAGAGGCATCCAGAGCTTCCGTGGACTTGGTTATTCTGGATCACTTTGAGTATGTAAATACCGAGGATGTGGACAAGATCCTTAGAAGTGTTAGGAAGACAACTTGCTCTCTCGATCCCTGCCCCTCACGGCTAGCGGCTCAGGGGGGTGCGGTAGTAACTACGTTGTTGCACCGCATAATTAACACATCGCTTAGGGAAGGGCAATTTCCAACAAGCTTAAAATTGGTCGTAGTTAGACCGCTGTTAAAAAAGCCCTCCCTAGACCCCCTGATGCATAGTAATTATCGGCCTGTTTCGCTACTGCCTTTTTTGGGGAAGGTGATCGAGAGAGCAGTTGCAATCCAGCTTCAATCGATCTTGGATGATACTGATTATCTAGATCCATTTCAAACTGGGTTTCGGGCAGGCTATGGAGTTGAGACTGCCATGGTCGCCCTGGTCGATGATCTCCTTCTGGGCATGGACAGGGGTAGCATGTCCCTGTTGGTGCTCTTAAGACATCTTAGCGGCTTTCGATACCATAGACCATGGTATCCTTCTGGAACGCCTGAGAGAGTTGGGAATTGGGGGCACTGCGCTCCAGTGGTTCCACTCCTACCTCTTGGGCAGATTCCAGATGGTGCAGCTGGGGGACGTGTGCTCTAATAGGAGGGCCCTTAAATCCGGTGTCCCTCAAGGAGCCATTCTGTCCCCTATGCTATTTAACATTTACATGAAAACGCTGGGAGAGATCATCCGGAGACACGGGGCGCGGTGTTATCAGTACGCTGATGACACCCAAATAGTCTTCTCTGTGCCTCCGACTGATTCAGTGACCAGGGATGGCATCTCTCCTCTTGATGCCTGTCTGAGCTCGGTAATGGACTGGATGAGGGAAAACAGACTCAGTGTGAATCCAGATAAAATGGAAGTACTCGTGATAGGTTTCCATGGCCCGGGATTGGAGGTTTGTCCACCTATCCTGAACGGGGTCACGCTCCCCCTAAAGGATACAGTTCGCAGCTTGGGGGTGCTCTTGGACTCGTCACTCCACCTTACATCTCAGGTGGATGCGACAGTCAGAAGCGTCTGTTATCAGCTTCGGCTGATACACCAGCTGTGACCCTTCCTGGGCCGAGGAGACCTTGAAACAGTGGTACATGCTCTGGTAACCTCTCGGTTGGATTTCTGTAATGCGCTCTACATGGGGCAACCCTTGTACCATACTCGGAAGCTACAGCTGGTTCAGAATATGGTGGCAAGACTGGTCACTGGTACTTCCAGGGCCAGTCATATAACACCGGTGCTGAAAGATCTACATTGGCTGCCTGTTCGCTTCCGAGCGCAATACAAGGTGTTGGTTATTACCTATAAAGCTCTAAATGGCTTGGGTCCAGGGTACTTAGAGGACCGCCTCTCCATATAATCCGCCCCACACACTCATTGGCTGGGAAGCAATTACTTAGGGTTCCAGACTCTAATTATGCCGTGACATCACAGAGAGGCTTGTTCTCAGGGGGCGGGATATAAATAAATATTATTATTATTACTATTATTATTAAATTGACTCTGAACATGAGTCAACAGTGTGATGCGGCAGCTAAAAAGGCCAATGCAATTCTAGGCTGCATCAATAAAAGTATAGTGTCTAGATCAAGAGAAGTAATAGTGTCACTGTATTCTGCTCTGGTCAGGCCCCACCTGGAATACTGTGTCCAGTTCTGGGCCCACAATTCAGAAAGGACATTGAGAAACTGGAGCCATGTGTCCAAAGGAGGGCGACAAAAATGGTGAAGGGTCTGGAAACCATGCCCTATGAGGAACGACTTAGGGAGCTGGAGATGTTTAGCCTTGAGAAAAGAAGGTTAAGAGGTGATATGATAGCGCTATTTAAATATTTGAAAGGATGTCACATTGAGGAGGGAGCAAGCTTGTTTTCTGCTGCTCCAGAGAACAGGACCCGGAACAATGGATGCAAGCTTCAGCAAAAGAAATCCCACCACAACATTAGGAGGAACTTCCTGACAGTAAGGGCTGTTCGACAGTGCAACACACTTCTTCCTCGGAGTGTAGTGGAGTCTCCTTCCTTGGAGGTCTTTAAACAGAGGCTAGATGGCCATCTGTCAAGGATGCTTTGATTTGGATTTCCTGCATGGCAGAATGGGGTTGGACTGGATGGCCCTTGCGGTCTCTTCCAACTCTATGATTCTATGATTCTATGATTCTATGAAATTAAAACAAGGCAGTCCTGTCAGTGAGGAGAGCTTAAACTAGGATTTTAATAGCATTACAGACATTAGCAGGTCTGGGTAAAATCAAGTCGGTCCTGAAGGTCTCAGAAAAAGCCAGAATAAAAGAGACAATGATAGTGAGAAACAAATTTCTTAGAATCATAGAGTTGGAAGAGACCCCAAGGGCCATCCAGTCCAACTCCCTGACATGCAGGAACTCACAATCAAAGTATCTCTGACCGATGGCTGATTTCATCAGATTTACACCCTGGAACCTGGGCAGAGGGCTGCAGCCTTGTAAAAATGAATTAAACAACAGGAAGATGATGAAGCATCCCCCACCACACACACACACTTGTGGGGCCTTCCTGTCCATCCTGGTCCAGGGAACGGCAGGGAGGTTGAGTGCCAAGATGGCCCTCCTTCAACCTGACTCCTTTCTGGTTTGCCAAGGATCTGTCCTGGATGGGTTTTGGGGGACTTACTTCCAGGAAAGCATGCCAAGGATTTCAGCCCAAAGGCTGGTTCCTGGCTAGAGACATTATTATCACACGAGGGACGGGACGTCATGCTCCCATCCCTGTCCCATGCTTCTTGCGCGACCACGGGAAGAACTTTCATATAAAATCATGCTTATCTGTCCAGAAAGCATGCGCAAAAGTGATTGTGCGAAATGCTTTCACACAAGGAAACATTTTTCATTCACAACTTGTGGCTTCTCTCTTTGCATGCTGCTACTAGGAATACTCAAACGGTGGTATAATCCCTTTCTTTCTCCCCCCTCCCCCCGCAAAAGGCCAACTAAAGGCAGGGCAGCTTTTCTTTATCTATCTATCTATCTATCTATCTATCTATCTATCTATCTATCTATTCCTTTCCTCCATCCTTGGCTACTAGCATTCAGATTTAGTGAAGTCTGGCCAACTTAAGCACCAGCTCTTCCTTATAAAGGTAACTAGGGCCAATGGGCCTCTTCTCTGCTCTCCCCACTGAGCCCCACTGCCTCCCTTCCTCTGTACCCCCTCCATCCTGAAAAGAGAAGAGGAGGAGGCAACAGAGAGGAGGAGGGGGGTCTCCAGCCATTACTTTGCAAGGAGGGGCCTCCTTTCCTGGGGAGAGCAAGAAAGTCGATCTTCTTTCTGGCAATGGGGCCATGCATGTATTGTGTTTGTACACAGACGGCTGATGCCTCCTCAGTGCCAGGGGGCCAAAGGTGGCTTTCAAAATCCAAAATAGCAGTTTGGTTTTAAGAGGGGTAGCGCAAAGGTAAAGGCAATTCAGTGTCAATTCTGTTTAAAACCCACAGCTAATAGCAGTTTTAAAAATACAAGAAGAATAGATTCAACGCCATTCAGGAGAAGCAGTGTTGGCCACAGAAGAGCAAAACAGAGTGAAATCCCAAATCCAGAGACTGGGCTGTGTGTGTTTTTGTGGGGAGGACCGCCATTTTGTGTGTCTGTGTGTTTTTTTGGGGGGAGGGGAGAACCAAGTGTCCTTCCCTTGCCCTTTCTGCATGTTCCCAGAACCAGAACCCTCTCTGCTGCGCAAAAGGTCTCTCTCTCTCTCTCTCTCTGTCTCTGGGGGGGGGAATCCTATGGGCCTCTCGGCCTAGTTCTCAGGTTGCCATTGTGGGGTCTCAGGGACTGTGGGGGTCCCTTCTCTTCCTCTTCTTGGCTTCCCAGGACCCCAAAGGAAACAGACTCATCCTCCTCCCCTAACCCCAGCCCCCCCCCCTTAAGGCCAAAGGGGGCCTTGCTCAGTCCCAATCCCCCCAAAATGAGGCCTTTGGGCCTCCCTCCTCTGCCCTGCTTTGTGGGAGGGAAGGAGGGAGGGAGGGGGCTCTGGAATGGGTATTTTGGGGGGGGGGATGAGAAGGGCACTTTTGCCTCTTGGCCTCTTCCTCCTTCTCCTCCAAAGACAGGAGTGTGCATGCTCAGAGGCAGTCTGTGTGTGTGTTTCTGTGTTTGTATGGGAATGGAAGAGAAGACTCAGGAAGGACAGGGAGGCAGAGAAGGCGCTGCTTTGGAAATAGAGATGACTCTGTGTGTCTGTCTACACTATATATACTCCATACATATATACACACAGACACACACACATATATATAATGTCTCTGTGTTTGCCTCTTGTCTCCTTATAAGCAGGAATGGAGGACTGAGGAGGAGAGGGGGAGAAGGGTCGTTAAACAATGGAATATATGCTATATTTCAGTATGTTGAATATATATACACACACGTGTGTGTGTGTGTGTGTGTGTGTGTGTGTCATTTAAAACAATGGCAGAGCCAAATAGCATCCCTTGTTTTACAAAAGGGTAAAGCCAAGAGTTGCTAGCTGGAATTTATGCTACTTTTCAAAATGTTGAATACACACACACACACACACACACTGGTGTGCGTGTGTGTGTGTGCATTTCTCATTTAAAGCAGTGGCAGAGTCATGCGGCATTCCTTCTACAAAATGGTTTTGAAACTGGACAGTGCAAAACTAAAGACAATTCAGTGTCAATTCTGTTTAAAACACATTGCTAGAAGCAGTTTAAAAATACAAGGACAAAAATAGATTCAACACCGTTCATGAAAAGCACTGTTGACCATGGAGCAAAACAACAAAATCCCAAACTCACAAAACAGTGATACTCTTTTTGGGCCAATGCAAAAGCCCCAAAGCCTTTCCACTCCCTTTGGGGTGTCTGTCTCCCCCCCTTCTCTTGTTCATCCTCTTTCTCATCCCTTCCCTCTTTCCCTTCTTGCTTTGCCATACTGTACTGTTATTTTAACACTTGAAGGGGGGGAAGCTCATCTCTCTCTCTCTCTCACCTACCATCCTTTCCTCCTTGCACCCCTTTTCCAGCTCCATCCCTCTCTTCTTATGGGGAGCCCATTCTTCCCTCTTCTGCCTCCTTCCTTTCTCCTCACAACAACCCTGTTGGGTCTGTCACAGTGAGACCAGCCCCCTTCCTCTGCTTGCCTTTGCAGCCATTAAAATAATAGAATCATAGAGTTGGAAGAGACTGCAAGGGCCATCCAGTCCAACCCCATTCTGCCATGCAGGAACTCTCAATCAAAGCATCATTGACAGATGGCCATCCAGCCTCTGTTTAAAGACTAAGGAGGAAGATCCCACTACACTCCGAGGAGTGTGTTCCACTGTCGAACAGCCCTTACTCTCAGGAAGTTCCTCCTAATGTTGAGGTGGAATCTCTTTTCCTGCAGTTTGCATCTATTGCTCCGGGTCCTAGTCTCTGGAGCAGCAGAAAACAAGCTTGTTCCCTCCTCAATATGACATCCCTTTAAATATTTGAACAGGGCTCTCATATCACCTCTTAACCTTCTCTTCTCCAGGCTGAACATCCCCAGCTCCCTGAGTCGTTCCTCATAGGGATTCATGGTTTCCAGACCCTTCACCATTTTGCTTGCCCTCCTTTGGACACACTCCAGTTTCTCCACATCCTTTTTAAACTGTGGTGCCCAGAACTTGATACTTGATTACTTGGGGCAGATGTCATTCCTCCCCATGGCCTGAACCAACCCCCCCAAAAGAGCATCCTTTGAGGTCTCTCTTCCCCCACTCAGTGCTCCCCCTTTACACTTCCTTCCTCCCTTCCTCCCCAAGGACCCTCCCCATACTGAGTCTGATGGGGGGGAGCTTTGCAGCCATTAATGGGGGCATAGTGTCTTCCTTCTTTCCTTCCTATGCAGCTTGAATCAAGACCTCCAGAAGGAGCTCCCCCCCCAAGGCATCTTCTGAGCTCCCCTTTCTCTCTCCTTCCCCAGATGTGCTCAGTGATCGCCAGGGATGCTGCTGCTGCTGCTGCTGCTGCTGCTGCTGCTGCTGCTGCTGCTTCTGTTTCCCTTAGCTGGCTGCCCCAGCAGACCTCCTCCCTGCCTCCCTCCCTGCCTCCCTCCAGGGCAGACTGATTCCAGGATACGTTATCGAACGCCTTCTCAATAGCCAAAAAAAGCTGCCATTTTCTTATTCATATGGACCTCGTGGTATTCAACCAGGTCTAGGTAGTGTCTGATGTTATCCTTAATATATCTCTTGGGGATAAAGCCCCTCTGATCTCCATGTATCAGTGTTGTTATTATTTTTTAGTCTCTCAGCTAGTATGCTTGTAAAGATCTTATAATCGTTATTTAATAACGAGATGGGTCTAAAAAATTTAACTTGCGTGGTGTCTTTATCTTCTTTGGGGATCAGCGAGATTGTTGCTTCCTTCCATGTCGGAGGAAAATGGTTTTCATGCAACTTGTTCATTAAGTCCTGCAGTGGTTTCATTAGTCCTGATTGAAATGTCTTGTAATATAAAGATGGAAAACCATCCGGACCAGGAGCACTACCCACTTTACTGTTTTTATGGCGTTCATTACTTCTATAAGTGATATTGCTTGGTTTAAAATAAGTCTCTGTTCTTCTGTTATTTTACATAGTTTTGAGTTTTTGACATACTCTGTTAGCTTTTTTAAATTTTCTCTGTCCTGATTATATAATTTTTCGTAGAAGACTTGAACAATCTTTTTTATTTTATCTTGTCTTGTTGTAATGAATTTCCCATCTTGTATCTTAGTTATCATCTTTCTTTCCTTCTTTTCTCTTAGATTGTATGCCAGCCATCTCCCAGGTTTGTTAGCATATTGGAAATGTTTTAATCTGAGAAATTCTAATTTCCTTTCTGTTTCCTCCGTCAAAGACATAGACCAGGGATAGGCAACCTTTTTGACCCGGGGGCCGGCTTGCTGTTCCTCAGACAACTGGGGGGCCGAAGCCAAAAAATAAATAATTAAATAAATAAATAATATAGGACAACATTTTCAAATGTAGGACACATTTTTTAAATGGAGGACATGCAAAAAAATTGATGCTTTTTAAAAAATGTTAATATAAATGCATGTTTCTTAGCCATGAACAAAATAGAGGACATTTGGGCATTATTCCTAGACAGATGACAGAAATGTACTTTCCTTTTGGTCAACCCCCCTCCCCCATTCCAAACAGCACATTTGGGCATTGAACATGGCTTTACTTAACATGGCCTCTTGCATATTTCAGAGGCTTACTGCATAACCAAACTCTTTGGGTTTCACACTGAACATGAGTTCACATGGCTATGCATATTTGACATGTAAAGCTGGTTTAGCAAGAAGTGATTTGCCCTAGGTTTCATGTGTCTTGCACCAACTATACTACTCAGAAGTGTGTACTTGGTCAAGGGACTTTGGTTTTTCTTCACTGCGCATGAGTTTGTAAAAATCAGAGCAACTTGCATTGGCCATGCCTCAGAAGCTGGCTGATATCAATATCACCATCATCACCACCACCATCATTGTCACAACAAGGCAGCATTATAAGGACAAAAAACGCACAGAAAGACAATTTGGAAAGTCACACACTCTCAGCTTCAGAAAGAGTGGGCCCATATCTCAAAAGCTGACTGATATCAATAAATAAGGGGGAAATATATAAATAAGGGTAAAATGTACATGGGAATATAATTAAATCCAGGGGGAAATGTACATGGGACTATAATTAAATCCAGGGGGAAATAGACATGGGAATATAATTAAATCCAGGGGGAAATAGACATGGGAATATTATTAAATCCAAGGGGAAATAGACATGGGAATATTATTAAATCCAGGGGGAAATGTACATGGGACTATAATTAAATCCAGGGGGAAATAGACATGGGAATATAATTAAATCCAGGGGGAAATAGACATGGGAATATTATTAAATCCAAGGGGAAATAGACATGGGAATATTATTAAATCCAGGGGGAAATAGACATGGGAATATTATTAAATCCAGGGGGAAATAGACATGGGAATATTATTAAATCCAAGGGGAAATAGACATGGGAATATTATTAAATCCAGGGGGAAATAGACATGGGAATATTATTAAATCCAGGGGGAAATAGACATGGGAATATTATTAAATCCAAGGGGAAATAGACATGGGAATATTATTAAATCCAGGGGGAAATAGACATGGGAATATTATTAAATCCAGGGGGAAATAGACATGGGAATATTATTAAATCCAAGGGGAAATAGACATGGGAATATTATTAAATCCAGGGGGAAATAGACATGGGAATATTATTAAATCCAGGGGGAAATAGACATGGGAATATTATTAAATCCAGGGGGAAATAGACATGGGAATATTATTAAATCCAAGGGGAAATAGACATGGGAATATTATTAAATCCAAGGGGAAATAGACATGGGAATATTATTAAATCCAAGGGGAAATAGACATGGGAATATTATTAAATCCAAGGGGAAATAGACATGGGAATATTATTAAATCCAAGGGGAAATAGACATGGGAATATTATTAAATCCAGGGGGAAATAGACATGGGAATATTATTAAATCCAGGGGGAAATAGACATGGGAATATTATTAAATCCAGGGGGAAATAGACATGGGAATATTATTAAATCCAGGGGGAAATAGACATGGGAATATTATTAAATCCAGGGGGAAAGAGACAGGGGAATATTATTAAATCCAGGGGGAAATGCATATTGGAAATGGTACCTTCCTCCTCCTCCTCCTCCTCCTCTTGTTGCTCATTTTTGGAGCCAAAGGGGTTTAGGAAACAACGGCCCTTTCTTTCCCTTCCCTCTGGGCCAGAGGTCCTCCTCCTCCTCCTCCTGCTCTTCCCAAGTTTCTCTTCCTCATTGAGGCTGGCCAATGGCAGAGTGGGGCTAGAAACAGCCCCCCCCCCGCCATTTTGCTATTGGCCGGCCCCTGCCAGGCTCCCTCAAGAGAAGGAGCTGCTCTTTGCAAGCCCCGTAAGCAAGCAAGCGCAAACAAGGGCTTGCAAGAGGTGCCTCCGCCCGGAGAAGGAGAGCACAGAGGCGCAGGAAGAGGAGGAGGAGGCGGAGGAGGCTGCCGACTGGCCCAAAGGCCTTGGCGGCGGCGGCGCCTGCAGCAGGACCGGGCGGGGGCTGGATCTGGCTCCTCCCCGGGCCGGATCCGGCCCGCGGGCCGTAGGTTGCCGATGCATGACATAGACAGTTGCTTTTGTAACAGCATAATTTCCTTTCGGATTGTCGCATTCTTTGGATTTTCCTGTTGCTCTTTTTCGTTTTTCCTTAAATCTTCCGTGATTGTCTGCATTTGTTTTTCCCTATTCTTCTTATATTCAAAGTTTTGTTTCATAAAAAAGCCCCTCATTACTGCCTTAGATGCCTCCCAAATGGTTATTTGATCTATTCCTTCCTTCACATTTTCTTGGAAGTACCATTTCAATTCTTGCTTTGCTCTTTCTATTATTTTCAAATTCTGTAATAATTTCTCATTCAGAGACCAATTAAAAGCGGTTTTATTCCTTTTAAGTTTCATGGTTATGGGATTATGATCCGATAGAGATTTAGATAAAATGTCCATTTTCTTAGTTTAGAGACATATTGATTTAGATCCTAAAAAAATCAAATCTAGAAAAAGATCTATGCCTGTTAGAAAAGAAAGCATAATCTCTGGCATCCCCATAAAGATGTCTCCATATATCTGTCACTTTGAGGTTATCCACTAGTTTAAAGAAAGAGGAAGGCAATTTGCCTTGGTTTCTTTTCTTCCTGTTAGTACGGACCTATCTAAACCTGGGTTTATAACAGCATTCCAGTCCCCCATCATTAAGATGTCTGTATAATCCAGCTGTGTAACAGCCTTATACACCTGCTGATAACATTTATCCTTGTTCTCTTGAGTACCATAAATACCCACTAAAAGTACTTTCTTCCCTTGCATATCAATTTCCACTCCTATATGATGTCCATTCATGTCATTTTGCACCTCTCTAGCCTGAAAAGATTGGTTTATATACATTACTAATCCCTTTTTCTTTTTGGTTGAGGATGAAATGAATTAATTGCCTAGCTTTTTATTTTTCAACAATTTAATATCCCTCCGTCTTATATGGGTTTCTTGTAGACAGATAACATCCTTTTTTGTTTCCCTAAATAATGGAATTTCCCCCCTTATTGTTGTGAATTTAAGCCATTTATATTCCAGGATAAAATCTCCATCTGGATTTATACTTTTTTTCTTTCTTTCTTCCTTTTCTTTTTCTTTTATTTATCTTTATATTATTTTCTATTTTCTTTCCCCACCAAGACTTTGAATTTACCTTTTTTCCATTTTGCTTAAGCTCTTGTTTATCTATGGTATCAGTACTTACTTGTTCTATATTCTCCTCCTCTTTATCCGATTTATTCTCTTGTTCATCCTCTCCCTCGCTGTTACTTGAGATTACATCGTCCGACGGTTCCTCTTCCTGTGGGGTTTTTCCATTCTTTTCCTCCTCAAGATCTTTGTCTGTATCCATAGACTCAATCTTTTTCCCGTATTTGGACCAAAATTCTTTAGCTTTCTGGACTGAATTTAATTTGTACCATTTTTGTTTCCATTTCACTGAAATCCCTTCCAGTTTTTCCCATCTATTGAGGCTGTTATTTCTGTTAAGGCTGGTGGTAATAAATTTAAAGTTCCCTTGTTTTTGGAGAATCCTTTTTGGAATATCTTTAAAGAGTTTCAGTTCTTCACATTCTACTATTAAAGGTTTCTCATAACTTAGGAACAGTAATTTGTCTCTTATTTTTTTCCTAACAAATGATATCACAATGTCTCTTGGTAGATCTTTACTTTTTGCGACTTGAGAGTTGATCCTAAATGTTTTATTAATTTCCTTGTTAAATTCCTGATGAGGAATTTCCATATAGTCAGCTAATATCGGGGTTAAATGTTCATATAAATGTTCAAACTTCTCTTCTTTCAGCCCTCTAATCTTCAGTGAGTTTTCCCTTTGCTTTAATTCTTCTAGAGCTTTCAGGTCCAGTTGCATCTCTTGTTGTTGACTAATTAGGATTGTTTTCTCATCAAGTTTTTGTGATTTTTCTTGCAAATTGTCAATTCTTGCTATCACTTGGTTTATTTCTTTCCCACCTCCTCCAGAGAGTTTTTGATTCCCTTTAGCTCCGCCTTCAGTTCCGATTTTATATCCTGTTTCAAATCTTTCTTTAGGTCTTTAATCTCTTGTTTAAGATTCCTTTCTATGTCCTTCCCATTTTTCTCCATCTGAGCTGAAAGCCTTCTAATCTCCTCCATAATAGAGGGCTGATCCAATGAGTTTCTTCTATTCTGTTGAGTGGCGGCCTTTGCTGCCATCATTCTTGTATTCATAACAGTCCACTTCAATACACCACTCAGGGTTCAAATTCCAGATAATCAAATAATTATAATCAAATGAAAGTTGTTATCCAGGTCTCGCTACTGAATATCGTTGCAACTCTTGTTCCCGTCCACCTTACCGCCAAACTGCTTTATTTTGTTATTGGTGTTAAGGTCTCTCTTTATTCCCTTACATTCATGAATTTCCACTTGGATCCCTTCTTTATTTCAGGTCTCGTATTTTCCCTCTATTCACCTTTAGCTTCTAAATTTAATGTTCTTTATGACTCTATAGTCAATGAACTGTACAGATTAAAGTTAGTTCAGGGAACCAGGGAACCAGCAATTATTCTTAATTGAGTGTAGTTTTATTTCTTCAATCCTTTCCTCATCCTCTATTCTCTACTGCTAGGTATTTCTTTCCAATCTTCCTTTTCGTCTTGTCTCTGTATCTTCTAATTCCACTTTAGAATTCCTCTTCCCAAAATCTTAGGTAGCTGGTCATTACTTTTAAGTCTTTGCTCTTAAGAGTCCTTCTAAACTTTATAATCTTTTATATTGAAGCTGTTTGTTATCTTCTAAATATTTCTTAATATTTGGAAAGTGTCATATGAGAAGGGTCAATGCTCAGAGTTCTTGGACAAAGAGTACTCTATTCTTTGGTTATCTTCTAAAACCTTCAACCTTCAATTCCTGGATATGCAGTCTCCTCTTTCTCCTCTTTTCCTTCAAGCTTGGTTCCGTTACTCTTTTACTTTTGCTCCTCTGTGTTCTTTTGTTCAGCTTACTCTGGCCCTCTCTCCTCTCTCCCCTCCTTCAGATCTCCTTCCGTCTGTACTCACACTCCAGTTTCTTCTTTCAGCGCTCTTAAATATACTTCCAATCTCTATGATTCTAACATAATTCCTTTTAAAAGTCCATCACTTGTATTAATCTTCCAATAATCTGAAGTAGTACAGTGTAACAAGAAAAAGAAGTTCCATTCCACTCTCCGTTCTCTATCCAGTCACAGCTGGCTGCTTCTCACTCCTACAACCAGCTCCAACACAGCTGCAGCGGGAGATGCGGTTTCTGCTTCTACCAAACTTATATAAGGCTACATGCTTCTCTTATTTGATATAAAGGTAATTTCTGACAGATAATTTTAGATAGGGAGAGCTTGATAGCTTCGCTTTTAATTTCTTAGTCGCTTGCCTGTATGTTGCTGCTAAAAACCCCCGGCAAAGGCACTTGTAGCCAAAGGCTCCGTTCGCGACTTGGCTCCTCCGTGTGATGTCTGCTGTTGGAATCCAATCTTATAAGAATCCACACAGAGCCCAATCTTCATGTAGGAGCAGTAAGTTTATTCATCCTTAGGCTACTGAGCACAGCCAGTCGCAGGAGAGTGAGATGAGGAAGAGAGAGCAATCAATCCCTCTCCAACCCTCTTAATAGTATATATACAGTGGTACCCCGGGTTACGAAAGTAATTCGTTCCGCCGCCGCTTTCGTAACCCGGAAACTTTCGCTAGCCGAAAAAGCCCATAGGCTTTAATAGCGAAAGCCGCGATTCCGTGTGAAATCGCGCCGAAAAGCACCAAAATTTCTTTCGCAACCCGGAATAACCTTCGTAACCCGGAAACAATTAATTAAGTGAATTTCTTTCATAACCCGGAAATTTCGTAAGGCGGCGCATTCGTATCCCGGGGTACCACTGTATACTACAGCTGATATCACTAAGGGCTGTGTCTTAAAGGTACCTTACATCACATCTCCCTTTCATGGAAATATAAAAACAATTATACACTTTAGAAAATAATACATTGTATACAGAATTTTAAAAACATAAGTAGAAAACATAAATACAAAGAATACAATATTTCTCATTGACCTAACTTACACAAATCATAAAAAGCCACCTTAGGGCCAAGGTGCATTTTCAAGGAGTATATCTCTCTGGCCTAAACACTGGTCTACCATATGATGTTATATATGTCGGTTGCCTATCTGTTGTTGATGTTTGCACCTCATCATTATTCTCAGGAGCCCCACCATATCCATTGGTTAATGCATCTGGTCTTACACTTCTGTCTCTAATAATTTCTGGCATCCGTTTTCTTAATTGGCGTCTATTACGCCGATATATCCTACCATTAAGAGTCTTTATTTGGTATGACCGTGGTTGTTTACATTTTTCTATCACTGTGGCAGGAAGCCATCTTTCCTTGTGGTCATTAGATTGCATCCAAACTGCATCTCCCTCTTGTAATGGTTGAAGTGATTTAGCTGTTCGATCACAAAAATGTTTTTGTCTTTGCTGAACTCTTTGTAGATCCTGATACACATTAATAGGAATCTTAGGGCATAATAAACCAGTTGTTATGGGAAGTTTACTTCTCAACATCCTGCCCATCAACATTTGTGCAGGCGAATATGACAACCCTGTGACTGGTGTATTGCGATATTCCAACAACGCAAGATGTAAATCCCCACCAGCCTTCTTTACTTTGTTCATAAGCTGTTTGATAGACTGAATTGCTTGTTCTGCCATACCATTAGATTGTGCATATCCTGGACTACTAAAGCATTGTTCAAACCCCCATTCTTTAGCAAATGTTTTAAATTCTTGACTAGCAAATGGCATGTTATCACTCACCACTATTCTTGGTATCCCATGGCGAGCAAACACAGACTTGAGCCTACAAATTACAGTTTTGGCAGTTTTATCAGGTAGACTTATTATTTCTGGATATTTTGAAAAGTAATCAACTATCAACAGAAATGGACAACTATCCTGTTCAAAAATATCTATCCCCACCTTTTCCCATGGTACTTCAGGGATATCATGTGGTTTGAGTGGTTCCTTTTGGTTGTTTGGAGCAAAACATGCACAAACACTACAGCTCCCTACAGCCAGCTCAATATCTCTTGACATACCAGGCCAATACATTAATTTCCTTGCTCTTTCTGTGGTCCTTTGAATCCCTTGATGGGACTCATGAAGTTGTGTAAGTACATTTTGTCTTTGACTTGTTGGAATAATCATTCTTTCTCCCATAAAAAGAACTCCATCCTGGCACCACACATGATCTTTAACTGGCCAGAAAGATTTTGCTATTGGACTTACATCTCTCATATATTGTGGCCATCCTTGATCTAGGTATGTTTGAACCATCTTAAGCTGGGGATCACATTTTGTTGCCTCTTGTATTATACACACTTTGTCAGGATGCATTGCTAAAGCATTCACCTCATGTATTACTTTCTCATCTCCCATGGAATGCTCTTCACTAAAAGGAGGATCTACAGTGGCTCTTGACAAGGTATCAGCCAGATACATAAGTTTACCAGGGGTATATACAATGTTAAGTTGATACCTTTGAAGCTGCAAAAGCATTCGTTGCAATCGAGCAGGGGCACTGCCTATTGGTTTTTTACAGATTGACTCTAAAGGCTTGTGATCAGATTGAACTAACACAGTTTTACCAAACACATACTGATGAAACTTTCGTACCGCATATACAACCGCAAGCAATTCTTTTTCTATTTGTGCATAATTTTTTTCTGCTGAGTTAAGTGACCTAGAGGCATAGGACACCGGCTTGTTGTCCTGAAGCAGACATGCTCCTAAGCCATCTTTTGATGCATCTGCCTGAATTACAACTGGCTTTGTCACATCAAAATATTGAAGCACAGGTGTGCTACACAACTTTTGTTTGATAGCATCAAAGGCTTTTTGATGTTCTGGCATCCACTGAAAAACTACATTCTTTTTTAATAGGTTTCTCAATGGGGCCGTCAGCTCTGCCTCTTGTGGAATATACTTTGCCAAATATTGTACTGACCCTAAAAATCTCAGGAACCCCTGTCTATCCTCGGGCGGTTTCATTTCTTGGACAGCCTTAACTTTCTCAGAATCTGGTCTGACTCCTTCAGCAGTCACTATGTGACCCATGTATTTTACAGAGTTTACCTTAAACTGGATCTTTTCTTTATTAAATTTAATGTTGTTGGCACGTGCTGTTTTCATAACCTGGTGTAAAATTTCATCATGCTGTTCCACTGTTTCTGCTGCTATAATCATATCATTTGCTATCATATGTACACCTCTTATATGTCCAAATGTTTCTTGGTTCTTTTGTTGAAAAACCTCACTTGCAGATTTAAGCCCGAATGGTAAGCGATTAAAACAATACCTTCCCCATGGCGTATTAAATGTACATAATCTGGATGATGCTTTATCCAGTTTTACCTGCCAATAACCATCTTTTTCATCTATGATTGTAAACAATTTTTTTCCAGCTAACTGACTCAGGATTTCTTCAACTGTTGGGATGGTATAATGTTGCCTTCTAATTGCCTTGTTTAAATCTCGTGGGTCAAGACATATACGCAGAGTGCCATTCTTTTTTTCTGTGATAACAAGGCTGCTCACCCAATCTGTAGGTCCTATCACTTTTGTTATAACTCCTGTATTTTCCATCTGACTGAGTGTATCCTTTAATTTATCATATATTGCAAAAGGCACTCCCCTACATCCTTGGACAACAGGAGCAACTGTCGGATCAATGTATATGTGATGACATCCTTGAAACTCACCCAAACCTTGAAAAATCTCAGGATATAAGCTGACTAATTTTTCTTGTGTTAACGACCCAGCTGTGTGTATGAGATCTATCCGACGAACTAACTCTAATTTCTCACAAGCTGGTCTACCTAGTAATGGAATTGCAGAGCAATCTGTTACATAAAACAATAATTTATGCACCCCTTTTGCTGTACTGCATTCAAACTCAGCCATTCCCATTGGTTGTATTTTTGTCCCACCATATGCTACAAGAACTGCATTGCTCTTAATCAGTGGCTTTGTACCAGGTATCCTAGAAAATATTTTGAATGGTAACACATTTGCTTCAGCCCCAGTGTCTAACTTAAAATTAACTATATAGTCTCTTATAGAAACATCAGCAAACCACCCTGTATTGTTCAGTTCTTTGTCTAATTCTGCTATCAATAGGTTACTTACACACAACTCATGAATATGTTGTCTGTTTTGTCTGTTTTCAGGATTAGCCATTTTTGTCCTGCATAACTTGGCATAATGGTTTTTCTTGCCACACTTATTACAAGTTTTTCCAAATGCTAAGCATCTCTGAGGTTCATGAATTGTGCCACAACAGCCACACCTGTTCTGACTTTTCCATTTATCTCTAGTTCTTAAGTCTTTTACTCTCAAAGCTTGAGTTGCAATTTCTTCATTATCTCCGTTTGCAGTCCCTCTGATATCTCCATGAGCCTCCTGTAATTCACACACTCCTTCAAAAGTTGTTGTCATAGTTGTCAGTTGTGCTCTCGTTATCTCATCAACACGGCATATTTCCACAGCCTTCTCAAGTGTAAGGTCTGTTTCTTTCAAAAGCTTTTCTTTCAGTCTTTCTTCCTTTATGCTAAAAACAACTTTATCTCTTATCATGTCATTAATTGCAGTTCCAAATTCACAACTGGCTGCTTTCAATTTAAGCTCAGCAATAAATTGTTCATTTCTCACTCCTGGATTCTGTATATGGTTCCAGAAACAAAATCTTTCAAAAACAACATTCTTTCTCTGCAAGAAGTAGGTTCTAAACTGTTCTAGAACCTCTGACATGTCTTTTGGATTCTCATCAGCAAAAACAAAGGTGTTATACACAGAAATTCCTTCTTCTCCCACACAATGCAGCAGGATAGCTATCTGCCGCTTCTTTGCTACATTGTCAAGTCCTGCAGCAGTAATATATAACTGAAAAGCCTGTTCCCATTTTCTCCAATTCTGAGCCATGTTACCTTCCATATTTAGAGGAGGGGGAGGCTGAAGTGAATCCATATCTTAATGCACTCTTCCTGTGAAATATACAAAGTCCAAGTTGCAGTACAGGAAGGTTTTACTTCTGACACCATGTGATGTCTGCTGTTGGAATCCAATCTTATAAGAATCCACACAGAGCCCAATCTTCATGTAGGAGCAGTAAGTTTATTCATCCTTAGGCTACTGAGCACAGCCAGTCGCAGGAGAGTGAGATGAGGAAGAGAGAGCAATCAATCCCTCTCCAACCCTCTTAATAGTATATATACACTACAGCTGATATCACTAAGGGCTGTGTCTTAAAGGTACCTTACATCACACTCCGCTTCTCCCCTTTGCGCAGGTCGCCCTCCAGTTCACTGCCAAAAAGGGGGATCTTCGGAAACAGGGTAGCTCTGTCAGGGTCCTCTTGAACCCCTGTGGAGAGGGGGTTTGCTGGACAAGTTGCGGTGATGGAAAACTGCCAGGTCCAGAAAAAAAGCCCCAAAATGGGAGTTCTTGGCGGAGCCCTGCCAAAACCCTCCTTGCGCGTTCGTTAGCCGGGCAGAAGTCCAGAGATGTTGTTTTAAGGCCAAACATATCCAGCATTCACCTTAAATCCGCAACTCAGCCTTTGTCTGCGGTGTCCATCTATACATTCAAGTCTAAACATAACCCAACATTTGAGAACCACAAAACATGCCAAAAACAAGACAGGGAAAAGCCCCACAGATTTATTCCTGACACCACTGGACTTAATAAAACATTAAAGGTACCAAATAACTGATGAGGCATATGAGCTTGAGCCTTCCCCTGCAGATAAGATTGTCGGGATTCATATTCATGGGAGTAATAAGTTGTACAAGCTGTCCTCAACCTTTGATGTAACGCGCATTATGGCTTTCCAAACAATGCATGATTGTTCCATATGGAGCTTTGTATGCAGCCAGGGTTTTGGTTGGCACCATGTGACTAAGCGAGTACATAAAATCAAAGAATCATAGAGTTGGAAGAGACCCGAAGGGCCATCCAGTCCAACCCATTGTGCCATGCAGGAACTCTCAAAGCACCCCCCGAGAGATGGCCATCCAACCTCTATTTAAAGACCTCCAAAGAAGGAGACTCCACCAAAATCTCCAAGGGAGTTTGTTCCACTGTCAAACAGCCCTTACTGTCAGGAGGTTCCTTCTAATGTTGAGCTGGAATCCTTTTTCCTTGAGCTTGCATCCATTGTTGTGGGTCCTGTTCTCTGGAGCAGCAGAAAACAAGCTTTCTTGAAGGAGGTCTTAATGGTGCCAGAACTTCTAGGGCAGTTTTTGTTATGGCTTTGAGGGGAGCCCTCAGGAGGGAAGGGCAGCGCAGGGGGTTAAATGGTCCCCTCCTCCCTCTCCTTGTCAAAACCTCTCCTTCCTTCCTTCCTTCCTATGAGGAGACTCGGCAGGAATGGAGTCAAAGGTGTGGAGGAGGGAAGGAAGGGTCTGCTTTCCCTGGCAGAAAGCTTCTCAGGTGTGTGTGTGTGTAGGAGTCCTGGTGGCATAGTGGTTAAAATGCCTGTACTGCAGCCACTCACTCCCAAACCATAAGGTTGCACATTCAATACCAGCCAGGGTTCAAGCCTGACTCAGGGTTACATCCTTCCAAGCAGGCAACAAAATTAAGGACCCAGGTTGTTGGGGACAATTAGTGAGACTGCTTAGTTCAGTATGAAGCTGCTGTTACTGTGTGTGTGCATGCATGCATGCATGCATATATGTTTGTCTCTATGTATGTGTGAGTGTGTATATATGTATAGATGTGTTTGTGTGTGTATACAGTATGTTTCTGTGTGTGTGCACCTGTGTATGGATGTGTGTGTGTATATATATATGTGTATATACACACACATATTCACAGACCCCTGTATCTACTCTCTGGTGTTGTTCCCCTTTCCTGGCCTTTTCTTCTTTATCTCGGTCTCTGTGAGAGAGATCATAGAATCATAGAGTTGGAAGGGACCACAGCGGTCATCCAGTCCAACCTCCTGCATGCAGGAACTCAAAAAGGTAAAAGACATAGATATATACACACACAAACACACACGCATACATTCACACATTTTGTTTTGTATTCTGTATTGTTGTATTCTTCTGTTTTGTACACCGCTTTGATCAATGTGGAAAAGCGGTATAGAAATACATTTATTATTATTATTATTATTATTATTTATTCCCCGCTCTTCAGCCAAGGCTATCATGTAATTACATATATATTACAGAATATATATAAGTATGCTTTTAATAGAGTGACTGCAGGGCAATTAAAGTTTCATAAGACTTCAGCCTTTGTTAAGAAAACAGAAATATTTAAATATCAAAAATATGAAAGCTAAGCTTCTTAAAATCTAAGGTTAAATCAGCAGAGTAGCAGAAAGATGTCCTTGTTTAGCTCTGTTTCCCAACGGAGAGGGAGAGATCCTCCTTAGATTGGGTTGATCCTCCCATCTTGCTCCCAGAGGCAGGGACTATGAAGAACAAAAGACCCTCCTGGCCCCCAAAGTGGGAAGAAGGGAAACCCAGGGGAGGTCAGTCCCTTCCTGCCTCACTGGACTGTTTTTCTCACCAATGGACCCTCCACCTGAAGGCCAATTTGCTGGTCTCCGAGAGTCCCAAAGGGACCCTTAGAGGCCGGCAAATGCGAGGGGGGGAGGGAAAAGGGGGACAGAAGCTCCGCCCCCTGGGGGTAGAAGCCCCGCCCCTGTCACGCAAACTACAAAAGGTTCGCCATCACTGTCATAAATCAACCAATGGAGCCCTGGGATTTATAGCACTTTCTTTCACAGACACCAAACAAAATGCCTTCAACCACTCATTTTGTTGGAGAATCCTAGACCACAAAGGACATCCAGTCCAACCCCCCTTCTGCCATGCAGGAACTCTCCATCAAAGCATCACCTGGGACAGATGGTCATCCAGCCTCTGTTTACTCACAGCAAAGGAAATACAGGGGAGGGAGTTCATCGCGCATGGGAGTTTATTTAAGGCCAGTGCCACAAACAATTCAATGGAGGAAGAAAACTAGAATCATAGAATGGCTGAGCTGCGAATCAAACCCTAGTCCTTGGAGTCATAGTCCAGCACTCAAACCATTATGTCACGTTATAGGGATATGTTCCTATCATATATCATAACTCAACCAAAGGAGTCGGGATTTGTAGCGCTTTCTCTCACAGGCACCAAACAAAATGTCTTCAACCACTCATTTTGTTGGAGAATCCTAGAGTTGGAAGAGACCACAAAGGACATCCAGTCCAACCCGCCCTTCTGCCATGCAGGAACTCTCCATCAAAGCATCACCTGGGACAGATGGTCATCCAGCCTCTGTTAAAAGACCTTCAAAGAAGGAGACTCCAAAGCATCATATTCCACTGTTGAATAGCCCTTACTGCAAGGAAGTTCCTCCTAATGTTAAGCTAGAATGTCTTTTTACTTAGAGAGTGGTGGTCCCCTTCTTTGGAGGCTGGATAGCCATCTGTCAGCTATGCTTTGACTGAGAGTTCCTGCATGGCAGAAGGGGTTGGACTGAATGGCCTTTGTGGTCTCTTCCAACTCTATGGTCGTATGAACCTCTTGACAGTAAGGGCTGTTCGACAGTGGAACACACTACTTCAGCGGAGAGCAGTCGAGTCTCCTTCTTTGGAGGTCTTTAAACAGAGGTTGGATATCCATCTGTCAATGGGGATGCTTGGATTGAGAGTTCCTGCATGGCAGGGTGGGCTGGGACTGTATGGCCCTTCTTGGGCTCTCTTCCAACTGTTGGAATAGCAACAAGCTCTGTACTTGAGCCATTATAGGGTTAATGACCATTACAAGGTGAATGGAGAGCTACTGAGAGAACAAAGATGACCTCCAGCTGTATATGCATAGCTCTGATCACCTTTAGGCTCACTACCAGGCCAGCCTTATTAAGGCTCTAAAGCTGGTATACATCTGGAGGTCCTCTGTGTTCTCAGTAGCTCTCCATTAACCCTGTAATGGCTCAAGCGTAGAGCTTGTTACTATTCCAACACCAACTCTATGATTAGTCTATGCCCTTCCTGAGAGTAAGGGCTGCTAGACAGTGGAACACACTCCTTTAATGGAGAGCAATGGAGTCTTCTTCCTTGGAGGTCTTTAAGCAGAGGTTGGGTGGCCATCTGTTTCAGGGGGTCCTTTGAAGGAGAGTTCCTGCATGGCAGACGGACATCCGTCTGTCCCAGGAGGTGCTTTGACGGAGAGTTCCTGCATGGCAGACGGGCATCCGTCTGTCCCAGGAGGTGCTTTGACGGAGAGTTCCTGCATGGCAGACGGGCATCCGTCTGTCCCAGGAGGTGCTTTGCCGGAGAGTTCCTGCATGGCAGACGGGCATCCGTCTGTCTCAGGAGGTGCTTTGACGGAGAGTTCCTGCATGGCAGACGGGCATCCGTCTGTCTCAGGAGGTGCTTTGACGGAGAGTTCCTGCATGGCAGACGGGCATCCGTCTGTCCCAGGAGGTGCTTTGCCGGAGAGTTCCTGCATGGCAGACGGGCATCCGTCTGTCTCAGGCGGTGCTTTGCCGGAGAGTTCCTGCATGGCAGACGGGCATCCGTCTGTCCCAGGAGGTGCTTTGCCGGAGAGTTCCTGCATGGCAGACGGGCATCCGTCTGTCTCAGGCGGTGCTTTGCCGGAGAGTTCCTGCATGGCAGACGGGCATCCGTCTGTCTCAGGAGGTGCTTTGACGGAGAGTTCCTGCATGGCAGATGGGCATCCGTCTGTCTCAGGCGGTGCTTTGACGGAGAGTTCCTGCATGGCAGACGGGCATCCGTCTGTCTCAGGAGGTGCTTTGACGGAGAGTTCCTGCATGGCAGACGGGCATCCGTTTGTCTCAGGCGGTGCTTTGACGGAGAGTTCCTGCATGGCAGACGGGCATCTGTCTGTCTCAGGAGGTGCTTTGACGGAGAGTTCCTGCATGGCAGACGGGCATCTGTCTGTCTCAGGAGGTGCTTTGATGGAGAGTTCCTGCATGGCAGATGGACATCCTCCTGTCTCAGGAGGTGCTTTGACGGAGAGTTCCTGCATGACAGATGGACATCCATCTGTCTCAGGAGGTGCTTAGATGGAGAGTTCCTGCATGGCAGATGGGCATCTGTCTGTCTCAGGCGGTGCTTTGATGGAGAGTTCCTGCATGGCAGATGGGCATCTGTCTGTCTCAGGCGGTGCTTTGATGGAGAGTTCCTGCATGGCAGATGGGCATCTGTCTGTCTCAGGAGGTGCTTTGATGGAGAGTTCCTGCATGGCAGATGGGCATCTGTCTGTCTCAGGAGGTGCTTTGATGGAGAGTTCCTGCATAGCAGATGGACATCTGTCTCAGGCGGTGCTTTGATGGAGAGTTCCTGCATGGCAGATGGACATCTGTCTGTCTCAGGAGGTGCTTTGATGGAGAGTTCCTGCATGGCAGATGGACATCTGTCTGTCTCAGGAGGTGCTTTGATGGAGAGTTCCTGCATGGCAGATGGACATCTGTCTGTCTCAGGAGGTGCTTTGATGGAGAGTTCCTGCATGGCAGATGGACATCTGTCTGTCTCAGGAGGTGCTTTGATGGAGAGTTCCTGCATGGCAGATGGACATCTGTCTCAGGCGGTGCTTTGATGGAGAGTTCCTGCATGGCAGATGGGAATCTGTCTGTCTCAGGAGGTGCTTTGATGGAGAGTTCCTGCATGGCAGATGGGCATCTTTCTGTCTCAGGAGGTGCTTTGATGGAGAGTTCCTGCATGGCAGAGGGGCATCCGTCTGTCTCAGGAGGTGCTTTGATGGAGAGTTCCTGCATGGCAGATGGACAACCGTCTCTCTCAGGAGGTGCTTTGATGGAGAGTTCCTGCATGGCAGATGGACAACCGTCTCTCTCAGGAGGTGCTTAGATGGAGAGTTCCTGCATGGCAGATGGACAACCGTCTCTCTCAGGAGGTGCTTTGACGGAGAGTTCCTGCATGGCAGATGGGCATCTTTCTGTCTCAGGAGGTGCTTTGATGGAGAGTTCCTGCATGGCAGAGGGGCATCCGTCTGTCTCAGGAGGTGCTTTGATGGAGAGTTCCTGCATGGCAGATGGACAACCGTCTCTCTCAGGAGGTGCTTTGATGGAGAGTTCCTGCATGGCAGATGGACAACCGTCTCTCTCAGGAGGTGCTTAGATGGAGAGTTCCTGCATGGCAGATGGACAACCGTCTCTCTCAGGAGGTGCTTTGACAGAGAGTTCCTGCATGGCAGATGGACATCTGTCTCAGGAGGTGCTTTGGGGACGTTGATGTGAAAAGGGCAGTTTCCCCACAAGTGGGGCCTTCCTCTCCATCCTGGCCTTATGCCTTCTCTTCGCTTGGCGCTTTCCCTCCTTCCTTCCTTCTCCTCCTTTAACCTCCATCCCTTCAAGGGGCTCCCAGGCAGAGACTGGGCTCTGTGGGTGTTTCTCTGGCTGGAGGACCCCCATCTTGTGTGTGTGTCTGTGTTTTCTTTTGAGGGGACGGATCCAAATGTGCCCCCTTTGCCCTTTCTTTCTGCATCTTCCCAGAACGTTGACCCTCTCTGCTGGGCCTCCTCTGCAGGGCTGTTGTGAAGGGAAAGGTGTGTGTGTCTGTGGAGGGGGGCAGGATCCTGTGGGCCTCTCAGCCTTGAAGTTTGTCAGGGGGTCTCTCTCTGCCCAGAAGGGGCTTTGGAGGCTCCCCTCTTCCTCTTCCCAGGACCCCAGGGGAAACAGAGATGGAGGGCACCCCCTTCCCTTAAGGCCAAAGGGGGGGGGGGTCCTGGTCACTTCCAACCCGCCCTCCCCAATGAGTCCTTTGGGTCTCTGTCCTCTGCTGCCCCTCTTCTGCCTCGGGATAAAGCCCTTGGCCCTCCTTGGGAAACAGCCTCCTCTTCCTCCTGTTGATCCTCCTGAGGGGACCGCTGGGAGGCAGTGCGCATGCTCACGGGCACATCCCCCCCCTCCCTCCCTGGCAAACTGTGAGGGCAGCAGCGGCTGAAAGTAAGCCAGCCCACATCCCCTCCAACTCTCCTGCGCATGCTCAATGGCAGACATCTTCCTTCCTGGCAGGCAGTGAGGGCAGCAGCGGCTTCAGGGGCTGAGATTGAGCATGCTCACAATCGGACATCTTCCTTCCTGGCAGGCAGTGAGGGCAGCAGCGGCTTCAGGGGCTGAGATTGAGCATGCGTAGTGCTCCCAAAGCCTATCCTCCATCTTCTCATTCTTCTTCCTGTGCTGTTTGGCCTTTGAGGGGATCCCTGAGGAGAGAAGAAGAAGGGAAGGACTTTGCTGGGGCTGCAAGGCACTGGGACTCCTCTCCTTCCTTCCTTCCTTCCTTCCTTTGAGGAGACTTGGAGGAGGCTGCAATGGAGCCGAAGGTGAGGAGCTGGACTGAGGAAGGAAAGGGAGGCGGGGAAGGCTCTGCATTGGAAATAGAGAGGATTCTATAGCTCTATACTCTCTCTGTCTGTGTCTTTGTATGTGTATATATATATATATATGGAATTAGGGTTGCCCTATGTCAGGACCTCCAAACCCGGACAAATGTAGGACAACATTTTCAATGGAGGACGTGAAAAAATTGGACGACTTTTTAAAAAAATGTTAATGTAAATGCATGTTTCTTAGGCATGCTCAAAATGGAGGACATAAAGTACAGAAATGTACTTCCCTTTCTGGCCAACCCCCCTCACCCCCCCCCCCATTCCAAACAGCACATTTGGGCATTGAACATGGCTTTATTGGACATGGCAATCTCTTGCATGTTTCAGAGGCTTATTCCATAACCAAACCCCATGGGTTTCACACTGAACATGGGTTCACATGGCTGTGCATATCGAACATGTCAAGGTGGTTAAACAAAAAGTGGATTTGCCGTTTCAGGTTTCTTGCACCAACTATACTTCTCAGAAGTGTGTACTTAGAATCATAGAATCATAGAGTTGGAAGAGACCCCAAGAAGGGCCCTGATCCAGGCCAACCCCCTTCTTCTGCCCTGCAGGAGATCCAAATCAAAGCATCCCCATTGACAGATGGCCATCCAGCCTCCGTTTGAAGACCTCCAAGGAGGGAGACTCCACTACACTCCGAGGAAGGAGTTACTCTCAGGAAGTTCCTCCTAATGTTGAGCTGGAATCCCTTTTCCTGGAGCTTGCATCCATTGTTCCATTGGGTCCTGTTCTCTGGAGCAGCAGAAAACAAGCTTGCTCCCTCCTCAATATGACATCCTTTCAAATATTTAAACAGGGCTATCATATCACCTCTTAACCTTCTTTTCTCCAGGCTAAACATCCCCAGCTCCCTGAGTCATTCCTCATAGGACATGGTTTCCAGACCCTTCGGCATTTTGGTCTACCTCCTTTGGACACGCTCCAGTTTCTCAATGTCCTTTTTGAATTGTGGGGCCCAGATCTGGACACAATATTATTCCAAGTGGGGCCTGACCAAAGCAGAATAGAGTAGGACTATTACTTTCCTTGATCTGGACACTAGACTTCTATTGATGCAGCCTAAAATTGGCCTTTTTAGCTGCTGCATCGCACTGTTGACTCATGTTCAACTTATGGTCTACTTGGACTCCCAGATCCCTTTCACACAGATAAGTCTCTCCTTGAGCCAGGTGTCCTGTTCTCTGGAGCAGCAGAAAACAAGCTTGCTCCCTCCTCAATATGACATCCCTTCAAATATTTAAAGAGGGCTATCATCATATCGTCTCGTAACCTTCTCTTCTCCAAGCTAAACATCCCCAGCTCCTTAAGTTGTTTCTCATAGGGCTTCATGGTTTCCAGATTCTTCACCATTTTATTCATCCTCCTTTGGACACATGGCTCCAGTTTCCCAACGTCCTTTTTGAATTGTGGTGACCAGAACTGGACACAGTATTCCAGATGAAGCCTCACCAAAGCAGAATAGAGTGGCACTATTACTTCCCTTGATCTAAACACTATACTTTTATTGATGCAACCTAAAATCGCATTGGCCTTGTTAGCTGCAGCATTGCATTGTTGACTCATGTTCAACTTGTGGTCTACTTGGACTCCTAGATCCCTTTCACATGTGTAAGTCTCTTGTTCAGCCAGGTGTCCCCCATAATCCTATATCTGTGTATTTCATTTTCCCACCCTAAGTGCAGTACCTTACATTTCTCCGTGTTGAATTTCATTTTGTTAGCTTTGGCCCAGCTTTCTAGTCTATTCAGGTCATTTTGAATCTTGATCCTGTCCTCTGGAGAATTAGCTACTCCCCCTAATTTGGTGTCATCTGCAAATTTGATAACTATGCCCCCAATTCTGCCATCCAAGTCGTTGATAAAGATGTTGAATAGCAAACTGGGCCCAGGACAGAGCCCTGAGGGACCCCACCAGCCACTTCTCTCCAGGATGAAGAAGATGAGCCATTGCTGAGCATCCTTTGGCTTCGGCCGGTCAACCAATTCCAAATCCATGTAACAGTTCCCTTGTCTAGCCCACATTTCACAAGCTTGTTTGCAAGAATGTCATGGGGAACTGCCAGGCTTCCAATTGCATTCTTCCTCTTTCAACAAGAGGCTGTACTTTGGGAAAAGGGACAGCTTTATTGAAGAAGGAGATACATACAATAGAAGTGACTTTTTTAATATATATTTTTATTTTTTTTATTTTCCACAATATACAAAATATTCCACATTAAAGTTTACCGTACGCATGTAAAACACAATTATAGTTAAGTCACTGTCAAAACACATAGGAATGCTCTTCTAAGTACAGCATCAAAGTAGATTTCTTTTACCACTCGGTCCCTGAGAGTGTAAGATTTCCCTTTTATGGTACATTACCCCCTTTTAAAAGGACCACCTTTCCCTGATTTCCCCCCATTTTTTTCATACGCTTGATTTGAATTTCCCGCTATGAGCATCATAAGCTGGTCCTTCATAGTTAATTCCTGCACTTTACGCTTCCAGTCTAGTAAATCCAGTATGATACTTGCTTTCCAGTATCTTGCGAGCTCCATATGGGCTGCTGTAATGAAATATAAAATTATGCTAGTGAGGTCATTATTCAGATTACAATGGATGATGTCGGTGATGTTTAATAAGAACAGTTCAGGGGAAAGGGGGATATGGATCTCTATCACTTCTTGGAATCCTTTATGGATTATTTCCCAATATTTCTGTACTTCCCCACATTTCCACCATTCTTCCAATTTTCCCTTTACACTTCCAACATAGTGGACCACAGTTTGGATTCATTTTTGCTAAGCGAGAAGGGGTTCACTACCATCCGTAAAATATTTTAAGGAAATGTTCTTTAAGAGTGTTACACCTTGTAAATTTTTGAGTATTCATCCAAGACTTTTCCCACATTGTTATGGGAATTGCCTTTCCTAAATTCTGCATCCATTTTATCATGGTTTCCTTAATAAATTCTTCTTCCATTTCAATGTCCAATAATACTCTATATGTCTTTTTAACAAATCCTTTTTCTCCTCCTAAGACAATTTTATCAAATTCTGTCCATTCTGGTTCTATTCCATCCTTATTAACATCTTTATTAAAGTCATTCCTTAATTGGATATATCGAAGCCAATTCATTTTTATTCCTTGCTGATCTAATTGAGTTTGGGTCTTCATTTCTATTTTCCCATTGACTGTTGTCAGATAATCATTATATTTTAACCAACTGTAACCTCCATAGTCTTCATTTTTGCGAAATGCTTCCAGCTGGGGATTTTTGAGTACAGAAACTTCTTGTAAGAGTTCCATGTTTTAATCATGACTTTTCGTATACTATGTGCTTTAAAGGTTTTGTCTGTCTGATCCTGTCGTAGGTCCATATGCCATCCTGCCTTTCGATCTGCTCCTTCCACTTCCAACAGTTTCGGGTTTTCTAGAACCATCCAATCTCTTGCCCACAATTGTGTACACGCTTTGTAATATAACTCCAGGTTGGGAAGCCCCATTCCGCCTTTTTCCTTTTTGTCTTGGAGTACCTTGAAAGAAAGGGAAGAAAACTAAAAAGCGGTAAAAAGAAGAAAATTAAGAGTGGCGAAAAGGGGGAGGGAAAAGACTTCGGGGAACTTATATAATTAATAATTACAATGTCAATTAAGGTCCTGACATGGAATGGAAACAAAGTATTTCATTTTCTAAACAAAGAAAATGCAAGTATAATTTGTTTACAAGAAACACACGTAAAAAATAAAGAGAGTAATATACTAAAAACAGCCATTTGGGATCTCTATATATAACGTCATGCGATCATTAAAAGAAAAGGGGTCGCAACATATATCAAAAACAACATTAAATCAAAAGAAGTGTTTAAAGACAATAACGGTTTGTATGTGGCATCAGAAATAGAAATGCAAATAGGAAAAATACTTATAATTAATATATATGCCCCGCTAGTCAAAAGAGCTAAGTTTTTTAATGAATTAAAACAAAAATTACAAAACCATAAATATGATAAGTTAATTATAACTGGTGACTGGAATGGGGTTATCAACCCCGCAGTTGACAGATTACCTGGATCAAATAAATATAATCACCAAGGGAAAGCGGCTCTAAAACTAGTACAGGAAAATGACATGGTAGATATATGGAGATTACATCACAAAGAGACTAAAGATTTTTCTTTTTAATCCGGGCGATTTAATTCGTGGTTTAGAATTGACATTATGTTCATATCTAAAATTTTATGTAAAAAGTAACCAAAACAGAAATAATGCCGAGACTAATATCCGACTAAAGCCCAATTGCAAGGTTAATCAACTCCGAGGGGAAAAAAGAATTCTCCTGGAGACTCCAAGGCTATTTACTTTGTGATGAAAATATAATTAATCAAATAAGACAAGAATTAAGTAGTTACTTCCAACAAAATTGCCAAAAGGAGATGCCCATGAAGATAATCTGGGATGCATCAAAAGCAGTGATAAGGAGACACCTAATCCAACAGGAAATAAGATACACAAGGAAAAGGAAAGGAAAAGGAAAAGATTTGTTGAACAAATTGAAGATGAAAGAGCAGGAATATATCGTGAACCCGCAAAACAAAACACTATTTGACCAAATTCAATTAATTAAAAGCCATCTAGAGCAAGAGATATCTAAAGAAATTATGCAAAGAAATCAAGACTGTAAACACCTCCATTTCGAAAATGCTAACAAAGTAGGAAAATGGCTTGCTAATAAATTGAGGAAGGAGACAAAACAATTCTGAAACATATAGAAAATAAAGAAGCGTATACGCAACAGAAAGATTTAATTCGGATAACAGAAACATTTTATAAAAATCTATTTACAGAAAACATCCAAACAAAAGTAGAATTAGCTAAAAAGATTGATTATATAAGGAGCTGTAGCTTTAAAAACATATCCAAATTTCAATTAGACAAGCTTAACCAACCTATAACTTTAGCAGAAGTAGATCTAGCCATCTCCAAATTAAAGGATCACAAAGCCCTAGGTCCAGATGGCCTCACGGCAAAATATTATAACGTATTTAAAAATGAAATCTCTCCTTGGCTCCATTGAACAATTAAAGAAATTGATAATGGAAGCTTTCCTGATACCTGGAACCAATCCTTAACAGTTCTTATCCCGAAAGAAGGGAAAAACCAACTACTGTCCTATCACCTTACTGAACTTCGATTATAAAATATACGCATCTATCTTGGCGGAGAGGTTTAAGAAATTTCTAGGTAACTGGATTTCGGAGGAACAAGCGGGGTTTCTCCCGGGAAGGTACATAAAAAAATAACATCAGGACCCTATTAAACATTATAGAACATTATGATTGGCATAAAAATAACAAATTAGGAGCTATATTTTTAGACCTACAGAAAGCTTTTGATAGCGTAAACTGGGACACACTCTTGACTTTGTTAGAGGGATGTGGAATTAAAGGGAGATTCCTAAAGGGAATACAATGTATATGCAAACCTCGAGAAACTCAGATAATAGTGAACGGACAAAGAACTAGTACATGTTTAATTTCCAAAGGTACGCGGCATGGTTGTCCCCTTTCCCCGTTACTTTTCATTACGGTCATGGAAACACTGATTTAAAAAAGGAAAAAGAGATCAAAGTTCCAAAAATTAATGATGACCAATACTTCCTGCGGGTTTATGAAGATGACGTAGTTATCTTTATAGAAGATCCATTAACTAGTTTAAAAAAATTGGAAGCAGTAATCGATGAATTCGGTGAAATAACTGGAATTAAACTAAACAAAGACAAATGTAGAATTATAACAAAGAATTTAACATCTAAGGAAATTGTAAGATTAAAACAAAGTACCAAAATTCAAACTGTAGATAAGATTAAGTACCTCGGAATTACAATTACCAATCAAAATAAAGACTTATGCAAAAATAACTATGACCTGTTACAGACGGCCAAAATAAAGCTGCTTCGAGTCTCTTTGGAGGTATGCTGTTTAAATGATGCATGCATCCTAAGAATCTGGAAGCTGCATCAAAGCTGCACTCCGGTGCTTAGGAATGGAGTGTGGCTTTGGTGTGACCTCCAGACTCTTAGGACACATGCATCATTTAAATAGCATACCTCCAAAGAGACCCAAAGCACCTTTATTTTGGCAGTCTGTAACAGGCCTATGAGATTGTATGGGATAAGATCAAGAATGATTTAAATAACTGGAATAATAAGCACTTGTCGCTTCTTGGCAGAATAGCAACAATACAAATGTTCATTCTTCCTAGAATGCTATTCCTATTCCAGACCCTTCCAATAATTGAAAATAAATCTGTATTTACATCTTGGAATAAAGATATAAGTAAATTCCTTTGGAAAGGGAAAAAAGAAGTGACTTCTTTTGTCAGGAATGAAAGTTTCTATTAACATATAGTTTATATAACCCCATCAAGCAATCCCACCCCAATAAAGCAAACTAACAGGATAACTCTTTCCCGCGCAGGGATGAATCTCCTCTCTGGGGATGTAATATCCTCCAGTCCGGCTCTTGGCAAAACTCTCACACAGCATTATCTCCTCACTGCACTTGTGGCCTTGAGTGATAAACCCTTAGCCACAACAGGTCCAATTAATACCAAACCTTAACAGCATATACATTTACGCACAACTAAAAACCCCATCATCCCCCAACCCAACATAACGGCATATTAAAATATAACAAACATAACATCATAACATTGCATAAACAATATCATAACCTCTATAGGCACTCTCTATGCTTCCCTTCCCAACATAGACACCAATCTCTGTCTTAGAGATCCAGGCCTCTGCTGGCAAGGCAGCTCCCTAAACATTCCTAACCACGAATGAGCCAAGCACACATTTTAACAGCCAGTCTATCTCTTTCTAGTACTTTCCATTCACCCATTATACAATCTAATACATAACCAACTACTAACTTCATCCAACAATATACTAACAAAACCCTAAACTTATAACCCTCATGACAGAACCCCTGAATAAATAAATGAATGAAGGGGATTTCCGACAGGAACCTTGTCAAAGGCCTTACTGAAATCAAGATATACTATATCCACAGCATTCCCTTCATCTACCAAGCTGGTCATTTTATCAGAGAAAGAGATTAGATTTGTCTGGCATGATTTAGAATCATAGAGTTGGAAGAGACCACAAGGGTCATCCAGTCCAACCCCCTTCTTCTGCCATGCAGGAAATCCAAATCAAAGCATCCCCAACAATGGCCATCTACCCTCTTCTTAAAGACCTCCAAGGAAGGAGACTCCACTACACTCCGAGGAAGGAGTGTGTTCCACGGTCGAACAGCCCTTACTCTCAGGAAGTTCCTCCTAATGGTGAGGTGGAATCTCTTTTCCTGGAGCTTGCATCCATTGTTCCATTGGGTCCTGTTCTCTGGAGCAGCAGAAAACAAGCTTGCTCCCTCCTCAATATGACATCCTTTCAAATATTTAAACAGGGCTATCATATCACCTCTTAACCTTCTCTTCTCCAGGCGAAACATCCCCAGCTCCCTAAGTCGTTCCTCATAGGACATGGTTTCCAGACCCTTCACCATTTTAGTTGCCCTCCTTTGGACATGCTCCAGTTTCTCAATGTCCTTTTTGAATTGTGGTGCCCAGAACTGGACACAATATTCCAGGTGGGGCATGACTAGAGCAGAATACAGTGGCACTATTACTTCTCTTGATCTAGACCAGGGATAGGCAACCTTTTTGAGCCGGGGGCCGGGTTGCTGTCCCTGAGACAACTGGGGGGCCGAAAGGGGGGGGAGCTTCCACCCTCCGGGGGCGGGGCCACATGCCGGGGGCAAAGCTTCCACCCTCTGGGGGCGGGGCTTTCTCTGCTCCCTTTCCCAACCTCCAGCTGTCTGAGAGACAGCTAGAAGGGGGGGATTGGGAGAGGGGGTGACAGGCGCGCGCCTGCTCCTCCTGCCCTTCCGTGGCCCCCAGCTGCCTCTCAGAGAAGCAGTAAGGGCCCGTGAGGGGCAGGAGCAACAGGCGCGCGGCCCCAGCTCCTGTCCTCGGGGCTTTGCCAGGCCTGAGGTGTCCTCCGAAAGACACCTCAGGGCTGCCAAAGCCCCGCAGGGAGGAGGTGGTGTGTGCCTGCCCTCTCCTCCTTGGCCCCTTCCTTCGGCCGAAAGGGCTCCAAGGGGCCCTTTCGGCCGAAGGGGAAGGTCGAAACCACTCTCACTGTTAAAGCAGACCTTTTAGCGTTGAAAGCACTGAAAATACACAGAAATGCACTTTGGAAAGTCACACTGTCTCACCTTCAGAAAGACTGCATGTCTTCATCGTCCTCCTCCTGCTCCTTCCTCCCTCCCTCCCTCCCTCCCTCCTCCTCCTGCTCCTTCCTTCCTTCTTCCTCCTCTTCTTCATCCTCCCTCCTCCTCTTGCTCCTTCCTTCCTTCCTCCTTCTTCCTCCTCTTCTTCATCCTCCCTCCCTCCCTCCCTCCTCCTATTGCTCCTTCCTTCCTTCCTCCTTCTTCCTCCTCTTCTTCCTCCTCCCTCCCTCCCTCCTCCTCTTGCTCCTTCCTTCCTCCTTCTTCCTCCTCTTCTTCCTCCTCCCTCCCTCCCTCCCTCCTCCTCTTGCTTCTTCCTTCTTCCTTCTTCCTCCTCTTCTTCCTCCTCCCTCCCTCCCTCCTCCTCCTGCTCCTTCCTTCCTTCCTCCTTCTTCCTCCTCTTCTTCATCCTCCCTCCCTCCCTCCTCCTCTTGCTCCTTCCTTCCTCCTTCTTCCTCCTCTTCTTCCTCCTCCCTCCCTCCCTCCTCCTCCTGCTCCTTTCTTCCTTCCTCCTTCTTCCTCTTCTTCTTCATTCTTCCTCCTCCCTCCCTCCCTCCTGCAACTTCCTTCCTCCTTCTTCCTCCTCTTCTTCATCCTTCCTCTTCCCTCCCTCCCTCCCTCCCTCCCTCCTCCTCCATTCCTCCTTCTTCCCCAGCGCTTGCCCCCGCCGCCTGGGAGGCCAGAGGCCATCCCAGGGGGTGGGGAAACGGAGCACTCCGGCAGCCCCAGCGCTTGCCCCCGCCCCCTGGGAGGCCAGAGGCGCGGGGAAATGGAGCGCTCCAGCGGCCCCAGCGCTTGACTCCGCCCCCTGGGAGGCCAGAGGCCATCCCAGGGGTGGGGAAACGGAGTGCTCTGGCGGCCCCAGCGCTTGCCCCCGCCCCCTGGGAGGCCAGAGGCGCGGGGAAACAGAGCGCTCCGGCGGCCCCAGCGCTTGCCCCCGCCCCCTGGGAGGCCAGAGGCGCGGGGAAACGGAGCGCTCCGGCGGCGGTAATCGGCGGCAGGGTCGGCCAGGGGCCGGTCCTGCCCGCAGGCCGTAGGTTGCCGACCCCTGATCTAGACACTATACTTTTATTGATGCAGCCTAAAATTGGCCTTTTTAGCTGCCGCATCGCACTGTTGACTCATGTTCAACTTATGGTCTACTTGGACTCCTAGATCCCTTTCACATGTACTTTCATTCAGCCATATTTCCCCCATAATCCTATATCTCTGCATTTTATTTTTCTGCCCTAAGTGCAGTACCTTACATTTCTCTGTGTTGAATTTCATTTTGTTAGCTTTGGCCCAGCTTTCTAGTCTATTCAGGTCATTTTGAATCTTGATCCTGTCCTCTGGAGTATTAGCTATTCCTCATAATTTGGTGTCATCTGCAAATTTGATAAGTATGCTCCCAATTCTGTCATCCAGGTCATTGATAAAGATGTTGAATAGCACTGGGCCCAGGACATCCTTCTCTCCAGGATGAAAAGGAGCCATTGTTGAGCACCCTTTGGGTTCGGCTGGTCAACCAATTACAAATCCATGTAACAGTTACTTTGCCTAGACATGTTTCTCTGAAACCCATGTTGACTTTTTGTGATAATGTCATTGCCTTCTAGATGTTCACTGACTCTCTGTTTAATGATCTGCTCCAGAATCTTTCCTGGGATTGAGGTCAGACTAACTGGATCATAATTGTTGGGATCCCCTTTTCCCCCTTTTTGAAGATGGGGACAACGTTTGCCCTCCTCCAGTTTGCTGGGATTTCTCCTGTTCTCCAGGAGTCCTCAAAGACTATTATTGCCAATGGCTCTGATATTACATTTGCCAGTTCTTTTAATACACCTGGGAAGATCGGGGAGAGGCGTGTCCGTGGCAGGGGCACGCCATAAAGGCCAGCTGCTAGGGGAACTCCTCGTCCTGCCCCCCAAGGCCCCGAGGGACTGTGTGTTGCTGCCGTCGCCGGAGCGGCTCCCTGGGTGAAGCTACATCTGCACAGCTGCGCATCCACCCAGGACTCGCCACTCAACGGACTCTCGCAGCAGAACCAGGACCGAGGGAGCCGGTAACACCTGGGAAGGTTGGGGAGAGGCGTGTCCGTGGCAGGGGCACGCCATTAAGCCCAGCTGCTGGGGGAACTCCTCGTCCTGCCCCCCAAGGCCCCGAGGGACTGTGTGTTGCTGCCATCGCCGGAGCGGCTCCCTGGGTGAAGCTACATCTGCACAGCTGTGCATCCACCCAGGACTCGCCGCTCAACAGACTCTCGCGGCACCGCTGCACCTGCGCTATTGCGCATGGTTGCAGGGCAGGGGCAGGTCCTTTGTGGCTGTATGCGCAGCAGGGGAATGATTTATAGGGTTGTCTTCCTCTGCTGCAGCCTTGTCACATTGTTGGGGGGGATTTCTTGGATCATGGGGGGCGCACAGCTTGGCGAGGAGATTGTGGACTGTTCCGCTTCATATGGAGCTCCTATTAGTGTAGTGTGGGGTGGGGGAGATATAGCGGTAGGAGAGTGGAAGTACATCGGAAGGGAAGGCGGGATCGATGCGTAATATCTATCTCTCCTTCCATCCACTCTCCTAGCCAAAGAGATCTGTGGGTCAGTCCAACTGTACCACAAACCCTGTCTCTGCTCCTATGCAATGCCAGGTCCATAAAGAATAAGACCCACATTATATACGACCTGTTGGAGGAGAGGTGTTGTGACCTGGCATGCATCACTGAGACCTGGCTTGGGCCTGAAAGTGAAGCGGTGTGGGCTCAGGCCCTCCCAGCTGGGTACTCAGTAAAGGACCAGTGCAGGTTGGGTGGGCGGGGGTGTGTGTGGCCTTGATCCATAAGAATACCATCCCCCTGACCAGGAACCATTTACGTCAGACAGATTATATCGAGTGTATTTACCTGACTCTGAAGGACAAGGACAGTTTGGGGATTCTGTTAGTCTACCGGCCACCCCGTGCGCTAGCAGACTTCCTGGTTGAGCTGACACAGCTGGTCTCGGAGCTGGTGTTGGAGTCCCCAAGGCTTCTTGTCCTGGGGGACCTCAACATCCCTTTCGAGTCTAGTTGTGGTCTAACTGGTGCAGCTCGGGAGTTCATGACTACCATGACAGCCATGGGCCTGTCCCAATTAGTCTCAGGGTCTACACATTCGGCTGGTAATACACTCGATCTTCTCTTCTGTACGGATCTGGAGATTCCATGGGCGGAGGTTATTAAAATCTCTCCCTTCTCATGGACGGATCATCTCCTGGTCGAGGCTAATATCAAGGCTTCTACCCTGATCCCTCCCGGGGGTGGCAGACCTATTCGGATGGTCCACCCTCGCAGGCTGATGGAACCCAAAAGGTTCCAAGAAGCCCTAGAGGGGTTTATGATTGGAACTGACGGTGACGCTGTTGATGCCCTGACTAACACCTGGGATACTGATCTCTCCAGGGCTATACACAGCCTAGCTCCCAAGCGTCCTTTCAGGCCTGCTTCCAAAAAACAACCTTGGTACACGGAAGATCTCAGGTTGTGGAAGCGGGCTCTTGCAACGACTAGAGCGCGACTGGTGGAAACACCAGCGCTTATCCGACAAGACACTCCTAGAGTCTCAGTTGAAGGCCTACGGAGTGGCAATAAGTGCAGCGAAGCATTCTTTCTTCTCTGCACGTATTGCGTCTGCAGAGTCCCGTCCAGCAGAGCTGTTCAGGGTGGTGAGGGATCTCACTCAATTGCCCCCTCCGAACCCTATTTTGGAACCATCTAAAGCCTGCTGTGACGAATTTAACAACTTCTTTGTGGATAAAATCTATCAGATAAGGGCTTATCTTGATGCCAGTGTTAGTTCAGAATCTAGAGTAGAGGTATCCAGAGCTTCCGCGAACTTGGTTAAACTGGATCACTTTGAGTCTGTCTGTACTGAGGATGTGGACAAGAGTCTGCAAAGTGTTAGGAAGACGACTTGCTCTCTCGATCCCTGTCCTTCATGGCTGACAGCTCAAGGGGGAATGGTTGTAACTAGTATGTTGCACCGTATTATTAATACATCCTTCAGGGATGGGCAGTTTCCATCTACATTGAAGACGGCCATAGTAAAACCTTTATTGAAAAAGCCCTCCCTTGACCCCCTAATTCGGAACAATTATCGGCCTGTCTCGCTGCTGCCATTTTTAGGGAAGGTGATCGAGAGGGCAGTTGCCTTTCAGCTTCAGGGGATCTTGGATGAAACGGATTATCTGGACCCATTTCAAACCGGCTTCCGGTCTGGCTACAGAGTTGAGACTGCCATGGTCGCCTTAGTTGATGATCTCCGTCTGAGCATGGACAGCGGTGGCGTGTCCCTGTTAGAGCTCTTGGACATCTCAGCGGCCTTCGATACCATCGACTATGGTATCCTTCTGGATCGCCTGAGGGAGTTGGGTATCGGGGGCTCTGCTTTGCAGCGGTTCCGTCTCTACCTCTCGGGCAGATTCCAGATGGTGGAGCTGGGGGACTGTCATTCCGATAGGAGGGCCCTTACATCTGGGGTCCCTCAGGGAGCGATCTTGTCCCCCATGCTGTTTCAAATTTACATGAAGCCGCTGGGAGAGATCATCCGGAGACATGGGGTGCTGTCCGGGAATGCTGCCAGCAGACACTTGACAGTAGCCGATAACAGAGCCTTAGCACGGTGGAAGTGAAAGTAAAGCAGACCTTGCAACGAATCAGTCTGAGAGCAGTCCGAGAAAACAAGCCGAGTTCAGAATTCCAGAAGTCCAAACGTTCCGAGAGTCAAGCCGAAGTCAGGATACTGAGAAACAATGTTGGTCAAACAGTCCAAGGTCAAAACAGCCAAGAGATAACGAAGTCCGGTCCGAGGTCAAGGTAACAAAGAATCCAGATACTAGGAGCTAGTGCTAGCAGCAATCACGCCAAGAGATCATGCAATAAACTCTAACAACCAGCATTAGTCTCTCTCCCACTTAAGTAAGGGAAACTCTCCCTCGTGCCACCTGAAGCTGGTTGGCTAATTGCCTCTTGGCAATTCTCTGTGATCTGCGCCTGCAAGCACTCTCGGCTCTTCTCTCTTTGAAAGAAGGTACCTGCATGCAAGCTTCGTCCCCAGAGTCCCCACTAGGCTGTGGTACCATAGGAAGCCTCTCTTCGGCACTAGGACCTGGTTGAACCTCCTCCTCTGGAGCTGGAGGCTCACAGCTGGGACCTGGCAGGGCAGGAACAGCACCTGGCGTTGCCTCAATCAGCCCTTTCTTGGGAGGAGACTCATCCTCCTCCTCCTCCTCCGAGAGCTGATCTTGGCTGGCCATGACAGGCGCGGTGTTATCAGTACGCTGATGACACCCAAATAGCCTTCTCTATGTCTCCGACTGATGCAGTAACTAGGGATGGCATCTCTCCTCTTAACGCTTGCTTGGAGTCGGTAATGGGCTGGATGAGGGAAAACAGACTCAGCCTGACTCCAGAGAAAACGGAAGTACTGCTGATAGGCTATCCTGATCCGGGTAAGGAAATTTTTCCACCTGTCCTGAATGGGGTCACGCTTCCTGTGAAGGACGCAGTTCGCAGTTTGGGGGTGCTCCTTGACTCGTCGCTTCACCTTACATCTCAGGTGGATGCGACGGTTAGCAGCACCTGTTATCAGCTTCGGCTGATTCGCCAACTGCGACCCTTCCTGGCCCGGGGGACCTTGAAACCGTTGTACATGCTCTGGTAACCTCTCGATTAGGCTTCTGTAATGCGCTCTACATGGGGCAACCCTTGTACCAAACCCGGAAGCTTCAATTAGTGCAGAATATGGCTGCAAGGCTGGTTATTGGATGTTCCAGGGCCAGCCATATAACACCAGTCCTAAAAGATCTCCATTGGCTGCCTATTTGTTTCCGGGCCGAATACAAGGTGTTGGTTATTACCTATAAAGCCCTAAATGGCTTGGGCCCAGGGTACTTGGAGGACCGCCTCTCCCCATATAATCTGCCCCACACTCTTAGGTCGGGAGAGAAACATCTTCTAACTGTTCCAGTTGTTCGTCATGCTGTTTCTCGGAGGGCTTATTCTGTTTCAGCCCCACAACTCTGGAACTCTCTTCCCAATGAGCTCCGTATGTCTAGTTCCCTTGATGTGTTTAAGAAAAACCTGAACACCTATCTATTCCGCCAGGCCTTCCCCCCATGAACCTTGTTGTTGTTATTCTTCTCCCCCTGAAATGTGATGTATTCCACCTTTTCAGCCTTTGTATGAGTGCTGTTGTTATGTATTTATCTTGTTTTGTTTGTAACTGCTGTTGGGGATGTTGGGGTTGCTGTTGTTTTTAACTGTTTTTACCTATGATCTATGGAATAGCGGTATATAAATAACATTTTTATTTTATTATTATACTCTTGGATGAAGTTCATCTGGTCCTGGAGACTTAAATTTGTTCCGATTAACAAGGTATTCCTCTACTATCTCTTTACTTATTCTGTGCTGAGATTCCCCTATTCTGTCCTCTGCTCCATCATCCTCAGGTTGAGCCCCTTTTCCTTTTCTGAGAAGACTGAGGCAAAGAAAGTGTTGAGTAATTCTACCTTTTCTCTGTCTTCTGTTAGCATTTTGCCATCTTCTCCCTACTGTTTCCTTCTTCTTCCTTTTGCTGCGGACATATCCAAATAAGCCCTTTTTGTTGTTCTTAACCTCTCTAGCAAGCCTGAGTTCATTCTGTGCTTTAGCTTTTCTGACTTTACCCTACAAATGCCTGCTATTTCTTTGAATTCCTTTTTTGTGATTTCTCCATTTTTTCATTTCTTATACACGTTCTGTTTAAAACAAAACAAAAAACAACCTTCATTTATATACCGCTTCATACCTCCTAAGCAGTGTCTAAGCGGTTTACAACTGTAAGCTAATTTGCCCCCAGCAATCTTGGGTACTCATTTTAACAACCTCATTTTAGCAACTTCAAGCCTGAGTTGAGCTCAAGACCTTTTGCTGGTCTTGATCTCACAACCTTGTGGTTTTGAGAGAGTGGCTGCAGTACAGGCATTTAACCACTGCGCCACCAGTGTGCCACTGCGCATGATGCAGGCGCACTGTAATAATTTTAAAAAAACTTTCAAAAAGAAAAGCAATTCCAACCCCAGACAGCAAGGCTGGTACTGTGCATATTGCTGTAGTAAGAACAGAGGCTAGCTGCCCTGGGACTCAGGATAAGGTGGCTGTTTTCTCATTGCCTTCATTGTAATTCGAACCATGAAGAGTATAAGCACACAAAATGAAAATGGCAGAGTCAGAGAAGGGTCAGTGGTCACCAACATTTGGATCATGCTTCCCTGCAAGGAGGCCAAGATAACATTTTTAAAATTAATACTGCATCATCACAATTTGTTTATTTAAAGTATGTCTACCACGCTCTTTAGCAACAATGTCTCTCAGAATGGATTGCATCATCATTATTATATTTATTGATCTCCCACTCCCCCCCCCATCCCCTATTGCAGAACTCACATATTGGACATCAGCCTTCCCCTCAAAGGACCCACACAGGGGAGAAGCTATATAAATGCATGGAATGTGGAAAGAGCTTCAGTCAGAGTGGAAATCTAATCTCACATCAAAGGACCCACACAGGGGAGAAGCCATATCAATGCATGGAATGTGGAAAGAGCTTCAGTCAGAGTGGAAATCTAATCTCACATCAAAGGACCCACACAAGGGAGAAGCCATATCAATGCATGAAATGTGGAAAGAACTTCACCCAGCGAGGAAATCTAAATTCACATCAAAGGACCCACACGGGTGAGAAGCCATATAAATGCATGGAATGTGGAAAGAGCTTCAGTGATGGTATTAGTTTAAGCTTGCATCATAGGACCCACACGGGTGAGAAGCCCTATAAATGCATGGAATGTGGAAAGAGCTTCAGTTGGAGTGGACATCTAAACTCACATCAAAGGACCCACACGGGGGAGAAACCCTATAAATGCATGGAATGTGGAAAGAGCTTCAGTTGGAGTGGACATCTAAACTCACATCAAAGGACCCACACGGGTGAGAAGCCCTATAAATGCATGGAATGTGGAAAGAGCTTCAGTTGGAGTGGACATCTAAACTCACATCAAAGGACCCACACGGGTGAGAAGCCCTATAAATGCATGGAATGTGGAAAGAGCTTCAGTTGGAGTGGACATCTAAACTCACATCAAAGGACCCACACGGGGGAGAAGCCCTATAAATGCATGGAATGTGGAAAGAGCTTCAGTTGGAGTGGACATCTAAACACACATCAAAAGACACATACTGGAGAGAAGCCATATAAATGCATGGAATGTGGAAAGAGCTTCAGTCGGAGTGGACTTCTAAACAGACATGAAAGGACCCACACAGGGGAGAAGCCATATCAGTGCATGGAATGTGGAAAGAGCTTCACCCAGAGAGGAAATCTAAAGTCACATAAAAGGACTCACACCGGGCGAAAACGCTATAAATGCATGGAATATGGAAAGAGCTTCAGTGACAGTATTAGTCTAAACTTGCATCATAGGACCCATACAGGGGAGAAGCCCTATAAATGCATGGAATGTGGAAAGAGCTTCAATGTGAGTCAAAATCTAAACAGACATCAAAAGACACATACTGGAGAGAAGCCATATAAATGCATGGAATGTGGAAAGAGCTTCAGTGACGGTATTAGTCTAAACTTGCATCATAGGACCCATACAGGGGAGAAGCCCTATAAATGCATGGAATGTGGAAAGAGCTTCAGTTGGAGTGGACATCTAAACAGACATCAAAAGACACATACTGGAGAGAAGCCATATAAATGCATGGAATGTGGAAAGAGCTTCAGTGACGGTATTAGTCTAAACTTGCATCATAGGACCCATACAGGGGAGAAGCCCTATAAATGCATGGAATGTGGAAAGAGCTTCAGTCGTAGTGGAAATCTAAACACACATCAAAGGACCCACACGGGGGAGAAGCCCTATAAATGCGTGGAATGTGGAATGACCTTTATTCAGGGTGGAAGTCTAAACAAACATCAAAGGACCCACACGGGGGAGAAGCCCTATAAATGCATAGAATGTGGAAAGACCTTCAGTGAAAGCGGAAGTCTAAACAAACATCACAGGACCCACACGAGGGAGAAGCCCTATAAATGCATGGAATGTGGAAAGAGCTTCAGTATGAGTCAAAATCTAAAGAGACATCAAAAGACACATACTGGAGAGAAGCCCTATAAATGCATGGAATGTGGAAAGAGCTTCAGTATGAGTCAAAATCTAAAGAGACATCAAAAGACACATACTGGAGAGAAGCCCTATAAATGCATGGAATGTGGAAAGAGCTTCCGTCAGAGTGGAAATCTAAGCACACATCAAAGGACTCACACAGGGGAGAAGCCATTTTCGATCCTCGGAGCCCTAGAAATCAGCCCTGAAAGTCTTTAATCATGGGGTTTTCTTGGCAAGATTTCTTCAGAGGGAGGTTTGCCACTGCCTCCTGAGGCACAGAGAGTGTGACTTCTTGCCCAAGGGACTCCATGGCTGCAGAGGAAGTTAAGTCTAATCTGCCTCCATTCATTTAGAGCTGGAAGGTACCCTCAAAGGTCATCTAATCTAGCCTGAAGCTGCCATGTAATGACAGAGTCATTTTTGTAAAACAAATGGGGTTTTGCCATTGCCATCCTCTGAGGCTGAGAGCATATGACTTGCTGTTATTTTGCAAGCCCTAAGACTTTTTATCTTGTTATGTTTAGACTTATACACTTCAAATCAATATAAGCCACAACAAACCATTGAGGCACTGAGGCAAGCTTGTAAAGATACCCTGGTTTTAGGTCTCTTCCTTGTAAATATGACTAATCTGTAAATAATTTTTCATATTGCTTTCAATTTATCATGTTATGTGCCTTTATATTGTTATTATTTTGTCAAGTTTTAGGCCTAACTGATAAGAATATTCTGTTAATATTGACCAAGTTTTAACCTGCCTGTATGTACATTCTGGGGAATGTCTTGGAGGCTTGTTGGCAACACTCAGCCAGATTGGAGAAGGAGTGAGGGCAGCAGGAGCCCCTGAGAGGAAGCCAGGGAGGAAGGCCTCTCTTCTCTTGTCCTCCCCTTCCCTTCACTCCAAGGGCAAACTCCTCCACTGACTCAAAGACTTCCCTGCAGCCCTGGCTTCCTTTATGTCCCTTCCCCCAAAAGACACTCAGCCAGATTGGGGAAGGAGTGAGGGCAGCAGGAGCCCTGAGAGAAGGAAGCCAGGGAGGAAGGCCTCTCTTCTCTTGTCCTCCCCTTCCCTTCACTCCAAGGGCAAACTCCTCCACTGACTCAAAGACTTCCCTGCAGCCCTGGCTTCCTTTATGTCCCTTCCCCCAAAAGACACTCAGCCAGATTGGGGAAGGAGTGAGGGCAGCAGGAGCCCTGAGAGAAGGAAGCCAGGGAGGAAGGCCTCTCTTCTCTTGTCCTCCCCTTCCCTTCACTCCAAGGGCAAACTCCTCCACTGACTCAAAGACTTCCCTGCAGCCCTGGCTTCCTTTATGTCCCTTCCCCGAAAAGACACTCAGCCAGATTGGGGAAGGAGTGAGGGCAGCAGGAGCCCTGAGAGGAGGAAGCCAGGGAGGAAGGCCTCTCTTCTCTCGTCCTCCCCTTCCCTTCACTCCAAGGGCAAACTCCTCCACTGACTCAAAGACTTCCCTGCAGCCCTGGCTTCCTTTATGTCCCTTCCCCGAAAAGACACTCAGCCAGATTGGGGAAGGAGTGAGGGCAGCAGGAGCCCCTGAGAGGAGGAAGCCAGGGAGCAAGCCCTCTCTTCTCTTGTCCTCCCCTTCCCTTCACTCCAAGGGCAAACTCCTCCACTGACTCAAAGACTTCCCTTCAGCCCTGGCTTCCTTTATGTCCCTTCCCCGAAAAGACACTCAGCCAGATTGGAGAAGGAGTGAGGGCAGCAGGAGCCCTGAGAGGAAGCCAGGGAGCAAGCCCTCTCTTCTCTTGTCCTCCCCTTCCCTTCACTCCAAGGGCAAACTCCTCCACTGACTCAAAGACTTCCCTGCAGCCCTGGCTTCCTTTATGTCCCTTCCCCGAAAAGACACTCAGCCAGATTGGGGAAGGAGTGAGGGCAGCAGGAGCCCTGAGAGGAGGAAGCCAGGGAGGAAGGCCTCTCTTCTCTCTTCCTCCTTCCCTTCGCTCCAAGGGCAAACTCCTCCACTGACTCAAAGACTTCCCTGCAGCCCTGGCTTCCTTTATGTCCCTTCCCCCAAAAGACACTCAGCCAGATTGGGGAAGGAGTGAGGGCAGCAGGAGCCCTGAGAGGAGGAAGCCAGGGAGGAAGGCCTCTCTTCTCTCTTCCTCCTTCCCTTCGCTCCAAGGGCAAACTCCTCCACTGACTCAAAGACTTCCCTGCAGCCCTGGCTTCCTTTATGTCCCTTCCCCCAAAAGACACTCAGCCAGATTGGGGAAGGAGTGAGGGCAGCAGGAGCCCTGAGAGAAGGAAGCCAGGGAGGAAGGCCTCTCTTCTCTTGTCCTCCCCTTCCCTTCACTCCAAGGGCAAATTCCTCCACTGACTCAAAGACTTCCCTGCAGCCCTGGCTTCCTTTATGTCCCTTCCCCGAAAAGACACTCAGCCAGATTGGAGAAGGAGTGAGGGCAGCAGGAGCCCTGAGAGGAGGAAGCCAGGGAGGAAGGCCTCTCTTCTCTTGTCCTCCCCTTCCCTTCACTCCAAGGGCAAATTCCTCCACTGACTCAAAGACTTCCCTGCAGCCCTGGCTTCCTTTATGTCCCTTCCCCGAAAAGACACTCAGCCAGATTGGGGAAGGAGTGAGGGCAGCAGGAGCCCTGAGAGGAGGAAGCCAGGGAGGAAGGCCTCTCTTCTCTCTTCCTCCTTCCCTTCACTCCAAGGGCAAACTCCTCCACTGACTCAAAGACTTCCCTGCAGCCCTGGCTTCCTTTATGTCCCTTCCCCCAAAAGACACTCAGCCAGATTGGGGAAGGAGTGAGGGCAGCAGGAGCCCTGAGAGGAGGAAGCCAGGGAGGAAGGCCTCTCTTCTCTCTTCCTCCTTCCCTTCGCTCCAAGGGCAAACTCCTCCACTGACTCAAAGACTTCCCTGCAGCCCTGGCTTCCTTTATGTCCCTTCCCCCAAAAGACACTCAGCCAGATTGGGGAAGGAGTGAGGGCAGCAGGAGCCCTGAGAGAAGGAAGCCAGGGAGGAAGGCCTCTCTTCTCTTGTCCTCCCCTTCCCTTCACTCCAAGGGCAAACTCCTCCACTGACTCAAAGACTTCCCTGCAGCCCTGGCTTCCTTTATGTCCCTTCCCCGAAAAGACACTCAGCCAGATTGGAGAAGGAGTGAGGGCAGCAGGAGCCCTGAGAGGAGGAAGCCAGGGAGGAAGGCCTCTCTTCTCTTGTCCTCCCCTTCCCTTCACTCCAAGGGCAAATTCCTCCACTGACTCAAAGACTTCCCTGCAGCCCTGGCTTCCTTTATGTCCCTTCCCCGAAAAGACACTCAGCCAGATTGGGGAAGGAGTGAGGGCAGCAGGAGCCCTGAGAGGAGGAAGCCAGGGAGGAAGGCCTCTCTTCTCTCTTCCTCCTTCCCTTCACTCCAAGGGCAAACTCCTCCACTGACTCAAAGACTTCCCTGCAGCCCTGGCTTCCTTTATGTCCCTTCCCCGAAAAGACACTCAGCCAGATTGGAGAAGGAGTGAGGGCAGCAGGAGCCCTGAGAGGAGGAAGCCAGGGAGGAAGGCCTCTCTTCTCTTGTCCTCCCCTTCCCTTCACTCCAAGGGCAAATTCCTCCACTGACTCAAAGACTTCCCTGCAGCGCCGCTTGCTTTATTTGCCTTCCCTGTAAAAGACAGCTCTCCTGCCTCTCCTTTCCCTCGAAGGAACCTGAGGGGCCCTTGGCAATGGGGCTGAAATGGAGCAGCCCCTTTCCCTCCTCTTTCCCTTTCCTCAGGTAAATGCTCGACCCTCTTTCTGTGTCTGGAGGGGGGCTCTTAGCCTCTCAAAATGGTGGCACTTAGTCTGGACCCCCTCTTCCCAAAATCGTCCCTGACAAATGCTGTTTTTATCATTAGAGAAAGATAAGCAAGACGTTACAATCACCAAGACAAAAATCAACTTAAAATTATGGTTGTTGGGAAGTTTTGTTTGTAAGAAGATTGTAAGAAAAGAAAGAGTGTATAAAGAAATGAATAAGTATAAAAACTAAAGAATGGATTCTTTAACAAAAAAAATTAGTTGATGATTTGTAGAAAAATTATGTTAAATAAGATCCATTTGGAGAATATTTACCTGTAAAATATAGAGTTATATGGGAAAAATTTATATGGAAATATGCATGTAAAAGTAACATGACGTGTGTGTGTGTGTGTGTGTGTGTGATGTCCAGCCAGGACTATTTGACTCTCCCCCTGCATTTCCTTTTGTGTTGGTTCAGGCCATGGTATGTTTTAGTGTAGGAAATGTTCATTGTATTAGTTTTGGGAGGAGCTGTAGGATCCCCGGCATTTTTCCAGGTTTGCTTTGCCCTTTCCCAGCATGCTCTGCTTTAGCTAGAGGCTTTTAGTTTGGAGCAGGCTTTGCTGTGAGCTGGCAGAGAGCTGTCTTTGGTGGCAAACGGGCCCAGTCTGCCGGAAAGGGCATTTCTTACACCAGTTAGCCAAATCAGTTCCCAGGAATTAGTTAGCCATTTTAGTTACCAAGAACAAGTCAGCGAAATTATTTATCTGCATCAAGTCAAAGAATTCAGGAGCTGAAAGACCCTGCAGCAGCTCCATTGAGAGAGGAGAGCAAACCAAGATCAGACCCAGAGAGATGACATCCTGAAGATTGCCGAAAGTCAAATTGTAAAGTATCTTTTCTTTAGAGCAGGGGAGGAGAAAACGCTTTACTTTTGTTCCTTAAATTAAACTTCCCCCTTTTTGGACTTTACACTCAGCATCAGAGCCTTTTTGGGTAGAAGAGCGTGATCTCACCAGGGTCCCAGCATTGCACACCCAAACCTGCCACCACCTTGAGCTGGGTGTGTCTTCACAGTGTGTGTGTGTGTGTACAGTATATATGCAAAATGGAGACAAGTATGGGACTGCATTTGGAAAACTCCTTTATGTAGCCAACTTAACCAGGCCTGGCATATTAAATGCTGTTGGCATCCTATGCAGAATGGTCAACTCTCCTACAGAAAGAGATTTTACTGCATAAATGTTTACTAAGATTATAAATTTGATAAATTTTGGGTTTAAAATAGGAAGATAAGTGTTTAAATTAGGAGAAGAAATAAGGGGAAACGAAATGGAAGTGTAATATTCTGAATGTGGTATGATAAAATAAGAGATTGAGTTGATTGAGATTTTTGAGAGATATCACTATATTGATTGTTTGGGTATAGAGCTAATTGTTATTGGTTATTAGTTATAGATCTTACTCTCTTAATCTTACTATTAACCTTAACTCATAAATTGTAAATTAGGAAGAACAGCAACAAAAAAAAGAAACCATGGCAAAAACAAACAAAGGATCAACCCAATCTCAGCTTCTATTAACAACACAAAGAAGAGGTTCTATGGAAGATTCAATTAAAATAATTGATCCAAATATTCGGATTTTGGATGAAATAAGAAAACTACAACAGGAAATTAAGGACCCAAGACTAGAAACTAAGGAAGATATTAGAGTTGCATGCGCAGAATTAAGAGAGGAAATAAAAGATACAAGATCAGAAATAAGGAAAGACGTCAAAAAGGAATTGGAATTCTTTGGGAAAAAAATAGATAAATTAACAACAGACTTAAATAAAACTCAGAAAGAAGTTGAACAAATAAAAGAAAGGACTAATTTGTTGGAAAAATCTTCTAAAGACATCAATCAACAACAAGAGGAGTACCGACGCATGGAATGGAATAATGAACTACGGTACAGGGAAAAATGCATTAAATTAAGAGGATTAATGGAGAAAAATAAAGAAGATCTATATGAAAGACTGATTCCTGCTTTAGCCATGTATATTGAAACAACAGCAGAAGAACTGGAACTAGAAATTGATAAAACTTTCAGAATAAATTCATCCCTTCAAAATAAAGATAGAAATACTCCAAGAGATATAGCAGTTTGCTTTACGAGAACCAAAATTAGAGATAAATTCATCCAGAGAAGCTATGAATCAAAATTATGGATTGACGATACAGAGATTAAAATATTTAAAGACATTCCTCCACAAATAATGTTAAATAGACAAAAATATAAACCACTAACGCAACTCCTGAAGAATATGAATGTAGAATTTAGATGGGAACGGATTGAAGGACTATCTTTTTCTTACAAGCAAAAGAGATATAAAATAGATACTTTAGAAAAAGCTAATGAAATGGAAATGAAACTAAGACGAGATGATAAAGAAAATGGAGGAAAGAGATTAGAAAGGAATCACCCAATGAGAGAATGGAAACAGAGTAAAAATAACGAAAAGGATAAAGAAACAGGGAAAAGACCGGAAGAAGAAAAAGAACTGGAAAGATTTAAACCGTTAGAAAGAACGGAAATAGATCTTTTGGCTTGATTCCCAAATACCAAGATTACTATCGTTGCTCATTCTTTGTGTTTTTATTGTATACCCAACAAAATAAATAAATAAAGAAAGGGGTGGAAGGGGTGGAACAATAACAACAACAACCACAACAACCATAATGACAACTAAGATAATATCATGGAATGTGAAAGGGATAAATTCCAAGCATAAAAGAAGCATAATCTTTCACCAATTGGAAAAACAAAAAGGAGACATTATTTGTATCCAGGAAACTAAAATTAAAACTGAAGAAATAAGATTTCTAAGGAACCCCAAATTGGGGGAATGTTATTTTTCAGCTACAAATAAAAAGAAAAAAGGAATAGCATTATATGTTAGTAAAAAATTTAACTCTAAAGAAATATTTTGTGATGATAATGGATCTATTATAGCAGTTGAAATCAAGCTAAGGAATCTTGTAGTTTTGGCTATAGGTATATATGCACCTCATGAAAACAAAGAAATCTTTTTCTCCAATTTACATAAAAAAATTCAAAAGTTATCTTATGATAATGTTTTACTTCTAGGCGATTTTAATGCTGTAATAAACCCAAGTATAGATAGGAAATCTATAACAGGAAGAAATATCAAGAAACACCAAGGTAAACTGCCTAGAACTTTTTTTCATATGATGGATGACCTAAAACTCTTCGATGTTTGGAGATTTAAGTATGGAGAGACAAGAGAATTCACATTTTTTTCAGAGGTATATAATTCTTTCTCTAGAATAGACTTATTTTTAGCATCTAAGGCTTTGCTCCCCTATGTACAATCTTCTGAGATATTGGGGAAACCACTATCAGATCATAATCCAATTGTGATGAATTTGCAAGAAAAGAAAATAGGACACTCTTGGAGATTAAATGATGATCTACTAGGGGATGAAAAAATAGTAATGCGGATGAAAAAAGAAATGAAATGGTACTTTAAGGAAAATATGACAGATGACCTACCTATGAAAACGATATGGGACGCAAGCAAGGCAGTAGCAAGGGGGATACTTATCAAATTAAATATTGAACTAAGAAAGAAGACAAAACTTGAAGAAATAAACTTACAGAATGAGATGAAACAAAAAGAAAAAGAATGGAGAGAAAAGGGAGATAAAAAACTAAAAATAGAAGTTGAAATTTTACAAGAAAAACTTAAAACATTGGCTATTAAAGAAATTGCTACTAAATTGAAAATGATTAAACAAAAAAACTTTGAATATGGAAATAAAGCGGGAAAACTTCTAGCACAAAAAATCAAAAAAATTAAAGAAAAAAAGTTAATCAACCTAATAAAATATAAAGGAAAACAATATAACACTCAAGATGAGATTATAGAAAAATTTGTAAAATACTATGAAGAATTATATGATGACAATACAAAAATAGAAAATAAGAACATGAAAATTAAACAATATTTGGAACAACAGAATATCAAACAGCTAGAAGAAACACAGAAACAAATACTTAATAAAGAAATTACTGATAAAGAAATTTTGGAAGCAATACAGAGACAAAAAGTGGGGAAGGCCTCGGGTCCGGATGGACTATCAGCCATTTACTATAAAAAGTTAAAGGAAGAACTGATTAAACCATTAAAACAAACAATTAACGAAATATATATGCATGGTATCCCTGAAACATGGAAGGAAGCGCTGATAACAGTTATACCTAAAGGTGAAAAAGACCAATCTGAAATAAAAAACTATAGGCCTATTTCTCTCACAAACGTGGACTACAAAATTTTTTCATCAATACTAGCCGAAAGACTAAAAAAAATCTTAGCTGAATATATACACAAAGACCAAAATGGGTTTTTACCTGGAAGATACGGCCAAAATAATATTAGAACCTTTATAAATATACTGGAACATTATGAACAGCATAATGAAAGAAAACTAGCCTGTATATTATTAGATGCGGAAAAGGCCTTTGACCAGGTAGACTGGAAATTTATGTTTGAAACAATTAACAGAGCTGATATGGGAGAAAACTTCACATGTTGGATAAAAAAGATATACAATGAACAAAAAGCATACCTTCTGATTAACAATGAAAAATCAAAAGAAATTAGGGTCAGAAGAGGCACAAGACAAGGCTGTCCCTTGTCTCCATTATTATTTATTTTTGTTTTGGAAGTTTTAATCAACAAGATAAGAAACGAAGAAGAAATTAGAGGGGTGAGAGTTAAAGAATTTGAATATAAACTTAAAATCTTCGCAGACGATATAGTTATTTTCTTAGATGATCCATGTAAAAGCATTAAAAAATTGATTCAAACAATTAATGAATTTGGTTTTCTAGCAGGATTTAGAATCAATGCAGAAAAAACAATGATCCTTACTAAAAACCTTCCCCAAAATGAGGAAAGGGAACTGAAAGAAACATCCGGATTTTGCATTGAAAATAAAGTGAAATATCTGGGTATTTACTTTACTAAAAGAAATACTGAACTATTTCAAAATAATTATGTTAAAACATGGACAGAAATCAAGAAAGATTTAGAAAAATGGACTAAATGTAAACTATCCTTTTTAGGAAGGATAGCAATAATAAAAATGAATATCCTACCCAGAATGAATTACCTATTTGCCAATATTCCAGTCATCTCCAATGATAAATATTTTGCAATATGGCAAAGGGACCTGATAAGATTTCTATGGGAGGGTAAAAAACCAAGGACAAAATGGAAACTTTTGACTGAGGAAAAATCAAAGGGAGGATGTAACTTGCCGAATTTTAAATTATATTATTATGCCGCATGTCTTAAATGGTTAGAAGAATGGTTTAGTTTAGAAAATTTAAGCGTTTTGAATATAGAAAACTCAAATTTAAGTTATGGTATACATGCTTATATGTGGTACATAAAACCAAAAAATAATAATATCTTTAACCATCATGTAATAAGAAGATCTCTACTTAAAGTGTGGTATAAGGTGAAACATCAATTTTATAAGAACATTCCTCCATGGGTTTCAGTGCAAGAAGCGTATTATAATAGAACTAGAAATAAAAATACACATTGGTTAAAATACGGAGAATTAATAAATAAAGATTCAGAAGGAAAATATACTTTGAAAACAATGGAAGAATTAAAAGGAAAGGGGATGGATTGGTTTTTATATAATCAACTAAAAAGCCGCTTTAAGGTAGATAACAAGAGCCCAGGGCTGACAATAGATAACAACGAAATAGATAAAATTCTGGTGGATAAGAAAGGCAAACATATATCTAAATATTATAAACTACTTAAAGAAAGGGATCTAGAAAATGAAGTTGTGACACATAGCATGGTAAGATGGGCACAAGACCTAAACCAAAGTATATCAATAGAAGAATGGGAAAAGTCATGGAAGGAAACAAATAAATTTACTTTATGTCAAAATTATAAAGAAAATTATATCAAGATGTTCCACAGGTGGTACTTAACCCCCCCAAAAATTCACTATATATATAAAACAGGTAACATCAAATGCTGGAAGTGTGGAAAGCCCGAGGGAAACTTTTTTCACATGTGGTGGACATGTGCGAAAGTTAAAGAATATTGGCAAAAAATTCATGGAATTATGCAAAACAATTTTGATATAGATACCTCCCTCAACCCAAAACTGTTTTTATTAAACATGACCCATAGTATAAAAATATCAAAGTACAGGAGAATTGCTTTGTATATGGTCACATGTGCAAGAATCTTACTTGCCCAAACTTGGAGAACTACGATCATCCCCTCTATTGAAGACTGGCTGATTAAATTATATGAAGCCAGAAATATGGATATATTATCTGCATCCTTGAGAGGGAAATCAAAGGAAAATTTAGAAGCAGAATGGAGTTGTCTTGGAAAAATCTGAACTCCAACTTAAATTATTGTTAAAACTATATTATAGATACTTGCTATCACACTTGTTTAAAATATGTTATAGATATTAGAATTGCTTTTTAATAAGAAATAATACCATGGAATCACAAATGATATATACTGGGTATTAGGAGTAAACAACTAAACTACAAATTGTGGGAATGTCGGATTGTTAAGGAAGTAGAACTAGAAGGATACCGATATCTATTATCTTATGTATATATATTTGTTTATTTGTTAATTTGTAATTGTGATATTTGTGAGATGTTAGAGGATGGTGTTTTTTTTTGTTTGTTTGTTTGTTTGTTTTTTGTCCTAAATGTGTGTATATTTCTAAATAAAAATGTAAAAAAAAAAAAAAAAAAAAAAAAAAAAAAAAGAGATTTTACTGCATTATAAAGAGAGTTGCCAGATATGTAAAACAAACAGCAGATCACTAACTGAATCTGCCAGCCTGTCACCATCCACTTCTGATCGCTTATGCGGATACAGATTGGGATGCAAATCTAGCAGACAAAAAGTCAACCACTGGAAACCCGATCTTTTATGGTGGAGGAGCTGTAAGTCGGACACATAAGAAGCAATCTACAGTTACAGATTCTTCTGCTGGAGCTGAGTGCATTTCATTGAAAGCGGCATGTGACGAGTTCAAATGGCTGCATAACTTACTCATGGACTTTGGGAATCACAGAACCCAAAGCATCCATTCTGATGCAAGATAATCAGAGCTGCATCAACATTTCTGAAAGTGAAAAGCCACTTAAGAAGGACATTGACACTGCATTTCACAAAGTGCAAAGGATGTGCCAGCCATCAGCACAGAACAATCCACATGCCAATCCCTCCTGCATTCCCAGGCTCACACAGTATATATACACCCAATTTTTCCAGGCAAAGCATTCTCTGAAGATGCCCGATTCCACAGATGCTGCTGGCGAAACGTCAGGAAGAAACCTTTCTGGAACATGGCCACACAGCCTGAAAAACCCACAAAAAACCATGGATGCCAGCCATGAAAGCCTTCGACTTGACATATGTTTCTCTGTTTGTACTATGATTGGTTCCTATGTTGCATGGCAACTTGTGGGAAGAAGGTTGGACTAAGAGATCACAGCGTGGGAATGTTATGCTTATGAGAACTGCTTTCCTTACAATATCCAAGGGCAGTGACCCCAAGCGATGCCCACCAGCCCCAAGGCTTAAAGACTGCCAGCAAAGAAGAGCACCCACCCTCCAAGTCACCCTTCCCTGGAACAGGTCTCCTAAGGGGTAGGGGGTTCCTTCCTAATGCTGATGAGGGTCTCTTCATAGGACCTTCCTCCAACCCCATTCTGCCAGACAGGAGGATATAGCCATAGCCTCCCAATGGAGAAGTAGGGAGGGGGCTAGACTGGGGGTTCACCTTGCCACCACCTCAGCCAGAGCCCTGCTTGCTCCCCAGAGGATCCTACATGGGGTTGGGGGCAGGATGGGTACCCTGAAAGACATGGGGGACAAAGGAATGGAAGGAAAGGGGTCCAGGCCCACACCCTCTGCGAAGCACCTTGGGCCCCCCCTCAGTATAATCTACCTTTCCCCAAATCTGGTTTGTGGAAGAAAAACAGAAAGGGCAATCTGGGGAGGACTGGGAAAAGACCCCCCAGGGAAGGCCAGCCCAAAGACCTGGGTAATCCTCCTCCCAGGCCCTCTGGGGGTGTATGTCTGGGGGGGTCTCCGGCCAAAGTGAAGCTCCCCCCTGCTGACCCTTCAGCCCCCTTCGGCCCATTTCTGGTCAGTCAGGTGCAAAGTGCTAGAAAATGGTCCCCAGTGAAATTTGGGATTTATAGATTAAGCACAGCAGGAGCCTGTGATACAATAGTGTATGTGTATGTGTATGTGTATGTGTATGTGTATGTGTGATCTTCTGGTAAATGAAGAGAATACATTGATAAGGTGAAACTGAGACTTTATTGATACAGAGCATTCCTATAGGGTCAAGTAAAGTAAGTCATCCGTAGAGGAAAGCGTATATTGTGGCTGTGGGGCCCTCCCTATAGCTGACCCCCAAGAAGGGCAAGGCCAACATCTTCAGAGGGAGCTGGAGGAGGGCCTTGCGGGGTCCATCTTGGACCAAGGCAGGGAAGGAGGAGGGGGGACACACACTCTTCAGCCCCATTGATGACTCAATGTTGGCCAGAGAAGGGACCAAGGCAGCCCCAGTTCCCAACCTGTGGGTCGGGACCCCTTTGGGGGTCTAATGACCCTATCACAGGGGTCACCAAGAGTCTTAGCCCCCCCCCCCCCCCCCGGTTCCTGGCGGCCCACAGGAAAGAGCCAGGAGGAGAGGGAAAGTGAAATAGTAATACCCACATCCTCCTTTTCCCAGGACAAGTCACACATTTTATCCTTCTCTCTGAGGGGTAGAATCATAGAATTGGAAGAGACCACTAGGGCCATCCAGTCCAACCCCATTCTGCCATGCAGGAAATCACAATCAAAGCATCCCTGACAGATGGCCATCCAGCCTCTGTTTAAAGACCTCCAAGGAAAGAGACTCTATCACCCTCCGAGGAAGTGCATTCCACTGTCGAACAGCCCTTACTGTCAGGAAGTTCCTCGTAATGTTCAGGTGGAATCTCTTTTCCTGTAGCTTACATCCATTGTTCCGGGTCCTGTTCTCTGGAGCAGCAGAAAACAAGCTTGCTCCCTCCTCAACATGACATCCTTTCAAATATTTAAACAGGGCTATCATATCACCTCTTAACCTTCTCTTCTCCAGGCTAAATATCCCCAGCTCCCTCAGTCATTCCTCATAGGGCTTCATGGTTTCCAGACCCTTCACCATTTTAGTCATCCTCCTTTGGACACATGGCTCCAGTTTCTCAATGTCCTTTTTGAATTGTGGTGCCCAGAACTGGACACAATATTCCAGGAGGGGCCTGACCAAAGCAGAATACAGTGGCACTATTACTTCTCTTGATGTGTTTTATATGTATGTATGTATGTATGTATATGTGTGTGTGTGTGTATAAAGAGTGTGTATGTATATAATATGGGTATGTGTGTGTATATAATGTATGTGTGTGTGTATATATGTATATATAATATGTGTGTGTGTATACATAGATAATGTGTGTACAATGCCTGTGTTGTTCTTATTGATGTTATGGTGGGAGTCTACTACAGACCCCCAAGTCAGACTGAGGAATTGGATGATACCTTTCTAGAACAGATGACCACACAGTCAAAAAAGAGAGATGTAGTAGTGATGGGTGACTTCAACTATCGTGATATTTGCTGGAAGTCAAACTGAGCAAAATCCTCAAGGCCTAGCAAATTCCTCACTTCCCTGGAAGACTATTTCATGGTCCAAAAGGTGGAAGAGGCAACAAGGGGGTCAGCTATTTTAGATCTGATCCTAACCAACAAGGATGACTTGGTGAATGGGGTGCAAGTGGTGGGATCCTTAGGTGGAAGTGACCATGTTCTCCTGGAGTTTGTAATACAGTGGAAAGGAGAAGCCAGGCAGAGTCAGACACGCATCCTAGACTTTAGGAGAGCGGATTTCAGTAAACTTAGAGAAGTATTGAGGGCGATTCCATGGTCAGAAATACTAAAAGATAAAGGAGTTCAGGACGGATGGGACTTTCTCAAAAGGGAGATACTGAAGGCACAATTTCAAACAGTTCCAGTGAGAAAGAAAAACGGGAGGTGTCTCAAGAAACCAGGATGGATGACTAAGGAACTTCCAACCGAGATGAGTTTGAAACGGAAGAGGTATAAGAAATGGAAAAAGGGGGAAATCACAAAAAAGGAATTCAAAGAAATAGCAGGCATTTGTAGGGTAAAGTCAGAAAAGCTAAAGCACAGAATGAACTCAGGCTTGCTAGAGAGGTTAAGAACAATAAAAAGGGCTTTTTTGGATATGTCTGCAGCAAAAGGAAGAAGAAGGAAACGGTAGGGTCACTGCGTGGAGAAGATGGCAAAATGCTAACAGGAGATAGAGAAAAGGCAGATTACTCAAGACCTTCTTTGCCTCAGTCTTCTCAGAAAAGGAAAAGGGGCTCAACCTGAGGATAATGGAGCAGAGGACAGAATAGGGGAATTTCAGCACAGAATAAGTAAAGAGATAGTAGAGGAATACCTTGTTAATTTGAACGAATATAAGTCTCCAGGACCAGATGAACTCCATCCAAGGGTATTAAAAGAACTGGCAAAAGTAATATCAGAGCCATTGGCAATAATCTTTGAGAAGTCCTGGAGAACAGGAGAGATCCCAGCAGACTGGCGAAGGGCAAACGTTGTCCCCTTCTTCAAAAAGGGGAAGAAAGAGGATCCCAACAATTATCGTCCAGTTAGTCTGACATCAATCCCAGGAAAGATTCTGGAGCAGATCATTAAACAGAGAGTCTGTGAACATCTAGAAGGCAATGCCATAATCACAAAGAGTCAACATGGGTTTCAGAGAAAGAAGTCATGCCAGACAAATCTAATCTCTTTCTTTGATAAAATGACCAGCTTGGTAGATGAAGGGAATGCTGTGGATATAGTATATCTTGATTTCAGTAAGGCCTTTGACAAGGTTTCCCATGACATACTTGCAAACAAGCTTGTAAAATGTGGGCTAGACAAAGGAACTGTTAAATCGATCTGTAATTGGTTGACCGGCCGAACCCAAAGGGTGCTCAACAATGGCTCCTTTTCATCCTGGAGAGAAGTGACCAGTAGGGTGTCCAGTGGGACTCTCTCCTGGGGCTAGGACTATTCAACATCTTTATCAGTGACTTGGAGGACAAAATTGGGGGAATGCTTATCAAATTTGCAGATGACACCAAATTAGGAAGAGTAGCTAATACTCCAGAGGACAGGATCAAAATTCAAAATGACCTGAATAGACTAGAAAGCTGGGCCAAAGCTAACAAAATGAAATTCAACACGGAAAAATGTAAGATACTGCACTTAGGGCGGAAAAATAAAATGCACAGATATAGGATTGGGGATACCTGGCTTAAGGAGACAACGTGTGAAAGGGATCTAGGAGTCCAAGTAGACCACAAGCTGAACATGAGTCAATAGCTAAAAAGGCCAATGCTATTTTAGGCTACATCAGTATTTTAGGCTACCCTGTCTAGATCAAGGCAATTAATAGTGCCACTGTATTCTCCCTTGGTCAGGCCCCACCTGGAATACTGTGTCTAATTCTGGACAGCATAATTCAAAAAGGATGTTGACAAACTGGAGTGTGTCCAGAGGAAGAGTAGCTAAATGGTGAAGGTTCTTGAATCCATACACTATGAGGAAAGAATTAGGAAGCTGGGGAGGTTTAGCTTGGAGAAGAGATGGTTAAGGGGTGATATGATAGCCCTGTTTAAATGTGAAAGGATGTCACACTGATGATGGAGGAAGCTTGTTTTCTGCTGTTCCAGAGACTAGGACACAGAACAATGGATGCAAGCTACAGGAAAACAGATTCCACCTTAACATTAGGAGGAACTTCCTGACAGAGCTTTTTGACAGTGGAACACTCCCTCAGAGGATGGTGGGATCTCCTTCTTTGGAGGTCTTTAAATAGGGGCTGGATGCCCAGCTTTCAGTGATGCTTTGATTGTGATCTCCTGCATGGCAGGGGGTTGGACTGTATGGCTCTTTTGGTCTCTTCCCACTCTATGATTCTATGATTCCAACCCTTACCCCATCTGCCAGGTAAGGAGGCTCTCTTCAAGACTCCAGCATCAGAGTGCCCTGGCTTGACAAGTCCTTCTGTGCAGGAGCTGAGTATAGTTCCAGGCCTCTCCAGGAGGTCTTTTGATGCCAAAGACTGACCCAGGTTACTGCTTATAGCATAAGCTTTATTGATGGTCAATAGGTGCATGAGGTAGTCCTTAGCAGAGAAGTATCATTCCTTTCACTGGTGAGGTCTAGCATCCCTGCACAACCAATGGTAAATTTGGCCTCCAAATTACTACTTGGCAGAAGCCAGCACATAAGATCTAAGGGGCAAGCTCCTTCCTCTCTCAAAGCTATGAGAACTATATAATCAGGTTAGTAACACAGGAAAATCCACTCTCCCAGTCCATTCCCAGAGTTCATATCCTTTCCCAGCCTCAAACTGACAGGCTAATGCAAAAAGTATCAAACAAGGTCACAAAAACAAATGGAGACTTTCACTACCCCAGACAGTTGTTATGCTTGGTCATTATACCAAGAAGGACTCCAAAGTCCATCAACCTAGAGGCAGAAGCCCAACTGAATACACATCTAAACTGGAGCTCTTACCCATTGCCCAGTTTAGGACAGAGTCTGCGTTGGAATCTCCGTAAGAGAGTCTCTACCTGCATCTGCAGTCTCCTAGGTCTCCAACTGAAATGCAAGCAGGAGCGTTCTCACGTTTCTGACTAGCTGGCTAAATCCTTGATATCAGAAACAGACCTCTTTATTCAATTGGACAAAGTGACTGTCCTGCTAAGTACTACTAAGACTTGACAGTTTAGCCTCAGTTGGCCAAGCTGAAGCTGTGCTGAATCCAAATTCCTTCTTACTTAGGGATGTTGGAAATTCCTGAATCCTCTCTCAGCCTGACTTTGCACTGGCCTTAGGGCTGTGGCCTTGGGCTGGAGGAGGTTTGGGTCTGGCATAGGTCAGCTCTTCACTCCCTCACAATGGCTCCTTATCAGCTCCCTTTTTATTTTTCTGCCAGCAGAAAAGAGCTTCTGCCAGCTAAAGAGTCTCAGCGAGCAGATCTCTCTACAGGCTGATCCCTCAGGTCAGGTAGTATAAGGACATATCCTCAGGAAAGAGAAGGGTTGATTCTTATTCTTTATGCCTGTTGTCTTTAGAGTTAGGATTCCATTGTAAATCAAGGACATCCTGGCGGAAGATAGGGAATTTCCTCTTTTCACTTGCCACTAATAGAACAGCCACATAGTGGCAATGTAAGCCCACAAGTAGCTGTGTATCAGTCTTGTTTCCAAGTCAGTTTGCTGTGGATAGATATGAGCAGGCAGAAGTTTTGGGGTGGACAAGCCACGTGCTCAGCCCATCAAGAGTTCTTTCTCCCTAGATCTGCTTCCTTGGAGACATGTTTACCAACCCCAGGACCTTCAAGAGAGCAAAGGAGAAAGCAAGTGTCCAAATTCTGCCCCTTTGGGGCTGCAGGGGAAGATGGGCAGCTGGTGGCAGAGTGTGCTCCTGAACCAGGGAGTGTGAGGCAGGAGGAAGCCAAGCTGGATGGGGTGGAGAGGGCTCAAGTTCCCCTTTCACTGGACTTGGCTTATGAGGAAAGAAGAAGCACCATTGCTCAGTAGAATAGTGTATATGCGTGTATTGAGATGAAACAGAGTGGGACACAGCCTATGGTGGCTTAAGGTTTTGTGTAAGGTTCTGTGTTAGTCAGGCCTTGTTTGGGGTCCTGTGTCCAAGTTTAGAGATGTAAGATATTTGGACATTTTGAAGTCATGGGGGGAAAAACTTCTTTTTGGGAAAAAACTCTATTCCCTTCATTTGATTTGGTTTTTTCTGTTTTAATAACAAATGGAAGTAGAATGTCCTGAACCTCTAAGGCACCTCTTGGGTTTTTGCCATTTTATTAGGAGTATTCATTCCTGTAAAATGAACTTAGAAAAGAAGTTTCAGACAAGGAGCTGCAAATATCCACTACTATGTATGTTGCCTTAAATAGAAGTCTTTATGCTATATAGAGTTTTTAGAAACAATATTGTAGAACTGACTAGATGAACATCTTGTCTTAAATATGTTATTTGTCATTCTTAAAATAATCCAAACTCCATTTCCCACTCGTTTTAAGTATAAAATCTCCAACTTGTCCACACAAGAGGGATAACGTTTTTTGGGCTTCTTCTCTTGCAGGCCTGGCTTCCATTATGAAGAGGTTTCTCACCAAATACGACAATCTCCTCGAGATCTCCTTCACCTACTCTATGGAAAGACATGGTAAACACCTGGGGGAAGAACATGGACTTTTAGGCCTTTTGGGCATCACTTTCTCTCTTTTTTCTGTAAAATGAAAAGAAAAGCAATTTTCTCTTTACTTCACACCTTTCTTTCGGGCAGCAATGAGGAACATATTGCCCTCCAAATATTGTTTGACTCCAACCTCCATCATTTCTGCCCTGCCAGGATTGAAACTGGAGTCAAACGACAATCTCTGGAGGCCCATTGCATCCCTACTGGGGCTGACATTATGATGGATTGAGACTTGCATGCGCGATTTAAGAAAGATGTTGACAAACTGGAACATGACCAGAGGAAGATGACCAGAATGGTGAAAGGTCTGGAAACCATGCCTCATGAGCAGAGACTTAGGGAGCTGTGTATGTTTAGCCTGGAAAAGAGATGGTTCAGAGGTGACATGATAGCCCTGTTTAAATATTTGAGGGGGTGTCATATGGACAGTGAAGCATGCTTTTTTCCTGCTGCTCCAGAGACTAGGACACAGCAATGGAATCACTAGGCTTGGTGTCACCAGGTGTGGTAACTCATGGTGTCACCCCCCCCCCCATTAACCTCCTCCCATTTCTCCATACAGAATCCTTAGTAATACTTTTATCACTAAGGTTACTCGTAAATTGTTACTCCCATATGTCACTGAATGTAATGCTTATAGTTGTGACATAAACAACTAGCAAAATTCAAATTATACAGTGAGACCTTGTTATATGCCAGAGTTTGGTTCCATTTGGTTCTTTGCTTTTTGATTTGAAATCAGAAAATGTAACTTTATTTTTTAACAGTTTGTAGCATTTCTTCAATAAAAAATTAAAATTTGAATTTTGAAATTTTAATTTTCAAATTTTTTGCGCCTCTCTTTTCTCCACCGATTGAGTTTCACCTTAGTCCCACCATCTCTTAAAGCATTTTAAAGAGTAGCAAGTGAATGCCAGAGCCCATTTCTGCCCAAAGGCAGGTCTTTAAGGAGCAGTGGTGTCACCCACTCTGATTTAGGGTGTCACCTGGTGCTGTCTGCACCCCCTGTATCCCTCAGTGATGCCATTGGGACACAGAGCAATGGATTCCAACTACAGGAAAAGAGATTCCAGCTCAACATTAGGGAGACCTTCGTGACAGTAAGAGACACTGGAAAGCAGTGGAAGAGGATGGTGGAGTCTCTGTCTTTGACAGGTTTTTAAACAGAGTCTGGATGGCTATTTGTCAGGGGTGCTCTGATGGTGTGTTCCTGCATGGCAGAATGGGGTTGGACTGATGGCCCTTGGGGGTCTCTTCCAACTCTATAATTCTATGATTCTCCTTTCCCCTCAGTTGAGTTAAGAGAGTGCAAACTACTTTTGCCCCTTGCACACATTTTGCAGCAATCACAGTGGGCCGAAAACAAGGGAAAAAATAAGAGGAGGAGGAAGAAAATGGGACATTTTAAAACCACTTTAAAAAGTGGTACAGCAGAGGATTAATTGGGATAGTCTCTGCCAAATTGGGGCATTTGGAGGGTATGCAGAAGAATCTGGGCCTGGGAATGGAGGAAGATAAAATGGCTTGCTAAAGACTACTAGAAATCTTTTTCATTCCAGGTGCCTGAGAAAAAGCCATTGTGCCTAATTAATTCCTGCCGTCGCCTGACCCCAGCGCAGCCCCGATGGCATCCTCCCAGCCTCCTCGGCTGAGGTGCCTGCAGCATCTGGCCTGGCGCTGCCACTCGGCATGCCATGTTAACACAGTGTATTTAGAAGTCATCTTGCTCCTAATGGGACTCGCAGCTTTATTTCTCTCTCCCTCCTGCTCCCCTGCATCTAAATTGTCAAATTTATTTTTAAAGGCCCATTTGTAATTAATCTTTACACTGCTGGGAGGAATTGAGATTCTGCTCCTGCCACCAAACGACCGCTTTCGAGCGGAAACAGATGCCTAGTGTAAAAACACCCTCAGGGTGAAGGAAGGCATTTTGTGGCTTGAAACACCAAAGGGGTGTGAATAGGGAGGGAGGGATGGAGTTGGCTATTGGCCTCAGCTCAGCCATTCATTTCTTGTTTGACCTTGGAGGAGTGTTAAGAAGGAGATCAGCAAGATGGGAGATGTCTAGAAGGAGAGCCAAAGGTCCAGCGAGGCCCTATCCTATTATGATAGGGCTGTCATAAATAAAAAATGAAGACACACAACAACCATGCATTTGTGCAATAAGATCAGCTCTGGTCATTTCAGTGACCTCTGTGCAATAATATTGTCTATGGATTGTGTCCGCCTGCCTCCTTTGTTACTCTGGAGAAACCCTGCAACACTTTGAAAGTTAAGGGAAGAGAAAGGGGAAGAAATGATGTGAACAGAATGCAAGTGCTGAGGCAAAGATCCTGTTCAGAGGTTGTGTAGCTACACTGGACTTGTATCTTGGTTTCAGTTTCACAATGGCAATGCAGTGTGCCTACCTTTTGTGCAATTATATATTTATTCATCATCCCAAATTAAATAGAAGAACAAGGCAAACTCTTGAAAGTGTAACTGCTTATGCAAATATTTAACCAGTAATTGTGAAAGCCAGATTAGGAAAGCATCCTTTTGCTAGAAAGTACAACTGGTGATGCAATGGTTGTGCTGGTGTGATACCACTTGTGCAAACCCAGCTTAGCACTCTTACATAACCTCAAAAAATAAAATTGCTTGTGCAGTGGTTACACTGGTGTAACATTATTAGTGAAAATGCAGATTAGGATACTACCTTTTTGCCGCTCCCACAAAGTGCAACCACTTGCATAATAGTATTTAAACCAGTGTAAATCACAAATGAGGTTCTAACCTCAGTAATATTGGGGTTGTACAGACTGGCACTTTGTGCCAGCCTGTATGCGCAGTGAGGGCTGAGCGTCCGCATGCTTGAAGCACTGCCTGGTTTTCATTATGGCATGCACCTGTCTACACAATGCACACCATGATGATGCACCTTGGGGCCAGTGCCCAAACAGTGCCATGATGCTGCACCATGGCACTTATGACGCCCCTTCCAGGAAGCTGCTTGGAGCAGCTTTTTTTGGCTCCCTGCAGGGAGCAGCTTGGTGCCGCTGTGTGCGGCTGCTGTGGCCCCAATCCGGCTAGTACAGGGGCGGTTGGATGGAACATTATTTCCAGACTTTTACTAGGAAAGGCGGTTGCCTTTTAAGGCAAATAAAAGACCTAGGCTGCTGCCACACTGCAAAATTAATGCAGTTTTCTTCCCCCTTTTCTTCAAGATTGTAAGTCAAAAGGCCTAAGTATGGTCTGTTGTATAGAAAAGTTTCTTTTACTTTTAATATCTTGTCTTTGATTTAGGGTAAGTGGGAAATCCATTCTTGTATGGTTTTTAAGTAGGGGAAAAGGTTGAGTAACTTCAGATGGTATTGTAACTGTATTTGTATTGTGTGTTTGCTTTGTTTTGTTTGTTCTTCTATTAATAAAGATTATTACAAAAAACTCACTTGTTTTTATGTTGAGACAGATATCCATAACATTTGGAGGTGTTGTTTGGTGTCGTGTTATTTACATGTTTTTTACACACACACACACACACACACACACACACACACACACACACACACACCTGTTGGAGTATAGGCATCAACGCTTGTTTTGTAGATCTATGTTTCTTTCCTTGAGAAGAGGGGTGTCTTCTATGCAGGAACACTGATGTATATTGCTGTGGTCATTTGGTCAGTGTCCTTGTGAAGAGGTCACTTCCCAAACCCTTCCCTTTTCTGGGGGTCAGTAAAGTTTATTGCCCTTTGTTCTCTGCTCTCTCTGCTCTCACCAAACATGGAAGCAGAAACCAGCTTGTGCTACTAAATAAGTTTTTCTTCTTACACATGTGAGAGTCACCTCTAGAAACGCTTCTATAGTTTTCTCTACTGAGTAGTTGTTTTGTAGAACCTAGATGTAGCAATAAAGTAAGTTTATTTTTTACCTACCAGTGCATCCTGTTTATTTGCCAGAGGCTCAGATCTAGTTGTTTCTACCAAATACCTGTGGATTACATGCTTGTTTCTGAGTTGCTGCTGCTGCTAAACTTTCTTAACCACAAATAACCAAGAGCATTATTCTTTGTTCTCTTTTTTTTAATATAAAAATTTTGTTGGTTAAAATTTAAAATGTTACAAACATTCCATTCCATTGTTTTGTAAATAGACTTTGAAAAGCAGGGTTTCCCAACCTGTGAGTCATGACCCCTTTGGGGGTCGCTCACCCCTTTCTTGGGGGTCGCCAGGTTGGGAATCCCCTGTCTCCCCCTCCTCCCCTCCTCCCCGCGGGTGCCGGCACTGGTGCAGGAACCCGCGGGGAGAAGGGGAGGGGAACGGCGCTCCCTCCTCCTCCCCTTTTTCCCGTGGCTGCCAGGCCCCCGCAGGGAGAATGTGACGGGGATGGGGTTCCCTCCTCCTCTTCTTCCTGAGGATGCCAGGCACCCGCAGGGAGAAGGGGATGGGGACGGGACTGCAAGCCCCAGCAGCCTTTGCAGCCAGAAGTCCTGGCCCTTCTCCCCCCCCCCCCCCCGGCTGCCTCCCTAATTGATTGGAAGGTGGGAAGGGGAGGGACTTCCAGCCACCAATGCCGCTGGGCTTGTAGGCGGCCAAAAGTCCCGCCCCTTCCTGGCCTCCCAATCAATCAGGGAGGCCGCGGGCGGGACTTTCATCCACAATGGGGGTTGCGGCCCAACAAAGGTTGGGAACCGCTGTTGTAAAGCAAATCATATTACATAATAACGACATAACATACAACATAACATACTTTATTATTATTATTATTATTATTAACCTTTATTTATAAAGCGCTGTAAATTTACACAGCGCTGTACATACAATCTTTTTAATTGGACGGTTCCCTGCCCTCAGACTTACAATACAACACGACATACTTTTTTCTAGAGTACAGAGGAATCTCTTTGATATAACAGTAAAGTGGGATTAGTTATCTGTGATGCAATTTCCTTCTTTTATTCTTCTAGTCTCATTTCTTCCCTATCCCACCTTTCCCTTCCCAACCATAGAAATCTCCATCCAAATCCTTCACTTAGTTCCATTCTCTACCTCTCAATCCTCACTCTAATATTCTATCCTTTTCTTCTTTGCCGAATTATTCCTCTTCTTCTTTGAATTCTGGTTCTATAACCAAGACCATTATTCTAACAACACTCTCCAAGGCTAACCAGACCCAATCTTCCCCCACTTTGTGCTCTGCAGATGGGTTGGACTACAACTTCTACATCCCTGGCCTTGGGGATGCTGGCAGTTGTAGTCCAACCCATTTTCAGGGTGCAAGATTGGGAAAGACTTCATGAAAAGGTGCAGAAGGTGGCACTGAACACATGGGCCAGAATCCCCTGCATGTCTTATCCATAGATCCCCTTATGGTAATGGTTGAATGTTTTTGTCTGATGCAGAATTCCCATATTCAGTTCAAGGTTACAGGAGTGGTGTTGCAGGCAAGGTGCTGCTGTGCATTGTTCATGTGGTTTCATTGTGCACTCCAGAACATAAGGACCAACTTAGTTTTATTTATTAATTGGAAGGAAGTCAGCATCTACATAGAGACATTCTCTCATGCATACATCCAAAAACAAACCACATAGAAGTCAATAGCAGATTATGAATTAAGGGGTTGCAGAGGGAGATACCGTACCAATTCCAGAAGCAGAACTCCAATGTGGGGGACATCATGAAGTGAACTATCTGGAGATCATGGCATGGCCAGCTAAACTGAGTAGTCAAGCAAGCTGTAGACAAAAAGGTTTTCTCTGATCTCAAGCAAGACCAAATTGGTAGTACCCAAGCAGGCATATTAATATGGTAAAACCAACCCTGGGCATAATTTGGGATTAGAGTGGATTTACTAGGAGGTAAGAATGGGAGGAAAAGCTGGTAATGGTTGGATAATAAATGCAAATGTCTCTGGGTGAAGGAATATTGCTCCCAGGGTTTGCTATTCTTAGATTTCACTTGTAAACACAAGGGTTATCACCCACAATGCACACATCGCTGAAGGGTTTATACAGATTCTGATCTTGATCGGTCTTTTCTTGGCTACATGATCTTGCGCCTTTCTATGCTGAGCCTTCCAGATCCCCAAATATGGTCCTGGATCTCCTTATATGGGATTGCTGTTTCCTTGCATTGGGGGCACATTTGCAGTGATGTGCCCCAAACATCCCTTTTCATATTAACACCAGAAAGGGGGATGGATTTTGGGGTAACACACTTAGGGCAAATTAGGGGGCACTTTTAAAGATTCTAATTTGCAGAACCTGCCTTCCTAAGGCAGCATGGCTATTCTACAAGCTGCAGTTGGGAAAAAAGTAACTTTTCCAAGCTGGGAAAAGCTTACAAACCTATTCTGTTGTGACTTTGAAAGGAAGCTCTGCAATTCAAGCACTTATTGTCAGCCTTGGAAAGGGAATTTGAAATCACTTTGTTCCGCCAGGCATTCTTTAATTAACGGTAGCTTTGTTTTTAAAGGCCCTGGAGGACTCTGTCATGTTTTATGGTCTATATGATACTCCTGGATTGGATTTGGATTTTAAATGAATGAATGAATGAAAATAGTTTTATTTGATGTTTATTGCTTTTTACAATCTGTTTTGTGGCTGCTTCCAAGGAGGGCAGGACACCATTTAAAAAATGAATTGATTATTTAATTTAAAAGCTTGAGTTCTCCTCACTCCAACACAGCCTTATATACATACTAGGTATTCTACTAGGATATATCTAATCTGTTCATTGACCTGCTGAGAAACTGCACCATTGCTCAGATCTTGGAAAAGCTATTTTTAACAACTCCCACAACCCTCAGCCAGCATGGTCATCATCCCTCAAAGTAACTTTTCCAAGTTCTAGACTGAACTTTAGGGTCCTGATGCAACGAAGATGGAAGCCACTTGGACTGTTAGCTGATCATCTGCACTGGAGCTCATAAAATGAAAAGTCTGGAACCCTTTCTTGTCTTCTTGGGTATCTTGGGCATCAAAGGAAGTGAGTTTGCCAGTTTCTTCCTCTGAAATATAGACTACAGCACCTGGGATTCCTTGGCAGTCTTACATCCAAATGCAAACCAGAGCTGGCCCTGCTTAACTTCCAAGATTAAATGGGATCTGGTTCATTATTACAGGTAACATACCCTGGCTGGCATCCTCTCAGTGACACGTGTACGCCCATATTCTGCCTGTGCATGTCTTTTTTGCAAATTGTAGAGGTTGGTATTCTCTTTCCTGCTCCACTCTGACCAAATCCCACACCAGGACCCATGGTTTTGCTGAGATAAGCCCCTGAGTGGCCATCCCATGACTGGTGTAGAATATGTGGGAGGCGGAAAGGCACCTAGCTATGTTCTCCTAGCCAGACATTTAATGCATATAATGGCTGGCATCCTGTTTGTAACACACACAAATGTAAGTCGATCTTAAACATGTATATGTCTTTTCTGCTTTGCTGCAACAACTCCTTCTGAATGCCCATCACATGATAGATAGGGAGTGAAGGGGACCAGAGAGGTGCCTGGTTATGTCCTGCTAGACAGGCACAGAATGATGGCATTGTGCACCTCTGAAGGACCCTACCACACCCAACAGAAGATGGTATCGGTCTGCTTCTAGCCATGGGGCATGGCTAGATGTTTTCTGATCTCCTGGACTCTTGACTATTCACAGGATGTTTCTCCAGGGGCCCTGTTGCAGCAACATTGTGGGTCATGGGGGTGATGAGGGAGGAACCATTGTGGAATATTGCTTTCAGAACTCTTATACTATGACGTGCAATGTAGGATCTCAGCCACAGATAGCTACACTTGTCCGCACTCCTCTTCCTAATATAGCAGGCCCTTGGTATCCACTGGGGTTTGGTTCCAGGACCTGCTGGAGATATCAAAATCCATGAATGCTTGAGTCCCATTAAATATAGTAGCATAATGAAACGGTGTCATTTATATAAAACAGGAAAAAACAAGATTTGCTTTTGGTATATATATATATATATATATATATATATATATATATATATAATATTTTCAAGCCATGGGTTGAATGGGTTTATGGATACTGAGGGCTGACTGTAGTTTCTAGCTCAGTGCAAAAGCTGGGGTTTATTTTTGTCCTTACTTATGGTGTAGTGGTTTGAGTGTTGGACTGCGACTCTGGAGACCAGGGTTCGATTCCCAGTTTGGCTGTGAAACCCATGTTAGAATTATGGTTACGCATTGGTTATTTGTGGTTAAGAAAGTTTAACAGCAACAGCAACAAGCATGTATTCCACAGGTATTTGGTAAAAATCTACTGGATCTGCACTTCTGGCAAACAAACATGATACATTGGCAGGTAAAAAAAGAAACTTACTTTATTGCTTCATCTAGGTTCTACAAAAACAACTAATCTGTAGAGAAAAACTATCCTTCGTTGAAGAGTCCCTAGAGCTGGTTCTCCTGTGTGTAAGTCAGAAGAAAAGCCATCTTTAGGAGCCTAACCTGGTTTCTGCTTCCATTCTTGGTGAGAGCAGGGAGAGGAAGAGGACGGAGACTTTATTGACCCCTAGAAAAGGGAGGGCTCTGGGAAGGGACCGCTTCACAAGCCACACTGACCAAATGGCCATCGAGGGATAAATCAGTGTTCCTGCTAGAAGACACCTCCCTTCTCAAGGAAAGAAAACAGAGACCTACAAAACAAGCCTTGATGCTAATACTCCCAACAACCCACTGGGTGACCTTGGCCAAGTCACATGCTCTCAGCCTCAGAGGAAGGTCGTGGCAAATCTCCTCTAAAGAAATCTTGCCAAGAATTCTCCATGCCTTAGAGTTGCCATAGGTCAGAAATGACTTGAAGGCACACAATAACAAGATGTCCTTTAAAAACTTTTATGTACCTTTGTGTTTTCCCAAAAACCTTTACTGTAGAAACACTTCTCCCAATGTTTGTCTCTGCCCGCCACCAAAAATTGTCTCACTGTGCCCATGTTGTGAGGGTCGCTTTTTGCTCCAGTTCCTACGTTTGGTGGCATTTGTGCAGAACAAGAAACTCACAGATCCAGAGAGGTTTAGGAAATGGCCTGTTCAGAAGCCCAGGCACGCCTCCTGCTGTTCTCTGCATGAGTCCCATCCCTGGAGGAAAGGAAACAAACACAGCCAGTTGGCACTGAGGCTGGGGCCTTCTCCCCATTGTGTGCCGCCATCTCCTTTTCCCTGGCAGATGTGCTGTTTGGATGAAAGGAGGCCCGGTCCACCAGCTGTGTCCTTTTGTTTGTTTGCTCAGTCCTCCTGATTTGCTCTGCCAGCTCTCCTTGCAATGAGGCAGGCAACTGGAAAGCTGGCTTCTTTGGAAAGTTACTTCTGAAAAGCAATTTCGAGCAATGATTTGTTTTAGTGTTCTTCAAAAAAGATAATTTGTTGTCCTTACTCATTGTGACATAAAAGTTAATGAGCGTTGCATGTCACTGTGTTTTCTTTTTTTAAAAAATCCTCAGCATGAACAAAGTTGGCATGAAATGTATCAAATTCTGATCAGAACATCTCTTAAATGCCTTTTAAAGGGAACTTGAAAAAGCAATAAGAAAACATTACTGTTTCCACTGACAAATTAACTTCAATCCTAGATGTTATGTGACCATTCACTTGTTTATCTGTAACTTGTTACACTGTTCATTGGTGTCCCTAACATGGAGCTAAGGTTGCATTTACACTGTAGAATTAATGCAGTTTGACACTGCTTTAACTGCCATGGCTCAATGCTATGGAGCTCTGGAATTTGTATTTTGTGAGATATTTAGACTTCTCTGTTAGAGAGCTCTGGTGCCACTGCAAACTGCAAATCCCAGGATTCCATAGAATGAAGCCATGACAGTTAAAGCGACGTCAAACTGCATTAATTCTCCAGTGTGGCAGCAGCCTAAGAAGGCATGGGAAAGGGGGGGGGGGGGGGAGGAACAGGTGCATGCCGGATCTTCTTCTCCCCCCATCCTCCCATTCCTTTAAATGCCTCCCCAAAGACAGAAGGGCAGAGGAAGAAGAGGAGCCAGCAAGGAGAAAGCTCCATGTGCCAGAGATGGCACGCATGCCATAGGTTCTCCACCACTGGTGTAGGTTGATGTCTTCCATGACCGTGGGGCAATAAATTCATGTTTTAAAGAATGCCAGACTCTCAGGACAGAGACTTGTCCTCTTATTATTTGTCAAGCACCTTCCACAGCCATTGCAGCAAGACAAGCATTGCCAGCAGAGATGAGGGGCAGAAGAATAGAACATTATTGGAGCAGTTGCCTTGCAAACCATATTAATTACACTCCCAGCGGTCCTTTCGTCTTCCTTTTTGGGGGGTGCAGGGAGAGGGCAGTGTTCTCACAGAGCAGTTTTTTTGATCCTGACGCCTTATTTTCTCTTTAACAAATTACACAATCATCTGAGAGTTTGAAAAATAACTCTCTGAAGCTTACATACCTCTGGACAGTAATTGAGTTCATCTCCTGGCGTGGCAGCTCGATTTAATTAGACCAGAAGGATTGAGGGGGGAAAAAGTAGTTAATGTATTATGGATCGACTTATTTTATTAAGCAGCGGATTAATGGCAGTGTTCATAATACAAAGCCTTTTATGTGATGGTTGCAAATGTCTTTGCTCTGTAATAGAGATGTCCACTTATACCGTCTTGCCTTAATCCAAAGTGTCCTTTAAATCTGCCTAAAACCTGGAGGCCTTTTCACTCCCAGCAACTTCAGTTGTATACACTTGGATTGGCCTGACTTTTTAACCAGGGAAATCCCCTGTTTTCTGGCATCCATCCTTGCCTGATAAAAAATGCTGCTAATGGGGTAAATAGTTACAGGCAGGTTTTTAAAAACTTTTAACCACAAAAAAGGAGACACAAAAGACTGCAGCAACTTTATAGAAAACAAATTCATTTGAGATGTGGAGTTGATGATACCATGGACAGCAAAAAGAATAAATGCATAGGTCCTAGAGCAGATCAAGCCTAAAATTTCCCTGGAGGCAAAGATGGCTAAACTGAGGCAGCTGTACTTTGGTCACATAATGAGAAGACACAACTCATTAGAAAAGACAATAATGTTTGGAAAAGTGGTAGGAATTAGGAAGGGCACATGTTAGATGGATGGACTCAATTAAGGAGGTCACGGGTATGAATCTGCAGAAACTGGGAAGCATAGTGAGGATAGGGGGTCTTGGAGATATCTCATCCAAAGAGTCACCATGAGTCGAGATAGACTCAAGGGTAGTTAACAACAACAACAAAGCATTAATTTCCCATGCAAACAAAATTATGCTCAAAATACTGCAGCCTAGACTCCAGTCATATATGTAGAGAGAATTGCCAGATGTCCAAGCACAGTTCAGGAAAGGAAGAGGCACTGAAGACCACACTGCAATCGTACAATGGATCATGGAGTGAGCCAAAGAATTCCAGGAGAGAATCACCTATAGACTATAGCAAGGCTTTTGACTGCATACATCATGAAAAGCTATGGAATACTCTGAAAGAAATGCAAGTGCCACTATATCTGATAGTTCTGATGAGGGATCTATACATTAGAAATGTTCAGATTTCAGACCCCTCCTTTGAATCTTTAGAAAAACTCAGCAGTGTTTACAGCTGTAGGTGGTGGTGTATGGAAAGCCCCACATCTTCAATGGTGTCTGATGGCCCCCATGAATTTGGTGTGAGTTAATATTTAATTTTATATTTAATTTTAAAGGAATTGTTCAAGGTGCTGGAGCTCTTTAGGAGACTAGGAATCAACATCTTAGATTATAAAATCATAGCTGGCAGCGACCTTAAGCGCCATGTAGTCCAACCCCTTGCCATGCAAGAATCCACATATAAAGACTTCCGAGGCAATCCATTTTTCTGTTGAACACTGCTTACAGTGAAAATGTTCTTCCCTGATGTTTTGGTAGAATCTCCTTTTTCATATTTGGAACCCATTTTTTCAGGTCCTATCCTCTGGAACAGCAGAAAACAAGCTTGTTCCACCCTGTTTGAAAGACTGTATCTTCCTGTACCATGTTTTAAGATCCTCAGGAGAGGACTTTCTCTTGGTCCCACCACAACCTCAGGAAGATTTGGTGGGGACATCGGAGAGGGCCTTCACGGTGGCTGTTCTCAGGTTGATTTCCATCCCATGGGAGGTTTGGTTGGCCCTCTTTCTCCTTTCTTTTCACCAGCAGGCAGGCCTTCTTATTTGGCTAAGCCTTTGGCTTATAAATTATGTGCCAGAAAGGGGGTTGTGTTTTAGAATCAAAGAATAATGGAATCATAGAGTTAGAAGAGACCCCATCCAGTTCAACCCCCTTCTGCCATGCAGGAAGACACCATCAAAGCACCTTCAACAGATGACCTCCAGCCTTGGTTTAAAACAGCCTCCAAAGAAGGAGACAGCACCTCAATGTGAGACAGCAGTGTCTTCCACTGTCAAATAGCTCTTACTGTCAGGACATTCCTCCTACTGTTAGGTGGAATCTCTTTTCCTTTAGCTTGAATACATCACTCCATATTCTATTTTCTGGAGCAGCAGAAAACAAGCTGGCTTCATCCTCAGCGCAGCATTTCTTCAGCTACAGTCCACTCTCTGTATCTGTGACTTGCCATCCATGGAGTTGAGCCCAGGGGAAAGCAGAGGCAGAGGAGGAGGAGGAGGAGGAGGAGGAGGAGGAAGAGGGGGAAGGAAAAAGAAAACAAGCAGCAGTAGGGTGCTAGAAGGGGTAAGAGGAAGAGGAGAAAGATGGAGGAGGCTGGGAAGAGAAGAAGGAGGAAGGAAAAGTAGGTGGAAGAGGGAAGAAGAGGACAAGGAGGAAGGTGGAGGAAGGAGAAGGAGGCAGGAAAGAGAAGGAGGAGGAGGAGAAAGAGCCATGGCAGCAGCGATGGTGGAGAGGGAGAAGAGGAGAGAAAGAGGAGGCTGGGCAGGTACCCCCCTGCCATCCACCTTGATCAGAGCAGCGATCAGAGCAGCGAGGCTGGCATTGGGGGTGGCGGGGGGGCAAAGTGCCATTGGCCTTAATGGTGTTATGGCTGTTTGGTGCTACGGCCGAGAACTATGTGACTTGAATATCCACGATTTTTTTAATCTCTGTGTATGGGGGGTATCCCCCGTGGATACCGAGGGCCCACTGTATTTAAATAGCACCATCATATCACCTCTTAACCTTCTCTTCTCCAGGCTGAATATACCCAGTTCTCTAAGTCACTCCTCAGTAGGCATGGTGGTTTCCAAACCTTTCACCATTTTGGTTACCTTCCTCTGGACATGCTCCATCTTGTCAATATCCCTCTTGAATTAATACACATATATACTTTTAATTCTGTTTTATATTGTTTTAACATTGTGTTTTTAATTGTTTTTAAGCTTGCTACATTTTTTAAAACTGTAGCCTCTTCTTGATATGTTTGTAGGCCACCTTGGATACTGTACAAAGAAAAAGGTGGAATATTAGAAAAGGTGGAAAGCTTATACAGACGACCAGGTTCCTTGTCATGCCTAGTAGGAAACCTGAGTACTGTATTTGACCAGCCATGTCCTCAGTGGAACCTGTGAACTTTGCCATTGCCTGCATGAAGGGGCATAATCATAGAATCATAGGTTGAGAAGGGATCCTCAAGGGCCATCCAGTCCAACCCCCTGCCATGCAGGAATACACAATCAAAACACTCAATGTGACAGGTGGCCATCCTGCCTCTATTTAAAAACCTCCAAACAAGTAGACTCCACAACCCTCTGAGGCAGCAGCATCTTTCATTGTTGAACAGCTCTTACCAACAGAAAGTTATTCCTAACATCTAGGTGGAATCTCTTTTCTTGTAGTTTGATTCCACTGCTTTGTGTCCTAGTCCCTGGAGCAGAAGAAAACAAGCTTGCTCCTTCTTCCATATGACATCCAGGAGGAGAAATGTCGGATTTGCATGGTTGTGCAAATCTAGATTGCAATAATGACCCAACAAACCGATTGTAATGGAGCCCATCATCTCTTTCTACACGCACAGTTAGCCTTGATTTAATAGGCCAGTGGCACTCCGCTTTGGCTTGGGATGGGTCGCCATCTGGGAGTGCGGTAAATGAAACTCGCAGTAAGTCAAGCAGTATTAAACTTTATGGCTGCCGTATTTAAAAATGAGACATTTTCCCCAATCAATCAGAGCGAGTGGAATTGTAAATATCAAGGCAGGATCCATATTGCTTAATTAAACAGCAGCTAACGAGCATCGTGGCTGTTGGGCTGTGATTTAGGACAAGGATGACGCAGATGGGAAAGAATTCGGCAGAAAGGTAGATGAGCACAGAAGTGGCAAAAGTTACACTCCTTGTCTGTGACTGGCCCAGCAAAGCAGGAGAAGCTAGCAGAGTGACAGTGGAAGTGGAATGAATTGGAATGACACCTGGATTTGGATTTGCTGGATCTAAGTGAAGAGCCAAATTTTTGGAAGAGGAGTTCCATTTTGGTTTGTTCACTTGTACTGAGCCCTCTCCTGATGGACTCTGGAGACACTTCAATTGCTAACTGCAATGTCAAGTGATGATCAGCAGGGATAAAGTTACTTACCCTTTCTGCTAATTATTTATTAGCTGCTATACTACATAAAGATTCCATAGCATAAGCTTCTACATCTGGAGTCATGCATGCATTATGCTATGCAACTCATGCGCTGAATGGCAATGTTGTGCAACTGAATCAAGGTGACACATGTGCAGCATGGCAGAATGTAAAGCTTCACCAGTGGACTGCTCTCCCTCCCCCTTCTCTTCCAGTACAATCTTTTTTTCCATGTTAGAGAATACTTCCATAGAAATTAGGCAGGGTAGGGGAAGTTTCTAGCTGCAGTTCCACATCTGGAAGCAAATAACACAAAATGGAAACGTTGAGCTGGAAGGGGCCACAAGGGCCACCTAGACCAACTCTCTACCATGCAGGACTACACAACTAAAACACTCCCAAGAAATGCCCATTCAACCTCTTTTAAAGGTCACCAAAGAACGAGGGTCCACCACCCTCCAAGGCAGTCTATTCCACTTTTGAAGAGCTTTATTAGTAAAGAAATGCTTCCTTCTATTTAGGTAGAACTATTTTTCTTATAATTTGAGTCCACTGGTTGATGTTTTACTCTCTGGAGCAGCAGAAGACAAGCTGGCTCCATCCTCCACATGACATCCCTTCAGGCATTTCAAGATGGCTGTCATATCACCTCTCTGTCTTCTCTTTTCCAAGCCAAACATCCCCTGCTTCCTAAGCCACTCCTTGTAGGGCTTGCTGGTTTCCAGATCTTTCATTATCTTGGACACTCTCCTCTGGGCACATCCCAGATTGTTAATGGCTTTCTTGAACTGCGTTGTACAAAACTGGATCTAGCTACTGCATGGGAGGTATGAAGAAAGCAGGATAGACTGATACTGTAACTTTATTTTGATTTGGACACTATAATCCTGTTGTGTATAAAGGACAGAGGATGTCCTCCTCTTGGACAATGTATGCATAACTGAATTCCTGGAACATGATACTATGGAACTGTGATTCTTCCCTCCACCCTCCAGCATCTAAATACTTTGCACATGTCACAAATTGCTCTGAACGTCATTGTTCAGATCGTTACCAAATTGGGGTGATTGAAGATTTTTTAATGATCGTAGACTAGCTCTTAACTAGGCCATTGGGACCACTGAGCAAGTGGATCTGGTACAGTGGTCTTTCTGCAATGGCTCCATTGTGCTATGGATTCTGTTGAGCAAAGGCAGCTCCCGTAGCTTGATGGGATCTCTTGCACACTGCTATTATGTACAGTGGGAGCCCTTTGTGTGAAACAGAACACTGGGCAATGCGCCTGATGTGCATCACCATCAGAATTCATTAGCTTGGTTGCATATATTGTGTCAGAGATGTAACTAATGCCCTGAACAGACCGGCAATAAACACTAGCATCGGTGCAGAGTTGGGGCATGGCAACTGCATGCCACATGCCACTCTGCCTCCATGCTGGTGTGATGCTGTGCACCCCACCGCATGACGGGAGGTGTCACTGGGCTCCCTTGGTGCAATGTGTACACGCGCTGTTCCAAAGGAGCTCCAAAAAGCCACAGTGCCAGTGGCTATAGTGCCCTTTCCATGGCACAAAAAGAAATTGCTTCTCAACAAAGGACATGGCCAATGTGAAGAGATTCCAGAAGACTTTACATGTGGAAGAAATAGTTTTCTGTGCAAAAAAGCACTTATGAATTCTGTGCAGAGAAAGTCCCAAGCTGCACCATTTTCCAGGCAGGAAACAGTATTTCTCTACAAGCATATTATTTTCTGCACAGAAATATTATATTCTGTTCTGAAAATGGTACTTCCTCCAGGAAAAAAATACTGCCTCCTGTGAGGGGAAAACATTTTGTATGAACTTTGTGCAGAATCAGTCCTAAACTATATTTGATTCTGCTCCTGATTCTGCACAAAATTCATATGAGATCAATTGAATTCTTTGCTAATTTCATTCCCAAAGGAAGCAACAAGTAATTCTTCCTGCTGTTAGAAACTGTTCAAAATGTACTTTCTTGACTTTCTTACATCAGGATGAATTACAGATTGAGTCTCCCTTATCTGGAATTCAAAAATCTGGAATATTCCAACAATGTACAAATTTTCATGGGTGGCTGAGATGGTGACACTTTTGCTTTTCTCATGGTTCAGTATACACAAACTTTGTTTAATGCACAACATTATTTAAAATATTGTCTTAAATTATTGTATAAAATTAGGTATAAAATTTATCTTCAGGCTATGTGTAAAAGCTATATATGAAACATAAATGAATTTTGCCCCGTCTTTGGGTCCCATCTCCAAGATATCTCATTATGAATATATATGCAAATACAGGTGTTCCAGAATCTATTTTTTTCCCTGAAATCCAAAATACTTTTGGTCCAAAACACACTACAGAGATAATCCAATCCGAGACTGCTTCAACTGCTCTGCCTCAGTGCTAGGGAATGATGGGAATTGTAGTTTGTCGTGGCACCAGAGCTCTCTGACAGAGAAGGCTAAATGTCTTACAAACACTACAGTTCCCAGAATTCCCTAGCATGTGGTCTCAAACTGAATTGTTTCTACAGTGTGCTTTGGACCTCTGTTTCCAACCTTTTTGGATAAGGGAGACTCAACCTGTACTTGTTCTTTCCTTTGAGAATGAAATTAGAAAAGAATTGAATACTTCAAGGCATTGTTGGACTGCAACTCCCATAAACTCATGCTTCTGTAACCTGCAAGAAAGGATGATGAGAACTCTAGTCCAGCCACCTCTGAAAGACCATGGTTTGCCCACTCCTGTGTTGGATGGAGTGATATCTGATAATTCTGCCTTCCTGAAGAAAGAGACAGGGCTTCCTTCAGAGCTTTCCCTATCCTTCTTTGTGCCCTTTGAAAATATTATTGCGGGAGTTAGAACCAGAAATCGCAGGACTCATAGCAATAGAAACACTGTGAACCAAACCACACAATATGCAGGCAATGCAACTGTCTTGAGGGCTGGTTAGATGAGAACACTTTTTGCAGACATTTCGGCTAATTGCAAGAATATACAAACACCCCCCCCCCCCCCATTATAAATGTAATTATGATGTATCTGAAGCTGTGGGAGGACTTCTAACCAAGATGGTCTTGATGCCATTAGTGGACACATTTCCTTACCAGCAGATTGGCACTTTCCGAATGCTCTGGGATTCACAATTCTTTCAAATTTGAGTGAGATTGTGGAGGAATATATATTTATATATCCAGTCAATTGTGTTCTAATAATGAAAGAAGATTTAAAAGCTGTGGGGAAAGCAGATGGATGCTTCCTTGACAGGCTTGCAAACACTAGTATTAATCTTTTACCCAGAATCAATATATTTTTTCAAATAGCCCCATTATCAGTCTCAGAACACAGATGGAAAGATTGGCAAAACGGCCTAATTTGGGAAATAAAAGGCTATAGCAAGACCAACCCTTCTCTGAGATGGTTGATCCAGGCTGAATAAATGCAGAGAGGTCTGGAGTAAACCCATTGCTCTGTTTATTCCTTCCTTGCCCTGCAATTCATGGTGCCCAGGAGGAAGGTTTGAGAAGCATGCAAACACAAACCATCTAGGGCAAAGAAGTAAAAATAAAGAGGAGGAGGAGGAGGACATTGACATATCCTGAGGTGTCACACAGAAAGCCACCATTGTGTAGTGGTTTGTGTCACATCGACTTCCAGGAGACTAAGGTTTGAAACGCTGCTCAGTCCTGGAAACTAGATTACCATAAGCAATTTGCACTAGTGCTGCTGCCACGCTGCAGAAGTAATGCACTTTGCCACCACTTTAATAGCCATGGCTCCATCCTATGGAATCCTGGGATTTGTAATTTGCTGTGGCACCAGAGCTTTCTAAGATGGAAGAATAAATATTTCGCTAACCTACAAATCCCAGAATTCTGTAACACTGAGCCATGACAGCTAAAGTGGAGTCAAACTGCATTAATTCTGCAGTGGAGATGCAGCCTTAGATGAAGGCAATGGCAGATCTCCTTTGAATAAATCTTTTTCTTTACAATGAAGCTAGTGTGGTACAGTGGTTTGAAGCCTAGGATTCTGGGCGACCAGGATTCAAATCCCCCTCCATCATGGAAAACCACTGGATAACCTTGGACAAGTTCCATTCTCTCAACATCAGAGGAGGGCAACTGAACACTCCCTCTGAACAAATCTTGCAAAGGGAACTCTAGGAGAGGGTTGCCATTAATTGAAGTTAATTTGAAGGCACATAACAATGACAACAATGTTGTCACCTTGTTGAGGGCTGTTGTTCTGTCATTAAACCAGAAACACTGAAAAAGCTACTGAGACAGTAGATCGCCATTGATATTTCAAATAAATGTTACAGAAAATCTCAAGGGAATGTTGCCTCTTGAGGCTCGAATCCTGATGGCTAGCCTAGCAAGAGCAGACGCAATGAAGCAACTGTTGAATGGCAAGTCAACACAAAGGTCAATCCCATTGAGTCTTCTTTTGTTACACAAGTGTAACAACGTCACATGATCTTAAATCCTGTTATTAGTCCTGATTAGAGTAGAATCAGAGTCCAGTGTGGTGTAATGGTCTGGGCATTGGATTAAGACATTGTGAGACCAAGGTTTGAATCCCAGCTTGGCCATGAAAACCCACTGGGTCAGGTTGAAGGCTTTCATGACTGGCATCCATAGTTTTTTGTGGGTTTTTCAGGCTATGTAGCCATGTTCTAAAAGAGTTTGTTCCTGACGTTTCACCAGCATCTACAGATGCCAGCCACAGATGCTGGCGAAACATCAGGAACAAGCTCTTCTAGAACATGGCCACAGAGCCCGAAAAAGCCACAAAAAAACACTGGGTGATCTTAGGTCACTTGCTTTGAAGACACTTGCCAAGAAACCCTGCAATAGATTCGCCTTAGGGTTGCCACAAGTTGGAAATGACTTGAAGGCACAAAGCCACAAGAGTAGAATCATTGAATCAACTAATTTTACCAATATGTTGGTAATTGATTGAATGGGTCTATTTAGTTGGATTTCAGGATTTCAGATGTTGCATATTCTTGAATAGTGCTTGGGCAAGTGGCATGATCTCAGCCTCAGGGAAAGGCAATGACAAACTTGCTCTGAACAAATCTTGCCAAGAAAACCCCACGATAGGGTCCACCTTCGGGTTGCCCTCAGTCAGAACAACTTGAAGGCACACAACAACAGAAAACAGCATAACTATAATTTAGTACTGTACCAACAAGGTTGTTTTTAAAACTGAGACTTCATTTGGCATGTTTTACCTAGACAGCATCTAAATTTTTTCCAAATGCAACAACAGAGATTTCTTGAGTATTTCCATGTTCTCTGCCAAGAGAGAGGGCAGGTAGCTTCACAAAGAACAGAGACAACCTGGATCTCAAGGGAGGCTTCTTATTGTGTTGCTAATGTTGTTTAATTTTTACTTCTTCCTGGTGTTTACTCTTTGTCTCCCAGAGGGCCAAGGAGGAGGAATGGCCGCTTCCTACATGGATAGCCCTCTGTGCCATCTTAAATGGGAACAACTATAACAACACCTTGATAAAATGTAGGCCTGTGACTCCAACATGGTTAGTTTTTTCTTTCTTCTCTGTCATTTTAAACACTTTTGCCTGATTATTATTATTATTATTATTACATTTATTTGTATAGTGCCATAGGATTTACATAGCGCTTTACAGAGGAGAGAAAACAACAATCCAAAACAGAAACAAAAGCCTGCCTATGGCGCATAATCTAAAACCCAAAACAAGATTATAAAATTAATAAAATATTACTATAACAAAATTAAAGCAAAACTATAAAAGTGTAAAAATACAAATTGCATCATGTATTTTGTGGATTTAGTTGATTAAAAAAGGTATCACTGTTTTGGGTTTTTTGGATATTATACAATACTTTAGTACCTTAAATATGATTGAGAAAACAGCCACTGTGCATATTCCCCATTGCCCAATGGGACAATAAGGAGGCACCTTACCAGAGACACCACAAGCTTCACGGTGTCTGTATTTAGTGGAAGGAGAGTGTGGCGCCAGCCAGCATCACAATAAATGTCAGTATCTTCCATTACAATTCCTGTGGGTAGAATTCAGAGACAAAGCTGTGTTCAACTGGCATATTAGTATGCAAAGGGATCTTGTACCACCTTTGAAACTAACTGAGTGAAAGTAGCTGTAGCATAAGCTTTGGTAGACTTGGTCCGCTTCCTTAGATGCATGGAGTGAACTGATGCCCCAAAAAGACCTTTGTAATCAGACTATAGAAACAGCCATAGAAATGCAAAATGTGTGGTTATGGTGATGAGGTGATAAGTTCAGGTTTAACAATGGTTATTGAAGGACAAAGGCAGGAGGAAAGATATTGTCTAAGACCAGGGTGGGTGGATGATTATATGAATGGTGAAGTGGCCCTTGAAACTAGAAAGGTGATGTGATAAACTGGCCAGCAGCATCATCATGAGGCTGGGGTGTTAACCAGTGTTATAACATGTGTAGTGTGCCAGGAAACCATTCATAGTGTTATCTACTTACCCTGACCTTAGGCAACATCCTTCTTATTGCCTTGTCCACCAACGACCGTAGTTAAAACTGAACTTGTCACCTCATCTCCATACCCACAAGTTTTATATTTCTATTGCTATTCACACAAAGTCTGCTTATAAAGGTCTGTTCATACACTTCACTCCATGTGTCTGAGGATGTAAACTTAAGTCTACACAAGTTTATTAGTGAGTCTCAAAGGTGCTACAAAGACTCCTTTGCATGCTGATCCATACTGACATGGTTATATTCTTGATTCCTACCACTATGTAACTATGTGAGTATACATTTACAGTGTGTGTGTGTGTGTGTGTGTCTACCTTTAGTCTGCAGATTATTTGGTAAAGAAGAATGGTTTAATGGTGCATTTCAGTCTACTGACATATTATTAGCCTGAGCAGTTTCTGTGCTGCTATGCCGCATTTCTCCGCAGTGTAATAGTCTTGATGAAAGAACTCTCAAGTATAATATGCCCCAAAAGTGGATTAGAATATGGAAAATCGTTAAAAAGTTGGAGTGGGTGGGTGTGGGGAGAAGAAGGAAAAAGAAATATGTGTTCTCCTAGGTGGGGAAATGGATTGGCCCATTCTGCAATCTGCAGTTTAATCTGCAACACTGCTCTGTGTGATGTATTTCTCTATATCTTTGCAAAATAGAATTCACAGTGTCTGGAAATAGTTCAAGCACAGCCTCTCTCTCTGTCTCTGAGTCTGAGACAAACCGTAGTGCAAATGAATTAATAACTCACTTTATGCCATCCAAAGTAGAGCCCTGGCTCAGATAGACTGGCCCAAACAAGAGGCACTTAATTCGTCCATGTTTTGTTTTACAGAATTTGGCCAAGGAATTGCATTGTGGCTGCTAACTAGACATCCATACTGTCAGGGATGATGGGAGTTGTAGCTCTTCACCTCTGGCTCGAACTCACCACCTTGTTACACACCAGCGCTGACCAGTTTTGGCCAGTTGTTAAAGCTTTGCTCTAAAGCAGCAGAGTTACAGAGAATAGGCTGAAGACCCTGACAAACTCTCCAAGCCTTCTCAGTCTTGCTTCCACAGAAGTCTTCCCACTTCTTCAGGATCCAGCTGGCTCTTGTATCTTCACCCAAGACACCAGACAACTCAGTAGTCTTACATAAAAGATCTACTATATTCTACTATATACAGCTCCAAAACTATCCAGCACAACTCCAATACTCCTCAACTATCCACTACTACCCACAACTACTACCCACAAAATACATTGGGATTCATAGCACTTATTATAGTCCTTGGATCATACCACCCACTCTTGTCAGTTTCCACCCAGTGGGCGTGTACATCCACTCTCATTGGTTCTCTTGTTTCAACCCACAATTAATGATTTCATCATTTCACCTTGACCACTTAACAATTCTCAGGTGTGTTCAATTATCCACTTTGCATTTCTGTCCTTGGCATTTAGGACTTGCTAATTACATTACCTTTTACACCTGTGTGGCTTCTAATTGCTTTTGCTGAGTCACCCTGACTCTCACATACATGTTTTATTTCTTTCACTGTATATCCCATGTTGCTTTTTCCTTAACACATACACCTTCCAATATTTCAGAGATGAAAATAGAGACACGTGTGGCCAAGCAACATCAGAGAGTGGTTAAGATGGCAAAAGTGGCTGAGGGAGTTGGGTATGTTTAGCCTGGGGAAGAGAAGCTTAGGTTGGGGGGGGGGGGATGCTAGTCAAGTTTAAATATTTGAACGGATGTCATGTTCAGGAATGGAGCAAGCTTGTTTTCTGCTGCTCCAGAGACTAGGACCCAGAACAACAGATGCAAGCTACAGGGAAAGAGATTCCAACTCAACATTAGGAGGAACTTCCTGACAGTAAGGGCTGTTCAACAGTGGAAGACACTCCTTCCTCAGAGTCTGTGGAATCTCCTTCTTTGAAGGTTTTTAACCAGAGGCTGGATAGCCATCTGTTGGGAGTCCTTTGATTGTGTCTTCCTGCATGGCAAGGGGTTGGATTGGATGGCCCTTGAAGGTCCCACTCTATAAGTCTATGAAGACACATGAGAACAGCATCATAAGACATCAACCATTTCAAACTGGATTTAGGACGGGATATGGAGTTGAGATTGCCATGGTATCCTTAGTCGATGATCTCTGTCTGGCCACTGACAGGGGAAGTGTGACGCTGTTGGTGCTCTTGGACCTCTCAGCGGCCTTCAGTACTAATGACCATAGTATCCTTCTGGAACGTCTGAGAGAGTTGGGAATTGGGGACACTGCATTGCAGTGGTTCCGTTCTTACATCTTGAGCAGGTTCCAGACTGTGATACTGGGAGACAGCTGCTCTTCTAAGAGAGAGCTAAAATCTAGCATCCCTCAGGGTGCCATCCTGTCTCCCATCCTGGGTAAGATCCTCTGGAGACATGAGGTGGGGTGTTATCAGTACGCTGATGACACCCAAATATATTTCTCTATGTCTCAGACTGATGCAGTGACTAAAAAGATGGCATCTCTCCTCTGAATGCCTGTCTTGGGGCGGTAATGGTCTGGATGAGGGAAAACAGACTCAAATTGAATCCAGGTAAGATGGAGGTACTTGCTATAGTGAGCCCTAATCTGGTAATGAAGACATGTCAGCCCGTTCCGGAGGGGTCACCCTTCCCCTGAAAGACTCGGTTCGCAGCTTGGGGGTGCTCCTTGACTTGTTGCTTCATCTGACAGCTCAAGTGGATGCAACAGTCAGGAGCACCTGTTATTAGCTTTGGCTGATACACCAGCTGCACCCCTCCCTGGAGCCGGGAGACCTAGAAACAGTTGTAAATAATAATAATAATAATAATAATAATAATAATAATAATAATACATTTTATTTATAGACCGCTATTCCGCAATGATCATAGCGGTGTACAGTAAAAAATTGCAATGCAATACAAAATACAATGTGACAGTTAAAGGAGGGAGAAGTCTCGTCCTTCAGGCAGTCCCTGATGTTGCTGGGTCTGCCTGATCGCTCCCTCTGAGGCCGAGATGACAGTTACAAGGAGGGAGGGGGCTCTTCCTTCAGACATGCGCTGGTAACCTCTCAACTTGGCTTCTGTAATGCGCTCTACATGGGGCTACCCTTATGCCAAGTCTGGAAACTTCAGTTGGTACAAAATATGGCAGCCAGATTGGTCACGGGTACATTGAGAGCTGACCCATAACACATGTATAGAAATCCCTTCACTGGCTGCCAATCAGTTTCTGGGCATGGTACAAAGTGTTGGTTATTACCTTTAAAGCCCTCCATGGCCTGGTCCAGACCACTTGCGAGAACGCCTTCTTCCATACAGCCCACCCTGCACTCTTCAGTTCTCTGGGAAGAATTTATTCCAGCCAAAAAAAATCAAGACTATCTGCTGTGAACCAGAGGGCCTTTCCCACCGCCGCTCCTAGACTAAGGAATGACTTGCTGGAGGAGATCCACCATATTACCACCTTGATGCCCTTTAAGAAGGCCATAAAGACGGGTCTCTTCTGGCAGGCCTTTCCTCATTAGTCACCCCTCCTCAAGCAAGACACTTGTTTGCCCTGCAAATATAGACTCCTCCGCCCCACTTAGTCTTTCATTATATTTAATTTTATTAACTGGAGTTTATTTGATTGTAATTTTCTATTAACATCTAATTAAAAATAATAATAATTGTAAGCCGCTCTGAGAGCCTTTGGGACTCAAGAGTGGGGTATAAATACCATAAATAAATAAATGAAATAATTTTATTTGTCTGTTTTATAATAGGGTTGGGGGAGTAGGGGAGGGGAACTTGTTTTAATGGCAATTGATATTTTATTTTATTGTATTGTATAGGTTTTTAAGATGTTGTAGCCCACCTTGATTCCTTGTCAAAAGGCAGGATTTAAATAAATCTTATTATTATTATTATGATTGTTGTTAACCAGATTCCAACCAACTTGCCTCCCTCCCCCCCCCTTTTTTTTTTGGTTAATAGAAGCTGGGGACAAAAGTCCCACAATTTGGACTGGGACTGCTGTGTACATGGAGCAGATGAACATCTCTTCTCCTTCACTGTGGTCCCAATCCAAATTGTCCCCCATGTCAGGATTTGATGGCTGGTAAAGGGCCTAAAGGGGGGGAGGCACATGTCTTCTGTCAGGAAAAAGCCACATGGGATATATAGTCACAAGAAATATAATATGTATATGAATGTATTTGAAAGTAACATGACACAGCAAAAGTTATTGAATTGTCACACAGGGGTTGTAAGTAATGTAATTAGAAGGTCCTGAAAGCCAAGGACATATGAGGCAATGACAAAGTGAAAAGGTGCAAATTGATATCACCTGAGAGTCATTGAGTGGACAGTAATGTATGATGCAATGTGAGGTCTAGATTGAGCCAAGTATGGTATGTCAATCATAATGTATGTACACGCCCAGGAGGTGGCAACTGTATAATGAATACAGAGACAAATGTCTATATAAACAATAATGTATGGCAATACTTTTTGTGGGTATTGAGGAGTATAGTAGTGTGGGTATTGAGGAGTATAGTAGTGAGAGTTTTGTGAATAGTGAATTGTTTTGTGCATAGTGTATATAGTAGAATAAAAGTAGATCTTTTCAAGAAGACTACTGTGTTGACTGGTGTCTTGAGAGCTGAACAAGAACCAGCAGACTCCAGAGAAGATTGGAAGACATCTTCAGCCAATTCTCAGAGCTACTGGTCAAACTGGTTGTTCTTCCGCTGACCAAGGGGGTGAGAGTGAAAGCCAGGAGAAGAGCTGCAACTCCCATCATCCCTAACATCTTCAACACATCATGCTGACTTTCAGGTGGGTTTCTCCCCCCCGGAACCCTTCTGCGCCCACCCCCACTTTCTCAGTCAGTCATTTTTCATCCTGTAGCCAGGACACTTGGAGTTCCTGGAAGCCATTCAACAACTTATTTTAGCAAACCGTGTCTCCAACATCAAGCAATTTTTATTATAGCCGACAGAAGGCCTTATGTATTGACACAAGCTCTAGCTTCCATCATCTCCTGTAAGCCCTTCTGACAAACTAAACTGGAAACTTCTGGCTTTAGGTCAGACTCCAGACAACCAAGTCAGGAGGTCACATTTGAAACAGACCCAGTGGCAAAAATATACACACACATATCTTTGGATATATATATATCCAGGAGCTTTCCAATGCTCTCTCTGTCCAGTTGTCTCTTCCCTGGTTCTCTGGTGTGCTTTAGGGCGCACCTGTACTGTAGAAATAATGCAGCTTGACACCATTTTAAGTGCTGTAGCTCCATCCTATAGAATCCTGGGATTTGTAGTTTTAGAAGGTCTGCCAAAACATGCTGATGCCTCAAAAGTCCACCAATCTCAGAGTAGAATCCTGCAACAAATAAATCCACTGGTGAACTAACATGAAGAATTCTTCACAACCTCTGTTCCAGTGACAGCATAGTCGTGAAATGATGTTGATAGTAGAAATTGTTGGTAGTAGAGATGACTACCTCTGGAGTTTTTGAAGTCATTTTGATATATCTGCATCGATAATAGTGATGTGTATATTCCAAATGAGTATAAACATTAAAAAATCATATCCAAAATGCAGTTATTACCAAAACCCAGTGGATGTATTTGTTGCAGGATTCTAATTTCAGGGTATATTCTACTACAGGAACATCTACTCATCTTTTGTCCACAGTAGCAGTACAGGTCTTTCCTGGTCTTCAGTGTTGCTGACTTGCATCATATGTCTCTAGTATGCTTTATTCCATCCATATAACTGGTTGGAATATATAGTTTTGTATGGTACTTTGCATTATGTATTTATATGTGTGTTAACATCACAATAATATGGTTATTTACATTATATTATGGTTAATTTTGTCAATTATTGAGTTTTGTTATTATTTCTTTGGGATATTGTTGTAACAGAGTGTATTTCCTCATGTGTAAACCAAGGGCAGGTTTGGGGGCCAGAATTATGGATTTTGATATGATCTGTGGCTTGGTGGTGCAACGAATCATAGAATCATAGAGTTGGAAGAGACCGCAAGGGCCATCTGGTCCAACCCCCTGCCATGCAGGAAATCTCAATCAAAGATAAATCAATGGTTAAATGCCTGTACTGCAGCCACTCACTCACTCAAAACCATAAGGTTGCGAGTTCACTACCAGCGAAAGGGCTCAAGCTCGACTCAGGCTTGCATCCTTCTGAGGAGGTCGATAAAATAAGTACCTGGATTGTTGGGCAATTAGCTTACACTTTGTAATCTGCTGAGGGAGTGCTTAAGTGCACTGATAAGTGGTATAGAAATGGATTTGCTATTGCTAAGCTGAGGGTAAAAGGTTACAAAGATGTAAAAGTTGAAGCAAAGGAAAACAATGCCAAAAAACTTACAAAATCACAGCAGGCATAACTATTTGTACTCATACTAAAGGCTGAATGGATGAGAGAGTAGAAGGGGCTCAATGCTTCCAGGGCAGATTAAACTTTTGCCATTCAGCAGTGTGTGTGTGTGTGCGTGTGTATATATATATATATATGTGAGTTAAAGAACAGTACTACTTACTTACATTGACCCATGGATAAGTTGACTCAGTTTTTTTGGGCCAATTTAACCTAAATTTCTAGACTTCTGCCTGAGTACATACAGTACTTGCCTGTTGACTCCTAATTCAGCAATGGATGCAACAAGTCTACTTGAGTTGAGATTGACCAGTAGCACTCAGGTCGCTGGGGAAGTTCAGCAAACCAGTGGTGGCTGATGGCTGCCATGTTAGCAGGATGGTCAATCTCCTCCAGGTATCAACCTGAACTTTAAAGGAGCTGTCCAATGGGTTAAACCTATATCCTCAAAGTATGTTCAGCACCCTTGGGCAGCTCTTTTAAACCTAAAGTACCACTGACAAGGGAGCTACCCATGTGCCACTCCACCAATTGACTAACCCCAGGATCCCACAGAATGGAGCTGTGCCAGTCAAAGTGGTACCAGACTGCTATAACTACACAGTGTGGATGCAACCCTGTTAAACTATGCTGGAATTCTGTTGGTGTTTTATGCCAGCAACAATTTCCTTGTTGTTGTTAACCACCTTCTGGTTGATCTCGACTCATGGCGACCCTGTAGATGAGACCTCTTTAAGGCTCCCTGTCCTCCACTGCTCTGTTTAGGTCCTGTAATTTCAGGCCTGTGGCCTCCTTGATCGAGTCTTAACAATCTGGCGTGTGGTCTTCCTCTCTTTCTACTTCCCTCCACCTTCCCTAGCATTATTGTCTTTTCCAATGGTTCATGCCTTCTCATAATGTGGTCAAAATACGACAGCCTCAGTTTAGTCATCTTCATTTCCAGGGAGCTTTCAAGCTTGATCTGTTCTAGGACCCATTTGTTTATCCTTTTGGTTGTCACATATGGTTGTAATTTTTTTGGCCATTGGCATTCAGTTCCCAGCAGCATAAACAAAGTCCTGCAAGTGTAAACATTGTCAGTGTAGTAGTATATTCCAGAATGGTACATCATTCTTTGTCAGTGTCTTCATGGTTCCATGTGATTCAATGGGATTGCACAAACCGCAAATGTACATTCCCTCTTGTATCTGGGATCAAGAAACAGAAATATTGGCAGATACACAATCAGTTGCACAATGTTGGCATTCTGAGGAGGGGTGGAATAGCACAACTTCACACTGTGCATGCAAATTTATACTATGCAAGCACAGTGTAGGATCTTGGCCAAAGCTGACAGCCCTTTATGAGAGACTGGCTCACCCTAATCTTAATATCTGCCTCATAGTGATCAATAAGTGAAACTAGTTACAGACCAGAACCTAAAACTTGGAAACACAAAGCAATGTTGGGGGATATGAGAGATAGTCATGGATCTTGCAAGCAGAACAATTACTTCGTTAGGCAGAAGCTGAACAACAACCAGTCCCACGCCTGCCCCTCCAAAAGGATCAAGCAGAGTGAGAAAATAAATGTAGTTTCTTTGTAAGGTATATAAAAATAGTTGATTTACAAATGCTTGTGGATAATTAACACAGATGCGTGTTCTTGAAGAAAACAGGTAAAGAAAAAAGTACTATCTAGTATTAGGAAAATTGGAAGACCTCATATAGGCTTCATCTACACTGCAGAATTAATGCAGCTTGATACTGCTTTAACTGCCATGGCTCAATGTTATGGAATTCTGGGATTTGTAGTTTTGTGAGCTCTTTAGCATTCTCTCTCAGAGACCTCTGATGCCACAACAAACTACAAATCACAAGTTCCCATAGGATGGAGCCAGGACAGTTAAAGTGGTGTCAAACTGCATTCATTCAGCAGTGTGGCAGCAGCCTAAGAGAGGCTGTTCATACAAATGCTTTCATGGATGAGAAAAAGACAATGAAAGAGAGAGGAAAAAGGTGAGGACAGATGATGCTACAGCTGAGATGTGAGGCAGGAAGCGAGTGGGTCTGGAAAAAGAAACAATCAGGAAGTTGCCATAAACACGCTGCACCTAAATTCCTAGAGAGTGGCATGCAATTCAGCAGCTAGTGAGTACAGCTGTGTAAAATGTGCTAACTCCAACAGGGAAAGAATGAAAAGATATGAGACTTACCAGACGAAGCCTGGGAATCTGTTTTGAGAGGCGTTCCATCAATCTAAACAATAAGGAAACAATAATTAATAAGTAATAATGCCTATTTTTTTCATGTTGGGAACCAGGAGGGACCAACATGGCAGGAATCAGGTTGCCAAGAGCAAGCGGTTTCCTTGACGTACAGCATCTTGCCCTGCTAGAGACTATATATATATATATATATTCAGTCACCGCCATTTGCTGCTTTTTATGTCAAATTCCTTCTGTGACCTATTTGTTCTGTTTAATAAAATGAAAAAGGGAACAAGAGAGTGAGATAAGGTCATTCTAGGAATAGTATCACCTACTTCTTAAATTGCTTTCATTCTCTGAGCCAAAAGGCAAAACCTTTTTTACAATGTTTGAACAAAAAAGAGCCTCTTTCTGGCTTCTCTACCTCACTTTCTTACCTTAACCCCCGGAGGCAAACACAATTACTGAGCAGAAAATTGTGCCAGCTTATCAGCGTTAGTTAAAGCTTTCTGTAAATCAATCATTTAATTAACACTTACAAGAAAAGATTATGACTATACCCAAAATGAATCTGGAGTATGTCCCGCTGGGCACCCATTTTTGGAAAGAGATTCTGAGATTGCCTTTGTTGGGTCTTGGCAGATGAGAACGAAAGTGTTACACACAAAAAACCACACACACACACACACACCTATTCCAATTGTGTCTCTCTCATACAGATAATGAAGGTATAGGGAGAGATGGTGGCTGTTTGCTTGGGATGCTGAAATAATTTCCCATATTGGAAGAGTGACACCAAGGCAATGGCTGTTGTGTTTGTCTGCAGGAGAAGGAAGGCAAAAACGCATTTTTAAAAATGTTATCCAGATACCTGTTGCTGCCTTTGTTTTTGTGATGGGTCTTCAAGTCAAATCTGACTTAGGATGACCCTTTCAAAAGGTTTTCTTGACAACAAATAGCCCTTGGACCTTCCATATAACCCTGATTTATGCCATTAAAAAGTGAAAAACCACAGAACCTCTTGACGCTTGACACTGTTGTGCGCAGCATACTTAGGGAGAAAAGGGGAGGACAAGTGATTGTCGCTGAGCTAACCACCTCCTGAAGTTGAGTGCTGTGTGAATGTGCACACAACAGCTGGCTTCAGGAGGCTGTTGGCATTGTTGTTGTGGAGACTGAGAGGAGGGGGAGAAGCAGAATCACAGCCACTCACACCTTGTAACTGCCTAAGAAGTGGAACTGCAGCAGGAGATAGCTATTGCATGAAGGCAGAAATGGAATAGCAGTGAGATTGTGAGCCCATTGATAGGTTTTGCCCATCAGTGAAAAGGTGCACTACAGTCACAAATGGAATGCAATGCAGCAACAGAACAGACACAACGCCATGGAATAAGTACTGGCCAAAGACACTTAAGGCCTATAAAAATCCACTTTGTAGCCTCAAGTGGAAAATACCAAGAAAAAAATCCTAGGTAATGGGACTGTTTTCAGATTAAGATGAAATGAGAGGATTATTCCTTCTCACTTAATTTAGGGAGATGGGATAAGAAACATTTAATCTAGACTCCTTGCTTCGAACCAGAAAGCAGAAGCAGAGCAGAATGGAGGGTGAGGCCTTGTGCTATGACAACTCAGACGGAAGGAGGGAGCTAAGTGAATACTTCTTGCAGGAAGATATCAGTTAACCCTTGCAAATTGTAGGAAGCTGCTGATCCGCAAACAGAGCTGGAGATTTGTACCCAGTCCCTTTCCTCTTGCCTGGAGCAGAGCCTAGCAGAACTGGAGAATTTGCATCCTTTTCTCCCACCTTGAAATGACCTACAAAATCCAGAAACTGAAGTCCAAGCCCTTAGATCTGGCAACACAACTGGAGGTGACTTCCTGTTGCCTCTCCCAGACCTAAAATGGCCCAGAGGGGCCTCAAAATGGCAAAAGGCCCCTATGTCCCCTAGAAGATATTGGAGGGCAATTTCTTTCCAGAGGGGTTCAATGGGAGGTCCAGTTTCCCACAGCCTCTTGGGAGGCTAAGTCTTCCACAGTTTTCTGCCTGTGCCCTATGGAAATGGGTGAACATTTTTGTCAGATGTGAAGCAACCTCATTCAGTTCAAGGTTGCAGAAGCAGAGTTGCAAAGGTGGCTCCATTGCACATGTAGGTGCATAGGTCAGTGGGCCTCTACTTGAGTATGCACATTTGGTTGTGGCATTCAGTGGCTGCTGAACACAAGGGTTGTGTGGCACAATCAATGTGTAACTCCATGTGCAATGATTTAAAAAACCTGGATGGAGCATCTTGGTCTAAATTTTTAGAGAGCCCCGTAGCCTTAGTTGATAAGAAGAAAAATAGTCCACTGTTTCCACATCTGCTCTTTCTTCCATCCCAGTTTCTCAACCTGCTGGTCAAGAGAAACCATCAGTTGAAGAGGGATCTGTCCGTCTGTTGCAGCTTTATTTACTCTCCAAAGTGCTGGAGGGAGTCTCGCTTCTTTCTTCCAATGCTGCCAATGGAATAGCTTTGGAGAGGCAGAAGATCATTGTGTCCCCTTGGCTAGCCTTGGTGACAACAGAAACCTGCCAGCACCTGGATATGAAAGGGAGATTTTGGCTGCTGCCAGCTGAGGATCTAAGACTCCAGCATGAGTTTGGAAGGAGATGGAGGTGCTGCTCAACAACACAGAAGGCAGCTATGAATGAAGGAACGCAGAGCTCCAATTAAATGGACAGCTTCTGTCAAGCTGTTCCACAAAACAATAATATGGGAGAAAATGCTAAAAATATGAGAGTGAGATAAAGGACCAATAAAAAAGTTCTACAGGTTAAAAATGAAAACATATTGGAAGATGGAAATCTCTTTGCTTCATTCTGGAAAAGATATCAGAATGGACACTGCGTGGAAGTCCCTTTGAAGCCCTTTAGCAATGGATTCCTATAATGGCAGGTTGTTAGAACAGATGACTCTTGAGGTCCTTCCAATTCTATGGCCAGGATCCTGTTGGTGCCATGCATTCATAATTTCCCTTGCGGTATCAATTGAGCATTTCTGTCCAAGGTGTAACTTCTGCAATCAGTTCAAAGTCACAGAAATGCCATATGGCCCCATTATGCATTCAGGAGAGCACTGTGTAGAGATATGCCTGGGACATTTCACAATGCCCATGTGCATTTGTCTGGACATTTGATTGCACGTTTGGTGTCTTGATTAAGTTATTCAACATTGCCATTCAACACAAAGTCTGCATAGCATGATTAATGTGTAACTCTGAACGTGGAGATTTACAGTATGTAACCAATATAGACTCTCATTTCATGTTTAAACTATATTTATGTTTCTTCCTGAATTCTTTTATTCTCATGTGGTATCAGCTTATGTTCCTATGATTCCTTAAAGTGGAATACACAGCCAGGAAGTTATGATCTAAAGCAGGGAATGGTGCTCAGCTTTGCCTCTATCTATCATCTGTCTGTCGAATCTCTGTTGTTGTTGTTTCCCACCTCAAATCATGGGAAGAGGTGGGTAAGAAATAATAACAATAATGATAATGATAATGATAATAATCCACATTTTTTTAAAAAAATCATTATTTAAAATTCATAATTTAAAACTCATCTGGATAGGCCTGCTGGAAAAGATGGGTCTTTAATACTGTTTTAAATTTGGATAACATATTTCGTTGTCATATTTCTCCTTGCAGGTCATTCCACAGTCTAGGGGCAACCGGTGAAAATGTCCTCTGGATGATACTTGCCAACCTAGACCAGGCTGACTGGAATAAATGTATACAGGGCAGATTATTTGGGAGGAGGCGATCCTGTAGGTAACCTAGACCCAAACCATGTAGGGCTTTAAAGGTAATAACCAACACTTGCACCTTGCCAAGAAACTAACTGGCAGCCAGTGGAGTAATTTTAATATTGGTGTGATATGCTAGATGTATCAGTGATCAATCTGTTTGTCATGTTTTAATAATAATGACATTTATTATTACAAAGGTTGGAACAAAGGTGTTATAGATAAATATTATTATTATTCAAAACATGGCAAACAGATTGATCACTGATACATCTAAGAGTGAGCATATCACACCAATATTAAAATTACTCCACTGGCTGCCAGTTAGTTTCTGGACAAGGCACAAAGTGTTGGTTATTACCTTGGAACAACAGGCTTAAAAAATAAAAAATGAATGATAAAACACAACACTATAAAATGTTAAAATGCTAAAATAATATACTAACACACTAAAACATAATCATAGAACCATAGAATCATAGAGTTGGAAGAGACCACAAGGGCCATCCCTTGATATACAGGAACTCACAAACAAAGCATCTGTGAAAGATGGCCATCCAGCCTTTGTTTAAAGACCTCCAAAGAGGGAGACTCCACTACACTCTGAGTAAATGTGTTCCACTGTCAACAACTCTTACTGTCAAGAAGTTCCTCCTAATGTTGAGCTGGAATCTCTTTTCCTGTAGCTTGCATCCATTGTCCTATGTTCCAGTCTCTGGAGCAGCAGAAAACAAGCTTGCTCCCTCCTCAGTATGACACCCTTCAAATAATTAAACAGGGCTATCATATCACCTCTTAACCATCTCTTCTCCAGCCTAAAGATACACAACTCCCTAAGTCTTTCCTCATTATTACCCATCTCAGCCACCTTAGTCATACTCAGCAACTTAATCGGGTGAATTGAAGTGGAAAGTCTTCAACTCTTTACAAAAGCAGGTGAGATCCTCCTCCAGCTGAAGTTGTGAAGGAAGGCTTTTCACAAACACAGACCCAGATCCTGAAAGGCTTGCAGCCTTGACAGAACCATAGATGTTGGTGGAACGGCCAATAATCCTTTGTTTGCCGATCTTAAATTTCAATATGGTACATATCAGGGCACACACCATGAAGACAAAGAAAAAAATAATGACTATGGAAAATCTATACAAATTCAACATAGACAATGAGGAAATCAAAATAGTAAAAGAGTTCCTGTACTTTGGGTGAAACATGGATCAGAATGGGGACTGCACTCAAGAGGTTGGAAGACTGGGAACGGGGACGGCAGCGATGAAAGAATGAGAAAAGATGCTAAAATGTAAAGATACACAACTGAGCACAAATGCCAGAATTTTACAAGCCATTGTTTCCCCTATTCCCATGTACAGTTGCTAGAGCTGGACAGTGAAGAAAGCGGATAGAAAGAAAATCAATTCATCTGAGATGTGGTGCTGGGGAAGAGTGCTGAGGATACCCTGGACTGCTAAAAAGACCAATGAATGGGTCCTAAGGCAGATCAAACCAGAGATATCCCTAGAAGCCAAAATGATAAAGTTGAGGTCATTGTACTTTGGTCACATCATGAGAAGGAATGACTCACTGGAAAAACCAACAATGCTAGGAAAGGTGGAGAGATGTAGAAAGAGAAGATCACATGCTAGATAGATAGACTCTATTAAGGACATCACAGGCATGAATTTACAGGACCTGAATAGAGCAGTGAAAGATAGGGAGTCTTGGAGTTGTGTCATCCACATGGTCTCCATGAATCAGGATTGACTTGAGGGTAGTTAACAACAACAACAAACGTGTCGTGCCAGCCAAGCTGCTAAGTGCTGGAGAAAGTTAGAATACAAATTCTTCAATACCAGGACCAAAAGCATGTAATGAACTGGTAGCCAGTGGAAGGATCTACAAGGGAAAAAGACATGTGATTATTTGGGAAGATTTAAAACAGCCTGAACAACAGTGTTCTGGATAAAAACCAGAGGAGAAAGAGAGCAGGAAGGCAAGCATGCTAGTAAGATAGATGATCAAAACTAACTGAAAACATTTTTGACCTAATTGAAGTTTCCAAAAGTGGTACAAAACCAATCCAATGTAGAGTGCATTGCAGAAATCCAGTCTTGAGGTTACCAGTGCATACACAACCAACTTTAGGTCCTTCACTTCTAAGTAGAGATGTAGTTGGCATAACACAAACAGGTTGGTTTGAATTCAAAGATATAGCCGTGTTAATCTGTAGAATCAGTATGTAGAGAGATTTCGTAGCACATTTGAGACTAATTGGAAGAAAGACGTTGGCAGCATGAGTCTATGAAAGCTCATGCTGGCAACTCCTTTCTTTGAGTTAGTCTCAAAGGTGCTACAAGATCTCTCTACAGGTTGGTATGAAGTTATGTAAATGCATAACAGTTGGAATGAACTCATGTAAAAACTAATTCATGCACACTGATCCATCCATCCCTAATGTATATCACAGATTTTTTAAATGTACACACATCATGTGTACACAATTCAGAAAGGACATTGAGAAACTGGAGCATGTCCAAAGGAGGGTGACTAAAATGGTGAAGGGTCTGGAAACCATGCCCTATGAGGAACGACTGAGGGAGCTGGGGATGTTTAGCCTGGAGAAAAGAAGATTAAGAGGTGATATGATAGCCCTGTTTCAATATTTGAAGGGATGTCATATTGAGGAGGGAACAAGCTTGTTTTCTGTTTGTTTTGTTTTGTTTTTTTATTTATATATCGCTATTCCAAAGATCATAGCGGTGAACAGCAAGTAAACTAATTAGCAAGTAAGCTAATTAGTCCCCAACAGTCTGGGTACTCATTTTAGCTCCCTCCTCGGAAGGATGCAAGCCTGAGTCGAGCTTGGGCCCTTTTGCTGGTCTTGAACTCGCAACCTTGTGGTTTCGAGTGAATGGCTGCAGTACAGGCATTTAACCACTGCGCCACCAGGGCTCTGCTGCTCCAGAGACTAGAACCCGGAACAATGGATGCAAGCTCCAGGAAAAGAGGTTCCACCTCAACATTAGGAGGAACTTCCTGAGAGAAAGGGCTGTCCGACGGAGAAACACACTCCTTCCTTGGAGTGTAGTGGAATCTCCCTCCTTGGAGGTCTTTAAACAGAGGCTGGATGGCTATCTGTCAATAGGGATGCTTTGATTGAGATTTCCTGCATGGCAGAAGAATAGGGTTGGACTGGATGGCCCTTGTGGTCTCTTCCAACTCTACAATTCTGTGATTCTATGATCATCACAATTATCCATGACCTCCATAAGTAGTGCCATCCAATATAGCAACCATGCTGGAAACTTCATGACACAATATCAGCTGGTGATTTCTGTCTGAACTTTAAAGAAAAGATCCAAATTGCTGCCTTCTTTGCTTCAAACAGCACTTTGGATATCTCCCTTAAAGCTTAAATGGAAACCCAGAGCGAATGCATGGCCACATTGAAGGGAAGCCACCGGCCACCATTGTCATGACATGACGTGTTGGTGCATGATTCACTTATCCCACTGAGTTATGGCGAACATCAAGGGAATATATATGAATGCAGTTCAGTTGCCATGGGAAATCACATAAAATTTCATCTCTTCCAGCCACCAATACGGATGTTCAAGACTCAGGGGCTTTGAAATGAAAGTTGAAAATGCACAATGATTTTTCACCATGGGCAAACACGGTATGAGTCATCTCAAAGGAGCCTTTTAAATTCCATTTGTCTTTGAACAGTGTGTGTTCTCTCTCTGCATCTACACAATCCAATCCCATTCTTCACATGTGTTTTTCAGACCTCAAGTGCCTGGCATCCCATCTATTCTATTGATTGGCATGAGATGCACTAGGAAAGCGGCCACAATTATGGCCTTAACTAGGCACCTGGTGGAAGATTTGCAATTGGATCCCCTGGCATCGTTTTATTCTTTTGAAAACAGCTGTGGATCTCCTAATGAAGCGAATGAGTTATTTCCACCACTCCTCGCCCTGATTCCCAACCAAGCCCAGAACCTTCTTTTCAAACTGCTGTTGTTATTGTGTGCCTTCAAGGCCCCTCCAACTCATGCCAATACTATCGCAGGCCTTGCTCAGCAGGATTATTTCAGAGGATGCTCACCATCATTGCCTTCCTTGAGGCTGAGAGAGTCTGACTTGGCCAAAGTAATCCGGTAGTGTTTTCCATGGCTGAGTGAGGATTTGAACCCTGGTCTCCTGGAGCCTTGTCCCAATGTTTCATAGAATCGTAGAGTTGGAAGAGGCCACAAGGGCCATCCAGTCCAACCCCATTCTGCCATGAAGGAAGACACAATCCAAGCCCTCCTGACAGATGGCCATCTAGCCTCTGTTTAAAAACCTCAAAGACTGCACCAGACTCCAAGGAAGAAGTGTTTTCCACTTTCAGACAGTTCTTAACATCAGGACGTTTTTTCCTAATGTTTAGGTGGAATCTCTTTTACTGTCATTTGAATCCATTGCTCCATGCTCCAATCTCTGGAGCAGCAGAAAACAAGCTTGCCCCGTCTTCCATATGAGATTCTTTCCAAACACTGTACCAGATGGAATGACTTGGTGCAAGTCACACTCTCTCATTCTCAGAGTAAGGCAAAGACAAACCTTCTCTGAACTAATCTTGCCAAGAAAACCCTATAAAAGGTCCATTTTAAGGTTGCCATAAACTGGAAATGACTGGAAGGCACATAATGACAAACCACACTGGCTCTAAAAACAGGGTCTTCTTGGTAAGATTTATTCAGGGAGGTTTGCCACTGATATTTCTCTTGGGGTGAAAGAGTGGGGCTTACCCAAGGTCACACAGTGAGGTTTCCATGGCTGAGCTGTGATCTGAACCCTGGTTTCTGGGGGTCATAATCCTGCACAAAACCCACTACATCAGGGAAATTGCAATTGAATGGGTGCCAGAGGCCAACTTTCCCCAGAATCCCGTGGCCACCCTCCTCTGGCATGCCCAAATATCTCCCTTTTCTTTGCAGCTCATCTCAAAATGGTCACCATTTTGAGAGGGTTTGTAATGGTGGGCCTTCCAGTCATTCCCAGTTTATGGCACCCTTTAAGTTTGCCTTTCACAGGATTTTCTTAGAAAGATTTGCAAAAAATGGTAACCATTTTGAGAAGGATTACAAACAATCGTCACCATTTTGAGAGGGTTCACAGAAGAAAACAGAAGTATTTGAAGCCAAGACAGGATTTTAGGTTGCTTGGGGGGGGGGGGTATTTCTGCATGTTTTATGAATTTGTGGGGCTTTCTGCAAGGTCTGGGGACCTGAAAATCATGACATTTTTTGGGAGGGGTCTCTGCCTAGGGGGAGAAGTAGATGCTTCCAGAGCCAGAAAAATTGGGTTAAACTTGAGGGATGTGGGCCACATTCCACTACAATATGCTGTCTCTCTTTGAACATATAAGGGCTCTGAAAATACTTCATTCTCAGATTTATTATCATTTTTACTGAACTGCAATGAAATTGTGATGCAAGGCAACTGCAATTGCTGCTTTTCCCTCCCCTCTTGCACTTCATTCCCCTTGCACACTTTGGCCTGAAGTCCCAGCTAGAGCAGACCCATTGAATTAATTGTTGAATAGTGAATCAACACAGAAGGAAAAACAATTCTTCTATAGCTGGAATTAACAAGAGAATTCAAGCCTTAGTGGGGTTTTTCTTCTTTTTCCACATAGACACAATTTGAACATTTCCCCAAATGTAAGAATTTATTTATTCAAAAATGAATACATTTTCTCCCTAGAGTAAGACATGCATAGTTTTTAAAATATGCTTTCTCTCCATTAACTATAATATGTTTAAGTGCAATAGGCATGGCAAGTATATTCAAGAAAATGTTTTAAAAAGTAGTTTAAAATGTGTTGTGAAATTCTAGCAAAGAGAATCCTGGACTGGCAAGAATGTTTGCAGCACAGGAGTTATGCTGTGCAAAATTAATCTGTCATCTATTCCTTTGCGTCAGTCAAGGCAATAAATGACACCAGCCCCATTTGAGAATCAGTGTTGGCTGATGGCTTCCATATCCATGATTATAGAGTCCAGATCAAGGGAAGTAGTTGTCCCACTCTATTCTGCTTTGTTCAGACCTCACCTGGAATACTGTGTCCAGTTCTGGGCACCATAATTCAAGAGGTACAGAATCATAGAAACATAGTGTTGGAAGAGACCACAAGGGTCATCCAGTCCAACCCCTTGCCATGCAGGAACTCTCAATCAAAGCATCCTTGATAGGTTTATATGGACAAGCCTGAAGGCTAACCAAATTGGTTAAAGGTCTGGAGACCAAGTCTTATGAGGAATGAAATAGAGAGGAAGGTACAGTTAACCCTCCGTATCCACAGATTCTTTATCCATGGATTCAGCTATCCACGTCTTGAAAATACTTTTTAAAAAATCAGTTCCCAAAAGCAAAGCTTGATTTTGCCATTTTATATATGGGACTCCATTCTGCACAAATGTCACCAAACTTGGGAACTGGAGCACAACAGAGGAATAGTGAGACAATTTTTGTGGGGGCAGATACAAATGTTGGGAGAAGCATGTCTACATTAAAGGTTTCTGGGAAGAGCACAAAAGTACATAAGATTTAAAAAAGGACATAAGAAATGGCAAAAAGAAAGCCCCAGTTTTTGCATTCAACTAGATACTATAGTCGGCCCTCAGTATCCATGGATTTTTTATTGACAGATTCAAGCATAAATGGCTTGAAAATATCCAAAAATAAATATAAATTTCAAAAGCCAACCTTGTTTTTGCCATTTTGTATATGGGACACCATTTCACTGTGCCACTTATCTAATGTGACTTGAGCATCCCTGGATTTTGGTATCCATGGAGGGTCCTGCAACCAGAGGATGCCAAGGGCCCACTGTATGTTTAGTTTGGAGAAGAGAACACTGGCGATATGGTAGCTATCTTTAAATCTCTTAAAGGATGTCATATACAGGTTGGAGCAAACTCATTTTCTGCTAATCCCAAGACAAGAATATAAAACAGTGGCTTCAGTTAACAAGAAAAGATATCCCACCTAAATATTAGGAATAACATCTTGACTGTAGGGATGGATTCACTTGGAGGGTAGTGGATTTTCCATCTTTGGAGGTCTTTAGCTCAAAGCCAGATGACATCTGGGGTAGCCATGTTGGCCATATAGCAAAGCCAATAGCATCCAAACAATGATACCTTTATTGGACCAACCAAAATGCACAATTACATGTTGCAAGCTTTCTAAGTCACACTGGCTTCTTCATCAGGCAAACAGGAAAAAGAAATTGAAGATGTTAGTCATAGGCCTGCATTTTCCATTTCTGGTCTTAGTTCAGGTGGTAGGGAGGGCTATCTGCAGGCTGGCACTTCCCCTTTTGGCCATGCAGTCACTGGTAGATATTCAAAGCCATGGAAATTTAAGGTCCATTTGCAATTCAAAGAAGATCTTTCCATGGAATCCAGCATCTCTCTTTCCTTTGTGCAACCACAGGCTCTTATGTAGGTAGAGAACACTGAATTTCTCAAGAAGTCTCTTCATGTTTTGCATCAGGAAAGCATGTCAATCAATCCTGTTAAAATATACTTCTAAATTGTATTGAAAATGTTCAGATGTGTCAATGGTTAACTAAGGTTTAAAATGGTTCCTGTTGCAGGCTAGAAAGCCTAGGCCTGGAAGAACAAGTCTTCAAGGACATTGCCTGAGACATAATATAAACAAAATGTATTATTAATAATAATAATAAATAAAATAAAATTTTATTTATATACATCTTCTACAAAATCAGGGCGGTGCACAACATTCCACAAGTACATATAAACAAATTATACATTTCGTTAAAATCCAATAAAATAATAAAACACTCCATTGTTATTGTTATGCTTTTGTGTAGTGTGGTGACTTCATGAGAAATAGGAGTGTTGATCTTGTGAGAGAACAAAGACTGATGTCACATTCGAGTTTTCTTGCATGGACTCTGAAAGAGAATAGATGTATAGTAGCTTGCTGTGCATTGTGTAAATAGCAGCAAAGTTAATAAACCCTCATTTGAGTGAAAATCTGTGTGGAAGTTACTTTGATATTGAGTAGCTGAGAAGACTGCATCTGTTCCAGTTGGTACCAGTCCAGAACCACCCGTAACAAGAGACACCAACCATCCCAAAGATCTTTTTCTCTAACAAGTCCCAATATTAGAAACAATTGCTTTAGCTTTGTTAGAAGCAGAAACCTCAGATGGTAAGGTCCCAGTGCACTGGCTCTTTCCAAAGGATTCCCCTGTGATGGCTAAAATGGGATATCTTGAAATCCCAAAAAAACATCTAGGGGTAGCTGTGTTGGCTATATAGCAAATCCAATAACATCCAAACAATGATACCTTTATTGGGACAACCAAAATGCACAATTACACATTGCATCTTTCAGGTGCATCTTTCAGATGGCCACCCTTTAAGATGTGCATGCTCTCTGTCCCAAAGTGCAAAATCAGAAAGAAAAACCAAGTTTTGCTGAGTGAGTGTCTATTCTTCTATTTTTCTTGGTGCCATTTTTGCCTTGATACTTTTGGCAGGAAGGATCCCTGCCGATCCAAACTGAGGAAACCCTTGTTACCATGTGGATTTCTTGGCAAGGTCCCAGCAATGGTGCACCAGTGTCAGTGTTAGTAGAATGGGCTTTTCTGCTGGGCTTGCATCAAGCAAGAGAGGCAAGGCAAACGGAGCTGAATGTGCACTCCATGGAAGGGATTCAGTCACATCTGCTTCCCATTTTCCTGCCCTCTTGCTACTTTATTTGGCTGGAAGCTGGGAGCCTATGCACTTCTCCAGCTGAAAGGATTCAGAAAAACCTCTGTTTGTGTTGTGTGGAGCTGCCCCCATGTGGTGAATCACTGAACTGCAAGGGGCAACTTGCTTCTTAGCAAATGGCTTGAAACTCTAGTCTAGACTGTTGTGTGCCTTCAAGTCATTTCCGACTAATGGTGACCCGAAAGCAAACCTACCATGGGGTTTTCTTGGCAGATTGTTTCATAGGGGGTTTATCATTGCCATCCCCTGAGGCTGAGAGAGTCTCACCCAGTGGGTTTCCATGGCCAAGCCTGGAATCGAACCCTGGTCTCCAGAGTCTTAGTCCAATGCTCAAGCCACTATACCATGATGACTCTCATAGTCTAGACTAGGGGTTGCTTGCAGTGAGAACAGGTGTCTTGACACATAGCAGCCCCTTACATGGAAAATAGTCAACCACTGTGAGATTTTCCACATTTCAAGATCTTTTTATTAAATAATCATTAGTGCAGAAATATTTGGTTTGGTGTAAAAAAGAAATGAAAAAAGAAAAAAAGGTTGTTTCTTCCAGAAAAAGAACCCCATTTAGATTGTGCAGAAAACAATGTATTTTGTATAACATACTGTGCTTTTGCACAAAAATCTTACCCAGAATCTAAGGGTTTCTTTTCTTTTCTTCTTTTGACACAAGTTAGTTTTTCACCAAGTCCCAAGGTGCAAAACATAATTGAAAAATGTGCATAAGGACTTATAACCTTTCCTGGAAGGGAGAAAAATGTTTCAAGGTTTATTTGTCTTTCTGTGAGATGATGAAATAAGCAAAGGCTGACATCCCTACTCTGAACTGACATCTGTGCTAGCCCACACCTTGGAAAATTACATGTGAAAAGTAATTAAATGTTCTCCTAGGGTGCATCTGCACTGTAGAATGAATGCACTATGACACCACTTTCGGTGCTGTAGTTCCTTCCCATGGGACCCTGGGATAGGAATGTTCTGCAAGGCCTTTCACCTTCTCTACCAGAGTGCTGATGTCTCAACAAACTACAAATCCCAGGATTTTGTTGGATAGAGCCATGGCAGTTAAAGTGGTGTCAAACTGCAATATTTCTGCACTGTAGATGCACCCCTAGCCCCATGCTGGTTGGGGGATTCTTGGAGCTATAGTCTCAAAAAGTTAAATTTGCCAAACTCTGCTCTTCTTTAGAGTTGCTGAGTTCCTGATCCCCAGTTGCTCTTTGTCCCTGTCTCTCGGTTTATCTTCCCATCTTGACCTGTCCCTTGGTTTCTGAGACCTCTGTCTCTGAACAGACAAATACTCTGGGTAGGTGTATATATATAAGACAGCGTCCCAGATTCCCAGGCTGACACTGGGCTAAATGGGCCATTAGCTCCCCAACAAAGCATTTCTGAATCTTACATTTGTGGCAGCATTTCTCCAGGCCAGGTGCTGCTTCCGTGGGGATTCATGGGACAATTAGAGAAATGTCAGGAGTGAGCAGACGTGAGAGACGAGGACACTTCGCGGCTGCAATGCAAATGCGTTGAAATTCATCGGTGCTGTCGGCAAGGCCTCCATAAAACCTCCATAACCTTTTAATATTGCAGCAGGTACAGCTCAGCGCAATTGGAAAAGCAATTTATAAGAATTGCTGAATCGGCTCATCACCAAGTTGAAGGGCTGGAGGTTAAGGGTGGGTGAGGGTAGAGAAGGGACTGGCACCCTGCCGAGAGTCATCTTTGGTCTCTCTTGCCCATTGCCTGCCTAGGCAGCCATTGTGGTGTATTGCCCAGTCAACAACTGTCCCACCTTCTTCTCTTCCCTGACTTTTTAGAAAAGCAAACAAGGGAGGATTGTCATATCTTACATGGAGGGCCATATGGTGCCTAAATGGAAGAAAGCAATAGTGCCACTCTATTCTGTTTTCGTCAGGCCTCCCCTGGAATATTGTGTCCAGTTCTGGTCACCACAATTCAAGAAGGAGGTTGAGAAGCTGGAGCGTGTCCAGAGGAGAGCGACAAAAATGGTGAGGGAAAGCCCCAAGCCCTGTGAGGAGCAGCTTAGGGAGCTGGTTATGTTTAACCTGGAGAAGAGAAGGTTAAAAAAGGACATGATAGCCATGTTTAAATATTTGAAGGGCTATCATATTAAGAATCAAGCAAGCTTGTTTTCTGCTGCTCCAGAGACTAGGACATGGAACAGTGGATACAAACTACAAGAAAAGAGACTCTATTTCAACATTAGGAAGAACGTCCTGACAGGAAGAGCTGTTGTACAGTCGAGTCTCCTTCTTTGGAGGTCTTTGAACAGAGGCTGGATAGCTATCTGTTGGGGGTACTTTGATTGTGTATTCCTACATGGACATGATGGCCCCTGTGGGCTCTTCCAACTCTGTGACTCTATCATTCCTCAGACAAGGAAGGAGAAGAGAAGAGCCGAAATAACAGTCCTGGCCCTGGAAGAGGTAGACTCCGTCTTGCGCAGCTCATGCAGGAGGAAACGAAGTCTCTTTACCCTTTGGAGCATTGTAAATTAAAATGCCAGTTGCAAAGGGACAGGACACACTGTGACCCGTTATAAAAAGGGAAATGCTGAGTTAACTAGGCTGGCTGGGATGATTTACAGCTAGCTATAAATTAGCTGAGCCAAGGCTGCAAACAAACAGCTCCAAGACTCCCTCATGCCCACTTGGCTTTGGAGATTTCTGACTTTTAGTATGTACCTTGGAAAAGCTTTTCTGGCAACTCCTTCATCAGACCCTGCTCAAGACAGCTTCTCCCAGCTGGACCACAGACTGCTTGGGCCACACTTCTGCCCCCTCTGATACCCTCTGTATGACCTGGGACTGGTCTGGTTTCCTCTTATCTGTTCCTATGGAATACAGATGCACTTAGCTGGGCACTTGCCAGACTTAAACAAGGCAAGGGCAAACCTAACCAGACCTCCCAGCTTCCATCTATTACCCATACACTCTCCAGTGCCCCCGTCTTGCTCTGTTTCCCAGGTGGGAGACAGAGTGATGACTGCAGCAAAGTGAATCCACTTTTCTCTTCCCTTTCTCTCGAGGGAGGTGCTCTGTGTGCTGAGCATCCAAAAGGCACCACAAGTTTATTTTTATTTTTAACAGATGGTGCATCCACATTGCACAGTTACAGCAGTAACTCTGATAATTCTGTCCTAAGAATCTTGGACTTTGTAGTTTCCTGAAAGACAAGTCCCTTGCCTTGAACTATGTAGAGAAGCCAGACAGCCCTGGAAGCTATGAAATGGCCCCGGAGAGCCACATGTGGCCTATGGGGCTGCATTGTGCCCTAATTTGGGCTAAAGAGACAAGGACATGGGCATGCTATGAAATTTATTGCATTTCATAATTGACCTCATGAGTTCCTTGACACAAATGTGTAGCACACTGGACTTTGATTTCCTCCTTTCCAAGTGAACTGAGCCAGGATGTAAGGTGTGCCGCTTTTCTTTGTGGCTTTGCTCCTGACTTTTTGGTTGGGTCTGTGGAAAAAGGAGGGAAGAGTAGTGTTCCTGTCTCCTCTCCCCATGGCGTTACACATCCCCATGGAAATAATTACACCCAGCAGGGGGTGAAGGCAGTGTGCTTGGAGATGTAACGAGCCTGGTGTTTTATCCAGCCTCCTGTTTATGTAGAGTGCAATGAACTCTACCCTTGGAAACAAGCAATGGAAAGGAGGAGGAGAGAAGGAAGAAGCTGGGGGCAGCAGCTGTACTGGGCTTAAGTAGAATAATTGTGCATGGCAGCTGTCAGTTGTGGCGTTGGCCCATTAGGAACACATTAAAATCCCATCAGCATGTTTGCTTTTGCCACAGTGTGCTAATAACCCTCCTTGAAGAAGGCTGGGGGGCCTCCAGCAGTTAGATTGCATTGCTGGGTCAGCAAACATGCACTTCTGCAGCATGGAACAAGAAAGCCATTAAAGCACCAGGAGGGGGAGGAGATGAATGGCATTTTGGGTGGGGGGTACATGGAGGGGAGAGGGAGAGTAGGTGGGCAGGGCTCACCAGATTAGTCACGTCTTCATCTTTTATGCTTCTTTGCGCTGCAGTTCTGTGAATTACAGTGGCCCCTCTACATTTGCTGGGGTTACGGGTGAAGGACCCCCGTGAATATGGAAAAAATGCATATAAAAATAAACTATTCTTTTTATCTAAGAGAACACCTCTCTAGGAATCTCCAATCCTCCAGTGCAACTCTGTGGTTAACATCTGCCAGAATTTAACCATACAATCATACTGGAGGACCTATAAATGCCTAGAGAAGTGTTTTTGCTAGGAACTTCTGGGTTCACTGGCACAGCCTGCCTTGGCACTTTTCTCTTTAGTAGCTGTTTCAAATCCTGGGGCTGTTGCCAATCTCCAGCTCACCTCAAAGAACATGCCCTTTAGTTAAGATTTCTCTCACAGTTTTCAGACTCAAGGGCTTTGATGCAGGGGGTGCTTCCAATTCTTTCATTCTAGGATACTATGGTTGGGCAAGTTACACGCTGTCAGCCTCAGAGAACCCCATGATAGGCTTGCCTTAGGGTCACCATATGACGACCCGAAGAGACACAAGAACTAAACTTTTGTCATTTTTGTAAGTTTTTAATTGTACTGTGCTTTTAGATTATAATCCGAACATAAAACAAAAATATAGTACCATATTGTATTTCTCCCCTTTTTCTTTTTGTTTGTTTTTGCCAGTGTAGAGGTTTTGCTGTATGTGATGCTTCTGTCTGTGAGACTGTGATGTTTAATGTTTCTTTATTACTATGTATTATTTTAATGTAATAAAAAATTAAAAACAAAACAAAACAAAAATAATGACCATGGAGGACCTAGAGAAATTCAATCTAGACGACGAGGAAAGCAAAATAAAGATTTCCCTTGGATCAAATAGAGGAGATTATCACAAGGGGGTTATCCCATCCTTGTCCTGTTCCTGTCCTGTCCTTCCCACACAATTGCAGGAAAGGCTTTCAGATGACGTCGCACGGATCCTGTCATTAATCCATCCGAAAAGCGTGATTAACAGTGATCACACAAAAGACTTTCAGATGATGTCATGCAGATCCCATAATTAACCCATCATTAAGGTAACATTGGCTGGCATTTTGCATTAATGGAAGTTCACATTATTGCAATGCCACTTTAATGATGGGTTAATGGTGACATCAGTGCTACGATTTAAAAGCCTTTCATGCTATCTCAGTCACAGATGGGTTAATGACGAGATAAGGACCGGGGAGCGATCCTGTCCCTATCCCATCTGTGTGTGATAATCTCTGGAGACTGCAGTCAAGAAATGCGAAGACTAGGACTAGCAAAGGCAGCTATGAAAGAACAAGAGAAGATCCTAAACTGTAAAGATATTCAACTGAACACTAAAGTGAGGACCGTCCAAGCCATTGTATTCTCCATCACCATGAATGGATGTGAGAGCTGGACAGTGAAGAAAGTGGATAGGAAGAAAATCAATACATTTGAGATGTGGTGCTGGAGAAAAGGGCTGAGGATACTGTGAACAGCCAAGAAGACAAATGGAGTTTTGAACATATCAAGCCTGAACTCTCTCTGGAGGACAAGATGAGCAAATTGAAGCTGTTGCCACATCTTGAGAAGACACAACTCAATAGAAAAGGTAATAATGCAAGGAAAGGTAGAAGGCAATAGAAAGAGCCACACACCAGATGGATAGACTCAACCAAGGAGGCCATGGATCTGAGTCTTCAGGACCAGAGTAGAGCAGTGGAGGACAGGGGGCTTGGAGGTATCTCATTCATGGAGTTGCCATGAGTCGAAGCTGACTTGAAGGCAGCTGACAACAACACAACAATCTTTTCTCTTGCTTGGAGCTGAGCTCTGCAAAACTGGAGAAGTTGTGTTGTTACACCCTGCATAGACTGCATTATTTTGGGGTACAAATATTTTCTTATAATAGCAGTTACAGAGAGGCCACAAGCACGAACCTAGACATGCCATGATGACCTTTTGGTGAATTTTCGACTGGTCACACAGACCTGGGGAATGTGTAAAGGACCCATTTAACTTAATGGGAGTAAGTACTGCTGTTCTTCTGGAAACAGGTGATGTCATCTCCCCCATCTTGCTAATAATTTCCCCAGGCGATAAATGCACGCTCTTGTCAGAATCAGCCTTTCTTCTCTGCCCAGAGACCTACTGCTTTAAAGCTGCTTTGTTCTTTGGGATTTATAGAGCGATCTTTCTGAGGCTGGAGGTAACCTTCTCTCTTCCCTCCCCTCTTTTGAATGGATAGGGGAAGAACTGAAGCTATAACTTTTTTAAGGAGAGATGGAGGAGGAAGAGAGAAGGAAATGTGGGAGGCTTTAAAGTTTACGCCAGTTCTGTTTAAAACGTCTCGTAGCGAAGATTCACCGCTGCGTCTTATATCCATTTCATTTTGGCTTTCAAAATCAAAGAGCAGCTGTAAAAATGAAATAAAAATGAAAATAAATAAATAAGAACCCGGCTATCCCACCTTAATAGCGGGTTCACTGGAACTGGGAAGTTGGGTGATGGTTTATGGTCCGGTTTTAGTGGCATCCTCTAGATTGCGGTAGCTTGGAGTTACATGCAACACTACTTATAAAACTTTATACTGCACAGTGTGCATCTGTGGGCGAGAGGGAGGAAGTGGTAAGGCAGCGCAATGGTGACAGTTTACTGTTCTTGTGATTTTTATTTATACAGGTTGAGTCTCCCTTCTCCAAAATGCTTTGGGCCAGACATGTTAGATTTTGGATTTTTTAGATTTTGGAATATTTGCATGCACATAATGAGGTATTATCTTAGAGATGGGACTCAAGTCTAAACATTAAATTCATTTATGTTTCATATACACTTAATGCACATGACCTGATACCTAATATGCTTAACAAATTTTGTGCATAAAATAAAGCTTGCGTGCATCGAACCATTGGTAAGCAAAGCTGGTCACTATCTCAGCTGCCCATGTGGACAATTTTGGATTTGGGAGTGTTTCAGATTTTGGAATTGTGGATAAGGGAGACTCAATCTGTAGTGTTTATAACCCCAAATTTCAGCCCAAAAGGCTTCCAGAGTGGTTTACAATTTATTAATTACACAGTCCCTGTCCTCAGTCTTGCAATCTCAATAAGACAAGGAAACACAATGAAAAGGGAATGGCGGTTAGGGATAGGATTAAGTCCAGAAGATGCTATTGATTCTTTCCCTCTCTCTTTCTTTCTGAGGCCACAGCAGTGATGGAAGGGAGCCTTTTCATTAAGCTGACTATAGGTATCATTTTAAATAGGACAGTACTGTTTTTTTCTTTTCATATTTCCAGACTAAATCATCGTTTTAATATAAATGTCAATTTTCTCTCCTTTTCAAGAAAAAAAATGTCCTGTTATGTTTGGGAAATGGTTTGAAGATCTCTGTTTCAAATTTTGCCGGTCATTTGCAAGCAGCCAAGTGCCTACATTCCAAACATAACGTTATTTCATTGAAAAAGGTAATATTTCAGTTACCGAAGTAGCTATCAGCATTGAAAACCTTGTCAACAATTTAGAGGCCAGAAAAAAGTGAAATGCTTGTCACTACTAAAACAAAATTGTGTCATGGAATGTGAGACGTTTTAATAATAATAATAATAATAATAATAATAATAATAATAATAATGGTATATTTATGTTTCCCCGCCTCTCCCGAGTGGATCGAGGTGGGATTACAACCAGTTAAAACAGATACATCAGAATAAAATCCATTTAAAGTACATTAAAAATATATCGATAAAATAGAACAGTTAATATAAAACTAAATCCATCGAGTGGTAAAGCAACAATTTCTCCAGTGATATAATGATGATATTATAGCAGGTCGGGTGGATAAGCTCACCGGAAGAGATCCGTCTTAAGTGCCCTCTTGAAAGAATCTCAGGAGGTAATAAGACGGATCTCTTCCAGGAGGTCATTCCATAGTTTGGGAGCAGCCGCTGTAAAAGCTCTTTGAGAAGTCAATATGAGCTTAGTTGGAACATGTTCTAATACGTTCTTCCCTGTTATTCTGAGTGCGGAGCGGATTGTGAAGGGAGAGGCGTTCCGCAAGTAACCCGGGCCCAAGCCATGTAGGGCTTTAAAGGTAATAACCAACACCTTTTATTGCACCTGGAAGCTGATCTGAAGCCAGTGAAGAGATTTTAAAAAAGTGTTATGTCAGGGGTAGGCAACCTTTTTGAGCTAGGGGCCGGGTTACTGTCCCTCAGACAACTGGGGGGCCGAAGCCAAAAAATAAATAATTAAATAATTTTTTAAAAAAATTAAATAAATAAATAAACTGGGACAAATGTGGGACAAAATTTTCAAATGGAGGACACTTTTTTAAAAAAATGGAGGACACGCAAAAAAAATTGCTGATTTTTTAAAAAATGTTAATATAAATGCATGTTTCAGAGGCTTCTATAGACAATTGCCCCCCTTGCCCGCCTCTTCCTGATAGGCCAAAGGGCCCCACACCCTCAGGCCAAAGGCTCCGGCAGCAATCGGCGGCAGGACCGGGCTAGGGCCGGTCCCAAGGCCTTGGCGGGCCGCATCTGGCCCGCGGGCCGCAGGTTGCCTACCCCTGTGTTATGTGGTCAAACCTGGATGAACCGGTGACCAATCTGGCAGCCACATTTTGGACCAGTTGAAGCTTCTGAACTTGATACAAGGGTAGCCCCATGTAGAGCACATTACAGAAATCAAGACGAGAGATTACCAGTGCAAGTACTACTGCTTCCAGGTCCTTTTTGTCCAGGTAAGGATGCAATTGGCGTATCAACTGAAGTTGGTACCAGGCACTTCTGGCCGTCGCATCTGCTTGAGATGTCAGCTGAAGAGACAGATCCAGAAGTACTCCCAAACTGCAGACTTCGCCCTTTAGGTGGAGTGTGACCCCATCTAGGAGTGGTTGACAAATCTCCATCCCTGGGCTTGAGGAACCTATCTCAAGTACCTCTGTTTCTCTGGATTCAACTTGAGTTTGTTTTCCCTCATCCAGCCCATTACTGACTCAAGGCAGGCATCCAGAGGAGAGATTCCATTTTTAGTCACTGTAACAGTCGGAGACATAGATAAATATATTTGGGTGTCATCAGCGTAGTGATAACACCACGCCCTGTGTCTCTGGATGATCTCTTCCAGCGGCTTCATGTAAATGTTGAAAAGCATGGGGGGCAGGATGGCACCCCGAGGGATGCCAGATGTCAGCTCTCTCTTATGAGAGAAGCTGTCCCCAAGCACCACCATTTGGAATCTGCCCAAGAGGGAGGACCAGAGCCATTGAAGTGCAGTGCCCCCAATACCTAACTCTCTCAGGCGTTCCAGAAGGATACTATGGCCTATGGTATCGAATGCTGCTGAGATGTCCAAGAGCACCAGCAGGGTCACACTTCCCCTGTCAGTACCCAGATGGAAATCATTGACTCAGCAAAATCCTCAAGGCCTAGCAAATTCCTCACATTTCATGGTCCAAAAGGTGGAAGAGGCAACAAGGGGGTCAGCTATTTTGGATCTGATCCTAACCAACAAGGATGACTTGGTTAATGGGGTGCAAGTGGTGGGATCATTAGGTGGAAGTGACCATGTTCTCCTGGAGTTTGTTATACAATGGAAAGGAGAAGACAGGCAGAGTCAGACACGCATCCTAGACTTTAGGAGAGCGGATTTCAGTAAACTTAGAGAAGTATTGAGGGCAATTCCATGGTCAGAAGTACTAAAAGAAAAAGGAGTTCAGGACAGATGGGAGTTTCTCAAAAGGGAGATACTGAAAGCACAATTTCAAACAGTTCCAGTGAGAAAGAAAAACGGGAGGTGTCTCAAGAAACCAGGATGGATGACTAAGGAACTTTCAACTGAGCTGAGTTTGAAACGGAAGATGTCTAAGAAATGGAAAAAGGGGGAAATCACGAAAAAGGAATTCAAAGAAATAGCAGGCATCTGTAGGGTAAAGTCAGAAAAGCTAAAGCGCAGAATGAACTCAGGCTTGCTAGAGAGGTTAAGAACAATAAAAAGGGCTTTTTTGGATATGTCCGCAGCAAGAGGAAGAAGAAGGAAACGGTAGGTTCACTGCGTGGAGAAGATGGCAAAATGCTAACAGGAGATAGAGAAAAGGCAGAATTACTCAAGACCTTCTTTGCCTCAGTCTTCTCAGAAAAGGCAAAGGGTGCTCAACCTGAAGATAATGGAGCAGAGGACAGAATAGGGGAATTTCAGCACAGAATAAGTAAAGAGATAGTAGAGGAACACCTTGTTAATCTAAATGAATTTAAGTCTCCGGGACCAGATGAACTCCATCCAAGGGTATTAAAAGAACTGGCAAAAGTAATATCGGAGCCATTGGCAATCATATTTGAAAACTCCTGGAGAACAGGAGAGATCCCAGCAGACTGGAGGAGGGCAAACGTTGTCCCCATCTTCAAAAAGGGGAAGAAAGAGGATCCCAACAATTATCGTCCAGTTAGTCTGAGATCAATCCAGGAAAGATTCTGGAGCAAATCATTAAAGAGAGAGTCTGTGAACATCTAGAAGGCAATGCCATAATCACAAAGAGTCAACATGGGTTTCAGAGAAAGAAGTCATGCCAGACAAATCTGATCTCTTTCTTTGATAAAATTAGCAGCTTGGTAGATGAAGCGAATGCTGTGGATATAGTATATCTTGATTTCAGTAAGGCCTTTGACAAGGTTCCCCATGGCATTCTTGCAAAGAAGCTTGTAAAATGTGGACTAGACAAGGTAACTGTTACATGGATTTGTAATCGGTTGACTGACCAAACCCAAAGGGTGCTCAAAAATGGCCCCTTTTCATCCTGGAGGGAAGTGACCAGTGGGGTCCCACAGGGCTCTGTCCTGGGCCCAGTGCTATTCAACATCTTTATCAATGACTTGGATTACAGAATTGGGGGAATACTTATCAAATTTGCAGATGACACCAAATTAGGGGGAATAGCTAATACCCCAGAGGACAGAATCAAGATCCAAAATGACCTGAATAGACTAGAAAGCTGGACCAAAGCTAACAAAATGAAATTCAACACAGAGAAATGTAAGGTATTGCACTTAGGGAGGAAAAATGAAAAGCACAGATATAGGATGGGGGACACATTGCTGAATGAAAGTACACGTGAAAAGGATCTGGGAGTCCAAGTAGACCCCAAGTTGAACATGAGTGAACAGTGTGATGCGGCAGCTAAAAAGGCCAATGCAATTTTAGGCTGCATCAATAAAAGTATAGTGTCTAGATCAAGAGAAGTAATAGTGCCACTGTATTCTGCTCTGGTCAGGCCCCACCTAGAATATTGTGTCCAGTTCTGGGCACCACAATTCAAAAAGGACATTGAGAAACTGGAGCTATGTGTCCAAAGGAGGGCGACTAAAATGGTGAAGGGTCTGGAAACCATGCCCTATGAGGAACGACTGAGGGAGCTGGGGATGTTTAGCCTGGAGAAAAGAAGGTTAAGAGGTGATATGATAGCCCTGTTTAAATATTTGAAAGGATGTCATATTGAGGAGGGAGCAAGCTTGTTTTCTGCTGCTCCAGAGAACAGGACCCGGAACAATGGATGCAAGCTACAGGAAAAGAGATTCCACCTCAACATTAGGAGGAACTTCCTGACAGTAAGGGCTGTTCGACAGTGGAATGCACTTCCTTGGAAGGTGATAGAGTCTCCTTCCTTGGAGGTCTTTAAACAGAGGCTGGATGGCCATCTGTCAGGGATGCTTTGATTTGGATTTCCTGCATGGCAGGGGGTTGGACTGGATGGCCCTAGTGGTCTCTTCCAACTCTACGATTCTATGATTCTATGATTCTAAAGCGACCATGGCTGTCTCAATTCCATATCCCGCTCTGAAGCCAGTTTGAAATGGGTCTAGATAATTGGCTTCTTCCAAGACAACTTTATGATATGATGTTGATTTTTTTTGCTACATATTATTACTTCATCATGAATATGGAATATTATATAACTCCATTCTATTTTTGTCATCCCAATGTCCCATATCTGCCTCAAGGAAATATGGTCAGCTCACCTTTCATCCGATGCTGGGACTAAAGCTCACAGCTATATCTGGTGGGAAAATGGGTCTGGGCCTTCTTGGTTATTGCCCCCAAAATCTTCAACTCCTTTCCAGAGGGCACCCTTCTTGTTGTTCTGGTGAAGAATTAGAATCATAGAGCTGGAAGAGACTACAAGGGCCATCTAGTCCAACCCCTGCCATGCAGGAACTCACAATCAAACCACCCCCAGCCATCCAGCCTCTGTTGAAAGACCTCCAAAGAAGGAGACTGCACCAGTCTTCGAGAAAGGAATGTGTTTCACTGTGGAAGAGCCCTTACTGTCAGGAAGGGCCTCCTAATGTTGAAGTGGAATCTCTTTCCCTGTAGCTTACATTCATTGCTCTGTGTCCTTTTCTCTGGAGCAGCAGAAAACAAGCTTGCCCCATCCTCAGTGTGACACCTCTTCAAATACAGTGCGCCTGTGTTATACGCGGACGCACTTTACACGGCTTTCAGCATACTCTGAAAGCCACGTGGGGAGGAAGGGGTGGCATATCCCATAGGAACAAATGGGGTGTACGCCCATGGTGTGCATGTGCCACGTAAATGGGGCTCGAGCATAGGCGTTTTTTGTTTTATGCGGGGGAGTCCAGAATGGAACTCCCACCAAAAAAAAGGGTGCACTGTACTTAAACAGGGCTATCATATCACCCCTTAACCATCTCTTTTCCAGGTTAAACTTCCCCAACTCCCTAAGTCTTTCCTCATAAGGCATGTGTCCGGGAAAGCAGCCAAGAATGCTGATCGCTGCACTAAACAAGAGAAACTGCTCATGGAGGCTGGTGCAGTTTTAAGGCAAAGCATAGTCCACTGCAAATCACTGTCCCCCAGAATCCTAGTCCATCATTCAAATCACTACATCATCCTGGCTTCATTCTGTTGTAGGGTTTTCTTTGCACGTTTTATTTCACAGATGTTTATCATGCCCTTCCTCTAAAGCTGAGAGAGTGTGATTTGCCCACTGGATTTTTATGCTGAGAGTGAATTTAAATTCCATGAATCCTAGTCCAGCACTCAAACCAATACATAATGCTGGCTCTCTGGCTGCTGCCACAATGCAAAATTAATACAGTTTGACGCTGCTTTAAATGTCATGGCTCCATCCACCTGGGATTTGCAGTTTGTTGTGGCACCATCACTCTCTGACAGAGAAGGGCTGAACATGTCACAAAACCACAAGTCCCAGATTTCCATAGCATTGATCTATAGTAGTTAAAGTGGTGTCAAACTGCTTTAATTATGCAGTGTAGATGCAACCTTGGTCATTGTTCTGTGGCTTAAAGTCATCTTCATCTTATGGTGAACCTATCGGGGGATTTCCTGACAAGATTTATTTGGAGAAGGTTTGGCTATTCCTTCTTCTGAGGATGAGAGAGAGTGTGACTTGGTTTAGATAGGCTTCCTGGGTTGAGTTGGGATTCAAACCCAGTCTCTTGGTTTTCTGGTCTAACACACAAACTACTACATAGCTGTCCTGAACCTCACCCCTTGAAACAATCTGCAAAGTAGAATCAGCAAATCTTCCCCGCTCCAGGTTGTAGCTTTCTAATTTCCTTCAGAATTTATCAGATCAGTCATTTTGCATCCACATTTCTTGCACTTTTGTTATTATGTCAGGATGTGCGGTGTGCCATGGATCTCCCGGTGTTCACAATGCAGCTGCTCAAACAATAAATCACCTTTGGCATGGAAGATGATATCATGAAGGGCTTTGATGAGACTCCAGGAGATGCTTTGAAATACTGCAAGAAGGTAGTTATGGTAAGGATACATTAAGCTTCTGGTAAGTGTCAAAGCAACAGTGATTTCTTACTTTCTTCCAGGGAAATCATGACAGAGAGTAGATGGGAACAAAGGAAACTTTGGGAGTGTCTGCTTTTTGTGCCCTGACTTTTCAAGAACTCAGAGAATTGCTCTCTTTTCGGACAACTCTGTTTGCATCCATCTGTATGGCTAAAGAGGTTTTTACAAAGGTTGCAGCGCTGCTGCCAAGGGGCCACCACTTGTCTCTGTCCCTCTGGCCTTTGCAACACCTGGCAGAGAAAATGGGTTTTGATTTTAACCTCACATTCATATTCACCCTGCACTTTTTGATCATCCTTTTTCACCTCAGGGACTCGGAGTGGTGCAGAGGCCATAAATAATTCATGCCAACCAGCTGTCAAAACAATCAGCAGGCTGGCATCTCTTCACTGGCATGGTATTGCTGCTGCTGCCAATGCTATGATCGCAAACAGCCTGGCACCTGTAGCACTTCTTTTGTCACTTCTTGGAGGGCAAGGAGTACTCCAGCAACACAGGACAGTCTTTGTTGTCCTCAATGACATGACTGTATCTCACACAGAGTTCTTGATCCTTTGGGGCCTGCCATTTGGCGTTGCTTTCAGGACAGACTGTCCTTTTGGAATTGTGGTGCCCAGAACTGGAAACAGGATTATTCGAAGTGAGGCCTGACCAAAGCATAATAGAGTGGCACTATTACTTCCTTTGATCTAGAGACTATGAGCCCATACAGACAGGCCAAAATAAAGCTGCTTCGGGTCACTTTGGAGGTATGCTGTTTAAATGATGCATGTGTCCTAAGAGGCCAGAAGCCGCACCAAAGCCACGCACCAGTCCTAAGGACTGGAGCACAGCTTTGGTTAAGATTCTGGCCTCTTAAGATGCACGTGTCATTTAAATAACATACCTCCAAAGTGATCCAAACCAGCTTTATTTTGGCCTTTCTGTACAAGCCCTATATTTCTATTGAGGCAACCTAAAATCATATTGGCCTTGTTAGCTGCTGCATTGCACTGCTGACTCATGTTCAATTTGTGGTCTACTTGGACTCCTAGATCCCTTTCAGACGTAGTTTCATTCAGCCAGGTGTCCCCCATAATCCCATATCTGTGCATTTCATTTTTCCGCTCTAAGTGCAGTACCTTACATTTCTCTGTATTGAATTTCATTTTGTTAGCTTTTGCCCAGCTTTCAAAAATATAAAGTGTATGTATGTATGAGATTTTATGTAAAATAATAATAATAATAATAATCCCTTACCTGCCTCTCCCTATAGATAGAAGCAGGGAACAACAATTAACAGACAAACAGCAGTTAAAAAGACATTAGTTACAACACACATCAATTCAAATGACAAACAAAATGTATACATATTAAAACAATGAAAATTTAAAATTCATCACTTAAAACTCATCATTTAAAATTCACAATTTCAAAATCATCTGGATAAGTCTGCTGGAAGAGACTGCTCTTTAATGCTCTTTTAGATTAGAAGATATAGCCATGTTAGTCTGTAGAATCAATATGTAGAGAGATCTTGTAGCAGCTTTGAGACTAAGTGAAAGAAAGAAATTGGCAGCATGAGCTCTTGTAGACTAAAACCTATTTCCTTCCAAATGCATCTGCGGCAGTAGACTTCAGTGTATGAAAGCTCATGCTGCCAATTTCTTTCTTTCAATTAGTCTCAAAGATCTCTCTAAAACTTTTAGATCTGGACAGGGTATTCAGCTGTCAAATCTCTTCCATCAGGTCATTCCACCGTCTGGGGGTGGCTGAAGAAAAAGTCCACTGGTTGACAGATGCCAACCTAGTTCTCGCTCACTGGAGTAACTGTCTGCAATCATAGGAGCATAGAGGTGGAAGGGATCCAATGGCCATCCAATTTAATCCCTGCCGGGACACAAAATCAACAGAGTCTCCTTGATGCAGTGGTGTACCTAGCATATTTGACACCCTGTGAGGATTATTGTTTTAATACCATCTAATAAAAGAGACAGGTGTTGGGTGACTCCTGAAGAGATAGACTATCAGCAATGGGTGGCAGCGGCAGTGGCAGGATGGACTCTATGCTTCTTTTGCCACGGCTGCCATTCCACTACCTCCCTTTCCTCTGCTTCCCATTCCTTCTTGCCAGGTCCATGGGTGCGGAGGCTCAGCAGGTAAAGAAGGAGACACTTTCCTCACTCACTGATGGAGACACCTCACCCCACACCTTTGAAATTTGGGGGATAATGGCATCATGCCAATTACGGTATCATCTATAGAATCATAGATTTGGAAGAGACCACAAGGGCCAGCCAGTTCAGCCCCATTCTGCCATGCAGGTACTCACAATTAAAACACTCCTGACAGATGGCCAACCAGCCTCTGTTTAAAAACCTCCAGAGACCCCATCACTCTCCTAGGCAGCGTCTTCCACTGTTGAACAGCTCTTTTGTTGTCAAGAAGTTCTTCCTAATATTGAGGTGGAATCTCTTTTCTTGTAGTTTGAATCCATTGCCCTGGGTCCTGGTCTCTGGAGTTGCAGAAATCTGCTCAATCTGCACTATGACATTCCTTCAAATACTTAAGCAGGGCTGTCATGCCACCTCTTAACGTTCTCTCTGGGAGCAAGCTTGTTTTCTGCTGCTCCAGAGAACAGGACCCGGAACAATGGATGCAAGCTACAGGAAAAGAGATTCCACCTGAACATTAGGAGGAACTTCCTGACAGTAAGGGCTGTTCGACAGTGGAATGCACTCCCTCGGAGGGTGATAGAGTCTCCTTCCTTGGAGTTCTTTAAACAGAGGCTGGATGGCCATCTGTCAGGGATGCTTTGATTTGGATTTCCTGCATGGCAGGGGGTTGGACTGGATGGCCCTAGTGGTCTCTTCCAACTCTACGATTCTATGATTCTATGATTCTTCTCCAGGCTAAACATTCCCATCTCCCTAAGTTGGTTGTTGTAGGACATGGGGGTTTCCAGACTTTTCACCATTTTGGTCACCCTCCTCTGGATATGCTCCAGCTTGTCAAAATCCTTTTTGAATTGTGGTGCCCAGAACCAGACACAGGATTCCAGGCGAGGCCTGACCAAAGCAGAACAGAGAGGCACTATTACTTCCCTTATCTAGACACTACACTCCTATTGACGCAGCCCAGGATCATATTGGCTTTTTTGGCTGCTGCATCACACTGATATGGGAACTGCCTCTGTCAGGGGGAAGGACGTGAACCCCCCACATCCCCCCACCTTGCACTTTTTGAGAGGGGAGGGCCTGTTTGTAGATAGGTATGGTGGCCAACAGAGCGGTCTCTGACCCAGATCCTTCTGCGGAGTCTCTGAGCTAGGTAAGCAAAGCTTCCTGCGTTGCCATGGAGAGCTGGTCCATCAGGCACCTCTCCTGTGTGGGAGCCATCAATCGGCTCATCAGGCAGCGTTGTCCCGGATAAATGCTACCTGTCTTTCTGAGGCCCAAATTGCACAGTGGAAACATGCAACAAGCCTCCTTTCACAAAGTCTGTGTGGGGATGTGGTGTAATTGGTACAATTTGCTCTTTCAAAGAATCAAAGCAGAGCTCAAGGAAGGGGACAGAAATTAGTAGAGGGAAGCGTCAAGAGCAGGCGGGGAGGTAGAAGTACACTTTCCCAGTTGACACCATGCTTGGCACAACAAGTCAGAAGAAGCTGGGGACATCATGGAGTGTAACAACCCCTCTCCACAGTCAGGCAGGGCCCACTCTTGGCTTTGGAGAGCAATTTGGCAGCTGATAATTACCAGGCACCCAAATATTAGGCAGCTGCTCCTCCATGGGGGAGACACATATAGCTGAGCTTGCTGAGAAACATTTGGGTTTGCATCTCTATCTGTATAAATATCATTAGCTTTCTGAACAGTAGAGTGGGAAATGAAGGCATGGGGTGTGAGTCCAAATGGCTGAGAGGGTTTCACTGCTTGCTTAAGTTGCACCATGCTTTCCTTTGTGCCAAGAAGTTAGGGGGGCGATATAGGATATATAGTAGCTTGGAATCCTATTGGTGTCTTATGTGTGTCTATCAAACATTTATGGGGACAAAAATCAGAAGATCAAGAATGGGAAGGGCAGCTATGAAAAAACCAGGGGAGATTCTGAGGAGCAAAGGTGTATAATTGAGCACAAAAGTTAGAATCGTACAAGCCATTGTATTCCTTATTGCCTTGCATGCATGCAAAAGCTGGACAATAAAGAATAGGAAGAAAAACAATTCATTTGAGATGTGGTGCTGGAGAAGAGTGCTGAGGATCCTGTGGATGGCCAGAAAGACAAACAAATGGGTCCTAGAGCAGATGAAGCCTAAAATCTCCCTTGGAGTCAAGATGGCTAAATGTAGACTGTTGTACTTTGGTCACATCATGAGAAGGCACAACTCATTGGGGGAAAATAATGCTAGGTGGAGGGAAGTAAAAAGAGGGAAGTAAAAAGAGAGGAAGGCCGCATGCTAGATTGGTGGTCTTTATTAAGGAAGTCACAGATAGGAATTTACAGAAACTAAGCAGAGCACTGGAGGTCAGGGAATCTTGGAGATGCCTCATCCTTGGAGTCACCATGAGTCAAGATCGACTCAAGGGTGTTTAACTAGAACAAATGTTTCCCTACAGAAGTGGTTTGACATTTTTGTCTGATGTAGGACATCCATATTCACTTCAAAGTTGTGCATATGGAGTTTTGCATGTGGGTCCCTTCTGCACTGCAGATGTAATGCATCTCGTGCATTACATGTGCACAGCAGGTTGTGCATTTATTATGTACTGTTGTTGTCATGTGCCTTCAAGTTGTTTCTGAATTATGGCAACCTTAAGGCAGTTCACTTATAAAGGGTTTTTCTTTGCAAGTTTGTTCAGAGGAGGTTTGCCATTGCCTTCTCCTGAGGCCGAGAGCATGTGACTTGCCCAAGGTCACCCATATTTAATTAATATCCCATTCTCCTCCCATATGGGAGCCAAAGTGGCACAATCAGTTGCACAAGGCAGCAATTCACAAATGAGGTGGCATAGAACAAACACCACTTGTAAAGTTGGACTTTGTCTCTTTGATATAGAATCTTGGTCTACGTTTTGGCAACTTGGGTACTTCTGTAATTTTTAATTCTTGGCCAATATTGACCCAACATGTCAACATGTGTGTGGGTTCAAAAGTAGATTGAAGTCACGAAAGGCAGAAATACAACCCAAGCGGAAGAAAGAGGGTCACAGAGATGGCACCCCTGAGCGCAACCAGCCACAGAAGGAACCTTGACCAAGAGGTGGCCATTAGCAGCAGAGAGCCGCATGAAATATGCATGGAGGATGCAATAGAGGCCAGCTGAGCTGAATATCAAGGATTTGCCTCCCATCACCTTTCCTTGCCTGGTGCTTTGTGATTTTTCCAGTGTGTCGGAGCAGCTGGGCAGCTGATAGTGGAGAGTTAACCTTTCTGTGTTTGGTCAAGATCTGTCAAACTGCAGGGAGCGAGGTGGTGAAGGATCAAAGGAGCCCAGGCCCTGCTGTGTTGGAGAGATCAGTAGACTTTTGACTTGGATGCAAAACCCTTTTCCCCACTCCTGCTGCTATTATGGGCCCAGCAGAGAGACAAGCCTTCATTTGATGGATGTAATACATTTCACACCCAGCTGCTTGGGAGGATGTGGGTTAGAAGCTACCTGTGCAGCTCAAACGGTGCTCATGCATCATTCAGCAGCCAGGGATGGATGTGCTGCTGACAGCTGGGTTGCGGACTCTGTTTGCGAAAGCACCAAAGCTGGCTTGCTGGCCTGTTCCCAGTTCTTCCTAGACTATTGGGATGCTGGGCAATATCTCTAATGGCATGGTTGGCTGATCACATACTCTTTAATATGTCACAGATGAATGTCAGTGCAGGTGTAGCCAGGTACCTTAAAAGTGAGGTCCAGATTGCTAAAGTTAGCTGCAACAGTTGCCTTTTGCCTGAGCCAACTGGGAAGTACAAGACTCTTTCCATTCTTTTCCTCTCCATCCTAAATAGAGTTAATTGAGTGTGAACTACGTTTGCATTTTGAACTCAGTTTGTGGTGTGAGAGAGGAGATATAAAATGGAGTATGAAGAAGCCATTTTCTATAGCCAAAGACAAAATGGATCATTGTGATTCTTTCTTGGACAACTTTGCTGAAAACAGCCAACACAGCAACTTTGGTTCTTGGAACTAGCTAACTGCATTGGGGCAATGGGGCAAAGCTGGAACAAAAAGATAGCAAAGCTTGCCAGCTGTAAGAAGACAAAAGCTGGGAAATTGTCTGAAGTCTGAGATGGGACATAGGGTCAGCTTGACCCAGCAGAGGTCCAGAGACTGGTTCAAGCCAAACAGATGGGAAGGGGAGTGACTGGTGGGTGCAGATGGTCTGCTGGACCAAGTAGAAAGCAAGGATGTAGTGGAGATAAGATAGAAACATCAAGGCTAAGATGACCTAAACACTTGGCCCAGGTATGGATTTGGGGTGCCAAATAACTTTGCACGTGCCAAGTAGAAAAGTACTATGTAATCAACATAGGACGAATTGAAATTCAAGCTTGTAACCAATCATAAGTCTGGATTATGCATTCATTCTTGAAACCACAAATTAACTGTATAAAAATATCAGTTTGGCAAGAAGAAGGGGTCCCTCTGTCTTTGAAGGCATCCATGTGCACAAATAGATTTCTTCCTGATCAAAAGAAACACTCGTCTCTTTACCTATCTGTCGGATCCTGAGAATGCCATCCCAAAGGGAGCTGGGGTGACAACGACAATTGAAATAAGCTGAGGGGAGAGAAACTGGGACATTTTAAAAGTAGTGGCAAAAGTCGGATAGCAGAGGATTAACTGCTACTGTCCCTGGCAAATTGGGACAGTTTTAGGGGTATGTTTTTAATGGTCACGACTGCACATCAAGGAGAGAGGGAGGAATGTAATGCTCACAGAGTGCATGGCGGTTGAACCATACCATCTTGTTAGTGAATTGCAACACTGTGCAACCAAACGTGCAATGAAATGCACATTCCCTGTGCAATGTGAAATACATACAGATGCAAAATGCACAACCTTATGGAAGGGCAACACATGTGCAACTTGGTTTCAGCAGTCTTGAAGTGAATGTAGCCATTTTGCTTCAGCCACAAATATCCAACCTTTTTCACCTGGGAACTTACATATAGATAAGATATGGACAGGATCCTTCCCTATGTCTATTCCATGTGGATGCTGCAGAGCTTGGAGAAGGTGCTTTTATCTTAATCACAACTCCCAGAATCCCCCAGGCATCTTGTTGCCTCTCCTTTAAGAAGCCCAATGACGCATATGAGAGACCAACAACACACCAGTTTGATGACGTAGGTTATTGACAGAGTCTCAGGTTGCCTAGTGAGTTTTGTGAGTGAGGATTAGAACCCGGGTCTCCCTAGGCTTGGTCCAAGGGCGAGGAACGTGCCACCTATGGGCTGCATGTGGCTCCGACCTCTGGTGTTAATTTTTGTAAAATGTCCCTGGATACTGGGGACTGACCCATGCCTGCATCTATGCTGTAAAATTAATGCAGTTTGAGACTCATTTAAGTGCTGTAGTTCCATTCTATGGAATCCTGGGATTGGTAATTTTACAAGGTCTTTAGCTTTCTCTTCCAAAGTGGCTCACAAAAGTACAAATCCTAGGGATTGTGAATGCGAATCAGTTATGAATGTGTAACTCTAGCATTGTGTCAGCCTTGTAGAAATAATGCAGTTTGACACCACTTTAATTGCCATGGCTCTATGCCACAGAGTCCTGGGATTTGTAGTTTTGTGAGATAGCAGCATTCTTTGGCAGAAAAGACTAAAGACCCTATAAAACTTAGACTCCCATGATTCCAGAAGATGGAACTACAGCATTGAAATGTGTGCCAAACTATATTATTTCTGCTGTGTAGACACACCCTTAGACAAACACTGTCACCACTATGTTATACTTTTTGCTCCCTTGCTTCATGTAACATGACTCACTTGCTTAAGCCATCTGAAGTTAGTTCTCTGCAAACACTTTTTTTATGCTTGGGGCAAATCCACAGATTCTGATCCTTACAGGGACTAAAATAGGTAGACTTTTATCCTTGGCTGCTCCCTGATTCGGTGGTCTGGATTTTTTAAAAAAACTTTTCCATGTTTACCACAACAATGCCATGTGGTATTTATTTCTTGATTTATTTGTTTTGCTGGGCTTTTATAGCTGATGCGATCTCTGAGGCATTCAAAAGGCAGAGGATGTCAGTTCAAAACATCACTGGCATCTTTAAGATCATTGAAATTATCTATGGTTGCAGGAAACATAAGCAGAAAAGGGCCATTTTATGCAACTAAACAATGAACAAACAAACAGATCCCTGCTCACTTTCAGTTGCTAAATGCTTTACGAGGCTGAAGGCTTCTGCAGCTTTTCCAAAATACATTTCAAACTCCAATATTGACCTCTAAAAAGGAGTTTTCATGCTCCAGATGAGTGCATTAACTAATTATGCATGTATGAGGAAAAATAGGTGGGAAGCACACAGCCTTCCAGATCTCATTCAGGGACGTAGCTAGGATTTTAGGAAGGCGGGGGGGTGGTGGTTCCAGACTAAGTGCCACCATTATAATGGGGCTTGGCTGTGGCAGCGCAGCAGCACACACCATTCATTTTTCTAATGGAAGGGGGGGTCCGGACCCTAAGAACCCCCCCCCCTTGGCTATGTCCCTGTCTCATTGGAGTGCAATTCTGGAAATTTAACTACATTTTACTAAAACCCTATCTGGATCAGGTTCAGGCTACCAGGAGGGCTGTGTTCATACATATGAGCATGCCCATGCTTTGAGATCCTCCACAGAGAGTCTTCTCTTTGTCCTACTACCTTCACAGGTGGTTTAATGATATTTTTAACTTTTCTATGTGGAAGCACTCTATTTTGCTGTGATCAGGCCTCACCTGGAATACTGTGTCCAGTTCTAGATACTACAGTTCAAAAAGGGATGTTGAGAAGTGGAGCATATCCAGAAGAGGGTGAGCAAAATGGTGCAGGGTCTGGAAACCATGCCTTATGAGGAATGGCTTAGGAAGCTGGGGATGTTTAGTCTGGAGAAGAGATGGTTAAGAGGTGATGTGATAGCCTTATTTAAGTATTTGAAGGGCTTTCCTATTGAGGATGGAGCAAGCTTGTTTTCTGCTACTCCAGAGACTAGAACATGGAACAGTGGATGCAAACTACAGGGAAAGAGATTCCAGCTCAACATTAGAAGGAATTTCTTGACTGTAAGAGCTATTTGACAGTGTAACACCTTCCTTTGAAGGATGGTGGACCCTCCTTCTCTGTAAACAGAGGCTGGATGGATATATATATAATCATAGAGTAGGAAGAGACCACAAGGGCCATCCAGTCTCTGTTTAAAGACCTCCAAAGAAGGAGATATAGAATTTCACTGGAGAACCTTCTCTTCCAAAGAGTGCTGGTGGCTCACAAAACTACAAATCCCAGGGATTGTGAATGTGTATGAATGTGTGACTCTATCACTGCAACAATCTTGTGGATATAGTCAGACAGTATCATGAGAGCCAGCATGGTGTAGTGGTTTGAGCTTTGGACCAGAGTTTGAATCCCAGCTTGGCCATGTAAACCCACTGGCTGATCTTGGGCAAGTCATACTCTCTCAGCCTCAGAGGAAGGCAGTGGCAAATCCACTCTGACAAAATTTGCCAAGAAAATCCTTTGGGGGGAAGAGGAGGAGGAGGAAGAGGAGGCAGCCCTTTGCTCCCCACCGTGGTGGGAGCATTGAGGAGGGCTTCGGATGGCGGGGATTGCAAAGTCTACTCAGAGTAAGTCCTAGTAAATTCAGTGGTAATTTGTTCCAGATCCCAAGCTTCCTTTCATAGTTATAACTTAGGTGATAATACAGTGAGCCCAAATAGCATGAAGGCACCAGATCCCATCGAATCTTGGAAGCTAAGCAATGTCAGCTCTGGTTAGAACCCGCATGGGAGACCATCTGGGAATTCCAGGTGCTCATGGCTATATTTCTGAAGAAACCGCCTCTGATGCTTTGATTGAGAGTTTCTGCATGGCAGAGGCTTGGGCTGGATGGCCCTTGTGATCTCTTCCAACTCTATGGCTCTATGGACTTTATCACATTGGACGAATCCCAGGCAAAAACTAGATTTAAAAGTAGAAAAAACCCGCAAATGTGGCATGTTTTTCAGCCAACGCTTGCCCAAAAGAGAAACAATGCAAAAATACACCAAATGGAAAGCCGACAAAAACAAATCCTTTTTACTTTCAGGAAATTCCGAAAGTAAAAAGGAGTTATTTTTGTCAACTTTCCATTTGGCGTATTTTTGCATTATTTCTCTTTCAAGGAAACATGCCTGAAAACTTCCTGCTTTTGCAGGTGTTTTCCAAATTTTAAAATCCTGTTTCTGCACGGGATTTAAGCAATTTGCCTCCATGTGATAAAGTCCTATGCCTTTAACTCCCCTCATCCCTAGTCCACAGAGCTGATGGTGAGGAATGATGGTGGTTGCAATCCAATATCCTCTGGATGCCCTGTGCTTCCCATCCCTGATTTAAAGGCTACATTTTGACCAGAAGCCTATGACAACAGCGAGATAAGAATTTAGGATCAACCACTGAAAGGAACCTTGCTACATGCCATGTGCTGTTACAGCCATCTCTTTAGTCGTATATATCAGAGGCAGGTTGTGAAAATGCCCCATAAAGTTTTTTATGAGCCCGTCTACGGCTGGCAACGGCCAACATCAATCCACGATTCCCTTCCCCGGCCCAAACAGCCGCTCTCCTGCCATGCAGTCAAACAATATAGCAATTGCCGGTTGGGAAGTACAACTTTTGTCTCTTTTTGATTTATATGGACTCCCTTAGGGTTCCATCAAGCCTGCATGAGCAAGAGCATTTGATCCTCCAGATCAAGTGGAAATGCTCACCTCCAGTGGAATTAAAAGAAAACCGCCTTACAGATTCCTAGAGCTGATATTGATGAACCAGTTTTGTGGACAGAATACAGAACCATGGATAGTTCCTTTAAAATTTGGAGTAAAACTCTAAAATGGAAGTATAAGGCAGACCTGATGAAAGAAGATTGAATTCTGAAATTGTTTGACTTGACTGAGATGGATGAGCTGTCTTAATTAGAGAGAAATCTTTAAGTAATTTTAAGAGAGATTAGGACGCAGTAATTACTTTCTTGCAGATACAACAGGAGAAATGTTCAGTAGTTGGACTTTAAAGTTTGAACATTGGACTACAACTCTGGAGACTAGAGTTCGAATCCCTGCTCAGCCATGGAAACCCACTGGCTGGCCTTGGCAAGTGATACAACCTCAGCCTACAAAAACCTGTGATAGGTTCACCTTAGGTTGCCTATTTCAAAGCACACAACAACAAACAGCAACAAGAGTTAACAGGTTAATCAACAGTAAAAATGTAAGATAAAGGATTGACAATAGAAAACAAAATTATATCACATCATATATAACCGTTAGTTGAAAAGCTGGAAGTCATTATTACCTCTCCAACATGTGACTGTATTTTTATGTTTATCTATGTTTTGAGTGTGTGTAATTTTTTTTATGCTTTTGTTTTACTGTATGCATTTTCATTATACAATGTGCCCTCCCCTTACGAGAGGGATCTGTTCTGGACCCCCCCCCCCCCCGCGTAAGGCAAATTCCACATATGATGAAGCCCCATTCATTTGAAGGGGGCATGCTCCCAGTCGTGCAGTGCATGGCGTGCCATGGGCATGAGCCCCATTCACCATATTAGGGCTCGCCAGCCATGTAACCTCAAATCCATGTAAGACGAGCCCATGTATGGAGTGGGTGTGCTATATGCAGTTTTATTGTATGAAGAGTTTCTCCTAATAAAAATTTAATTAAAATAAAATAAAATTTGGACTAAAACACTGAGTGGATTGATCATTGACATGGAAGCCAGTGGGTGCCAGCACTTGGATATCGTGGGGCAATTAGGTTTTCTCTCCATTACCATATCTTTTACCAAACCCCCCCACAATCATTATTATCTTAGCCTGGAGCTCTCTATTGCAGTCTATGTTGTATAATTGTATGCATACTTAGCTATGTAGCAGAGGTGCTTAGGAACCCTGGTAGTGAATTGTAAAGGTGCATAACAGGACACTGGCAAGAGTATGCCAATACATACTGGGCTCTGCTGATGCATGTTGGCAATCCTTAGCCAGTATCACATTGTGCATCATTCCTGATGTACACAGGTCACTTTTCTGGCTGTTGTTATTGTTGTTGTTGTGGTATGCCTTCAAGTTGTTTTTGACTTCTGGCAACTCTAAGATGAACCTCTCATTAGCTTTTCTTGGCAAGATTAGTTTATAGGGTGTTTGCTTTTGCTTTTGTCTGAGGCTGAGAGCGTGTGACTTGCCCAAGGTCAACCAGTGGGGTTTCATGGAGAAGCAGGGATTTGAACCCTGAGTCTTCCAGACTCCCTGTGCCACAGACAGACGGCTACAGCACACAGGCTATACAGTAGAATCTTGGTATTGGCAGGCTTCCCATCCATGGATTTGAGCATCCATGGATCACCACAACCCATACTATTCAATGGTGGCATGTGCATGCAAGCACACTGATCGTATAGGATTGGGGGGGGGGGGGGTAACCTGGCTCAGCAGTACTACATGTGAAAAGAATCTTTGGATTGTTGTTGATCATAAATTGAACATGAGGCATCAGTGTGATGCTGCAGCAAAGAAAGAAAATGCCATTGTAGCCTGCATTAATAGAAGCATAGTTTCCAAGCCAAAGGGAGTAATAGCCCTATTGTATTCTATACTGGTTAGACCTCATCTGAAGTGCTGCATTCAGTTCTTGGCACCTCGTTTTAAGACAGATATAGACAAGCTGGAGCAGGTTTAGAGAAGGAGAATGAGGATGATAGGGAGCCCTGGTGGCACAGTGGTCAAATGCCGGTACTGCAGCCACTCACTCACAAAGGTTGTGAGTTCAATTCCAGCCAAGGGCTCCAGGGTCAACTCAGCCTGGCATCCTTTCATAGGTTGCTAAAATGAGTCCCCAGCTTGTTGGGGAAAATTAGCTTACACTTTGGAAACTGATTAGAGACTGCTTAGTTTACTATGAAGTGGTACATAAATGAAGCTGCTATTGCTATTGCTATGATAAGAGGGATGGAAAACAAAACTTATGAGCAGAAGTATCATTATACCTATCATTATGTATCATTATAAAGGCATCATTGTTTGGATGTTATTGGATTTGCTATATGGCCAACATGGCTACCACTAGATGTTTTTTTGATTTCAAGATACTGCATTTTAGCCGTCACAAGGGAATCCTATGGAAAGAGCCAGTGCACTGGGACCTTGCCATCTGAGGGGTCTACTCCTAACAAAGGTAAAGCAATTGTTTCTAATATTGGGGCTGATTGGCATGCTTTGCCTCTACACCACCTAAAGTTTTTCTGATTCAAAACATGAAGACTTGAGAAATTCAGTGTTCTCTACCTACACAGGCTTCACAAAGGAAGGAGACATGCTGGATTCCAAACAACAACAACTTCTTTGAATTGTAAATGGACATTAAATTTCCTTGAGTTTGAAAATCTACCAGTGACCACATGGACAAATGTTGAGGTGGAATCTCTTTTCCTATGTTTTGAGCCCTTTCCCTGTATTTTTAGCCTACCTCTTAATCTTCTCTTCTCCAGCATAAACATATACCCCACTCCCTAAGTCACTCCTCAGAAGGCTTGGTGATTTCCAGAACCTTCACCATTTTGGTGGTCCTTCTCTAGACCCACTCCAGCTTCTCAACATCCTTTTTGAACTGTGATGACCAGAACTGGACACGGTACTATTCCAGGTGGAGGTCTCTCAACAACAGATTTTTGCCATGCGATGAAATGTCCAGGGAAAAGACATCAGTTATGCTTCCCTCCCCTAGATCTATCGGCTGTTCTGTCCAAGATCTGCTAATAAGCAAAGATGTTGCTTTCCATGGTGCTGAACTGCACCATTGTCCTTCCCAGTCCCTAGAGACACCTGCTGTGTCTCAGGCAGAAGATGACAAATGCAGTGGCACTGATGAAAAGATCTTGAAATACCTACAGAATGACAGAAATGGATTCTTGGACAGGTTTCCAGCTGAGGCACTGAATTGTCTCCTTGAAGAACACTTTGAAAACACTGTTTTAAAAGTGCACCATTAAATGCAATTAAAGCACTATTAAAAAGCTGTGGAATGTCAGCTCCCTGGAGAAGGATTCCTTCCCCCACCCTGCTGTCTAATGTAATATATCATCCCCTTTCCTGGTTTTGTATCCGTTGTGCAGAAAATGTCCTCCTACAAAGGAAGGGATATTGTAGGAAAAGATTTGGTGATGCCGGTTGGGGGATTTGGGGAGTTGTAGTCCAAAATGGAACATTTCCAAGCTCTGGCTCAAAGACAGAAAGGGGAAGCATGAGAAAGAGCAATGGCTGATAGATCCCTTCCTTCTTTTTGAGACTTTGAAGTTGAGGGAGTCAAAGAGGGATGTCTAAAAAGCTGGAAGAGGAGAGAGGAAGGCTACCTCACAGCCCAACAGAAATGGGGAAAAGTTAACACTGTAAAATGGGAATGAAGATAAATCAGTGGCATCCCATTCTGCTTTGACAACATCTGATCTGGAGTCCTGCTTACGAAGGATGTTAGCAACCTAGAAGGTGTCCAGAGGAGGGTGCCCAAGACTTTAAAAGGTTGCCCCAATGACATGGGAGTTAGCATTGCTTGAGAAAATAGCAATAACAATAACAGTTATAACAATAGAATAGCTACCGGTACATTGAATATTTAGTATTATTGCTGCATTACATTATGTTTTTCCTTTTCAATTTCTTTAATTTCTTGAATTTCCTTCTTGGCACATTGATTCTCACTGATTTTCCTTCACTGTGGGATTATCCACACAGGTGTAGACATGTCAAGTTGACAATCAAATTGCATAGATGTCAGTCATCTCTGCACATCCAGTGAGGTATGGCTGTAGCCTATGAAAACTTAACAGCCAAGTCGAGTTTATCACATGGGATGGATCCCATGCAGAAACTTCATTTGAAGTGAAACCCCCCACAAAAGTGGGTTGTTTTTCACATGACGTTAGAGGTTAACATGAACAGAAATTAGAAATGATCCACAAAAGCAGTTAGTTTTTCAGATAACGTTTGCTTCAATGAGAAGTAATGTGTCATTAATCTGAATGAAAAGTCGGAAAGTTTGACTTTGCATTCAGATTAATGTCACATGATTTCTCATTGACGCAAATGCGTCTGAAAAACAACCTGCAAAAGCAGATTTTAAAATCTCGTTTCTGCACGGGATTTAACCAATTTGCCTCCAATTTGCCTCCATGTGATATGGTCCTTAGAAAGGTTTTTAAATCCATTAGACTGCCTAAAAGGTGCTGAAAAGGTGGCTACAGAGATGGGTGAACTGTGACTCTGTAGCCTCAAATTGTCCCAGATAATTCAATACATTTAAGAGAATGAAACAGAGCAGGAAATCTCCAGAATGTGTCCATATGTTAAGGGCAGAGTAATAATTTGCATTTCTTGCACACATATGTCCCAGCAGTTGCAGTTTGATATTACAGTGGATCCTTGGTATCTGCTGGGATTTGGTTCCAGTACCCTCTGGGGATACCAAAATCCATGGATGCTGAAGCCCCGTTAAATACAATGGCGGAGTAAAATGGTGTCCCTTATATAAAATGGCAAAATCAAGGTTTATTTTCAAGCCATGGATACCTGAATTTGTGGATAAAAAGTCCTTGACTATGAAGGGCTGACTGTATATGACTTCACGTTGACTGACTTTTGGCCACCCTCTCCTAGGTTTTTCATGGCCAGATTTCTTCAGTTTGTCATGCTCTCTTTGGGTGACTGAAAGAGTGTGACTTGTCCAAGGTCACGCAGTGGGTTTCCATGGCTGAAAAGTGAACAGAACCCTGGGATTCTTGAGTCCTAGTCCAACCTCCAGCCACTGCACCCCACTGCTTCTCAAAAGGTTTTTATGGCAACATATAATCAGAGGAAGTTTGCCATTACCTTTCCCTGAGTCTGAGGGAAGAGTGTAATATGTCTAAGGTCAACCAGTGGGTTTGTATGGCTGAGAAGTGATTTGAACCCTGGGATCCTGAAGTCACAATCCAACCCTCCATCCACTACACCCCACTGCCTCTCATAAGGTTTCCTTGGCTCCATATATCCAGAGTAGGTTTGCCACTACCTTGCCCAAAGTCACCCAGTGATTCGAACCCTGGCATCCTAGAGGGTTGGAGTCCAACCTTCCAGGCACTACATCTCTTTGGCTCTTCTGCTGGAGGCCAAGCCCTCGATGAACCAGAAGATCATGAAGATGGAAGGTATTTTAAGATTCCTGTAGCGCTGTCAGTGTGGAGTCCCCAGGTAAAGCAGTCTGAGGGGTGGTCATCCAACTTGTGTTTAAAAACCCACAGAGAAGGAGAGTCCACCATCTTTTCAGCGAGTCAATTTCTTACCATCAAAAAAGTCTTCTAAAAGTTTATTTGGAATCTCCTTCCTTGTAATTTGGATCCATCAGTTTGGTTGTTTATCTTCTGAAGCAGCAGGAAAGAAGCTTGCTCCATCTTTGACTTGATGGTCCTTCAGGTTTCAGCAGATACCAGGACCAAGAAAAGGCAGGAGAAGAAGAGAATGCTGTTGGAGTTTGATGAGAACATTAGAAGCTGAAAGTTTGAGGAAGGTTATGAGGGGAAAAACATTGTATGGGGCTTTATAGGATGAAGCAGTCAAAGTGAATGGGTCATTGCAGAGGTTTGATTTGAGACCATGAATTGGTAACTAAAAAGCCCATTTGCAAGGAAAAGTAGGTCATTCATCTGCAAAGGTCTCTTTTCAGAAGGCAGGAGGTTACGATGCCCCGAGGTAATTTTTTTGGAAGGAATAATAAAATTATTCTAGCCTCCTGAATAATAGGGTCAGGTTCCCCCCCCCCCCCCACTTTTTAAAAGATCCTCCTAAAATGACAGGGCAGCTCAGTAAAGAACACTCTAAGAGAATCCAAATGCAGCAACTGGAGCAAATATCTGGGGATGTGCATATCACCATAGAAGGAGACTTCTTTGGTGCCATTTTCAGGAGCTCAGCGTATGGTTATTTTATCAGGAGATGTTGTAGTTTTAACATGTGAGTTTGTGAGAAGACATATAGACAATACGGGTCCCCTGCTTACACACAGATGAGGTGTGTGAGTTCTTGTTCTCAGAAGAGAGCCGCTTTTCTTCCCTTCTGTCTCTGAAGGCTATTTCAACACTCCCCCTTCCCCTCCAACTTAACCACAAAAACCACTCACGATTAAAACCAGACCCTGTTTTTTTCCTCTTCCCTCTTCATCCAACCGCAGTAGCACTGAATTTGCCAGGGATTTGTTATTACAAGAGGAAATGTGAAACAAAAAGCAAAGCAAAGCAAAACAAAAACCCACGAATGCAATTAACTGCAAGCAAGGACCCAGTTGGAAGCACAGTTCAAAGTGGGTTGGATTCCCATTGGTTTCAATATAATTTAAGTCTAAGGTTCCATAACTTGGGTTTAAGCAAACCATATTTTCTGGTAGATAGATACCTGGATGGCTGCCATTACCACAGCCCACACCTGCACCCAAATCTTTCCTTTCTTGTCAGGTGTGCTAGAGCCCTTTTTGCCTTGGCAATTGTTGGCATTGCAAGGAGCCACTGCGGATCCACATATGGCTCTACAGAACCTGGAAAATTTAACTTTTTTGAAGTGCAGCAAACAAAATCCCCCAACCAATATAGAAATGTAAGGTACTGCACATAGGCAGAAAAAAATGAAATGTATAGATGTAGGATGTGGGACACTGGGTTTAACAAGACTACATGTGAAAGGGATCTAGGATTCCTAGTAGACCACAAATTGAACATGAGACAAGAATGTGATGCAACAGTTAAAAAGGCCAATGCGAATCTAGGCTGCACCAATGGAATTATAATGTCTGGATCAAGGGAAGTCATAGGGCCACTCTATTCTGCTTTGGTCAGGCATCACCTAAAATACTGTGTCCAGTTCTGGGCACCACAAGTTAAAAAGGATGAGGAGAAACTGGAGCATGTCCAGAGGAAAGCGACCCAAATGGTGAAGGGCCTGGAAACCAGCAAGCTCTATGAGGAGTGGCTTAGGAATCTGGGAATGTTTAGATTGGAGAAGAGGAGGTTAAGAGGTAATATGATAGCCCTGTTTAAATTTTGAAGGGGTGTGATATTAAGGATATAGCAAGCTTGTTTTCTGCTTATCCAGAACCTAGGACACAGAGCAATAGATTCAAGCTACAGGAAAAGAGATTCCAGCTCAACATTAGGAAGAACCTCCTGCCAGTAAGAGCTGTTCAACAGTGGAAAACGCTGCTGCCTTGGAGGGTGGTGGAGTCTCCTTCTTTGGAGGTTTTTAAACAGAGGCTGGATGGCCATCTGTTGGGAATGCTTTGATTGTGTGTTCCTGCATGGCAGAATAGTGTTAGACTAGATGGCCCTTGGGGTCTCTTCCAACGTTATGATTCTATGAATATGGCTACTTTGATGCTGCCTCATGATCACCCCTATCTATAGGTTGGAAGCTTCCCCGTCCTGACAAATAAATCCAAGAAGTTTGGAGAGGATCCCAAGAGTAATTTCATGCAACCCTCTGCAGATGCAGGAAATCCACCGCTTAAGCATTCCTGATAGTTGGTCCTCCAGCCTCTGTTTTGGAAAATTCCAGCAAGGAGAGCCCAATGTCTTCCAAGGGATTCCATTCCACTGCCAACAGCTCTTGCCACCAAGATGTTCTTCCTAATGTTTGGGAAATGCGCTCTGGTGCCAATAAATGTGCACTGGTACTAATACAGACAACTGTTTGAAAGATTAAAAAAACAGATTAGAAAAGTATGGCTTTGAACTTTAGAAAGACAGAATTTGAGACTCGGTTATTCACCAAGTGTGAATATCTGATCAGGAAAATGTACAATATATTGTTGTGATTGGACTTAGAAGATGAGAGGACAAAGGAGTTTATGATTAAGTGGCCTCAAAATCTTAGACATAGTAATGAATTAGAGAGCTGGGAAACAATGTGGACCATGGGGATGAAATTGATGCTATTGTATAATTTGAATTTGTAAAAAATAAAATGATGTTCAGATAGCATTTCAAGTGGGCCAAAAAGAAATGCTGGAAGGATAGAGAGCCAAGGTGTTGAAGCGGTTTGAGGACTGGACTAAGGCTCTGATGAACAGGGTTCAAATCCCCACTTGGCCATGAAAGCCAAGTCTCTGGCCAAGTCACACTTCTTGACCTCAGAGGATGGCAAAGGCAAAACCCCTCTGAAGTAACTTGCCAAGAAACTCCTGTGGCAGGTTTGCCTTAGGGTCGCCATAAGTCAGAAACGACCTGAAGGCACACAACAACAAAGAACAAGTTGGGATATACTATCATTTGTGGTGGCCTTGTAACAAGCCAAAAGACCATGTGAGATACAAAGATATTTAGGATAAAGGTATGTTAGAAACCAGAATTGTTTCTGTTAGTCCTATTAGGTCACACATTGGAGATTATCACATGGGGCAAAAAGCTTCCTTATCTCATCCTTTTTGTATATACAGTGTATGTATGTGTGTATGTATGTATGCACACACACACACTATGTGTGTGTGGACGCATATATTTCTCACATGTTGTTCCATGCTGCTGCTGTTCTTTATTCCATAATTATATAATTTTCAGATGCACTAAAACTCTTGTGATACTGGCCCAGGGTCACCTTCGTCTCATCTGCGCATGTGTGAGCTTTCGCAAACACGGGAGGCTAACATTTCAGGCTCACTAGATACAGAAGTTAAAAGTGTGATTTTCCCATTTTTGATCCATTAATATTTCATTATTGTGCTATTGTGTGGAAAGATCAGTGGTCAAATCATTATTGTCCCATTATTAGCCAATAACTGGATAATAGTGGGATAATGATGGGGTTATAATGGAATTGGCCTGGTGTGATAATCTTCATTGAGAAAACTGCTACAATACCTGATCACAACAGGAAGAATACTATATGCACAAACATGGAAGAATATGGAAATGCCACCTGTTCAGAACTGGATTGTGAAAATATTGGTATTTGCAGAGATGGATAAATTAACTATGTCATTAAAGGAAAAATCAAATGTCAAGTTGGTGGAAGAGTGGAATCCATTTTGGAAGTATATTCAAGGAAAAGCAGGAATGACAATATTTGCAGGTTTTGAATTATAAGTAAGTAAATTATAAGATTTGCTTTAGGATTGCCATCAGTTAAAAGCGAGTTGAAAGCACACTAAAACAATAATTTGGGAGCCAACGTTGTGTAGCGATCTGAGTTTTGGACTAGGACACTGTGGAGATTTCTGCTAAGGAATCCCAAAGTTTGTCTCCCTTATTTATAGAACCAGGGTTACCCTCCTGGGACCAATGTGTTACCTGGCCTCTGTTCTTGCAGGAGTGCCCTCTGGCCAGCTGCAGGGATGGCACAGGAAGGTGGCAAACTGCAAAGGATCTCTCCCTTCTCTGCAAGCCTCATGTGGCACAGCAAATAAGGGTCTCGAGGGTCTTTTCAAGAAGTGCATCCTCACCAGTCTCACTGTTGTGGTGGTTTCTCCCCGGATAAATTGCTTTTCGGTATTAAAAGCACATTCAGGACAATGTAAACAGAATAAAATATACATTAAAAAGAGAATCTAATAATGGAATACAAAAGGATTTCCTTAAAATAGAATTTCTATGAAGCATAATGGCTGCAACATGACAAAATAATAGAAACCAGTGAAGAGTCCGTCACCAGGAAGGCTTTTTTGAAATTTCCGCTAACTGAAAGAAGTGCGTGTGTGTAGGTTTTCTTTCTGGAAGGTTTTTCTGGCCAAGAAGTACGAGAGGATCAGGCCAGTGATGAAATACAGGTTGCATTCTGAGACCAAGTGGATCTTAGCAAGTACATGGTGGCTGAAATGATGCTGGTTCCTTATGCATACATAGGTTTCCTTAAGGTAGCAGTTGAGCCAGTGTGGCATTGTGGTTTAAGTGTTGGACTGCGTATCTGGGGAACAGGGTTAGATTCTCCGCTTGGCCATCAAACCTTGGGCAAGTCATATGCTCTCAGTCTCAGGGGAAGGCAATGGCAAACCTCTTTTAACCAATATACTCTCCAATCCGCAAGAAAGAGACACTGCAGTCACCACAGGAACATTGCATTAATTTCCCATGCAAGAAAAATGATGCCCAGGATTCTACAACAAAGACTTTTATCATATATTGAGCAAGAAATGCCAGATGTCCAAGCTGGGTTCAGAAATGGAAGAGGACTAGGGATCATATTGAAAGCATATGTTAGATAATGGACCAAAGAATTTCAGAAGAACATAATCCTGTGCTTTCTAGATTATAGCAAAGCCTTTGATTGTATAGATCATGAAAATTTTGGATTAAGTGGACACAATATTCCAGGCGAGGGCTGACCAAAGCAGGACAGAGTGGCACTATTACTTTCCTCGATATAGACACTATACTTCCATTGATGCAGCCTAAAATCGCATTGGTTTTGTGGATGCCACATCACACTGTTGACTCATGTTCAGTTTGGACTCCTAGATCCCTTTCACATAATTATTTATTATTATTATTAAACTTTATTTCTATAGCGCTGTAATTATACACAGCGCTGTACAAAGTCGGTAAAATTAGAAGTAAATAAAAGCCTGCCCAAGGCGTACATTCTAAGATAATAACATAAGCAATGTTCAGTTTGGTTCTACCCTATATAACTTAGTAGACATGAGTTTAACTAGGCTTATAGATTGGGGGTGTTGGCCCCAGGACTTTTCAAAGCAAATCCCTTGCACTGCTGCCACAAATAAGACAGTTTGACACCACTTTAACTTCCATGACTCAATGTTAGAAAATCCTTGACTTTGTAGTTTGGTGGGGCACCAGAGCTCTCTGACAGAGAAGGTTGAATGCCTCACAGAACCACAAATCCCAGAATTCCATAGCACTGAGCCATGGAAATTATTATTTCTGCAGTGCAGACTAGAACTTAGAGAGAGAAAGAAAGATGTAAATGCCATTCTCTTCCTCGGTCTATGAAGGTTAACACAAATAGCCTATTTCATTTTTGGAAAGACTAATGGTCCCGGAGCACCACCATGATCTTCAGCTGCCATGACTCAATGCTATGGAATCCTGGGATTTGTAGTTTTGTGAGATATTTAACCTTCTCTGTTAGAGATCTCCGGTGCCATAGCAAAAGACAAATCCCAGGATTCCATAGCATGGAGCCATGGGACTTAAAGTGGTGTCAAATGACATTATTTCTGCAGTGTGACAGCAGTTTCATTGAAATCTCCTTTGGTTCAACTCAGTGGTTCCCAAACGTTGGTCCTACAGGTGTTTTGGACTTTAACTCCCAGAAGCCCCAGGCAGCTTGGCAACAGTCAGTAATTCTGGAAACCGCAGTAAAAAAACAACAACATCTGGAAGAGCAAAGTCTGGGAATCATTGGTTTAGCTTAACCTCCTTTCTCCCATCTTTCATTTTCATAGTCACCCACTGTGGTTGAAAGTAGCCTTGAAATCCATGTCAACACACCATACAATTAGAACTGCTAGGAAACTAAACTTGGAAAGCTTTTCACACTTTTCAGGGTGTGTTTGCGTATGTGTGTGTGTCTGGTTGTTTAGTAGAGAAAGACTGGCAGCACATCCTATAATTTCATCCCCTTCTTGCATCTATTAGTTGCTTTGCATTTGCAGAGCAGTTCCTTATGCCATCGTTATAATGATATCTTTATACACATTGCCTATGTGTTACTTGCTCCCTTATTGTTCTTTTATGGTGTTGATTATCACATTGTGTTTCTCCAATGGATTTTTGGTTATGTCCTTGCAGTCTTCATTTGGGTCTACGGTATTGTTTCTCTGTCCTCCCTCTATAGATAGAGTGAGATGTGTCAATAAACCATTTAATTCTTTCACTTACAATCCCAGATCGAGCATTCCTTGTTCCTGGGTCAGATTTGCCTGCAAGGGGAATATTTGAAGCTCAGATGAATTGAGCTACAGTGCAGCAGCACAACTTGAAACCCCCTTCTCTGAAATGCTGGGGACTAGAAGGGTTTTGAATTTCAGATGTTTATTTTATTTTATTTTGGAATATCTGCATTTGCATATATGTACATACTGAGATATCTTGAAGATGGAACCCACGTCTAAACGCCAAAATTGATTCAAGTTTCATATACATCTTATACCCATAGCCTAAAGGCAATTTTAGTGCAATACTGTATTTTAAATAAGTTTGTGTAACACTGAACCATCAGAAAGCAAAAGTGTCACTCTCTCAGCCACCCATGAACAACACTTTGGTTTTTGGAATAGTTCGGATTTGGAATTCCTGAAAAGGAAGGTTTAACTTGTAAAATAAAACCTAATGCCTTCAATCCATTCTGACTTATAATTACCATCTTCTAGAGTGTTTTTGGCCAGATTTGTGGAAGGGGGGGTGGGTGGGTTGGCCTTGCCTTCCTCTGAGGCTGAGAGTGTGTGACTCACCCAAAATCACCCAGGCAGTTTCTGTGGTTGAGCAGGGATTCAAATCTTGGAGTCCCAGACTTATAGTCCAATACTCAAATCACATTATGTGTGAGTAAAACAGCAACAGGATGCCAGCACCAATTAGGCAGTTGTTCTTGTTGCTGCTGTTTCAAGTCATTTCTGACTTACGGCAACCCTAATGTGAACCTATAACTGTGTTTTCCTGGCACGATTTGTTCTGAGAGAGGATGACTTTGCTTTCCTGCAAGGCTGAGAGAGTGGGACTTAAGGTCACCCAGTGGGTTTCTGTGGAGATTCAAACCTTGGTCTCTGGTATCATAGGACTTTATCACATCAGGTTGCTAAGACACCACTATCATGTTAGTATTGAAAACGCAAACAGATCAGTTTGGGGACGTTCATTTTTGGACAGCTTTTCAGAAGTGCTGCTATATTCCCAGGCTGTATCTTCTGCACATTGGAATTCATAACCCTGTCTTCCTGCCCTATGCCCTTCCCAGTATGCCTTTCGGCCTGTAGGGCAATCAATAGGAGTCTAGTGTCCAGACCAAGGAAAGTCATAGTGCCACTGTATTCTGCTTTGGTCAGGCCTCACCTGGAGTAATCCTGTGTCCAGTTCTGGGCACTACAATTCAAAAAGGATGTTGACAAGCTGGAAAGTGTCCAGAGGAGGGCAACCAAAATGGTGAAGGGTCTGGAAACCACAAAGCCCTATTAGGAGAGGATGCCATACTGATGATGGAGCAAGCTTGTTTTCTGCTGTTCCAGAGAATAAGACTGGGAGCAATGGATTCAAACTACAGGAAAAGAGATTCCACTTCAACATTAGGAAGAACTTCCTGATGGTAAGAGCTATTTGACAGTGGAAGATGCTGCTGTCTCTGAGAGAGGTGGAGTCTCCTACTTTGGAGGCTGGATGGCCATCTCTCGGGAGTGCTTGGATTGTGTCTTGCTGCATAGCAGAAGAGTGTTAGACTGGGTGGCCCTTAAGGTCTCTTCAAGCTATATGATTCTATGATTATAGCGACTGATCCTTTAAAAAAAAAGAAATTGAAGGAAAAAAGAAAACAGGCTGCTGGAGAATAGCAAGGGGAAGATGGGAAGAGGAGCAGAACTGCACCAGGTGAATATTGCATGTGAATATGCAATATTCCACTGCATATTGGAACTGCTCAGGGAATGCCTGTGTGCATCAGGCACTGTCAAGTCCAGATTGCCAGTGTATTTATTTTTTGAATGGGAGCATTTGACATCATTGTCTTATTTAACTGGCTTTGCCGGAATCTGGAGGGGGTAGGCATGTCCATTTACCTGGAAAGAAGCCCCCTTGTGTTAAACAGAGCTCAGGGTCAAACCAGGGGGCAAAGGCTTTCAGCCTCCAGGAGGCCAGCTTCCCATGTGATCTTGAGGAAATAATCTGAGTCTGGGGTCTTTCGCCTCTCCCCTCTGTGCCTCGTCTCCAAGTCAAGACTTCCAGTCTGCTTGTAAGGAGGCCAAATACAGTTTAATGGGTTTGATCTAATCGTTCCTAGAGGAAATTAAATTGGCTGGAGCTAAATGGGTTGACACCAGTGATCTCTTCCTTCTTTTAAAATCTATGCATCTTTGTTCCTTGGAGACATTCAGTGTTTATACTACTTGTTGGCAGTGTCCAACGACAGAGAAGAAGAAGAAGTAAAAGAGAAAGAAAGAAAGAAAGAAGACACAGCTGGTGCAGAAAGTAATGCATGTTGTTTTCACAACTTATAATATTTGAACTTGAATAAGAATGAGGATGGTAGAGAACAGGATTGGGGAAAGCAAGGTCTCCATGGGTGTTTTTTCAGCTCTTACTGGGGTGCAGCATCACTAGCAATAAGTCCTAGGCTGCTCCTGTCCCACTTCACATTTCCTTGGGGACAAGAGGAGAAGTGGCATCACTAGGGGAGTGTGAAGAGTGCGGAGTGCACTGGGTGACAGAGGAGGCTGCCTCCATCATCACAGGACGTTATGACACCAGGGTCATAAGACATCACAATATCATTAGTCCAGGAAATTTAAACATACTGATTTGGGGATGGTAGTTCTCACACAGCTCTTCCAAATCCCCATAGTACAAATTCTGTCCCAGCCTTGGCTTTCTGTACAAAAGCCTCCATAGCCCCATCTGTCTGCCCTATGCCCTTACCAGCATGCGTTTCAGTCTGTATTTATTTTTATTCTTAGTACAATTGTACCATCATGGCAATCCATTAAGTAAAACTTCTTAAGGAAGAACACACAAAGTGGGAGAGGCTGCAGCAGTTTGCTTTGCCGGAGCCTGCAGGGAAAGGCAAGAGTCTGTCCGCTCCTCTTTTCTCCCCCCCCCCCTCCCCGATGAGTTAACTGAATGCAAACTACTTTTGCACTTTGAACTCAGTTTGCATCAATGAAAGTAAGGGTTGGGCTAAAGTGTAAATATATACAGCTGAACACTGAAGTTAGAATTGTCCAAGCCATTGTATTCCCCATTACCATGTATGGATGTAGGATCAGGACCGTGAAGAAAGCGGATAGAAAAATAAATTTGAGATGTGGTGCTGGAGAGGAGTGCTGAGGATACTGTGGATGGTCAAAAAGACAAACAAATGGGTCCTTGAACAAATCAAGCCTGAACTCTCCCTGGAAGCCAAGATGATCAAATTGAGAATGTCATACTTTGTCCACATCATGAGAAGGAAGGACTCACTGGAAAAGACAATAATGCTAGGAAAGGTGGAAGGCACCAGAAAGAGAGGGAGACCACATACCAGGTGGATAGACACAATCGGTGAGATCATGGGCCTGAGCCTATAGGACCTGAGCAGAGCGGCTGAGGACAGGGGAGCTTGGAGACCCTCATTCCCAGGGTCGCCATGAGTCGAGGTTGGCTGAAGTCAGCTAACAACAACCAGACTTGAAAAGGAGATGGTTTAGAATCTGCACTAAAGCCCCAAATGCTCATTTGCATTACAAATGCCTCTCCTTCATTTCCCTTTTGCTTCTACAATAATTAAATGCTTTGCATAAGGAGCACAAAGGAGGCCTCAAAGTGATGTATGGAGGGAGGGGGGCAAAGGACTCCTGACTTCAAAAGTGTTTTAAATCATTTAAAGCTCTACAGTTGAAAACATTAAGGAAACCCAGGGTGATCAAAGAGATGCACTCAAAGATGGAGCTGTGAGGGAGACGGAGGCCTTCCACAACACGTCCCGTCCCAACTGACATGTTAACAAAGCATTCCAGGCTAATTTGGGGATATTTATCCTACATGTCGGCACTGAGCCCAGTAAGCGCCATATGTGCTTGTTTCCTTCCTTCTTCACTCCCCCCAAAAGAAAGAAAAAAGCCCCCCATAATTATCAGCGGAAGGGAAGATCGAAAATCCTAATGCCATATGTTCATTACAGATTCTGCTAATGAAAATATATCTTCCTGTCAGGTCCCCTGATGAATGATGCTTGTTGCCTGCAGAGCTTTTGAAACCCCAGATGAAACAAACGTGCTTCCTAAATGTATCTGTGCAGTTCCCAGAAATGTCTTTGCAAACTCCCTAAAGGCAGGGAAGAGATGAAAGTTTCCTGTTTGGTTCCTTTCTTCACAGGCCAAGCACTGATTCCCTTCCCATGTGTCCATGTCTCATGTTGTTCGTGGGCATCTTGTTTCAATAAGGCAATGTTTCAATCCCAAGTGGGGTACATATCAGCAATTCCCGAACCCATTGGGAGAATCACCCTTTGCTGGCACTGCAGAATTTGCAATAAAAAGCAGTGGGTTGGTGGCAGTTTGGCTTTAATTGTGGCATTTCCTCCATAAAACAAAGTGCATGTTGTCTGTGCACCTTGGTTACTAGCAGATTTCTCCTTTCAGGAGGCTTCTGGGAGGGAGATCAGTTCACCTTTTTTTGTCTGAAGGAAATACATCAGTTTGAAAGGGAAAACATTTCTTTTGCATTGCCCCTGACATTTACAGATTTTGACAATGGCTGCATCATTGCAGGCAGTTTGAGGGTGATAGCGGTAGTGGCAGTAACCCTTCAGAAGCATCAGGATCTGTCTTCCTCAAAGTTCCTGTCATGCTTGTTAGTTATTTGGGCTTGTCTGTTTTGTTTCATGTTATTAGATGATGGGATATGTCATACCGGTGGTTCCGGGTCGAAGGGAGTGGTAATTTGTTCTAGGCTGGTAATGGCAATGTGATTCTAGGATGTATCAACAGCTGTTTAGTGTCTAGATTGAGGGAATTCAAAGACATTGCTGTGTTAGTCTGCAAAATCAGTATACAAAGGGATCTTATAGCACCTTTGAGACGAATGGAAAGAAAGAAGCTGGTAGCTTAAATTTTCACAGACTTATTATTATTATTATTATTAAGCTTTATTTATATAGCGCTGTAAATTTACACAGCACTGTACATACAATCTTTTGATTAGACAGTTCCCTGCCCTCAGGCTTACAATCTAAGAAGACAAAACATAAAAGGAGAAGGGAATGGTTGTGGGGAAGGGGATCAGGTTCTGGAGTTCATCTTTCCCTCTGAGGCCTGGACCAAGGCAGATGGACTGGAGGGAAGGCTCTATATCTTAAGGATAGGCCCGATGGCGTTGGGCCTGCCATTTCACTCCCTCCAGGCTGGATGGCTTCACCTTCCCCATCTCTGGATGATGGTGGATGGAAGGGTGGGATCCTCTTTCAGGGAAGGCCTGATGGAGTTGGCTTACCCTTCTCCCTCTGGATGATGGTGGATGGAAGGGTGGGATCCTCTTTCAGGGAAGGCCTGATGGGGTTGGCTTACCCTTCTCCCTCTGGATGATGGTGGATGGAGAGGTGGGATCCTCTTTCAGGGAAGGCTGATGGAGCTGGATTCCCCTTCCCCCTCTCTGGATGATGACTTGAGCTTACTTCCTCAGATGTATATATTGGGGGTGTTAGGCTCAAGTTTACAAATATTCATGCAACCAGCTGTTTTCTTTCAGTAAAATTGGAGGAAGTAATAGTGCCACTTTATTCTGCTTTGGTTTGCTTTCATCAGCTCCCATCTGGAATCCTGTGTCCAGTTCTGGGCATCAAAATTCAAGAAGGATGTTGATAAACTGGAACATCTCCAGAGAAGGGCAACCAAAATAGAGAAAGGTCTAGAAATCAAAAGCTCTATGAGTAATGGCATAGCGGGATGGATATGTAAAAACCTGGGGAAGAGAAGGTTAAGGGGTGACATGATAGCCATGTTTAAATATTTGAAAGGATGTCATATTGAGGATGGAGCAATCTGTTTTTTGCTGCTCCAGAGACTAGGACATGGAGCAATGGATGCAAACTACAGGAAAAGAGAGTTCACCTCAACATTAGGAAGAACTTCCTGATGGTAAGAGCTGTTTGACAGTGGAAGATGCTGCCACCTTGGTGAATGGGGAGTCTCCTACTTAGGAGGTTTTTAAACAGAGACTGGATAGCCATCGGTTGGGAGGGCTTACTTAGAAATTGGAGATGTCTCATCTGCAGGGCCACCATGGGTCGAGATCGACTCAAAGGTGGATAACAACAAACAACAAACTGAATTGTCTCAGTCCTAACAACATCACCAAGATGTAGCCCCCCAAAATAAAATTTTCAGGCTCTCTTAGTTGACTCCCCACTCCCTGGCTTGTAGCATCTGAACAGATGTCAATTTGCAATACATTCATCATGCATCTTACATTAGAGGCCTGGCATCATGGTGTGTTTGTGTTATGTGTGAGACTTTAAGCGACAGAAACCATTTGCTTGCACTGTTTGCTAAAAGCAGATGCATCTTCTCCAAAGCAAACTAAATGGTGTTTGTAGAAAGTTAATCTCTGGAAGGAAGATTCCTTCAGTCTTTGAGCAATTGGAGTTTAGCCAGCTTGGATTAAGTTGTTTTCCTCGTCCCTTGAAACTCTACAGGAAAAAGCCGGCTAAAGGACACGACGCTGCTATTTAGCCCTAGAGCAGAAAACATGCAGGAAACAGCATTTTGGGAAACAATGTGAGTGATTCATTTGTCTCTGGCTCCTGTTGGTTGTATTGCTTTTATGGTACTTTAGCCAATACTTGTAATTTATGAAGTCAGACATTTGTAGTTTTAGTCAGGTGTAATTTTGTGGGTTTTAGACTTGTGATGTATGTCCAGGCATTTGTAATCTGATTTTAGCTAGAATCCTGTAGGTGACTTACAAAGGGATAAATGTCCCAATGGGGACATATGAGGCCCAAGGGCTCTCTGGCTGAGAATTCTATATGCCCCTCTCTAAATTACAAATACCAAGATTACATAGGAAGTTGTCATGACAGTTAAAGTGGAATCATAGCACTATAAGAGAGAGTAGTGTGATAAGGAGAGCATCAAGAGGAGAGCATCATTGGTCCACAGTCAGGCATACTGACAAGTCTTCACATCTCCAAGACTCTCAGAATCACACAACTGAAGGATGTGAAAACAAAACCCTCTTGACAGCCTCGTTGTGGGTTCAACCAAATATGAACAAGTGGGGATTTGTCCAGAGAAGGGTGACCCAACTTGTGAAGGATCTGGAAACCAAACCCTGTGTGGAACGGTTGATGGAGCTGGCTATGTTTGGCTTGGGGAAGGGAGGACTGAGAGGTGATACAATACATGTGTATGTACAGTAGGCCCTTCCCTTATGCCGGGGATCCGTTCTGGACCCTGCTGCATAAGGGAAATCCAGTGGCTGTGGCACAGTGTGGCATGGGTGCCATGGGTGCGCACCCCATTACTTCTTCCTGGGCACGAAAGGGCCTTTTCTGGTGCAGGTTTCAGCATATGCTGAAAGCTGCGTAGGGCGTGCCCATGTATGATGCGGGAACACTGTATTTGTGTGCCTTCAAGTTGCCTGTTGACGTATTAATTGTAGAATCATAGAATTGCAGAATTTCATAGAGTTTTCTTAGGCAAGGAATACTTAGGGGTGGTTTTGCTAGTTCCTTCCTCTGAAATATAGCCTACAGCAGCTGGTATTCATTGGTGGTGTCCCATCCAAGTATTAGCCATGGCTGAATCAGCTTAGCTTCCAATATCAGGCAGGATCTGGTGCCTGCAGTAAGCTTGTTTTCTGCTGATCCAGGGAATAGGACCCACACCAGAGGCTTCAAATGGCAAGAAAGGAAAGCTCGTTTAAACATTGGGAAGAACTTCCTGTGGGTAAGAGCTGTTTGACAGAGGAATAGACTACCTTAAGGGAGTCTGTTAAGAAGGGAAAGATGAAATAGCTGCACCATGTCTTTCTGCCTGAAGTAATTGGTTCAAATTACAAGAAAGGACATTCCAAGTAAACGTCGAGAACTGTATAAGGTCTTTGATGGCGATGGTGTGTGCCTTCAAGTTATTTCTGACTTATGGCAACTCTAAGGCAAAGCTATTGTGGGGTTTTCTTGGCAATATTTCTTCAAAGGAGGTTCACCATTGCCTTCCCTTGAGACTGAGAGCATATGACTTGCTCAAGGTCAGTCAGTGGGCTTCATGGCTGAGCTGGGAATTGAACCCCAGTCTCCAGAGTCACAGTCCTACACTCAAACCACCACGCCATGCCGACACTGGAGAATTAAGAGACATAGCCATGTTACTTTGGAATAACAGTGAGCAAAGGGACCTTATAGCATCTTTGAAACTGTGTGAAAAAAGTTTAACTTCCTTCACATAGTTTTTTGTGGGTTTTCTGGGGCTAAGTGGTCATGTTCTGGAAGAGTTTATTCCTGATGTTTTGCCAGCAGCTGTGGCTGCCAGCCACAACTGCTGGCAAAATGTCAGGAACGAACTGAAAAGAAAGGTGAAACAGATTGGGAGAATAGCAGCTTTCTCTGTGCCTCTCCGCATGCTGTTATAGCACTTACATTCTCTTCCCAAGGGAGACAGTTATAAAAGCGTGTCTTTTGTCACACTGGAAAAATTCATTCAGCAAAAGACATGCATTGATGACCATCTCCCCTCAGGAAGAGAACAGAAGTGCTAAGATGGCACGAGGAGCAGCATGGAGAAAGCCACTACTCATGCAGTAAAGGCCTAACTATGTGAAAGAAGTTGAACTTCTCTCACACAGTTAGTCTCAAAGGTGCTACAAGATTCCTTTGCACACTGACATTCCAGACTAATATGGCTAGGAGCCAGTACAGACTGGTGCTTTGCGCCGGCCTTGGCCCAAATTAGGGATTTACATGCTCAGCAGCCCTACCGTGCACCCCAGGTGCCATCTTGACATGCCCCCATACAGACGGGGCACACCATGATGACATCCACGTGCTGCGCAGACATCTTCGTGCGAGAGCATGCCAATGGCATCCCACATGTGCCCGAAAAAGAACCTGTCAGGAGCGGGTTCTTTTTAGGCCTCCTGGAGGCTGCACCATTTGGTTGGTGTGGTCTCCATCTGGGTCAGAAAGGGATGGTGTGTCACTGCCCCTTTCTGCCAGTCTGTATCCCCTCTGGGTCTCTGAATTCCACATCAGTGAAGAAGAACTGTGATTATAACCATACTTGAACCTTGAATAGACTGCCTCAGAAAATGGTGGTTTCCCCTTTTCTGGAAGATATTAATTAGAGGTTAGATGTCCACCTCTCGGGGGTACTTTAGTGCTGGATTCCTGCACTGCAAGGGGTTGGACTATATGACCTTTGGTATTCTCTCCAACTTTATGATTCTAAGATAGTTACAAGAAGTCTGATTAACAAAGGTGTTACAAAACCTTGGCTTCTGAACTAGATGGAAGCTTTCTCTTTAGTCTCAGCAGCCTGTTTCCATCTGTGGTCTGAGAAAACTTTCAAGAAATTCTGCAAGCAGGGGTGAGAAGGTGACACAGCCTTTGCACTGTTTGTAGCTGAAAAAGTGGCACCTTTGCTCAACCTTAGAAGACATCCCTTGGCCACCTGCTGCAGCGCTTCAGATATCTGCACCAATTTGCCACCAGGCTGGGCAAAGCTTCTGCACAGAATCTGGAAAAGAGAGATGGAACTGGAGGAAAGCCGGCTCTGTTGTTCTTTGGCAGGGACTGGCTTGATACATTGCCCAGGGGAAAACAGCAGCTGCCAGCCCAATTATCAGAGTGGAGGCAGAGAAGCCAAAAGGTCCAGCAAATGTTGCGAGAGAGTTGCTGCAATTGGCTCCCAGAGGCTGCTAAGTAGGGGAAGCCGAGGGAGTGGACCACAGCCCAGAACAAGGCCCACATCATGCCTGTGCATTGCAAGTCTACACTCATGTACAGTGCATCCACACTGCAAAATTATAGCATTTTGAGTCCAGTTTAACATGCTATCTCTGCCCTATCAACTCCTGGGATTTACAGTCTGTTTTGTTTGTTTTGTGACTTCAAGACATTTCTGACTTATGATGACCCTAGAGCCAACCTATCATGGGGCTTTCTGGACTAGAATTTATTCAAAAGGGGTTGCCATTGCTTTCCTCCAAGGCTGAGCGCATGTGACTTGCCCAGTGGGTTTCATGGCCAAGCAGGGAGTCGAACACTGGACTCCAGAGTTGTCGTCCAATGCTCAAACCACTATGGATTTCTTTTGCAGAATGAATTTTATAATGGTGGTGGCCCATCCATATAGGCCCCGCCATTGTGATGTAACCAACTATGTTACTTACGCAACGAGTGCACCATTGGCACACTCGTTATGCCCACCCTGTGGTTTTTCCAGGTTCTTTTTCCTCTGGAGGGAAGCCGCACGGTTTGGCGGCTGCAGCTTCCCTCTGGAGGGAATTAGGCCTCTGGCAGGCCTCCCTTTTTGGGCAGTCTGTCCCATGCCTCAGTTAGTTTCAAAGGTTCTACACAAATCCTTTTGTTTACTGATAGAGACAAACATGGTTATGTCTTTGAACATGACAATCTTGTCCATGTTCAGAGATTCTTGAAGAGCATATCGAATCTCTCACCATCTATCATAATCAAAATTCAAAATGACCTTAATAGATTAGAAAGCTGGACCAGAACTAACAAAATGAATTTCAATATGGAGAAATGCAAGGTACTACACTTAGGGGGAAAATGAAATTCACAGATATAGGATGGGAGACACCTGGCTTAACTAGGCTACATGTGAAAGGGATCTGGGGGCCCATTCACACTGAAAATAATCTGGTTTCCAAATCAGTGTAAATTGGGGTTGTTCACACTTGTGCTGGGTTTTCCTGGGGGTTGTTCACATTTGCACTGGGTTTTCCTGACCCAGTTTCGGGGGGGGGGGGGGGGGCAGTGAAAATCTCCCTAACCCAAATTTTTTTAAGATGGGGAAATCAGAGGTTCTTTTTAAAAGAACCCCCTTTTTTTGTGGGAGCAGCCAATCGGAACATACAGATTGATCCCATTCAGACCCCTCTTCCTCCCTCCCTGCCACCTCTGATCGGGTCCTCCTTCCTCTTCCTTCCTCCCTCCCACTTCCGATCGGGTCCTTCTCCTCTTCTTCTCCAGATCGCATCCTTCCTCCTCTTCCTCCCTCCCTGCAACCTCCAATCAGGGGATCAGCCTTCCTCTACTTGCACTCTTACTCCTTTTCCTCCTCCTCTTCTGCTCCCATTGCCATGGCTGCCAGGAATGAATCTCTCCATGGCATTTGTGTGAGCGTAAATGGGAATCGCGGGATAAAATGCCATTGAGAGATTCGATCGTGGCAAATCCATGAAATAACATGGGTTATTTCTTTAGTGTGAATGGGGCCTCGAAGTTCTAGCAGACCACAAATTGAACATGAATCAACAGTGTGATGCAGCAGCTAAAAAGGCCAATGTGATTCAAGGCTGCATCAATAGAAGTATTGTGTCTAGATCAAGGGAAGTCATAGTACCATTCTATTCTACTTTGGTCAGGCCTCACCTGGAATAATCTTGTGTCCAGTTCGGGGCACCACAATTCAAAAAGGATGTTGAGAAACTGGAGTGTTTCCAGAGGAGAGTGACCAAAATTGTGAAGGGCCTGGAAACCACAAGTCCTGCTAGGAACAGTTTAGGGAGCTGGGTATGTTTAGCCTGGAGAAGAGAGAGTTAAGCCCTCTTTAAATATTTGGAAGGATGTCATATTGAGGAAGGAGCCAGCTTCTTTGCTTGTGCACAGAACAATGAATTCTACCGGAAAAAAGAGTCCACCTGAATTAGGAAGACATTCCAGGCAGTAAGAGCTGTTTGATAGTGGAATACACTGCCTAGGAGTGTGGTGGACTGCCTTTCTTGGAGGTTTTTAAACAGAGGCTGGATGGCCATCTGTTGTGGGTGCTTTGATTGTGTATTCCACAATGATAGGGAGTTGGACTTGATAGCCCTGGAGATCTCTTCCAACTCTATGGAGATTATCGCATGGCCATTTTTGTCCGAGCTGTGCATGGGACGGATCAGGCTGAAGCTTTCCACACCACCAAAATCAGCTGGCAGAGAGTGCCTGGGGGATGGGCGGTAGTCAGGCAATTTACTGTGCAATAATACCCATTCTTCCCCGTTTTGGCCCAGTCCCGTCCTGTGCACGGCTCAGACAAAAATGGCCATGCAATAATCTCCTATGATTCTGTGATTCTACCTTGCAACTTGTTGCTGATGTGAAGATGTGCTTGCTATTTCTGCAATCCTAGATGCTGTCAGCAGTGGTGTAGAGCAGCCTGGAGTATCTTAGCCCCAGATCTGCCCTGACCCTCTCCCACTGTAAAGACCCTCCACTGCAACACCAGGTGGCTGACTGCATGCACATCCCATTGATCTGCCTGGTGTGTCTGCTGTGACCATGGTTTCCTTGTTCAGAGATCAGAATGTGGCTCTCAGCCTCCATCACATGGTATCAGCAGATGCGCTGGGCAGTTCAGCAGGAAGCATTTTAAACATTTGCCTGGCATCATTATAGAGGGCTCTGGATCTTCCAGGATGATCCCGAGTAAAGTATAAAGTTTAAAAATTCATAGTAAGGGAAGTTATAAGAGCCGGTATGGCATAGTGGTTTGAGTGTTGGATTAAGACTTTGGAGACCTGGGTGTGATTTCCCACTTAGCCATAAAACCCACTGGGTGACCTTGGGGAAGCCATACTCTCTCAGCCTCAAAGACTGGCAATGGCAAACCTCTGAACAAATCTTGCCAAGAAAACTCCATGATAGATTCCTCTTAAGGGTTGCCATAAGTGAGAAACTACTTGAAGGCACACGCCACCACCACCAACAAAGGAGGGCTATTCCTTGGTTCTGCTGCTGAATGGACTGGATGCCATCCTGTCTGTTCACATCAGAACCATGGTTTGGGCTGTGCATGGTTTGGGCTGTCTGGTCTCCCTGCCAAGAGGATGGAGGGAGGCCATTTTATTTGACCCATTCAGACATGGCCCAAGTGAATCCAGTGGTACACTGAAGATAATGAGTAGTTATACACTATCCAAGGATATATACCCATAGTGCAACAGTTACACTTATGGAACTCGGCTTATCCAACTCTGAACTGAATGCAGACATGACATCATGCCCCAAAATTACAACCACATAAGGGAACTCAGATGTGTGCAAAACACCAATGGGATGCCGACCCTGGCCTCTAATATATTTAGCCCCAGGGATCATAAATCCTCTCAAAATCCTGGTCTCCTCTCCCTCCTTCTGTGATGGAAGAAAACCCAGGGAAGCCAAAGCAGGAATGCTAATACCTGCATTCAGTCAGATAACAGCCCTAAATTTATGCTAAAAGCAAACATATTATTAAAAAGCTTTTAAGGCTAAACAGTAGCTGGAAGTCCTCATTATTCTACCACTCTTGCAAATTCTAATGCAGGCATCTGGCGCTGGGTGTTGGCCTTAGACATTTTCAAGCCGCAAGCAAAAAGTCCACATCCCACCTTTCACGTCTGAAAGGTCATGCGTGTGGTTCCCTCACATGCTGGCAAGGTACACAATGTGAATGCAGATTTCTCACTGGGAAAAGACATGTGTATAGAAAATTGCTATGTGTGAAGTGGCACAGAGGCGCTTCCTAGATGCTGGGTTGTTTTCTCTCATCTCTCAGTGAATTAACTGCCCACCTCAATTGTAGGCAGCAAGGGCACCATATTAAGTTTTTAATTCACACCTCTTGGAAACTTGAGCGAGAAGCTCTGCTTTGATTAATTTGCTTTGTTCACAATTTCATTAAAGTCAGACTTCGGTGGCAATTAGTTCAACCAGTTCATTTTAGGCTGAACTAATGAAATGACAGTAATTAAAGCTGATGTTTGGGACTCTGATTAAAATGTGAGCTCAGTGAATTAATTCAAACCAATCCAAAATAAAGGAATAAAGGCCCTTTGATTCAAATGAGCTCAGGGCCTGTTTCTTTCTTTCAGGTACACTGCATTCCAATAGAGAGACAAACTCCCTGCCACTTGAATGAGCTTTCTGAAGTGGAGCATCATGTCATTGGAGGGGACTTTTGTCTGCAGAAATGCCAAGGCAACACATGAATTGCCAACAGCTCTGCACACAAATGAGCGACAGCATTTCAGAAAGGAGGCAAATTGCCGAGACACAATCAGAATCATCCTGCCTTGACAATAATGGGTAGAACTTGTCAGGGCCTTTGGTAACTGCGCTTTGGAAACTTCCCCACTGCTGATTAAATCTTACAAGGAAAACATTCTCAAAAGAAAATGCAAAGTATGTATCTCTGCCAAGCTAGAGGTGTGGAAAGTCTTTTGATTCAAAGCCTGGAACTGGGCTGAGTTGTGAAGGAACCACATTTGGAGAAGATACTAATAGTCACAACAAGGCTGAGCTCCTGAATCAAAAGTATGGCTACATTATGGTGGCCACACTCCATCTCTTGATCCGACCCCTGAAATCCCCCTTATAAGCCAGTCAGCTGTCCCAAGAGAAGGAGTTCTGCGATGCTCCAAAAGAAGACCAGGCTTGGCGAATCAAGGGTCCAATTTTATTGGAAGAAATGAATTTCTGTCCCATACCTTGACAGACCAGAATTTGAACAGAATGGAGGCCGATGTTTTGAACACATCCACACTCCAAGAAGCCTGAGAAAGGGGCAAATGGCCAATTTGGGGTGTGCTCTTTGGAAAAATATATTTTTAAAATTGGGAAAGTGTAGGCTGCTGCTGCTGCTGGTGGAATCCAAAGAGGTTTGTGGGCCACATACGGCCCACATGTGGCCCATGGGTGCTCTCTCTCCACTCTGATCCACATCCTGATCCACAACCTGGTCCAGCCAAAAGCTATAGCAAAATGAAGAGAGAGAGAAAGGGGCTATATATCCCTCAATCCTCTATCCCTATTCCTCACTCTATCAGTTTCCTGAATACTTATAGATTCAGATGCTTAGAATCATAGAATCAAGGAGTTGGAAGAGATGCAAATGGCCATCCAGGTGAACCCTATGCCATAAGGGAACTCATAATCAAAGCACTCCAGACAGATGGCCATCCAGCCTCTGTTTGAAAATCTAGAATTGCATTGGCTTTTTCAGCTGCCCCATCACACTACTGACTCATGTTCAGCTTTGGTCTGCTAGGACTCCTTGATCCTTTTCACATGTAGCCTTGTTAAGCCAGGTGTCCCCCATCCTATACCTAGGGATTTCATTTTTTCTGTGGGGCTTTCTAAACAGCCCTTTGGGACGTCCTCCGGACGTCCCATTTTAAAAAAGGGGCGTCTCTTTTAGACGCCCCATGGTCTAGTACGGACTCCGTCCGTACAAGATGGCGGCGCCCCTTCTACATGGGCGCCGCCATCTTTACGCATCGGACGCACAGCGTCCAGACGCGTCGCGCCGCTGCTGACGTAGCGAGCGCGCCCCTGGCGCCTCGCTACGTCGCAAACGCGACGCAAAAAGAAGCTCCATTTTGGAGCTTCTTTTTTCGGTCCGCGCGGGAGTCGGGCCGTTTGAAGGCTCCGGCTCCCCCGCGGACCTTCTGGCGGCGGTGCCAGACCGCTGCAAAGCGGCGGTCTGTACCCCGCCAGTGTATTTCATTTTTTCTGTGTATTTCATTTTTTCTGCGGTACCTTGCATCGATGTAGCTAGATTTCAACCCAGCAAGACACTGCAGTCTCCCCAGGGAAGGGGTGGTGGGTGGGGCACTCTGTATAATCCAGGCCCTGAGAAGCCCCAGCCAGTGTCTTTGATGGTGCAGGAGGTAACTCGGACCAGATACTAGATCTGCTGACCAGGAGCAGGAATTGGGGTGGATGAATGCTGAGCCAGGAGAGAGAGAGAGAGAGAGAGAGGGTGACAGTTCCATAGCTCCCCCCCCACCGTGGGTTTTCTCCTCCAGTGCTTTTAGCCAGAGACCCCTGGCATGTTCTTTTTTAATGATCAAGGCTATTTGCCAGCAGAAAGCAGTCAGAGAAGGAACCTTTACTCTGTTGGAATGTAATGACATGATGCATTTCATTAAATTATGCAAATGTATATGTAAATGTAAATTGTTAAGTTATGAATTTCAAACTAGGGGTTGATTGTTTTAATATGCATTAGACTTATATGTTCTTTTAAACTGATGTTATATGTGTTTTAATTGGTTTATGTATTTTAAGTGATGTTATGAGTTTTAACTGATGTTATGTGTTGTATTCTAATCTTTTGCTGTTTCCTGCCTCTATCCATGGGGAGAGGTGAGTAAGAAATTATTTATTATTGTTGTTGTTATTTGCAAGTGCAAAATCTAATGTACATGCTAATCCTTTTTGTTGTGTTACATGCACATAAATTCCCCTATGAAACCAGTTGGATGTCTCCATTCCATCAATCACTTTTTTTATACACCACCTTTTCTCCAAAGGTGGCTCATAAAAGGCAGAATATTCCAATACAAACACATGTGGTTTAAAGGAGGAGCCAGTATGGTTTTTGTGTTGGTCTAGGACTCTGGGAGAGCAGGGTTCAAACCACCATTCAGTTCATAGAACCCTACTGGCTGACCTTGGGCAAGTCATACTATCTCAACCTCAGAGAAAGGAAATAGTGTCAAACTACCTCTGAATAAATCTGGCTAAGAAACCCCTGTTTTTTAAAGGCCAGCATCGTGCAATGGTTTGAGAGTTGGACTAGGACTCTGGGAGAGCAGTATTTGATTCCATGCTAAACCATGGAAACCCACTGGGTAGTGTTGGGAAAGTCACACTCTCTCAGCCTCTGTTGTTGTTAATTGCCTTCAAGTCATTTTTGACTTACAGCAACCCTAAAGTGAACCTGTCATAGAGTTTTCTTGTGGTTTGCCTTTTCTCCTTCTGGGGTTGAGTGGTGTGGAGTCTCTTTCCATGGAAGTTTTTAAAGAGAGGATGGATGGCCATCTGTCACAGGGAATGCTTTGATTGTGAGTTCCTGCATGACTGAATGGGGTTGGACTGCATGATCCTTGGGTTCTCTTCTAACTCTAGGTTTCTATGTTTCTGTCCTCTGAAGATCAGAGATTTGACAGACTCATAAGATAAAATGTGATCCTTCACATAGCCTGGGCATGAGCTCCATTCAACAGCCAGTTCAGGGTTGTAGAATTGGAGTTGGATATGGGGTGCCATTGCGGTCAGTTGCACATTTGGCTGTGCATTCAATTGCACAACATCACCATTCAACACCAGGATCTTGTAGCACAGCCAATGCATACAGTAATGCTGTGCAAGCATAGCCTGGAACTCTGGCAGTTGAAATGGAACAATAGTGCTATATTTCTGTAGTTTGAATGGGCCCCTGGTTCCAGCTTATGAAATCCTGGGATATGCAGTTTAGGCAGCGGCACTGAGGATTCTCAGCCAGAGAGCTCTAGTGCCTCCAGAAGCTACAAACCCCCAAATTCCATAGGATGTTGCCATGGCAAGTAAAGTGACATCAAAGTGTTAGAGTCACAAGGCCCTGAGCTATTGGCACTAGCAGCAACTCATTAAGCAAGATGTGGCTGGTATTTTCTGCCCTACTCCATTTGCTTTTGTCTTTGCCCACCAGTGGAATGTGGCCCTCAAGCAGGCTGACCAGCTGCCATGACCACAAAGGAGGACAAAGCAGCGTAAAACGCAGGACAAGAAAGAAAAATATAGGACTTTACAAAATAAAAGCTACAAACAAATATAAATATAAGCTCATGCTTCTTAGCCATGCTAGAAATGGAGGACATTTTGGAATTCCTCCTGGACAGAAGCTTGACATGTAGGACAGGCCCTGGAAAAGGAGGACGTCTTGTCACCCTGCCCTCAAAGCACTCTGGAATGGAAAGAGGTTTCCCAAACTTGTCTGTTTCAGATCATTGCCTATTATTTATTATTCCCAACTCCAGAATGCTGCTCTTAAACTCATTCAGGCCTGGTTTTGTTCTGTACAAATTAACTGAACAAGGGAAGCTGCTGGTACACGCTCCAAAAACCTCTCCAGAGTGAAACCAAAAGGAGGTGGGTTAAATGCCATGACATGTGCAGAAGAGAAGTTAAGTGTCCCCACATTCAGCCTTGGAGAAAGTGTGTGTGAGTGTGTGTGTTGTGTCACCTGCACCAGATCAGGAGAGTTGGCACAGCTGCCTCCTTGGCTCTTCCAGAATCTGCAGGGACACCAAATTGCCCATTTGTGCCAGCCGGAATGGAGCCAGCGGTTTCTGCCGCCTGCCTTGTCTCCTTGTGCAAATCTCATTACAGGCAGCCCCCTAATTGAATCCTAGCTAATGGGGATGTGGTTGATGAGGAGCAGCATGGTGTTCTCTTCTTTCTCTGGGATTTTGGGATGGCTGTCGGCCCCTCACTCACCGACAGTCACAGCCTGGAAAAAGCGGGGGCCAGACAGCTCTTTCCATATCAATTGTAGATGCATTAGTACACTCCCTCCCTGCCACTGTCTTCAGTCCTCCCTTCTTGCTTTGCAAACAAACCTCCTTAATGCTGGTGCCAGTCATTTTTCTCCACCCTCCAGCTCTTGGCCACATGCATGCCCTCTCTTCCCTCCCTTTAATAACTATAAAATTGTTTGCTTCCAAAATATCCTTTGTCAAGAAGGGAAATGGAAGAAAAAGAAGAAGATGATGAAGAAAAGGAAATTGCACAAAAGGGGAGACTTATGTTTCATACCAAACTAAGGAGCTCCCATGTGGGAACTACAGCATGAACTAAACATGTGAAGAAAGGGGAGGCACTTGGAAACCACTGTGCAAAAGCGACTTAAGCCTTTGGATCTCTCCTCCACCACCACCCACTCATCTCTACCCCCATATTTGTTCTCTGCTGGTAGCTTATTTAAATACAATGTGCATTAAGGCACGCTGTTTTGAAGTCATGACAGGCAGCGTTGGATTACGATCCAGGGGACCTGCTGCAAGGAACAGGCAGTTTGCTGTGTGGGTAGCAGATAAAGGCCTGCATAGCAAGAGTCCTAGGTAACTTCACTCTTCAACACTTGGGTGGGCAACAGCAGAGGAGAGGCATTTCCATTCCTGCGCTTCCCCAGATGCTCCACGTTGGTGTATCAGATGTGCCCAGAAGTGCTGTCAGGATTTTTGCTCAATATTTTTGGGGTTTCAAAAACTTTCAGCACTATTTTTTAATATCTTTGGCCTGTTACAGACAGCCAAAATAAAGCTGCTTCGAGTCACAGTGGAGGTATGGTGTTTCAATGATGCATGCGTCCTAAGAGTCCAGAAGTTGCACCAAAGCCACGCTCCAGCCCTAAGGACTGGAGCGTGGCTTTGGTGTGGCTTCTAGACTCTTAGGACGCATGCATCATTGAAACACTATACCTCCACTGTGACTCGAAGCAGCTTTATTTTGGCTGTCTGTAACAGGCCATAGAATCCTAGATCTGGAAGAGACCACAAGGGCCATCCCGTCCACCCTCCTTCTGGCATGCAGCAACTCACAATCCAAGCACCCCAACAGATGGTCATCCAACCTCTATTTAATGACCTCTAAAGAAGAAGACTCCACCACAACCTGAACAGCAATTACGTCCAGGCAGTTCTTCCTAGTGTTTAGGTGGAATCCCTTTTCCTGTAGTTTGAATCCATTGCTCTGGATCCCAGTCTCTGGAGCATCAGAAAACAAGCTTGCTCCATCCTCAACATCCCTTCAGATGTTTAAACATGGCTATCATATCACCTCTTCACCGTCTCTTCCCCAGACTAAATATACCTTTTTAAAAAGTGCTCTTTTAAAGCAAGATGTTTTGGTTGAACTTATGTTATTGGAAGGATTTGTTTCTGAATTGCATTTCTACCACTATTAAATAAAGAGCTGAGCCGCTCTGATAGACTTTAGGGCTGAAGGGTGGGGTATAAATACCATAAATAATAATAATAATAATAATAATAATAATAATAATAATAATAATACACAACTAACACAGGATACTGGTCTAACAATGAGCAAATGCCAATAAACTGCTAAAGTTAATAGGTATGAATCCAAACAGTCATTGTTCTTCCAGTAAGAAGTCTGGGATATAGTAATAACAGGCAGACTTAAATATATATACACAGTTGGCCCTCCATATCTACGGATTCCTTATCCATAGATTCAACAATCCATAGCTTGAAAATATTCAATGAAATACATAAATCCCCAGAAGCAAACCTTGATTTGGCCATTCTCTATTAGGGATGCCATTGTACTAAGCCAGTGTGTTTAATGGGACTTGAGCATCCCCCGGATTTTGGTATCCACAGGGGGTCCTGGAAACAAACCCCAGTGGATATCAAGGGACCACTGTGATAAAAGTGAGTGATAAACTACATATAGCAATAGCATTTACATTTCTATACCACTTCATACTGAACTAAGTAGTCTCTATGAATAATCGATTTTTAAGAAAGTCATCTGATTTAAACCAGCCTGGTTTAAACCAGGCAATCCTGCCTGAAAATCATTTTTTCCAAGCTCTACCCTAAAGTTATTCACTGAAGACTTCCCATTTGGCAGTTCCTTTGCATTTTATCTATGAGGAGGAGCCAGGCATTGGTGCATACTCTAGATTGAGACCTGAATACAGCTGCATCAAACTGCAGAAATAATCCAGTTTGACACCACTTTAACTGCCATGCTCAATCCTATGGAATTCTGGGATTTGTAGTTTTGTGAAATATTTAGCCTTCTTTGTCAGAGAACTCTGGTGCCACAACAAACTACAAATTCCAGGATTCCATAGCACTGAGCCATGGCAGTTAAGATGGTGTCAAGCTTCCATCTTAATGAACTTCCTGAGAGTAAGGGCTGTTCGACAGTGGAATGCACTCCTTCCTCGGAAGGTGATAGAGTCTCCTTCCTTGGAGGTCTTTAAACAGAGGCTGGATGGCCATCTGTCAGGGATGCTTTGATTTGGATTTCCTGCATGGCAGAATGGGGTTGGACTGGATGGCCCTTGTGGTCTCTTCCAACTCTACGATTCTAAGCTGGATTACTTCTGCAGGGCAGGTGCAGCCTTAGTTCCAAAAATAGGAAGACCAGAAATGCCAACTGAAATGTTCCTTATATTTCTCTCTTCCCTCATTAAAAGAGCAGCAACACTGTTTGACTGAGCCAGGGATATAGCCAAGGGTGGGCCCCCCAAATAAAATAAAATTGCTCTACAAATAAAAATTCTTCCCTCTTCAAATAAAAGTTTGTATCCGTCTTCATGTTTCTCTCATTGCACTAACTTGCAGTTTCATTTGAATATTTAGAAATAGGGTGTAGGCATTCACAGGGGAAAAAACTTACCAAGGGACTGCAGAGAAAGACAATGTAAGCATTCTAATTGGGAGTGATTTCCACTCGATGTAATGCTGGATAATTTGGAACGGAAGGAAAAGCCCCTTTGGAGGAAGGGGCAGAATTCTTTTTTCTTTTTCTTTTTGGGGCAAACCTTCCTTTTGCCCCCGCTCCTCCCCATCTCAGCCCTAGACAGAGTCCAGTTCCTGCTGCTGGACAGCTCCCAGTCTGTTCAAGAAATCCATGGTCAATCATTTGCCACTATTCCTGCCAACTGCCCCTATTTCCTTGGCCCTCTCAGTGGTGGCAGAATTGATGGGAGATCCCATGGCACTGTTGTACATTTCCCAAGGCTGCATCCACACTGCAGAAATAATACAGTTTTACACTGCTATAACTACTATGCCTCATTGCTATGGAATCTTGGAATTTGTTGTTTGTTGTGGCAGCACAGCTCTGACAAAGAAGGCTATACTACATATCCCAGAATTCCATCACACAGAGCCATGGCAGTTAAATCGGTGTCAAACTGCATTATTTCTACAGTGCTGATGAAGCTCAAGTCTGGCTCCACACAAGCAGGGCCAGTAGTATGGATCTTTTTAACTTGCTTGTGAGAATGTTGCAAAAGGTATTTTGTTGCATTACTTATTGCATGGTACTTTTTGTTACTTTCTGTTGTTCCTGCTCCAGGGGGAAGATGACATCCTCCTCCAGGACTTCCCATAGGACTCCTGGGAGGATGCCTTTGTTGCTCTGTGGGTCCCCTGGACCCAGTACAAAGAGAGTAGGTCAAAGGTACAGGGGGTCAACATAAATGGAGGAATTGAATTCCACCACCTTCCCTGACCACTAAAAGGCACATATACTTGGCCCTCCACATTTGCATCTTTGACTTTTGTGGATTTGCTTATCCATGGATTTGATTAATATGTTCTCTCTAGGAACCTCTAGATCCACCAGCGCAACTCTGTGATCAACGTCTGCCAAAAATCACACTGTAAGACCTAGATGTTCCTAGAAATAATACTTTTCCAGGCATTTGTAGATCCTCCAGCACCATTTTATGGACATCTTCTGGTGGAAGTGGGCCATAAAATTGGGCTGGAGGGTCTAAATTCCTAGAAAGGTGTTTTCTCAGGTTAAAAAATAGTGTGTTTTTTTATTTGTGGTTTCCACATTTTCACTTGGGTTCTCTGCCCCTAAACCTAGTGAATGTGGAGGTCCACTGTACAGGCTTAAGTTGAACTTATGCCTTCATATGTCAACAACACAATTCTAACCTATGCAGACGTGACATAGGATGTGGGCCAAAGGCTGGCATGCTGTTGGTGTTTATACAAGCACAACCTCCTGTACACACATGGTTGTACTGTTTTGGCCATGGCATAATGTCTACAATCACTTGACAACTGCATAAGTGGTTTTCTGTGAAGTTAACTTTTGCACATGGGACGTCCACATTCTTGGATGGTGTGTAGTTCTTCATATCTGCCTTTAGTGCCCTTGATTCATTGTCATTTCAGAAATATTTGTTGTGCATCCCCCCCCCCCCCCATTGTGCATGGGGCAATAAGCAAGCAGAATAATAGATACACAGTTGTCTCACAGTGTCAGTATTCAAGAGAAGGGGGTGTAGGGCAATTACAGCTTAACTACATGAGTGCAGATTTACACAATGTGAGCATGATGTAGGATATGGGTGGGCAACTGTGGAAGGGGCAGATTCCATTTTTCACTCTCCCATCCTCCCAGATGGGCTGTTACAGCATGCCCAAATGCTACCAGAAGTGATGTGATGTCACTTCCAGTTCCAGTTAGAATCATAGAGTTCGAAGATACCGCAAGGGCCATCTAGCCCAACCCCATTCTGCCATGCAGGAATTCTCAATCAAAGCATACCAGACAGATGGCCATCCAGCCTCTGTTTAAAGTCCTCCAAGGAAGGAGACTTCAGCACTCTCTATTGAGGGAGTGTCTTCCACTGTGGAACAGCCCTTACTGTCAGGAAGTTCCTCCTAATGTTGAGCTGGAATCTCTTTTCCTGGAGCTTGCTTCTCCCCCCCCCCCCCCGATTCAGTTTCTAATGCTAAAAAAAGTCTTCTCTTTGGACTAAAATAGCCTGGGTGGGCAAAAAATGTGGTAGAGGGCACCTGGGGGCAAAACCTGGTTTTGTGTGTGTCTGTGTCTGTGAGTATGCGTGTGTGTGGTGCCCATGGCCCTCCAAGTTCTCCTTTGGGGCCAATGTCTTCTCTAAATCCCTGACAATTGTCTACCCCAATCTAAGTGGACCAATGGTCTCCTGACAACAACCACCCACAGCCTTTTGGAATTAATAGAACACAGGGGACCAAGGAGGTTAGGAAAACTGAGGCTGGAGGTTGCCAGGCAGCTGTGATTGCTTTGTTTGATGTGGAATTATGTGGCCAGTGGAGAATGCCAGCCATGTCACACGGCTTGGCTTTTATTAAAGCTGCAGAAAAAACAGCCCCTCCAAATGAATTCAGATTGGTTTGGCCAAGAGCACTTGTCAGGCAGGGAGGGAAACGGCTGAGGCAGCTGTTATTTGGAAACCGCTTCTGGGCTGGAGGGTTATTATGAGCCTTGTCATAGAAGGAGTTCATAAGTGCACCGACATGCAAAGCACCTACTTTTAGAGGGACTGACACAAGGGGGCTCTCCTAGTCCAGATGTCTGCATATGCTTGGAGGAAAGTGGATTAGATGAGATCTGAGAGTGGATTAGGAAAAGGTCTTCACTGTAACAGCAAGAATTAATCAGTACTAGAGTACTCTTCCTTGTGGGACTCCCACCTTTCAAAGAAGGTTTGAGCATGGGATCTTTTATTTTTAGTATGGCAGGGTTTATTAATGCCACTTATAAATCAAAGAACTGGGTGGGATAAGCATCTCTTGCTTGAGACCCAGCTTCATGATCTTCCAGTCGACTTCCAGAACCAGCTGAAGATTCTTGTTAAGGTCCTTCATGACTTGAAGCAGGAGGTTCTTGAAGGGCTTTGTCTGTCCACCCAGCTCTTTCTAGACTTCGAGATCTGTCCTCCTCTGAGTACACCTGCCCAATGAAATACGGTGGGTGGTCATGGGAGACTCACCAGTAGAGGATGGCAGCCTCCATTCTGGCGGGGAAAGAGAATCTATTCTAACCTTTAGTCCCAACTTTAAAGGAGCTATCCATGGTGGATGGCTGCACTAGTAGGGGGTTGGACTGGATGGCCATTAGTATCCCCTCCAACTCTATGGCTCAAATCCTGCTGGTATCTTAGGTCAATATCACACTACACTGTTATAGTGCAATTCTTCTTCTTTAACTGCTATGGTTGCCTCCTGTAGCATTCTGGGCTTTGTAGTTTAGGGAGGACTAAGAGCTCTCTGGCTGTGAAGTCTAAGTGCCCCTCCCTACTTTTTACCTTTACACATCCCATCACTTTTCTTCATTGTGCCAACACCTATTAATCCCATCTACATCGCACAATTCTGTATTACCACTAAACCCATGGCAGGCAAGATGCATGATCTATCTTCTGACATTACATAGTATAATTGTCCACATGTGGATTTACACACTAATTGTGCTAGACAACCTTTATGTGGAATGGCATTGTTGTACACTTAAATGTGCAACCAAATGTATAACTGAACGCTCATGGGCATGTACCTGTTTGTTGTTGTTATTAACTGTTCTAAAGTCAACCTTGACCCATGGAAACCCTGTGGATGAGACATCTCCAAGACCCTCTGTCCTTCACTGCTCTGCTTAGGTCCTGAAAATCCAGGCCTGTGACCCCCTAATAAAGTCTATCCGTCTGGTGTGTGGCCTTCCTCTTTTTCAACTTCCCTTCCCTTTTTCTAGCATTATTGTCTTTTCTAATGAGTCAGGCCTTCTCATGATGTGCCCAAAGTATAACAGCGTCAATTTGATTATCTTGGCTTCCAGAGAGATTTCAGGCATGATCTGTTCAAGGACCCATTTGTTTGTCCTTTTGGCTGTCTGTGGTATCCTTAACACTCTTCTCTAGCACCACAACACATCTCATATGAGTTAATTCTCTTCCTAGCTGCTTTCGTCACTGTTCACCTTTCTCATCTGTACATGGTGATGGGCAATATGATGGCTTGGACAATTCTAACTTTAGTGTTTGTTTATTATCTTTACTCTTTAGGATTTTTTTCTAGTTCTTTCATAGCTGCCCTTCCCATTTCTAGTCTTCTTCTATTTCTAGTCTAGTCTTCTGATTTCTTGACTGATCAATGTGTGCAGACAGGCATATTTATGCCCATAAGCACCAGTCTGTGTATACTGCTCTGTATGGATAATGGCACTCAATCCACAAGATTGTTCCCACAACACTGAACTGAACATGAATGTTCCACATCAGACAAAAATGTCCAGCTGCTTCTGCAGAGGAACTTAAATGTGCATAAGACACCAATGTAATTCCAGCCCTTGAATTTTGAATTATTTTGTGTGGTGTGCTGCTCTTGAAATTCTTTTATAAGGCATCCTATAAATGGTATAATAGGTGCAAAAATATAAACCATGATGAAAATACAAAACAATCTTCATTGACTGAGTCATGCGAACGGCTTTCTTGCAGATCCACTGTTTACTGTGTCCTCCTTGTGTGAAGTTCTCCCTTATTCCTTGGCCCACTCTTGAACAATGCAGCTACAACTCCTGATAGGATTAAGGAATCTCTGTTGCAGCTCCTTGCTAGCCTGCCCATGGATTTCAGAATGTAAAACTGATTAATCCCATGTCTGTTAGCTGAGAGCTAGGATAGTGTAGTGGTTTATTGTTGGACTCCAACACTGGAGATCAGGGTTTGATTCTCCAATGAGCCAGGGAATCCCACTGGGTGCCCTTGGCTGAGTCACACACTCTCAGCCACAGAAAACCCTGTGATAGGTTTGCTTTAGGGTCACCTTAAGTCAGAAACAACCTGAAGGCACACAACAACAACAGCAACAATAACCAACTATTAGTTGACTGATTAAGTAGATAATTAATGTAAATTTATTTGAATGCTACAAAGCCTAAGTAGGCAGAATGACATGATAGCCCTGTTTAAATATTCGAAGGGATGTCATATTGAGGTTGGAGCAAGCTTGTTATCTGTTGCTCCAGAGAACAGGACCCGGAGCAATGGATGCAAGCTCTAGGAAAAGAGATTCCATCTTAATATTAGGAAGAACTTCCTGACAGTAAAAGGTGTTCAACCCGGTAACATGCTGCTTTGGAGTAGTGGCATTATTAGGTGGTGCAGAGGGTGCGCAATGCACGGGGTGACACCCCAGAGGGACTAGCATGGCTACTGGATGAGCAACAAAGGGCTCTTTCCCACTTGCCCAGCAGCTGCACCAGACCCTAAACAGGTCCTCCAGAAGCCACTGTGATGCACCCCTGAGTAGCACTGAACCCTAAATGCCCTTCGTGTGGGGAGGCAGGGGCTTTCTTCAGGGTCTGGAATGTCTTCTCAGAGAGCAGCCCCACAGGATCCTGAATGCATGCTCTAGAGGCCACATTGTGCCCCCTTCAGAAGCCATTTAGCCGTGTGGATGGCTGGTGGAGAGGGCAAAGCAGTTTGCCCACTCCCACAACAGGTGACACCAACCACAGTGATGGCACTGCTTTGAGCCATGGTGGAATCTCCTCTTTTGCAGGTTTTTAAACAGAGGGGCCATTCACATTACCTTTTACATCGGTTTTGAAATCGATTCTTCCATGTGAAGTTCATATTGGGCTGGATTCTGTCACAATCCATGTCGAGGCTTGCACAAGGAAATGCCCCTTACCCCGGGGTATCCAGAATCAGGCTAAAATCCATCTTTTCTCAAAAGACCTGGGTTCTGCGAAATATGAATTTGCCCTCGATCATGATCAGGGCAAATTCTGGGAGGGATTAAGGTCTGAGGGAGGGCAGAGGTCAGAGCATTCCCTCCCCTCATTGGAGGGAAGGGGGAGAAGGAGGAGGAGGAGGAAAGAGCCGAAGGAAAAGGGGAATCTGGAGGCAAAGGGTGACAGGAGGCAAAAAGGGGGTGACTGATGGGGTCAATTCAGGGCAGGTCGGGAGGGGGCAGAAGAGGCCAAGCTTCTGCTATCCATCAGGGACCATTTCCCTTTGATTTTTATTTTTTTATCATTATTTTTGGTAAAAAATTTGCATGTTTTTGGTAATAGAAATATAGCTATATATATAGATATATAGATAGATCGTGAGCAGGAGCAAGGGTCAGTTCAGGGCAAGTCAGGGCACTACAGCAAAGGAAGCCTCTGCTATCTGGCAGAGACCTTTTTCCTTTGGATTTTATTTCTTTTTAAATTATTTTTGGCTGTCTATGCGCATATTTTTTCCTTTGGAATGACTGCTGCAATGAGAATGAATGTTAGAATTCGAATGTGATGTTGCAACTTGGCAAATTGATACAGCTGTTGCTACTGTCTTCAGGGGTAGCCTATTTTTTCCTTTGGAATGACTGCTGCAAAGCGAATGAATGTTAAAATTCGAATGTAATGCTTCTCTTTCCAATTAGGCAAATTGGCAAATTGATACAGCTTTTGCTACTGTCTCTAAGGAATTCAGGGGTAGCCTAGGGAAAGCCAAAAAAAAGCATCCTTTTCTGGCATTCCGAGGTGAGGAATTAATTTTATTGTTGTTGTTGTTGTTGTTGTTGTTATTATTATTATTATTATTATTATTATTATTATTATTACCTGTGTATGAGGCATTCTGGGGTGCCAAGGGAGTAGGATGCAGGCTACAGAGATGGCACTAGCTTTCATTTTGGGGTTGAAAATGGAGCCAAGGGCAGATCTTAATCTACAACACTGACCCAAATGCCCACAACACACACACACACACACACACACACCCCAGAGGTTTTAAAATTTGACAAGTGGTGCCTGGTCCTTTAAAAAAAGGGAGGGGTGGAAATCACACTTCTGATGCCCCTATCAGTGCTGGAAACGTCACCTATGACCATCGCGGAACTAACTTTGATTGACAGCCAGGCACCTTCACCTTAAACCCGAATTCTCCAAGAGGGCATTCGTGTTAAAATGCCCCTGATTGGTAGTCAGCACTTGCTTCTGGAGAGATTCGGGAGGGAGCCCGCCGAATTTGACCAGTTCGTTCCAGAGCAATGCCACCAGTGTGAATGAGGCCAGAGTCTGGATGGCCATCTGTCAGGAGTGCTTGGATTATGTCTTCCTGCATGGCAGAAGGGGGTTGGACTGGATAGCCCTTGGCATCTCTTCCAACTCTATGATTCTATGGTTCTATGTATTTGTGCCCTGTTAATATATTCTGGAAAATGTGGAGTACAGTTAACAGGTAAGTTATTTTACTCCATGTTAATCTTGTTCTGCCCTTGCTCTGGGACAGGACATGCCATTGCAGCATCCAGATTAGAACCTGAGTTTGGGTCATGACAACATCAGAACAGGAGAGGGGGCTTTTGGCCTGTTCAGACAAGGCCTAAGTAGTGATCATGAATACAGAGAAGCTACATAGATTTACCTATCTGCAACTGTTCTGTATTCATGCTTGCTACTTAGTCACAATTGTGACATTATTTCCATGATCATAACTGCCATTGCTCATCAACCCACTTTACCAGGCATTAGTTGCAGGAGGTCCATTGTGCTGGTGATTGGAGCATAAATGAATGATGCTTCTTTTAAGTTTGGGAAGCTTGGACCAGGAGATGTTACTTAAAGAATTCTTGTTGCTAACTGCTGTTAAGTTGATTTTAACTTATGGTGACCCTGTGAATGAGAGACCTCCAGGTAACATTATCCACAGGCAGGGAGGAAAACAGCTGAGGCAGCTCAAAGTCTTGCAGATTTTGGACAGCCATGGCTTCCCTGGTTGAAGTTCTTCATCTGGAATGTGGTCTTCCTCTTTTCCCACTGCCTTTTATCATACCAAACATCATGGTCTTTTCTAGGAAGTCGCATGATATGGCCACAGTACAACAGCTTCAATTTAGTCATTTTGGCTTCTAGGGAGAGTTCAGGCTTGATTTGCTCTAGCACCCATTTATTGGTCTTTTTAGAAGTCCATAGTACCTGAAGAACTCTTCTCCAGCTCCACATCTCAAATGATTTTCTTCCTATCATCTTTCTTCACTGTAGAGCTTTCACAACCATATATAGAAATGGGAAATACAATGGCATGGACAATCCTAACTTTAGTTTTCAGTGATAAACAATACTGATTGAGAATACTGCCCCTTGTCTTTCACTTATGTTTCTCTGTGCATGACATGAATAGATGCCCCAATGTCATTATTAGGATTACTATCACTGGTGTAATTGTATATTTTGAAGTGCGGACTCTCCTCATTAGTAACACTCATAAACAATGACCCCCAAAATGCAAATAGCTATGTTGCTCTATCTCTCTTTGTAATTTCTAAGTACTTTCTCTCTCCACTACCAGCAGCTCTTTTGTATGGTTAATGGGTCTTGCTCACTCACGTCAAGCCAGCCTTTGGTACTTTACCTTACAACAGGGATAGCTCAGAGCAATACACTATTGTTAGGGAAATCTATTTCTTCTCATAATATAGAAGGGTGGGGGATTTCATCTGAACTCAAAGGGGGAACAATGGAGTCCAAGGGATAGTGGGGCAGGGAATGTCATAGTCCCTCCTAATCCAGGGCATCAGAAAAATCCTAGTAGATGTTTATTTTCTCATCCAGATAAGTAGAACCTTCTGTGTTACATGCAATACTGACATTGAGGTTGAGGAGAAATGGACTGAAACAAACCAGGCAGTAAACATAGAGAATGAGAGTCAATATGGTGTAGTGGTTTGAGAGTTGGATAACAACTTTGGAGATCAGGGTTTGATTCCCTGCTTATCTATGAAAACCCATTGAGTGAAATATTTGAAAGGTTGTGGAATATGCTCTGTCTCTCTTTTGTAATTTCTAAGCACTTTCTCTCTCCACCAGCAGCAGGTGTGTGTTGGAGTCTCCTTCTTTGGAGGTCTTTTACAGAGGCTGGATGGCTGTCTGTCAGGGATGTTTGACTGTTGGGGTTGGACTGGGTGGCCCTTGTGGTCTCTTCCAACTCTATGATTTTATGATTTTAGGTAAGTCACATACCTCTCAGTGCCAGAAAACCCCATGATAGGGTCACCTTAGGGATGCTATAACTCAGAAATGACTTGAAGGCACACAATAACAACAAATAAAGAGATCCACATACACACACATTGGCAGAGAACCAACACAGTTGTGCATAGCGTAAGAGTTTCACATGTGGAACTGCACCATGGCTCCAATGTCACATGCCACTTTGATGGCCTCCTCTGAAAATCTGCTCCATGGCTGGTGGAGAATGGGAGTGTGGTGATTCCATAACTGGATGCAGATTGAGGGCGATTTCCACTGAGATTTGCCCAGGTCTAAGGGGATGCTGTCACCCATTTGTATCTTACTATGGGAACAGAACCATATTGTGGAAACAGATGGTTTACCAGTCCCCTGTGGTTTCGATGAGCAATGGATTGGCAGTTGATGGCAGCTATTGTAGTGACACAATGGGACCTGGGACAGCTTTGGAGGAAGAGAATCCCAACCTCCATACCCACCAGTACATATGGAAGCCTAAGGTGCCCAGTGTCACTAAGGGGATGCCAGCCATGGTGGGCAATGGGACGTGTGCAGAAGCTGTTCCTGCAATCCCAGTGAGTCAAGTGTGACATGGAAGGCACTGAATGTTACTCTCCTTATGCAGTTGTCAAGTAAATATGAACATTACTCTATGGCCAAAACAGTACAGGCATAGGCATGAAATTGAACTTGTGTAGGTACACCAGCATGGTTTAGTGATTTGAGGGTGGGACTGTGACTCTGGAAATCAGAATTTGATTCTCCGCTGAGCCATAGAAACCAACCTTGAGTGAGTCACACACTCTAAGCCCCAGAAAAACCCATGATAGGTTTGTCTTAGCGTTGCCATAAGTTGGAAATAACTTGAAAGCACACAACAACATCAGCAGGAACTGCAGCTGCAGCAGCAACAACAAATCACTAACCGCTAGCATTGTGCTAGTGTTTCATGCATACCTAAGTTCCCCTACTGTGGCTGTGCTTTATTTGGCTGCTGTGAAACAGACACATTCATTGATGCAATCACATGTGTAAGGTCACTTATGTGCATGTAAAACAACAACAGGGTGTCAACTTGCATGTTTTAAATATTTTAACAATTATTGTTAATACTTTAAATCCATTTTAATTCCATTTTAATTTTACTTTTTTGTGTTGTCTAATTATATTTTACATGTTAATTTAGAAAAAAAAGCATACACCAAAGTACAATAACATCCAAAATCCACAAAACAGCAATATCTTTACTGTGCATTTTGTTTAGCTCAATAAAGTCACCACTGTTTTGTGAATTTTGGAAGTTATTATACTTTAATTTGTGAGATACCTTGTGCCTCAATGTTGGGGTAATGGAGGGGTATAAGTAAAGATGCTCCTTCTCTTCCAGTGAATCAACATATAGCTAAATCCCATTGACTGAATGAGTCTACACTTTGTTGTTGTTGTGTGCCTTCGAGTTGTTTCCCACTTATGGTGACCCTAAGACAAACTTATCACTAGGTTTTCTAAGGAAGATTAGTTCAGAGGGAGTTTGCCTCTGCCTTTCTCTGAGTCTGAGAGCATTGACCCACCCAAGATCAGCCAGTGGGCTTCATGGCCGAGGAAGGAATCGAACCCTGGTCTCCAGAGTCATAGTTGAATGGTCAAACCAACACACCATTCTGGCTCTCTGGTTTGCACTGCTTGGGACTAAGAACAAGATTAAGGCCAAATCCTGCTATACAAATGTGACACAGAAATACCAATATATTTGGATAAAAGAATCTGGTGAATTGAGTGAATCTGGCCAACCGAGTAGAGAAGCACAATTCATAGCTACAGGTCACAGACAAATGAAGCCGGTGCCACTCGAAAGATAAAGATTCCAAGAAGCCCAGGACAAATGGGATGAGCGGATTTTTTTTTTGGTGGAAATGTCGATGTCAGGGAGAATGGGAGAAATCTATATTTATGAATAGCAGAGGAAAGCATCAGTCGGTTGGAGACTGTGCTGATAAGAGAGTGGAGAGAGAGACTATCAATCAAGCAGGTGGAAGGAGACAATGATGACCAATCGGCACATTGTTGGAATGGATGTAAAGAAGGCCTGGGATGGGAGCTGAACTAAGAGATAAGGAAATGAGACACCAGCAAATGGATATATCAAGGTGTAAAAGAGTTGTCATGTTATGACTGCTGTTGTTATCCATGGGCGATTGAATCAATCAAAGCAACAACCCATTTGAAATTAGCCCAGCTGCCTTGGGAGCTTGAGAGCCAACAATTTCTCTACACATATGACAAAACTGGACTTGTGCCTGTAGGTAATTTGTACTTTGCTTAATTTATTTGTACCCTGCCCTATATCCAAAAATCTCAGGGTACTTTATCATGGAGATTATCACATGGGGGACAGAACGCTCCCATCTTTACTCTGTTCTTATGGCATGATCACGGGAGGATTTTCAGATGACATTTGTCATTATCCCATCCTGAAGTCATCGTTATCACACGATGGCAATAAGATTTTCAGATCCCATCCTTCTCCCATCACTGAAGTGGCATGGTCTAGCCACTTTGTATTAACTGAAACTTCCATTAATAAAATGACAGGTGCCACTGATGAGAGAAGAACAGGATAAGCACAGGCGCAATAAGGATGATTTCAGGATGGGGTAAGGAGGGAACGACCCCTCCTTATTCATCTGATAATCTCATATGAAATCAAAAGAATAAATAATAACAATAATTTAAAAAGACTACAGATAGATGAGATCAGTTATCAATTAAAAAGCAGACACTGTAAAACCAGTTAATACAATTTAAAATAGCACAACCATAACACATGCGCAGCCTGGATAAAATCAGACCCAAAGACTTCAATAAAAAGCCAAGTCTTGAGGGTGTCAAAATGGTACCAGTGTCAGTGTCAAGTGGACTTCCAAGGGGAGGAGAGGCCAAACTGCCCTTCACCCTTTTCCCACCTGCCAGTTCCTGCTCCACGTTGCCCACTTCTACAACTGTGGCTGGCACCCTGGTGGTGCTTTAGGCACAAATATGTTCCCTTATGGATACAGTTGCCCATTTTGGGCCATTGCTTATCATCTGTATCCAGCTCACAGTCGCTAAGTGGTGTTTCACATGCAATTGTGCATTCTTGAATGGCGCATAACTGCAGTCAGCTCTCCATATCTACAGATTGATCCAAGGTAGGAGAAATCTATTTCAATTTCCTCATCATCTTGGTTGAATTTATGTAAATCTTCCATGGTTATTATTTTTGTTTTCTTAATGTTCAACAGTAAACCTGTCTTGCTACTTTTCTCTCTGACTTTCTTTAGTGATTGTTTTAAGTCTTTGATGTTTTCTTCACTTATTATTGTATTGTCTGCGTATCTTAGATTGTTGATATTCCTTCCCCTGATCTTCGCTCCTCCTTCGTCTGAATCTAAACCCACTCTGCACATGATATTTTCTGCATACAACAAGTTGAACAAGTAGGGTTTTCGTTCCCATTCTCCCAGCTCACACTGACCTCCTATTACCCAAAGAAAATCCCCCAAGGAAACAGCTTGCATAGAGAAAGAGAAAAATGTGGAAACACACAAAGTACCTGGGGCGTTGTTGTAATTTAGGCTGTCTAAATGTTAATCAGAATAATGACGCCTGTTGAGACAGCTGTTTTAAAGAAGGCTGTGATGTCGGAGTAAAAATTGCAATAAAAGTCTATTAGACTTTCCCCATTAAGCTAATGGTATTCACTGCTGAAATCTCTCTCCCCCCCCAAACCTTTTAGACAACCGTATTAATGGACTTATTACAGGAAATAAAATCGAGAGATGAGCATTACAGCACGGGATGATTAATTCAGCAAGGTAATCCCTCCCTTTCTTCTTCGTCGTCTTCATTTTTTAAGAAAATAATTTTATTTAATGAATGCATTATTTGAAGAGCCACCTCTCTGGCTCACTGGGTTTTTCCCCCCTCTAAAAAAATTAATATGTGTAGGCCTTTGACAAATTCCAGGTTATTTAATTATCAAACGTTAATTTCTGTCTCAGATTGTATATTAAATGAAGAGAATGTAAATGCACATTCTAGGACAAGAAGGGAGCAGGACAACAGGAGTGTAGCCTTTCAAAGCAAACTGCACAAATTAGAATTTGTAACCAGATGGGGTGATGTAGGAGCCACAGGGAGCTGAACTGAAATCAAATGCATCATTTCATAAAGTCACATAGTCATAAAAATCATAAAATCCTGGAGTTGGAAGAGACCCCAAGGGCCCACAGCCCAACCACATTCTGACATGCAGAAGTCACATCAAAACATCTTTGACAGATAGCCACACAGCCTCTGTTTAAAAATCTCCAAGGAAAGAGACTCTGGCCTGTTACAGACAGCCAAAATAAAGCTGCTTCGAATCACTTTGGAGGTATGGTATTTCAATGATACATGCAGCCTAAGAGTCCAAAGGCCGCACCAAAGCCATGCTCCAGTCCTAAGGACTGGAGTGCAGCTTTGGTGAAGCTTCCAGACTCTTAGGACTCATGCATCATTGAAATACCATACCTCCAAAGTGACTCGAAGCAGCTTTATTTTGGCTGTCTGTAACAGGCCACTGCTTCCCTCCAAGGCAGTCTATTCTACTGTTGAACAGCTCTTACTGTCAGGAAGTTCCTCCTAATGTTGAGGTGGAATCTCTTTTCCTATAGTTTGAATCTGTTGCTCTGTGTCCTAGTTGCTGGAGCAGCAAAAAACAAGCTTGCTCCATCCTCAATGTGAGACCCCTTCAAATATTTAAGCATGGCTATTATGTACCCCCTTAACCTTCTCTTCTTCAGGCTAAACATATCTACCTCTGAGATGCTCCTCACTGGGCTTGATGGTTTCCACATCTTTCGCCATTTTGGTGTGCTGCTTGACTATGTGCTTTCAGTTATTTATTTATACTGCTCCATAACAAATGACAAATCCCAGAAATCCATAGCACTGAGCCATGGAAACTAAAGTGATGTCGAACTGGATTATTTCTGCAGTGTGGATGCAGCCTTAGGGGTCATTCCCACTGGCAGAATAACCTGCATTTTGATTTGGCTCTGTCCCACCATGGCAATCAACTCCAAAAGGCCCCTAGTTCTCACTATGAAAGGGGTTTTTATGACCCCTATGAACTCGATTTTTTGGGCCCTTTTTACGCTCCCACTGGCTGCCCCGCATGTCAAAGGCACGTCAATCATTTTGACGTAAGCAGCTGGGCTGACAAGCCCGTGAGGGGGGGTAAATGGAGGGCATGTCCTAGTGAATTAGGACCCACGGGGGTGGGTGGGTTTCCCTTGCCATCCCTGACTCCCTTCCTCTGTGGGTTGCCGGTGGGTTTCCTCCCCCCTCGCCACTGCCCCCACCACCTTGGTGCAAGCCCGATCCATGGGTGGCAGTGGGGAGGGAGACCCCGGGGGTCCTTCTCGGGGCCCTGCTCCCCTTGGATCATGTTTCTCCACATTTTTCCCATTGGAATCAATCAAATGAGGATTGGGATCAATTTCCAGTGGGAACTAGGGGCATATAGCTTGAATCAGGATTTGGACCTTTTTGTAGTGGGATTGATCCCATAGTTAAGTATAGTGAAATAAAGCTGCATCTGTGCTGCAGTTTGAGACTGTTTTAACTGCATGGCTCAAAACTATGGAATACTGGGATTTGCAGTTTGTGGTATATTTAGTTTTCTGGTGTGTTACCCATGCTGCTCCATATAAATTTTGGTATAAATGATAACCCTTAATGACCCCTAGATGAACTCTAATAGCCTGTCCACATTGCCAGCAAGGCATGAGGACATGTACACACACCCCTGAGGGGCACCCACATCATCATATCTAAGGAGTCGCATAAGAGGATTATCATAGGACCAGGAAGAGCAAATGTTTGCCTTGCCTGAGGCTCTTGCCCCCTCCCAGGTCTGTTGTCCGAGCAGCTTAAGACCACTAAGACAATCAGACAGGGACATCCAGGTGAAAAGAAAGTAATCAAACACCTTTGTTCTCACCATCAAGCACCTTTGCCAGAAGCAAGATTTTGCCTATAAATATCATCAGATTTGCTTGTTCACTGGGCCAGTCTGGATTTCAGGGGGAAGCTCTGTCCCCTTGAACCCTGACCTGGCTCCTGACCCCTGGCCAGTCATTCCATGGCTGAACCTCATGCCATCCTCATCATATTCCATTTGGATTCCTGGAGGGAGTCTACATTCTGGGACGTATCACCCCAGTGATGCCTAAAATCCTATTCCATGCTTTTCCTGAGCCTTGTATGTGTGTGTGTATGCTAGTGAATCGTATGTGTTTTTCCCCTTATAAATAAATTGGTTATTAATTCTAGAAGTCTGTCTCAGCTCCATTCATTGGGATCCCCTGGTCTACTCCTTATACATGTCGGGAGACGATTCTGCAAGGGCCGTCGTAGCAGGCCCTCCTCTTGCAAGATTTGAGCTAATAACAATAATAATAAAATTCCCCTAAACGGACCCTTGGCTACAGGTGTCAGAACAATCTAGAAGTCACAGGATTGCATAGCATGGAGCCATGGCAGTTAAAGCAATGCTAAACTGAATTATTTCTGCCATGTAGATGTTGCTGAAGTAGCTGAAATACAATTCTGGCCATTCTTATGGATTGTGGCAGCCAGTGGAGCTATTTAAAAAAGGGAATCATGTGCTAGTCATGGTGTAATTGGTTTGTTTGTTTGTTTGTTTATTTATTTATGTATATCTTGCCTTGTTCTTGGTACAGGGACTCAAGGTGGCTAACAAAATTTAAAACAGTCTAAGTCAAAACGGTATGAAGCCTTAAAATACAAAGCTTTAAAAACAATTAAGCAATTCAAAAGATTAAAACAATTGACAATTACAATGCGAGTCTAGGCTGTGTCAATAGGATAATAGTTTCTAGATTGAAGAAACTAATAGTAACGCTCTATTTTGTTTTGGTCAGGCCTCATCTGGATTCCTGTGTTCAGTTCTGGGTACCTCAATTAAAACAGGATGTTGAGAAGCTGGAGTGTGTCCAGAGGAGCATGACCAAAATGATGAGAAGTCTGGAAGCCCTCCGGCTCTATGAGGAGCAGCTTAGGGAGATGGCCACAGTTAGCCTGGAGAAGAGAAGGTTAAGAGGGGACCTGAGAGCCATGTTTAAATATCAGAAAGGATGTCATATGGAAGGAGAAAGCTTGTTTTCTGCTGCTCCAGAGACTGGGACAAAGAGCAATTGATGCAAAATACAGGAAAAGAGATTGCAGCTCAATGTTAGGAGGAACTTCCTGACAGTAAAAGCTGTTCAACAGTGGAAGGTATTGCCTCGGGGGGTGGCAAAGTCTCTTTCTTTGGAAGATTTTAAACAGAGGCAGGGTGGCCATGTGTCGGGGTGCTTGGATTGTGTCTTCCTGCATGGCAGAAGGGGGTTGGACTGGATGGCCGTTCTGGTTTCTTCCAACTCTATGATTCTATAGTTTTTTGGGGGGTTTTCGGGCTATGTGGCCATGTTCTAGAAGAGTTTCTTCCTGATGTTTTGCCAGCATCTGTGGCTGGCATCTTCAGAGAATGCTTTCTCTGAAGATGCCAGCCACAGATACTGGCGAAACGTCAGGAATAAACTCTTCTAGAACATGGCCACATAGCCTGAAAAACCCACAAAAAACTATGGATGCTGGCCATGAAAGCCTTGGTCTTCTCTCTACAATTCTATGGTTCTTTTATTTCCACTTAGCATCTCCTAAGTATCCCCCGACAGTCAAAGCAAAGCTATCCACCTTTACTAAACTCTCAATGCCTTCCTAAAGCAACCAGAAAACTCTAGGTTATAAAGTATTCTGCCACCCTCCAATCTGCACAGATTACTGTTGAGATCTGCCCTCGACCCAGCAATCGTAGATTAAGTCCTTTGAGTCCAAGCGCTGTATCACCTGTGTTTATCTTGCAGAGATAGCTCCTTTTAAGAGCACAAGATAGCTTGTGGAAGTTATTTTATCAAACAATACATCACCCGCAGGGCCTACAATGTAATTTACATCGTTGAATGCAAACGCCCAGCATGCCATGTTTGGTATATGGACAAAACAACAACTGGTTTACACATGTTTCAGGAACCAGCAATCCAAAGTGTTGTCAAAATAATGGGACGAAAGCACTTTCAGTTCAGATAATCACCGCGTGTCTGTTTTGTCAATTATTTTAATCGGAAGAGAATCCGATTCAAGAATGTTGGGAACAAGAGAAAATGACTGGATACATAGATTTTGACAGCTGAACACCACAGGGGCCGAAAGATAATACCTGAAACCATTTGTCTAAAGCAAATGCCACACTTCTGAAAAACTCATACTCACCATTTCATAACTGGCTACTGTGGAACTCTTTCATTAGGGATGTAGCTACAACAAAAGGTACTTCCAGAAGGAGGAATGTTCTGCCTGCATGGATAAACTGTCTTAACTGAGAACAACAACAACAACATCTTGACAAAATGCAGGCCTGTGACTAACAACATCCTAATTGCCCCCCACCCTCAGTATCAGTTTAAACAAGTTTGCCTGAAGAACAGGCTGGTGAGGCTTTGAAAGCTTGCAACATGTAAAGGTATCACTATTTTATGGATTTTGGATGTTATTGTACTCTTCAATAGCTGGTTCAGTAGGTCTAGTTTACTTGGGAGCAACCAAGAGGATTCTAGCCACAAATCAATGCAGCCAGCACTGGGAAAGGGGGGCTTCCATGCCATGCTCTGGACTTGAATTCATACTTTAGAGGTGCTGCCAATGGTGCTGAATTCATTTTGAGGTTGGAGCAGTCCTTTAAAGTTTGGACTAGAGCTCAGAGCAGATTCACTGCACCATGGGCATGGAAAGCACCAGCCCCGATTAGCCATTTTTAGAATTTGGCCAGTGACCTCTTTAGACAGCTCATTACTTTGGCTGTGAAGCACAGAGCTAAACATTCTTGCTGGAAGCATTAAAACTGTCCTCGCTTTCAAGATATGTTACAGCAAGGAAGCAAACAAGTGTTTGCCAGCCTTGATTTAAAAAGGGGAAATACTTGGAGCATGTATACTTCCACATTTCAAACTCATATTGATCCTAATACCATCCTGTTTAAAAGGAATAAAACACAGTTTGCTTCCGCAGCCCTTGAGAATCCATTCCTTTGGGAGCAAGTAATATTTTGTGTAGGAAAAGAGAGCTTGCCCCACACAAACACACCCACACCCACCGACATTTTAAAAGTAAAAATAGTACAATGAACCTCCATAACCAAGTCCATGTCTGGCTGCCTGGCTTCTAACAGAAAATGTGTTGAAAAAGGGAATGAAAAATAGAATGCTAGGGCAACCAGTACTTAACCCCCTGGGTCCTAGAATCACTGAATCCTAGAATTTGAAGAGACTCCAAGGGCCATCCAATTCAACCCCCTTCTGCCATGCAGGAATTCACAATCATTTCACAATCAAAGCACCCCCTGTGACAGATGGCCTCCAAAGAAGGAGACTCCACCACCCTCTGAGGCATCCTATTCCACTGTTGAACAGCTCTTAACACCAAGGAGTTCTTCTGAATGTTCAGGTGGAATCTATTTTCCTGTAGGTTGTGTCCATTGCTCCAGGTCTTGGTCTCTGGAACTGCAGAAAACAAGCTTGCTTCATCTTCCTGGATCGAGTGAAGATGCCATGTGTGTGTGTGTTATCATTGCAGACCCCATCACTTGTGCCTGTGTGGTCACTCTCGGGGGAAGGGTATTGGGCTGTGAAATCCTTGACTTTGGCCTAAAGATCCAGCCCAAACTGCACTGCTTGAGATGTGAATATATCATAGAACCAAAGACTCATACAATCTTAGAGCTGGAGGGAACTACAGTGGTAATATAGTCCAACACCCTTCTGCTAAGCAGGAATGCACAACTAAAGCACTCCCCAAAGATGCCAATCCAGCCTCTGTAAAGCTAGCTCTTTAAGACCTGTGTTGCAGGTTGTCTATAAAGTCCTCCAGTCTGGTGTTTTTTGCAGGCATTTTGCAGGAGCTCTTGCTTCTGAGTATTCAAAGTGCTCTGAAAGCAGGATAAGACTAATCATAAACCAATTCAAGCCTGCTGTGTATATATGCCCTCCATTTCCTATGGAAACTATCTGTACCATTTGGTCAGTGTAAACTAATGGAGGGCATTTATAGGTCGGTAGTTGCTTAGCACCAAAAGACCGTAGGCAATTCTGCTTTCCACAGCAGGGATGGGCAAATTTAGCAGGGCCAACAGGCAATTTACCTGCCCTGAAGGTGTACAGACTCCTGAAAATACTAAAGCAAACAACACTAGGCAATCTTTTTTCTTTCTTGCTTGCTCTTCATCAGTGCATTGGGGTTCTGAGAACTATATAGAAGGTGGAACTGCTTCTCCTGGAAACTTCTTAAGGAAGCAATTCACTCTCTTCTTTGCCAGAAAAATAACAAGAAAAGGAATCACAGTATTGGGGTCCTGTGTTCCATTCTGAGCACATCATTTTAGGAAGGATAGAGACATGTTGGAGCAGGTCCAGAGAAGGGCAGCAAGGATGATAAGAGGTAATAGAGAAGAAAACATATGAGAAAAGGTTGAGGGAGCCAGAGATGTTCAGCTTGGTGAAGAGAAGACTGAGGAGTGGCATAATCATACTTTTTAATATCTCAAGGGTTGCCATAAAGAGAAGGATGCAGACTTGCTTTCTGCTTCCTCAGAGGGCAGAACCAGGTTTAATGTTGTTAAGTTATAGGAGGGTAGATTTAAATTGAACTTAAGAAGGAACTTCTTGACAGTAAGAGTGGTTCAGCAATGGAAAGTAGTGGTGGTGTTTCTTTCTCTCGATGTCTTCAAAAAGAATCTGGACAGCTATCATCTGCTGGAGATACTCTAGTTGGAGTTCCTGCACTGAGCAGGGCATTCAACTTGATGGCCCATGGAACACCTTTCAGTTCTATGATTCTTCGATTCTGTACTTCTCCTATCCCTGCTCTATGAGGAAGCTAATCTTATTAGGCCAAGAGCTTACATCTGGGAGACATGGTGTAACTTTATGCTCATGGAATTATGTGGCTATTGTGCAACACCAGCTTAGTGACTTGTGATGTTGCATTGTGATGCACATACAGTGCAAACTCGTGCACAATGGACATTTTGCATCAATGCACAATGGTGCACAATGTGCATGCACATCTATACACCATAGTAATCTGGAACTCTGACTGCACAACTTTGAACTGAATACAGATCTTCCACATTGGACAAAAATGCCCAACTGTCACACCAGCAGGATTCCAGCCTATATTGTGCTTGCATAGTGTAAATCTATCTCATATAGTCACACTGATTGTGTACTAGTCAATGTGCCTGCTTGTTGTTCCCTTGTGCAATAAGGAATAATACACAGGAGCTATTTCTGCAATCCCAGAGAATTAAGTGGGACACTGAAGGCATTGAAAAAGAGTGACACACTATCCAAGAATGAATGACTGCATGTGAAATGGTTATATTTGCACTTAGGCAGCCATGAATGAATTGAACACATCTACTGCACAAGGGTCAAAAAAAGTAGAGGGAGATGGTAGCCATGTGTATGGTTAAGCAAGTACAAAAAAGTACTTGGCCAAAAAAGTACAAGGAAAGTTAGCTATGCACAACACCAACAAGATTCCAGACTCTTGTCTTGTCAGTCACTGTCCATAATGTGCCAGTGTGTCTTCTTTGACTTTTGCATACTTTGAGCAATGGTTCAGTTTTTGTTATGCAGGAAAGAAAATGTCAGCAGGATTCTGGCCCCTTTATAGCAGTGTCTGGATTCTAAGCCCCATGCTGTCATGTGGAGAGTTTGGCCCAGCTTTAAAAGTTCATGTCAGCAGGATCCAAGTGGCTTTTAAGGGCCATTTGGTGGCCCTTGTGTCACAAGGCTACCATAAAGAGAACGAAGAGAGGCCATGGCTAATCCTACCATTTACCCTCCCTGGCACCTTTCCACCATGGCAGAGCATCAACTGTAATCTTCATTTAGCTCCCGAGTCACAAAATCTCTCCTACCGGCTGCTTTGGGGTCCTCTCTGACCTTGAGGAGAGGTTACTCAAAGGCAGAGCTGCCCATCCAAGATAATACCAAGTGAGCAGATCAAACCATCATTCGAAGTCACTGTCAAGGGAAATGTGGGTATATATATGTGCACATTTCCCTCCCTAGACTCAGTTAATATTTATTCCATCTTTTCTCCAGTGTGCCTCAGATATTTTTTTCTTTTTTTACGATGATGGATCTCTTGGCTGCAGCTTCTTCTTTCCAGACAATGGGAGCAGAGTGGTAATTAAAATCTACCAAGAGAGAAGTAAATCAAAGAAGTATTTAAGAAAGAAAAAAGAGGCGAGAACACCTGTGGGCCTTCTCCCGTCCGAAAGACGGAGAGCCCCTTGCCGAGGGCTTGTAAAAGCAAAGTCACCTGCTTCCAGCAGAGCAATTTTTCTAAAAAGAAAAAAGAGGAAAAAGATCTAAATGGGCTATTTATAGCTGGCATTAACATTAATGGTGCAGCCACCTAGTTCTTTTCCACTTGTCGGCTGCAGTAGACATTACACGCAAATGCATTTAATGCTGGTCCCATGGCAGCCTTGGGGGTGATTCAGATTGGAGAGGCAGCGGGAGGCGAAAAATGCTGGCAGCCATTTTCCCAGCTCAGATTACCTTTAACACACATTGCTCCCCTCCCCGCCAAATACAATGGCTGGAACCTTGTTGGTGTCACATACATGTGTAAAGATCCCTTACAGATGTGGTTGTACTTTCTGGACCATCATGCAAAACACATATTATAGGCCTCAGCTCAGCATTAGGTCTAGAAACCATGCCCTATGAGGAGTGACTTAGGGAGTTGGGTATGTTTAGCCTGGAGAAGAGATGGTTAAGAGGTGACATGATAGCCTTGTTTAAATATTTGAAAGAATGTCATATTGAGGATTATGCTGATCTGTCAATGTAACAAATATTTATCTCCAGTTATATGAGATATGAAAATATGAGGATCCCGAGATACAGTGTGGGGTATGCAGGGGGTGCTAACAGTCTTGCCAAGCATTGTTGTCTTTTCTGGTGAGTGATGTCTTCTCATAATAAGGCCAAAGTACAACAACCAGAGCAGAATATAGTGACACTATGACTTCCCTTGATTTAGACACTATACTTCTATTGACAAAACAAAAGTCAACAAAAGAAGTAGGAGACAGAAAAAGGATAAAATAGGACACAGGTCTGCATAACGAATGTAGAAAGTAGAGCAACATCCTGCACAGTAGTAGTATGCCTCTGTCAGTCTTCTGCCCAGGAGGTGCATTACTAACTGCTGATGGGAATAGATTGCCTCAAAGGATGGTGGTTCACCTTATTTAGAGGCCTTTAAACAAAGGTTGGATGGCCATTTCTCAGGAGTACTTGTTGATTCCTGTACAGCAGGGGGTTGGACTAGGCTGCCCTTGTGGGTGACGTGATAGCCATGTTTAAATATGTGAAAGGATGTCATGTTGAGGATGGAACAAACTTGTTTTCTGCTGCTCTGGAACACAAAGCAATAGATGCAAACTACAGGAAAAGAGATTCTACCTAAACATTAGGAAGAACTTCCTGATGATAAGAGCTGTTCGACAGTGGAATAAGCTACCTCAGAGAGTGGTAGACTCTCCTTCTTAGGATGTTTTTGAACAGAAGCTGGATAGCCATCTCTCAAGTGTGCTTTAAGTGTGGAATCCTGCACAGCAGGGTGTGTATGGATTAGATGGCCCTTCTAGCCCCTTCCAAATCTGTGATTCAATACTCTGTGAGGACAGGAGACTTGCTGAATCAGGAGGGAGTTTGGTTGTGAGCTAGACATTGTAAGCCACTCCATTCCAAATCAGTAGAACAGTCCCATTTAAAGATGCACATGCAGAGATGCTGTGGGAATCTTCTTTCTAAGTGACCTTTCAGGAAGAGATGTTGAAAGACTGAACTCTCACATCTGAGCAAAAGGGGCTGGTAATGATGACAATCTGTTTAGCTTTTTAAAAGGTAGGGTGAAAAGATGACCTGACCTAGGTTTAGGGCTCTAGCCTCATGCCCCCTGATGTCCCTGACATTGACGCAGTGGCAGGGAGCTCATTAGACTTACAGATGGAGTTGCAATAAGGTTGGCATTCTCAAGAGTGGAAGAGGCTGGTTTTGTAAAGGTTAGCACACAGCAGGCTTTGCATTGCAGAGAGTGGGGGGAGAATCCGGACCATTGCTAGAATTCCTACCCAAATCAGATCACTCTCTATAAAGAACAGATGGCTGTGCTGGTACAAACATGATGTGACAGATTCCACCAACACAGTTTGCTTAATTTCAGCTTTCCTTGCATTACAATTTATTTGTTTGATGTATTATTTATGTGTTTAATTTATATCTCACTTTTCTCCCATATGTTCATCATGCCAAATTCAAAGCACCACTCTATCTCAAAAACATGGTGCTTTGATGTCTCTGGTACTGTCTTCCAAAATGCTCCCAGTCCCCTGAAACCATGGGAATTGGCCATATTTGGGCTGATGTCCAGGACTAGAAGTGACATTGCATCACTTCCAGTCATGGTAGGAGCAGGTGTGTGGACTGTTGGGGGCATGAGAGTGGGAAGGAAATGACCCACATCCCTTCTGCAATTCCCCATCTCTGACCTAAAGAGTTGCTTGGTGGAGGTCAAGGGCTTAATAAAAGAACCTTTCATGTATAACATTTTTGAGGGCTGGTAGTGAGATTTTCCAGATGATAATCTGCATATGTTTTATTGATGACAGTAAAGCCTTTGACTGCATAGATCATGAAAAGGTATGGCTTGCTCTTAGAGGAGTGAGAGTGCCACAAGATCTGATAATCTTGATAGGTAACATCTATCCAGGACAAGAGGATGTTGTTAGAACACAATACACAGAAACAAAATTGTTCCCAATTGGCAAAGGAGTGAGGCAAGGTTGCATATTATCATCTTGTATGCATAGCATCATAGAATCGTGTAGATGGAAGAGACCACAAGGGAGATCCAGTCCAACCCCATTCTGCCATGCAGGATCTCTCATTCAAAGCATCCCCATTGACAGATAGCCATCCAGCCTCTGTTTATAAACCTCCAAAGAAAGAGACTCCACCTACCTCTGAAGGAATACATTCCACTGTTCAACAGCTTTCACCATCAGATAATACTTCCTAATGTTGAAATAGAATCTCTTTTCCTGTAGTTTACATTCATTGTTCTGTGTTCTAGGGGCTCGACAGACGGGCAGCTCCATGCCGCCCATCTTTGGTCTGAATTGGTGCTGCAGCAGCCGCATGCTGCAGCACCAACATGCTTCTTTTTTGCTGGGCCGCAAACAGGAAAAGGTACTGCCATGACACCACTTCCTGCCAGTGGCATCTGGATGCTGTGTGGCACTTGCATCATCATGGCAGCCCCCGTGTGGATGGGAGGCTGCCATGATGGTGCCACCGCTGTATGCTAGAGTTCAGGAGCATGCGGTTGCTGCAGCCCCCTGAACCCTAATTTTGGCCTGACGATGGTGCTTTCTGCCCATCTGTACCGGGATCTAGTCTCTGGAGTAGCAGGAAACAAACTTGCTCCAACCTCAGTATGACACCCCTTCAAGAACATAAACATATCACCTTTTACCTTCTCTTAAGGCATACAGAAAATATTGTTCACATAGCAGGTTTAGAGGCAGAGGCAGGGGAAGTGAAGATCTGGGGAAGGGACATTAACAACCTAATGTATGCAGATGTCACAATACTACTAGCAGAAATCAACAAAGACCTGAAACAATTACTGAAGAAGGTCAAGGAGAAAAGCATCAAGGTAGGCTTAATGCTGAACTTTAAGAAAATAAAAATAATGACTACAAGAATTCATCCTAGACAACAAGAAAATCAAAATAGTCAAAGAGCTCCCTTGCCTTGGATCAAATATAGACCAGAATGGACATTGCAGTCAAAAAATCAAGATAGAATGGATAGCCAAGAAGACAAACAAATGGATCCTTGAACAGATCAAGCTTGAATACTCCCTGGAAACCAGGATGCCTAAACTGAGACTGTCGTACTTTGGCCACACCATGAGAAGGCATAAATTATTAGATAAGACAATGGGGCTCTACAGATGGGCAATGAGATGCCATCCTTTTCTGCCCCAGATCTGTGCTGCAGCAGCCGCACACAGTGGCACCGATCTGCTCCCTCTAGGGAGCAAAAAGAAGTTTCTCCAAGCAGCTTCCTGGAAGGGGCATCATAAGTGCCGTGGCATGACGTCATAACATCCCTTCTGTTCTGTGCACAATGTGCAACATCATGGCACACGCCGTGTGTATGGGCGTGCACCAAGATGGCACCTGGGTAGCGCAGTGAGGGCTCGGAGTGTGCAGACCCTCAGCCCTCACCACACATACAGTCAGGCACAAAGTGCCGATCTGTACAGCCCCAATGATATTTGGAAAGGTAGAGGACAGTAGAAAGAGAGGAAGATTACATGCCAGATGGTTAGACTCATCCAAAGAGGTCACAGGCCTGGGTCTGCAGGACCTGAGCAGAGCAGTGGACGACAGGGGATCTTGGAGATGTCTCTTTCCCAAGGTTGCCATGACAACAACAACAATAAAATAAGAATATTTGAAGGGGTGTCACATTGAGGATGGAGCAATCTTGTTTTCTGCTGCTCCAGAGACTAGAACACGGAACAATGGATGCAAGCTCCAGGAAAAGAGATTCCACCTCAACATTAGGAGGAACTTCCAGATAGTAAGGGCTGTTCGACAGTGGAACACACTCCCTCAGAGTGTAGTGGAATCTCCCTCCTTGGAGGTCTTTAAACAGAGGTTGGATGGCCATCTGTTGAGATGCTTTGATTGAGAGTTCCTGCTTGGCAGAATGGGGTTGGACTGGATTCTAAGATTCTATACTTCTATAAGAAGTGATGACTTTTGGGAAACAAAGAGACTGAGACAAGGTCATAATTTTCCTATTGCATCCTGGGTGGGCAGTTTCTCTCCGTTGAAATCTGCTCCAGGATTAGTGGCTGTACAAATAGGTTGTATGAATAGGCTGGCTGGAATCCTTTTGGCACTTACACTTTTTAGGGTATTGTGAAAGGACCTCTGCTGAATCTATCTTTGGAATGGGGGGGGGGGGGGGGTTCAGAAGTTAGATGTTCTGCATATTCTAACTACTGCTAGTAGTTGTATTCCTCCTCCTCCTCCTCCTCCTCCTCCTCCATTTCTAACCTGATTTCCTCCAAATACTGGGACCCAAAGCAGATTACAGTTTAAAAAATACAGTATAATATGTTTATGAAATAAAGCTTTACTGTTTACAACACAAAAGACTTATTTCCTGAACTCTGGGGACAAGGAGGCATGAGGGTGGATGGAAACTGCTGTGAATGACCCATGTAGACATGTCTTGTGACTCAGAGTGTATTCCACCCCACATTGACCGGGAGGCCACAAGGCAACACTGGGGGATGTTGGAATAAGTGGAAGCTCAGTCTGATAAGCACAGCTCCTTGTTAATTGATCAGTGGTTGGGGAAGGTGGGAGAGTGTAACAGTTGCAAACTCTTTAATGGAGACTGTTATTGATCTCCCCTTCCTCCCTTGAGACAAATTCTTACAAAAGGCTGAACTTCCCCAGTTCTGGCCTAAGGGTCTCATCCTTCTGGTGCTGAGCTTTAACAGTGCTTTCCAAAGCAGGCAAAAGAAAATAAGGAGGAAACGTGCCCTTTACCATGACCTGCTGAGGAGGGAAGCTGCCGCCCTCTGCTTGTGTTCTTTCCTCCGAAGGAGCAGCTGAATTTGACTTAACCAGGTGTTTGATTCTGGCCTTGAATTGATTTATCTCTTCTATTAGTCTTCTGCATGGAAGAGGACGTGAGTGATGATGAAAAATTTACACCATGTAATAGCAGAGAAGTGCCTTTGGTTTGACTCCTCCTGTTTGTGGAGAATGAAATGCTTTAACTGCTGCTGAACTTCTGAGTTGAGCCAATGTTCTTCTGTACATTTGTATTCATGCATTTGTATTCATGTATTAGCACCCCTCCCCTTCCTTTGTACTATCTGGCTGTCGGAAATATGGCTGAAGGCTAATGGGAGCCAAACTGTTTTTATTTGCCTTGGCTATAAAATTGATATCTTCGTATTAACTTTGCAAGGCAATATCCATTTATGTAGCTCCATAAAGTTGATGGTGGATTTCACAACCTTGTTAAGTACTTCCTTTTAGATTGTAGGAGTGTCTTGACAGAAAGGCAAACAAGAGGCCCTAATATCTTGCATCCGGCACAGTCTTCATAATCTTTTGGCAAAGGAGGAGCCAAGAGAGTTTTCATTTCCCACAAGAAGCCCAGAGTTGGGAAAAGCAAATGGGAATTTGGCTTTTCACAGAAAAACACAAGCCACATGCCTTGATCCTCCACTGAGGCTGTGTAGTGCCAGTTTCTTTATCCCAGGTTTTAGGCACTGAGTGTGCTTCACAACCCTTATTTCACTGGCCATGGTGCACAACTGAATGCACACCCAATTATGCACCCAGATGCACATACATATCCATGCACAACATACAGAAGTCAACTTCTATAACCCTGAATGGTATGCAGACATTCTGCATTGGACAAAAAAGTCAAGCTACTTTCAGAGGATCCTTGGAGAGATCAGAGCCACCACATGTCTACTGGACCCATGCCCATCTTGGCTGTTGAAATGGTTGATTGAGTAAGGGGAGTATTGAAGGCCTCGCTACAGCAAGAAGTTTTCTTGCTTATTGAAAAGATGCTTTGGTGAGTCCACTACTGAAAAAGTCTTCCCTCGATCTCACCAGATTGGAGAACTATTGGCTAGTCTCAAGCATCCTCTTTTGGGGCATGATACTGAAGTGTGTGGTGGCTTCCCAGCTGCCAGGGTTCCTGGATGAAACAAATTATCTAGATTTATTTTAATCTGGGATTAACTGGCCAAAAATCTTTACTCAGAAATGGCTAGTTCACAGGACTAGTTTGCACACTGTTATTCAAAACTATGCATGAACTGAACATGAAATATATATATTGTTAACAATTATGACAAGAATCCTATTGGTAGAATTCAAAGACATAGCTGTGTTAGTCTGGAAAATCAGTATGCAAAGGAATCTTTCAGCATCTTTGAGACTAACTGAAAGAGCGACGTTGGTAGCATGAGCTTTCACAGATGCGTCTGAGGAAGTAGGCTCAAGTCTATGAAAGCTCATGCTACCAACTTTCAGTGAGGGGCCATTCAGACCACCTTTTACCCCAGATCAGAACCCGGATTAACCACGGGATGTTCATATGCGCCCCGAATCTCTCATAAGCGAACCCGAGGCTTTCACACCAGTTGAGGGGCAAATGCTTCTTAGCACGGATCATTTGAAAGCGGAGTAAAAGCTGTATCTTTTAGAAAAAAACCGGGTACGGAGAATATGAACTTATCCCCAATCATCATTGGGTCAGGTTCAGGGGAGGGATTTAGGTCATAGGGAGGGCAGAGGGCAGAACATGCCTCCCCTTCATCGGTGCAGAGGAGGAGGAGGAGGATGAAGCCGGGGGAAAGAAGGGTGCCATGGAGGGCAGCATTGGGTGATGGAGGAGGAGGAGAAGGAAGGAGCTGGAGGATGGGTGCCAAAGGGGTGATGGATGCAGCCGGGGGTGCCAAGGGCAGAATCGGGGTAAGGGGGGAGCAGGAGGAGGAGGAGAAGGAAGGAGCTGGAGAAAGGGTCAATTCAGGGTAGGTCAGAGGGAGGGCAGCAAACAGAGCAAGCCTCCGCTCTCACAGGCAGCTTTCTCTCTCTTTTTATCTTTTTAAATTTTTGACAGACTATGCGCATACTTTTTGCCACAGGTAGATACATATATAGATAGAATGTGTGTCTGCTTGTGCTACTTTCCCTTTCATTTCCTTGCTCCCAGCATGGCACTTTGCAAGAGGCTTTATTTCTAAATTATTTTTTATATGCGAATGCTACAATGCGAATGTTACAAATGTTTCTCTTTCAATTTGGCAAATTGATACAGAATGCTTTTGCTATTGTATGTGTCTGTAAGGAATTCTGGGTGGCTGAAGGAAAGCAAAGGATGCAGAGATGCCATTTGGGGTGAGGAATTAACTATTATTATTAATATCATTATTGTATGTGTATGAGGCATTCTGGGGTGGCAAGGAGGGAGGATGCAGAAATGGCATTTGATCGCATTTTGGGGTTGAAAATGGAGGCAGGGGAAAATCCATAATCTGTAGTGACCCAAATACACACAACACACACACACACACCTGGAGGTTTTTAAATTTGACAAAATATGCGCACACTCCCACCTGTGTTTTTTTTAAAAAGGAGGGGGGGGGAAGCACACATCTGATTGCCCAATGGGTGCAGGAAACTTCACCTTGACGAAAGCAGAACTGAATTTGATTGACAGCAAAGGCGCCTTCATTTTAAACCGGTTCCGCAAATGTGAACTCTCCGCAAGAGCTGCAAGGGCATTCAGGGTTAAATTACCCTGATTGAGGTAAATTATTAGTGGGCACTTGCTTCCGGAGGGATTTGGGAGAAGGGGGCCCGATTCTGCCCAGTTCCATCCTGTGCAAATAGGTGAGTCTGAATGGGGCCTAGGGCTCAAAAGTGCTGCAAGTTCCCTTTCCATATTGATCTTCCCAATATGCTGCTGCTTTCTTGGCAAGATTCTTCAGAAGGTCTCTTTAGGCATCTGGAGGTCCTTCATCATGACTTCTCCAGTCATGTGGAGATCCTCTGGAGCAACTGTGTGGTCAACATCCAGCAGTAATATAGCATTCACCATTATCCATGGTTTTCACTATCCATGGTAAATCTGGGAACATATGCCTGCAGATATGGGAGTTGGGCTGTACAATTGGCCCTCTGTAGCCACAGATTATTTATCCATGGCTTGAAAATATTAAATATATATTAAATTCTAAAAAGCAAGGGTTGATTTTGCCATTTTATGTAAGAGACACCATTTTGCTATGACACTGAATTTAATGGGACTTAAGCATGCACATATTTTGGTGTCCATTTGGGGTCCTGAAACCAACCCCCAGTGGTTACCAAGGGTTCACTGTATATTGTTCTATTCTTGCCACTGCTGAGCTTGTCTGGACTCTGCCTGCTGCCACACTGCAGAATTAATGCAGTTTGATATCACATTAACTAGCATGGCTCCATGCTATTGCATTCTGGGATTGTAGTTTTGTGAAATATTTTGCATGGAAATGATGCTACTTGCTAATTAGCTTACTTGCTGTTCACCGCTATGATCTTTGGAATAGCGGTATATAAATAAAACAAATTATTATTATTATTATTATTATTATTATTATTATTTCCACTGCAGCAGCAATTGAGATGACCTCCTCTTATACCTCCTTGTCTCATTCCTCCTTTGAAAAAAGTAAAGAAAATAGACTGTCAAGCATTTCTGAAGAACTGCATCATGAGATAGTGGGGGGTGGAAACAAATTGACTACTCCCCGCTAGTCTTTCATGCACATCACTGACGAGAGAGGCCACATTGGAAATGACAAGCATCAGAATGGTTTCTGACATGTCCACAAACCCCAACAGACATCTCTTCAGAATACAAGGTGGATGAAAACATCAACAAAACACACTAATACAGTTTGTACCTTCTGAATCGAAATGCCAGTTTAAATGGTTTTCACACTTGATTCCCACCCCTAAAATCTGTAAACCTACCAGCATCCATCCCCAAAAGATATTTGCAAAATCAATGTTGGCTCTGAATAATTAAAAGAACCAGAAACAAAGCAAACAACCTGTCATCACGCTAAGCGCTGTGAAAGAGAGGGAATGAGTAGGTGGGAGAATGGGAATAATTGTTAATTGTTGGTTTGCGGCTGCATTTTGAATTGTGATGGGTGAAAAAACCCTCAGGTTTTAAACTCCTCCTTGCCTTTGTCGTTCCTCTTCCAGAGGAGTTGTGAACAAATAGGAGGATTTCACATCTATTGCCAGTTAATTGCGGATGAGTATTGCAGATGAGTATGTCAATCACACCCTAAACTGTGGTTAATTTCAGAGCTTGGAAAAATTACTTCTGTTGAGCTACAAGTCCTGGACCATCCTGCCACTGGACACTTTGGGGGGATTCTGAAAGACGTAACCCCAAAATGAACTTTTTGCAACTCTGGTTAAACTTAACTGTGGCTTGCAAGCATTTAGACAGGCTGGACTGGTGAGATCTAAGCTTCTAGGATGCCAGCCAATTAGCCACCAGAGAAGGGTGGCCAAGATAGTTATAGGTGTGGAAATGAAGTCTTGTGAGGAATTATTAAAGGAGTTGGGGATATTTAGGCTGGAGAAAAGAAAACTGAGAGGTGATTGATACAGCCATCTTGGAATATCTGAAGGGCTGTTATCTCATGGAAGATGGAGCAAGCTCATTTTTGCTCCTCTAGAGTCTAGACGATAGCACCTAAACCAGTGGTTCCTAATGTTTGGGCATCCAGATGTTTTGGACTTCAGCTCCCATAATCCTTGACTGTTTGCCACATTGTCTGGGGCTTCTGGGAGCTGGTCCAAACCAAATGGAGGACAAAATGATGGGAAACACTGAACTAAAGCATGGAACCCTAGCATTTTGGGTAACACTTTCAAATATTTAAGCAGGGCTATCTTATCACCTCTTAACCCTCTCTTCTCTAGGCCTAACATACCCAGCTCCCTAACCTCTTCTCCTTACAGGGCTTGGTAGTTTCCAGACCTTTCACCACGTTGGTTGCCCTTCTGTGGACATGCTCCAGCTAGTCAACATCGTTTGAGTTGTGGTGCCCAGGACTGGATGCAGTATTCAAAGGGGCCATTCAGACTAGCTTTTGTACTGAATTGTAACCCAGATTAAAAGTGGGAAGTTCCCACTGGCACCAGTTTAAACACATCAGAATTAGGGTCTTTCACACCCGATCCAGGTCAAATCCCCCTTAGAGCGGTTGTTCCGAAAGTGGATTATTTCCCGTGTCTTTTAGGAAAAACCCGTTTCTTCCCAGCTGCCGGCAAATGTGAACTCGGCCCCAGACATGATCGGATTAAGTTCAGGGGAGGGATTTAGGGCAGAGGGAGGGCAGAACATGCCTCTCTCTCGCAGGCAGCTTTCTCTCTCTCTCTCTCTCTTTTGTAATTTTATTTTTGACAGATTATGCGAATGCTCGTTCTACAGGTTGATACACATTGATAGACTGCATCTGCTTGTGCTACATTTCCCTTTCGTTTGCTTGCTTCCGGCACGGCAGGCACTTTGCAAGGGGCGTTGTTTAGAAATTATTTTGTGTGTGTGTGTGAGACAGAATATGCAAATGCTTGGGTTTCCTTTTTGGCAAATTGATACAATGTGTGAATGCTTTTGCTAGATATGTGTATGTGTATGTAGGGCATTTTGGGGTGGCAATCAGAGGGAAAGCAAAGAAAGAGGATGCAGGGATGGCATTCTGGGGTAAGGTGTTGTTGTTGTTGTTATTATTGTTGTGCCAGATTATGCACATGCTTTGAACTGTAAGGGAAGGGAAGAGGCTGGCATGGGGGGAGGCAAGGGCTTTGGAGGTGGCATTGGACTTGAAGGGAAGGGGAGGGAAGAGGTTCCAAAGAGGAGCAAATGCTGGGCTGGAAGCGAAGGGGAAGCTAGAGCCTGGCATTCAGAGGGAAGGCTGTGGAAACCCATGACTTTGGGGGAGTCACACTCTCTCAGCCTCAGGGGAAAGGCAATGGCAAATCTCCTCGGAACCATTCTTGCCAAGAGAACCCCAGGATGGGGTCGTTTTAGGGTTGCCATAATCTGTAATGACCCAAATACACACCACACACACACACACACCACACACACACACACACCTGGAGGTGTTTTAATTTGACAAGTTGACAGAATATGCAAACACTGTCGCCAGTTTTTTTTTAAAGGAGGGAGGAAAGCACCAATTCCGTTGCACAATGGTTGTAGGATGCGTCACCTTTGACAAAAGTGGAAGTGAATTTAACTGACAACAAAGGAGGCTCCATTTTAAAGGGTATTGCAAATGTGAACTTCAGAGGGGCAAATTGCATTGATCAAGGTAAAGGGTAGTGTGAACTTCTACCTGGGCAGATTCGGTATGGGGGCAACCGGATCTGCCCAGTTCAATACAGAACAAATGGGCTAGTGAGAATGGGGCCTAGGTGAGGCCTGACCAAAGCAGAATAGAGTGGTTTTATGAGTTTCCTTGATCTATTCTATACTTTTATTGATGCAGCTTAGACCCGCATTAGTTTTTTAGCTGCTGCATCACATTGTTGACTCATGTTGAACTTGTGGTCTGCTAGGACTCCTAGATCCCTTTCACATGTACTGTTGTAAAGCCATCATACATTTGTGCATTTCATTTTTTTTGCCCAGATGTAGTATCCTACATTTCTCCCATGTTGAAATTCATTTTGTTAGTTTTTGCCCAGCTTTCTAATGTGTTAATTGTTGTTTTTGTGTGTCTTCGGGCCAACTTCATATAGAATCACAGAATCCTAGAGCTGGAGGAGACCGCAAGGGCCATGCAGTCTAACCCCATCCTGGCATTCAGGAAAGCCAAGCCCTCCTTATGACAGATGGCCATCCTGCCTCTGCTTGAAAACCTCTACAGAAGGAGACTCCACCGCTCTCCAAGTGTGCAACTGTGTGCAACCATTAGAAGAACAGAGAGCCATGTCAAGGTCTTCTCTAATCCAGCAGCCTGTTTCTACAATGGTGGGTCAGAGATGGCCATAGGAAGCCCACAATGACTGGCGCACAGCACACTTTTCTTCCTCAGCATCTGAGGAAGAAATGCTGGCTGTCTCTGATCACAGGATGAGCGTATAACCATCATGATTAGTAGCCACTTACAGCCTTATCTTTTATGATTTGTATAATTCCCATTTAAAGCCATCTAATTTGGTGGCCATCACTACATCTTACAGTAGCAAATGCTACAGTTTAACTATGCGCTGTGTGAAGAATTGTGTCTTTTTATCTTTTCCAAATCTCCTACCATTTAGCTCCACTGAATGATGCCTTGGGGCTCTTGTATTATGAGAAGAGGAGAAATATCTCTCCCTATGCAGCCTCTCACCCACTTATGATTTACATAACTATAACGTGAGTAATAAAGACATAGATATAGGACCTTATCACATGGGATTAAAACCCTGGCTTACCTTTCCCAAATTCAGTGCTAATTCAGGAGGCAGCCAGGTGTTATGGCAAAGAAATTGCTGCCAAATCATCACCCGGGTTCATCCCGGATGCAGCCCAGGTCCTGTAAGCCGCTTCAACAGCCATTTTTAGAAGCTGGAAGCTTGACTTAGCGACTGCTATTGTACTTTGGGCATATCATGAGATGGCAGGACTCAGTGGGGAAAAGATGATAATGCTCAACAAAGTGGGAGGCAACAGGGGAAAAAAAGATGGTGTTACATTAAGAAAGCCACAGCTGCCCTGAGTTTACAAGACCCGAGGAAGGGTTTTGCTATGCGGGGCTTTTGGACGTGTCTCATTCAGATGAGGGGAAAATTCAGAGACTTCGACATGTTAGTCTGGAATACCAGTATGCAATGGGATCTTGTAACCTTGGAGACTAAGGCACTATACAGACTGACGCAATGGGGCGCCGTCATCATGTTCAAGGGGTGGTGCTTCCAGACACCCCTCACATGTGACGAGGGCGTCAAAATGGCAGCACCCTGTACAGATGGGTGCTGCTATTTTGACACAACTGGCATTGCGATGCCATTGTGATGTCGCGAGTGCACCATTGGCACACTGCATCATCACAATGGCTCCGCAAAAAGAACCCGCTTCCTCATACAGCAAAACAAGGCACGGGCAGACCGCCCTTTTTGGGCGATCTGTACCCCGCCTAGCTGAGTGAAAGACATTGTAACATAATGTTTCAAAGAATCATAGAATCATGGAGTTGGAAGAGGCCCCAAGGGTCATCCACTCCATCCCTATTTCGCTATACAGGAATACACAGTTAAAGCACTCCTGAGAGATGGCCATCCAGTCTCTGTTTAAAAGCCTGCAGAGAAGGAGACTCCACCTCTCTCCAAGGGAGTGTGTTGCACTCTCCAGCAGCTCTTACTGTCAGGACGTTCTTCCTGGAATCTTTTTTCCTGTAGTTTGAATCCATTGCTCTCGGTCCTAGTCTCTGGAGCTGCAGAAAACAGCCTTGTTCCCTCCTCAATATGACACCCCTTCAAATGCTTAAACAGGGCTATCATATTACCTCTTAACCTTCTCTTCCCCAGGATAAACATACCTAGCTCCCTCAGCTGCTCCTCATAGAGCTTGGTGATCTCCAGACCATTCCCACCATTTTGGTTGCCCTCCTCTGGACCCGCTCCAGCTTCTCAATGTTCTTTTTGAATTGTGGTGATCAGAATTGGACAGAATATTCCAGGTGAGGCCTGACCAAAGCAGAACAGCGTAACACTGTTACCTCCCTTGAGCTAGACATGATAGTTTTACTGATGCAGCCTAGAATTGACTTGGTCTGTTTCCATGTATGAAAGCCACTGTGGTGTAGTGGTTTGAATATTGGACTATGACTTTGCAGACCAGAGTTTGAATCCCAGCCCATCCCTGTAAACCCACTGGGTGACCTTGGGCAAGTCACACACTCTCAGCTTCAGAGGATGGCAATAGCAACAAAAAGGAGCCCTGGTGGTGCAGTGGTTAAATGCCTGTACTGCAGCCATTCACTCGAAACCACAAGGTTGCGAGTTCAAGACCAGCAAAGGGCCCAAGCTCGACTCAGGCTTGCATCCTTCCGAGGAGGGAGCTAAAATGAGTACCCAGGCTATTGGGGGCAAATTAGCTTACTTGCTAATTAGCTTACTTGCTGTTCACCGCTATGATCTTTGGAATAGCGGTATATAAATAAAACAAATTATTATTATTATTATTCTGAAGAAAGATTCCAAGAAAGCCCCATAATAGGTTCACTTTAGGATTACCATAACTCAGAAATGACTTGAAGGTATACAAGAGCAAATGTCCATGCATTTGAGGAAGTAGACCAATACAACTTCATTCACACAGTTGGTCTCAAAGGTGTTACAAGATCCCTTTGCAGACTCTCATTCAGATGGTCACTGTCATTCAGATGGCAAATAACAAATTAAATCTCTCTACACCATGGATAACCTTCTGCAACTCTTAGCCTGTCTCTCCTTACTTACCCTTTGTTTGAACCCTAAATGTTATAACCTATTGTAATGGTTCCAGCTCTGTGATCATTTTTCACACCCTTTTCTTAGCATAGTAATATCCTTTTCGATGTCTGGCAAGCAGAATTGTACACAGTACAATGAGTTTGTATAAAGCCTCTGGCGGCTGCCTTTCAGCAGTGCTGGAGGGGAGGGGATGACAGACGTGTACCAGAGTAATGCTTGCCATGATTGGTTCCCATAATTATAAACCATGGTTTGTCATTATATCTGAGTGCAGCCTTTGCATGTTTGCCTATGAGACTGGAATATGAACAGGGCATTTGAGTGACGTACATTGTGTACAATGAGTGGTGTGGGAGAGATAGTAGAGGGGTAATGGACGCAAGGTAATCACCACAGAGACACACACATTGCAGCATTAAAAAAGCATACATCTCCACATTTAATGTCAGAAAGTCTGGTGAGGGGATTTTAAGTGGGAGAATATGGATGTTTACAACCAAATGCAAATTCAGGCAAGTTCCTGTCATGCTGGGTACCCGGATGATGCTGATGGAGAAAACAATCACAGTGGGGCTTTTTGCAGTTTGCAAACAGGTTCAGATGGCTAATAGAAAAAGTATCGCAGGTAATAGACCCCACATGTCATATGCCCCCTCTGTCCCAAGGGGAAAGGACATGTTTCTCTTTCTCCTTTATAGCACAGTTTATTACCAAGGAGAGCCAAATCCATCTTTTGGACTCCATTGTAAAGGATTATCTGACTCTGTAGCAATTCGTAGGTGGGAGGGATGGTGGGGGGAGGCGGGGAGGTTGGCTGGCTGCCTTCTCTTTGTACCAGAATTTTTTCCAGTATGTGGCCAAAAAGTCACAGATGTGCACCACATGAGAAAGTGATGGTGATGGAATACCTGCCATGCTGGCCTTTGAGATATATCTATATCTCTTTTCCCGTTCTTTCCTAGAGCTGTAGTTGCTAGACAGTCTCTAGGTAAATATTGTGGGAGGCACAGATGCTGTCATAGATCTCAGTTGGAAGCACTGCATACAAGTAATCTTGTCTGGTACAAATGTGCTCCAGAATAGTATAGACTGTGTCAGGTGTGACTTGAATGTTATTTGGACGTTCCTCCAACTTAAAAGGAAGCATCTCTTGGAGTCCCCGGACTTTCCTCAAAGTTGACTCTCCAGCCTTCTGAGCCAGGAGCTTTTCTTCTGAGCCACCAAAGGATTTTAGAGCTAAATCCAACAGGAATCCACACAAGTCGTATGCGGAGTAACATAGCCAGGACCTTGGAGGTGGTGATGATATAAAACAGACCAAATGAGAGCAAAGGAACAGTATCCAAGCAGAACACATGCAATCACTATGACATCTGGGGAATTCTGGAATTTGGAGCAAAAAAGTAACTTTTCTAAGTTCTAGTGTGGTGGAGGGAGAAGAAGAGCCCCTTGATAGCACAACAGTGTGTAAAAATTGCAACTTCAGATCTCTGTTGCTATTATTATTATTATTATTATTATTATTATTGTCATCGTTATTAATTTTAATATAATGGGCTAGATTTCTGGAAGAATGATGAAAAGTGCTAATGAGTTTTGGATGCATCCTATATACAGGTTTTTCCATGCTTAAGAGGTACAGATTGAATCTCCCTTAGCCAGAATTCTGAAATCTCAAATACTCCCAAGTTCCAAACTTATCCAAATGGGGGGCAGTAATAGTGACAACACTGCTTTCTGATAGTTCAGTGTACACCAACTTTTTTTATGTTAAGGAAAATGCAACATGGGACATACAGTAGAAGAAATAAAACATGTATGTGAAAGTCACGATAACTAAGCAAGAGCAATTAAGAAGCTACACAGGTGAAAAAGCTAATGTAATTTAGAAGTCTTGAATGTCAAGGACAGAATTGTAGAATGTACAGTTGGAAACACCTGAGATTCATTAAGTGTACAAGGTGAGATGATGAAATCCTTAAGTATGGGTGGAACTATGAGAACCAATCAAAATGAGTGTACACGCCCACTGGGTGGAAACTGGCTAAGTGGGTGGTATTTTACAATGGCTATAATAATTGCTATGTTTGCCAATGTATTTTGTGGGTAGTTGGAGTATTTTGGAGATTGTAGAGATTGTGATTTGTAGGGCATATAGTATTTATAGTAGAATAAAGTAGATCTTTTGTTTGAAGACTTCTGAGGAAGAAGAGTGAGAAGGCTTGGAGAGTTTGTCAGGGTCTTCAGCCTATTCTCTGAAACTCTGCTGCTTTAGAAGAAAAGCTTTAACCACTGGCCAAAACTGGTCAGCTCTGCTGCATAACAAGGTGGTGAGTTAGAGCCAGAGGTGAAGAGCTACAACTCCCATCATCCCTGACAATTTAATGCACAAAATTATTTAAAAATTATTGTGTTTAAAATTACCTTCAGTCTAGCCAAACTGAGGCTTTTTGTGTTTGTGCCTGTGCCTTTACCATCTGGGCAGCAGCTGAGGCAAGGAACTTGGACAGGGGGCGGGGCCAAGGCCTCTGAGGCTTCTTCTGCCCTGCTGCATTACCACCAGCCAGCTCCAAGCCAAGCTGAGGCTTTTGTGTTTGTGCCTGTGCCTTTACACGCCCCCTTCTGCCTCTCGCCGGACCACCGACGCCACCAGAGCTGCGCCTTCGGCCGGGCGGCCTCCTCCCGGGGTGTCGGAGGTGCGCATCTGCGCACCGCCCCGGGAGTGCCGCCCACGGACTGGGGAGCTCCGCGGCGGGACCCCCTTAAGACTCTGGGCTTGGCTTCTGGCTTTGGCGTTTGGCGGCCAGGAAGCGAGTGGGCCTTTAAGGAACACCTGGGGGGAAGCAGGGAGGAGCCCGCCAGGTGAGAGCGGCGGGTACAAAAGCCGGGCAACCGGTCCCTCCTTGACACGCCCCCTTCTGCCTCTCGCCGGACCACCGACGCCACCAGAGCTGCGCCTTCGGCCGGGCAGCCTCCTCCCGGGGTGTCGGAGGTGCGCATCTGCGCACCGCCCCGGGAGTGCCGCCCACGGACTGGGGAGCTCCGTTGTTGCGGAGCTGCGCAATTGCGCAGCTTTTATTGGGCGAAGAGGCTTTGGATTAGCCTGGGAGCAGGGGATGCCTGTGGTGGCTAACCCCTGCTCCTTTAATAGCCATAGGAGGGTGGGGGGAGGATAGGGAAGCGGGGGATGCCTGGGCCGGGGATAACATCTTTGCAAGCGGGGCTCCAATTGAGGTTGTGTGGGGCAGGGGGAGGTATGGCGGTGGGAGAAGGGACTGGCGTTCCAGGGGAAGGTGTGATAGATGCATCATATCTATCCCGCCTTCCTGTCCCCCTCCCAACCAGAAGGACCTGAGGGTCACTCCAACCGTGCCACAAACCCTGTCGCTGCTCCTGTGCAATGCCAGGTCTGTCAACAACAAGACCCACATCCTCCAGGATCTGCTGGAGGACTCTAAGTGTGACCTGGCTTGCATTACCGAGACCTGGCTGGGGCCTGAAGGGGATGCGGTGTGGGCTCAGGCCCTGCCCGCTGGGTTCTCGGTGAAGGATCAGCGCAGGTTAGGTGGGCGGGGGGGTGTGTGGCCTTGATACATAGGAACACCGTGTCCCTCACCAGGAACCACATCCGACAGACCTCCTATATCGAGTGCATTTACCTGACCCTAAAGGCTAGGGACAGTCTAGGGATTCTGTTAGTGTATCGGCCACCCCGTGCATTAGCGGACTCCCTTAACGAGCTGACACAGCTGGTCGCTGAGCTGATGCTGGAGACGACCAGGCTTCTTGTCCTGGGTGACTTCAACATCTCCCTCACGGCCAGCCATGTTCCACCCGGTGCAGCTCGGGAATTCATGGAGACCATGGCGGCCATGGGCCTGTCCCAGCTGATACAGGGTCCTACGCATTGTGCGGGTAATACTCTCGATTTGGTCTTCTGTTCGGATGCGGAAAATCCGTGGGTGGAAATAACTAATGTTTCCCCCCTGTCATGGACGGATCACTTCCTGGTAGAGGTGAAAATCAAGGCTTCTACCCAGATCCCCCCCGGGGGTGGTGGACCTGTTAGGATGGTCCACCCTCGAAGGCTGATGGAACCTGAGAGGTTCCAAGAAGCCTTAGAGGGGCTCACAGTTGGAAATGACGGCGACTCTGTTGATGCCCTTACCGGTATCTGGAATACCGGACTTTCTAGGGCTATACACAGGATCGCTCCCAAGCGCCCTCTCAGGCCCGCTTCCAAATGTAAGCCCTGGTATACGGAAGATCTCCGGGCAAGGAAGCGGGTCCTGCGACGACTAGAGTACCGTTGGCGGAAACACCTTCGCTTAAACGACAAGACTCTCCTAGACCAATTGTTAAAGGACTATGGAGAGGCAATACGAGCAACAAAGAATTCGTTCTATGGTGCTCGTATTGCGTCCGCTGAGTCGCGTCCGGCAGAGTTGTTCAGGGTGGTTAGGGAGCTAACTCAGCTCCCTCCCACCCTGAACCAGATCCTTGAACCTTCTAAGGCCTGCTGCGACATGTTTAACGACTTTTTTGCGGATAAAACTTCTCGTATAAGCGAAGGTCTGAACGCCGACATTACAGCAGAACCTAGAGTAGAAGTGTCCAGAGCCTCTGTGGACTATGTTAAACTGGATCAGTTTGAGTTGGTGAGTACCGAGGATGTGGACAAGATCATCGGAAGTGTTCGGAAAACAACCTGCTCTCTTGATCCCTGCCCCTCGTGGTTAGCAGCCCAGGGGGGTCCGGCGGTAACACTGTTGTTACGCCGGATAATTAATACATCTCTGAGGGATGGGCTATTTCCATCGGATCTTAAATTGGCCATTGTAAAACCGATCCTAAAAAAGCCCTCCCTTGACCCCCTGGTTCATAATAATTATCGGCCTGTTTCGCTGCTACCGTTCTTGGGAAAGGTGATCGAGAGGGCGGATGCGATCCAGCTTCAGGCGGTTTTGGATGAAACGGATTATCTGGACCCATTTCAAACTGGCTTCCGGGCGGGCTACGGGGTTGAGACTGCCATGGTCGCCTTGGTCGATGATCTCCGTCTGAGCATCGATGGGGGAAGCGTGTCCCTGTTGGTGCTCTTGGACATCTCAGCGGCTTTCGATACCATAGACCATGGTATCCTTCTGGGGCGCCTGGCAGAGGTGGGGATTGGGGGCACTGCGCTCCAGTGGTTCCGTTCCTACCTCTCCGGGAGGTCCCAGATGGTGCAGCTGGGAGACGTGTGCTCTGATGAGAGGCCCCTTAAAACTGGGGTCCCTCAAGGAGCCATTCTGTCTCCCATGCTATTTAACATTTACATGAAACCGCTGGGAGAGATCATCCGGAGTCATGGGGCGCGGGGTTATCAGTACGCTGATGACACCCAAATTATTTTCTCTATGTCTCCGACTGATGCAGTGACCGGGGATGGAGTCTCTCCTCTCGTGGCCTGTCTAGAGTCAGTAATGGGCTGGATGAAGGAAAACCGACTCAAATTGAATCCAGAGAAAACGGAGGTACTAGTGATAGGCTCCCCTGGTCCAGGAATGGAGGTGGTTCCACCTGTCCTGAACGGGGTCACGCTCCCTGTGAAGGACTCCGTGTGCAGTCTGGGGGTGCTTCTTGACTCGTCGCTTCACCTGACTGCTCAGGTGAATGCCACGGTCAAGAGCACCTGTTATCAGCTTCGGTTGATTCGCCAGCTGCGCCCATACCTGGCCCAGAGGGACCTAGAAACTGTTGTACATGCTCTGGTAACTTCGAGACTGGATTTCTGCAATGTACTCTACATGGGGCAACCCTTATACCAAACTCGGAAGCTGCAAATGGTGCAGAATATGGCAGCCCGGCTGGTCACTGGTGCTTCCAGGACCAGCCATATAACACCGGTTTTGAAAGACCTCCACTGGCTGCCCATTCGCTTCCGAGCCCAATATAAGGCGTTGGTAATTACCTATAAAGCCCTAAATGGCTTGGGCCCGGGATACCTGAAGAACCGCCTCTCCCCATACATTCCGCCTCGCACCCTCAGAACGTCTGGGCAGCAATTACTGAAGGTGCCTGGGGCTAGGTTGGCCTCCACTACACGGAGGTCATTCTCCACAGCTGCCCCAGCCCTTTGGAATATGCTGCCCACCGAGCTCCGCTCGTCTACCACCCTGGCCCAATTCAGGAAGGATTTAAAGACCTTCCTGTTCCAACAGGCATTCCCCGAATAAAATCCTGTGGGCCTCCCTCCTCTTCCGTGGCCAAGAGGTTGGGCTATGGGGCTTTTGTTGGTTACTTTTCTGTATAATTATTGTATTGCATTTTAACTCTTAATGTGTATATTGATTGTATTTTAATCCATGCTGTAAGCCGCCCTGATTTCTAGAAGGGCGGGATATAAATAAAAATTTTATTATTTATTTATTAGGTGTAATAGGATATATATGAAAACATCAATGAATTTCATGTTTAGACTTGGGTCCCATCTCCAAGATATCTCTCTCTCTATATATATGCAAATATACATATCAATATGTATATGGGGATGTTTAGCCTGGAGAAGGGAAGGTTAAGAGGTGATATCATACCTCTGTTTAAATATTTGAATGGATGTCATATTGAGGAGGAACCAAACTTCTTTTCTGCTGCTCCAGAGAATAGGACCAGGAACAATGGATGCTAGTTCCAGGAAAAGAGATTCCACTGAAACATTAGAAGAAACTTCCTGACAGTAAGGGCTTTCAACAGTGGAACACACTCCTTCCTTGGAGATTGTGGTGGGGTCTCCTTCCTTGGAGGTCTTTAAGTGGAGGCTGGATAGCCATCTGTTGAGCATGCTTTGATTGAGATTTCCTGCATGGCAAAAGGGGGGTGGACTGGATGGCCCTTGGGGTCTCTTCCAACTCTAGGATTCTATGATTTCATGAACAGTTCCAAACACACACACAGTCTCTTCTCTTTTGAATCAGCTGTTGACTGAAAAGGAAGCCATTTGGCACACACTTTCCTATAACCAAGATTGTGGATAATGTGCTCAATAGCATTGTGACCACAGCCAAGTTTCTCAACAATTTATAGGGCCAAAACACATTGCAGAAATATTCCACTTTGACATTGTTTTAACTGCCCTAGCTCAGTGGTAGGGAATTCTGGGAATAGTAGTTTTGTGAAAACTGTAGTTTTAAACAGAGGCTGGATGGCCATCTGTCGGGGGTGTGTGTTCCTGCATGGCAGAGGGTTGGACTGGATGGCCCTTGGAGGTTTCTTCCAGCTCTATGATTCTATTATTAAACATTTAGCCTTCTCTATCAGAGAGCTCTGGTGCCATCACAAACTACAATTCTCAGGACCCTTAGCACTGGGCCAGAGCGGTTAAAGCTGTGTCAAACTGGATTATTTCTGTCCTAAGACACTTTCTTATAACCAAGATTGTGGATAATCTGCTAAATATAATCTGCTCAAATACACTGGTCTGCGTGAATCATGTCCATCCTGTTTTGTTTTTCATTGGAGACTGCTGTGACCTTCTGCTACTTGGCTTTTCTTCAACACTGGTTTGGCTTTCTTTAACCTTTTTTCGCCCTTTTCTTCTCATCAACTGTCACCTTGCCAGACACATTTCTGAGCTTTCTGTGGCTGTCAGTGGCAGTACATTTTCTTTGGTCAAGAACTCAATGACTGCGCTTTGTTTTTGCTTCCCAGCCATGATTTTGCAAGGCCTAGAAATGCAGAAATTATGCAGGAAGGATTGCTCTATCTGGTGGTGTAATAACATCCCATTTGGATTAATAGTTTCAGAGAAAATGGCACACAGGCATTAACTTTCAGTAAGACCCTCATGCAATCATGATTAAGTAGCAATTGTGAATACTGAACAGTTACGGATGAGCAAATCTAGGTAACTATTTTGTATTCATGATTACTATTTTGTCATGATTGTGACACTATTGCCACAATTATAACTGCCCTCTCCCCAACCTACTTTACCAGATGCCAGCTGCATGGGGAGAAGGAGGTCTATTATGCTAGCAGTCCAAGGACAAATGAAAGACGTTTCCATCAGGTTTGGAGGGTGGCCAGGAGGGGTTACTGTGGTCCAAAACACACTGCAGAAATAATCCAGTTTGAGAGTGCTTTAACTGCCCTGGCTCAATGCTAGGAATCCTAAGAATTGTATTTTTTTGTGGCACCTCTGCTCTCTGACAGAGAAGCTAAATGCCTCACCAAACTACATTTTCCAGGGTCCTTTAGCTTTGACCCAGGAGATGTAAAGAGGTCTCAAACTGGATGATTCCTGAAGTATGTTTCGGACTATAGTAGCTGATACAGAATAGTGGCCAACACTAATAATGCAGCTTCTCTAGAAGATGCAGCAATTGGGCTGTGCAATGTCATCTAATGCTTTAGAAACAAGGGTGTTCTTCACGTTGGAAAGCCTAGGAAACTGCTCCTTTCTCAAGTGGAATGATTTCTGTCTCTGGGGCCATTCAGAGTACCTTTTACCCCGGATCAGAACCCGGATTAACCACAGGAAGTTCATATTGGCCCCGATCCTTTCACAAGCGAAAATGAGGCTTTCACACCCTTGGCACGGGTCTTTTGAAAGCGGAGTAAAAGCTGTATCTTTTGGGGGGGGGGAAGGGTTTCGTCAATATGAACTTGTCCCCGATCATGATCGGGTCAAGTTCAGGGGAGGGATTTAGGTCAGAGGGAGAGCAGAGGGAGGAACATGTCTCCCCTTCATTGGGGCGAAGGAGGAGGAGGAGGAGGAGGAGGAAGAAGGAGCCTTGGAGAAAGGATGCCAAGAGAATTGGGGTGACGGAGGAGGAGGAGGAGAAGGATGGAGCCGGAGGAAAGGTGCCAAGGGCAATCGGGGTGATGGATCAGGAGGAGGAGGAGGAGGAGGAAGGAGCTGGAGGAAGGGTCAGGTTCAGGGGGGAGGCATGGTCAGAAGGAGGGCAGAGAACGGAACAAGCCTCCTTCTTGCACCAGGCAGCTTTCTCTCTCTCTCTCTCTCTCTCTCTTTTTAATTTTTTTTGACAGACTATGCTAATGATTTTTGGGTGATACATATAGAAATAATGTCATAGAATCATAGAATCATAGAATCGTAGAGTTGGAAGAGACCACTAGGGCCATCCAGTCCAACCCCCTGCCATGCAGGAAATCCAAATCAAAGCATCCCTGACAGATGGCCATCCAGCCTCTGTTTAAAGACCTCCAAGGAAGGAGACCCTATCACCTTCCGAGGAAGTGCATTCCACTGTCGAACAGCCCTTACTGTCAGGAAGTTCCTCCTAATGTTCAGGTGGAATCTCTTTTCCTGTAGCTTGCATCCATTGTTCCGGGTCCTGTTCTCTGGAGCAGCAGAAAACAAGCTTGCTCCCTCTTCAATATGACATCCTTTCAAATATTTAAACAGGGTTATCATATCACCTCTTAACCTTCTTTTCTCCAGGCTAAACATCCCCAGCTCCCTGAGTCGTTCCTCATAGGGCATGGTTTCCAGACCCTTCACCATTTTTGTTGCCCTCCTTTGGACACATGGCTCCAGTTTCTCAATGTCCTTTCTGAATTGTGGCGCCCAGAACTGGACACAATATTCTAGGTGGGGCCTGACCAGAGCAGAATACAGTGGCACTATTACTTCTCTTGATCTAGACACTATACTTTTATTGATGCAGCCTAAAATTGCATTGGCCTTTTTAGCTGCCGCATCACACTGTTCACTCATGTTCAACTTGTGGTCTACTTGGACTCCTAGATCCCTTTCACACGTAGTTTCATTCAGCCAGGTGTCACCCATCCTATATCTGTGCATTTTATTTTTCCGCCCTAAGTGCAATACCTTACATTTCTCTGTGTTGAATTTCATTTTGTTAGCTTTGGCCCAGCTTTCTAGTCTATTCAGGTCATTTTGAATCTTGATCCTGTCCTCTGGGGTATTAGCTATTCCCCCTAATTTGGTGTCATCTGCAAATTTGATAAGTATGCTCCCAATTCTGTCATCCAGGTCATTGATAAAGATGTTGAATAGCACTGGGCCCAGGACAGAGCCCTGTGGGACCCCACTGGTCACTTCTCTCCAGGATGAAAAGGAGCCATTGTTGAGCACCCTTTGGGTTCGGCCGGTCAACCAATTACAGATCCATTTAACAGTTCCTTTGTCTAGCCCACATTTTACAAGCTTCTTTGCAAGAATGTCATGGGAAACCTTGTCAAAGGCCTTACTGAAATCAAGATATACTATATCCACAGCATTCCCTTCATCTACCAAGCTGGTAATTTTGTCAAAGAAAGAGATTAGGTTTGTCTGGCATGACTTGTTTCTCTGAAACCCATGTTGACTTTTTGTGATTATGGCATTGCCTTCTAGATGTTCACAGACTCTCTGTTTAATGATCTGCTCCAGAATCTTTTCTGGTATTGATGTCAGACTGACTGGAGGATAATTGTTGGGATCCTCCTTCTTCCCCTTTTTGAAGAAGGGGACAACGTTTGCCCTCCTCCAGTCGGCTGGGATTTCTCCTCTTGTCCAGGAGTCCTCAAAGACTATTATTGCCAATGGCTCCGATATTACTTTTGCCAGTTCTTTTAATACCCTTGGATGGAGTTCATCTGGTCCCTGAGACTTAAATTCATTTAGATTAACAAGGTGTTCCTCTACTATCTCTTTACTTATTCTGTGCTGAAATTCCCCTATTCTGTCCTCTGCTCCATTATCCTCAGGTTGAGCCCCTTTGCCTTTTCTGAGAAGACTGAGGCAAAGAAGGTGTTGAGTAATTCTGCCTTTTCTCTATCTCCTGTTAGCATTTTGCCATCTTCACCACGCAGTGAACCTACCGTTTCCTTCTTCTTCCTCTTGCTGCGGACATATCCAAAGAAGCCCTTTTTATTGTTCTTAACCTCTCTAGCAAGCCTGAGTTCATTCTGCGCTTTAGCTTTTCTGACTTTACCCCTACAAATGCCTGCTATTTCTTTGAATTCCTTTTTCGTGATTTCCCCCTTTTTCCATTTCTTATACATGTTCCGTTTCAAACTTAGCTCGGTTGAAAGTTCCTTAGTCATCCATCCTGGTTTCTTGAGACACCTCCCATTTTTCTTTCTCACTGGAACTGTTTGAAGTTGTGCCTTCAGTATCTCCCTTTTGAGAAACTCCCAATGTGTGTGTGTTTCTGCTACATTTCCCTTTCATTTCCTCTTGCTCCTGGAATGGCAGCCTCACTTTGCAAGAGGCTTTTTATTATTTTTATGTATTTATTTGTTTTTGTTTAAAATGTGAATGCTACAATGCAAATGTTACAAATGTTTCCCTTTCAATTTGGCAAATTGATACAAGAGTGAATGCTTTTGCTACACACACACACACACACACACACACACACACACCTGGAGGTTTTAAAATTTGACAGAATGTGTGCACTCTGCTGCCAGTTTTTTTTTTAAAAGGAGGAGAGAAAGCACTCATTCTGTTGGCCAATTGCGGTAGGAAACGTCACTTTTGACGAAGGCGGAAGTGAATTTGATTGTCAGCAAAGGAGCCCTTTTTTAAACCAGTACTGCAAATGTGAACTCTCTGCAAAGAGCTGCAATGGCATTCAGGGGTAAATAACCGATTTGGCTGTAATCCACCAAAGGAGGGCTGTCTGAATCATCATGTGGACCCCATTCAAGGCCCACGGTGCTGGAGGCCTATCAGCTTTCTTTTCCTGTAGGTTTTATTGTTGCATCTCTTTTGTTGTTGGTGTGTGGCTTCAAGTCATTTCAAGTCCTTAGGGAAACCTATCCCTGGGTTTTCTTGACAAGATTTGCTGAGAAAGGGTTTGCTATTGCCTTTCCCTGACATTGAGGGCATGTGACTTGCCTAAGGTTACCCAGGCCTCATTCACACTACATAATAAACCTGTTTTCAAACCGGTTTAAATTGCTTTAAAGAGCCCCTTTGTCACACTGGCACTGAATTTCTCTGATGCGGCTTGAGGGGTTGGGCAGCACTAAACCCGGTTAAGCCGATTCTTCTGAATCCGAGGCATTTACTGCATCTTTTAAAATGATTTGGTTCAACGCAAGTGTGAATGCCTTGTCAACTGGATTCAGTTCCCTGTGACGTGACCATCCCTGTGATGTTCCACATGGAGAATCCATTTTGAATCGATTCAATTGTTAATGTGAATGTGAAGAGGGTTACATTGAAATGAACAGGTTCAATCATCACAATCAAGTCTGAACATCTGTTTGGTGTCGAATCCCTCCATTGATTTGGAATAATCCAATGCAAAAATCGGTATATTATGTAGTGTGAATGAAGCCCTAGTGGGTTTCATGGCTGAGCGAGGAATCGAACCCTGATCTCCAGAGTCAAAGGTCACAATATTAATTAGGACCAATGGAAGAAGGCATGGATGCAAAACCTTAAGTACACTGTTTGTTACAATCTGAAATTATATATATTTATCAGTGGTATCTATCTCCAGTTAAATAGATGAGAATTTATAAAGCAGTGAACAACAATTGTTGGAAATGCTGGGAATGTTGGTTCTTTTTTCCATATGTGGTGGAAGTGTAGGAAAGCAAAATCATCCGTAATCCTGAATGATGATTAGATTTCAGATCCAAAAACATATTGAAGTTTGAATTAGAATTCAAACTCTTTTTATTTGGGATTTTTGAGGAAGGTTCTACATTAGAAAAAGAGCCCAGAAGGGAAGCAGAAATAAAAGTTCACAAAGAACTGAGACGGAAGGAAGTAAACGAAGATTTATTACAACAAGGAACACAGCAATCAAATCAACAGAGGTATATTGGAAATATCAAGTATTTTATTATTGTTGTTATTATTATTTTGTTTTTGTATTCCTTATCTTGATATGTGTTGTTAATTGTGTTAATATTCTCCTGTTCGTTCACATACTGGATTTTTATGGTTTTTTAAAATTAATCGATACTGTAATAAAAGGAAAAGAGCACGGGATGTTAATGCCGCAAACATAACAGCAGCACAGATAGTCTCTGCTAAATATTGGGAAAGAGTTGATAGTCCTCCAAGTGAACATTGGTTTAAAAAAAAATGGAAGCAGCAGAAATGGATAAATTAACATATTTATTAAGGGACAGATCAGAGAACTTATTTTTTTTAGAGACTGGAATTTATTTGTCAAGTATTTGAAGATAACAGAAGGGGATTTAATGAATATAGGGTTGGAGGAATGAAAATTGAGATATTTCATTAGAAGAATTGAGCAGATGTACAGTTATTGTGTTCTTTTTGTGTAAACTGATATAGCTACAAATTGATTGATGCTTAGAAATAATTTGGTGACAAGGCTATGTTTATTTGAGTTAGAGAGTAATAATGATATATAAAGAGAGCTATATACTTTTAGTAGATATAAGCTGGAAGTCATTTGAAGTGTTGAATGTTTTATTGGTTTGGTATAGATTTTATTGTCTGAGGTCTTTTTTTTTGTTCTTCCTGTTTGTATTTTTGTTTTTGTTATTGTTTCTTTGTGTTGAATAAAGAAATTATAATATAGTGGAACCTCCACATTCACTGGGATGGACTCCCATGAAAGCGGGAAAACTGCAAATAAAAAGCTCTATAATCAACATCTGCCAGAAGTGGAGCACAGAATTGGGCTGGAAGACCCACAGAGGCCTAGAGAAGTCTTCCCTCTAAGAATCTGTAGGTTCTCCAGCACAATTTCTAATGGAAGTTGACCATAGAGTCATGATGGAGGACTTCGAGATTCCTAGAGAGAACATATTAATCAAATATGTGGATAATCAAATCCGCAAATTTCAAAGCTGCAAATGTGGAGGGCAGACTGTATGTATGTATTTGTGTGTGTGTGTGTGTGTGTGTGTGTGTGTGTATACAGATGTGTGTGTGTGTGTGTGTGTGTGTGTGCGCGCACACACACACACACACACACACACAGAGTGCACCCTTTTTTTACACAAGGGATCCGTTCCGGACTCCTCTGCGTAAAACAAAAAATGCTTATGCTCGAGCCCCATTTAAATGAATGGGGCTTGGGTGTGCACCCCATTCATCCCTATGGGATGCACCACCCCTTCCTCCCCACATGGCTTTCAGCGTATGCTGAAAGCTGCGTAAAGTGCGCCCACGTATAACGCGGGCGGACTGCCAGTCTCCACATTTGACCAAACATAACAGCAAGAATTAAGCTAGTGGTAGATCTAATTAAAGAGAAGTCTCCGCTTTATCAAGGGGGAATAACTGAGGTACTTTTCCCAATCCATCCGCATCTACTTTCTTTATCTCTTGGAACAGGTGAAGCCATTTCTGACTGGCAGGTATGGCAACAACAGTGATTCTTTAGTTTGGAGATTCTTGACAGCAGCTTGTGCCAGATTCCCATATAACTCCTGGCCAAACAAGCCAAGGCCCCGGAGTGGTCCAGTGAATTCATGGGATGCTATTTATAACCCAGATGCCATTTAAGAGATAAGCCAGGGGAATTTAAACTGGATTTAAGCTAAGCAGTTATCTGTGACCGGCGGACACAGTGTGCATTACATTAGATTAACCGGCGAATGAGATGGAGAGGGAATTAAAATAAATAAAGGAAGAAGGATACCTGTTGCCAAAGCAACCATCCAGAAACATGGGGGCATTGGGGTGCTTTTTATTTTTATTTTTGCTGCTGTTAGCACTGTGGTGAACAGCTGCGAAGTGTCCTCCCCCCTCCATCAACATCCCAGGAGTGCATAAATATGTCTTCAATCTCCATTTGGAGAAGAGAAAGTGAAGTATGCATTCATGGCCCCGAACAGTCACAGTGGATCCAGATGAGGTTTTTTGCTGAATGTCTACAGCGTCTATCCACCATTACACAGTGAACAGCTGCAGCTTCCATCTTTTCAGGGAGAGCTTGAGGCAAGCGGTACCATTGAAAGTAGAGGTGTCTTCTGTCTGCTGACTCTCTTTGGGTATATTTGGTTTGTACAGAACTCTACGCAGACCATTTGCATCAATTCTCCTCTCCCCTCACATCGCCCTTTCCACATGGGGCAGAACCAAAGGCCCAACTTGCTTGTCTATGCATTGGAAATGAATCTGGTCCATCCCTACATTTATCTGCTTTGAAAAAACTCACCATTTGCTCTGGATCTTAGCAGAAAATCCGGAGCACTCTGGAGAGACCCTGGGCAGCTATTTACACAGCACCTCCCTGTGCCACCTGCCACCACTGCTGTTGGCATGGGCTGCTCCCTCTGAGGAAACAACGAGGTGCCCAGGCATGTGATTGATGCTTTGTGCCTCATTTCTAGCCCCCAAAAGAGTGATTTTTGCCACTGATGGTGGGGGCAAATAGGAGAGTAAGATGCTGTGTAGACAGTCACCCGGCATTTCTCCGGAGTACACAGGAAATGGGGAATTTGGGGCATGTTTGGAGCCAGAATAGGAGGACATACATAAATTCAATTTCTTGGACCTTGAATCAAAAAATTAACAGAATGAAGACTGCAAGCAAGAGATAATAAAAAGACTAGGAATGGGAAGGTTAGCCATGAAAGAGCTAGCAAAAATGCTAAAGAGTAGCTATATACAACTAAGCTTTAAAGTTTGAATAGTCCAAGCCATGGTATTCCCCATCACTATGTGTGGATGTGAGAGCTGGACAGTTAAGAAGGTTGATAGGAAGACTGTCAATTCATTGGAGATGTGGTGCTGGAGAAGAATGCTGAGGATCCCATGGACAGCCAAAAAGACAAACAAATGGGCCCTAGAACAGATCAAACCTGAAATCTTCTTGGAAGTCAAGGTGATAAATTGAGACTGACATTTTTTGTCCACATCATGAGAGGGAATGGCTCATTAGAAAAGACAATAATGCCAGGAAGGTTGAGGGTAGTAGAAAGAGAGGAGGACTGCACACCAGATGGATAGACCCTATTAGGGAGATCATGGACAAATCTCAAGCAGAGCAGCAGAAGACAGGGAGGCTTGGAGATGTTTCATCCACAGGGATGAGTTAAGATTGACTCAAGGACAGTTAACAACAGCAACAACAGCAAAACTCACAGTATGCTGGATGGTGAAGACCCACCCACAGTCATAGATACCCAGATTTCATGCCACCCTCACATGCATGGACCAGGTCTAATTAGGGCCCAAGCAGCATGGCAGAAGAATGATTAATCTCCTCTTCATATATGAGGAGCAAAGTTTTCTAGTTCCTATCAGCATAACAATACAACCTGTGAGGATTGTTTTACCACAGGAAGGAAGTGCACCAAAATCAAATGGAAATAACAGCTAGTATCCTGTAGGGTCCTCTCTGCATGGGCCAGAATACTCTGGGAGCAGCTTGGAGTATTCTGGTGCTAGAGCTGTCCCTATGTACCCCCATTACCTGGGCACTCCTGTTGTGATGCTGGATGGCTGTTCACACATGTGTACTGTAGTGCTGCCTCATGCTGCCATGGTGAGTCACTTGCTCTTAGGTTAGAACAAGGTGTCCACTGTCAATCTCATGTTTAAACATCTCATTCTGATGTCAGCGTTAGCAAAGCACCATGGCAATGGCTACATCAAAGGAGCTCTGGTGGTTAAATGCCAGTCCTGCAACTCACATTGTGAGTTTGATCCCAGAGGGCTCCAGGTTGACTCAACCTTTCATCCTTAGAGAGCCCATCCTGCCCTATGGCACTCTTGGTCAGACCCTTTGGTTGTGATCTGTCTGGCATGGGAGGCCCTGCCGGTGGCTATTATACCACCGCCAGCATAGCTCACAACATCATTAGGGTGCGCAAGCCTCTCCCCCACGACAAAGGGGCGTCAATGGAAAGGTCATCCTTTAGTAGGTTGGTAAAATGAGTACCCAGCTTGTTGGAGGCAATTGGCTTACACATTGTCAACTACTTAGAGAGTTCTGAGTTCACTGTGAAGCGGTATTGAAAAGTATAGTGCTATTGCTACTGCTACTGCATTGCAGCATTGCATCAGGAAGGTCCAAATCTGGTAAGACCTGGAGTAAAGTTGAGTTGTTTTAATCCATTATAAAGGGGATATACTCTGGGTGCTGAACTAGCTAGACGTGGTACAAACATTTTGTACCAGAACAGAGCTTTGGGCTGTATGTCATCTACACTCTTCACCAAGAGGACAAGGGGAGGACATTTTATTTGTCCTGTCTAGACAGGGCCTACATTAGTTCCATCTAGAGTAGAACCACTGATCAACTATTGAATAGTGAATAAATCCAGTGGATTAAATGGATCTTCTCTAGCCTGGACTAACAATGGGATTTAGGCCAATGTGTTAAAGTAACATCATTGTTTGGTACTTCTTAAAGAAATAATGTTGCCCAATGATGTTGCTTTCAAACATTATACCACGATTGGTGCTCAAACCAGTTCAGAAGGAGCACATCACTAGTACCCTGTATGGAGTGTGCAGAGCACAAGTGCTCATGCACAAGTCCATGCCTCTCGCTCTTCCTGTGGGCAGATGGCAAGCCCTGTGGATTGATGCTGTGGTCATTAAATGTCCTGGAGGAGCAGAGAGGAGGGAGAGAGAGAGTGAGAAGACTGAAAAGTGGGTAATGCCTTTCAGGACCACTAGAGTTGTCTAGAGAGAGAGCTCATTGCACTGCCTCTCTCAGTCATGGGTTGCAGTGAGGAGGAGAGGCAGCCCCATTGCTTGGTTGCCTGTCTGGCTGCCTCCCCCTCATCCACAGCAGTGGTGCCATGGGGCTTGCCAGATGCCAGGGAATGCACTGCAATTTGCAAGATTTTGGGTTTGGATCCCATCTTTCGCATTCTGGCAACACAGGTTCTGCCCCACCAAGTGCGATCAACATTTAATTTCCTTTTCAGGATTATTGGTTCTTTTAATTGCACTCACTCTAGGATGTTGGCTGGCTCTATTTCACTTCCATTCTCTTTGTTCTCATTTAAGGAAGGGCCATTGCAGGGAGGCCAATTGCAAATGGATATGGTTGCATTGGAAAGGGAAGATGATTTTGGTCTTGAGCAAGAATATTTTGCTCCATGGGGCTGCTCTGTCTTGTTGTACAGTGTCTGGTCATTGCTGGTGACTTTGCATGCCAGCTTTGGAATAACTATAGGAGAGGGGCAAAATGAAGGCATTGCTCCTCCAAATAAGAATTCCGTTTCCCCAAATGAAAATTTCCCCCAATTTCCAAATTTCTAGCATTGCAGAGAATGAAATTGAACTCTTCTATTTGCTGTGTTGATATGTTCCCTGGCTCTTTGAATGCCTAAATATTTCTAAACAAATGCTAAATGAAGGTTTTAGGCTACTGCAGTGACACAAATCTGTGAACTGAAGATAGAGATATATTGAATGGTAATACTGTCCAACTGAAATGCACATATGTGCACATGAACTGACATGTCCTTGCACACCCATATTCACTTTCTCATGTGCAATGGCATTGCACACATATTTCTGCTGCCACGATCTTGAATTAAATATCTGTATCCAACTACTTCCATAGGGGAATTTATACAGGCATAAAGCCTGTCAAACAGCACCACATTTCAAATGAGTTGATTTTCTTCCTGCCCAGCTTTCATACCTATAAAGAGAAATCAGAAATACTGTGGCTAGGATTGTCTCATTGCAGGGTTTTCAACGTAAAAGGTTTCAGGAGTGGTTTCCCCTTGCTTTCTTCTATGCAGTACTAGCTTCTCTGGAGTTAGCAACGGTGCCTCTGCCATTGTCTCTGAGAGATCCTCCACCAGAGTCATCACCACAACTACTACTGTTGTTTAGGTGTTTGGCACATTGAGTCTCTTTCCTCAGCAACTTCCTGTCTGATGTGGGAGATCCTGCCAGCAGCAGTGCTACCATTGGAATAGTCTCTTGCCTCACAGAAGCATGCATCCTAGGAACCCTGGGATTGGTAGTTTTATCAGGTCTTTAGCCTTCTCTTTCTGAGTGCTGGTGCTTTGCAAAACTACAAATCCCAAGACTTTGTAGGATGGAGCCATGGCAAGTAAAGTTGTGTCAAGCTGCACTAATAGTGGATATTTCACAGTATCCTAGAGTTGGAAGTGACCACAAGTCATGTACAATCAAAACACTCTTGAGAGATGGCCATCCAATTTCTGTTTAAAGACCTTTCAAGTTGGAGATCACATCATGTTTGATGTTTGTAGCCAAAGAGATTATCACTTCACCTTTCCCCCTAAAATCGAGACTTAAGGTGGCTTACAAATTAAAATGATTACAATACAGTTTAAAACATATGAAAACTCTACATTAAAGTAGATTTTTTTTCTCTCTCTGTCCCTCCCCTTCCTTCTTCTTTCTTTCTCATAATGATAGAACTTGAGGTCACCCCCTAAAATCGATTGGCAGTAAATTTAGGACAGACTAAAGAAAGTACTGTTTTATACTCCACATAATTAATGTATGGAATGTGCTGTCAGAAGTAACTTAGATGGCTTTAAAATGAGATGGGACACATTTATGGAGGTAGACAGTAGTGATGTACGAAGGAAAGGTAATCCATACCACATCATGTGTTTCAACAGCTCAGGTGCTCTCTTCATCTCCTCCGTCTCCTGCAGAGCACACTTTCTGCATTTCCCCAACATTAGATGAGCTGGGAAGAAAATAATGCTCAAAATAATATGCATTTTTCTACAAGACACATAACATGAAGCCACTTATACACATTTTTATACATTAAAATGGGCTCGCTCCTCTTTCATTTCCATCTCTTTTATCATCACATATCTCTTTCCAGCATAACACAGTGTTTGCCACAGACATATACGTAAAAATATGTAAATATCTTTGTAAATTTCTACAGCAACACATTCTTGCCTGGCCACAGATTCTTTTGAAACAAGGCAGTCCAGAGTCACAATGATGTTATCCCTTCAAAACAGGGAAAATCCCATACTAGCAGATTCCATAGTGGATTTGACCAGCATTCCTAGTGGATAGATTCAGGATAGGTATTTAGGCAGGATAGATAAATGCAAATTCCATGCTGCAACACAGTATGCCACTGGATGCCAGAGGCTGGGCAGCAAACAATAGGTGAGAGTCACCCCCTTAAAGAAGGAGTAAGTATTTGCATATTTCCAGTGGCAGGAAGTAATGTTAGATTACTTCTAGTTTCAGGTTAGGAAGGTTTTTGCCCCTTTTGGTATGTGTTTCTCAGGAATTTAGGAACTTCTGGAGTGAGGGAAAGTAAATGTGTTGGTTTGGGGCAATTCTGGAGAGTGAAACATCTGTCACCTCAAATAAAAGAAATGGTTTAAGGAGGGGGCCTTTGGGGATTCCTACCAGTCTTGGGTTGTTGTTGTGTGCCTTCAAGTCATTTCCGACTTATGGCAACCCTAAGACGAACTTATCATAGGGTTTTCTTGGCAAGTTTCATCTTCTGAGGCTGAGAGAGTGTGACTTGCCTAAGGTCACCCACTGGGTTTCATGGTCAAGCTGGGATTTGAACCCTGGTCTCCCAGTGTCCTAGCCCAATGCTCAAACCACTGTACCACACTGGCCCCCACCAGTCTTGGGATGGGTGTCAAAATGGTTTGGGCTGTGTAATCAGACTGTATGAATAGCCATAGAAATGCAAAACTTGTGGGTATAGTGATGAAGTGACAAGTTCATCTTCAGCTATGGTCTTTGAGGGACAAAGGCAGGAGGAAAGATGTTGCCTTAGGCCAGAGTTGGTGGATGACCATATGAAATGGAGGGAGTTTGGGAACCTGGTATGTGCAGGCTGGGAACCAGAAAGGAGATGTGATAAACTGGCCAAGAGTGTCCTTGTGGGGCAGGGGTGTTAACCACTATTATAACATGTATGGTGTGCCAGGAAGCCATTGTTGGTGGATTACTGTTTGTGGATATATCTTAATTCAGATACTTCTCTTTCGAATCTTCGTTGTAGTTTTTTCTGTTCAAGGACTGCTGTCCTAAGGTCAGAGTTGGAATGTCCAGAAAGACTGAAGTGTTCTACAACAAGCTTTTGTGTATTCCCATTCCCAATATCTGATTTATGTCCATTGATCCTCTGGTGCAGAGACCACCCTATTTGCCCAGGATAGAGTGCTGAAGAGCATCATTGACAGAGAGTGGTATATATCACATTTGATGATGAGCAAGTGGAAGTCCTTCTAATATTGTGGGTGATATGAGTAGGTCCTGTAATTACATTTCCTGAGTAGATATGTGGATGGCTTCTTGGTGAGATCTGGCTGTTGCAGGTAGACAGTTTGTGGACCAGGTTGTCTCAGTTGGTCTGACCCATCTTCTTCTTCTCATATTGCTATGTCCAGAGGAGGGTGACCAAAATGGTGGAGGGTCTGGAAACTATGCCCTATGAGGAACAACATAGGGAGCTGGATATGTTTAGCCTGGAGAAGAGAAGGTTGAGAGGTGATGTGATAGTCTGCTTAAATATTTGGAGGTCTGTTGTACTGAGTATGGAGCAAGCTTGTTTTCTGTAGCTTCAGAGACATGGACATCCAGAGTAATGGATGAAAGCTACGGGAAAAGAGATTTCACCTCCATATTAGGAAGAACATCCTGATAGTGTCATGCGCAGCCTGGAGGAGGACTCAGAGGACTCAGAGGATGAGCCAGAGCCTCTGGGACCTGAGTCTGCAGCTGTGGAGCCTGAGTCCAGCCCTAGCTCTGCTGTGTCTGCTCCAGCAGAGTCTGTGGCCTCTCAGGAGGTTCAGCAGCCAAGTCTGCCTGTGGTAGAGTCTTTGGACATGGAGGAGGATCAAGGAAGTGTGCCAAGGATGCTTCAGACAGCATCGAGCCGAAAGGGAGCGCCTTCGAAGGTTGAGGAGGCTTTATGAGAAATGCGCTGGCAATCAGACGCACCTGAACACCTGCAGCCTGCCCATATAAGCATATAGTTGCCAGTAATTATATGATTTTCTTGGGGGAAGTACTCTATCTCTGGCTATCATTGCTCTTTGGATTGAAACCTTGCTTCTTGGAATGCTGGCCCGTCTTGACTCTTTTGAATCTTTGACTTTTGGACTGCCTTATCAACCTGCCTCTCTGATATCCTGGACCTTGGACTTCTGGACAAATTCTCTTGGTAATACCTCTTGTGCTTATGGACTTGCTTTGTTTGGGAATTGAGCTGGTCTTATCAGCCATTTGGCCACTTTCCCGGACAGATAGTAAGAGCTGTTCAACTGTGGAATATGCTGTGCGATGGAGCCTCTTACTTTGAAGGCTGAATGGCCATCTGTCAGGGGTGCTTTGATTGTGATTTTCTGCATGGCAGGGGGTTGGACTGGATGGCCCTAGAGGAATCTTCCAGCTCTATGATTCTATGATTTTACTAGAATTAGAGTTGGAGAACCTGCTGTTTTCTGGACTCCATGTTCAGAATCCCATTGGCAATGCTGGCTGGAGGAATCTGGCACTTGGAGTCCGAAAACCATAACATTTACAAACAGTGACTAGAACACAACCTGTGGGTTTTGAGCTGCAACCATGACATCTTCTCAGAAGGATCCTGAGGCCACTCACTGAATCATGAAGATCCCAAAATATAACATCACTCCATTGGCTGCTTAGGTGTCTTGAGCCATTTGACCAGCGGTCAGCTTTAAACCTCCTTTTAGAAACAAAGGTCTGGATTTTGGCCTGCAAGCCACAGGAGTGTTATCAGTGGTCAGCGGCAGACATGATTATTTCACAGTGCTTGCAGTTCTCTTTGCTCAGTGGCTTGGCTGAGGCACCCAAAGCTCAGCTAAATAAACAGAGATAGGCATGAATCTGATGCCTGCACTTTCTGTCCTGCTGTGATTTAACTGCTTGTATTTATAGTGTCACCTCTGAGGATGCAACCCTCTTCCCTTCCTAGTATGCAACAATTAAACCACAACATTTTCAATTAGTCATAGGAGTGCATCTTGTTGTTATTTCTATATAGAGTAGACCCATTGAAAGGGCTTTATGTATATGCTAATTCACCATTTAACAACTAATTTGATCTACTTACTGGGGGACACTGGTCAAGCCACATGCTCTCAGCCTCAGAGGAAGGCAAAGGGAACCCTCCTCTGAACAAGCTTTGCCTATAAAAAGTCATGATAGGGTCACCTTAGAGTTCCCATAAGTTGGAAACGACCTGAACGCACATAACAACAGCAACTTATAATTGGGACTAACCAATAGGATTCCAAGGGATGCAGTGGCTTAGTGGTTAAGATGCCAGTTCTGACAATCAGAAGGTTAGCTGTTCAAGGCCCGAGTGCTGCATGATGTGATGAGCTCCTGTCATTAGTCCCAGCTTGTTGGCTACCTTAGTTTTTCTGCACATACGGCACTTGTGTATGTGTGTGAGAGTTCCTTTATTAAATGCCATCATGCCATCTTCCAAAACTGCCCAGCCAGCATGCCTGTGGACATGCTGGTAGGGTGACTGGGTCCAAACTGGGAGAAAGGTGGCATACAACACACACACACACACACGATTGTTTAACATCACTTTCTTGGTGAAATTGCAACACTGGGCAAGCAAATGTACAACCAAATCTGCATGCACAATTAGTGATGTAAGAAGAATTCAGAGCCATAGCTATGTTAGTTGGGAATATCAGTATGCAAAGGGGTCTTGCAGCTGTAACAGTGAACAGTGACCAAATTATCAATGGGGAATTTAATTAGCTCAAGGTCACGAGAGGAGGCCTGTTACTACACCTCAGATGGGATCGCCCCTTCGATCTTTATCCCAGGAACTAGAAATCCAGAAATGAGGCAGAGGCTCTAAGTACAATCAATGTCTCTTTTATTGAAAACAAGGATTCAAACATACAGGCACATACGCTCACACATCCATACAAGACTCAGGAAATAACGTGGTAAATGTGGAATAGATATTAGGTTCTCTAACGGAAATACTCACCTTATGTAGAAGTTCTATCTTCCAATTTGTGTGTGTGGGTTTGCAGGTCTGGTTAAGCAGACAAGTCAGAGAGAGACTGACTTTAAAACTGACTTAACTCTTGGCTGCCAGCAATGAATGACTGGCTGCAGTGGATGGCTGACCGCAGCTGAGAGTGACTGGTAGCAGCCCCTCTCCCAATTTGGGAGACCCTTTTTAGGGTTTAACTGGATCTCCAGACAAAGGGTAATCAAAGGAGACTGTTTGATGTGTATTTCACATCTTTCCCCAAATGTTTCATCTCCCCAAGTTTCCGACAGACCAGGGACCCAAATGGCTTTGCAAATGTTATTCTTTTGATTCACCTGGTTCCCCCTCAATCACAAAGAGAGACACTTCCTTGAGACACATGATAGCATCTTTCCTGAGAGCACTTAGCAGCTCCTTGCATAATCTCATCCATTTCCAGGGCTGGGAAAGGAAATTTGTTTACATATCAAAACCTATGGCTTCCCTTTGTTTCAGTGGGAGATCACATGCTAGGGCCATATAGCTGCTCAGGTCAAGATGCACTTTTGATATCAAGATGCAAGCCAGGGATTATAATTTAGATATATTAAAAAGGTGTAGATCAATGCCTATCAATCCGTAGATCAATGCCTATCACAGCACCTTTGATACTAACTGTGGGAAAGAGGCTGTAGCATGCGCTTTCATAGACTCAAGTCTGATGAATCTGAGGAAGTAAACCAAATGTATGAACGCTCATGCTACAACTTCTTTTACACCGTTAGTCTCAGTGGTGCTACAAGGGCCCTCTGATACAATGTGAATCTACATATATGTTGCACAAATACACAAGTTCCTCAGCCTTGAACTGAATGTTGACATTTCATATCAGATGAAAAAGACCAGCTGCTGGCTGAGATGGACAAATTAGCAGCCCATTAATTGAAAAATTACTAAACGTTTTAAAAAAAGACTGGGAGTTATCCCTGATTTATATGAAGAAAAAAAGAAGGGAAGATTATGGCTGTGGATATTGAGTCCTAGAGCAATTTTGTTTAACAATTTAGAGCTGAAGTAAGATTAAAATAAGATAGCAGTAAGGAGAAATTATATATACTGAGCATTGCTATTTTCAGGCTTGGGAAGTGGGATGTCAACTATAGTTAATGTTAGTTGTGTTTAATTAATTGTGGTTATGTGTTTATTGTTTTGATTCTGTATAAGATCTGGTATGGGGGGATTATGGGGGGGGGGATGTAGTGTAGTGACATCTCTCCTCTAAATGCCTGCTTGGAGTCAGTAATGGGCTGGATGAGGGAAAACAGACTCAGCTTGAATCCAGAGAAAACGGAAGTGCTAGTGATAGGTTCTCCTGGCTCGGGGGGGGGGGGGATATTTGTCCACCTGTCCTGAACGGGGTCACGCTCCCCCTGAAGGACTCAGTTCGCAGTCTGGGGGTGCTTTTGGACTCGTCACTCCAGCTGACTTCTCAGGTGGATGTGACGGTCAGAAGCACCTGCTATCAGCTTCGGCTGATACGCCAGCTGCGACCCTACCTAGGTCGGGGGGACCTTGAAACAGTGGTACATGCCCTGGTAACCTCTCGGTTGGATTTCTGCAATGTGCTCTACATGGGGCAACCCTTGTACCAAACCTGGAAGCTTCAGTTAGTACAGAATATGGCAGCTAGGCTGGTCACTGGACGCTCCAGGGCCGACCATATAACATAACTTTTGTATGATCTCCATTGGCTGCCTGTTCGCTTCCGGGCACAATACAAGATGTTGGTTATAACCTATAAAGCCCTAAATGGCTTGGGCCCAGGGTACTTGGAGGACCGCCTCTCCCCATATAATCCGCCCCGCACACTCAGGTCATCTGGGAAGAGTTTATTGAGGATCCCTTCTACAAGATATAGGTCAACCTCTCAAAGGGCATTTTCCATCTTGGCCCTTGGGATCTGGAACACCCTCCCCGAGGAGCTCCGCACCGCCACCTCCCTGGATCTCTTTAAAAAGAGACTGAAGACCTTTTTGTTTCATCAAGCCTTCCCTGATGTTCCATGATATGTGTGGCCCCCCCATATGATTAACATCTTCGAGTATATTGCTGGCTTGGTTTAATGTTGATTTTATGTATACTGTGCACTGTTTTGTAAGTTTTAATTATCTATTGCAATTTTTATCTTGTATTGTATCGTTATTGCAATTGTTGATAGCCCTGTTTAAATATTTGAAGGGGTGTCATATTGAGGAGGGAGCAAACTTCTTTTCTGCTGCTCCAGAAACACAGAACAATGGATGCAAGCTTCAAGAAAAGAGATTCCACTTCAACATTAGGAGGAACTTCCTTACAGTAAGGGCCGTTCGACAGTGGAACACACTCCTTTCTCAGAGTGTAGTGGAGTCTCCCTTCTTGGAGGTCTTTAAACAGAGGCTGGATGGCCATCTGTCAGGAGTGTTTGGATTGTGTCTTCCTACAGGGTAGAAGATGGTTGGACTGGATAGTCCTGGGGGTCTATTTCAACTCAAGGATTTCATGATTCTATGACCTAGGGTCTGAACAGACTGCCCCTAAGGGGCATCCTGCAGCTGGATTGGGGCCATGGCAACTATATGCCTTAGCCCCGACCTGGCCTGCTCCTTTTTGTACCATGGAAAGGCGCTATAGTTGCTGGCGCCGTGGCTTTTTGGTGCTCCTTTAGATCTGCGTCTTCTGGACGTAGCGCCAGAAAAGCACAGTGATGCAGTCCACCATGCGGTGGGGCATGCAGCATCATGCCAGCATGGGGTGGAGTCGAGGCATATGTTGTGCAGATGCCACACCTCCACTCAGCCTTGATGTGAGCCTTTGTCGCTGGTCTGTATAGCCTCTTAGTGTGCGCACATTTTTGCATGTGTGAACTTTTGTAGAGTAAGTACCAAACTGTATAGATTTGCATCAATCCCCATAATGTGTGTGTGTATAAAGAGAGAGAGAGAGATTGAGAGAGAGAGAGAGAATCTTATTTTGAATAATTTTTGAACAGTGACATCACTAGGGTTGGTGTCACCCAGTGTGGTAACGCATGGCATCACCCCTAGGAAAGGGCTGCTGGGCAGTGTTGGAGGCAGTGACTGGCCTGCCTTCCCTTACCTTCCCTCCCCTGCCTTGTTCACATGCCCACTGCAACCCAGATGGACCCAGAAAGGGCTTCCAGGAGGGTGGTTGCGAACTGCTCTGCCCACCATTCCCTTTCCACTCTACTGCCTTGTTCACCCACCTGCCCACCACCTGACCAGACCTAGAAAGTGCTGCTGGGGTGTTGATGGCCCCCTCCATTCCCTTTCCTACCGCTGCCTTGCCAAATGCAGAAAGGGCTTCCAGAGGGTGGTGGCAGACTGCCCCACCTTAGTTTCCTCCCACTGTGGCCCAGCCCCTTAGTCACCCAACGCCCAGCTAGACCCAGAAAGAATGGTGAAGGGTTGGTAGTGGCAGAAGACGTGACTTGTCCTCTCTCCTCTGGCTCTTCTCTTGCTTCCTTGCCCAGGCAAACACAGAAAGATCCAGGGAAGTGGCTTTAGCAAAAGTATGGTTCAGGCTGCATTTTGCACTGTATGCCTTGCTTATCTTGTTAGAGAATGGGTCAAGGAAAAGTTCTCCCTGCATCTGGATGGTACAGGGAGGTGGAGGAATTACATTCCATGTGCCAAAAGATAAGACGTTCCAGCACATCTCAGCATGGGAATGCCTTCTGGCCCAGACCTTTTAGGTGGGATGATGTGATGCTTTTCTAGAAGCTTCTGTAGAAAGAAAAAGATATATAAGATGCTGTTAAACAAAGGCTTTTGCTTCTCAGCTGCTTGCAGCCCTGGGCAGCCAGTGTATATGTACATTTGGTTTCTTTCCTTTTTACATATTAACTTGTCTGAGAAGCTAGAATGTGTATGCATGCTCTGTGTTTCTTTTATTTGGCATGCTTAAATAAACCAGCCTCTTCCTCATCTATGCCCCTCCTTCCCGCCTCCTTTTGCAGAGGTCTCTTGGCTGACAGTGGAGGGTGGTAGTGGCAGGGGTGTGAGACGGATGATGAGCAACTGCCCCCTTGTTTTCAGATATTCAAAAATGATGTCACCCTTTGGATGTCTAAACTCTATTTCTGAAAGCTCACCTGAAATTCTAAAACTCTGCAATGTTAGAAACTTGAGGACTGAAGGAAACATTCATGAGGAGGGGGCAGAATTCTGATTAGAGACAATGCCCTCGTTTTGTTTCCCCCTGAAGTTATTGCTCTGATATACCCCCATTCCTCTGCTTTTGCTTCATAACAAGAAGCCTGAGAGAGCAGCTCAGAGTGATTCCTTTTTTGACAAGGAGGCTGTTAAATCTCATCCACAAACAAGTCGGAACAGTCAACATTTTCTTGCTAATAGCTTTGTTGGTTTTGCAGAGGTATTGCTGAGGCTTGCATCTCCCTTCCCTTTACTTTTTATTTACTGAACTGCTCTACCTCCAGATTAACTCACTTCTGTTCACCCTTTATTTGTTGTAGGCCAGATACTAAATCTCAACTAGGCTCAGTGGAATGCTTAGAGCAGGAAAGAAATGGAAAGAAAGAAGAAAGATTGGAAGAAAGAAAAACCCTGTGCAGGTTGCAAGGAGAAGAAACCCTTGAAAATGGCTATAGCATTTTGAATGTTTCTCTTTTAAATGCATGAAAAAAGATAGTGTTCTGGAAAGGCTGTTAATTGCAAAAACCCACAAAACTGTGCACTTTTTCACTCTATCACTGGGTGGCAATTTGCTTCAAGAGCGGGCAGCTCTCCGGAATAGTCATTCAAGGAAACGACCAATTTGGAGCTCAACTCCAGTTCAGTTTATTAGTACAACTGAAAAGACCGAGCTGGCAAGGACGACTGTAATTTCTGGCCCCGCGATGGCCCTAGACACAGTATGGAAGAGTGGCTGAATTGCAAAAGGAAAATAAACAGGTGGTTGAATTGCAAAAAGAAAATAACCCAGAAGCGGAGCCTGGAAGTAATGGTTGCAAGTACCTGGAACTATTCACTTGGGCAGTACCGGGGGTGAACCAAAGCCACGTTTTAAACAATGGCTGGAATCTTGTCTGTCAATCTCAACCTTTGCAAATCCAATTAATCCATAACTGAATGGTAAGTCAACATGTAAGTAAATCTCACTGATTCAACTGATTCAACGAGCCCACTTTTATTGGGAGCCAGTGTGGTGCAGTGGTTTGAGCAGTGAGCTAGGATTCTGGGACAACATCTTACAAATCAGTCATGGAAACCCACTGGAAGACCTTGGGCAAGTCACACACTCTCTCAGCCTCAGATGAAGGCAAGGGCAAAACCACTCTGAAGAAAACATGCCAAGGAAACCCTGTCACGCGTTCACAACCATACTTCAAATTCAGAAATACTATGACATGGATGATGCATACTTTCATATTTAACAATATATCTATATACTTGAGGATTTTCTCCAATTCTTTTGTAGCTTCAATAAGGTATAGGTTAAGCCTTTGTGTTCAGGATTGTCATGACTCACAGCCTGAGTCTTCCAACAACAGAAATGACCAGCCTTGCAGGGCAGATTTGTGGACTTGTTAGCTTGAAACCTACTGGGTCAGCTCAAGCACAGAAGACCCACTGCATCCCTGACTGAATGGTGGGATAATGGGGCTTCTCCTATTATCTGGGCAGTACAGCTTATAGCCTTCTTTCTAGGTAACAAAAGATTGATCAGGTGATTGTGTTAAGTTGTATTTGTTGTGGGTCAGCCTCACAACAGTTCACAGGTCATGAGAGATAACTGCCCAATGAGACAGACAGCCTGGGAGAAACTTCCAAATACTCCAAGGGAAGTGATATAAAAGATGTCCATGAGGTGAGAGTCTTTCATAGGATAAAAGAACAGGGATGCTTTGAGACAAGGGGCTCTGTCCCACCTTGGAAGGAGCTCCAGATTCTGATCTACCTTCATGAACATGAAGGACTGCAAATCTCATCTGCATTGTGAGTAGCTAAGAGCTGTTTCGCCAGCTTGTGTCAAGGCTTGGGGTATTTTACTGACTTGGCTGAAGTTGATCTAGAACCAGGGATTCCTAAATGTTGATCTTCCAAGTGTTTTAGACTTCAGTCCCCAAAAGCTCCAACCAGCTTGGTCAACAGTCAGGAATTCTGGAAGCTGAAGTCCAAAACATCTGGAGGACCAAAGTTTTGGAATCACTGAGTCAAAGTAATTTGTAATGTCTAACTTTCCTAAATTGATTGAAGGGAGGGTGGCCCTTCATGAAGAGAGATGCCTTTTGCTAATGGAGATTTCTTGCTTCGCATAAAACCTTCCCTTTTAAAGTATTTCTTCTCTCTCACACTCCTTTCATGTGCCTTTGCTTGGTTTCATCTCTTCACCTGGGTTGGGGCATTGGGGGCAAGAGGGAGGAGGAAAGTTTCCAAAACATCGGAGGTGGAAGCTCAGTGCAGAGGAATCCCCGCAGCATCCATGATGTTGCTACACAAGGGGAATCCAAGTGAATGGGTTAAAATGGTGCCCTCAGTGGGTCCCCCTTCTCTCCGGGCAGAAAGACAAGGCTATCGCATGGAGTGCTGATTTAACACTGAGGTCCAGAACACACTGCAGAAATAAGACCGTTTGGGACCACTTTAACTGCCCTGGCTCAATGCTAGGGAATTCTGGGAACTGGACTATTGTGAGACACTATCAGAGAGCTCTGGTGCTACAATCAACTATAATTCCCAGGATTCCCTAGCACTGAGCCAGGGCGGTTAAAGCAGTTTCAGAGTGGATTATTTCTGCAGTGTGTTTTGGGCCATGGATAAATCCAACTGATTCAATGAATCTATTCTTCATGGGGGTGTACATGAGATTCAGGCTGTTGTTGCTATTATTTCTCTATCATTTTTATATCATCATATCTCCTGAAGACATTTCTGGAGAACCTAAAAGCTTATACCACTTATGTATCACTTTTGCAACACTTCAGTCTCACTAATAAAAGGTATTATCCATCTCTGACTTCTGTGTTTTACTCAGCTATGCCTATGGGAACGTGTTAATGCTTGCTCTGCATTAAATCATTTTTTAAAAAAAGAAAAAAGAAGAAAGATTACTGAATTCATAGGAGAAATTTGTCTGATTATTTGACAGGACAAATTTTTGAAATGTATCCCCCCCCCCCCCCCCCCAAATCCTCATAACAAAATGAGCTCCGCAGTTCTTTGTGAAATGTGATCTGTGGAATGTGAAATGAATTCTTCCCTAAGGACTGGAGTGATTTGTAATCCAGAAATGGGAGCGTGTGTCTTATACAGGATGTTATACAAAAACATTTTAGTGGGGAAATGAGTGCACACATTCACACTGTTGTTTGCCAACAAGTCAGGTGCAGTGTGTGGTAATGCTATGAGTAAGAGATTGCCATGAGATCCTCTTGTTATTAATAGCCCTGCTCAGGTCTTGTAACTCAGAGTAGCTGTCGCTTCTGTGATTTAATCATAGAGTCGTAGAATCATGGAGTTGGAAGAGACCCCCAGGCCATCTACTCCAACCCTATTTTGCCAGACAGGGATACACAATTGAATCAATCTGTTGAAAAACTTCCAGAAAAGGACTCAAGAGAACATGTTCCACTGTTGAACAGCTCTTACCCTGAAGAAGTCCTTCCTAACATTGAGGTGGCATCTCTTTTCCTGGAGCTTGAATACATTGCTCCAGATCCTATTCTCTGGAGCAGCAGAAAACAAGCATGCTCCATCCTCAATATGACATGCTTTCAAATATTTAAACATGACCATCATATCATCCCTTATCTTCTCTTCTCTGAGCTAAACATAACAGCTCTTAAGATGCTCCACAGGGCTTGATGGTTTCCAGACTTTTTACCATGTTGGTTGTCCTCCTCTGGACTTGTCAACATCCTCCTTGAGCTGTTGTGCCCAGAACTGGATGCAGGATTCCATGTGAGCCCTGATCAAGGCAGAATAGAGTGGCACTGCCCTTGATCTAGACATTACATGATTTGTTATTTATGTAGCCTAGAATCATATTGGATCATATTTAGAATGGAGACACCATGGAGCCACACCTGGCAGATTGATCCAGATTAATCACAGCATGAGAATCATTCACATCCCTTGGTATCAATGTTATGTGATAGACCTCTTTTAGCAGATGCAATGCGTTGATTCAGAGGAGTAGAGAGATACATCAGAGCCCCAGGGAAAACACAGCTGTAGGACCCTCTACCAGCAAACATTAGATAACACTTAGTATTTCAATATATGGCACATCAACATGATAAAGGCTTTGTAAAGTTTAGCATGCAGTAGTTAATACTGATAAGTTCATTAATTACCATTAATAACAGTTTGCCAATCTAGCAAATCAGCACTTGTGGTTATTATTAATTAATTTATCGCCTCCACTTCATCTACTTTAATAGAATATTTTACTATCTCAGGAAAGTCATCTTAGTATCTATAAATGTTATTTCTAGTACTAAAATTAAGAGCAAAATGGTGAAACATTTGCATAATTCAACTAAAAAAGTCCTTTATGAGAATAATTAATGACTCATCTGATTCTGAAACAGTTCATCAACTCAGAGGCTTTCATTTTGCTGAACTTATCTGTTACGTTGTCAAAAGTAACCCAGAAAGTTACATTTTTGGTGAAAGCATAAACATCTGGATAAACAATGCTTACCCTGTGGGAGAACTTGGATGCCCATCTGCAATCCTGATGGTGTTTTACACTTGTGTAAGTCCCCAAAAGAAGTTGATGGGCATTTTTTAAAATTGAGGAATGGCTACTCTAGATTTTGGAAGTAGAGTTATGCATGCTGTACCATTGTGAATCTCCACTGTGCACTGTTGTACATGGATGTGTATATGTACTTCATAGGGATGCAAACTGCTCTTCAGGTGTGCAAGATTTTACCAACAATGTGACACTGTACAACCATTGAGTAACTTCATGAATATAAAGGTTCACTCCATCTCATCAACTGGCCAACAATATGTAAAACTAAGTGAACATTTTAGATCAAGATCTTATTCACTGCTTGTGTGGCAAAATGTCCACCAATGTAGATATGCTGCAGGAGCTGGATTGTGCTGTTGCACAACTAATTGCACAATCTACCATATGGTCATAGCCCTCTCATTGTGCACCAGTCACTCCAACACCAGACTCACCACTAAGGACTGTACTTGCTGAACCTTCCAGTTAAGGGCACCAGTTGCCCAAAGGCTTACATCAATGTAACAGGGGTTTCATGACCTTGAATACGATGCCACTGTTATGTCATCTTCATGAAACACCAACTAATAGTGCAACGAGATTTACACCACTGAAAACTCACATCAGGATTCGGAAAACTCACATTCGGACTTTATCACAAGTGGCTTTAAACTGCTATTGAAGATGAAAAATAACACCTTTGGTAATACTTAATCGAACAATTCTTTCTCTGTCTCATCACTACCTTGCCCTCAAAGCATTGTCTGAGTGCCCCTTGTCATTGCCAGGGAAAGCTTGTCAATAAGATTCCCAAAGATGCTCCTGTAGAGTCGAAGGCTTTTGTGGCCGGCATCTATATTTTTTGGTGTTTTTTTTGGGCTATGTGGCCATGTTCTAGAAGAGTTTCTTCCTGGCGTTTCGCCTGCATCTTCAGAGGATGCCAGCCACAGATGCTGGTGAAACATCAGGAAGGAACTCTTCTAGAACATGGCCACAGAGCCTGAAAAACCCACAAAAACCTATGCTCCTTTAGGTGTAGCCCTTAGGTGTAATACATTTCGCAGTTCCAGTATGGAGCAGTCATATAGAGTCAGTGTTTCCTCTTCTCCCAATGTCTCTACTCTCCTTGACTATTCCAGAGCAGACTGATTTCTTTTCTTTTCCTTTTTTCAGTATTTATTTAGGCAAGCATTTTGGAATAGTTTGCATATGTTAAATAGTCAATGGCAGTTTAATTGTTTGTATGCATTAATGAATATATGTTGCCCTTTTATTTATGTTTAAAATCAGTTTCAATTGGATCAATCAATATGTTGCCCTTTTATTTATGTTTAAAATCATTTTCAGTTGGATCAATCAATTTTATCATTTACCAAATTAGTGTGTGCATGGATCTAATTTACTGCTAAAAATCAATTTTATCTGCAAATATAAGCTGTTCTTGGAAATAAAGTAATGAACTGTCATTTCAGAACCATGTGTGTTAGAAGCTTTACCAATAAAATATTCTGTCTTCAGCACTGAAAAATAAACAGATAAATAAATTAAAAAATAAGAAAGATAGACAAACAGATTGGACTAGGCAACGTGTTGCGATTTTCTATGTAGACTTCCCATTGCTATTTCAAAATTTGTCTGGGGGATTCTGGGAGGTGTTGTCCACAAACACCACTTTCCCAAGCACTGATGCTGCCATAGTTGGGCACAGGTGGCCACTGCTTTGAACCTAGGACTGTCACACTGAGACTCAGGCACAGATGTGAAATGTAATGTCTCTGCCAGACCTTCAGATACTTTGCTGAAATCAGGAAATGGAGCAGAACAGCTGATGGTGAAGGTATTTATTTACAGATGCAGGAACAGAACAGAGGTTTAGGATGTAAGTACAACAGTCTCTTCCTCCTCCTTAGTAGCTCAAAGCAATAGAGCTATACAGAACTCTCTTGTATACTCACTATGCACACAGCAACTGCACTGACTCTCTTCACAACTCTTTCTCAATAACCCACTACTACTGACTCTCATATGTTTACACTTAGGTGGGACTTATATACCCTTGTCTGATGCAATCTCAGTGCATTGTTGCTCATACATTACATCATATTGGCAGCTAAAAAGGCCAATGCTATTTTAGGCTGTGTCAAAGTATAATGTCTAGATCAAGGAAAGTAATAGTGCCGCTCTATTCTGCTTTGTTGTTGTTGTTGTTATTGTTATTTATATAGCGCTGTAGATTTTCACAGTGCTGTACATAAAACAATAAATATAAAAGAGTAAACCTGCCTATGGCGTACAATCTAAGAAATAATAGGATAATACATATAAAATACATAGCAATACAGGAAATGGTACAATAAAACAGGCAACAAACAGCTTTGGTCAGGCTTCACCTGGAATAATACTGTGTCCAGTTCTGGGCCCCACAATGCAAAAAAGGATGTTGACAAGCTGGAGCGTGTCCGAAGGAGGGCGTAATGGTGAAGGGCCTAGAAACCATGTCTTATGAGGAAAGGCTTAGAGAGCTGGGTATGTTTATCCTGGAGAAGAGACTGTTAAGAGGTGATATGACAGCCCTGTGGAAGCAGGGATGTCACACTGAGGATGGAGCAAACTTATTTTCTGCTGCTGCAGAGAACAGAACACAGAACAATGGATGTAAGCTACAGGTAAAGAGTTTCAAGCTCAACATTAGGAGGAACCTCTTGACAGTAAGGGCTGTTTGACAGTGGAACATACTCCCTCAGAGATTGTGGTGGAGTCTCCTTCCTTGGAGGTCTTTAAACAGAGGCTGGATGGCCACCTGTCAGGGATGCTTTGATTGAGAGTTCCTGCATGGCAGAATGGGGTTGGACTGGATGGCCCTTAGGGTCTCTTCCAACTCTATGATTCTATGATGTTTCTTAGTTATATACACACAGGTGTATTCCAATACGCAATCAAGTGTCTGGCCTCCTGAAGGACATTTGTCTGTAGATGTCCTGGCCTTGTCACACAAACCATACCCACTTCATGCCAGTGCAGTTTAGCGTTCTAATTTCACCTTATAAAATGGTGACAAGGACTCCATTTTTGATGCCCTTTGATGTCATCAACTTTCATGGCTCCATCCCATGGATGCCTGGTATTCAAAGTTTTCTAGTGCTGTGCTTCTGAGAGGTTCCACTGAACATTTCTCCCAAACTACATATCCCAGGATTCCATTGGATGGAGCCGTGGCCCTTCAGGTGGTACTGGACAGTACAGCTGAACAGCATGGAGAAACCCCAAAGACATCCAGAATAAATCAAGGGCAAGGAAGTGCAGAGAGGGTGGGGCAATTTTCATGCCACTTTCAGTTTAGATTTTGTGTAAATCCAATTCCACTTTAGAATTTGAGGCCTTTATCCTTTTTTTGGGGCTGGAAGGAAGGAAATGCTCCATTTGCTTTGATTTTGAACTATTTGGGGGGGAGGTGTGTGAAAAAAAAATCCCCTAAAAATCTGGGAGGGTCCGGTGGCTTTGGGGGGAGGCTTCAGGGGGACCCCAGGGGCCACACACTGGGACCCCATGAGCTCCATGCCACCCAGAGGACACACTTTGCTCACTTTTGCTCTACAACACCCAGATATTTCATCTTCACTTTCTCCTGAATTTTTGGCTAGCTTTTCCTGTCTGGTAATGTTCCTCTTAACAACCTCCTCAGGTTTAAAACCTCTGCAGTCAGCTCCAGTAAAACTATTCATCATATACCACTTCTTTTAGCTTTCATTTTGGCTCAAGTGCTTTCAGACAAGACTAGATGGAATGTCGCTTTCTTAGCTGGAAAATTAAGGAAATCAAAGCGATGCTCCAGTTTTGGGACTGCAAAGACCCAAGGTCTCTCTTTCTGTTACTGGAGTCCATGCTTCTTCTTCTTCTTGTTGTTATGCACCTTCAAGTCATTTCCAACTTGGCTAATGCTTTCCCTTTCTGTCTTGTCCCATTCTGTGTCAAATTGTGTTTTGCAGTTGACAAAATAGAATCATAGAATCATAGCAACATAGAGCATTTATGATTGCTCTGCAACAACCTTCTTCAAAATAGTGCCCTCATAATGCATCACATTGGACTATAATTCCCATTTCCCCCTGCCAGCTTGACAAACAATAGGAATTATAGTCCAATGCAAGGCTAGCAATGATTGCTCTACAGAGGGTCTTATTCTAATAGGAGTAACTGAAGAAAACGTCAGTCCTCAGCTTGTTGTTTTAAAGAGGAGGGGAAGACAATTTATCTCACATGAATTAGTTACATTCAAGAACTCAGTTCTTTAACCCATAACCTTTTGTAACCCAAGTAATTCTGGAATTTTAAAGGCAACTGGATATTTGGGTTTGTGTTGTTGCTGTGTGCCTTGATATCATTTCCAACATACAGTGACCTTAAGGTGAAGCTATCTCAGGGTTTTCTTGGCAAGATTTGTTCAGAGGAGGTTTGCCATTGCCTTCCTCTGAAGCTGAGAGAGTGTGAGTTGACCAAGTTCATCCCGTGGGCTTTGTGGTTGAGCTGGGAATTGAAAACTGGTCTGCAGAATCATAGTCCAACACTCAAACCACTATACTGTGCTGCATCTCCATGTATCCCCTTGTTATTATTAGTACAGTTGCCATGTCTCGCCTGCGTTGCTCACAGGATGCGCATGGCCATGCTTTAGAACTGATGGTGGAGGGGCGCTTTTCTTCCCCACCTTTGCATTAATGAGATTATAGCAGCAGATGCATTTAGAAACTACCAGATGGCATCTGAGCTTTGGGAATATCTCTGTTCTTTGATGACTTTCTTGTCTTTGGAGGAATGGGAGATGCTGGGGCTTTGATAACACGACGGGGAAAAGCTGTTTCCAGCCTTGCAGCATAATCTACAAAGTCCCTCGGCTGGAGTCGTACAAGTGTCTTCATCATGCGCCCACCTTGGTTAATCCTTGCTACCCACAGGAAAAGAAGAAAGGTGTAATAGTAAAGCACTTAAAAACTTCCCCGTTATTAATCAGATTACTGTGCAATGATGGAGGATGTATTGGAACATCACTGAGTTGGAGGAGATCCCAAGGGCCAACTAGCCCAGTCTTCTTAGGTGGATAGCCAACTTGTATTTAAAAACAGGGCTGGAGTCCTGTTTGTTAGTTTTGTATAGAGTAGAGCCATTAAATCATTTGATGAATGGTAAGTCGGCAGGTAGAGAAATTCAAATGATTTGCTGGTTTTACTCTAGTTAGGATTTAGGATCATGTATATGTATGACACCTTTATAGAAATTATAACATTAGGGTTTAAGATCATGTATTTGTACAACACCTTTATAAAAATTAAAATTTCACATGTTGTGCAACTGCAAATGAAAAGCCTAGTGAACAATGGTTTTAAGTTTAATTTATCAAATAAGTTAACACAGAAACACAGAAACAGCAACAGGTGGTACTACACTCCATTGAGATTAAGTTGTATTTCAACAAATATGAGTCTCCTCAACTGGAAATGCTTTCATACTGTGTGAGCATGGGAATACACACACACACACACACACACTGTGTGAGCATGGGAATGCAGGAGTGATTTGCGTGTGTTAGCCTCCCAGGCTGAGGCCGGCCATCAGCACAGAATAATACACATGCCAATCCCTCCTGCCTTTCCAGGCTCACACAGTATATATAGACCCACTTTTTTCCAGGCAAGCATTCTCTGAAGATGCCAGCCACGACAGGAAGAAAATCTTCTAGAACATGGCACAGAGACCGAAAAACCCACTAAAAACTGTGTGTATGTGTCTGTATGCATTTTACTATTTAATGAAACTTGGTGACTGTTTCTTGTGTATTCCAACAGCAACACAATTAATCATCCCTCATCATTCATAGTAACCTGGTTATCTGTTTGATTAATTTAAATATGACAGCTACTTGCTTTCTTCTAATCCATTGTTCAATGTCAAACTTGTGGTTTTTCTCTCTTGTTCCTGTTCACTTATTCTTTGTGCCTCTGTGTTTCTATTGTTACCTTTTCATTCAACAAAATGTAGTCATAAATGACTGATAGAGTATTTATTTTTAAAAAAGCAGAAAGAAATGTACAATTAAGCACATCAAGTGTCTTGGATGAATTTCTATGGGTCGCCTTATAGGGTCTGACCCCTACAATGACACCCCAACTGGAACACTCTGATTAAATCAATGGTTGAATGGTAAGTCAATAAATAAATGAATCCTATTGATTCAATGGATCCACACTAACTGAGATTAAGTTGTATCAATAAGTTGTCTCAATCCAGGCCTATGCACCGAGAACACCAGAAATAAGTATGCAATTACGAATGTCAACAGACTAGAATAAAATTTGTTGGTTTCTTTACAGACAAGTGGTTTGTCTCATGTATCCTTTAACTACTGCAGCAGTGGCCCTTCAGGTTTTTGGACTTTAGCTCCCAGAATCCCAGACCATTGGTCAAAATGGCTGAAGTCCTAAACACCTGAAGAACCAGAATGTGGAAAGATTCTGTACACCTTTGCGACTAACTGAAAGAAAGACGTTTGCAGCATGAGCTTTCATAAACTGAAGTCTACTTACTCAGATGCATTAAATGCATCTGAGGAAGTAGTCTTAAGTCTGCAAAAGCTCATGCTGCCAACGTCTTTCTTTCCGTTAGTCTCAAAGGTGCTACAAAATCTCTCTACATTCTGATTCTGCAGACTAACGGGGGAATATCTTTGAATTCTACCACTGAAAGACCCGAGTTTGGGAATCACTGCACTACAAGTAGATGGATTACATCAAGGAAGCTGCTCAGAATTTGCAAGACCTGAATAGGTCAGGTAACAAACAGGGATCTCGATGTTTTTTTATTCATAGGGCTACCATAAGTCAAAATTGACTTGATGGCATGTAACAACAAATGTTTACTCATTTACATAACACATAAAAGCTTAACTTCCACACATACGACATATTCTTTGTTTCCTAAAACCACTTTCTTTCATTGGTTTATGCCTTTAGGGCAGGGGTGAGCAACTGTAAAAGGCTAGAGGGGCCACATAGGTCCCCCAGGAGGCACTCCTCACTGCACTGACCTTTGCCAAAATATCAAACGCAAAAGGATTTTTGCCCTCAAATGCCTTTTGGGGAGGCATTCTCCCTAAGGTTTTGAGCCTTCTTGGGCCTCCATACCCTTTAGAGGTCATTTGAGGAAATGCGAGAGGGCAGCAGGGAGAGGGAGATAGTTGATTTGAACTATCTTCATATCTTCATATTTCCCAGCTTATACATCCTACAAATTGTTCCTTTTTAAAGAATAATCAGACTTCATGAATTGCCATTCTAGACAAATAGCCAAATGATGATCTAGTTACTCTGTTCACCTTCTGCACTGCTAGAGAAATGATGAAAAGGAAACATTCATCAAGGTGCCCCGGGAACATCTGTGATGCGCAGCTCAGTCAAGGAAGATAATGGGAGAAGAGAGACACATCACCCAGCAATAATGAGTGGCTCACAAGGATGGATGCTTGGTGGGGGCTTGTGGAATGAAGTCACACCTTTCCATGCCCCTGTGTCCCTTTCACGCCCAGATGAAGACATAAGGGCCACTGGATCCAACCCTTTCCTAGCTGATGGGAAGTGAGTCCAGGGCTCAGCAGACTGACTGACCATCATCTGTCTGAGAAAGCACTTCACTAAGTCATGCAGGCATTGACTTTAAAGGTCCACATCTTTGCTTATTCTTGCATGAAAAGTAAAGAATTTCAAGAATTTTCTATGCGCAGGTGAAATTCTGAGAGTTGTTCCCCATGGGGATTGCACATTTGCTTTTCGTTTTTTCTCTTGGGATTTTTTTTGCACAAACAGAAAACACATTGTAATAATAATGTAATAAAATTTATTCGGTCATTGACCAGTATATAAAAACACATTGTTTTCTGTGCAAAGCATTCTTGTATTCTGTGCAATGATTGCTCTACAGAGGGTCTTATTCTAATTCTTATTCTAATAGGTCCCCAGCTTATTGTTTTAAAAAAGAGGAGAAGACAATTTAACTCACATTAATTAGTTACTTTCTAGAACTTAGTTTTTTAATCTATAACCTTTCTGGAGTCTTGAGGGCCACTAGATATTTGAGGTTGTGTTGCTGTTGTTGTGTGTCTTGATGCCATTTCTCACTTATGACATCCTAAGGCAACCCTATCACAGGGTTTTCTTGGCAATATTAGTTCAGAGGGGGTTTGCCCTTCCCTTCCTCTGAGGCTGAGAGCGTGTGACTTGTCTAAGGTCATACAATGGTTTTCCTTGGCTGAGTGGGAATTTGAACCCAGGTCTTCAGAGTTGTAGTCCAGTGCTCAAACAACTACACCACTCTAGCCCTCAATATTTGTGGTACGGTTTGCATAAAATAGTTGTAAGGCTATTTTCTCTTTTTAAAAAGAAGCTGGTTCTTTTCTAGAAATCAGTTCTTTTACTCATAAACTGTTCTAACCTGAATAATTCTGGGACCTTGAGAGCAGAACTGCAGCTTTTCCACGCTGCATAATAAAGCAGTTTGAAACCACTTTAACTGTCATGGCTGCATCCTGTGGAATTCTGGGACTTGTAGTTTGGGGAGGCATTCATTCTGCCTGATCTGTCAGAGAGGTCTGCCGCCTCTGTTGTTGAAGTTGTTGTGTGTCTTCGTTTCTGACTTATGGTGACCCTAAGGCAACCCTATCATGGGGTTTTCTTGGCAAGATTTGTTCACAGGAGGTTTGCCATTGCCCTCCTCTGAGGCTGAGAGAGTGTTACTCGCCCGAGGTCAGCCAGTGGTTGAGCTGGCAATTGAACCATAATCTCCAGAATCTAACAGAGTCCAATACTCAAAGCCATATACCAGGAGTAGGCAACCTTTTTGAGCCGGGGGCCGGGTTGGTGTCCCCCAGACAACGGGGGGGGGGGGGGGGAGAGCCAAAAAATAAATAATTAAATAATTAAATAATATAGGGCAACATTTTCAAATGTAGGACACATTTTTAAAAATGGAGGACATGCAAAAAACATTGATTATTTTTTAAAAATGTTAATATAAATGCATGTTTCTTAGGCATGATCAAAATGGAGGACATTTGGCCATTATTCCTAGACAGATGGCAGAAATGTACTTCCCTTTCTGGCCAACCCCCCCTCCCCCCATTCCAAACAGCACATTGGGGCATTGAACATGGCTTTACTTAAGATGGCCTCTTGCATATTTCAGAGGCTTATTGCATAACCAAACTCTTTGGGTTTCACACTGAACATGGGTTCACATGGCTATGCATATTGAACATGTCAAGGTGGTTTCACAGTTCTTGCACCAAGTATACTTCTCAGAAGTGTGTACTTGGTCAAGGGACTGTGGTTTTTCTTCACTGCGCATGAGTTTGTAAAAATCACAGCAATTTACATTGGCCGTGCCTCTGAAGCTGGCTCACATCAATATCACCATCACCATCATCATCATCATCATCATCATCATCATCATCATCATTGTTAAAACAAAGCAGACATGTAAAAATGGAATAGAAATCTTCCTCCTCCTCCTGCTCCTCTTCTTCTTCTTCCTCTTCCTCCTCCTCCTGCTCCTTCCTTCCTCCTCCTCCTCCCCGCACACCTGCGCTGGAGCCATTGGCCGGTCCCAATGACTCAGCGGGCCACGCGCCTGTGCTGGAGGCCAATGGCCCCGCGCGCCTGCGCTGGAGGCCAATGGCCCTGCGTGCCTGCGCTAGAGGCCCCGCGCACTTCCGTGACAGGCCAAAGGCCCCGCGGGGCCTTTGGCGGCGGCAGTCGGCAGCAGGACCGAGCTGGGGCCGGTCCCAATGGCTCAGCGGGCCGCATGTGGCCCACGGGCCATAGGTTGCCGACCCCTGCCATATACCATGTGCCTCATGAAACAACAAATCCCAGGAATCTGTAAGACAGAATCAAGGCTGTTAATGTGATGTCAAACTGCTTTAATTCTGCAGTGTGAATACACCCCCTGGTGTCTTCCCCCCCTGCATATCCAGGAGTATCATCTCCAGAAGGAACTGGGAGGATGGTGTTCATTCCCAGTTGTCATCCTGGGAGTTTGAGCTTGCAGTTCCTCCTGCCTTTTGCACTCTTCTCTGAGTCATGGCCCAGTGCCCTTGTCCTAGAAACCCTGTAATAAGTAAACTGGCAGAGCCAGAGAGCACAAACTAAGCCAAAAAATAGAAATTGCCATCAGGAGGAGGAGAGGTACGGGAAGAAATTGCCACTTAAGCACATGCAGTTTTACAGATTAACAAGAAGGGCTTAAAGGGATGGGGGAAGCGAAAAGCAGAGATTGATGTTGAAGGCTTTGCAAAAGCTCTAAAGTGAGCAAAGAACATGCCAGCTCTCTGCAAAGGATCAAAGCCCCTCCAGAAAGAAGCAGATCTTTCGTAATGTTACCTGCCTTGGCAAGAAATCTCCCAAGGGGTACTGAAAGCACGTTCTGGCTCTTCTTGGGCTTCTTGGCTCTTTCCAACCCTCCTGAGGAATAACTCTTTTCACAAGCCTTTTGGGGCCTTTGTGTCCTCAGAGAACTCCGGAGGTCAGGAGCGTCAAGAGCGGAGTGCGAGGAGTGCGGATCGCAGCAGGCAGAGTGACCAGATGCCATCACCACAAAGGAGGACAAGGCATCACAACATATAAGACAGTCATGAAAAATGTAGGACATTACAAAATAAAAGCTAAAAACATTAAAATATTCATTTCATATTACTTATTTATAGCTATGTTATTTATACTGTATTTTATTATGTAAAAGGTTGTATTTTTCGGATGCCCTTACCGCCATTAAAATGCCTTGTTGGGTTGCAATATACTTATAGAACTCTGAGCAAAACAATGTTTAAAATTATACTTTACTAGCAACAAACCTTTGACTGACTCTCCATTTAAATTACAGTGGGTCCCCATGGTATCAGCTGGCGTTTGGTTCCAGGATCCCCCATGGATAACAAAATCTGTGGATGCTCAAGTCCCATTATATTGTTGTATTTACGGTATTTATACCATGCCCTTTAGCCCTAAAAGCTCTCAGAGCGGCTTACAATTATTATTATTATTATTATTATTATTATTATTATATGCAATGGCACAGCAAAATGGTGCCTCTTATATAGAATGACAAAATCCAGGTTTGCTTATTAGAATTTATATATTTTGGAGAATATTTTCAAGCTGTGGATGCTTGAATCCGTGGATAAAAAATCTGTGGATATAGAGGGCCAACTGTATTTCTTTCATTTGTCCATTGTGCTGAAATTAAGGCGAAAACCCTTTCAGCATTGGCAGTGTGTCCTGTGTCCCGGCTGGTGCGGACTCCCACCTTTTAGGATAACAGTAAACCTATTTGAGGATAGAATTCAGCAGGTCTTTTATAGTTCAGGCCAAAACCTGCAGTGGATTCATTACTCCACTGACATGGAAACCAACAGTGCCCCTTGGTGAGAATTCAAAAACTAAAAAACTGAGTTCCATCCAGGATTTGGGGCAGTTAATCCCACAGCTACAAATCATGCATCCAGGGGAATTCTGGGAGCTGTGGTCCAAATTAAAATAAAGAGAGGCTAAAATGGGTTCAAATAGTATAAAAGGATTTCAAACCATGCACATGTCCAAATTTGGGGCCAATTAGGCTCTTAAAATGGATTACAAATGGTTATGGCTATCTGAAAGATGTTGGCGGGTATCCTAGAATCATAGAATCATAGAGTTGGAAGAGGCCCCAAGGACTATCCAGTCAAATCCTCTGCCATGCAGGGATATACAATCCAAGCCCTCCCTTTGGCAGATGGCCATTCAGTCTCTGTTTAAAGACCTCCAAAGAAAGAGACTCCACCACAGAGGGAATATATTCCACTGTTGAACAGCCCTTACTGTCAAGAAGTTCCTCCTAATGTTGAGGTGGAATCTCTTTTCCTGTAGCTTGAATCCATTGAATCTTTCCTGTAGCTGGAATCTGTCTTAGTCTCTGTAGCAGAAGAAAACAAGCTTACTGCATCCTCAACATGACATCCCTTCCAATATTTAAATACGTCTAGATCCCTTAACCTTCTCTTCCTCAGACTAATATACCCACATCCCTTATAAGGTTTTTGATTTCAAGAACTTTCACCATTTTGGTCACCCTTCTTGGGAGACATTTCACCATGTCTATTTCTTTCTTGAATTGTGGTGCCCAGAACTGGTATTCCAGGTGACATCTGATCAAAGCAAAATAAAGAAGCTACTTTTTATTTTTGGTTGGGGGAGGGGATTTTATTTCACCTAGAAAATATTATGCAAATTAGGAATGGATATATAATGATATAATCATTTTGTATAATCAAAGTCAGGTCTACATCACACACTGACTTTCATCCTGAAATCTGGATGTACCCCATACTGTAGCAGCAGGGTTCTTATCTATCATGAGAATGAAATTAGAAATTGCCTCTCTGTTGCAGCATAAATTCAGCCCCTGCCCAATAACCAGAAGGCATCTCAAGCAGAATGAAGGCATGGGTGAGAAATCTGCAAGCCTTTCAATATTACAGGACTCTTAACTCCCATCCAGCCCAGAGTACCCTGGCTTTGGGCCCTACCTTCCCCTGTTACCCGGCCTTCCATTTCTACAATGGGGCAACTGTCCCACTGAGCTGCCTGGCGTGTCCACTTCAGTGGGTCTCTCACTTCTGGTGTCAGAACGAGGTGCCCAATGTCGATCTCATGGCTGGGCACCTTGTTCTGACCTCAGAGCATGCAACTAATAACAGCGGTGGACATGCTGGATGGCTCAGCAGGACGCTCATGCAGACAGCCACCCCTGCATAGAAACACAAGTCTCTGAATCTTATTTCCACACTACAGATGAGTGGTTAAAGTGGAGAGATAAGAACTGCCCACTTCATGGGTTTGTAGATGAGGAGATATTTGAACCTGGGGAATTTTTTAATTTATTTTTTTTTATTTTCCAATATAAACATAATTTACAAGTTAAAATAATTCTTGTTACACCTTGATTGTTAAACAGAGTCTAGATTTGTTACCTCCATCATTGATATTAATACCATACTGAAATATCGGTTTCCTAGTTACTTCTATTACTTCTCTCAGTCTTGACACTATACTCCTGTTCACACAGCCTACAGTTACATTGAATTGCTGTATCACTCTGCTGACTCACATTCAGCTTGTGGTCCACAAAGGCTCCTAGATCCCTCTTGCATGCACTGCTATTAAGCCAGTGTGATGTAGTGGTTTGAGTGTTGGACTATGGAGATCAAGGTTCAATTTCCAGCTCAGTCATGAAACCCACTGTGTGACCTTGGGCAAGTCACATTCTCTCAGCCACAGAGGAAGGCAATGGTAAACCTCTTCTGAACAAATCTTGCCAAGGAAAACCCATGATAGGTCCTTAGGTTCACCAGAGGTCACAAGCAACTTGAAAGCACACAACAACAACAACCTGTTAATGGTATCCACAGGTGTAGGTCAGCCTTACACCTATGTATGTCCTTTTTTGGTCAGTGTTGAGGTTGATATTCCCTTGCTCCCTCCGCACTGACCAAAGCCCCCACTCAGACGTACTGTAGAAGTGCTGCATGCACACCCCAAAGCCATTCTGTGCCTGGTGGGAGTGGTGGGAGATGGGAGAATTCCTCTGCCCATAGCCAGATACATAATATTTCTGTAGCCAAACACAAAATGATGACATCTTCCTCTGAGACCTCTGGAGGATCACAGCAGACTTGGAGGATGGAGGATGTCATCATTTTGCATCTGGCTACAGGTCACAACCAGATGCTTCTCTGATCTCCTCCAGCTTTCATACCAGGCCCAGAAGGGTCATGGAGGGAGAGTTGAAGTGACTCTACAGAGGAGTGGGGATTGGAACTCAAGTCTCCCAGAGTCCTAATTAAACCCTCAAATCATTGCACCACACTGGCTCTCAATCAAGGCATATCAGAAATAAATAGCAGTGTTTTGCTGCCCTACAGAGGATAAACAGAAACAGAATGAGAAGAGGAGGGAGGCTGTTTGCCTGACGTCAGCTCCTGGATGAGAATGATCCCCCAGAGCAGATGTTGAGACTGAACAAATAAAACTCGCACATGATTGCCTTGTTACCGTTGGCCGACCAGAAGAGGAACAGTCCCCCTACCCCAGATCAATAAGACAGTCTTCCATGGTCATTTCATAGAAAAATTGCTCTCCAGATAGTGGGATGAGTGAGAGAAGGTTGGATGGTTTTGGTGGAATCATACGTCAGCACAATTCTAATTTCCCCACTATCGACTATAACTGGCGCTACAACCAGTGGGCCCATTTAATAACCATCTTTACACCTTGCTGGTTACTCAAGTGTGTTGTGTGCTCTTTTTTCATCTCTCCCCTGACCCAGCATAAAAGGTTTTCCATTTGTTAGTGGGAGGTGTTGTTTGTAATCGACACCTTGCTGTATTGTGAAAAAACTCTCCAGGTATCAGGTTTGCAGGGCACGTTGCAGTGGTGATGATTCCCAGAGCCTTGGTTATGCAGCCTCTTTGTATGCAGCAAAGCTTCACACCTTAACAGCTTCATCTAAAGACAAGATATTGATGGATGCATGAATGACTCTGAAAAGCCAGGAGACAGGAAGAGAGAGAGTTCGGAAGAGACCCTCAACTGTAGAAACAAATCAGGCAAAGGGTTAAGCCACTGTTTCTCAGGCCTTTTAAACTACCTGGCCCTCCTCAAATTTATTCTGATGCCCGCCAACAGTTGCCAGCTTCCCCTGACTCCATGCTAATCATCTGTTTTCCACAAGAGGTGTGGCAGGTGTTTTTGCATGTAGCTGAGCATATATATATCCTACTGATATATGCACTGTGTGCATTTAATAAAATCATATAGAATCACAGAGTTGGAAGAGACCCAAAGGTCCATCCAATCCAATCCCATTCTGACATGCAAGAAGACACCATCAAAGCACTCCGGGTGATAGATGGCCATCCAGCCTCTGTTAAAAACAGCCTCCGAAGAAGGAGACTCCACAACCCTCTGAGGCAGTATATCCCACTGGTGAACAGCTCTTACCATTAGGAAGTTCTTCCTAATGTTGAGCTGGAATCTCTTTTCCATTGCTCCATATTCCGGTCTCCGGAGCAACAGAAAACGAGCTTGCTCCATCCTCAATATGACATCCTTTCAAATATTTAAACAGGGATATCATGCACCCCTTAATCTTCTCTTCTCCAGGCTAAACATGCCAGCTCCCTAAGTCACCCCTCACAAGAGTTTGCTGGTTTCTAGACCTTTCACCATTTTGTTTGCCCTCCCCTGGAAACACTCCAGCTTGTCAATATCCTTTTTGATTTGTGGTGCCCAGAAAGCGCAGCCGCCTGACTCCCTGGGCAGGCGGGGCCAGGCGCCAGAGGGCCTTGGTGCGCCCCAGCATGCTTTGCTGGGGCGCGCTGGCCCTGATTGGCTGGCTGGAGGGGAAGGAGGGACGTCCAGTCCTCCAGGGCGGCCAATTGGCTGGCTGCTCTTGGAGGTGGGGTGACTCCCCTCCCTGCCCCCACCTTCAGGCATGGCCTTTATAAGGCCACGTGGCGTCCGCGTCCGGTGCCATTCTCGCTCGGCTCTCCCACCCGCCCTCCCTAGGGTGCATGGTTGTTTTTTCTTTTGTCACAACTTTGGGGCAGCAGCAGAGGTTCCGGATCTGGTAGGCATGGTCTATAATGTTGTGTAGCACTGTATTGGGAGTCCCTATGGGACACGGGAGCAATGAGGGCGTGCGTTGTGGTCATTGCGGGGGCCATAATGTGACACCGCTTCCCGGTGACTAGGGGCTTTTTTATTATGCAATCATTAGGTTGCATGGTTCCAAGAGGGCGTTAGATTAGCCCCTAGCTCATCCCGATGCCTTGCTCTATATGACATGCCTCATTATCTTACAACGGCGGGTTGTACGATGATCCAGACCTCATGCTTTTGGGCCAACCCTACCTTTGGTTGCTGGTTTGTGTAAATAAAGTTGTGGCCTTACCTCCACATGTGGCTCATGTGCTTATTGTGGCACTGCCCTCCCAGGCAACTGGACACAGTATTTCAGGTGAGGCCTAACATGCAGGCTGCTCCTTTGGCATTAGATAAGTAGATGGAGGTCTTTAAACAGAGGCTGGATGGCCATCTTTCGGGGAAGCTTTTATTGTGATTTCCAGCATGGCAGAATGGGGTTGGACTGGATGGCCCTTGCGGTCTCTTCTAATTCTATGATTCTAAATATCCCCCATGCTTCTAAATGAATACCCCTGGCACAAAACTCCTCCTCCTCCATTTAAGCAGCATCATTGGCAGAAAGTGGGACAAGGTTTAACAGACCCGCAACATGACTCTTCCAAAATTTCTAAAATCCTTGCAGGGCTTTCTCTCAAGCCCACCATCGTCACAGAGGCATTGGTATGGCATGGGAGGGAGGCTTCTCTGTGACTGCTCCAAGACTGTGGAATTCTCTGCAATGGAATTAGAGAATTTTACTTTCTGCCTTTAGGCAAAAACCTGTCTGTTCACTCAGGCCTTTGATTGTTAATTGTCTGGTGCATTAATCACAATTCAAGAAATAGTCTCTTGTTATGAGTACAGAGACACCCATTTCTTTAAGTGCAATCTGTGGATGTCTTTAAAGAGAAGTGGGCAGGTTCCTGCTGGATTTCCTGCACTGAGCATTGGACTTGATGGCTTAGGGAGCCTTTCCAACTGCCTCCAAATGGGGAGGCGCAGCTGTGATGTCACCATGCTGTCACTGGTGCTTTTGGGTGGTGGAAGTGCACCGCAAAAAGGAGCTGCTTCCCGGTGCTCCTTTTTTGCTGCGCAGGAGCACCGCACAATTTGGTTGCTGCAGTGCTCCTGCAGGGACGTAGCTAGGATTTTGGGAAGGGGGGGGTCCAGACTAAGTGCCACCATTATAATGGGGCTTGAGTGTGCCGGCGCAGCAGCACACACCATTCATTTTTCTAATGGAAGGGGGGGGGGTCCAGACCCCAAGAAACCCCCCCCCCCCTTGGCTACATCCCTGGCTCCTGCAGAGCAAAGAGAGGTGCCCCACCTATGATTCTATAAGAACTTTCTTTACTGGAAGAGTTTTTCAAGAGTGGAACAGATTGTCTCTGAGTGTGGTGGACCCTTCATCTTTGGAAGCTTTTCAACAAAGGTTGGATGGACATCTTTCAGGAGTGTTGTAGTTGTGTATTCCTGCCTGATGGAGGTTTGGACTATTTGGCCCTTCCCAGCCCTAAGAATCTATGATTCTATGAAGAAGCCACAACCACGAGTTTGCTAAACCTGAGTAGAAGGGACTTTTGGTGGTCTCTCATTCATAAAGTAGCTGTTAAGTTGGAGCTAACTTGTTGGCACATAACAATAGCAAAAGCAACAACTATTTTAAGTGCTTCTGTCTATGTACATCACTTTAATTGACATTTGGCCATGTAGATTTTATCTGGCTGAAATAAAGATTTCTCCTGACTGTAAAAAGCAGCTAGATAATGCAACAAATGGGCATCTTTCCAAACTCGGGGGGGGGGGGTAATGGGGGTGGCGTAAAAAGGGGGCTATTTCAGAGCAGGTGATGTTTTGAAGTGTTTTTCAACATGGATGGCATGAGATACTTTTAAGGAGAACTTTCAGTGAAAGCAGACTTTTTTTAAAAAAAAATCTAGATTGGCAGCAATGCAGAAAAAGGTTACAGGAATAATTGTCACAAAGCAAGAGGCTTAATGAGCATGGGCTGCTCAGCTTATCAAAGGACGTACGGAGTGTCAGGGTATAATTACCTTGATGTGAGGGAGAGGGCCATGGCTCAGCTGCTCAGCGCATGCCTGGCATACAGAAGCGGCCCGTTTCATTCCCTGCATCTTGGCTTAAAAGGATCTCAGGTTGCAGGGATGTCTCCAAGACCTTGGACATCATTTGCCAGTCAAAACTCACTTTTGGTCTTGATGGCATGAGCTACTGCACTATTAGGCACTGCACATTTTTACAATTTTCTGTTAATAATGATAATTATGTTGGATTAGGCATAGATTCCTAAGGCGTTAGACCCTTTTTGGGGGGAGAAGATGAAGACTGATTCAATGAAGAGTCACTCTTGAGCAGAGCTCTCTAGAGAAAGTGTCAAATCCCTTGAGCCTTGACTTCAGCAAAGTAAGATAAATAGGCAGCTTGCACATTTCATATCTAAAACCTTTATTAGTTCCTTTGAGAGGTACACTCAAAAGATGTATTCATAGATTGTTTAAGCTGAGGACCAGTTCAAGAATTGGTGCAGTGGGTCTACTCTAGTTGGGTGTAGCCAATAGGACTAAGTGTGCAAATATATCTTGTCACCCCTTTGAGACTAACTAAAAGAAAGAAAATGATAGCATAAGATTTCATAGACATCAGTCTCCTTCCTTAGATGCATCTGAGGAAGTAGGCCAAATATCCAAATGCTTATGTTACAACTTCTTTCCCACAGTTAGTCTCAAAGGAGCTACAAGATTGCTTTGCACACTGATTTTCCAAACTAACCTGGCTTTGTCTTTGAATTCTACCAATGGGACTAAGCACAGATCTCAGCCATGCTTACTAGTGGCTTTTCAAAAACGGGAGCTTGCCATTCTTGAAAAGTGCCAGGATAAACATAGCTAGGATCTAGGCTGCATATGGGTTGCACTTGCCTGGCTGCAACTGTGTGAGATATCACCTGGTTTTAAAATTAAACGTGACTGTATCCCGTTGGGCACAAGTTGCTTCAAATACAATGTGACAGTCTCCATAGAGTCAAGGGCTATCTCATCCAAACTCCTGCCAGTGAAGAATCCACAGCTAACACACGTTAGACCCTGCTGCGTGGCTGTTCAGCTTCATTTTGAAAAGCTCTTATGAAGGAGAGTCTAATACCTTCTGAGGGCATCCATTGTATGGTCCAACAGCTCTTACAATCAGGAGCTTTTCCCAAAGATTTGGTTAGAATCTTCTTCCTTGCCATTTGAACCCACTTTTTGGCTCATACTCTCTGGAACACGCATATGTAGATGTTGTTACCCAAAGAAAAGCGGGGAGCGACTAGAGGGTGTCCCTACCAACTGTGTCAGCTTCTCTTCAAAGTTGAGGAATTTGATTAGCTCAAGAACAATTTGCGAGTGACTGCGGAACTAGGGGCTCATTTTCACCTGTAGATACCAGTACTAATGTGAGAGAACGCCAGGTTTAATGAAATAAAGAAAGTTTCATTGTGAAATCAGACACATGATAGCAATTCAAACAGACACAACATTCAGAGCTGACCAAAATAGAGACATGAAAATTGGATGATGGAGATTGAGGGTTGCAGAGGGGGTGAGATTTACCTTTCCTGAAGAGTAGACCATAGAAAGTCAGATGTGGCTCAGACGAAGTCGGAGGGAGACAAAGCGATCAAGGAAAACTCTGTCTGCACACACAGGACTAGATTTGGGACTGATATTTATGCCTGATATCTAGTCTCTAGGATGATCTCTTGGTGATATATTCTACTGTGACAAAGTTCTGATAGTTTTCCCAGGCATTGAAAATGGGATTTTGGACTGGTTGATGGCATTAGGGTTATAAAACAGCAGTTGGATTAGGATAATCCTAGCGTAATTGAACAGGGAATTTGGCTGGGGGTAGGCAAGTGATATTGGTTTACTTGTTGTGCTGTAATGAAACCTCTTTTGTCCACAGTGCAAGGGGATATGTAGAAAGCCTGGTGGTGGGACAGAGCAATCAGCAAACCCACTCGGTCTTACACATGTCTTGGATCTACACTCCTTTCCTATGGAAATGTCCCTGTATTGCAAAGGTCATCATGACTGCTCAAACAAGCTTGGCTCCAGATATGAGAATATGAAAATATGGAAACTCCAAATATAACTTGGGATATGCAGGGTATGCTAACAGTCTGGAGCATATGTATGCTTATATAGTTGAATCTTGGAACAACGTCACCCTCAGACTTTCCCCTTTGGTGACAAATGCCACACTCACTATAATGACCCTGGCTATGAACCAATATGACTGACTTTATTGTGAATGGAAAAACATATTTCCTCGCTTTCAGGCGGTCCCCCTAAACTCATTTGTTCACAGTAGGGAAGGATGCTGTATTTTGATATGCTGTTTAAAGTAAAGATGGAAGTCTTCTGGTTTTGATTTCTATTTCTTTCCTCCCCCTCCTTCTTCTTACCTTCTGACCTTGATGGACAAACCTCACAACCAATTGTTCCCTCAGATCTCTTTTCAAAGGCCCCAGTAAAGTGATAGGCAATTTGAGAAGATATTTCAGCATCTATCCATGGCTGCTAGTCATGATGGCCATATATTCTCTCAAGAGGCAGTATGAATGGTGCATAGAAGATGAAGGGTGCTGTTGAATGTTCTGTGCTGGATCTCTCAGAGGATGCACTATAGACAGCCACTATGGTGATGAAACACTGAAAGAAATAGGCCAAGTTCTGATACAACTTCATGGCTCTCCTTGAGTTCTCTGGGGACAGAGGAGCACAACACTAGGAATGTCTGCCCAGACTCTTGGCTGAGACAGAATCATAGAATCATTGTACTGAGGCCACCAAACCCAATCCTCTGCTTAATGCATGGACTCCTGCTAAAGCTTCCCTGACAGCAAGCAGCTGTCAGTGTCCAGCTTCTTTTTGAAGATGTCCAAAGAAAGAGAACCCACCACATTCCTAAGCAGTATTGCTGAACCATTCTTAACAGCAAGATGTTCCTTCTGATGTTCAAGTATAATCTATCCTCCTATAACATAAAACCATTAGACCTGGCCCTAGACTCTGGGGAAGCAGAGAGACAGACAGAGAAATTGAAATGCTAGAGATTTACTGAGGTCTCCCAAACAATCTCCCACATCAAGACATGGACCAGAATTAAAAGTTCTGCTTAGTTTATAGCAAGGCTTCATGTCTATCTGCTTCAAAATAGTTCTCAGCTTCTCTTCCTATGCAAAGCACAATGCTTCACACTTGCCCTTGCCAACTTTCATTTTACAGCTCCGCAGTTGGTTGAGGTCATGATATATTTCAATGCGGCTTTCTAATTCAGGCTAGAGGTAAAATGTAAGAAGAATGCTTTTCTCTCTGTCTTATAATCCCATAGCCCAGTGTGATGAACCACTGAAGCTGAACTGTGGGAAATGCAGGACAGAGACTGCATGATCTAAATGTTGGAACTCACTGCCACAGGATCTAGTGCTGGTTGCCAACATGGATGGCATTCAAGAGGGTTGGACATTTCCATGGAGGACGGGGCCATCAGTAGGTACAAATCAGTTTGGCTGCATGTCACTTCCAATATAAAATACCATTTGTCTGTGTATGCCATTTGCTGGGGAACAGTTCTGCTGGTGGCCTTCCTATTGGGATGACTAATTGGCCATTCTGGGAACAGAATATGAGATTAGAAAGGCCTTTGGTCTGTTCCAACATGGCTCTTCTTATATCTTTGTGTTCCTAAAAAGTCCAGGTTGTCTAAGGTTAATGATCTCCATGGCATGATGGATACATTACCTGGTTCTTCCATTGCTCCTTACGTTTAAATTATGCTAACCAGATATGGGAAACAATTAGATTGCAATTAATGCACGGGAGGTATATCAGGATAATTAGCTATGAGTTTAACGGGATGGATGTGACGACCACATTCCCCGCTAATTGATGTTTAGTTAATTTGCCAATGGCTGTCTTGTTAAGCAGTTATGAATGTTACAAGAAGCCATTGAAAGTTGGAACATGCTAAAGGGGATGCAATTACATGTGCCTAGCTTCACAATTGCTCAGTTTATCACTGTGTGTGGCAACTCTGCAGCTGTCTCCCATTCTTAGTTACAGCGCTGAAGCTCTCCTTTTCTATATTCACTTTATTTATCCCATGCATAAACAACGATCCCTTTAAGAAGCGATGGATAGTACTTCCAGGAGATGGGGAGGGTAGGAGGAACTAGACTGTTTTACCTTCACAATGACCCTATAAGGTGTAGTAGTAAGGAAAAGAGAGTTGCCCAGGATCACCTTGTTTCCTTCATGGATGAACAGGAATTTAATTCTAGTCAATTATACCAAGAGACTGATGGCATTAAACATATAAATGCATAGCAACTAAATCCTCAAGTGTAAAGATGTATCACTAAATGGCAAAGCCAGAGTCATCCTGGCCATAGTATTTCTGATTTCTGAATATAGTTGTGAAAGCTGAGAGGAAGAAAATAATCACTGCTTGGGACTCCTCCATGTGATGCTGGAGGAGAGTTCTGTGGCACCGTAGAATACTGTGCTAAAAAGACAAAAGCCAAGTTTCTGCATCATGGTCTATGATTCAGAACCTTACGAATCTGTAGCTATGCTGCAGAAATGCAATGGGAACTTGTTAGTGAATAGTGAAGATGTGCATGTAGGCACCAACAAGAGCGTTTCAATAAGCACTGGATGTTTCTGATGCTCACCAGGTGCTCCTGATTAGCTTCAGACACTTGTAATGAAAACTGAGCTCTTCTAGTTTGCGTTGAGTACTTTGGATGAGTATCAGGCTTTTCTTATCCTCAATGAGCACTCATGTTGCAAACTAGCACTTTCTAGCTGGTATCCAGATGTGTACTAGGAGTGCCTATTGCACACTGGGGACATGGTGACTCTGTCACTCAACTGACTGCCATTGTGCAACATATGCCTGTACATTGTAATATCACAGTAGCTCCTAGGTGAATACGGAGATTGTGAAACTATCCAGTTCTGTTTCCCACATGTAAGTCCACTTACAAAGACACAGGTCCCATGCTGGATATCAACCATATGGATAGGTCTTAAAGTGAATCAAGCCTGAACTCTTTCCAGAAGCCAAGATTACTAAACTGAGGCTATTGTACTTTAGATACATCATATGTTGATGTGAATCATTAGAAAATATGATAATGCTTGGTAAAGTGGGAGGCAATAGGAAAAGAAGGAGATGGCAGCTGCATTAAAGACCAATTTCCACTGGCAGCTTATCCAGAGCATTTTTAAATTGTGAATGAATTTTAAATGTGGATTGTTTTAATATGTATACTGTACATCTTATTTGCCCTTTTAAACTGATATGCATTTTAATGTCTTTTTAATTGATATTTGCATGTTAATTGTTTTTCCCCACTTCAAATCATGGGGAGAGGCAGATAGGAAATAATAATCATACTAATACTAATACAGTACTAATATTGCAGAATAAATGCAGATTGACACTACTTTACCTGCCATGGCTCAGTGCTATAGAATTCTGGGATCTCTAGTTTTGTGAGATATTTAGCCTTCTCTGTCAGAGACCTCTATTGCCACAACAAACTACAAGTCCCAGGATTCCATAGGATGGAGCAATGACAGTTAAAGCAGTTTCAAATTGCATTAATTCTACAGTATGGTATCAGCAGGCGCCTAGAGTTGATCAAGGGAGGCATGGCAGCCTGGACTTTGCTGAGTTGATCAGGATCAGTGGCATCATTAGGGGGTGTGGGGAATGTAGCTCACTCTGACGACATCCCAGAAGTGGGGTGACACTCAGTTGGGGCCCCCTTTCTCTGTGGGGCAAGAAGCACCAAGCACATCCCTCATCGCCTTGAAGTGGCAAGGCTGGTCTCCTCATGAGGAGGCTGGCACTGTGGCAGTGGGGAGGGTCAGCATCCCCCTTGCCCCCACAGAGGGCACCACTGAGCAGGAGCTGATCTGGGATCTTGCAGATTTCTTGTTCATAGGGTCACCATAAGTCAACGTTGATTTGACAGCAAACACCAACAACAAACCACAAAATGACATACAGGCTGGAATCCTGTTGGTTATATAAGCAGGTTAAAGTTGCGGTATGCATAGTGATTGACTTTTTGGACAGTGAAGAACAGACACATCCAGCTGATGCTGGTGGGAACTGAGTTCTTCATGGTGAGTGTTTGCAGATCTGCATTGCACATTGTACATTGCGCCTTGTGCAATAAGGGGAAATCTAGGTATCATTTCTCATACAATGCACTATGGTGATAATTCGGTATAAGGATTACACAGTGCTAGTGCAGGGTAACTCCAGTGACTGGCATTTATAGTATACTCAGACAGTATTGAATCTTGGCCAAAAGAAAAATGCTTTAAAAAGTGAGACCACTGTGGGGAGGAAATCTAAGGACCATTTGTCATCCCCAGAAATGCCCCATGAGGCTGCACAAAGCAGCAAGGGCTTTACAATGGGTGAAAATGCCAAACGCACCCCGAAGTTGGTGCTGGCAGTCCTTACAACAGACAGCTACTTCTGGAGAGGTACTGCTTCTACATACTGAGCAGTACAGGGAAAAGGAGATTGCCAATTTTCAAAGCCACTTCTTTATGGACAAGAGCTCCTTATAAAGCCTTCTTGGTGTGCCTTCACTTCTGCTGAAGAAAGAAATGAACACCCAGACATGTGATCAACAAGGAGTTTGATCAAACCTCAGCAGAAACGCTGGCGTGCCAAGTAAGCTCTCACAGGGAGCTGCTTCGCTGGCAGAAAGAAAGAAAGCCATAGAAGCTGATAGGGAAGAGTGAGATAGGCGAGGACATGATATCTAGAATAGGTATGGCCAATTGCACAGGGGCAAGGCCATTTTCTCACCCTGTGCCTACAGTGGCAAATTCTGGCATGCCCAAAGTGATGTTAGTCACTTCCAGCCACCATATTGCCTGATCTGCAGGTGATTTTTCTCCCCCTTCCCACCTGTTTTTGGGAGGTTTGAAGGTGTTAGGAGACACATTGTAGTTTGCTTTGGGGTGACAACAAAAATCACCATATATGTTCCTCTCACCCGGAATCTGACTTTGAGGAATCTGGGAGCTTTGGCAGGGTTCCTTAAGAGGTTGCACTTTGATCACCCTGGATCCAGAATCTTTCCTCTCCAGTGATACCTCCAGCTTCACCAAACCAACACAGTGGAAGCTGAAGCTTTGTCCAGAAAGCAACAGGGAGACATGCAATGCAATCTCATGGCTCTCCAATTCTCTCCCTCCTTCCCTCTTTCTGATCCCACTTATAAAAAACACTCTTTATCCTAATAAGAAAGTGCTGTTGGAAAAGAGGCTTTCTTTCTCTCTCTCTGCCTTTCCCACTGTGGGATCCGGAGACCGCAAGACGGCTTTGACGGCCCATCGGGGTGGTTTTTGTTGCTGGTTAGATGAAAAGTGAAGGGTGAAGACAAGTCAATGAATCATTCCTGTTTGGTTTGGCTCAGGCAAGGGGATGTGTTTAGAAATGTTTGATTCCTTTCCTCCTTTCAAAGGCTTTCTTCTTTTCACCCCACTTTTTTAAAAAACAACTTTTCTTCTCTTTCTGTTTCTCTCTTTTTCTCTCCCCCCACTAAATTATCTTGAATTATTCCAAGATGGTAAAACCAGCAAACTCATCTATTTCTTGAGTTGTCTTGCCTCACAGCAGATGTCAAGCAGAAAAAGCCTGGCTTTGGGACTGCAAGTCTACTAGGACAGCTGGGGAGATGTGGGGCTGTTGGCTTCATGGAAAAGTGGGGGGCTGCAGTGACTCTCTATTATATTCTCAACCATCCCAGAGAGAAATGAATGCCTCCCCTATAGCCTTTTCTGTCAGGGATTTGGGACATTATCATACAAGGCTTTTAAATCAGAATTAAAGGTGGATAATAGTGCCTTTGACCATACTTATCACATTTCACCATATCTCTCCCATTGCTGCTTTGCATTTCAAGTCTTGGTAGAGCACATCTTTTCATTGATGGGAAAACCCATCAATGGCTCCCAATATCACTGCTTTCCCATTATGGTTTTGAGTGCAATAGGGCCCTTTCACTTCTTCGCACACCTTGCATACCTTGCTTTATAATATGGGACTCTATATTTTCATATTTTCACACAGAATCATAGAGTTGGAAGAGACTACAAGGTCTAACCCTCTGACATGCAAGAATACACAATCATAGAATACGTAATAGAATTAAAAGGACCCCATGGGCCATCCAGTCCAACCCTATTTTGCCATGCAGGAAGATATCATCAAAGCCCTCCCTGGGACAGATGGCCATCCAGCCTCTGCTTGAAAATCTCGAAAGAAGGAGACTCCAGCACTCTCCAAGGGAGCATCTTCCACTATTGAACAGCTGTTACTGTCTGGTTGTTCTGAACATTGTGGTGAAATCTCTTTTCCTGTAGTTTAAACCTATTGCTCTGGGTTCTATTCTAAACAAGCTTGCTCCCTCCTCAATATGGCATCCCTTCAAGTACTGAAGCAGGGCTATCATATCACCTCTTAACCTTCTCTCCTCCAGGGTGAACATACCCAGCTCTCTAATTCTCTTATCATAGGCCTTTATGGTTCCCAGATCTTTCACCATTTTGGTCATCCTCCTCTGGATGAATTGTGGTGCCCAGAACTGTCCAAAGCAATATGGAGCCAGTATGTTTTTAAGAGATCATGATGACCTTTGGAACACTAGGTGGATTTACCATGAGAAAGGAATGAAAACCTAAGGATGTGTGTACAGCCCAGGTACTGCTGCAATCAAAGCTAAACGGAGGCCCTTTTGCATTTCCTGTTGCACTAAGAGACAAAGGAGGTCTCATTGCATAGAAACTGTAAGCCAACCCTTCCTCCTAGCCCCTGCCATGTTCCCAGACAAACTTCCTTATCAGAAGGGGTTTGCCATTGCCTTCCTCTGAGTTGAGAGAGTGTGAGTTTCTGAAATTCACCCAGTGCTTTCCCATCCCTGAGTGGGGATTCAAACCCTGGCCTCCTTGAGCTCTAGTCTTAACCTCAAACCAGTACACCCCACTGGCTCTTGTGATTTATTCAGAGGTGGTTTGGTATTGCCTTCCTCTCAGGTTGAGAGCATGTGACACATATATCACAATTTGTTGCTATTATTATTGTTGTGTCCCTTCTGATTTTGGCAAACCAATGGTGAATTCATAATGACATTTTCTTGGCCAGATTTCTTCAAAAGACATTTGCCTTTGCCTTTCTCTGAGTCTGAGAGAATGTCACCTAGTGAGCTTCCATGGCTCAGTGGGGATTTGAACCCTGGTCTCTGAGGTCTACAAGTCCAACACTCAAACCATGAAATCACTCTGGCTCCCACACCAATGTCAGGTAAATCTCTGAAAGGCCATGCCCATCTGAGCTAGCAGTCACACTAGCTGCAGATTTTGCAAGTCGTAGTACAATCAGAAACTTTCCCTAAATTCATAGAATCATAGAACCATAGAGTTGGAAGAGACCACAAGGGTCATCCAGTCCAACCCCATTCTGCCACGCAGGAACTCACAATCAAAGCATCCCCAATGACAGATGGCCATCCAGCCTCTGTGTAAAGACCTCCAAAGAAGGAGACTCCACTATAATCTCCGAGGAAGGAGTGTGTTCCACTGTTGAACAGCCCTTACTGTCAGGAAGTTCCTCCTAATGTTGAGCTGGAATCTCTTTTTCTGTAGCTTGTATCCATTGTTCCTGGTCCTGTTCTCTGGAACAGCAGCAAACAAGCTTACTCCATCTTTAGTGTGACACCCCTTCAAATACTTAAACAGGGCTATCATATCAGCCCTTAACTGTCTCTTCTCCAGAGAATAAGTTAAAACTTATTTTGGGCAGCTTCCACACTGCAGAATTAAAGCAATTTGAAAACCATTAACCTTAACCATTAGGGCTCAATGCTACAGAATCCTGGGATTTGTACTTTGCTGGAGCACCAGAGCGTTCTGACAGAGAAGGAGGCATATCTCACAAAACTACAAATCCCAGGATTTCATAGCATTGAGTCGGGCAGTTATAGTGGCATCAAACTGCATTAATTCTACAGTGTAGGTGCAGCCTTAGAGTGCATTTCCACTGTAGAAATAATGCAGTTTGTCACTGCTTTAACTGCCATGGCTTCAGCCTACAAAATTCTGGCATTTGTAGTTTTGTGAGACCCCAGCATTCTGGCAGGAAGGCTAAAGGCCTTGTAAAATGATAAATCCCAGGATTCCATAAGATGGTGCTAACAGCACTTAAAGTGGTGTTGAACTGCATTATTTCTACAGTGGAGATGCACCTGTTGTCAGTATAGGTACAAATATTTTCCATCTCATTGTCTGATAGAAAAATTTTGTGCTCACACAGAAGGGAAGAGAATCTTCCTCATGTGCAGACTACTGGCGCATGCAAATTTGAATTAAGCCCCCTCATCCTTCCTGTGATTCCCATGTGGAAACCTGAAGCAGAAGACTCGTCTTTTCTCCCATCTCTTTAGCAACCCTGCAAGGAGAAAAATCTCTTTTGCTTGTATATCTCCCTGATGCACATATATTAAAGGCTTCTGACAAGCAGTATGATATGAACTGCAGATCTCATTACATAGTAAAACTCCTATGGAGTTGCAATAATGAAGTTCATAATGAGGTGGTGATAACTAGGATAAGAAGGAATTCCCCATTTTGAACCAAAAAAGAAAAAAAGAGGGGGAAAAAGCAGATGTTGAACACATTTCAGAACCAACTAGGGTTGGCATCACCTGGTATGGTAACTCATGGTGTCAGCCCCAGAATTAACCTCCTCCCATCCCACACCATACAGAACCCTTAAGTCATGTTTTTGTTCTAATGTTACTCAACAGTTGCAATGCCTATATATAGCTGAAGGTAATGGCAAGAGTTGTGACATAAACAACTATACATGCTGCCATACATACAGTAAGTGTGCCCAGAGGACAGTGACCAAAATGGTGAAGGCCCTGGAAACCATGTCTTATGAGGAGAGACTTAGGGAGCTGGGTATATTTAGCCTGGAGAAGAGAAGGTTAAAAAGTGATATGAAGGCCCTGTTTAAATATTTGAAGAGGTGTCTTATTGGTGGAGCAAGCTTGTTTTCTGCTGCTCCAGAGAATAGGACCCAGAACAATGAGTGCAAGCTATGGAAAAAGAGATTCATGGAATCATAGAATAATAGAATCATAGAGTTCGAAGGGACCATAAAGATCATCCAGTCCAACCCCCTGCCATGCAAGAACTCTCAATCAAAGCCTCAATATTAGGAGGAACTTCTGGACAGTAAGAGCTGTTCGACAGTGGAACACACTCCCTCAATAGAGAGTAGTGGAGTCTCCTTCTTTCGAGGTTTTTAAACAGATGTTGGATAGCCATCTGTTAGGGATGCTTTCATTGTGAGTTCCTGCATGGCAAGGGGTTGGACTGGATGACCTTTGTGGTCTCTTCCAATTCTATGATTCTATGGCGCGTTACAGGCGGGCCCATGAGGTGCCGTCATCGCACCGTCATTACATGTGAGGGGCGGCGCTTCCTGATGCGCCTTGCCCCTCACACGTAATGACTATGTCAAAATGGCGGCGGCCGTTCCACACGGCCGCCGCCATTTTGACGTAGTGGATGCTCTGTGTCTGCACGTCGTGCAATGGAAGTGACGCCACGAGTGCGCAACTAGCACCTCGCGGCGTCTCTTCCAGGGCCGAGGAAGGAGTGCAATTTTTGCGCTTCTTCTTTGCTGCATCCGGAAACTGCGCAGTTTGGATGCTGCCATTCCAGGACACAGCAACCAGCAGCGGTGCGAGACTGCCCCTTCTGGGCCATCTGTGACGCACCTATGAATCTCTTTTCCTGTAGCTTACATCCATTGTTCTGGGTCCTATTCTCTGGAGAGAGTTAGAATTTTGCTAGTTAGAATTCTATGACTATACATAATTTTAGGTGTCTACAGTGAACATTTGTAAAATGTGATGTTTTAAAGAAAATTTTAAAAGAATATATTTTAAAATTTTAAAATCAATTTTGTTAAAAAACTGGGCCTCCTCACCTGTCTCCTTCAACTGAGCCTCACCCCACTCACAGCATCTCTTCAGCATTTTAAAGGGACATAGGTGAATGCCACAACCCATTTCTGCCAAAATGCTGATGTTTGAGGAGCAGTGGTGCCCCCTCCTCTAAGAATGTCACTTGGTGAGGACCGCACCCTCGGCACCCTTGCAGTGACACCACTGCCAACAAGGTGAATTGTACTAACCCCGACTGGCATGTTTTGGGTACTATTAAGGGCAGCAGACTGCAAATAGGGTTGCCAGGTGAAATAAGGGTCAGGCTTCTTGCCCCTATACTGGTTATATTGAGGAGAGTATTTCAACAGGTGTTGTTTGCAGAGAAGTAACATCTCTTGAAGCTCCTTGTTTCTGTATAGCCATTAAAAGGACAAGAGAGCTGTCTCCTATCTCACCTGGCAACCCTAACTGTACTTTATCTTAAACTCTCAAGTTGGGCACACTGGGTACCATGATGGGAGAAAGCAGGGCATAAATTAGATAAATCAGTGATTCTCACATTTTGATTTTCCAGATGTTTTGGACTTCATCTTCCAGGGTTCCTGACTGTTGTCCAAGCTGGCTAGGGCTTCTGGGAGCTGGAGTCCAGAACACCAGGAGGAGCAAAGTTTGGGGATCACTAAGGTCTTTGAATAGAGGCTGGACGGCCATCTGTTGGGGATACTTGGATTGAGAGTTGTGGCATGGCAGGGGGGTTGGACTGGATGGCCCTTGTGGCCTCTTCCAACTCTATGATTCTATGAAAAATGATAGGATCAAAATTTGAACTTGGGTCTCTGCAGCCCGAATACAGCAATTTAATCACTGAACCACCACAGTGGCCTTCGCTCCTGGCTCTGACTTGTTCCCTGGGTCTGGTTTCTTGCAAGCTACAGGAAAAGAGATTCCAAGTTAACATTCCCTTGGAGTGTGGTGGGGTCTCCTTCCCTGGAGGTCTTTAAAGAGAGGCTGGATGGCCCTTGTGGCCTCTTCCAACTCTACGATACTATGATTCTATGATTGTTCACTCTGACCCCTCTCTATGACTCCAGACTTCACTGCCAATATTTCATGTGCATTGCATCCCTGGGACAAATAGATAGAGCTGGCTGGAGTGGCAGGAGCCAGCTGGAAATGTGCTGGCATAAGCCTGTTAAAATGAATGGGAGGCTAAAATGAAAACCTGTTAAAATGAATGGAAGCTACATGTCTTGTTGCCTGCACATGAGGGCAACCCACCCATCCCAGTTATTGTGAGTCTTCCAGATATCCCATGAATGCAATTGATTTGATTTATTTACTTGTGATTTATTTACTTGTGAATATATACATATTTACTTAGACCTGATTTCAAAGGTGTACAACAGCAGCAGCAACAAAGGCAATGTGAACTGTGGGGCTGTACAGACTGGCACTTTGTGAGGGCTTAGCATCAGCACACTTGAAGCCCTTACTATGCTGCCTAGCCACTATTATGGTATGTGCCCATCCACATGGCACACGGCACGATGATGCACACTGGGCGCAGCACCCAAATGGTGCTGCGTGGAAGGGATGTCATGACGCCACACCACAGCGCTTATGACACCCCTTTTGGGATGCAAAAAGAAGACCCTTTTCAGGGCTTCTTTTGCTCCCTCTGGAGGCTGCAGCTTGGGGCACAAAGGGGCAGCATTGAGCTGTCCGTATGTACAGTCCCTATGTCAAATGCAAATTGCCAATCTGCATAATCATAGCTCTAATTTCTGATTTCCCCCCAGATCATTGATAGAACCATGTCAACGAAAAGTGTGCAAAAGTGTGGAACAGCTCAGCTGAACAAACATTAGAATTTTGTATTTTTGAACTGTTCATGAAACTTGAGAAACAATGTGCCAATTGCATCAAAAATTGGAGTGAATATTAGGAATATCATATAAGTTTTATGGTTCTAGCTCATCCCCTTCTGGGTCCACCTGAGAACTTTTCACCAGCCCCTTGTAAATAAATAGTATTTCACATCAGACAGAAAAGTCCAATAGCTTCCTTTGGGGAACCTACACAAGTGAAGAGACCAACTGGAGTCCTTTCATAGCTTACTCTGTCTACAAGAAAGATGGTTGTTGGAGGACACAGGAAAGGCTTACAAAATGATTTCTGTTTTTGAGATACCACTAACATTAACAATTTGTCTGAGCCTTCGCCATCTCAGGTTTTCAAATGTGTTGGGTCAGCTCTGACTTATTTCCACTCCTCCAGTGTCCTTTTCCCCTTCCGACTTTCTGAATATTACAGAGGCTCTTCACGACGGAAAACCATCTCGCTTGAGTACCGTGCAAATAGACAGAGCCCCAAAACACACATTTTACCAAAGGACTTTTAACTCAGCATAATTAAAACCAAACAACGGTAGTCCCTGTGGTTGCGGAGATATTTAAACAGGCTAATAGCTATCAGGTAGTTTATACACGGACGTCTGCCTGGAGAGTGATTTGAAGGACTCATTCCTGTTGTAGCTTAATCTGGGCTGACACATGAAGATGGGAAAGGCCTCCTCATGGGGATGGCGGCAACCTTTTGAGAAGGAGGGAGCCGTAGTTTACCCCAAAGAACTCTTGCAAAATGAACGCCTCTGTCAATATGCACCGTGGCTGGAATCTCGTTGGTTAGTCCCAACTAAAGTAGACTCATTGAGTCACTTCTTGAACAGGAAGCCAATACACAGGAAATCTCATTGGCTGCATCTGCACTGCAGAAAGAATCCAGTTTGACACTGCTGGAACTTATCCTCCTCAGTCAGAGTTTTGGTGCCACAACAAACTACATTTCCCTGGATTCCACAGCACTGAACCATAGCCATTAAAGTGATGTCAAACTGGATTATTTTTACAGTGCAGATACAGCTATTGATTCAGTAGTTCTACACTTTGTTGTTGTTGCTGTTAAATGTCATCACGTCAACTTCACCTTATGGCAGCTCCATGAGTGAGAGACCTCCAGGTCATCCTATCCTCAACAGCTCTGCTCAGGTCTTACAGAGGCAGGGCACCCATTGTGTCTTCCTTGATGGAGTCTATCCACCCAGAATGTGGTCTTCCTCTTTTTCTACTGCCTTCTACTTTACTAAGCATTACTGTCTTTTCTAGGGTCTCATGTTGTCTCGTGATATTCCCAAAGAGACATCCACTTAAATATTAGGAAGAACGTCTTAATGGTAAGACCTATTTGACAGTGGAAGATGCTTCCTTGAAGTGTGATGGAGTCTCCTTCTTTGGAGGTCTTTAAACAGAGGCTGGATGGCCATCTGTCAGGGGTGCTTTGATTGAGAGTTCCTGCATGGCACAAATGGGGTTGAACTGGATGGTCCTGGGGGTCTTTTCCAACTCTATGATTCTATGATTCTATGACAGACTTATGAAGAAACCAGTGAAGCCGTAAAAGTTTGCATGATGTATTTTGTGCCTTTTGTTTTGTAGATTTTAGATTTTGTTGTGTTTTGTACTTAAAAGTACCTAGGTGGTCAGCCTGTGGTATTGCCTAGCACCACCACTGGAGGGCACAAGAGGATGTGCTACAAGACTTCCAGCATCTGACTCAACTAAGGTATCTGTGCCATTGAACATATCAAACCCCACCACTACTGTACCTCCTTCCCATCCCGGCCTCCCTTGTTGTTTCTTCACACTAAGCAAACCTCAAGAAAGAGTGGTGATGTAAAGAATTAGTTCAGCCTGGCATAATTTGTCCTGGTGCATCCATGGGTTCTCTCACCCCCTGCATTACAAGAGGCATATCCCATCCCCAGTGAACCAGGAGAACTTCAAAAGAAACCTCAGGACAAAAGCCCAGATCTTGGGAGTTTTCCTGCTCCCCCTTCACCCTGCACCCATCATTCCTCATCCTGATTCATTGAAATGAAACATCTTTTATTAATTTCACATACACCCATATGCACACAGAGAGAGGGAGACGTGGATTTCAAAGAATTGTGGTTGCATTACCATTTTGCTCCCTGTTGTGAAAAAGGAAGGACTGAAAGATGTTGAAAAAGGAAGGGATGAAAGATACTGACTAGCACCATATGTGTTTGCAAGCCAGCTCTTGGCTCCTCGCAGTGCCAGCCTCTCATGCATTAGCCGCTCACAGGGCTGCTCAGATGGGGGGTTCCCAGATGTTATTGGGCTGGACTTCTTGAAGACAGTGAAAAAGCAGGTGCCCCATATGATCTCCGATTTGGCTGGAAACATTGCTTGGCTCCTTTGTCCCTTTAATTGCATGCTTCCTCTTTGGGAAATCAACCCAGTTACTGGCCTGCCACAGGTTAGAGGACCTCTGGAAGGTATCATACAAGCATACAAGTGGCAGCTGCACTGCAGAATGAATGCAACTTCACATCGCTTTAACTGTTGTTGCTCCATGCTATGGAATTCTGGGATTTGTGGTTTTGTGAGACAATTAGCCTGCTCTGTCAGAGAGCTCTGTGCCACAACAAACTACAAATCCCAGGTTTTCTTAGGATGGAGCCATGACAGTTAAAGTGGTGTCAGACTTCATTGTGGCTACAGCCAGAATTGGAAGGGACCCCAAGAACTATTTAATGCAACTCCCTTCTGATGCAGGAAATTCAGAGCTAAAGCATCCTTGAGACGTGATCATCTAAGAGCTGTTTGAAAATCTCCACCAAAGGAGAATCCATCATCTTCTGAATGAGTCATTTCACTGTCAAGAAGCTTTTACCATCAAGATGGTCTTCCCTATGTTTAGCTGAAAGCTCCTTTCTTGCTATGTGAATCCATCAATTTGGGCTGTATCCCCAGGAGTTCAAGGTGACTTTGTCTCTCCCCTAACAGTGATTTCAGAAAGGGAGAGATCTTTCTGTGGTACCAAGTGTTCGCACTGAACCCCAGGCATGCTTCTCCATGTGCATACAACTTCACAAGAAGGTTTTTCCATCCACTTCTATAGAACTGGCTGCTCTACATGAGCATCTCTTTGCAAGAATACAGTTTTTGTCTTGCCAGCAGTGAATGCAGACGTTTTAGGGTTTAGATGTTCTCCACATGAGCCCAAGGACTCTCCACAAAGAATTTCAGAACAAAAGAAGGCAGGGTAGGAGCCTGTCAAGAACAAATCCTGCCAAACTAATCTTGTACAGGTTGTGTCTCCTTATCCAAAATGCTTGGGACTAGAAGTGCTTTGGAGTTTGGAGTATTTCAGATTTTGGAATATTTGCATATACGTAACAAAATATCTTGGAGATGAGGCCCAAGTCCAAACCTGAAATTCATTTATGTTTCATATATACCTTATAGATATAGCCTGAAGATAATTTTATAAATAATATTTTTAATAATTTTGTGCATGAAACAAAGTTGGTGTACACTGAAGCATCAGAAAGCGAAGGCGTCACTGTCTCAGCCACCCATGCGCACAATTTTGGATTTTGCAGTATTTTGGATTTTGGAATTCTGCATAAGGAACACTCAACCTGTATCTCTTTTTTTAAAAAACCAGGTCACTAGTGTAGTAAATGGTGGGAATTCAGTGGATATCATTTGTCTGGATCTCAGCAAAGCATTTCATAAATTCCCCCCTAATATTTTCATCAAATACGGTTAAAATTAAACTGACTAAATATAGATGGATTAGAAAACTAGCATCCTGCTATGCTCCCACCACTTTTCTCCATATGAAAGAGTCCTATGTTATAGCAATAGCAACAGCAGCTTCATTTATATACCGCTTCATACCACTCTAAGCAGTCCGCATGGCTTCAGCGTATGCTTGAAGCCACATATGGTGCCCCTGCATATGGCATGGGCGCACTATAATAGTCTCACTATATTCTGTGCTGCTCAGGACTCATTTCAAGTAGAATCATAGAATCATAGAGTTGGATATAGACAGGTTGGAACAGTTTCAGAGATGGGCAAGAAGAATATATGAGGTATGGAAAACCAATGAGGAACGGTTGGACTGGATGGCCCTTGGGGTCTCTTCCAACTCTAGGATTCTGTGATTCTGTAAGTTACCTAGCAGCTTCATCCAGAATGACATCCTGTGTATTCTCTCTTCCTTCCTGCAACTTGGGAGCTGCCCATTGCCATTTTGTAGCCAGAGGAGAGCTGGCAGCATCCATCTAGCATCTGGCTGTTTCCTTGCAGCACGCCTCTCCCTATGGATCAAGGCGGGAAAACAGCACATATATAAAATTACACACAGTTAAAATACATTCTCATTATACAAAGTAAAATATAAAAACACATTAAAATACCTGTACATGTGCAATATCAAAATCTGATTCCTGCTCCTTCAGTGCAGTGGTTCCCAACCTTTTCTCCTCTATAAATTTTAGACTTCAGATCCCAGAAGCCCCAGCCAACTTGGCTAACAGTCAGGAATTATGGGAGCTGAAGTCAAAAACATCTGGAGGACCAAAGGTTCGGAAGAACTGTTCTTTCTTTTTGTTGTTGTTAACTGTCTTTGAATCAATCCCAACTCATGGTAACCCTCTGGAAGACTCCTTCTCCCCCACTGCCCTGCTTAGGTCCTGTAAATTCATACCCACGATTCCTTAATAGAGTCCATCCATCTAGTGTGTAGCTTTCCTCTCTTTTTGCACGCTACCACCTTTCCTAGCATTATTGTCTTTTCCATTGAGTCATGTAGAAAACCTCAACTTTATTATTGTTCCTATAGAAAAACTGTTCTACAATAACTGTTCTTCCTAATGTTTAGGCGGATGTCTCTTTGGACATATCACAAGACCTTGGACATTTCAAGAGACAACACGAGTCCCTAGAAAGGATGATCATGCTAAGTAAAGTAGAAGGCAGTAGGAAAAGAGGAAGACTACGGTGCGTTACAGACCACCCAAAACGGGCGGTTCCCGGGTGCAGCAAGAAAGAAGCGCAGAAATGGCGCTTCTTCCTGGGCCTTGGAAGTGGTGCCGTAAGGCGCGAGGCGCACACTTGTGGCGCCACTTCCAGTGCACGATGTCCGGACGTTGTGTGTCCGCGACGTCAAAATGGTGGCGCTCATCTGTATGCGGCGCTGCCATTTTGACGTAGTCGTTATGCATGAGGGGCAAGGCATGTCAGGAAGTGCTGCCCCTCGCGCGTAACGACAGCGCCTCTATGGGCCCGTCTGTAACGCGCCTACATTACAGATGGATAGACTCCATGAAGGAAGCCACAATGGCTGCCCTGAGTCTGCAAGACCTGAGCAGGGCAGCTGATGGCAGGGGGACTTGGAAGTGTCTCATTCTTGGGGCTGCCATAAGTTGAAGTCAACATGATGACATTTAACAACAATAAATTCTTCACTACATCACAGCCCAAATGGGGCCAACTACCCTCCCCTTTTCTCCTCCATCACATCTTCTGCAGTGTGCCAAGCCTCCCTGTTACTAATGCTGTCAATTTTTGCCACTAGTGGAAGAAGACAGGGATCCTTTGAGACTTGTCTTCCCCTTGAACTTCCTCCAGCTTTTCCATGCACACTTTGCCTTATCCGTCTCACGCTGTCTTCTGCATCCTTTCTAGTTTGCTGACATCCCTCTTACCCTTTCAACATCCTTCTGCTATGCAGAATCAGTTATCCTGTCAGCAACTGCTTGCTCGGCAGCTATGGCAGCCTGACACAGATGTATCAATACTCCATTCGTTCATACCTGCCCAAACAAAGCCTGTTACGCCAACTCAGTTGTCTTCATTCATATCTTCGAAGCTCATATTGCTGTTGCTTTTCCCTTTAGCAGCAACAACTAGAAAATAGACAGTTTCAAATTTGGGAGCAGGTGGAATTGTGAAAGGGATGTCAATGCCCAGGAAAGCACAATTTGCTTAGAAAAAGAAGCGCCACTGGGCTTGCTTCAGATACCTAACAGAGACATCGCCGGAGCATCTCAAATCAAACCAAAGACTTCGGTGCTAGAGATCTCCCTCCCCCCAATTTCTTTTCTAGTTTGTTCACCTGTCTCTCTAGTTCTCCTAAGTCTCTTGTAAATTTTATGGGCATTGTAAAAAGAGTTCCTGCCTGCCTCCTCCTCACACATTATTCCCTTTCCAAAGTGCTGACACATGTCTTGTCCGGATAAACTCCTCTGCCCTCTTGTAGTTATCTTTCAGAGGGAAAGAGGTGGCAGCCTGAGCTCTCCTGCTTGCATTTATAGCCAAGCCTGTCTCTTTCACCTCTAAAGATGCCCTGGAAGATGGATGGCAGCCAGGCAGGTGGGCAGAATGGCAAAGACACAGAAAATGGGGATGCAATGACTTTGGATGGGATCTGGTTGGTGTCTTACTTATACGTAACTTTTTCTACATAAGTGCTGGACATTTTTTTATAATGTTTTTATTCCATAAAATTATCAATTTACATTCAGACAAATACATCTCGTATCTTGCCTCCAATACTAAATTCTTAATATTACTAGTATTATTTAGTATTATATTTGTGATATTACTTACACTTTATATATTAATCCATCCCAGACTTCCATTTGTTTCCTTAAACTAAAGGCGCTGGACATTTTTATCTAATACTTAATGGCCTCATTCACTTCAAGATTGTGGATGTGGAGTCACACATGCAGTGCCATTGTGTATTAGTACTGCCTGGTTTTCAAGACAGTAATAACCTAGATCTAATCTGCACTGTAGAAATAAAGCAGTTTGACACTGTTTTAATGGCCATGGCTCAATGCTATAGAATTCTGGGATTTGAAGTCTGCTGTGGCACCAGAGAAGGCTAAATGTCTCACAAAACTACATATCCCAGAATTCCATAGCACTGAGCCATGACAGTTAAAGCAGTGTCAAACTGTTATATCTCTGCAGTGCAGATTAGAGTCTATTCATGTATTTCTTTGTAAAATGAAGAGAACTGTCCACATTCATAACTCTTATGCTGCTCACATTTCTGTATTTATGAAGTGCCCCACACTCCAAAATTCAGGATTTATTTTTGTCACTTCGTTCAATCAGTAAGAAAAGGAAAGCTTTCCAGCCGGTAAACAGAAGACATTCCTTACAATAAGGGACACCTTCCAGTCCTTTAAGGGACAAGCTTCCCAACCTGCAGATGAAGAACACCCCTTATAATTGGGGACACCTGGCAACTCTATTGCACATGGATGTGCATTGTACATGGATGCATATGAACACTGCACATGGATGCAGCCACACACTCATTTGTGCATTCTGTTACACATTTGGAGCCTGAAAGGGAAAAGTAAAGGTTGCTTCTAGTTTTTCTAGTCATATCCGATTGTAGGAGGCAGTGTGTATCTCCATTTCTAAGCCGAAGAGCCAGCATTGTCTGAGGGCCACTCTGGTGGTCATGTGGCCAGCATGACTGCACAGAACATTGTCACCTTCCCACTGGAGTGGTACCTATTGATCTACTTGCACTTTTACATGCTTTCAGATGGCTAGGTTGGCAGAAGTTGGCAGATGAGCCTTATCTCATGAGAAAAGAAATCCAAAAAAGAATGGTAGAGTAGCAGTTTTCTCCATGCCTCTCTCTCTGAAATCATACCACTTCCATTACCTTTCTAAGGGAGATGGTTGTAAAAGTGTGTCTTTTGTCATGCTGGAAAAAGTTGCTCTACAAAAGGTATGCTTTTAGGAACATCTCCTCTGAGAAGGAGAATGGAAGTGCTACGGCATCATGTAGACAGGCATGGAGAAAGCCGCTACTCTCTGGCTATGCTTTGGATTTCTTTTCTTATGCAATGAGGCTCTTGGCGTTTTGTTTCAGTTGCACAATGTTGCTGTTGCATACAGGCACTGTCCAGAAAATTGTTGCACAACTCCACATGGACTGCAACTGCTGATGATCCTCTGAATGAGAGACTCCAAGACTCTTCCACAGCCCTGTTCTTGTCTTGCAAACTCAGAGCAGCAGTGGAATCCCTGACTGAATCAATTCACCTGCGATGTGGCTGCCCTCCACTTTACCGAACATCATTGTCTTTTCCAGTGAGTCCCATCATCTCATGCTACAATAGCACCACATATAGGGATTTATGCTATGCAACCCTGATGTAGGATCTCAACCTTTATTGTTTGCTACGCATTTTCTACTTCATCCCCAGAATCCTCTCCTGTAAATGTCAGTGTGTTTTGTATTAAGTGAAGAGTTTATACAAAGTGTCTTGTGATATCTTCTATTTCCCCCATCATTCCATTCCAGTATTTGACCACTGATATTTAAAAATTCTTGATAGCTGTCATGCAATGGCATTTAGCATCCAGTGACTATTATTTGAAGTCTGGTAAGTGAAAGCTTGATGCCACTTGCTCTTTGACATCTGATATTTGATACATGACAGGAAAGGAGATGTGATTTGCTATTTGATATGTGCATACCCGATACTCTATAATATTTATTTATTAAAATACTCTTTGCTGCTGCTTTTCAGTTAAAAAAGGGTCTCGAAGATCAGATTTGATTCCTGTTCCCATCTGACAATTGGAAACCAGGTTTCCGTATTCATTCTTTGGGAGCTAATGCATAATGCTAGCAGCCTGTTGGGCTTAAATTTTGCAACACAGATACTTCATACACAATACATACAAACATACACACACCTCTGTATGGAGCACAAGCAATAAAATGGAAACCCTTCAGAGTTTAGAACAGTCACTTTTTTGTGTCTAATCTCAAGGTTGTCCTAGCCAGTGTTCATGTTAAATAGCGACCAGAGGATGATACACTCAATACTCTTTCAGGTTTTGTCCCAGATATGTGGAGCCTGACTGTAATTTTGTGACAGAAAGGAGGCTTCCCATTCCCAAAGGGTGAGTCTGAATGAAGCATTGGTGAACCCATACCTTGATTAATCTTTATCCAGGAGGATGGGCCTTTGTAGTCCTCCAGAGTCAGACTTTGTTGCAGAAATCACACAGAACTGGACCTATAAAGTGCAGGCATTTCATGTCACTGACATCTAAAAGGTTGTACCCAATGTCATTGTATTTCAGCCGTATGATGTGGGTTGTTTTTTTAGCAGACAGAAAACAGCTAGGACAAAAATTGCCCCAGGAAGTCTCTTGTTATACTTCTGACAAATTCTGTCATAAGAACTGTTCTGCTGATGTTTTGATTACTGATACTGATTTCCTTTTCATATTGATAATATGTATAATAGTAGTCAGTGTGGGATAGAGTTTGAGTGTTGGACTACAACTCTGGAGATCAAGGTTTGATCCCCAGTTTGAGCATAAAAACCCACTGGGTGACCTTGGGCAAGTCACACTCTCTCAGCCTCAAAAGATGCCAATGGTAATGCCAAGAGAACCTCATGATAGGTTCACCTTAGGGTCACCATAAGTCAGAAATGACTTGGAGGCACACAACAACAACAACAACCACACAGAGTTTATAAAAGTGCCAGATTTAAATTTAGACATATTAAAGGTAATGGCAACTGGATGTAACGTATCATAGAAGCTTGGTAGCTTAGCTGATGGGAGCTGTAGAATTTGCTCTGGGGACAAATAATTGCTGGGCTGGAGAATGCACAGATCTCTGTGTCGGAGGAATTCCATTTGTTTGTTTGTTTGTTTGTTTGTTTTTATCTCGCCTTTCTCCCAAAGTGGGACCCAAGGCAGCTAACAACATAGATGAAACACATTAAAACATAAATTAAAATCATACAATTAAAATTGTAAAATATATAAAAAATACAAATATAAAATTTAAAATGTACAAAGTTAAAACTAATAATCTAAAACCAACCTCCTCATCCCCCAATAAAACCAAGCCTGCAAGATCTTAAAAGGCCTGTTTAAATGAAAATGTCTTCACCTGCTTCCTGTACTGAATAGCCATCAAGGGCTTAAAGTAACCGTCTATGAGATGGGTAGGTAAACTAGAAGGAGTGGAAGCAGGCTTTTGCTTATGAACAAATCAAGGTGAAGCCCATGAATTTACAGGGCAGGGCATGGCTGATTCTATGCTTACATTTGGGGATTATGATAGTTCTACTGTTATTTTCTGACAGAGATTGAGAGAAATAATTCAAAAGGAAAAATTGGAGAATAAGTCTTTATATGGTCACCAAAGTGAAAATCCAATTTGCTCAAAACTGGAAATCTCCAGAAATCCGTTGGAGTGACAGTTGGTTGATGAGCCTAGTCGACACGATGCAAATGGACAGAATGGCTTTCTGGTTAAAGAATAACTCATACAAAATGAATGATAATCGGAAACCAGTCAGAGATTATTGGAGAATATTATGTCCAAGCATAAACACTCCATAAGAAGATAAAAATAGAAGAGGAAGAAAATGAAAAAGGATCTCTGGTGGCACAGTGGTTAAATGCCAGTACTGCAGCCATTCACAGCCACAAGGTTGTGAGTTCGATCCCAGACAGGGCTCCAGGGTCCACTCAGCCTTCCATCCTTTTGCAGGTCAGTAAAATGGGTACCCAGATTGTTGTGGGCAATTGGCTTCCACAGTGTGAACCACTTAGGGAGTGCTAGTTCATTGATAAGCTGTATAGAAATGTACTTGCTATTGCTTTTGCTATCAATATAGAAGAGTAACAATAAATAAATAAGATCAAGGAAATGAAACTAGTTTAGAGAAAGACTGTGAAGAAATGAGTGAAATTTAACAGAAAGGAAAAAAAAAACATAGGGAACTAGGTGTATATAGAAATCAATAAAAGTAAAGAAATAATTGAAATTGGAGGAGAACATAGAGCACAAATAAGTGACAAAAGGGCCAAGATAAATGAAATGTAATTAACATGATAATATATTTTGTATAATCAGCAACTTAATTTGTTTGTTGGTTTATTTTATGTGGACAATTGGAAAGGAAGGGTGGGATGAATGTGAAAAGGATGTGGGAATGTGTGAGACGTAGGAGGAGGTGTAATAAACAGGGGAAGACAGTGGAAGACAGAAGAAGATATAAAAGGAGGGAGTGAGGAAGAGAGGAATAAAGTTGTTGGTGGATGGGAAGAGAAGAGGTGGCGATAAATGGAAGGATGAACAGAGGAAACTAGATTTGGATGGGTGAAATGGATGGATAAAGAGAAGTAGAGACCATAAGATCCAATTATAACTAATCAGGGGGGATTTAGAGGGAGTGTTAGCATGTACTGTATAAAGGGATATATTTGATAACTGACAATCTTGTGACATCACAATGGTGTGTGTAAGTGATTTTACTTTATGGATGGACCAATAATTTGAAAGAAAGAAAGAAAGAAAGAAAGAAAGAAAGAAAGAAAGAAGCCACACTGTTAACTTCCTTGGTTACCGAAATAAAGTTTTGCTGTTGGGACACAGGCGACTGGTTTACTGAACCAAAGGGAGTGGGCAGTTCCTGACATCTTTTCAACTTGTCATTGTCATTTTCCCTCCTCCTTCTCTTTCTCCTCTACCTCCAGATTGTCAAAGGTCTGGAAGCCGAGCCTTATGTGTATGTTTAGCCAGGAGAAGAGAAGACTTTGAGGTGACTTGATAACCATCTTTAAATATCTGGAGGGACATCATGTAGAAGAGGGGTGAGCTTTCTTTCTGCTTTTCTAGAATCCAGAACATGAACCAGTGGTTTCCAAGTATAAGGAAAGGGATTCCTCCCAAATGTTAGGAAGAACTTCTTGACTGTAAGAGTTGTTCAAGAGTGGAATAAACTGCATTTTTGGAGGTCTTTAAACAGAGGTTGGATGGACATCTTTCAGAAGTGCTTTAGATGTATATTCCTGCCTGTCAGGGAGTTGGACTGGATGGCTGTTGAGATCACTATGATTTTATTATTCGTTCTCCTGCTCCTTCTTTGCAAACAAGAAGGATCGATGGCTATTCAAGATGAATGTTCCACCTCATTTGAACATAAATGTTCTGGCTCTAGATGTTTGGGTGTTGAGGGATACCTATGATTCTTCAGTCATAAACACTCCTGTGACCATAGGGCATTCCAGTACCTACTGGATATATATATTTTTAAAGCTCTATGAATGAGGATTAAATAACATCTCCAAAAACTATTGAGTTATTCAAACATAAAAGTAAGTTTCGTTTGAAGCCCAATGGTTGCTTTGTAATTTTCTGCCTATACTTTAAACTTGGTCTTCAAAGCTGAAAACTAAACTAGTTACTGTGGAAATAGTTAGGTTCAAAAAAAGAAGGAAGGTTAAAAGGCTCTGCTGGATCTCCCCCGCTGTGTATCCTCCAATGGAGCTGGAGACCCACTGCCATGTCAAAAGCTGCCTTGAGAGGTGGGGCAGAGAGCTGATCCTCCTTCAGACTCAGCAGGATCCTTTTGGGGCCGCAGGAGGAGTGAAGTTACTGTAGCAGAGCCTGGGTTGTCACAGAAGCCTGAAACGGAGCTTGGAGGCTTCCTTCCACACTTCAGTCCAACAACAACATAACATCTGGAGCATCTGGATTTTCTGAGAATCTTCCCCTGGCTCTTTGTGTGTTTGTGTCTAGAATCAATATTTGTTGCTTTCGGCTTTCAGTTCAAAGTTTGAAGGGTGTAGCGAGAGGGTGAGCACAGTGTGGCACATGGTCAATAAACAACCCCCGACATCACTTTTATAGATGCCGAACCTCCCCACCAGGACTCTGAACCCCTTGGCAGATGTTCTTTTGGTGTTTCATGCATACATAGAACCATACAAGTTGGAAGTTGGAAGAATCCTAGAATTGGAGAAGACCCTAGTGGTGATCCAGTCCAACCCCGTTCTACCATGCAGGAAGACACAATCTAAAAATCCCTGGCAGATTACCATCCAGCCATACCATTGGGAGGTTCTTCCTAATGTTTAAGGGAAATCTCTTTTCCTGGACACATGTGATGCCTTACAAATGCAGTTGTGCTTTTTTGGCTATTGCTAAATGTCTGTATCCAGTTCATCATTCTGTATGTTAAGTTCCACAAGTGTAACTGTTGAACATACAGGTGCATGTCTTTGGATGGCACATGACTACTCACAAATGCCACCAATGTATCACTTGTTTCACTGAGTTTATAGCAATAGCAGGTACATTATGGAAACAGCAAGCATTTTTGTGGGTACATTCATCTTTTTTTAATTTTAATTTTATTATTATTATTATTATTATTATTATTAACCTTTATTTATAAAGCGTTGTAAATTTTCACAGCGCTGTACATACAATCTTTTAATTGGACGGTTCCCTGCCCTCAGGCTTACAATCTAAAAAGACACGACACAGAAGGAGAAGGGAGTAGTGGAGGGGAAGGGGACGATTTTGGGGTTCTTAGCTTGGTACTGGTACTGAAGCGGAAACATAATGGTAGAAAAAGTGCAATGAGTAATGTCTTTGCATAATCAGAATGCAAATTAATAATATGCATAATTATAAAAAAATGCATAATATGCAAATTAGCTGCCGAGATATGGGGGACTGACATATGGCAACCCTAATCACATCAGTTATCCAGATATTATGGGAGGACAAAAGCAAATGCAACTCGTGGCAGCATGGAGGTTGAGTAGTGCTTGGGCAATGTATTGCTATGTGTGGATATTTACACTATGTTCAGGGGATGTTGGGTTGAGGTCAAAGTGATGCAACATTTGTTATGGTATTTATTTATTATTTATTATATTTATTTATATCCTGCTCTTCTCCCAGGACTGGGACTCAGGGTGGCTTACAATACTAAAAAGAATACAATTAAAAGATACAAAAATAATAGAATCATAGAGTTGGAAGAGCCCCCAAGGGCCATCCAGTCCAACCCCATTCTGCCATGCAAGAAATCTAAATCAAAGCATCCTCAACAGATAGCCATCCAGCCTCTGTTTAAAGACCTCCAGGGAAGGAAACTCCACTACACTCCAAGGAAGGAGCCCCTACTTCCTGAGCAGTTACCCACCTCTAAATTGGGGACTTGTGTCCACAGTCACTAGGAACTGTAAGAATGTGTGACCCACCCACAATATGGAACTTATTGCCCAGCATTTTAAACTGGCTCCAGCCTCCTGGGCTGGACCCGGGATGCAGGATAGAGCTGGGGATTATTGCACATTAAATCGCCACTGACCCACCGGCCGCCATCAGTCTGACTCCCAGCCAGGTCCCAGCCACGCTTGGCCAGCACTTTTTGGAAGCTGGAAAGCTTTCTGACTTCTAAAAAGTGCTGGCAGAATGTGACTGGGACCTGGGCTGATGGTGGGTGGCAATTCAGCATTAATTTAGTGTGCAATAATCCCCATCTCCATCCCTCAGCCATCTCCAGTCCAGGGCATTTATCAGACGGGGTCTGATCCGGGGCGTCTGTGGATCGGGTGATTCGAATTCACGTTATAACGAGAATGTATTTTCATACCTGGTTGCTGTTCCGTTGCCCTTCCGAACTGAGAGGGAATCGAATCGAAGGAAGTCACGTGATGCGGATTCAGGCAAAGCGGAGTGAGTGCAAATTGTATTTCCACATCGGAGCATACCATGGGGAATTCAACGATTCGAATTGGGACCCTTGCACATGCTCAGTGGGGCCCTGAAGGCATCTTGAACCTTTGCACTTCTGGGGCTAAGAAGGGAGCCTGGCTCCACTTTCATGCGAATGCTAGCCTCACCTGAATGACAGCTGCCCCTTTTTTCTTCCTCCCTTCTAGTTTCCCTTCCCTGGCAGCCAAATTCAAAGGGTCCTCCGTGCCAGAGCCCCCATCCAATTCATCCACAGCAACATCTATCCCAGTGGTCCCCTAACTGTACCCTTTAAAGGATCCTGGACTTCATCTCCCAGAAGCCTCAGCCATGTTGGCCAAAAGCCCTTAAAGAGCTATATCTATATCTATATATATCCACATCCATCCTCCTGTCATTCAGTTGCCTTCTCTTAGGCTGCATCCACACTGGGGAGATTATCCAGTTTAATTCCAGTTTAACTGTCCTGGCTCAGGGCTATGGAATTCTGAGAACTGTAGTGTCCAGAGAGCTCTGGTGCCTCAGCAAACTCATAACCTAAATTATTATTATTATTATTATTATTATTATTATTATTATTATTTTAAAATAATAAATTATTATTATTATTTTAAAAATAAAGTATTACTATTATGGGAGTTGAAATTTGTTGTGGGGTCCTTGGCTCAAGGCTATGGAATTCTGGGAGTTCCATCTCTCCCTCCATCCTCATGTTTCATTTCCTTCACATCTATTTCAAAAACATTAGTATACATCCTTAGGGTAGATGTACATGTGGATGAAATGGATGGGGCTCTGACATGGAGGATCCCTTTGAATTTGGCTGCCAGGGATATGTGTGTGTGTGTGTGAGAGAGAGAGGCAGGGAGGGTGAAAGCGCGCTGGCCAAGAAGTTGCAGCAAGGAAGGAGAGGGACGCAGAGACAGAGCTCCAATGGAGCCCTGGTTGCCCTGAAAGTGAAAAGAGCCACCGGAAGAAAATGGGGCAAATTGCAGCAGGGCATCATGGGAGATTTGCAGCCTTGGGGGTCTTGCGATGGTGTTCAGGAGCACAAGCAAATTGGGATTCCACACGAGACCAATTCGCAGTGAGATCAAACAGAGCCCCAATGCAAATCGCGTCAATCCCCTTATTTAGCGCACTCGCCAAAATGCGCCAAAATGAGGAGCCAGTAAGGATTCAGTTCGCAAGTCCCGTGGAAGGGGCTCACATTTAAAGCTAGCAGGTATGAAAATACATTCTCATTATCACGTGAATGCGAATCGCTCGATTCGCAGAAGCCCCGATCTGAGCTGCAAAGACCCCGTCTGATAAACGCCCAGGAGACTGGAGCCGGTTTAAAATGCTAAGCGATAAGCTCCATTATGTCATGTACCAGATGCAGAAGGGAATCTGAAGGAGAAGGAGAGTATTCTATTGTAATGTAATGTATTTTTACTGTTGTAAACGCCCGGAATCCTAGTGATTGTGTGGGCTATAAATAAATTATTATTATTATTATTATTATTATTATTATTATTATTATTATTGGAAGTGAAGGAGATACCTAGGGCAGGGGTCTTCTGCAGTGTGCAGAGTTTCTTTGGCTCTTTCCCACCATGTTTGGTCAGCTCCTCTTCCTCCTCTCTCCCTTCCCTTACTTTCTTTGGCCCCCAGCCTTTGCAAAAAGCAGGGTCTGAGTTTTGCTGGAAGCCTATCTCCATCACGTTCAGACTCAAGGATGCCAATTAAGTAAATTTGTACAAAATTGCATATGCCTCTTAGGAAGGAAGCATTTGCTAGGAAATTTGCCAGGGGCGAATTTGGATGTAGACAATGTTTAGCAGGGCTGCAAATAAGATAGATTTGCTCTTGGGGAGAAATGCTCCATTTCTTAAAATGGAAAGGCAAGGAAAGTGGAGTTGTGTTTTTCATCTACACATGCAAACACACACACAATACCCTTACCAGCACTCTTGAGAGCTGAGAGATTTACCGACCTGGTTGGAAGGGCTTTATTCTCTTCTGCATCTTGATCTTCCCCTTTCTCTGTCCCTCATGTACTCTATATCTCTCTGCATATGTGCATGCATGTTTGGCTATTTTATCTGTGGATTCCTGCAATGTAGGCAATTGGACCAAATGGCCCTTTGGGTTCCTTAAGTATATAAAGTATATGCCTTAAAGTTGGCTGTCAAAGCAGACATCCTCTTAGATCTCTCTGGGGTCCTTAGAATAATAGAATCACTGAATCTTAGAGTTGGAAGGGATCACAAGGACTATCCAGTCCAACCCCCTGCCATGTTGAAATAAACAATTAAAGCACTCTTGAAAGATATCCATTCAAACTCTATTTAAAGATTTACAAAGGAGAGTATACCTCCTTCTGAAGCAGTCTATATTCTACTATCAAACAATGCTTACAGTCAAGACATTCCTCATATTTAGCTGGAATCTCCTTTCTTGCAATTGGTATTCATTCATTCAAGTTTTGTTTTCTGGAGCAGCATTAAAAAACATGACATCCCTTCAGATATTTAAAGTTGGTCTATCATGCCACCTCTCATTCTTCTCATCTCCATGCTAAATATACCCAGCTCCCTAAGTCATTTCTCATAAGAGTTATGGTGACCCCATGAATTTCATAGTGTTTTTCTTGGCAAGAAATACTCATAGGTGGTTTTTTATTGCTTTCTTCTGAAATGCAGCCTACGGTATCAGTTCAACAGTGGAAGAAGCTGCCTTGGAATGTGGTGAGGTCTCCTTTGGAGGTTATTAAACAGAAGCTGGATGGTCATCTGTTAGGAGGGCTTTGTTTGTGTCTTCCTGCATCGCAGGGTGCTGGACTGGAGAGCCTTTGCGGTATCTTTATTCCTTGGTGGTCCCCCATTCAAGTACTAACCAAGCTTGACTCTGCTTAGTTTTTGAGATCAGACAGGTTCTGGTGCCTTCAGAGTACGTAGGTGTCTGGTTCTTTCCAACTCTATAATTTTATGATTTTATGATTCTTCTGCAGTTTCATTCAGCCAGGTGTCCCCCATCCTATATCTATATATTTCATTTTTCTGTCCTAGGTGCAGTACCTTATATTTCTCTGTGTTGAAATTCATTTTGTTAGTTTTGGCCCAGCTTTCTAATCTATTAAGTTCATTTTGAATTCTGATCCTGTCCTCTGCGATATTAGTTATTCCTCCTAGTTCGGACCCGGTACACACGGGCCGAAAGCAACCACACACTCTGCAACCCAAATACATATGGACGGTGCCATCTTTATGTGGCACTGTCCATATGTGGCACACAGGAATGATGTCACACACATGCCGTGTCAAAACAGCTTGGCGCATGCATGATGTTGCCACGCTGCCCCAGGCAGCTTTTGGGGAGCGGATTGTGTGGTTGCTGTGGGAATGATCCTCAGGAGAAAGGGGCCGCCCCTTTCTCCTCTTTAGTGCCGGGGTGTCCGGGGGCATGAAGCCCCAAGGACACACCTTTTCCGAGCCATGGAGAAGCGGCATTTTGCCACTTCTCCGTGGCCCAGAAAAACTCTGGATTAGGACTGCAGGACTGCCAGCGAGCAGGGCTGGTTCTAGGTATTTTGCCACCCTAGGCGAGAAATATTTTGGCGCCCCCTGAGAGCAAGAAGCAGGAGACCCAGAGGAGAGTGAAAGGTACTTGGCATGTGCATGCACAGCCAGGCACCCTTTCCTCCCTTGCTGGGTCTCCTGCTTCTTGTTCTCCACCTCAGAGGCTTTCCCAAGCAGCCCAGCTGGGCTCCGAGAAGACAAGCTGTAGCAGCGGCCTCTCTTCTCGGAGGCCAGCTTGGTGGGAAGCCTTCTTCGAGGCGGAGGACGTTCCTCCGCCTCAGAGAAGGCTTTCCCAAGCATCCCAGGAGACCCAGGGGAGACTGAAGGGCACACTTCCCTCCCTTGCTGGGTCTTCTGCCTTTTGCTGTCTGCGGAGAGCAAAAGGCAGGAGACCCAGGGGAGGGTGAGTGGCACCTTTTGGTGGCTCTGCCGCCTTTTGCTCTTTGCAGAGCAAAAGGGGGCAGGGCCAGGGGAGGGCGGAGGGCGCCTGGCTGGGGCTCGAGCGCACAGCCCAGCCAATCCTGGGGCGCCACTCGCACTCCTGCTGGCCTGGCTCCTTTTTGCTCTTTGCAAAGAGCAAAAGCGGGCAGGGCCAGCAGGAGTGTGAATGGCGCCCCAGGATTGGTGTGCGCTCTCTCCGCGCCGCACCAGTGCCACCCCCAAACTTTTGGCGCCATAGGCAGCTGCCTAGGTCACCTATATGAATGGTCCGGCCCTGCTGGTGAGGCTGTCCTGGCCCCAATCCAGTGCGAAACAGAGCGGTTGCCGGCTGCCCCTTTGGGGCGGTCTGTACTGTCCCTAGGTGTTATCTGCAGATTTGATAAGGATGTCATTTATTCCTTCATCCAAGTCATTGATAAAGATGTTGAATAGCACTGGGCCCAGGACAGAGCCCTGTGGGACCCCACTGGTCACTTCTCTCCAGGATGAAGAGGAGCCATTGTTGAGCACCCTTTGGGTTCGGCCGGTCAATTAATTACAAATCCACCTAACTGTATTTTGTTGTGGCACCAGAGCTCTCTGACAGAGAAAGCGAAATATCAGACAAAAATGCAAATCCCAGAATCCCATAGCAATGAGTCATGGCAGTTAAAGCCATTTCATACTGCATTAATTCTGTAGTGTAGATGCAGTCTCAGCAGAGTGGAGATGACTGTAGCTAGATGAAGTTTGTGGGTTTTTTTTTTTTTTGCTGCATTTGCTGTCCAGAAGCTGCTCACGTTGGATGATGTGCAGCTTCAAGGTCCATCATGCTTGTGATAATACCACCCATTATCTTGGGCAATACAGCCACAGATTAATCATGTTAGGGTTAGATTTCACCATTTCACTGGCCAAAAAGACTTGAACTACCCCAGTCTCTGCTGCAACAAACGTGGCATCACCTAGAAACAAAAGTTGAATGTCTTTGTCATCACAATCATTGCTTGAATGATAAGGAAATGTATGCAAATCAAAAACTCATTAATCTATTTATCAGTGGGAACACATGCTCAAAGAAGGTTTGAGTGGCAGCCCATGCTAGTTTACTTATTCTGCTTCTGACATCGCAATTTATCTTGCACCCTTCATTGTCTGTTTTGGAACATTCATAATCGGAATACAGTATCCATTGAGATTTGATTCCTGGATACCCGCTTCCCCTGTGGATACCAAACTCTGTAGATGCTCAAGTCCCATTATATACAATGACATTGTAAAATGGTTTCCCTTATAAAAGATGGAAAAATCAAGATTTGCTTTTTTGGATTTGTGTGTGTATGTATGTGTGTAATATTTTCAAGCCTTTGGTGATTGTAACTGTGGAGACAGAATCCACTGATGAGGGTCAAATGTAGTTTGAAGCCATTTATCTGGGTCCTATTCTCCGGAGCAGCAGGAATCAAGCTTGCTCCATCCTCAATAAGACACCTTTTCAAATATTTGAAATATTTGAATCCCAGAATTGAGTATCATTGAGCCAAGGCAGCTGACAAGTGGTGCCAAACTACATTATTTCTGTAATGCAGATGAGGCCCAGGAAAGGTCTTTGTGCAAGTTAGTATCAGCTCTTAAAGTAGCAGCTTGTTATAATTTGCAAGGGTTAATTGATTTGTTGCTGCAATGTCCAAAGGCTTTCCAGAGTGATTTAGGGGTATTTACTTAGGGGGTTACATGTGGCTTTTAAACCATGATTAGAACTGGAAAAAAGTGGCTTTGGAAATACCTATTGCACTCTGCCACCTCTGACCCATAGCTGCCACATCACCTAACCATGTTCAGGGCATCTCTTTTCATTGATGGGGAAAACCTGGGCCCTGGTGGTGCAGTGGTTAAAGGCCTGTATTGCAGCTACTCACTCACAAACCACATAGTTGTGAGTTCAATACCGGCCAGGTGCTCAAGGTCGACTCAGCCTGGTATCCTTCCATAGGTTGCTAAAATGAGTAGCTAGTTTGTTGGGGCCAATTAGCTTGCACATTGCTTAGGTGGTGCTTAAGTGCACTGATAAGTGGTATAGAAATGTACTTGCTATTGAGTTCTCAAAACCACAAGACCTGTGGTGCAAAACTTTGCTCCTGGGACAGTTGCTATATTGGCAGTCCAATGGTGTCTGTGTCTCCCCTTCTCCCCCTGTCATCCTTCTCCCTCACTATTCCCAAGCAGCCCCATTACCTTCTTCCCCCTCCATCTCGTTCCTTTTAAAAAACCTTTATACTGACAGTGCTGTTGCAGAGAATTGTGTGAGTTAAAAGAAAAACAAATAAAAATGAAATAAAAATAATAAAAATACAGAAAGGCATGCTGAGCAGGGCATTGGGCAGGGATATGGGGTTAAAGTGGAGTAAGGCTTAGAGTGCAATGGCAGTAGCTGCCCTAGTCCTGTGATTCCAATGAATTGTGATACTGGGGCTCTGAATATGGTATGTTTCCATTCCCCCCCCCCTCCAACACGAATGCTTGGGTTTGCACAACAGGGCTTGCGTGGTAAAACCTTTAGGTAACCCCTTCCTTTTCTCCCAGTCATTGTAGCACCAGCAGAGTGAGCAGATGTCATCACCACAGAGGAGGACGAGGCACTGCAAAATGCAGGATATTCTAGAAAAATGTAGGATATTACGAAATAAAAGCTTAAAAGACTCAGTCATGCTCAGAATGGAGGACATTTTGGAATTCCTTTTGGACATAAGGCTGAAATGTAGGACATGTCCTGGAAAAGGAGGCTGTCTGGTCATCCTGAGCAACAGGGCTCACTTCGAACTCTGCTCTGAATCTATCTTCTAGCTAGAAGGAAGAAGGCTACATTAAATGTTCCTTATCTCCTTGCTCTAAGAAAGCGAGAAGGAATAATCCCCCCATTTCACCTTGATCTGCAAACAACTCCTTCAGCTATGATTTCTCTCTTCATTTCCAAATAGGAAAATATATGAATTCTGTGTGTGTTGTGAGCAGCTCTGCTTGGCGCTTAACACATAATGCTTAGTGAGATCACCAGGGGTCATCCTTAGGTCTCAGACTTTGGCCCCCAAACCTCTGGGCCTGGGATGATCTGAACTGGCACCTTTACTGTGTAGTGTATCTTCCCTAAGGTTCAAGAGACAGCAAAAAGGAAATGCTTGGGTTGAAGTGAGAGTTACTTTACTCCTCAGCAGGAAGGTGGTTTATATATATTCCAGGCAAGCAGTCAATCACCGGGCTAAAAGCATGGTCCCATTTGCATCTTGAACCTGGAATGGAATGCTTTCCTTCAGGGTCAGGCCTAAAAGACTTGGGGGCTGCTGCTAGAGAATGCATTTAGCTCCATTTCCCTACCCACTCCGTCTCTGTCTGACTCATAGGAGTTCGCTGCTAACCATCACCACCAGAAGCCTGGGAATGAATGTGAATAAGCTGAAGTGGAAGAAAGGGAAATACAGACAAAATATCCAGCGGAAACGTTCTGACATGGCCATTTGTTATATGGCTGAGTTTGGGAAGTAGGAGGGCAGGAAGAGTTGTATCAGTGAGGAATATAAACACAAAAACAATGCAATCTGAAGTCTGCTTCATAGGTGAGGTTGGGCTAGTGGTGCCCTGTCTTTTGCCAGCTCTACAGTCTCGATTCCATTCATACCACCAGAAGTTGGTGGTTACAACTGTGTATCAGGGTGTCATAGCAGAAATCTCTGCTTGCAGAAGTGATGGTACAAAACTGCACATCTATGTGCAAAATGCATGTGTGCCCATGCACATTGTGCACCTGCAAGCTTAATAGCACAGCATGTGCAGCTCCACTTTTGCAACCATCAACCAAATACAGACATTATGCAGTTGACAAAGTTCCACAGGGAAACTTTTACATGTACGATGGGCCCTCCACATTTGCAGCTTTGACTTTTGCAGCTTTGATTATTTGTGGTTTGGATTATTTATTTATTTATTTATGGTATTTATACCCTGCCCTTCAGCCCTAAAGGCTATGTTCTCTCTAGGAATCTCTAGGTCCGCCAGTGCAACTCTGCCAAAAGTTGACCATAGAGTTGTGCTGGAGAACCTAGAAGTTCCTAGAGAAAACATTTCTCTAGGCATTTATAGGTCTTTATAGGTCATGACTTTATAGGTCATATAGGATCAACTTCTGGCACAGTTGCACTTGGGGACCTAGGGATTCCTAGAGAGGTGTTCTCTCAGGTAAAAACAATAGTGGTTTTTTATTGGTGGTTTTTCCACATTCACGGGGGTCCTTCAGCCCTAACCCCAGCAGATGTGGGGAGATCACTGTATAAGGTGGCCACAGGATTCTGGTTGCTGTCTCCCAACTGTGAAGTCCAGTAGTTCACCAAGTTTCAAAATTCAGGTTTCCGTAGTTAAAACTCAGCAAATCTTTATTCAGAAACTCTAGATCCACACCAGAGACAATCATTGTCAGAACTAAACAGCAAACATTAGCAATGCCTAATGAAACCACACATAATTTCAAAACGTTGGCAGCCTAATTGTTCATTTGTTACAAACTCAAAATAACTTTGGCTCTCCCATTTCCCTTACTGCCCCTTCCTCATTTTGTCCTCCAGGTTCTTCCCAGAAGAATGACCTTGGCTAGTTTTGGTCCATCCCTGCCTCCTCTACTTTTTGTTAATCCTATCACCTGTATGTGTGATAACTATTTCTCATAGTAATTGTTTCATTACATATCCCACCACCGTTCCTCAGCCTGTCCCTAAAATCATGGCAAGCAAGATGCAAAATGTAGCTCCTGACATTAGCTCTGAAGCATAAGGGACTATTGCACAGAGCTGGAAGCCAGGACCCAGAAAACTCTGACCTGTCCATACATTGGTCTCCGGAAGCAATGGCTTCTGTCCTCATAGACTATTTCTTCTTACCTTTTGATCTGCCTTCTTTCCAGGATCCCAGGGCAACAAATGTTCCCAGATTGGAAAAAGTATTCATTTTGGACTGCTGTTTCTGAAATCCACCAGCCTACATGGTCAGTGGATTCTGGATTCATCAAACCAACCTGGTAGATTCTGTGGACTGCCATCCCAAGTTCTGGCCACTCTACTATTTTATTTTTCAACAACCCTGCAAAGTAGATGAGGCTGGGAGAAAGAGATACTGGTCCATGGTCAGCTTCATGGCTGAGCACATGGAGATTTTTCTGGCTGGAGTTTCCTTGGGGCAAATCAAACTCCCCTTCCTGTGTACTAGCTTGTCCCTCTCTGTTGCAGTAGATTGCCATAGATGGTGAAAAGAACTGTTCTTTCTTAGGATAGGGATGGAGTTGGAATAGAGTTCCATTAAGATCTTCCAGCTCATTGATTCAGTTGTCAGTCTTGATCTTTTAGGTTTCCTTTTCTGTGTTGTTGTTGTTGTTGTTGTGTGCCTTCAAGCCGTTTCTAACTTATGGTGACCATAAAGCAAATCTATCATGGGATTTTCTCAGTAAGATTTGTTCCGAGGGGTTTTGCTTTTACCTTTCTCTTAAGTCGAGAGAGTGTCAGTTGACTGAAGTCGCCCGTGGGTTTCCATGGCCAAGCAGGGATTTGAACCCTGGTCTCCAGAGTCATAGTGAAATACTCAAAAGCACTACAATCACGCTGGCTCTCTTTCTTTGTTGAAGGATTTTAAACAGAATTTGGGTCAACTTCCTCCCAGGGATGCTTTAGCTGTGGATTCCAGCATGACAAGAATATTTCCAATACAGTGGGCCCTTGGTATCTGCTGGGGTTGGGTTCCATTATATACAACATGGTAGTAAAATTCTGTCCCTTATATAAAACGGTAAAATCAAGATTTTGTTTTTAAAAATCTTTTTTTTTTTTGGGGGGGGGGGGCATTTTCAAGCCATGGATATTTGAATCCATGGATACAGAATCGGTGGATATAGAGGGCTGACTGTATTCGAAAATGGTAAAAAACAACAAAAAATGGTTTCTTGAGTGCCTGTGAGAATGGGATGAATGAAGATTTACACTCCTACACATTGAGAGGGGTCCAGATAGATGGCCCTTAGGGTCCCTTTGAACTCCATAGTTCTGTGATTGTGAGGATCAACCTTCTACAAGAGGCTCATACATCTCCTTGAAGCTGCAATATGTCATCATCTGTCATGCCAGAAGTTGTTTGCTCAGCTCGGGTCACAGCTTCTGCTTTATTTGTCAGCCTGCACAATCCTTCTGTTGTGCATTATTTTTTGGCTCTTGGTCATTTTTAATCACATTTAAAAAGCTTATGCCCTCCACTTGCAAACACTTGCCCAAATGCATTCCTTGGCAACCAGTGGATTTGCAGAAAGCTACTGTAAGAAATAGGAATCAGGGTCGGTTGTTACATTACTATATTTGCTTGTGACTGGCTGTCCTTGCAGATAAATTGGGGAGGGTGGTGGTGGAGAAAAGCTGCAGAAAACATAATGTTTTCCAACATTATGTTTGGTTGGACTTCAAGAGATCCAGTGTTTGGCCCAAGATTTATCAGGATTGCATGGTGTAAATCTCTGCATGCACATTAATAGAATCATAGAATCATAGAGTTGGAAAAGAACCCAAGGACCATCCAGTCCAATCCCATATTGCCATGCAGGAACACAAAATCAAAGATTTTCTGGGCAGATCCAGAGCAAAAGGTATGTTTTTTCTTTTTAAAGAGCAATAAGGGAGGGATGGCCTGGATTTGATGTGGGACTGTCCTTCCCATGTGTAAACAGTTCACATTCAAATCAGACCTTTAAGTCTGCCCCATGTGGACAGGGTGATGTGAAGGGAGGGGAAAACCACTGCAAATGGCCCATATAGACATGCCCTACAATACAAGATGTTGCATTTTCTACAGTAATTTATCAATTTGTGCATTCCTCCAGAGACAATGAGCCACAAAGTCAAACAAAACAACAGACTTTCCAGCTTGCTTTTAGTCCATGAAGTGGCTACTGCAGTACCATGCTGAAGCATGGTGTTATGACCCCCTTCCCATACACACACATACACATGCATCCATCCATCCATGGCAACCTCTGAGCCTGGTGAGAAAGAAAAAGAGACCTACACTTGGGATGAAAGAGAGCCATGCTTTCTCTAGAAGATGAAAACCAGAGGTGGTGGTGAATGCTCAAACCACATCCATTCCTTGATGGCAAAGCTGCTTCCAATATGGCTGCTCTGCTCCAGCATCTGGTGAACAGGGGGAGTCCCTGTGGCTTGTAGGAATGCTTCCTGGGGAGGCATAGCTCAGACGCAGAGGGTGACCTCATCCCTGGCCTCTCTTGTCCCAGGAAGCTAGGATTCCACACATTCCCATCCCTATTTCTGGAACTTCTTGAAAGATTGTGACATTTGGGCTGATGGGGAAACCATATCATTATTTGGAAGTTTGGGAATCACATGGGACACTTCTGAAAAGTGGATTGCTCAAAGAATGATTTGTTTCTGCTTCTGTTCCACTGTGATTTGATTGTATTGAGACATTCATGCTTTGTATGGAACATCACTTTGAGAAGCATGTCAACAAGTCCATGGGTGGGATGATGGGGTAGCAATGGGGTTTGAGATGAAATCATTACCCTCCAAATAAGGATTCTGCTCCAGTCTCCACATTTCTAGCATTGAAGATGAACATTAGAAATAGAATTTCAGCACCCCAAAAAAGATATATCACAATTCTGCAAAACAAACCTACAACTTTGTACCTGTATGGAGAAGCATTTTCATGTGTGCACAATATGGGTATTCTGCAGGACTCTGGTGCCTCTATTGCTGTGTGTGAAAATTAATCCTCAGCTTTTGGCACATGTTGACATCATACAGGTATTTAGTGGTTCATCAGAGAAAAAGATCACAAAAAATATGGATGGCTCTTCAAGTCATGGGAATGCCCCAACATCAGGTAGTCCTGATGAGAAATTTGTACTTAGGGCAAGAGGCAACTGTTAGAAGAAAATATAGAGAAATAGAATGGTTCCCAGTTAGCAAGGGAGTCAGCCAAGACTGCACCCTTTCACCTTACATGTTCAGTTTGTATGCAGAAAACATCATGCAAATAGCAGGTTTAGACTTAGAAGGAGGAGAAAAGATAGGAAGAAGGAACATCAACTATCTAAGCTATGCGGATGACACCATTTTACTAGCAGAAAACATTACAGACTTGGAACAATGACTAAGGAAGCTCAAAAAAAGAAAGTGCAAAGGCAGGGTTACTGCTGAACATAAAGAAAAATAATGACAACTGTGACCTACACACATCCAGCCTAGCCAATGAGGAAAGTGAAATCGTTCAAGAGTTTGATCAAACATTGATCAAAATGGAGACTGCAGTGAGGAAATAAATAAATAAATAAATAAATAAGACTAGGAATGGGAAGAGCAGCTATAAAAGAACTAGAGAAGACCCTAAAGAGTAAAGATAAACAACTGAAACTAGAGTCAGAATGGTCCAAACCATTGTATTTCCCATCACCCCATTGATGCAAAAGGTGGCCAGTGAAGAAGACAGATACTGTAATAGGAAAATCAACTCATTTGAGATGTGATGCTGGAGAAGAGTGCTGGGGATACTGTGGATGGCCCAAAAAGACAAACTCATGGGTCCTGGAACAGTTCAGGTATGAACTCTCTCTTGAAGCCATGATCAAACTAGGGCTGTCATACTTTGGCCACATCATGAGAAGGCACAACTCATTGTAAAAGACAGTTAAAGCTAAGGGCGGTGGATGGAGGCAGAAAGAAAGGAAGACCACATGTCAGATGGATAGATTACAGTTAGGGAGTACACAGGCCTGGATTTGCAGGACCCAAGCAGAGCAGTGGAGGACAGGGGGTCTTGGAGATGTCCCATTGACAGGGTCACCATGACTTAGGGACAACTTGAGGGCAGTTAACAACAACAATACTCTTGACTTTTGAAAATAACAAGTTTCAAGGAAATTCAAATGGTCAGTTTCTCTTCAGGTTTTCAGAGACACCTGAAATCAGGTTTTCAGCGAAATCTCAGGCTCAATAGAGCTTGGTAGAGCAGAGTGTCTGCAAGCTCCCAAGTCCTACCATGCGCCACATGGGCCATCTTGGTGTGCCACCGTTTACATGGGGTGTGTGATGATGTCCGCTGTGCACAACGCCCAAACGGTGTGGCGCACAAGGGATGGCACAGTGCCACTCCAGGGCGCTTATGGTGCCTCTTAAGTGGCACACAAAGGAGCTGCATTTTGTGGCTCCTTTTTGGAGCAGATCATTGCCGCGCTGTACGGTTGCTGCAGCAATGATTCAGGGGAGAAAGGGCAGCCTCTCCCAATCAGTACAGCCCCATAGTTCACTACACTTTATTAACAACTGAAATTGATATAACAGGATGACTTGAAGAAAGCACATTTACTTCCTACACACTGTTATTTAGTTTACATTTCTGTTTTGCATGAAGAAAAATAGTTATTTGCTTTTTGGAAGGTCCACAGCATAGTTTCTAATTAACATCCTTACAGTTTGGGAATTCCAATAGGTTTTTAAGATACATGGGGGAGTATAGGGGTTGGGAGAGCTGCTACTAGGTTTTGCAATGTTTTGAGACATAGGGGGGAGGGAATTTCATAAGGCAGTGGTTCCCAACCTTTCTAATACAGTTCCTCATGTTGTGGCGACCCCCAACCATACAATTATTTTCATTGCTACATGCAAATATGTGTTTTCCGATGGTCTTAGGCGACCCCTGTGAAAGGGTCGTTTGACCCCCAAAGGGGTCCCAACCCACAGGTTGGGAACCACTGTCGTAGGGAATTCAGAGGTTGATTCAGGGGTTGCGTTTTGGAACCCTAAAGGGGTTTAGGTACAGGAGTTAATGGGGCCATTTTACCTGTTGTTGTGGTGGTGTGCTTTCAAGTTGTTTCCAATTTATGGCAACTCTATGGTCAACTTATCACAGGGTTGTTCAGAGGTGGTTTGCCTTTGCCTTCCTCTGAGGCTGAGGGAGTGTGATTTGCCCAAGATCATCCAGAGGTTTTTAAGGCTGAGCTGGGTCTCCAGAGTCCTAGTCCAGTACTCATACACTACCCCACTCTGGCTCTCACAGGTTCTCCTTACGGCTGCCATAAGTTGGAAATGACTTGAAGGCACACAACAACAACAACAACAACTACAACAGAGGGGCGAATACATATCCAGGTTAAAAAAAAGGAATCTTAGCCTGTGAACTTGCACAGGAAGAGAAGCAAAACAGATTTCCCCCCTCAACTAGGGACAGGCACAAAAGCATGGGTTCCTCTTACTCTATCATGGTGGTGGTGTGGGAATGTGACAGAGTGGAACATGATGATGTTGGTGACTTTTCTGTCAGCTGCTGGGAACACAACTTCCTTCTCCCACCTCACACAGCTTGCAGACTTTGTCAGTCCACATGTTGAAAACATTCCAGGAAACCAGATCTGCCTCCTTGGAGTGCCTCTGGGTTCCCGGAGTCATCCATCATCCTGCCAGAGATCTTTAGATCTTGGGGAGGTGGTGGGCTTTTCCAGTGCAAACAGGGTCCCATGGGCCATTCCAGTCCCCAAGCATGCCAGTCGGGTTGCTTTGGAGAAGTCTGAGACATACCACATGAACCCAGCTGGCTGCAATTCTTTTTCACATGGTTCAATAGCAAATCATGAGGAACAATAATCAACTCCACTCTTGAATAGCTCTTGCCATTAGGAAGTTTTGACTTCATCAGGAATAGTTGAAAATGCCTCACCTAAATACCCTAAAGGCACCAGATCCTATAACAGGCAAGGCAAGCAGAGGTTTTCTCCAGAATCCCTTACTGAACACACATGAAAAGCAAAACAGAGAGAAAGGGTTAAAGCCAATTGGAAGGTGAAGGCTTTCATGGCGGCATCCATAGTTTTTTGTAGCTTTTTCAGGCTTTGAGGCTATGAGGCATCTCTGAAGATGCCAGCCACAGCTGCTGGCAAAATGTCAGGCATAAACTCTTCTAGAACATGGCCTCAAAGCACCAAAAACCCACAAAAAACTAAAGCCAATTAGTTTGGCTCACTGGCTACCTCCACTATGCTTTCAAAAAAAAGAATAGATATGCCTAAACAGTTTAAAGGCACCAGCAGGGTCAGCCCTGGTTAGTGTTGGATGTGAGACCACCCATGACTACCATGTGCTGGAGGCTCAGTTTCAGAGGAAGGAATTGGCAGAACCACCTCTGAGTCTTCCTTTGCCAAAGAAAATCCTATGAAATTCATGGGCTCATCATAGGTTGCCACGTGACTAGAAGGCGCATGTGAACACGTGTACACACGCACGCACGCACACACACACACACACACACCTTAGTAGTAGAATTCAAAGATAAAGCCATGTAAGTCTGTAGAATCAGTATGGAGAGAGATCTTGTAGTGCCTTTCAGACTCACTGAAAGAAAGAAGTTGGCAGCATGAACTTTGGCAGACGTAAGTAGACAGAAATCTGGGGACTTTATCACTTGGGGGAAATCGGGGGTTTAAACAGCAAAAATCATGTGAAAATCATGCAATCACGATTAACTTTTTCACATGATGTCACAAGTAAAGTGCCATTATCTCAGGAATAAACAGGCAATAAACAGCAACAACTCATTCGTGGGGAAATCCTGTGAATGTTTGTTGCAGTTTATTGCCTGTTTATTGTCTGTTTATTCCTGGGATAATGGCTCTTTAATTGTGATGTGTGTGAAAATGTTAATCGAGATTGCACAATTTTCACACAATTTTCACACGATCTTCACTGTTTAACACACACACACACACACACACACACCAATTTCCCTCATGTGATAAAGTCCTATGAAAATTCATACTGCCAACTTCTTGCTTTCAATTACTCTCTTTCAATTACTAGAGAGGCTAAAAGATCTCTCTACACACACCTTAAAACACCCTAAAAGCACCCTAAAGACACCAGGTCCTGTTTGATCTTGGAAGCTAAGGAGGTTTGGCTCTGGTTAGTACTTGGATGGGAGACTGCCAACAAATAACAGGTGCAGTGGGCTCTGTTTCGGAGAAAGAAACTGACCAAACCACCTCTGAATATTCCTTACCTAAGAAAACCCTGTGAAATTGATGGGGTTGTCATGTGTTGACAGGTGGCTTGGACACACACACACACACACCCCTAGAAAATCCTTTTTCTAATTTGAATCCATTGGTTAGCATCCCCCTCCTCTGAAGCAGAACAAGCTTACTCTGTCTTCCACCAACTAGCCCTTCAGATGATTGAAGATGGCTATTTTGCCTTTCTGAGCCACAGCGGATCCTGCTTTTTCTCCAGGTTGACCCCCCTAAATCAATCCAACCTAGAACTGAAAAGAATCACAGAATGGACTTGGAAAAGATCCCGGGGGTCATCCAGTCCAAACCCCTTCTGCCATACAGGAACACACCGTCTAAGCACTCCCTGTGACAGATGACCATCCCTCCTCAGTCTGAAAACCTCCAAAGAAGGAGACTCCATCACTCTCCGAGGAAATGTGTTCCACTATCCAACAGCTATTACACTCAGGAAGTTCTTCCTAATCTTGAGATGGAATCTCTTTTCCTGTTGTTTGCATCCATTGTTCCAGGTCCTATTCTCTGGAGCAGCAAAAAACAAGCCTGCTTCATCTCCAATGTGATACCCCTTCAAATAATTAAACATATTGGAAAATATTTGACAAAATGGTTTTAAAAATTGTATTTCCCAAGGGTTAGGACATCCTCACAAAGAGACTCCTGGACTGAGTAGACTGTGTGTGTGTGTGTGTGTGTGTGTGTGTGTGTGTGTGTGTGTAGAAAACATTTTCTACTCAGGGAATGAAGAAAATATTATTGTTGGCACAAAAAAAAAAAAATATCCGGTTTCTTTTATAGAATATGCTTTACTTTAGAATTTATTCTGTACAAAATTCATGCACAATGGTTGTTGTTTTTTTGCTGTTGTTCTTGCTTTCAGTGTCGCAAAGAACATTTTCTGTGTAGAAAGCAAACTTTCTGCATAGACAAATATTATTTCCTGTGCTGGGAATAGTGTTTCCTGTACAGAAAATGGTGTTTTGTATGTAGAAATACTCAGCAGGAATTTTGCATAGAATAAGCCTTGAACTGCAAATAGTTTTTGAAAAATGTGCTCTTTTGAAATCCAACCCTGCAGTGACAAGAAAATTACTAACATTACTCACTGTTTCTTTTGCAAATGAAATTGTTGAAGAATTGCAGCTTGATTCCCAGCTCTGAAGGAACTTTATGAAGTAACTCATAGAAACTCCCCCTGGGTTTGAGTCCTGGCTTTGGAAATATATGCTGAGACTGAATCCTGACCCCAATCAAGCATCATGAGGTGAACAAAATCATTTCAGGCATGCAAAGGGATCCTGTTATTTTCTCCCAAGGGCCGGCATTACGCTGCAGCCTAGAATCTCATTATTAGGCCGCACTGTTTTTTTGCAAAGCTGGCATGTGAACAGGCAGGACTCGGTGCATTGACTCATGAGCCAAAAGCGCTTTTTCTCCCTCTCTCTGATTCAGAGATCTGAGTTTTAATTAACGGGAAGCGGTGCCCATTCTGCTCAACGCAGCACTCTTAAAAGTTCAATTGCTGATTGAGGCGAGAGCCATTTCTCACCAGGTAGAGAAAATGAGACGCCGATCGGAACATAAAAGATTGTTTTAATTAAACCTGGCATTTCCAAGGCTTCTGCTGACAGGAGGATAATAGTGTAACGGGGGTTCAAAAAACGGATTAGACAAATTTATGGGGAATAGAGACATCCGTGGCAATTAGCCAAGACGGTCTGCCGACGGATGTCGAAACGGTGCTCCCCCCAAGAAAACAGAGGGGTTTTTTCCTTTTCCTTTTTTTTTTAGGGGATAAAAATCTTTTTCTCAATACAGGGTGCTAATTCCTCAGTGCAAACAAGGCAAAGAATCACCATGGTGTGTGTGTGTGTGTGTGTGTGTGTGTGTGTGTGTGTGAGAGAGAGAGAGAGAGAGAGAGAGAGAGAATGCATATCGATTTGCTTGTGCTATGGTTGTTGTTGATGAGCCTACAAGTTGACTCCAACTCAAACACCTGACATGGTAGTTATAAGTTGGAGTCAACTTATAGGCTCTTAACAACAACCATAGCACAAGCAAATCAACATGCATTCTTTCTCACACACACATTTGCCATCAAGTCAGCCTTGCAAATTCATGGCGCCCGTAGCTTTCTCAGTTGAGTCAGTCCATCCTGTGGTCTTCTTCTTTTCTTACTAACTTCCACTTTCCTGAGTGCTATCATCTTTTCCAATGATTCTCATCATCTTATATGTACAAAGCACAGAAGATTATGGTCCTCAACAGACTGGCAAAAAATCCCAGCATGAGGGCAGTGTGCGGTCACCACGCCCAAACTCTGCCCTCACACAGGCGTCATGCCGGCATCACGCCACCTGACCAGCTGCATGGTGGGCAGTGTCACAGTACATCTTTGGTGCAGTGTGAGGACATGCTGCACCAAAGAGCTGCAGAAAGGCTGCCATGGCAGTGGCTATGGTGCCCTTTCCATGGCACAAAAAGAAACCATTTTTTGTGGTTTCTTTTTGCACTGCAGTCCTGCCAGACTGGGAGTGTGGCATGTGGTTACTGTGGCACCATTGTGGCATGGCACCACCTCTTAACGGCAGTCTGCTGAGGCCCTCAGTTTAGCCATCTTAGCTTCTGGGGACAGCACAGGCTTGATTTGATCTAAGACCAATTCATTTGCCCTTTTTGATTTCCCATGGTATCTGAAGAACATGGCTCTTTTTTCATGGCATCTGAGGCGCCAGTCACACTGCAGAATTAATGCAATCTGACACCACTTTAACTGCCATGGCTCCATCCTATGGAATACTAGGATTTGTAGTTGGTTGTCAAGCCCAGTCTGGTATAGGACCAAGAAGAGGACTCTGAGCTGGAGCCTGAGCCTCAGCCTGGCCCTAGCTCTGCCCTGAGAGCCCCTGCAGAGTCTGTGGCCTCAGAAGAGATTCAGCAGCCAAACCTCCAGGCAGCAGAGCCTTCAGAAACTGGGCACAGAGGAGGAGGACGAGGAAGCCGACATACCTATCATCAGCCAGAATCTCGAAGGCTTTATGCAAAACACCAACTCATCAAGAAACAGCTTCACTCATGAGAGCTGGTTATATAAACCTGGGAAGGACACCAGAGCTTTTGTCAGAAGCTGAAGCCCGGTACAAACCGCCCCCAAAGGGTGAGCTGGACGCGACCTGTTTTCCTGTGGAGGGATACTGCAGCAGCCAAACTGCGTGGCGTCACTCCGCCCAAAAGAGAACCCGGAAAACCTGGGTTCTGTTTTGGAATGCCAAGCACATATCATGAGTGCACCATTGGTGCACTCGTGACATAAGCAACGCACAGTGACGTCTGTATGTTGCGCACCATGTACATCAAGATGGCGGCCCCCTTGTGGATGGGAGCCTGGCATGATGGTGGCAGCGGCATGTTCTAGGGTTCCAGATTGTGCGGTTGCCACATGGTCTGGAAACCTAGAATTGGCCTGAGGACGGCGCTTCCTGCCCGTCTGTCCCGGGCCTGACTTTCCTGGAGAAAGCACTCTGTTTTCTGACTCTCAGTTTGTCTTCTTGGTTTGAATCTTTGACTCTCAGGCTGCCTGACCATTTTGCTTCTTTGTAACCCTTGACCTTCTTGGACTGATTGATAATGCTCTTGGCTTGACGCTTTGGCTTGCACCCTGACTGACCATGGACCTTGTTACTTTATTCTGTGTTTGCCCATAAGCCTGCCATTATAGGCTTCCTTGAACTCCACAGACTCTGAGTGGTGTTCCTTTGCTTATCTGGACATTGTTATTAGTGTCTGGCTGCTTTCCCAGACATTGGTTGTGGTACCAGAGTGCTAGAACAGAGAAGGTTAAATAGCTTACAAAACTACAAATCCCAGGATTCCATAGCATTGAGCCATGGCAGATAAAGTGGTGCTATCCTGCATTAATTTTGCTGTGTAGATTCTGAATGAGAAACTGTGGCTTGCTTAAGGGCACCTGGTGGGTTTTGGTGGCTGAACAGGGATTCAAACTCTTCTCTCCAAGAGTCCTAGAGTGTATCTACACTGTAGAAATAATGCAGTTTGAATCAAATTACTGTACATACTTTACCATCATTCTATGGAACCCTGGGAGTTGTAGTTTTGCAAGGTCTTTAACCATCTCTGTGCCAAAGAATGCTGGTGCCCCACAAAAACTACAAACCCCAGGATTTTGGAGGATGGGATCATAGCAGTTAAAGCAGTGTAAAACTGCAGTATTTCTACAATGCAGATGTATCCCATGTCCAACACTAAACTGCTACAGCAATCTGTCTCTTGTTTGTGTTGTTCTGTGCTGTGATGTGACATTACCAAGCAAGGGCTGGAATCCTGCTGGTATCTCTTACATGCATAAGTTCCCCTACAGAAATGGTCAAATATTTGTTCAATGCAGAATGACCACATTAATCTCAGAGCTATGAAAGCATGCACAGTGCTATTCTGCATTCAGCTGTGCATCCAGTTGTGCATTTATTTGTGCATTCCACTGTGGATTCCATTGTAATAATAATAATAATAATAATAATAATAGTTTATTTTTATATACCGCTATTCCTTATACAAGATCATAGAGGTGTACAGTTAAAAACAACATTAAAACAAGAAGAATAATGATAAAAACAACAATATCAACATCTAAGACCATATAAAAACATCAATTCCCGCAAAATACCAAATCAATAAAACAACAGAATAATACAACTCAATCTCATTGGGGGGAAGCTTGGCGGAAGAGGAAAGTTTTTAGCATCCTCTTAAATCCCTCAAGGGAGGTGACGGTGCCATTTAGGGCTTTATAGGTATACCAACATCTTGTATTGCGCTCGGTAGCGAATGGGTGCGAATGGGTGTACATTTGGCTGCAGCTTCAACTGAGCACCCAATTACATTATTTCTTATTTATATAGCACATAGTACAAATTCTATGATCTATCATTCATAATATACTTTTTTGTCCCTTTCCCCCCTCCCACAAACAGATACTCAGATGATATACATTTCATTTAAATTAACAATCATTTTCAGAGATATGGAAAGTATCATTAATTATATATTTTTATTTCTCCATACCCCATTTTTTCTTTGACTTTCTTAATCACAATTTCCCATTTATCTCTCCGCAATTCTTTATTGCTTTGTCCAATGTATTTAAGTTGTCTTTCCCTAAGGAAATCAAATAATATATATTCTTTTATATAGTTAAAAAAAGAGACTTGTTCTGATTAGATTTCTTTCTCCATCCAAAAGCAATCACTGGGTGGGTGGCTTTCAATCTTTGTATTTTACATATCTTTGATTACTATCCAATCCTAATTCCACTAAGTTAAGATTTCTATTATTATATTTATCTGTTCCTTAATTTCTGTTCCTTAATTATTATCTTTATCTGTTCCTTAATTTCTGAGTGAATGGGCATTCCCACCACATATGCATATAAATCCTCTTTGCTCTACATCCATTTATCATTTTATTTATTTATGAATTTATCATTTATAATTTTTTTTTATTTTTTATTTGTTTATTTTTATTTATTTATTTATATAATGCTAACAGACCATGCAATTCTGCATTCAGTTGCACAGTTGGTTGTGTAGTCATTTGTGCAACATTTCCATTCAACACAAGGATTGTATAGCATAGCTACTTTGTAACTTCGCCTGCAGTGATTTATGCTGTGTGATCCCAGAAGACTCTCAGACAATGTGTTCGGATTAAAGTTGGCAGAGATGAATCACCAGATTGTACGGCTGACAAGGAATTAAAGAAAGATAGGATCTGAGAGTTGGAAGGGTCTTCAAGGGCCATCGAGCGATGGTCAGTCGTAGTTTGATTAACAGAACTAGTAATTGTAATCTGAGAACTAAATAAGATGGAAATGAAGGATATACAGTGGTGCCTCGGGTTACGAAATTAATTCGTTCCGCTGTCAATTTCGTAACCCGAAAGGCTTTCGCAAGCCGAATCCCCATAGGCGCTAATGGGGAAAAGCCGCGATTTGGTGTGAAATCGCGCAGAAAAGCACCAAAAGTTTTTTCGTAACCCGAAAAAACTTTCTTAACCCGGAAAATTTTTTTTAAATTATTTTTTTTCGTATCCTGAAAATTTCGTAACCTGGGTATTTCGTATCCCGAGGTACCACTGTATAGTCTTTTCAAGTAGTACTCTGTAACTTAATTGATTTAAAACAGAAATTCATTATATCAGAACAATAGGGTTTTATTCCTATTTTTTGTTGTAATAACATACTAAGAAAGATTTAATGCAACAATTTAGTGTAAATGTTTAACTTAAAGGTAATTTACTCAAATAATATGATATTTAAGGAGAGATAAGTTGTGAAAAGCACCTGGGTCAATGGGACAGGAAGACATATTTGCTTGATTTATTGACCTATTGATCTATTGATTGACTCTTATTGGAGCTTGCATTCTACTGGGATTAACAAGAAGAGAGATTAAAGACTGAATGAAGGTAAGAGTATGTGAAGAGGAGGTTACAGGTAAATAGATGAAGAATATAAGAATGCACTAATGAAGTGAAAGGAAGAATCCAAAGGGAAGAATGTGAAGGGAAAAGGGAAGACGTTAAGGATGATATCTAGAAGGTTACAGAGGTATTGTATTGTTGTTATCTGTACTGCGTTTTTTTCTTGTTTTAGGGTAGAATGGCATATGTACATTTTTAACATGTGTGTTGAATTAAAAAAAAGTAGTGGCATGCAGAGGTTGCCACTCTCTGTTCATGAACACAGAGTGTGTTACAAGGTCTCACACAACACAACCTTGAAACAAAGGTGTCATACATAAAGTGAGATGTACTGGAACAGAGCAGAGGCAGCAATGCTAATGGGAGCTGGCCTTTGCCAAGTTAGAAGGCTATCATAATGGCACTCCTTATAATGAAAGAACTTGTCTTTATGAGATTCTTTGATGTCTTGTGTTTTTGGCTAAGTGTGGAAAACTTTGCAGCACATCTAAAGAAAACGTGCCGGAAGAACAAATCAGGACAAATTAATTATGTTATTATCACATAGAAACAAATTGGTCATGTTTCGAATTGGAAGGTTTATCACTTTGCGTATTAAGTCAAAGGGAAAGTTAAACTCTGAAATGGATGTGAGCAGAAAAATTGAAAGCTAGACCAGGTATTTAACTTGGCGGATTCTTTTTATTAGATACTGAATCCTTTTAGTTAAGTTTGTTTTCTTACATTGTTCTCCATCCCTAGCATTGTTTTAATAGTTTTTGGGTGTTTTTTCAGGCTACGAGGCCATGTTCTAGAAGAGTTTTTCCCGACGTTTCGCCAGCGGCTGTGGCTGGTATTTTCAGAGAATGCTGGCATGGGAGAGAGTAGGGTATATATACTGTTGAGGGGAAGTGATTTACATGTTAATCTGTGTATTGTTCTGTTGTTAAATGGCAAGGCCTCAGGGTGGGAGGGCATGTGAGGAGGCTTTGTGCCTCTTTACTTAATGATCCATTGGCTGCTGGGAAAACCCAACTCAGGGTGGTTTTCATTTGCATTTGCTGGGTCTTGATTTTGGTGTTTTTCAGGTGGCCAAACTTTGGCCCGTTACAAACGGGCCGTTTTGTGCATGCGGAGCGCGCACTAGGGTTAGAAAGGGGTGGTGCTTCCGCACCCCCCTAACCCTAGTGCGCGTTCCGCATGTACAAAATGGTGGTGGCTGTTCCACACGGCCGCTGCCATGAGGACGTCATGACCGCGTCGCCTCTATTCGGGGCAGCGCAGACGTGATGTCCTTGCTCCGCGCCAGGGCGCATAATGCGCCCTTTCCACGGAGCAGGAAGGTGCTCCATTTCGGAGCTCCTTCCTGGTTTGGTCCGCTGGGCGCAGCTTTCAGACGGCTGCGCTCAGTGGACCAAAGGAGAAAGGGGCCAAGCGGCCCCTTTCTCCTCCTCCCCGCCGCCGCGGGGTGTCCTTGGGGCTTGAAGCCCCAGGGACACCCCTTTCCAGGCTATGGGGAAGCGGCCTTTTGCCACTTCCCCGCAGCCCGGAAAGCGGCGGATTAGGGCCTCAGCGGCTGCCGTTCTGGCCGCTGAGGCCCCGATACTCCGGGGAAAGGGGCGGGTACAGCCCGCCCCAAATGGGTGGTCTTTAACCTGCCTTTGTTTACTTTCAGGGTTTCTGGTTTCCTGTTGAAGTTGTCCAGGTGTTTGTGGATTTCAATGGTTTCCCTGTGCATCGTGACCCAATAGTGTTTGGCATGGGAGTTTATCAAACGGGACGGGAGGCTCTCAGTTTCGAAATTGAAGATAGCAAGGTCAGTTGGAAAATTCACACAATTATGTGATTACTTATCACACCTTAAATGTGCTGTAATAGCCTCCCCAAATGCGACCTAGATTCTGTGTGAAGTAAACCATCAGATCGGTGGGTTCTTAATTGCGAATTGGCCCCCTTGCGCATGCTCAGTGGGACTCCAGATGACTGGAGCATAGCATATTTAGGCAAGTGAGAGAGAGGAACCAAGGACCCCCACAATTTACAAAAGAGGTTGGAGTGGAGGGGGGAGCGGGAAGAATGGTTGAAAGAACATGCTCTATTCACATTAAAATGAGCATATACAGTTGGCCCTTCTTATACATGGATTTTTTATACACGGATTCAAGCATACACAGATTGAAAATGTTCCAAAAAAGTATAAATTTACCTTGATGTTCCATTTTTTTAATAAGGGACACCATTTTGCTATGTCATTATATGTAATGGGACTTGAGCATACACGGATTTTGTTATACACGGGGGATCTTGGAACCAAACCCCAGCGTATAACAAGGGTCCACTGTATTCACTCTTGTCACATTAAAACATGAATATAATGGTTATCCAATGGCTCCCAGTCCATGCCTCTTAATTAGCAGGCAGCAGCCCCCCTCAGCAATGCTGAAGGACAAGCAGAACCAAAATTGAAGAGGAATTGCAGTGTGGCTTCATGGGAACCCCCCCCTTCCAGATGGGGGGGGGACACCAGGGCCAAAGGAGACATGCACGTCACATCAAACAACAGCGCACTGAGTGCGAAGTTGCCTAGGAACAGGGTTTGTGACTTTGCTAGTTCACCAAATTTACTTTACTGTGGATCGATGTGTGATTACGTTTGGAGTGCGTTCGGACTGCCAGCCATCGCGTGTGGTAACCTTTCACGCAATAACGTGAATTCCCAGTGATTGGGCAGTATATAAATAAATCCTATTATTATTATTATTATTATTATTATTATATGCATTATTGCGTTCAGGATGATACTTCCACTTTCAGTCATGTGATATCCTCCATGGTCCAGAATGTCAGTGTTTTTAAACAGTATTTATGCCCAGATTAGTTTATAATTGTTTTAATATATTGTGTAATATATTGCATAGGGATATGATATACTATAACTTAGTATGGGCATTTTTTTTAAACATTACTTTTGGGTTTGCAACACATTAATTGTATTCCACAACCCATGTGCGGAATGGCAAGACTGTGTAATTGAATGAGACACCAAACGTGTGACTGAATGCACAGCCAGGTGTGCGTGTATAATGTGTATTTGCTGGGTATGCAGTTCCATGCCTGCAACTTTGAATGTGGATGTTCTGCACCAGACAAGAGCACACATGTGTAGGATGCTAAACACCTCTCATGCTCTTATTTTTCATTTCTTAAAAGTATATATGCATTGCTTTGCTGCCTTCCAGGGCCTCTTGTTCTCTGTTGTTGTTATATGCCTTCAAGTCATTTCTAACTTATGGCAACCTTATCATGGGGTTTTATTGGTAAGATTTGTTTGGAGGAAGTTTTCCATTGCCTTCCCCTGAGGCTGAGAGCATGTGCCAAGTGGGTTTCATGGCTGAGCTTGGAATCAAACCCTGGTCTCTAGAGTTGTAGTCCAACACTCAAAACACTATGTCACACATGTACACACACACACATGTACACATTATTTAAAAGCAGATTGAAAACTATCTTTAAAGCTAATTATTAAAGCTAAAGGCCAAACACAGTGGCAAAGTATAGTTTTGGGTGGCCACTAGAGATTTAAGAAGGACGGAGACCGCTGGGCGCCCCTTGGGAGGGGGATCTACAGTCATGGTGCCATGAGAGCCAAAGCCCCATCATGTGTATTCAGCCACCTAGTCTCTTGGGGACATGCAATGGGGACTCCATTGAGGTTCTCAGAATGTGGACAAGCTCATTATGGGAGGAGATGGTGGTCGGAAAGCCTGGCCACAAGCCAGGACAAAGCTAACACATCAGAAGACTCTTTCTGGCCCAGCTCCCTGATCTCCATGGTGGCCAACCAATGTCCTCCAGGAATCCCTGAAGAAGAATATGAGAAACTGAGAAACATGGCTCCAGTGGCAACACTGGTCTTTAACCTTGACGTGGATGCACCCAGAAACTGTGCCATGTCCTTTTAAGCCCTGTGAAGAAAGCACGGTGTGGTGGTTTGAGCATTGGACTATGACTAGGCTGTGAATCCCCGCTCAGCCAAGGAAGCCCATGGGATGACCTTCTGCAAGTCACACACTCTCAGCCTCAGATGAAAGAAAGGCAAACCCCCTTTCAACAAATCTTGCCATGAAAACCCTGTGACAGGTTTGCTTTAGTGCCACCACAAGTAAAAAATGACTTGAAGGCACATAACAACAACAACAACAACAACAACAACACTTAGTGTAAAGAACTGCTTCCTCTCCACTTTTTCCTCTGGTCTGATTGGAATTAGAAAAAGGGAACACAGAGAGAGGAGATAGTAAATGGTTCCCACACACTGCAAGAAAGTCAAAGCTCCGGGGGGTTTCGATGCGTGAGGAAAAGGGCATAAGAAGCCCAAGATTTGAACTGGAATATTAAAATGAAATAATCAAAACGAGCCAGGCGTCTCCATGCGTGGACATTGCACTTCCAGTGATGCCAATCAGGAGAAATCACAAAGGCGTTTTAATCAATGCAAAGGCTATTATTATATTGATAGGGCTGACAATACAATGTTGGCAGCAAGACTGTCTTACTGAAAAAGGAGAGAATAACAAATCTTAAGCTATTGGATATGCACACAATAACCTCAGTGGCCCCTGTGCAACATGCAGACAGTTCTGAAGTGAGGGGCTTTTTGAGTTGTTCCAAAATTTCGTTTGGCTTGTAATTGCTGTTTGTAGAGGGTTGTCATTTTAACTCTGGGGTTTTGCAAAAAGTGAAGGATTCAGTCATATAATCTGCATGTAGGCATAATGCCGTTTGACACCACTTTAACTGCCTTGGCTCAATCCTATGGCATTCTGGGATTTGTAGTTTTGTGAGATATTTCACCTTCTCTGCCAGAGAGCTCTGGTGCCACAACAAACAACCAATCCCATAGCATTGAGCCACAGCAGCTAGAGCAGTGTCAAACTGCATTCATTCTGCAGTGCAGATGCAGCTCTCCATTCTACAGAAATCCTGGGATTTGTAGTTTTGTGAGATAATTAGCCTTCTCTGTCAGAGAGAAGTGCCACAACAAACTACAAATCCCAGGGTCCCATAGCATGGAGCCATGATGATTAAAGTTATGTCAAACTACATTCCTTCTGCAGTGTAGATGAGCATCCACAACAGAATCATGGGATTTGTAGTCTTGTAAGGCACTAGCACTCTTTGGCTGAGAAAGCTAAAGACCGTGTAGAACTACAAAGTGGTGTCATCCTGCATTATTTCTGCAATGTAGATGTACGGTTAGTCTCACAAAATATTTGTGCCCTCATACTAAGTATTTTAGTGCCACATCTCTTACTTCTCCTGGCTTACGATTCTATTTCCATCATTCTATAGAGTTAGTATTTCCTTACATTATTGAACGTATTAAGGACAGCAGGAAAGGAAGAAGAATTTATCCTAGCAATTGGCATTCAGAAAGATAATCAGTGTGATTGCTCATGACGTCTTTTGTTCAAGTGTCTTTCTGTAGAGTGCCATGAGCACTTGTTACACAGATTTGCAAAACTGAGGGCCATAGAAACATTTTAAAAAATAATATGCTGGTTCTATATGAATTCTATATGTTCTAAATCTATAAATGACTTCAGATTTGCTCTGTCACATACCTTTTTTCACAACTTGCTTTGACATTTCTATGTTGTCTAATGGGACTGATGGATAGCATGAAATAATTTTAGAAAGGAAACAATAAAAATGATTTAAATATCCTAAAATCATATTAAACTATTGCTTAATACTTTTAAAATATAAAACTAAAATTAAAATTAAGATTAAGTTTAAATATTAAAGTTGTACTAGAATAAAACCATGTACAGCCAGCCTTCCACATTTCCAGCTTAGGTTTTTGGGTTTTGATTATTCACAGATTTGATTCATATTTTCTCTCTGGGAATCTCTAGTTCCTCTGTCTAGCATGACTCTGTGATCAACATTCAGCAGAAGATGTGCTGGAGGACCTAGAGATACCAAGAGAACACTTCTCCAGGGATTTGTAGGTCCTCCAGCGCAATTCTATGGTCACCTTCTGGCAGATGTTGACCACCGAGTTACACTGGAGGACCTGAAGATCCCTAGAGAGTGTTGTGTCAGGTAAAAAAAATAGTGGGTTTTTTCCTTGTGGTTTTCCCACTTTCTCAAGAGTCCTAGGCTCTTGAGAAAGTATACAGTGGGCCCCCCCAGCAAGTGTGGAGGGCCCACTGTATACTGTTACCCCAGGATCCAGCCTTCACTCGCCCCCAGTGACCCTTGATATCATATTAATATCAAGAGGGGGGGGGGGGGTTAGGCAGGTAGCCAAAAGGGGGCTCTCCAGTGTTGGAAACTAGCCAAACCATATTAGGAAATCTGGATGGCTCAGCATGGGAGAAGCCAAGGCACTTAGCTAGGATGAGATTAAATCAGCATAATCCCTTCAATTAAGGAGATTTTATGATTCTATGATTCTATGAGAGTGAGGGTGGAGAGCTGGATTTGGAAATGGTTTGTGTACAGCAGACAAAGGGAGTTCCCTTCAGAGAATGGGCTCTTTCTGTCTGAGGACATTCATGCTGATTGTCAGTCAACTCCTCATATTGCACTCCATTCTTCTTCCCTGGGAAAGTCATTTAACTCCTGGATAACCCATTTAACTCCTGAAACACTGCCCCAGGACCCATTGCCCACTGCAAATATAGGGCCAAAACAGACAAGTGATAAATGCCACTGTGGGAGCAGAGTGGAGGTGTGGTAATTGCATGCGGTGTGCTCCAATTCCGCCACCACACCAGTCACACACCTTTTGGTACGGTGGGAGGCATCATGCCAAGTCTTTGGTGCAGCATTTACACACACTGTGCCAATGAGCTGCGGAAGAGCCATGGCAGCGGGAGCTAGTGTACCCTTTCCATGGCACAAAAGGGAGCCACTATTTGCAGCTTCTTTTTGTGCCATGGAACTGCCGAGTTGGGGGCATGGCATGAGGTTGCTGAGTCCCCAGCCCAGTGCTTTCAGGCGAGGTGTTCAGTCCTTTACATGCCTAGGCACTAGTAAATCACTCTAGTATGATACTAGGCAGAACCTCTGTTTGATTTTGACTTGATACCTCAGTACTTGGCCACCCCATGTATCACAGGTGGCTACTGAGCCATCCTCATTCTGTTATCCCCTTAATTGGAGCTGTCAGTATTACCTCTTAGCCACCCTGTACTTCACTATTGTCTACTACCTTTCCTGCGTGTGAATGAGAGAGTGTGCTTGCGGGTGTGTTAGTTCCCCCTTTTAAAATAAATGGAATTATTTTAGAACCTCTGGGTTTGGAACCGGTATACAAGGGCTCAGATCTCAGCTTTATGTTACTGAAGCCTTCTTGCTACTTCCTATTCAGCTAAATTATTTTCTCAATTGAATACAATTTGTGAGTGCACTCTCAAGACCCCCTGCAATTTAGGTAACAATACATATACAGTACATTGGGTGTTCTCATTAGGCTCAAAAGCTTTCATAAAAGTTAAACTTTAACTTGGTGCTGGAATGAAACTAACATTGGTGCCAATGTGGCCTCCAAGAGAAGGGCATTCTGCAACCAGGGTGCCACAGTGGAGAAGGCCCTTTCTCATGTCCTCACACGGTGTAATGTTCCCACTGGTGGGACACTGAGGAAGGACTGTGAGCAGGATCCTGGCAATTGCAATCAGAGGAGGAGAAGGAGGGTTTATTTTTCTCAATTCTGATGGCACAGGCCTACAATGGGGGGGAAAAAACCCTTTCGGTATTGTAGCTATTTTTAATGTATTTTTCGGGTGGTGGATTTGAAAATCACAATTAAAAGGTCATACCACACACAGTTCTTTCAGAAATTCATTTTTAAATCAATGTAATTGTTACTCAGCTTTGCTTAAGTGTGATGCTGATGTTTCAGTGCAATTTCTTTCAGTGCTTTTGAATGGATGTTTGTGTTTCCTATCAGTAAATTGTTTTGAAAGTTTATTAGAAGATTTTAACTCTTTTCCAAACTCTTTGCAGGATAATTCTTTGCATGATCATTCCATGAAAAGACAAGACTCCCTAGAAAAGACATTAATGCTGAGAAAGGTAAAAGGCAATAGGAAAAGAGGAAGACCACCTTCCAGATGGAGAGACTCCATGAAGGAAGCCACAATGGCTGTCCTGAGTTTGCAAGACGTCAGCAGGGCAGCTGAGGATAGGGGGACTGGAGGTATATCATACATAGGGCCACCATATGGCAAAGTCAACTTGATGACAGCTGTTGTTGTTGTTGTTGTTGTTGTTGTTGTGTGCCTTCAAGTCATTTACAACAAGAAAAAGTTGTGGAATAACGATCCAAACACACGGCAGAAATAATCCAGTTTGAGACTGCTTTAACGGTCCTGGCACAATGCTAGGGAATCCTGGGAACTAGTTTTGTGAGACATTTAAGCCTTCTCTGTCAGACAGCTCTGGTGCCACAACAAAGTGTTCCCAGAATTCCCTAACACTGAACCAGGGCAGTTAAAGTGGTCTCAAATTGGATGATTTCTGCAGTGTGTTTTGGCCCGATGTCTTCATAATGGCACAACCCTGGCCATATTTTTGTTTCATTCAAATCACCTCTGAAACTATCTGTGCCAGTTGTGCATAAAATAATCATGTGAACATTTGTGAAAGATTCACACCTGGCAAATGTGTTTCATCTATTCATGTGCACACAAGCACACACAGACAACACACACACACACTGTATTTCAGTATTTGGAAAGCTAAGCCATCAAATCTACCTTTGAATTCTGTCTTTGTATAATGGGATTGATCTTAAGCAGAGGACATATTTTTCATGTGACATTCCCAGACTGTACGGCTGGACCACCTTTTCAACAATGCTTCAAGGAGTTTAGGAAGTATGGGACCAAACTTGAACATGGAACAACAAGAAGGGGAGAAGTCCCTCTGCAGTGTGTAGATGCTTTTCACTTCTGTTTTCCATGAGTACAGGCAGAAGAAAAATGTTACAGATTATCAGCAGCTGGGACATGGAGGCAGCAAGACCACAAAAGAAATGAACAGAAGGTACACAATTTATTTATTTATTCTGGATGTGTGTGGAGGACTGGGAAAGGAATACCAATTGCTAGCGAAAATGAGTGCAAGTGTTTTCTATCCCTCCTGTGTTGAGCTATTAGGCTTTCCGTTGGCATCCACTTGGCCACTATGGCAATCAGAAGGCTGGACTAGACAGGCTTGTGGTCTGATGCTCATCTTTCATAGAATCATAGGCCCCATACAGACAGGCCAAAATAAAGCTGCTTCAGGTCACTTTGGAGGTATGCTGTTTAAATGATGCATGTATCCTAAGATTCCAGAAGCCACACAAAAGCCACACTCCAGTCCTTAGGACTGGAACATGGCTATGGCATGGCTTCCGGACTCTTAGGACACATGCATCATTTAAACAGCATACTTCCAAAGTGACCCGATGCAGCTTTATTTTGACCTGTCTGTATGAGGCCATAGAATCACAGTATTGGAAGAGAACCCCCATAGTTATACAGTCTAATCTTCTTCTGCCAGCACGCTCCTGTCCATCTCGGAGTGTAGTGGATTCTCCTTCCTTGGAGGTCTTTAAGCAGAGGCTAGATTGCCATCTGCTGGGGATGCTTTGATTTGGATTTCCTGCATGGCAGGGGGTTGGACTGGATGGCCCTTGTGGTCTCTTCCAACTCTATGATTCTATGATCTGGATGGACAGATGGCCATCCAGCCTCTGCTTGAAACCTCCAAAGAAGGAGACTTCACCACTCTCCAACGCACCATCTTCCTCTGGTCATGTAAACCACATTCACCCTCACCAAGCATGTTGCGTGAGACCCTACAACAAACAAATGGAGTGAGATGCTCCACTTGCCCAGTTCCATATTTACCCTTTGCATATGTCTGGCTTTGTTTTCTTTCTTTCTTTCTTTCTTTCTTTCTTTCTTTCTTTCTTTCTTTTTTGATGGAGCACTGTAAGGGCCAAAACATCCTAAAGACACCAGATCTTATCTGTACTTGGAAGCTAAGCAGGGTCAGGGAATGGTGACCGAAATGGTGAAGGAACTGGAAACCACTAAGCTATATGAGGAGCAATTTAGGGAGCTGGGTATATTCAACTATTTGAAGGGATGTCACATTGAGGAGGGAGCAAGCTTGTTTTCTGCTGCTCCAGAGACTAGGACCCGAAGCAATGGATGTAAGCTACAGGAAAAGAGATTCCACCTCAACATTAGGAAGAACTTCCTGACAGTAAGGGCTGTTTGACAGTGGAACACACTCCTTCCTTGGAGTGTAGTGGAGTCTCCTTCCTTGGAGGTCTTTAAGCAGAGGCTGGATGGCCATCTGTTGGGGTTGCTTTGATTGTGAGTTCCTGCATGGCAGAATGGGGTTGGACTGAATGGCCTTTGAGGTCTTTTCCAACTCTGTGATTTTATGATTCTAAAAAAAACGGAGCCCTCAGGGCAATTCCAGAAAGCTGTTTACAATGTCTTCCACTGTGTTGCTTACCTCTGGTGCCTCTGGTGTGAATCATGCCATCAGAATGAGGAGCCCAGCCATGTGATTGATGCTGACTGCCTTGTTTTTGGCCTCTGAAGGTGCAACTTGCACCGATGGCAGTGAGTTGCATAGTGGGATGCACATGGCAACAGCCACCTGACATCATTCCAGATTGCCCCAGGTAACAGAGGAAAGTGGAGTTAGATTTAGATCTAGAATACTCTGTGCTGCAGAGTATTCTGGCCTGTGCAGGACCTGCCTAAGCAGCTGATCTAGAGCCTCATCCATTGCTTATATTTTTAATTTTTGCAAATTTTAATTCTTTGACTCTCTTTTTACTTTTTAAGGGGCATTAAATAAATTTAAATTATAACAGTACTTTTTACACAGAGACATTGGCAGCTCATGTTTTATTGAGTTACTCCTATCTCAACTTCCTGCCCAAATTAAAAATAGAAATGGCTCTTGAGTTAGCTAACAGCAGCCCAGTTCAGATGAAAAAGCCATAATTAAAGCACAAAAGACAGATTTAAAGCACAATTAAAACTTCATAAATTTGAGAAAGGAACAGAAGAAAACAGTACCCAACTAACTAAAATGCCTAGAGAAACTAGGCTTAAAAGTACAAAGCCTTTCTGGATTAGTATCAACCCAACCTCCCTTGATAGAAATTTCTAGAGCTAGGAGAATGCAACCAAGAATGAAGATTTGCTACCTAATGTGTGTGTTTGTGTGTGTGTTTGGCTAAACATTCCTATTGTTTGGCCTAAACTTCTGGGAATCACAGTTTAAGGACACTGACAAGCAGAAATTTGTGCAGAGAAGGAGGGCCAAGGTGGGAGAAGGTCCGGAAGTGAAAACTTTATGAGGAAATGCAAAGAAATAGCTGTGTTAGTGTCTATCAGTAAACAAAGGAATCTTATAGCACCTTTGAGACTAAGGACTAATCTGCTCTGCAGAAGTAATCCAGTTAGACAACACCTTCGCTGCCATGGCTCTATCCTATAGAATCCTGGGATCTGTAGTTTGCTGTGGCTCTCTGATAGAAAAGGCCAACTATCTCAGTGAGGGATTTTGGAGCGCTCTGGTACTATAACAAACTACAAATCCCAGGATTCCAAAGCACTGAATCATGGCAGCTAAAGTGGTGTCAAAATGTATTATTTTTGCAGTGCAGATGTTGCCGAAGTAGGTTGAGTCTACAAAAGCTTATTCTACAACCATCTTTCTCTCACTTAAGATGCATCCACACTGCAGAAATGATGCTGTTTGACACCACTTTAACTGCCCTGGCCCAATGCTATGGAATTCTGGAATTTGTAGTTTTGAGAGACATTTAGCCTTCTCAGTCAGAGAGGTCTGGTGCCACAACAAACTACAATTCCCAGAATTCCATAGCATTGTGCCATGACAGTTAAAGTGGTGTCAAATTGGCTTATTTCTGCAGTGTGGGTGCAGCCTGAGCACCAAAGATTCTACAAGATCCCTATGAGGAACAGCTGAAGGAACTGGGTGTGTTTTAGCCTGGAGAAGAGCAGAATGAGAGGTGATATGATACAGCCATCTTCAAGTATCTGAAGGGCTCTCATTGCATGGAAGATGGAGCAAGCTTTTTTTCCTGCTGCTCCAGAGAACAGGACCCAAATCTCAGTGGATCAAAATGAAAAGAAGAGAGAATCCTCCCAACAAACCTTTTGGTAGTCCTTCCTTAAGGTAAGAGCTGTTCAACCATGGGACTGACTACTTTTGAAAGTGCTAGATTCTCCTTCATCATTGGAAGTCTTTTAACAGAGGCTGGATGGTCATTTCTCATTCGTATTTAGTTGTGGATTAGATGACTCTTGGGTTCCCCACCAACTCTATGATACTGCTATTCTCTCTCCCTACCCATTCCCCCAAATTGAATTAAGAGGCTGGATTCCACAGGGTTGGAATATCCCTTCATCTCAGCATCCGTGGAAGTGCAAACTCAGAAGCACTTTCAGCTTAACAGTCCTTTAGGCGTGATGCTTGCAGTCCCCAAGTCCCTTCCCTCCAGCCTCTCCGTCACCTTCTGAAAGGTCACTTGCACTCAGAGCCAGCCTTTCACAGGGCTGTGGTCTTTGCTAACATCCCCAAAGAGGCCTCTGAAAGCATGGAAGGCACCAGGGAGTCCCCATGGCAATGCAGAACACCTGCAGAAGAAATGATGGCTGTCATTTTCCTCCGGTGATCGACAGCCCGACTGTGACACTTGTAGCCGCTGGGGAGACTCTTCCGCTGTCCTGCAGAATGAGAGATGAAACACTTTGCAAGCCAGGCACAAGTTATGCAAAATGGGGCAAAGAGTGCTGATAAACCTCCTCCATATGTGGCTGGATTCAAGGCAAGAACCGTTGCTCAAGCCTTTGCGGGGTACAGAGCAGAGGAACATTCCAGCCCTTTTGCTGACTGCATCCCTCACAGCCAGGGGTGATAATAATAATAATAATAATAATAATAATAATAATAATAATTTATTTATATCCTGCCCAATCACATGGAATCCGGGCGGGTTACAACAATAGAGGAGTACAATATAATACAACACAATTCAAACAGTATCAGAAGAATACATTACAAATAAATAAAAGTCATAATGAATCCCTTCCCTCCCCAGCACAACTCCACTCAACTAATATTAAATAAATTAAAACAAAATACAAACATATCATAATACTAAAATAAAAAGGAAGAAAGTATGAAAAAAGAAAAATTCAAATTACAAAATACATAACATAATAATAGTTAAAGTATAACATAGCATATATCAGCTAACAATAATCAACTCTAGCTAGAAGAGGAAAATATATATACTAAATATCAAGCAATAATAATACAGTTATAACAAGGACTATAGTCCATGTATCCTCACAGACATTATAAAATACAGTTCCTCATAATTAATAAAAAAACCCTGTAATTAGTTCAAGGCTCAATAAAAAGTCAAACTAAGGCGCATTACAGACCGCCCCTTTGGGGCGGCCTGTAGGCGCACCTTTCCCCGCCAGATCGGGGCCTCAGCGTCTAGAGCGGCAGCCGCTGAGGCCCCAATCCGCCACTTTCCAGGCTGCGGGGAAGCGGCAAAAGGCCCCTTCCCCGCAGCCTGGAAAGGGGTGTCCTTGGGGCTTCAAGCCCCAAGGACACCCTGCGGCGGCGGGGAGAAGGAGAAAGGGGCCGTTTGGCCCCTATCGCCTTTGGTCCGCTGGGCGCAGCCATCTGAAGGCTGCGCCCAGAGGACCAAACCAGGAAGGCGCTCCGAAACGGAGCTCCTTCCGGGGTCGCGGAAAGGGCGCCCTAGGCGCCCTGCCGCGACCCCAATACGTCACAACCACGCCGCCTAGTTTGGAGGCGGTGCGGTCGTCATGTATCGATGACGGCGGCCGTGTGGAATGGCTGCTGCTATTTTGTGCATGCACAGCGCGCACTAGGGTTAGGGTGGTGCACAAGCACCGCCCCGTCTTAACCCTAGTACGCTCTCTGAGCGTACTTTTAAGCCTGTCTGTAACGGGCCTTAGTTTCCACGTCTGCCTGCCTCGCAGTGGACTTCCATGGGAATGCAGATCTAAATGTCCATGTTCCTCTATTCGGGTGATGGAGAGGTGATTCTAGAGGGGCGTTGAGAGTACTAAAATCTGGTTATGGGTCTCCTTAGGGCCAGATAGAAGGCCCTTGTTGGTGCTGGACAAGGAGCAAAACTTCAGGAACATATTAGAACTGGGTCCCCAAACTAATTCTCTGTAGACTTATCCCTTGGCCCAAAAAATCTATTTCAAATCTTCATCATCATTGTAACTCACCCTCTGCAAGGCCAGGAAGAAAACTATGGAAGAAGCAAACAAAGAAATTCAAAGTGTGCAGACATGACCCAGCTCTCCTCTGAACAGCTATGACAGCTGCACAAGCAGATAAACAACACAAGTACATCTATTCCCAATGTGTTTCTAACCTTCATATTCCCCAGACCCAAACTGCAAAGTGAATGCAAAAAGTATCCAACAATGGCTGCATCTCTATTGCAGAATTAATGTGGTTTGACACTGCTCAGTGCTATGGAATTCTGGGATTTGTAGTTTCGTGAGATAGTTAACTTTCTGTGTCAGAGAGCTCTGTTGCAACAACAAACTACAAGGATATAGCCACAGCAGTTAAAGCAGTGCCAAACTGCATTAATTCTGCAGTGTGGCAGCACCAAAGATCATTAGTACAAATAAACTCTTTCATGCCATTAGACAGCTATTAATGTCCATGATGCTAACTCCAAAATCCATCTGCCTCATAACAGAGGCCCAATTCACTGCACCAACTAATCTTGTTGGAGGACGGACCTCAAAGCTTTCCAGGGTGAGTGTCTTTGGGCTGTAACCCCGTAGACGTGTTAGCTTCAATGTCAGTGAACGGTCAAAGGTCTGGAAACCATGCCCCATAAGGAGCTGGGTATGTTTAGCCTGGGAAAGAAAAGGTTAAGAGGTGACATGATAGCCATGTTTAAATATTTGACAGGGTGTCATACTGAGGTTGGAAGAAGCTTGTTTTCTGCTACTCCAGAGACTAGGACCTGGAGCAATGGATTCAAGGTACAGGAAAAGTGATTCCATCTAAACATTAGAGAGAACTTCCTGATGGTAAGAGCTGTTTGACAGTGGAAGAGTCTCCTCCTTTGGAGATTTTCAAACAGAAGCTGGATAGCCATTTGTCAGGAGTGCTTTGATGGTGTCTTCCTGCACGACAGAATGCGGTTGGATTGGATGGCCCTTGGGGTCTCTTCCAACTTTATGATTCCATGATTCAGTGGAGTAGTCATTCCACATAAGGTTTTATACTCAACTTTGGATAGTTCTTCTAAAGTGGTCAGTCTATTATAGGAGCTCATGGTTTACCAATTTGGATAGCTCCTTTGAAGTTCAGAGCAAACTCCAGAGCAGATAGCATCAATGCCATCAATTTCCGTTGCTGTAAGCTCATACTATTTCAACCTCTTCCCTCAAGGCAGCAAACTCAGTTGCTTGCAAGTCTCCCATCCAGACAGGGAACAGATGAGCTGGAGGTAAGATCTAGACCACAGAGTCCAGCCCAAAAGTCTCTTTTATATGCTAGGCATGTGCTCTTGGCAAGGCAGAGTGAGCACCTGGAGAATCCATTTATGCACATCATGTTTTCAGCGAAGTTGCCCTTGGGCTCATAGTGTGGAAAAACACTTTTTTTTTTGCAAACATGGGTTTTGCAGTATGCAAATCTTGGTTGAGAAACTGAAAGCTAATTTTGACCTCTGGGGCTGAAACCTATGAATCATTAGGATAGTAGCCTTGGTTTTATTTATCAGCAGAGCTGGATGTCAAAGGCCAGGCCCCAGTTGTAGTAAGGAGAATATGGGATGCAAAGATTTGCACATCTTTGGTTGTTTCACCCATGTGATTATCTGAGGGATGCTCAGACAAAATTTAGGAAATACAGTCGGCCCTTCTTATACACGGATTTTTTATACACGGATTCAAGCATACATGGTTTGAAAATGTTCCAAAAAAGTATAAATTTACCTTGATGTTCCATTTTTTATAAGGGACACCATTTTGCTATGTCTTTATATTTAATGGGACTTGAGCATACACGGATTTTGTTATACACGGGAGATCTTGGAACCAAACCCCAGCGTATAACAAGGGTCCACTGTACAGCACAAACATCAGCATGCAATGTTATGTCCTGACTGTGCTATGCAATCCTTACACTGAAGAACAACCTTGTGCAATCAAATGCACAAGCAAATATTCAAGTGAATGTACAAATGAATGCACAACCCAATGGGCATTTACACACACACACACACACACACACATCCCAAAACATCATTCACAACTCCACTTTTGCAACCTTGAATTGGAAGCAGACATTCCACATCAAACAAGTTCTTCCATAGGGGAATGTGCACATTGCTGGAAGCCATTTAGGGATTTTTGGGTCAAAATCAGCACCTTGAATTCAGCACCAAAGCTATCTTGTTTCAGGGTGGCAAGTGTTCAGGAGAATACACCCTTAGCTTGAGAAACAAATAAACGAGGAACAGGGTCATAAACAGAGGATCTGAAAGAGAAGACAAGTGGTTGAATCAATTAGGGGTTGAAACACAAAGAGGAAACCAAGCAGGGTCAAAAACCAATCAGGGGAGTAACCAAAGAGAAAAGGGGAGCTTCCGACTTCAAAAAATGGCCAGCTGAGCAAGGCTTCAACCTGGGATGCATCTGGGCAGCAGCACTGTGGCTAGATTGGAAGCAATTTAGTTATAACATCCAGGGGCATCCCGGATCCAGAATTGAAGCTGGGAGAGGTAGGTCAGCTTATTTGCCCAAGGGATAAGCTCCTTAGCTTGTTAACTCAGATCTGGCAAAGGATGTGCTACTGTGCTGATCTTTTCCATAAACTCTTTCTGGTTTCCTTTATAAATTGTGTTCATTGAGTTATATAGGGACAGGGCATTACAATAGCTGGATTCATTGTTGTTGCTGCTGTGTGACATCAAGTTACTTATGACTTATGACGACCCTAAGGCAAACCTATCATGGGGTTTTCTGGGACTGAGAGTGTGTGACTTGCCCAAAGTCAGCTAGTGGATTTCCATGACCAACTGGGGATTCAAACCCAGATCTCCAACACTCAAACCGCTACATCGTACACGTTCATGATCCCAGCATTTTGTACTTAAGGTTGACCATGGACTTTTGTTGCTGGTTTTTTTTTTTGTCTGCAGTGTTCCAAAGGATGAAATTGCTTGGCCTCCAGTTCCCTCTCTCCCAAATCAGCATGTAATGGTCCAGACTCTGAATCCAGGGCAGGACTGCTAGCCTTTTCTGGCTCTTACCAGAGCCTGTTATCTGGGCTAATCTCTTCCCCATCCTCATCTCAGGAGGTCCCCTCCAGATAAGATATGACAAAAACAAATTTTGAGTTCTTGTAAAATGGATGGCCTCTAAAATACGCACCTGGCATCAATCTAAGCACTGTATTTTGCACTGGTTGTAGTTTCTGAACATATTTTAAAGGCAGCCCAACATAGCACACATTATAGTAATCTAACTGGGAGGTGATCAAACCATGAACCACTGTGGCCAGCAGTGGCTTCCCTACAATAGGATGTGAAAGGAATAGCAACTGAAGCTGAGCCCAGACACTTCCCCCCCCCCCCTCAGCCAACTGATCTTCAATGATTTGTACTGGGTTCAAGAGCTCCTGTTATGAGTTATGCTTAATAAATATATTAGACCGTGATGCATAAGGCGGGGGGCTACCTGTTGCCAAATTCTGCATACACTGGAAGAAAGCATGTTGGATTTCCACTGAATGGACACATGCCAAACTGGCTCAAACTGGTACTCCTCTGCCCCCACTGTTAGGCATTTTGCAGCTTCCAGAGTTGTTGGGCAACCCTATCTGGATTTGAAAGAGGGTAAATGTCTCTACTTAATTGGCTTTGTCTCAGGTATGAAGCTCCATTGTTTCCAAACCAAAGGGTACATTCACACCTGATCTTTGCAAAAAGCTTTTGTACTGATGATTTTAAGCACATGGTCTTGTGAAGTCGAAAGCTTTCATGGTTGGCATCCATAGCTTTTTGTGGCCATTGGTGCACTGTGGCGTCATTATGGTGCCACAAAAAGAACCCACTTTGTGCAAGTTCTTTTTGTTCCGTGAGGGAGCTGTGCGGTTTGTCCGCTGCGGCTTCCTCATGGAGCAAACCAGGGCGCCGGCAGACCACCCTTTTTGGGCACTCTGTATCGGGCGTTAGTTCACCTTCTGATCAACAGCAGTTGTCTTGTCTGGATTGAGCCTCAGATAATTCTCTCACATCCAGGCAACTTCACTGCAGCCAAACAATTCAAGACTTCCACAACCTCTTTGGCATCATTTGTAAAAGAAAGACAGAGCTGGCTATCCCCACTTGCCAGCATGCTGCTGTCACCCAAACCCCAAACTCTGGATGATCTCCCCCACTGGCTTCATGTAGATGTTGAAAAGCATAGATTCAATTCATAAGTATTGAATCTCATAAGAACCAAAAAGCTAAAGGCCTGGGAAATAATAACATGGCTGCCACCTTGAATTGTTTGGGGGAAAGTTGAGACAAGCATGCAGTTAATAGTAGTGTACACATATAACCCTGCCTAGTCTGTAGAGATAACCAAAGCTCCCAATTTATGCAGCTTCCTTTTATAATGAGTTAGTGGACCATTTGAGAGCAGGATTAAGATAACATCGTTCCTGTGTCAAGACAGTTTTATTGGAGCAAGATGCAAAGTCATTATTAAGACTTTGTTAGCATATTTCACTGAGATGAACATCTATTTAGATGCTGGGGAAGGAATCCTCCAGGGAAAGTGGCAGACAAGGTCTCAAGGATGCCTTGGGCCAAATTTATGAGCTCTTAAAAGAAGGGAAGGAAGGAAGGAAGGAAGGAAGGAAGGAAGGAAGGAAGGAAGGAAGGAGGCTTCATATTGGAAATTTAATCAAAATCTGTAGAGGTAGGAAAGTGGAAAGTGATAATTTTCTTTATATCTCTATATATTTATTCAAGCACAGCATACATACACAACATACAAGATACACAAAATACACAAGACGACACATACAAAAACAACTAATATAAACCAGATAAGATTAATCAAGGAAAAGTGGCCAAAAACACTTGACTTCCTACTTCCTAGCTAACAGTTACAAATGAGAATTTTCTGAAAGGAATGGGGCATGATCAGTGGCCATGCTGGCTGTGGATTGTGGGAGTTCAAGTCAAAAAAGTAACTTTTCCAAGCTCTAGGTAAATTAGATGTGCAGTTTGGAAAACAGAGGTTTCTTTCTACATGGTGTAGAATTTTGGGGGGAAAACAATTTGTGGCCTCATGTTCCTTGCTTTGTGTTTGAACACTTCGTTTGATGGTCCCTGTGTAGACATGTCCGCAGCTGCTTGGCTGTGAGAGGGTCTCTCCTGTCCTTCGCTGGTTTGTAAACCATTTGGAGGTTGTGTTTCCTCACCAGTTTCTACACTCTGTCTGTGACCCCTTTGATGTATGGTAAAAATACCTTCCCTTTGAGTGGCTGTTTGTCTTCACTCTGGGTTTTTGTGGGTCTGGAAGCCTTTCTGATGCCTGAGCTGGAGTAACCATTAGCCTGTAGAGCCCAGTCTAGGTGCTTCAATTCATGTTCCAGGAAGTGGGGTCCTTTTTACCCGGTCTACAAGTGTTTTTATTGTGCTTCTTATTGTGCATCTTCTGTGGCCTGCTGAACTGTATGGGAATTGCAACCTGTAGCAGCAAAACACATGGGCACACCTTGGCTGGAAATCTGTTGGTATCTTATGCATACATAAGTCATAGTCCAATACTCAAGTCACTACACCATGCTGGCTCTCATGGCTATTCATACTATTATCAGTGTCTTGAAATATTTGGGGAATTGTTTAGCTCATAGGATGCTTCCGAGAGGCTGGGTAATCTGAGGATCATTTTCACCTAAGTATACTGGGGATAATGCGAGATAATTTATTACTATTTACAACAAGCACACATGATAGTAGTTCAAACGGACATACAGTACATCATACATCAACAGAACAATACACAGATTAACATAGGAATCACTCCTCTTTACCCAGGATCACACAGTATGTACATATATCCACTCTCTTCCAGGTCACTATTCTCTGAAGATGCCAGGCACAGATGCTGGCGAAACGTCAGGAAGAAGCTCTTATAGAACATAGCCACATCACCCGAAAACCCCACACTATGGATACCAGCCATGAAAACACTTCACAAATTTTCTGTTGTCCCCAGATCTGTGAGTCAGGAGGATTATGGACAAGGGTAGCAGGATTTTCATGTTCCTGGCCTGTGTATGTGTAACCTCACCTTTTTTGAATGCCTCTGAGATTACAGAATTATAGGCTCCTATGGTGCTGCCACGCTGCAGAATGAATTTGACACCAACTTAACTGTCATGGCTCCATCCTATGGAATCCTGAGATTTGTAGTTTGCTGTGGCATTAGTGTTTTCTGACAGAGAAGGCTTACAAAACTACAAACCTCAGAATTTCATAGCATTGCGCCATGGCAGTTAAAGCAGTGTAGATGCAGTTTTGGAGTCAGAAGGCACCTCAAGGACCATACAGGAATCTGCAACTATAGCACTCTCAAAAGCCATCCAACTTCTTTTTAAAGGGCTCCAAAGAAGGAGAATCCACCATCTGTAAGGATATCTGCTCAAATTTTGGGGAATATTAATTAGCTCAACATACCAATATGGGGCTCCTTACAAGTACCCTTTTCGGATCGAATCCCAGCCTGTTTACGAAGGGACCAGAACTTCCAGGACTGACGCAAAGGCAAAGTCTTTGAATTTTAATCTAGTTTATTGATGCACAGGGGGACACACTCACACCCATACATTCACTCATGCAATCACTCAAGGCTAATAGAAGAAAGGGAGGAAAAATGGAGAGAGAACACAAGGCCTGCTAATGGAAATACTTGCCTGAGATGGCTTTTCTAGGAATCAAGGTAGATGCAGCAACACTATGAAGGAAAATGGGGAAAGGGCTGCATGGAACCAGGAGAAGCAGACTGACAGAGTGCCTGCCTGCCACCAACATGGAACTTCGAACAAAGGAAAAACTGGACTTTAGGTTCCTAGTCACGTAGTCAGCAGAGGCTGATGTCCTACATCAAAGCAACACCAAATTTACACATCACTTGATCTATAGGCATCCTTTGCCATGGGAAAACGATTGTTGCCGGAATGGCTTGTGTCTGTGAAACATCTCTCCGTCATAAATCTGTCTCCTAGGTGTGAAGGAATCTTTCCTGTTTGCAACTCCTAAGTAAGGCTGCTGCCTACGTGGTCTCTCCGCTTTCAGGTCATGGCAGCCAAGGGGGCAGCTCCCATAATGCCTTTCCCTTAGGGTCATAAGGAGACATACTTCACCCTATAGATACAGAACTTGCTTGGAGGCCCCTATGATCAAGTGATGCCAGGGAAAAGGGGCCACCTGATTACCTCCACAAATGCATTTTGGGATAGGGATTTTGGGCATATTTTTATAAAATTCCAGACTTGATAACAAATCCTCCAAGGCAGCCTTTTCCACTGTTAAACAGCTCTTCGAGTAGGAAAAGTCTTTTTAATGTTTAGAAGGAATCTCTTTTCTTGTCGTTGTTCCAGGTGAAGGCTCCTTCATCAAGGGTCAGAACTTCTTTCAAGGCTGCAGCCTGAGAATCCAGAACCTGTGGAAACAAGTCAGGCATATATACAAACAAACAAGCTCATTAAAAAAGGCTGTTTGCTGAAAGCAGAAAATCCAAAGCATGGCTTAGGATTGCATTGCATTCTGTTTGTGTATTGCAGTTGAAGGGGCATTGTATTTCTCTCTAGGAAATGGTGAAATATCTCCCCATGAACAAGAGCTGAGTTCAGACTTCCCTTCCATGCCACCTTTGTTGTGGACTCTGTCTTTGTTTCCTTCTTGTGAATGCGTAAGCAAAGCAAAACTCACTATGAGTTATAAATGTGAATAGAATGGGATGGGGAAATCCTGCCTTTGGTTTAATATTATATATATATATATATATATATATATATATATATATAAGCATATGTTGATCCACACATCAGAGAGGTGAGGCTTGGCTCAGGGGGAGGGACGGTTGATAGAAAGGCAGTGTGCATGAGCAGTAATTGAAAATGTAAAGGATGAGCGCGTACCTTCATTTTAGCCCTCATCGCAACCTTGGTGCATGAAGCTACAACACTACACCATCCGTGTTGGGGAGCAAAGTGGCACTGGGAGGGAACAAACCCATTCACACTTGCCTGCTTGCCTTTGTCTGGGATTTGCCAGCTGCTGTAGCAGCTGCTGTTTGGATTCATGCAGAACAAAACAGTATTCTGGCTTCTGTCAAACCCATTGTGATCCATCCTGTGTGGTGCAGCAGCTAGAAAAGCCAATGTGTTTCAAGGCTTCATCAACAGGAGTATAGTGTCTGGATTGAGGGAAGTAATACAGTAGTTCTTCCACATTTGCAGGGGTTAGGAGTGAAGGACCTCCATAAATGTGGACAAACTGCAAATAAAAAACCAAACACTATTCTTTTTACCTAAACAAACATCTCTTTAGGAGCCCAGGTGGCACAGTGGTTAAAATGCCAGTACTGCAGCCACAAGCTTGTGAGCTTGACCCCAGAGCTCCAAGGTTGACTCTGCCTGCCTTCCATCCTTTTGTAGGTTGATAAAATGAATACCCAGCTTGTTGAGGGCAAATGGCTTCCACATTGTAAACCACTTAGCGAGTGTTGAGTTCACTATGAAGTGCTATAAAAATGTAAGTGCTATTACTATTGCTATTGCTAGTTCCAGGTTCTCCAGTGCAACTCTGAAGTCAACATCTGCCAGAAATTGATCATAAACCATGCTGGAAGACCTACAAATGCCCAGAAAAGGGTTTTCTCTAGGAACTTCTAGGTTCTCCAGCACAACTCTATGGTCAACGTCTGGCAGAGTTGTGCAGGAGGACTTAGAGGTTCCTAGAGAGAACATATTAAACAAAACTGAAAATAATAAAATCTGTAAAAGTCAGAGTGGCCAACAGTAGTACCTCTTTATTCTGCTTTGGTTTGATCCTGCCTTGAATCCTGAGTCTAATTGTGGGCACCATAACTCAAGAAGGGTATGGAGAAGCTGGAGCATGTCAAGGAGAGTGTCAAGTACTTTACACTGGAGGTGGAAGGTGGGTTGAAGCTTACAGCAGCAAAGAAGGAGCAACGGAGAGGGAGGTGAGGGAGGAACTAAATAGCCTCCCTCCACTTTACTCTGTCAGCCAACTTACAACTGGCCTCTGATGCACCTGTGCTGCATGGGAATGGAGCTGCATTACATCAAGGGGTTTACCTACATATTAATTTATCATTCAACAATTGATTCACTGAGGTTTGGGGTATATCCATACTACAGAAATAAAGCAGTGTGACCGCTTTAATGGCCATGATTCAGTGCTATGGAATTCTGGGATCTGTAGTTTTGTGAGATATTGCCTTCCCTGCCCTAGTCTCCAGAGGAGCAGAAAACAAGCTTGCTCCATCCTCAATATATGTGTTGTTTTTGTTAACCGTCCTCGAGTCGCCCCAACCCATGGTGACCCTGTGGATGAGACGTCTCCAAGATCTCCTGTCCTCCACTGTTCTGCTCAGGTCCAGCAAATTCATACCCATGACTTCCTTAATAGAGTCCATCCATCTAGCATGCGGCCTTCCTCTTTTTCTACTTCCCCCCACTTCCCCCAGCATTATTGTTTTTTCTAATGAATCCTCCCTTCTCATGATATGTCCAAACTACGACAGCCTAAGTTTTGTCATCCTGGCTTCCAGGGAGAATCCAGGCTTCATCTGTTTAAGAACCCATTTGTTTTTCTGGCCATCCACAGTATCCTCAGCACCACATCTCAAATGAGTTTATATCCTTTTAATCCTCTTTATTGTCCAGCTCTCACATCCATACATCATAATGGGGAATACAATGGCTTGGACGATTCTTACTTAAGTGTTCAGTTGCATATCTTTGCTCTTCATGATCTTGTCTAGTTCCTTCATTCCTAGTCCTCTCCTGATTTCCCGACTGCAGTCTCCATTCTGATCAATGTTTCATCCAAAGTATGGGAATTCTTTTCAACTATTTCAGTTTCCTCAATATGATACCCCTTCAAGTACTTAAAAAGGGCTGTCATTTCACCTCTTAACTATCTGTTCTCCAGGCTAAACATAACCAGCTCCCTAAGTTTCTCCTCCTAAAGCATGGTTTCCAGACCCTTTGCCATTTTGATCACCCTCCAGGGCCTTCTCCATGGCTGCTCCGACAGTGGAGCTGCCTTCCATGGAAAGTCCAATGGGCTCCTTCCCTGATCTCTTTCTATCAGCAAGTGAATATCTTTTCATTCAGGCTGAGTTGTAAATTATGTGACAGTAGTATGAGTGAAGTTGTGTGCTGTATTTTTTATATATTTTTCATCTTTTATTTGTGATTGTGTCTTCAATGTGTTTTAACTTTTATTCATGGTTGTGTGCCTTGATGTATGCGAGTGTGGCTATTGTATGTGTGAGAAAGTATGTGTAAAATTTACACATGTGTTGAGTTTGTTGTTGAATTCATTTAAATAAAATTGTTCTAATTTGAATGATATTATTTCCTTATAAAATTTTAAAATAAAATAAAATGTTAAAATACAAATATATGTGAATGTGTGAATGAAATGAATGAACAAACTAAACACTTTTATTCCTATTTCGAGTGTGGAGGAGGGAATGCCAACATGCAGAATCATAGCATTAAAGAATCCTAGAGTTGGAAGAGACCTCCAGGGGCCATCCAGTCCAACCCTACTTTAACTTGCAGGAACTCTGGGATGCCTACATTCCCGATGTCCGGCTTCCTTCATGGCTGGGCTGCTCACAGTCTTTTTTCCTCCCGCTTCTCTCTTCACAAGGGTTTAGTAATGCCGACTGACAAAACTTTGCCAATTTTGCTTCTGGTCTTTTGAAAACTGGATGCGTAATCACTGGCATCCAGGCTGGAGATGAAGTCATCTAGAAACTTCAAGAAAGAACACATTAACAACAACAACAAAGAAGAAATCCAGCAAAGATGTCCTTTAACTGGTGGCAACCAAGGGAAGGGATCATTATCACCTGAAGGAATATGAAGCTCAAAGCGAGTGTTCCCTGCTATGGGCTGGGCCAGAGGAGTGTTAAAAACAAGCCAAACTAAGTAGACTTGGCATAAAATCCATGCAGTACATTGAACTGTAATGATTCTGACAATAAAGCAAGCCAATAAATATTATGAAATGAAAACAGCCCAGCGGGAGCTGGATATCGATTGTCCAGGGCAGGAGTTTATGCCGTACCTTCGTTATGCGCCAGGCGAAGCTCTTCTCGGCTTCAGTGCCTGCCTTTTGAAGGTTGTCTACAAAAAGAAAAGAAAAGACAAAAGAGCAAGGGTTGGAAATGAGCATGGAGGATGCTGAGCTATCAGCCTGAAGGGCGTCTGGAGAAAAGAAGGACTGCAGGGAGCAGAGGAGAAAAACAAGAACTCAGAAAAACCTCTACAGCTGAGATCCCACATTGTGTTTGCATGGCATAAATCTATATCATGCCCCTCTTCTGCACCGTGTAGCATCAATCTGAACACAAATAATTAAGTGGCTGTTGGACTACACCACCCTTCTGTTGTACTGTGTACCAACATTGTGCCACTGATTGTGTTCTTGCCAATGTGCTTTTTTGTTATCCCATTGTGCAGAGGAGATGTACAGTGGCTGTCCCCATAATCCTGGTGAAACAAGTGGCGTACTGAAGGCACTGATGAATAGTTAAGCGCCATCCAAGAAAGCACAATTGTATGGTTGGTTCCTTCTGGGTTAGTCACAGCTGTGGTTCTTGGGTGTCTTCATAGAATCATAGAGTTAGAAGAGAGTGGTTTCCGACTTATGGCAACCCTAAGGCAACCCTATTGTGGGATTTGCGTGGCACGTTTCTTCAGTGGGGGTTTGCCACTGACATGTTCTGAAGCTGAGAGAGTGTGACTTGCCCAAGGTCACCCAGTGGGTTTCCATGGCTGAGCCTGGTCTCCAAAGTTGTAGTCCCCGATGCTGGCTCTACTAGTGTAGATGTATTCAAGCAATTGTGGCTTGGACAAGACATAGGCAAATCCAGTTGAGTGTAGCTCTTCTCCATTCAGGACCAATAATATGAACCAGTTACATTTGTGGAGTTCTGTTTACAAAGCCACAAACTGAATACAGGCAAAAAAGTAATGCTGCATCATTAAGGGAACTTGTACAGATGTAGGATGGCAATAAGATTCTTGATATATAATCATAGGATCACAGAGTTGGAAGAGACTGAAGGGCCACCCAGACCAACTCCATGCAGGAACTTACAATTAAAGCACTCCCCAAGGCAAAATGTCCATCCAGCCTCTTTTTGAAAAACCCCAAAGAAGGAGACTCCACCTCCTCTGAGGGTCTGTGTTCCATCTAAAAAGATTGTATGTACAGCGCTGTGTACATTTACAGCGCTTTATAAATAAAGGTTAATAATAATAATAATAATAATAATAATTGTCAAACAGCTCTTACTGTCAGGATGTTCTTCCTAATGTTTAGGTGGAACCTCTTTTCCTGTAGCTTCCATCCATTGGTCCAGGTCCTATTGTGTGGAGCAGCAGAAAACAAGCTTGCTCCCTCCTCAATATGACACCTCTTCAAATACATAAGCAGGGCTATCATATCATCTCTTAACCTTCTCTTCTATCTTCTCTTCTGCAACATACCCAGCTCCCTAAATCACTCCTCATAAGGCATGGTTTCAAGACCCTACACCATGTTGGTTGCCCTCATCTGGACATGCGCCAACTTTTCAACATCCTTTTTGAATTGTGATGCCCAGAACTGGACACAATATTCCAGGTGGGGCCTGACCAAAGCAGAATACAGTGGCACTATTACTTCTCTTGATCTAGACACTATACTTCTATTGATGCAGCCTAAAATAGCATTGGCCTTTTTAGCTGCCGCATCACACTGTTCACTC